>OZ012708.1:25991147-27346801 GCA_963942595.1 Cylloceria caligata | reverse complement strand
CACGACTTTCGCGGCGACCCGTCTCATGCCCAAATCATTCGTAAAAATCGAATAGCACGAGCCAATCGATATGTCTAGGTCCTCAGCAACTTCTCTAACGGGGATTCGACGATTGGCTAACATTATTTTCTTCACTTCATCAATGTTTTTGTTTGTTGTCGAGGTGCTCGCGCGTCCGGCACGCTTTTCGTTGTTCACATCTTCTCGGCCCTCTGTGGACATTTTGTACCACCGATAAACGTTGCTTTGGTCCAAGATAGCTTCACCATATGCCACAGTCAACATTTAGAATGCGTCCGCGCACTTAATTTTGTTTTTCACACAAAATTTTATACAGATTCTTTGATCCATTTTTTGGAATAGGCAAAAATCGAAGACAAGCCAAAACACATCCAACCAAAATAGCTGTCAACAATTAACTAAACATTCAAAATGGCCGACTTTGTCAGCATAAGTGAGGGACATGAGTACCAATCTAACGCCACAAAAAAATCGAAAATCGAATATACGTAGCCCGCGGAAATTCAAAATTCGCGATACTTTTTGAACAGACCTCGTACAGAGGGAGCAAGGAGATCTGCGAATCATCATGGATTTATTGGCTGAGGAGAAGGAAGGAGAAGAGGAGAAAAAATTTCGTCTAGAGGGAGGGATATTACAGAAGAAATCGGAGACCGGAATTTGTCGGATTATAATACCAAAGAGCATGATTGGAGACATAATAAAGGCGTGCCATGCCATGTATGGCCATCTCGTTGCAAGTAAATGCTTACGGATGCTGGAGGAAGATTTTACGTATCCGCATTTTGCGAAAACAACTAGGAGTATTCCGCGACTTGTGACGTGTGTCAGAGAAACAAGGTTCCCATCCAGACAAGCTATGCCGCGATGCAAACTATAATACCGGAGAGACCGGGAGATTTGGTATCCATAGATTTCTATGGACCCTTGCCCGCATCTGTAGGTGGAGTGAACCACATTCTAGTGACTTTGGACGCTTTCAGTAAATTCGTCGTCCTTTACCCCATGAAGAAAGCAAACACCGCTACGGTTATTAAACGTATATTTGAAGATTACATTCCGAAGTATGGAAAGCCGCGTAGGATACAATTCGATCACGGGACTCATTTTACTTCCAAGAACTGGATACAGAAGCTCAAGGACGGGGGTATTATGGCCATGTTTTCATCGATACGTCACCCCCAAGGAAATATCGTCGAACGAGTTAATCGTGAACTTAGAAGGTTTTTCCGAGTATTCCTCGCGAATAACCATGCAGGCTGGTTTAAATGGGTGAGAGTAATAGGAGACTGCATTTATGAGAGCTACCACGAAACAACAGAATTTACGCCAATGGAACTGCAGTGCAAGAAGAAGCCTCAACGGGTTTGGAATAAACAGATGGGCCTAGTGAGAGAGGAAGAGGATCGCATAACCTACGAGATGAAAATTGAGATTGTTAAAGAAAGGATAGCGACGAAAGGGCGGCGGCGTGCAGAGAAATTTAACGCCACCCATAAGTTAACGAATTATGAAGTAGGCGATCTGGTGCTAGTAAAAGCGTTAAATGTGTCGGATCCGTCAAAACAATTAACTTCAAAATTTATGCCGTTGTATGAGGGACCATATAGAATAAAAAAAATGCGTAGGTTTAGCGACTTATTTACTTATCGATCTAGAGAATAAGATAGAAAGAGGCAAATCACGCGAGTATGTTTAAAAGGTATCGGACAGAGACAGAAAGAACAGAAAAGAAAGAAGAGAGCACGATGGATACGACAACCAAGAGAAGAAGCGAGACGACACGAAGGTCGAGTACTCGAGACGAAAACAACGAGGGAATACAGGGCCGCACAGAGGCTACACCAATACAGTGATGGGGGGGGGGGGCATCGAACCCGGTGTAGAGCACTGGCAACGGGTGATTTCGACGTCATGAAAAACGGTATTCGGGGAATGATGCTCTGAATTCCGGGGAAGTAAGGCGAGTGGAAGAAGGAGGGCCGACCGATAGGACATCTAATTGGCCGAGGCGTATGGCCGGCGGGGAAATAAGCCATCAGAGAGGAGTCCCGAAGATATAGTTATAATGAGAGTATCGGAGATAATATAAAGGGCAGCGGTGACACCGGAACGGGTTACTAACTCGTGAAAAATAAAGAAACTCAATAGGAGTAACCGAAAACGAATCAAAATGTATCGGTTCATTGAATACGCGGTTGAGTATCTGACACCGGGAGAACTGTACCAAGCGGAGGTTATCGACGTTAAACATCCAGGACGTTTTTATGTATGGTTGAAGAAAGACGACGAGCGGCGGCAGGAGTGGCTGAGCCTGGTGGCAAAGACAAGGAGGGACAGCCCAGGGGTCCACCATCTGCTGGAGGAGGAGGCCCATGAGGGTCGAGCAGTGCTGTATCTGTTGGAGGACGAGGAGGACGCAGGGAATTGGACGTTCTTCAGAGGGACGGTGGTGAGGAAGTGTGATAATAAATACAGGATTTGGCTGGGAGATTTGGCTAAAAGTATCACGGTGCCATTGGAGGAATTATATACGACACCGCGCCAATATTTGGGGGAACCGTATTTTGCAATTACCGCAGCCCTCCACACCCTCGCACCGACCGGAAGAGAGTGGACCGAACGAGCCAGGGACATCATGATCACGCTAACGGTACGACAAGTGGTCGATATATACATCGACGAGATCGACCCGACCGTTGAAGTAATCTGGATAGAGATGCACGCATCCCACGGCGACCAGGGGTACGCTAAAAAAAAAGAAGTAACTTTTATCTGAAACATTTTTTTTTGGTTTGTGATAGATGGCGCTGTAATCGGAAGGGATCTGATTTTTGCGAATATCTCGAGAAATTACACATCGGATCGAAAAAAGAAAAAACACATGTTTAATTTTTCAAAAAACTATACAGCGATACGAAACTCGATCCACCCTCCCCCCATCCCTACCCCCTGGGGTGGGGGTGGGAATTTCTTGAGATATTCGCAAAAATTAGGTCCCTTGCGATTACAGCGCCATCTATCACGAATCGAAAAAAAATGTTTCAGATAAAAGTTACTTATTTTTTTATGGGGAATCCGAATCTGCAATAAAAAGTAGGGGTTCCCATTTATGATTTCAAAGTTGCCCCCACCCCCACCCCAGGGGATAGGGATGGGGGCAGGGTGGATCGAGTTTCGTATCGCTGAATAGGAGGAACACAGGGAATCGCTGAGAGATCTTTTAGTGAGTTGCGGAAGTAACTCTCGCAAAGATCTCAGGGGGATAATGTAATATAATTACGACTATTATCCTATCTTTCTATATCGAACGGCTATGAGAGCCCGATAGTGTATTGCGAAGCGACGAGTACAGCGGACGCTAGGCCACCGAACCCGGACCTAGCGTAAAAACTAATAACATCACGCCTCTGGAATTCGCTCGTCGACGAAAACAGCAGGTCAGCGACCGGCCTTGCTCGGCGACGAGGGAGAGACAGGGGGGGAATGACAACGGTAGCTCGCATAATCGTTCGAAGTTGGCAAATTTTAAAATCCAAGCCACTAATGACGTAGAGGGGACCCGGGTGGGGAAGAGTCTATAAAAGACCCTGCACTGCAGGGAAGGCTCTCTTGGTAGTACAAGTTTTCCGAACGAATACATTTTGAACAAGTCACTGTAGTGAAAATACGAAGAATAGATTTTGGAATTAAAAAAAAGTTGAAAGATCAAGTGAAAATTCCGTCCCCGGGAATCCGTGGTTCCGGAATTAGGAAAATAAATTTAGTCAGTTTTAATAAAGTCTGAAGAAGGAGAGTCAGACAGGAGAGATATTAATGAATTAGGAAGAAATAATCGGACGATAGATTTGAAGTGAAATCGATTTAGAAGTAGGTAGGTGTAAGACGAATAGGATTAAGTGGATTAATTTAGGCATAGGAAATTCAGTGCATCGAATTAAGCTAGTAGTGTTTAAGAAATAAAAATTAAATAGTGTGGATTTTAAACCGGCAGCATAAACGGAAATTGCCCATTTGTGTAAGTGGAAGAGAGAAAGAGAGAAAGTGAAATGAGAGTGACAGAGAAAGCATTGTAAACAGAGTTGATACATTCTGTCAAGGAGTGAGTCCGAAGCGAGTGGCTGTATGTGTGCAGGTTTGCAGTTACTGGGTCAATACTAACGCATTGACACGTAACAGAGTTTCGAGCCCGAGAATACCGAGAATTTGAACACGAATAAGACGAAATAATGTTAAAATAATCGCCGGAATTACCAAATTTGGATGCACCATTCTAGATATTAGAGGCCGGAAACTGTAGAATAACTTGTTATGAAATAATTTCTTTTGTTAATAAACCCTATTCTTACTCACCTCGAAGTCTAACATTAATTAGTCCTGTGTTCGAGCCCGAATTCCCACTATAAATAAAAATTCATGTTAACGATAAACATTACCGTTACACACTACACTATATCCTGGTACATTTACTTCACTATTTTCTATTTCCAGTATTAGTCTAGTTTCTGAAAGTGCCAAAATTGCAGGATTTACCTTCTTCATAATCTGATGTTGTATCTCCTCCTTGTGTGCCAATAGGCTCTGAGCATTCGTATATAAGATTAATCCTACTTCTGTCAGTGATTGCTATTTAATATTTCCCCCGCCGGTCTTCTTTTTCTCCTCTTCTAGTGCTCTCAGGAAAGTTGGGCATTCCCCACTCAAAGCATCATGTTCTCGCTTATCTTCAGGTTCTCTTCTTTGTCTCCTTACACTCGCTTGCTTTATGATTTCCTGCACACTTGTGGCATGTGTCCTCACTTGTGCAATTCTTAGCAATATGATACAAGCCCCATCATTTAAAGCATCTTTTATGGCCGAAATAATTGAATACAATACGCCTCTTCTATCCTATGTTTATATTTCCTCTCTTCAATATTAATTCATGGGTTGCTTCATCTACTTCCAGTATCCAGGAACCATTTTACCCTCCTCCTCTAGACTGCGTATTTCCTCTTCTTTCTTTCTATCTTCTATATAATCCGTATATGAAATTCTTCGTCGATTTTATTTTGCTTTTTAATTACATCTATCAAGTTTTCTTCTTCCAACTTCATTTCTTCTTCACTAACATTTATAACTTTAATCGTTGGCTTATCTCCTTTCGGCTCCATTATATTGTAATCTTCACCCAGCTTGTCTTTTATTGTGGCTTTTAATTTTTCCATTTCACCTTCATTGTCGCATCCAAGAATAACTGATCCGTTATTACCTTTCCTAAGTTTAGTTATTCTAAATGCCATATTTTTTACATCTATTTTTTCTTTCACCTATTTCTCGGTAGTTTCGCTCTCTTGTTGTTTCTACGGTTTGACGATTATGACAGTTTCTTTCTTCTTCTCCATTACCGCATCCGAGTAACTCCTTGCATTGCCTGCTGATTCTCTAATTCTTCCTCGCACATTTTCGTTTAATTCCTCAAGTTCTTTTTGATATATTGAAGTTCGCTTCGTACAATTTCGTCGATCATTGCCTTGATTTCGTTTCTACATGCTATTTCATATTTTATTTCTTTTATTGTTTTCACCAACCAGTATATTTTCATATCAGTACTTGACCTTCCCAGTGAACTTATTGCTGGTCCCGCAGCGCCTGTGGACCCCTTCCTCTCTCTACCACTTCCTCCCGTTGTTGTCTTTTTAATTTCTTCTTTGTCACTCTCAATTTTTATCTCTCCGAAAGAGCCTTTACATTTCACTAACTCCTGGTGAGTATTGAAAACTTTATGTTTAAATAAACACCCGGGATGGTAGAAGAGTTTTCCACACCTCTTACAGTGAATGGCAGTTTTCTTTATTGTACTATGGCACGCAGAGCACCTGTACTCTGGCCAATCCATGAAGCATGGGAGCTTGGTAAGTAAAAAATATAAAATAATTGAAAAATGGGAATTTGAAAGCATGTAATATTCATTTTTATTTATAACAAATAATTGCTTGCAGAGCAAGCAGCCTCTGCATATAAACCGGCACCGAGGACCAATTATTAGTGTTATGGAGAACGAGAGGAGGATACATATACTGTGCAGATGAATCTAACTTCGGGAAAGAAAAGTGTCACGGGCCATCCCCATCCGCAGTTGACGTCGGTGGCAGCAGATCATCAACGCTGCCAAGTTTGTACAGTGCGTCGTTTGTATCATGCGTCATATCAGGTAAGACAGTACCGATTGTTCTGTACACGTTGTTTTTATTGACCAGTGCGGTCAATGAAATACTGGTTTCATTCTTTTTTCAGAAGTACACTGTGATGACAACGTCCACAGCGAAAAATAATTAAAAGTAATGTTACGAGTGATAATACAAATTAATTTCGTATAGCGATAAAAATAAAATTAATGGTAGAGGAATCTCCAAGCGCGGATTACCGTGATTCAGTACCGCTGGTAGTCAATTTTCGGTATGTCCATTAGAACCGTCGTCGATTTTTTCATGACATCCTCTCGGGTGCTGTAACGCGTTCCGAAAAGCGATTTAGGGTTGAACAAAAAAAAGTCGCAGGGAGCCAGATCAGGTGAATTCGAAGGCTGCTGGATAGTATTCGTGTTGTTTTTGGTCAAAAACTCACGGATAAGGAACGCATTGTACGACGCACAGTGGGGCCGATTCCCGAAAAGCTGGTCAAAAGTCGAAAAATGAAGTTTCATTTTATAGGATTTAGAGTACATAGGTGGATAGAGTAATGTTTAAAGAATACAATGGAACATTTTATAAAGGCTAGTGAAGTATACCTGGCAAGTATAAGCCAGTACAAAAGAGACCTTCGCGCAAGTAATAGCTCGATCGTTCGAGCTCATATTCAAGCGTCATATTAAAAAATTCGTAAAAAATCGTAAAATTGGTGTTTCTTAATTCTGCAAAATGGAGGTTTTAGGTTGAAAAAAGTAGCTTATTATCATATGCGTCGAAAATTATAACAGATACATATAAATTAATAGCTAAGCAATGTCTAAAGTAGAAAAAAATGAAAAATTATGTGCAATCATTTTAGAAAAACAGGGAAAAAGTTAAAAGTTCCGCAGTGTTCCGCAACGAAACAAGTTTTAAATTGAAGTTTGTACTGTTATGTAACAAAATTAGTAAAAATCAGCTGCAGCTAGCTGCAACTTTGTTTTTAGTGCACATTTGAATATAAAAAATTACAAATTCACATTAACCACTTGTTGCACGTTTTTTTCAAATGAATATAATTTTGTGAAACTTGTTACTCGGGGGTTTTTGGGGTTGCTGAATACGAATCCGGTGTCAAAAAAACAAAATTCAAAATGGCGGATCCAATATGGCGAACATAATTTTCGAAATAAAACCACCATTTTTAATTTTGTTTTTTCTTGGCTATGCAACGTGAATAGTTCCGTAGCGTAGTGGCTTACACGCTGGACTCGTACATTATTTTTCTCGGTTCAAATCTCGTGTAGGTGATTTTTTTTAATTTTTCATAATAATTATTTAATAAAATTGTAGGTAAATTAATTCAGCAATTTTTATAATTTTAATAATTATTTTAATGTTATAAATAACTTGTTTGTTTTAGAGTATATATTTTTAAATTCTAACATTTATAGAGGATAACGGAATATTTGAAAAGAGTCGACTGTATACATAGACCTACCTGCAATATATAGGTCTACCTATACATAGTGGAACAGATAGACTTTTTGCGAGGGTAATGGAATATTTGAAAAGGGTCGATCACGTCACAAAGGGTCGATAGTCCTACCTGTGGGCCTGTGGCAGTTACGAGCAGAGTTGCCTGATAAGTATCTTTTTCGCGCATGCCCATTTAGTTTGGCATCCACGTGTTCATCAGTGAAGTACTTAGTTCAACTATTTAAAGGTATACATAGCCCTCATTTTGAAAGAGAGATGTTATTTTTATAGAAATTTAATACCGGCTATGATAAATCGACTAATAATAAATTACTGTCGCTCAATAATTTATTACTGCTTAATTTATTACAAGTTGCGTTAAATTTTTATAAGGGTAGTTATTTGTTGGAAAATATATGGGTTCCTTATTGCTATATACATGCCTAGAAATTCTTTCGCTTGCACTGCGCATGCCTGAAAAGGGCACGCATCTGGCAAGGGGATATGCTTGATGCAACTCTGGTTACGAGTTACGAGGCAGTGGCGAAGTGATCTTTCTTGGAGTAGCAGCCGTTGTGTTGGATCGTACAAAGTAAAAGAATATTCAAAAATTTGCCAAACATCGTGAAGTGGATCGTTTTGCAAAATGGACGCTTCAAGTGCAAGTAAGTGCATTATTTTTACATGTTTAACAAATAATAATAAAGATATATTGTTATTATTTATTTCATTCATATTTACACAATGCTTAAAGATTACAAGTGAAAAATAACGTGTAAACGTTTCAGTTAACATGAAAAAAAAGTCATGTTTTGTAAACTTTTATTCACAAAATTATTGTAAACTATAGTTTATATAAATTTTTAGCAAAAGTTTTTGCTTTCACTTCAACGTGTTATAAATTTAAAACTTTCTTTTTTGTTTCAGGTGCTGATAGTACCAAACAAATTTTTGGTTTGTCAAAGGAAAAAATTTTTAGATTACTGAAAGACAACTTAAATGAGAGTGCTACAATAGCTTTTGAAAAAATTAAAAATAATTTGTCTACAAAATTACAGCGATCTTTTACGTTATCAGACAATGCGAAATCTGTCGTTCGTATACTATTACATAAATTAAAAGCAAAGTGGCAGGAAGTTTGGCGGATGGAACAAAAATTTCTGGAGAAGAATCAGCAATGGCTAAATGGCATCGTTTATTTCGATGAAAAGAAAGAAGATGGATCACCACCACAAACCACGTCAGATGAAACACATATGGGCCGCCCAAAACAGCAATTTGCACAATCCAGTGAAAGAACGAAGCGAAGGAGAACCGAAGACATTCGATCGGGGTCAAGTACTGAAGAGCTCTCCTACGTAACACAGATGAATTTACGAATTGAAGGAAGCGTGGAAGCTGCTAAAATTGTTAAAGATATAACTTCGAGTAGTCCATCTAAAGCTCGAAAGTATAGAAAATCTTTGGAGTTTATTCCTGAAGTCACTCTTTCTGCTGATGAAGCTGTTTCACTTGTAATCGAGCAAAAACTATCGCGAAGTCAAGACCAGGGATTAAGGAGTATAAGTAGAAAAAAGAAATGTATATTATATCCATCTTATAAATTAGTACAGAAAGCTAAGTGTCAATGTTATCCTGAAAAAAGGTAGTATTAGTATATGTGAAACCAATGCAGAAGTTAAACTACAAGCTTTATTAGACCATACAATCAGCCGACTGTTGACGACTCAAATGGATGTCGTAAAAAGTTTGCCGGATGAACAACTTTCTAATTTTAATTTAATTTGTAAGTGGGGTTGTGATGGCAGTTCTGGCCAAAGTATGTACAAGCAAAAATTTAGTGATGATGATGGAAGTAAATCAGATGCTAGTATCTTTTTCACTTCGCTTGTTCCAGTGCAACTAATATCGATCGATAAAAATACATCTGCAAAAATCATTGTATGGAAAAATCCGAGACCATCATCACCACGCTTTTGTAGACCAATAAAAATTGAATTTTTGCATGAAACTACTGAGGCCACTGTTAAACAAACAGAGTATATGAAAGAACAAGCGGACATATTTATGCCTTTTAAAACTGTAATAAATGGAAAAGAGATCATTGTTACTTACGAACTTGCTTTAACTATGATTGATGGTAAAGTTTGTAACGCAATTACTGCAACTGCTTCTACTCAACGTTGCTATTTATATAATGCTACTAGTAAAGATTTCAATATCATCGATGTACTTTTGAAAAAAGAAATTAATAGAGATAATTTAACTCTTGGCTTATCTACATTGTAACGGTTTTTTTTATCGTTGACAATTATTTTTATTTATCGTGGGAAATTCGGGCTCGAACACAAAACTAATTAATTTTAGACCTCGAAGTACGTGAGAGTAGGGTTTATTTACAGGATGAGTCGGTTTATAACAAGTTATTTCGCAGTTTCGGGCCTCTATTATATAGAATAGGGCTTTTAAATTCGGAATTCCGGTGATTATTTCATTATTATTTCGTCGTATCCGTGCATCAATTCTCGGTATTCTCGAACGTTAGCCATTCCTGGTGTACAGCAGTATTACTGTATACTCGGTGCACAGATATACTACACTACTAGCTGTTCTGCTTCGCATTCGCTCTTTCGATAGAGTGTATCAACTCTATTTACAATTCTTTCTCTTCCACTCTTATTTCGCTCAAACACACTCTATCATTTTTATTTTCCTATACGATATTTGCTTATTCATATTTATTAATCCTATGCATTTTAATTCTACATATATCTATCCTCTACATTTCCTAATGCTATATTCCACTCTGTTTCGAAATTCGGGAATTCCGACGATTATTCCTATGCTATTTCTTAGTGTTCGAGCATAAATTCTCAGGATTCTTGAGCTCGTACTTCGATGACGTGTCGATGCCTTGGTACTCCCTCGTTATCCGCACACACACCGCCTCACGCATACGCTCACTACTTGAACATAGTGTATCAACTCTGTGTACAATTCTTTCTCACTCACTCTCGTTTCACTTTCTCTCTGTCTTACTTCTACGCACACGATTCTTGCGACTCTTGTTTATATCGTTGGTTTAAAAGTCCATACCATTTCATCCTATTCTCTTACCTTCTACGCTCTTATTTCGATGCACTAATTTTAATACAAAATACTTAAAAACTACTCACTTAATCGTATTAATTCTTTCTACGCATCTACTCTATTGAACTTATCGACTAGTTAAATTGTGATAATTTGATAATTTCTGCACTATATAATTCGTTATCGTTAATGATTTCGGCACTTTCTCGTCTATGGGCACCACTCACTGGTTTTTATTTTCCGGAGTGAACACAGACTCTCCGATAGATAAGATTTGAAATAACTCTTGAATTCTGATTTTTAATTAGAATTTTTCCGTTCTCAATTTTCGTACCTCCACCATTTAGACTATTTCGCCAAAAGAGCTTCTCTCTCCCCGCACCGACCTTTTATAGGCCTCCCCTCGCCTCAGTCCCCTCTGCCTATTTTTCATCCTAATTTCGAATATAACGCATCTTCAGACTCTTGCGGTACGCCGCTGCCGCGCTCGCCGCCTTCCCCTCGCCTCCCAGCAAGGCCAGCTGGTCGCTGACCTGCTGTTTACGTCAGCGAGGGAATTCCGGAGCTGCGACAGCTCTAGTTTTTGTATTAGGGGCGATGGCCTATTGCCAGCAAAACTCGGTACGCTTGTACCGAGTCTGTCGCTCAGGTGTTTGGATACTTCTTAAATATATTCGGGCTCTTCTAGCCGTTCGAAATAACGATCGATGCCCGAGAATATAACTTTGTTATATTGCATCGATTATTATCGCATCCATCCCTACGCTTATGCATGTAACCATGTTACATTATCCCCCCAGATTTAAGAGAAAGCTGCCTTCGCGACTTTCTCAAAAATCTCCTACCAGCTATATTTTTTATGTACATTTCTTTTATACCTACCAATTTCATGTCTCGGTTCTTCCTTTTCTCGCTCCCGCTTACTGACTAGGACAGCACAATCTCTTATTACTAATATCGAATGCCGATCGATTTTCTATATCCTACTTATAACTAAATAAAACTCTCTCTTATTTTAGAAACAAAACACAAATGAATTTCAACCACGAGTATGTTTTTTTTTTATTATTTATTTTATTTTATTTTTTTTGTATAATACTATTGTCCGTCACTGTCGTTCTCCCAGTCCTCGTCGCTGTCCGTCTCGTCTGTCTTGGTCTGTGTAATAGCTCCCCAGTATAGCAAACGGTTGTCTTGTCTCCTTGTCTGGATCTGGTGTTGCAAGCCACTGCATCTCTTCCTCGTTCTCTTCTTCGACTCCGGCGTCTGTCCCCGACCATTCGTCTTCCGTCTCATATCCCAAATCCTCCAGAGTTGTCTCACGAGTTGTGGCACCCTCCCTTCTCTCCCGACGTCGCTCCTCCCGAAAATGCTCCCCCAGAAAACCTCCGTCGCCACCAAACTCGTACTTCGGGTTACCTTCGTTCCTCCTTGCTTCGCCCATGCGGCTCAGTGACTCCCCAACGTCATGGCCCTGGTTGTTATAGGTTGAGTGGACATCGACCCATATGGCCTCCACCGCCGGATCCAGCTCGTTCACGTACAGGTCGATGGATCCAGACGCGGTCAACTCCATGAATTTTTTGGTTGCCCTCCTTGTCCATTCAGCCTTAATAGAACTCAGATGGTCCATTCCATAGGCTACGGCGAAATATGGTTCCCCAAGATATAGCGTCACCGGAAGAACGAGTGCTCCCGTGGGTTATCTTCGTCCATCAGCAGGAAAAGCACCGCCCTCCCGGGATATGCCTCTTCTTCGAGAATGGCGTGAATTTCTGGGTGATCCCGTGGATTCCTCGCCACTATCTGCAGGAACGTGTTTCGCCGATCCTCTTGGTCCCCCCTCCAGACATAAAGGCGACTTGGGTTCTCCACGTGTATCACCTCCGCGGCATACGGTTCACCCAGGATCAGATACTCTACCGCGTTTTCAATATAACGTTCCATTTTCTTATTATATATATATATTTTTTTATATATAAAAAAAAACTCCAAAGGAAATAAATTTCGCGCTTATTTTCCGTCTGCTTTGTCACACCTTTTCCTACTTATTCGCTTGTTTTGTGGGGCGGCGGTCCGGTCCCTTCCTTTTATAGCCTCCCTGGTCTCATGCTTTCTTCTGATGGTTGATTTCCCCTTAAATCGTTCGCACCAGCCAATTAGGTGTTCTATTACTCGCTCCTCTTCACTCGAGTCGCCCTACTTCCTTGGAAATTGGAGCATTCTTCTTGAAAGCACCGTTGACCGTGACGTCAGAGCTCCATCCCGAGTCCGAGACTTCCCGATCGCTGTGTTGGTGTAGTCTCTGTTTGATTTAGCGTTACCTCGTTGTTATTGTTTCGAGTACTTATCCCTCGCGCTGCCTCCCTTCTTTCCGTGATCGCCGACTCGGTCGTGTCCTCTTCTCTCTTCTGTGTCTATTCTGTCTCTGTCTGATATCTTTTGAACATACTCGCGTGAAATCTACCGCGCTCTTTCTTACTCTCTAAATCTACAACTAAATAAGTAGCTAAACCCACGCATTTCTGAATTCTATACGGCCCCTCATATAATGGCATAAATTTCGATGTTAACTGTTTTAATGGATCTGACACATTTAAAGCTTTTACAAGCACCAGATCGCCTACTTCATAATTTGTTAACCTATGGGTCGCGTCGAATTTCTCTGCCCGACGCAGGCCTTTTCTTCTCATTCTTTCTCTCACAATTTCAATTTTCATTTCGTATGTTATTCTGTCATCTTCGTCTTTCCCTATACCCATCTGTTTATTCCATTCTCGTAGCGGCTTTCTCTTGCATTATAGATCCAACGGCGTGAATTCTGTCGTGTCGTGATGACTCTCATTTATACAATTTTCAATTATCTTTATCCACTTAAACCAGCCTGCATGGTTACTTGTTAGGAAAACTCGGAAAAACCTTCCAAGTTCTCGATTCACTCGTTCGACGATATTTCCTTGGGGGTGTCGTATCAATGAAAATACGACCATGATACCCTCGTCCTTGAGCTTTTGTATCCAGTTCTTAGCCGTGAATTGTGTCCCGTGATCGAATTGCATTCTCCATGGCTTTCCATATTTTGGAATATAATCGTCGAATATTCGTTTAATAACAGTCGACGTATTCGCTTTTTTTCATGGGATATAGAGCGACGAATTTACTAAATGCATCCAGAGTCACAAGGATATGTTTCACTCCACCCACCGATGCAGGCAAAGGCCCATAAAAATCTATGGATACTAAATGTCCCGGTCCTTCCGGTATTATATTCTGCATCGCCGCGTAGCTGGTCTGTACTGCGATTTTATTCCTCTGGCAAGTGTCGCAGGTAGCTAGGATACTCCGAACTGTTTTAGCCATATGTGGATACGTGAAATCCTCTTCTAATATCAGCAGACACTTCCTTGCACCCAGATGCCCATACATGGTGTGGCACGTCTTTATCATATCCTGAATCATATTAGGTGCGCAACTAAGTTCCCGCTGTTTTTCAAGAGATGGCTCCAGTAGTAAGTACTGGTCGATTGGGATATAACCAAAACGTCATGAACCAAGCTTAGACATATGGTAAACAAACCGCTTTGACACATTAGTGATTTTGTTTTTGCGTCATATAGTTTTGGTTGTGTGAAAATGTCTGGTTTTGTGCCAAATAATCGTCATTTGCGGGAAGTGTTGCTTTTCTTCTTTCATTCGAAGAAAACGGTGGCTGAAGCGCATCGAGAACTCTAAAAAGTTCACGGAGATGCTGCTCTAAGTAAAACAACATGCCGTGATTGGTTCCGTCCCTTCAAAGACGGTGATTTTGATGTTGACGACCGTTTACGTGAACGAAGGCCAAAAACCTTTGAAGACGTAGAATTGGAGGCATTGCTCGTTGAGGATCCGTGCCAAACGCAAAAAGAGCTTGCTTCAGCATTAGGAGTTACCCGCCAAGCCATTTCCAAGCGATTGCATGCGTTGGGAATGATTAAAAAAAAAGGAACTTGGGTTCCTTATGCTTTGAAGCCAAGAGACGTTGAGCGTCGCTTTTTCGCCTGTGAAGAACTGCTCCAGCGGTAAAAAAAGAAGGGTTTTCTTCATCGCATCGTTACGGGTGATGAAAAATGGATTTATTACAGCAACCCACAAGAGAAGAAAATCATTGGGACTGCCCGGTCATGCTTCTACATCGTCGGCTCGGCCGAATATTCACGCTGCGAAGATTTTGCTGTGTATTTGGTTGGACCAAGGCGGTGTTATTTATTATGAGCTGTTGAAACCGAACGAAGCCATCACTGGGGAACGGTATCGAACTCAATTGATGCGATTGAGCCGAGCACTGCGCGAAAAGCGGCCACAATACGGGCAGAGGCACGAAAAAGTGATTCTACAGCATGACAACACTCGGCCTCACGTTGCCAAACCCGTTAAAACCTACTTAGAAACGCTCAAATGGGAAATCCTACCCCACCCGCCATATTCCCCAGATATTGCACCGTCCGATTATTACTTGTTTCGTTCGATGGCACATGGTCTGGCTAATCAGCAGTTCAGCTCATATGAAGACATCTCAAAATGGCTTGATTCGTGGATAGCCTTAAAAGACGAACACTTCTACCCTGACGGTATTCGAGCTCTGCCAGAAAGATGGGAAAAAGTTGTCGCTAGCGATGGGCAATATTTTGAATGATTCATTTGTAAACATTTTTTCACAATAAGGTTGCATTTTCATTAAAAAAAACAGCGGGAACTTAGTTGCGCACCTAATACTTTTTGGTATTATCACCCGCCAAATTCCGGTCTTCGATTTCTTCTGTAATATCCCTTCCTCTAAACGATACTTCTGTTCCTCCCCTCCTTCCTTCTCTTCACTCAGAAAATCCATAATAATTCGTAAATCCTCTTGCTCTCCCTATACCCCTTTTATATTTTTTAATTTTCTCGCCAATTCACGCCGAATTTTTTCGGCCAATACTCCGGCAACCACAACAATTCCATCCTTCTCGGTCGATGATGCATCCACGTTGTCTCTCACTTGGCTCAGAGCATCTGCCACCACATTCGTTTTTCCTGATACATGCTCTACTTGTATGTCGTAGTCCTGTATGGCCAGTGCCCACCGCATCAGTCTTTCAGCCGTGAACCTACACGTCTTTAAAAAAATTAACGGTTTGTGATCCGTTTTTATATGTACCTGGGCACCTTTTAGATACGTCCTGAATTTTTGTAAGGCCCACACAATTGCCAACAATTCTTTCTGAGTTGTCATGTACCCTATCTCAGCTCCTTTAAGCGTCCTGCTCGCAAACGTTACCACTTTCATTTCCCCATTTACATCTCCTTGTGCGAATATAGCTCCGAGCGCATACGCACTCGCATCCGTTGTAAGTGTGTAGGGTTTCTTGGTATCAGGGTACCTAAGCACTACCTCATCACAGAAAAGATTTTTTATTTTTATAAACGTTTTGTCCATCGCCTCATCCCACTTCCACTGTACACCTTTCCTCAAAAGATTTAACAATGGTGCAGTCTCATGTGCATGACGATTTGTGAACTTAGTATAAAAAATTATAAGTCCTAAAAATCCTCTTAGTTGTTTTATTGTCCGAGGTCGCGGATATTCATGTATCGCTCTTATTTTCTCGGGATCTGGTCTCAGTCCTTCCGTAGTAAGGATATGTCCGAGGAAAATTATTTCTTTCCGGAAAAAATGCGATTTACAGAATTTCAAAGTCATTCCATGCTGCCGGAATCTCTGAAATAGCTGATGTAAATGACTTAAGTGTTCTTCATATGATACTGACATGACCAATAAATCATCGACGAAATTAATTACAAAATCCAAACCTCTTAGGACGACATCAAGTGCTCGCATTAAACTTGCTGTACTGGTCTTCAGCCCGAACGGTGTGACGGTAAGTTCGTAGCACTTCCCGTTGTGTTGAAAAGCCGTGTATTTCCGAGATTCCGGATGCAAGGATATCTGCCAGAAACTGCTAGTTAAATCTAACGTAGACATTACTGTATTTCCCCCACACCATTGAAAAATCTCCTCAATTGGTGGTGCATTATTATAATCATTGATTAAATAATTATTTAATTCCCGAGCATACAGATACAAACGTACCGAATTATCACTCTTCGTGACCAGCATGAGAGGATTTATATAGATACTCTCTGATTTCTGTATGATCCCCATCCTCAGCATTCTCTCGATCTCCCTCTGCACTCTCCCCCGTTGCGCCGGCGAGACCGGATACGAGCGGTGAAAATAGGGCTTTGGATCCTTTAATAGCAAACGATGCTCATATTCTGTCATCCTTCCCGGTAGCCTATCGAATATCTCTGTCCTCTCTTCAAAATTTTTTTTGAATTCTCCCTTAACTACCGGATTCAGATCCTGACATTCCTGCATTTTCTTCTCAAACTCCTCCTCTGACAGGCTAACCTCCATTTCACCTTCGAGGTTGTCATTTACGCCCTCTGCAGTACACATCTTCCTTGTCTCAATCGAATACACATTCTTCGGGTCTACGCGTCGCCAAATTTCCCCCCTTCATTCAGCAACTACTTTATTGTCAACCGCCAGAATCTTATTTTGTGAGTCAATTGAGATCTTCAAAGCCAACATCCCATCGATACCGATTAATACAGGCCTAACCAATTTTGGCAATACCAACATTTGCAAAGCTCCTGTCGATCCATATGTTTCTGCCTCGACCATAATCTGTTTCTTGATGCGCTCGGTTTCCCCACCAAATGCCCCGACCACTTGCGTTGACGTCACTGGCAGCATAGGGCAATTTTTAAAAATTTCCTCATTCTTCCAGAAAATTCACCTGAGACACACGATACCTCACTCCCACTATCGATGAGACTCAGCTCCGAGACTCCAGCAATCTCCACTGGTATCTCCGGACACCTCGGATGACTTTCGTCATACCACTTGCTCGGGCTCCTCTCCGCCTCTTCGTATAAATACTCCCGTGGATTTTCCATAAACGTCGAACACGTCACCTGCTTCTCCTCTTCCTCGTCGACCACCCTCGGTGCTGGCCCTCTGATATCCGATGCTACCTGAATTCTAGCAACGTTTTCAGGACACATACTTTTCTTATTCTGACATGCGCCTTTACCGTCTTCCAGAACTCGGCTTTCCACGGATCCAGCCTGCCCTCGCCGTTCGGTGTTCTCTTCTGCAACCTTCTTCACCACCTGTTCCTTATTCCTGCATTGTTCCTCTTTTCTTCGTTGATTCCTCACTCTCTTCTCTTCTCTCTTCTTCGCGTTCATCTTCTGTCTGATGCTCTTCCTTTCTCCATTCTTTAGCGTTCCGCACCGTTCCTCTAAGTTGTTGTTAATTTTTCTCTCTTCTTCGGGCGCAACGCTTATGCGTTTCCCGAATTAGCGTTTCCTGCTCTCGAGCATTCTGGTACTGGTTCTCTTGGGATCGTGTGTGCCACGAACGGACCCTGTACAGCACGATTTATATTATTCACTTGACTGTTCGGCGGCTGCTCCTGTCTCTGCGACCCAAGTCCCGCCGGTCTGTTATTTTTCGGCCTCTGAAAGCCTTCTGACCGATTTGATGACCAATGGACCACCGTTGCCGCCATTGTTCGCCGCATTTTCCCGATTCTCATACCTAAAGTATGGACGCGCCGTCTGCTTGCGTGCAGCTCCTCTATTATAAAATATCTGCGGCTCCTGTGACTTGTATCCCCCATCCGACCTGCCACTCTCTTGTAATTTAATGGACCGGCCACGTCCGTGCTCTCTAGCAACTCCAGAAATTCCTCGATGTCACTTATCTGTCGAACTCTCACGGCACTTCGCCCTTCTTCATCTAAATGCTTCGCAAGACGACGTATTATGTCCTCGTCGCTCAATTTCTCGCTCAAATCCCGAGCGTTACCGATAACACGTGTAGCATATTCTGCTCGTGTTAACGCCTGACCTTCAGTATAAAACGATCCAAATTCCAAATTTTTTTTCACCTTGTCTTGTATGTCACGAGCCCAATATCTTGCGCGAAATTTTTCTTCAAAAGTTTGAAGGTCGTGTACCGCACCCTCCACCACGAGCCGCCAATCGTTTGCCACTCCTTTTAATGCAGTTCCGATAGCGTGCCGAATCTCTGTATCTTCGATCCCTCCTGCGATACAAAATTCTCGAAATACCTTTAAGAATCGCATTGGTCTCTCTTTTCCGTCACCATTATATGTGGGTGGTTTCTGAGCTGTCGTATACAGACGAGTGACGTTCAATCCTCCACCAATAGTTTGGCCGAAACTCATAGATGTATTAGTTCTCCGTGTTGACTCTTCTAATTTTTCAATCCTTATATTTTGGTTCTCGGTGATTTCCTGTGTCACACGAATTTCCGCCATCATTTCCTGTGTCCTCCTTTCAAGTTTTTCTACCGTCACCTTCTGACCAGCAACCTGTTGTTGTATATAATTATTTGTGATGCTTTGATTCTCCAAGATGCATTCCCGGGCCTCTTTAATTTTTTTATCAGTCTGACACTCCACTGCTGAGATCCTTTCTTCCAAGGCATCCTTCGTCGCCTCTCTTAAAACAGATATCCTCCCTAGACACTCGTCTTTTATCTCCTGCTGTAACCTTATTACCTCAGCGAATTTTCCATCGCTCTTCTCCTCCATCTTCTGCTGCGACTTAATCACCTCATCGTGCTTTTCCTGCATAAACCGCATTAAATCCCCTACACCAATCGGATCTAGCGAAAGAATTGCCGTCCTGTCGATGGGCCCTGGCGTGCTGTCGACGCCACTGTTCATTTGGTTGTCCGCGATCCTGGCTAATACATCTTCATCTTCCGCAATCGGCGTAATTTCCGAAATCCGTTGTATATTCCTTCTATCTCTTTGCCGACGATCATCCAATAGGTGATCAGCTGTTGTTGATTCCCATATATAGGCTTCTCCACTTTCAGCACCCCCCTCCTGCCGATGCTGTTCCTCCAAGCTCTCCATCATTCGCAACTCCTCAAGCTCCGTTGAGAGATTCGCTTTTTCACCTGGATCCATACTTTAATTTCACCAAGTTTATTTATTCTCATACGCGTCCTACCTCACCACCGCAGTGTTTCTTAGCTGTGTCGAGCCCCACGTTGGGCGCCAAATGTAACGGTTTTTTTTTATCGTTGACAATTATTTTTATTTATCGTGGGAAATTCGGGCTCGAACACAAAACTAATTAATTTTAGACCTCGAAGTACGTGAGAGTAGGGTTTATTTACAGGATGAGTCGGTTTATAACAATTATTTCGCAGTTTCGGGCCTATATTATATAGAATAGGGCTTTTAAATTCGGAATTCCGGTGATTATTTCATTATTATTTCGTCGTATCCGTGCATCAATTCTCGGTATTCTTGAACGTTAGCCATTCCTGGTGTACAGCAGTATTACTGTATACTCGGTGCACAGATATACTACACTACTAGCTGTTCTGCTTCGCATTCGCTCTTTCGATAGAGTGTATCAATTCTATTTACAATTCTTTCTCTTCCACTCTTATTTCGCTCGAACACACTCTATCATTTCTATTTTCCTATACGATATTTGCTTATTCATATTTATTAATCCTATGCATTTTAATTCTACATATATCTATCCTCTACATTTCCTAATGCTATATTCCACTCTGTTTCGAAATTCGGGAATTCCGACGATTATTCCTATGCTATTTCTTAGTGTTCGAGCATACATTCTCAGGATTCTTGGGCTCGTACTTCGATGACGTGTCGATGCCTTGGTACTCCCTCATTATCCGCACACACACCGCCTCACGCATACGCTCACTACTTGAACAGAGTGTATCAACTCTGTGTACAATTCTTTCTCACTCACTCTCGTTTCACTTTCTCTCTGTCTTATTTCCACGCACACGATTCTTGCGACTCGTGTTTATATCGTTGGTTTAAAAGTCCATACCATTTCATCTTATTCTCTTACCTTCTACGCTCTTATTTTGATGCACTAATTTTAATACAAAATACTTAAAAACTACTCACTTAATCGTATTAATTCTTCCTACGCATCTACTCTATTGAACTTATCGACTCGTTAAATTGTGATAATTTGATAATTTCTGCACTATATAATTCGTTATCGTTAATGATTTCGGCACTTTCTCGTCTATGGGCACCACTCACTGGTTTTTATTTTCCGGAGTGAACACAGACTCTCAGATAGATAAGATTTGAAATAACTCTTGAATTTTGATTTTTAACTAGAATTTTTCCGTTCTCAATTTTCGTACCTCTACCGTTTAGACTATTTCGCCAAGAGAGCTTCTCTCTCCCCGCACCGACCTTTTATAGGCCTCCCCTCGCCTCAGTCCCCTCTGCCTATTTTTCATCCTAATTTCGAATATAACGCTTCTTCAGACTTTTGCGGTAGGCCGCTGCCACGCTCACCGCCTTCCCCTCGCCACCCAGCAAGGCCAGCTGGTCGCTGACCTGCTGTTTACGTCAGCGAGGGAATTCCGGAGCTGCGACAGCTCTAGTTTTTGTATTAGGGGTGATGGCCTATTGCCCGCAAAACTCGGTACGCTTGTACCGAGTCTGTCGCTCAGGTGTTTGGATACTTCTTAAATATATTCGGGCTCTTCTAGCCGTTCGAAATAACGATCGATGCCCGAGAATATAACTCTGTTATATTGCATCGATTATTATCGCATTCATCCCTACGCTCATGCATGTAACCATGTTACAACATTACATATGTGGATTCGATTATTTGAATGTTGTTTGCATGTTTCGTATAAACTGGATATTAAAAAATGGCAAGCGCGAACAAGTGAAGATAAGAAAGCGACAGAAAATAGAAAAAAAAATATTTAAAAAGGTTTTCGCCAACAGTTAGGACTTATTGTGGATCAACCAAAGCCTGGATATGGTAGTACGAATGATGGGAACACTGCTCGACGATTTTTCGAAAATGCATCAATTTCCGCTACTATAACGGGCGTTGACGAAGATGTTATTAAAAGGTTCGATGTTATTTTACAAGCTATTTCAAGTGGTCATGAAATTAATGTACCACATTTCCAAGAATACACAATAGAAACAGCTCGAAAATTCATCGACTTATATCCCTGGTTCTACATGCCTACTTCTGTTCACAAACTTTTAATTCACGGCTCTGAAATAATACAATCTGCTTTATTGCCAATCGGACAAATGTCTGAAGATGCACAGGAGTCTTGTAATAAATATATTAAAAGATACCGTGAAGATTTTGCACGAAAATGCAGCAGAACAAAATCGATGGAAGATCTTTTCTTGCGCTTGCTAGTGGCATCAGATCCGTATATATCAAGCTTAAAGAAATTGCCGCATAAGAAATTAAAATCCTTATTTCCGGAAACAATTGCTTTGCTTACTTCACCAACTGTTTATGCGTCTACTGATGATTCTATCTCTTCTTTTTCGATGTCGTCAGATTCTTCAGATTTTTATACAGACTATTCGACTGATGATAAAAGCTAATTTTTATGTTAATATTAGAACAATATTCTTGTTAATATAAATTTATTTTTTGAATTTGGCTTTGTACTGTATTTGTCAAATAAATATGTTAGTATTTAAAAAATCATGTTCCTTATTACACTTTCTTATATATTTGAATTATACATTTTTCAATATTTTTATAAATGATTAAAAATGTAATTACTTATCTGAAATATGTACAAAATATTTCTTTTAAGCAAGAAAATCATTACTCTGTAATCCAAATACATTTATTTTTAAACTGTAAATCAAATTATTATACAGTAATCTTAAAAAATGTTTACTTAAACTAAAATAATTATAAATTAACTGTTTGAACATGTTAATTTTATTTTACAAAATCTATTTTGTTTCAGAAAATGATTTTAAGAAATATGTGCTTCAAAGAAAGATTTATAAAAAGTTAATAAATTTTTATAATCGCTATTTTGGATCTGCCATTTTGAATTTTGTCTTTTTCATATCGGATTCATGTTCAGCGACCTCAAAAACCCCCGAGGAACAAGTTTCAAGCAAATCCGGTTGATTTCGAAAATTGCGTCCGCCATATTGGATCCACCATTTTGAATTTTGTTTGTTTCACACCGGATTCGTATTTAGCGACCTCGAAAACCCTCAAATAACAAGTTTCAAGCGAATCCGGCCGATTGCGAAAATTGCGTCCGCCATATTGGATCCGCCATTTTGAATTTTGTCTTTTTACACCGGATTCGTATTCAGCGACCTCGAAAACTTCCAAATAACAAGTTTCAAGCGAATCCAGCTGATTACAAAAATTGCGTCCGCCATATTGGATCCGCCATTTTGAATTTTGTTTTGTTCACACCGGATTCGTATTCAGCGACCTCAAAAACTTACAGAAACCAAGTTTCATACAAATTCGATAAACATTTCGTATTACAACTGAGTATTTTCGGTTTACTGTCGCCATTTTGAACCCGCCATTTTGTTTTTTTACAATTTTGACTTCAGATTCGTAATCAGCGACCCCAAAAACCCTTATATACTATATCTCAAACAGAATGAATTACGTTTTCGACTTTTGACCAGCTTTTCGGGAATCGGCCCCACTGTGCGACGATGCGTTATCGTGGTGCAAGATCCATGAGTTGTTTTCCCAGAAATCCGGTATTTTTTGGCGAATTGCTTCACGCAAACGTCTCATAACGCCCTAATAATACTCTTTGCTGACTGTTTTTCTGGCAAGAATTCATGATGCACAACACCGTTGTAATCCATGAAAACCGTGAGCATCTCCTTCTTTTTTACTGAAAACGACGGGGTTTCTTTGGTCTCGGTTCATTCGGTGCATACCATTCACTTGCTTGATGTCAGGATTGCGTGTCATACTCATGAATCAATGTCTCGTCTCCAGTGATGATCCGTTTGTAAAATGTTGTTTCGGATTCGGCCTTGGAAATCATGTCTTTTGCGATTTCAACGCGGTCCTTTTTTTGCATAAAATTGAGGTATTTCTGAATCAGTTTTGCAGCGACACGTCTGAGGCCCAAATTACAAACCAAAATGTCTTGAGCGGATCCATAAGCGATGTTCAAGTCCTCTACCAGCTCTTTGATGGTCAATTTGTGGTTTTCGGCCAACATTCCTTTGATTTTATCGATGTTTTCATCAGTTTTCGACGTCGACGGCCTGCCACTGCGTTCATCATCCTCGACCGACTGACGGCTACTTCTGAAGCATTCGTGCCACCGAAAAACGTTTGATCTCGAAAGAGTATCGTTGCCGAAGCACATCTCCAACATTTCCAAGGTCTGCGAACCGTTAAATCCGTTTTTCACACAAAATTCAATGCAAACTCCTTTATGCACAGTTTGTGCAATTTTCAAACTTGTAAAAAATCCAAAACACGCACAAAGTTAGATGTACTCAATACAGCGTAACTTTTACAAATGTCAAGCTATGACGCTGAATTTGGAGGGAAGTGCCAATGACAGATGTGGTAACTTAAAAAAGAAAAAAAATCTAATCGCGTGACTGACAGCGCCACACGGTGGCCAGTCCTAAAACTTTTTGATCAAAGTACTATAGCAAAGTTAAAAACATCCGTAATTATTACATCTGACTGTAGCCGCGATTTGGTTTATTGTGTTTAATTATTTGAACATAAATCAACGTTTTACTCTCGAGTCAGTTCTTCATTCGGGTTACAACGCCTGCCTGAGCTGTGAACGTGATAGCCATCGCGCGTTAGCAAGTGCTTCATATTAATGACTTTGTGAGGATTCAGATGTGTGTGACATGTTTTAATTATAATACAGCTGAGCGGGTCTGCCGATGCTGCAAACTGCTAGTCGAGTGACATTTCTGGTTCTGATCATTTTCATTGTGATATATGTTCAATGCAACGCTCCAACGTAGTACAGCACACACCACCAAGATCGAGTGAAGTCACTCTGCAGGATATTGCAACAATTGCAAATTTCTGCAGCACATAGTACGACCATGGATAACAAACTAGGACTTATTCAACAATCGTTCATTGAAATTCATCGAGATATTACAGAACTACGTCGACAAGTCAGAAATCTAGCTATTACTCAGGAGAGAGCAAATAACCGCATCGCCGCACTTGAGACGCCTTCCGAGACTGCCCAGGTTGAATTAACTATTCTAAAGAAAGATAATCTGTCAATAACAGAACGAATGAACGAAATGTGTATTCAAATCTTAACATTAAGTGACCGAGCTGGTGAGCTTCCATCATCAGTCTCAGCGAATTTACGATTACTTCTTCGGAGATTACAATATCCGGTATCCCATCAACCATAAATGACTCGCCTCAAGTAATTGTTGAAAAAGTTTTTCTTGCCTTTGGCATTCCGAATCTATTTGGAGATGTCCTTGACATTCGATGTTTGGACAAGAAGGATCAACAGTCGGTTGTGGGGCAACACAGATCAACGTTACCAGTGGAAACAGACTGCCTCTAATTCCTACATTATTTTGTTAAAATCGCATGAATTAAGAGACTATATTATTAGCAAGAAACGTGTCAAGAAAAACTTGTCTCTTAAGGAGGCTTTCGGAGGAGATCTACTTGGATTTCTCTATGTAAGCGAGTTCCTTCATGCCGCTCTATACAACCTTCTTCGTCTTCTAAGACGGTATCTAAGGCCCGGGCAGCTCAACGAGAGTACAAATAAAGGGTGGTTAAATTGTAAGGGCCGATGTTGAATGTGAACCACACCTAAACGTCAAGTTTTTTTCTGCATTTCATTTGACATTTCTCAATTTCAGACTAACTCAATTTGAACCATGGAAAGATACACAATCGAGCAACGCGTTAAAGTTATTCAGGCTTATTATGAAAATGGGCGTTCAAATCAAAATGCATATCGTGCACTTCGTGATTTTTTCGGTCAAGTTAATCGTCCAAATGTGCGTACAATCGGAAAAATCGTGCAAACATTTGAGCAAACCGGGTCTGTAGGAGATATTAAAACACCAGTGCATGCTCGTACAGCTCGTACTGCAGAAAATATTGCTGCTGTTCGCGATAGTGTGGCTGAAGAGCCGTCCACCTCAACTCGTCGTCGTGCCCAACAATTGCACCTCTCACGCTCGTCGTTGATGAACATTATGCATAAAGACTTGCATTTACACGCTTATAAGGTGCAATTGACTCAAGAACTAAAGCCTCTTGACCATTCCAAACTTCGTCAATGGTCAGAATGGTGGCAAGAAATGGCAACAGTGGATGATCAATTTTCGAAGAAAATCATCTTCAGTGATGAGGCACATTTTCACCTCAGTGGATTCGTCAATAAGCAGAATTGCCGCATTTGGGCGAATCATAATCCAAGAGTGATTGTCGAAAAACCAATGCACCCACAAAGAGTGACTGTTTATGGGCTGGCGGCATCATCGGGCCGTATTTTTTCCAAAATGAGGCCGGTCAGGCAGTTACTGTGTATGGTGTTCGCTATCGTGAGATGATAACGAACTTTTTATGGCCCGAATTGGAACATATGGATGTGGGCGATATGTGGTTTCAACAGGACGGTGCCACTTGCCACACAGCTAACGAAACAATGGCTCTTTTGCGCGACAAATTCAATGGCCGTGTTATCTCACGTGGTGGCGATGTCAATTGGCCGCCAAGATCATGTGATTTGACACCGTTGGACTTCTTTCTCTGGGGTTATTTGAAAGAAAAGATGTACGTCGATAAGCCAGCAACAATTTAAGAGCTAAAGGATGAGATAATTCGGCACATTAACGGCATAGAACCTCAATTATGCCTAAGCGTCATCGAAAATTTGGACCATCGGATGGAGGTGTGCAGCCGAGGTCGCGGCGGCCATTTGGCCGATATTTTGTTCCATACATAAATAAACCATACCATATTATCATAATAAAAAGAATTGACAATAATTTCCTAAATAATTTGTGTTTTATTCAAAATCAACATCGGCCCTTAAAATTTAACCACCCTTTACGTGTGGACTCAGGCAGGACAAATTTATGCTCGGAAAGACGATGGTCAACCACCAATTACCTTCAATACTGCTGCGGACCTGGATAAATTAATTTGTCCATCAGTGTGCAAGTCGTCACAACCTCCTGTTTCACAGTTATCAAGTTTGAAGATAGCTCAATTCAATGCCAATTCGATAAGTGGACATTTATAACTGACATTTATAATCAATCGTCTGTAACGGATAGTAAATTCCACATAATATCTGTATGTGAGATGTGACTCCACTCGTATGTCTCTGATGATCTACTACGAATGAATGGGTATTTTCTCATTCGTAATGTTTGTGAAGTTAAAGAAGGCGGAGGAGGCGCTTGCTATATAAACAACTCCTTAAAAGCTAAATTACTAATGTCCTCACTAAAGGAATTTTCTAATGCACTTGAATTTCGTATTATTGAGATCACTGGATCTAATTCGAAAAAGCTTCTCTTTGCATCTGTATATAGAGGACCAAAAAGTCAAATGCTCGGCGATTTTACGCAAACCTCATAATTTTTTTCTCATGCTTATAGTAATATTATTATTGCAGGTGATTTTAACTGTGATTTGGCTACTAATAATTATGAATCAATTTATCTGCGTCAGTAAGTGTTCTCTAACTCTCTTCACGTTGTTGATTCGAATACTACTTATCATACTACGACTTCTGACTTATGGATTGATGTGTTTATAATTGATGATGAAGATAAAATAAAATCTTCCGTTAAGTCTGATTGTGAGACACTGTTCATAGCTGGTCACGATCTATTGGAGTTTCATTATGTTTTTTATGTGGAGCCTGTAGCTGAACATGTTATCACCCGTCGAGCATACAGAGATTTCGATGATTTAGGTTTTTGCAATTTATTAAAGTTTAGTTTAAAAGATACTTTACTCTGTGATTTTAGTCAGATGCTTACCATCGATTCGAGAATTCACTTATATATCACTTGAGATGATATAGATTTGATTGTTGATGTATTCTCAGCGATCTTTTTTAAATCGCTAGACAATTACCGTATTAGCCCGAATATAACGCGACCCCGAATTCAACGCGACTCCGAAATTTTCATAAAGATATTTAGAAAAAAAATAATACTCATGAAAGAATTCAAAGAAAGTAAAATTCAATCAGATAAGCATTTATTTAGGTAATTATAGCTAATAACACAGGTTACATTCATATCAAAAAAATTAAGTAATGTAAAACAAAATTAATATTACGTAAGTAACAACAAAAAACCGAAATGTTTATTCAGAATCTGAACTGTTTTCAGAATGAGAACTCATTGATGTCACATCGGTATCATCAGTATTTTCATTCACGCTTTCAGTCTCCCACAAAATGTCATCTTCCGTCCCATTTAAATCATTGGAAATGCAGCATTTCTTGAAACCTTTAACTATCGATTCAGGTTCGATATTCTGCCAGGCAGTCGCAATCCATTCTCGTAAAAGAGAGACTGAGGGTTTTTTTATTTTTCATGAAGGTGTCAATGGATGATTGCCCGATAATAACCAATTGTTGTATTCTTTTCGAAGGTTGTCTTTAAATGGTTTATTAACCACCACATTCAAGACTTGCAACTGAGAAGTCATACCACCCGGTATTATTACAAGATCGGAATTCAATGCCTCAATTCTTTCCTTAACACCTGTCGTAAGGTGGCCTCGAAATGCATCAAGGACTAGCATGGAGCGGGAGTTTCTCAGAGAACCTGGCCGTTTCCCCCAAATCACATTCAACCAGTCTAATACCAACTCCTCTGTCATCCAACCTTTTTCTTGGACCCGAAAAACGGACGTTCAGTCGCGTTTCAACCTCTGTAGGAAAATGTCCTTGTTTATATTACATTCCATTACTTAAACCCCGAATTTAGCGCGAGTCGATTTTTTAACGGAAAATAAATGGTCGAAAAATATCGCGTTATGTTCGGGCTAATACGGTATATGCCAATACATTCCATATGCGACGATCGTTGGCCCCGTGGCACTCTCAAAATTTAAGAGACAGAATAATTCAGAAAAATACTGTATTCTCGCGCGCGTTGATCTAAATATGTTCTTGATCTGGCTATCTATAGGGAACATAGAGATGCACTTAAGAACGATCCGAGAAGAGCAAAAAATGAATATTACTTACTGAAGTTGACCGGTATTACGGAATCTAATAAGTTAAGGAAAACACTTGCGGCGTTAGGTCCAGCTAAATCATCGTTCTTTTCTCCTTTTAAATTCTTCACTTCAATTGAACTCAATACTTTTTATTCTGCTGTATTTAGTCAGCTACCACCATGTTCTTATGATGAGTTTAGTGTTTTAGCCTCTGATATTCAATCGCCACAAAATACATTCCGATTCGCTAAAATCACTACCGCTGAGTACTCTTATTAATTGCTTCCAGCTCTAGTTCGAAATCATTTGTAAAGCATTACAAGTTTCTGCCCAGCTCCTTACTCATATTTTTAATTATTCATTACAATCATCAACTTTTCCTAAAAATTGGAAAAAAGCTTATCTTCGGCCATTATCCAAAATCAAGACACCTCTCTCTCCGTCTGATACACGGCCGATAGCTAACTTTAGTAAGTTATCCAAGGTGCTTGAGCGACTGGTCCACGAGCAGATTATGAGCTGGATTTAGAATAATGAATTGTTAGATCCACGCTAGTCAGGATATCGGAGTGGTCACAATACCCAGTCAGCACTACTTCGAATATGCGATGATATTAGACGTAATATTGAGGAGCGACGTATTACCATCCTTATCCTCTTCGATTTTAACAAAGCGTTTGACACAGTGCCTCATTTGCAACTGCTTCTCAAGCTCAAAAATGTCGGATTTTCAGATACAGTGCTCAACTGGATATTTTCCTACTTAACAGATAGAACGCAAGGAGTTTTGGACGAGCTAGGTCAATGTTCGACCTGGTTAACCACGGCGACAGGTGTTTCTCAAGGTTCTGTCTTAAGTCCATTACTTTTCTATCTTTTTATTAACGATATAGGATTGACACTACAGCACTCTCAGTACATGGTATTTGCAGACGACACTCAAATTTATCGAAGTTGTTTGCCATTTCAATTGGATAAGCGTTGTTGAGAATCCGTCCGGTGTAACTTGACAGATCTGCGAATATATCGGAAAACAATGTAGCCTCACGCGATACAGGGATCGTGTATCAGACGGAGAGAGGGTGTCTTGATTTTGGATAATGGCCGAAGATAAGCTTTTTTCCAATTTTTAGGAAAAGTTGATGATTGTAATGAATAATTAAAAATATGAGTAAGGAGCTGGGCAGAAAGCGGAGCACGCGACGCTATGAAATAAATGAGTGCTTAAAATGTGTTAAATTATTCACTGCAAGCTCTCAGCAGATTTATCTGAGAGAGATTGCAACGAATAGGTGAGAGCACTTGCAATTGAATTGCTTGAGTGCTGTGACTGAGTGTGAGAACAGCTACGCAGTCAGCCCTGCGTAGCACAATACAACATAGACTGAGGATGCACAAATGAGCAGAGTGTAGTCACTGTTACATTGTCGCTTAAGATTTATCACTCTAAAGAAACATATGACCGCATATTGATTAATTAATTAATCTAAATGAAGTTTGACACTTGACATTAAAAAAATAGAGATCGTGAATTGATGTTGCTAGAGCCGCGGTGGCGTAATTGGTAACGTACCAGGCTAGAATTCTGGAGTTCCCGGTTAGAACCCGGGCTGTGGCAATATATTTTCACGATTTCTTTAGAATTTAAAAATCGTCAGGTCTGGTTGCCTCATTAATTCTAAATGAATCAGTGAGGCAATTAGAGCTGACAAATAATTGAAGATTCGATTTTTAGAGATCTTTCTGAGATGGATAACACAGGGAACCAGGCGGCGCTGACTCCAACCGGGTTACGAACTGTCAAAAATATTCCATCATAGAAATTTGGTCAATAACATTGTCGCTTAAGATTTATCACTCTAAAGAAACATATGACCGCATATTGATTAATTAATTAGACTGAATAAAGTTTAACACTTGACATTAAAAAATAGAGATCGTGAATTGATGTGGCTAGAGCTGCGGGGGCGTAATTCGTAACGTACCAGGCTAGAATTCTGGAGTTCCCGGGTCGAACCCGGGCTGTGGCAATATTTTTTCACGATTTCTTTAGAATTTAAAAATCGTCAGGTCTGGTTGCCTCATTGATTCTTAATGAATGAGTGAGGCAATTAGAGCTGACAAATAATTAAAGATTGGATTGTTAAACATCTTTCTGAGATCGACAACACGAGAATCCAGGCGGCGCTGACTCTAACCGGATTACGAACTGCCAAGAATATTCCATCATAGATATTTGGTCAATAACATTGTCGCTTAAGATATATCACTCTAAAGAAACATATGACCGCATATTGATTAATTAATTAATCTGAATAAAGTTTAACACTTGACATTAAAAAATAGAGATCGTGAAATGATGTTGCTAGAGCCGCGGTGGCGTAATTGGTAACGTACCAGGCGAGAATTCTGGAGTTCCCGGTTAGAACCCGGGCTGTGGCAATATATTTTCACGATTACTTTAGAATTTTAAAATCGTCAGGTCTGGTTGCCTCATTAATTCTTAATGAATGAGTGAAGCAATTAGAGCTGACAAATAATTAAAGATTGGATTGTTAGACATCTTTCTGAGATCGATAACACGAGGATCCAGGTGGCACTGACTCTAAACGGATTACGAACTGCCAAGAATATTCCATCATAGAAATTTGGTCAATAACATTGTCGCTTCAGATTTATCACTCTAAAGAAACATATGACCGCATATTGATTAATTAATTAATCTGAATAAAGTTTAAAGCTTGACATTAAGAAATAGAGATCGTGATTTGATGTTGCTAGAGCCGCGGTGGCGTAATTGGTAACATACCAGGCCAGAATTCTGGAGTTCCCGGTTCGAACCCGGGCTGTGGCAATAATTTTTCACGATTTCTTTAGAATTTAAAAATCGTCAGGTCTGGTTGCCACATTAATTCTAAATGAATGAGTGCGGCAATTACAGCTGACAAATAATTAAAAATTCGATTGTTAGAGACTTTTCTGAGATCGATAACACAGGGATCCAGGCTGCGCTGACTCTAACCGGGTTACGAACTGCCAAAAATATTCCATCATAGAAATTTGGTCAATAACATTGTCGATTAAGATTTATAACTCTAAAGAAACATATAACCGCATATTGATTAATTAATTAGACTGAATAAAGATTAACACTTGACATCAAGAAATAGAGATCGTGAATTGATGTTGCTAGAGCCGCGGTGGCGTAATTGGTAACGTAACAGGCTAGAATTCTGGAGTTCCCGGTTCGAACCCGGGCTGGGGCAATAATTTTTCACGATTTCTTTAGAATTTAAAAATCGTCAGGTCTGGTTGCCTTATTAATTCTTAATGAATGAGTGCGGCAATTACAGCTGACAAATAATTAAAGATTCGATTGTTAGAGACCTTTCTGAGATCGATAACTCAGGGATCCAGGCGGCGCTGACTCTAACCGGGTTACGAACTGCCAAAAATATTCCATCATAGAAATTTGGCCAATAACATTGTCGCTTAAGATTTATCACTCTAAAGAAACATATGACCGCATAATGATTAATTAATTAGACTGAATAAAGTTTAACACTTGACATTGAAAAATAGAGATCGTGAATTGATGTTGCTCGAGCCGCGGGGGCGTAATTCGTAACGTACCAGGCTAGAATTCTGGAGTTCCCGGGTCGAACCCGGGCTGTAGCAATATTTTTTCACGATTTCTTTAGAATTTAAAAATCGTCAGGTCTGGTTGCCTCAATGATTCTTAATGAATGAGTGAGGCAATTAGAGCTGACAAATAATTAAAGATTCGATTGTTAGAGACCTTTCTGAGATCGATAACACAGGGATCCAAGCGGCGCTAACTCTAACCGGGTTACGAACTGCCAAAAATATTCGATCATAGAAATTTGGTCAATAACATTGTCGATTAAGATTTATCACTCTAAAGGAACATATGACCGCATATTGATTAATAAATTAGACTGAATAAAGATTAACACTTGACATTAAGGAATAGAGATCGTGAATTGATGTTGCTAGAGCTGCGGTGGCGTAATTGGTAACGTAACAGGCTAGAATTCTGGAATTCCCGGTTCGAACCCGGGCTGTGGCAATAATTTTTCACGATTTCTTTAGAATATAAAAATCGTCAGGTCTGGTTGCCTCATTAATTCTTAATGGATGAGTGCGGCAATTACAGCTGACAAATAATTAAAGATTCGATTGTTAGAGACCTTTCTGAGATCGATAACACAGGGAACCAGGCGGCTCTGACTCAACCGGGTTACGAACTGTCAAAAATATTCCATCATAGAAATTTGGTCAATAACATTGTCGCTTAAGATTTATCACTCTAAAGAAACATATGACCGCATAATGATTAATTAATTAGACTGAATAAAGTTTAACACTTGACATTGAAAAATAGAGATCGTGAATTGTATGTTAATGAGTTTGAGTACATTATATCCTGCTCGAAGGACCAAAAAATGTATGAGTATTGAATATGATTATATTATATCTAATCTATCGACAGGTAGCAAGTCGATGCATTCACACGTAGCATGTCGAGTGACAGATGTGAAAAGTAAGGTTAAGGATCCTGGTGACAAGTATAAATAATTAAATGCACTCAGTATGTAAGAATAATTGATTCAATGTTTATTTAATTACTTAATATTCGTTGCATAAAAAATACCTGTTGAGTACACAAGAAATGTAATTTGATTTGTTCTGGCCTGGTTGTTGATGTACTGTTGGTGATTGGGTCTCAGGCCTGTGAGTTGCCTTGGTGATTCCGTGTGGTTGATCCTGATGATAAGGTCTGACTGTAGAGCTCGAAAAATGCCACACGGCAGTCTGATGAGGGTCCTGACGCCGATGATCAGTGCTGAGCAGAATGGCGTCTGTGCAGCCAACGCGCGAACCACGCCGTTGACGTTTATGTGATTGGCTCTGTGGATCTGATGATCTGCTATGAGTTTCACTAACACTGAGTTTAAACACGGGTGATTTGACCAAGAATGTATTACACTACAGAAATGAATCCGCACTAGAGTGATTAGAACAAGAGGATATCTCCGTGAGCTTTACGCGGGAACGTGTACAGCGAGCGACTCGAGTGAGAACAATGGCCACATTCGTCGACCACGCGGCAGAGTATCAAGAAGACGGACGTGCGTCACAGCTTGCTTGTGATTTGCTGTCAGCGATGGAAGGCGAGACTTGTGAGTGGTCTTGCCGATGGGGCCACGCTAACAGCGTTGGCCGCTTGAGTGAGCTTCGATCGAGGATGTGAGCAGATGGACAATATGCATGAGTGCGCGGTCGATAAATCGATATAGCATACCTGCGAGCTATACCATATGACGCGAGGCGTCAGATGATTGTGACTGTAGCGTGTGCATGAGTTGAGTGTGTCTGGTAAGCGTGAAAACTGAACATTCCGCCCGCCATCAGCAACGGTGTTGATGATTAAATGTGATCTGTTCTTCATTCAGTTTGAGCTGGTAAGATGGCGAGCTTGGTGATTGGTCGAACGAGTGTTGTTGTTGCAGTTTTAAGTGACACTACCCTGGTCAGTCCATCCTTTCCTGGATGGAGTTGAGTGACTCTGGCGAGAGGCCATTTTGATGGTGGAGACCTCTCATCAGTGGTCAGTACTAATGAACCGACCTTGATGGTGTTCGATGGATGATGCCATTTCGATGTAGACAGTTGGCGCTGGAGATATTGAGTTGACCATTTGGACCAAAAATATTGAAGCCTTTGTTGTATTAGTTGCCATCGTGATAGTCTAGTAACGTTCAGATCTGTTAGTGATGGCTCTGGTATGGCTGTGAGCGGCTCTCCTATGAGAAAGTGAGCTGGTGTGAGTGCTGAAGTATCTTCAGGGTCTTCTGTGAGTGGTTCCAATGGTCGTGAGTTGAGCGTTGCTTCGATCTGGATGAGCAACGTAGTTAATTCCTCGAACGTGAGTGCGATCTCTCCTACTGTTCGGTTCAGGTGATATTTTACTGATTTGACTGCTGCTTCCCATTTTCCTCCCATATGTGGAGCTGCTGGTGGGTTGAACTTCCATGTAGTTCCATCACTGGTGAGTGAGCAATGCAGTGAGAGTGATTCTGTTGTACCTTGAGTGAAGAGCTTGGTGAGTATGGCATCTGCTCCTATGAAGTTTGTGCCGCAATCACTATAGAGAGTGTTGCAGATGCCTCTGCGTCCAGTGAACCGTCTGAATGCAGCAATGAATGAGTCAGTTGAGTAGTCACTCACGGCCTCCAGATGCAAGGCCGAGGTGACGAAGCACACGAAAATGCACAGCCATCCTTTATGTTGTTTGGCGCCTCTACCTTTCCAGGTTTTGATGGTCAGCGGACCAGCGTAGTCCACACCTGAGTAGAAGAATGGTCGTGCTGGGGTGACTCTCTTGGTTGGTAATTGACCCATGAGTTGTTGTGCTCTGACGCCACGTTGTCGAGCACATTTCATGCAGCTGAGTATATGCGACCGTACAGGAGCTCTACCACCAATAATCCAGTACGATTGGCTTGTGTAGTTCAGGGTGAGTTGCGTGCCTCCATGCATGGTTTTGTGATGTGCATCTGCTATGATGAGTGTGGTGAAGTGAGAATGTCGTGGGAGTATTGCTGGGTGAATTGCCTCAAGTTCCAGTTGTGAGTTGGTCAATCTTCCTCCAACCTGAATGATGCCTTGAGTGTCGATATAGGCAGTCAGGCGATTGAAGAGATGAGCTGTTGGTAGTTGAGCTATGGTGATCAATTTGAGCTCTGTTGAGAAATATGCTGCTTGAGTTGCTTTAATCCAAAATACTCTTGCTCTCTCAATGTCTTGTGGCGAGAGAGGGTTAAAGAGCGTTGAGTTTGGCAATTTCTTGATGAGTTGACTTACTCGAAAGCATATTGCGGTTACTCTGAGTAGTCTAGTGAGAGAAGAGTGTCTGTATATCATCTCCCAATGATATACGGCTTGATTTGTTGCCACTGTGAATGCGAGCCCCGGTCGCTCTTCCTGATGAGTCTGTGAGTCTTGTTGATAGTGTTGAGTTGGCCATGAACATTGATCGCCTGTGAGCCACTGTGGTCCTGTCCACCACAGGAGGTGCTTCTGGAGCTGGGAGATACTGATGCCCCTTGAAGCACAATCGGCTGGATTGTCTTTGCCAGGAACAAATTTCCATACGCTGTTTGGAGTTAGTTCTTGAATTGCTGACACTCGGTTCCTGACAAAGTCCTTCCACCGTGATGGGTGTGAGCTAATCCAGGTGAGCGTTACTGAGGAATCAGTCCACAGGAACGTTTGAGTGTTGGTGAGTTCCAAGGTTGTTTGCACGTACTTCATGAGCTTTGCTAAGATCAGTGCTGCTGTGAGCTCGAGTCGAGGGATGGAGAGTCGCTTGAGTGGTGTTACTTTTGATTTCGCGCAGATGAGTGTAACCTTGGTTTCTTCTCCTGGAGTTGTTGTTTTGATATAGATAGCAGCCGCCATTGCTATTTGAGATGCGTCGGAGAATCCGTGCAACTCCACAAGTGTTGAGCTTGTGAGTTGAATCCATCGTGGAATTGAGATTTCATCGACTTGAGTGAGCTCTTGTCTGAGCAACGTCCACTTGGTGTGTATCTGATCTGAAACTTGATCGTCCCAGCTGAGTTTCTCCAGCCATAATTCTTGTAATAATGATTTGGCCATGATGATGAATGGTGAGAGAAACCCGAGTGGATCGTAGAGTTGTGCTGTTTCAGACAAGATGATTCTCTTTGTGAGCTTGGAACTTGAGCATGGAGGCTTTGCGTGGAACTTGAATACGTCTTCACGAGGTATCCATGACAGGCCGAGTAACTTGGTACTGCTATCTTCGAATGAGTGTGAGTTTGATGGTGAGTGGTGGTCGATATGCTCGATGAATTGCTCGGTGTTGCTGTGCCATTTTGCTAGAGGCAACCCGCCCGCCATACAGAGCTGGGTGACTTGATTTGATATTTCGATGAGTGTGTCAAGCTGATCAGCTCCTCCAAATATGTCATCAACATATCTGCCTTTCATGAGTGGTTCAATTGCGAGCGGAAAGCGATGACCTTCGTCTTCAACTAGTTGGAGTAATGATCTGATTGCTAAGAATGGTGCTGAGCGAGTCCCATACGTCACTGTTGTTAGGTGATATGGCACCATATTGAGTTGGTCATCTCGCCATATGATTCGTTGCAAATCCCAATCGTCCGGGTGGACTTTGATTTGTCTGTACATCTTTGTGATGTCTGTTGAAAAGATGAGTTTGTGCTGTCGGATCCATAAGAGCACGTCTGAGATGTCACGTTGACATTTTGCTCCAACATGCTGGATGTCGTTGAGTGATACTTGCGACGTCGTTGGGCTGGATCCGTTGAAAACAACTCTCAACTTTGTTGTGATTCGATCTTCTTTCAGTACACCATGATGAGGAAGATAATATGGAGGATGAGCGTAAGTTTGTTCTGACAATTGATCTTCCGAGACCCTCAACCCTCCTGATGCTACAGCATCATGTGCCAAGGTCGTCTCGGTTTCACAATAGTCACGAACAGAGTCGCTCATTTGAGTTAACTGGTGGTAGGATGGTACACGTATCATGTGACCACAATCTTCATACTCTTTCATGAATGAGTTGTATAAGTTGGTGTATGAATTATTTGTTGAGAGTTTCTTCATGAGTCGTTGTAGACATCGCTGAGCAGTGAGTTTTGAGTCTCCTAGACTCGATGGTGATGATTTGAGCGGGATTCGCACGATGTATCGTCCTTCTTCGTCTCGAGTGTGAGTCGTTTGAAAATACTTTTCACACGCTTCTTCGTCTGGGGTGAGCTTGTGATCTATTGTCGATGGTGTTTCTTCTTGAACCCAGAACTGCGTGAGAAGATCTTGAATTTCCTTGTTCGATGATTCTACTGCTATGTGGTATGAGTTGCTTGGTGTTGAATAATTCTCTGGGACTGGACCAAGAATAATCCACCCAAATATTGTTGATTGTGCAATCGGTAAGAAGTCCGAGTGTTTCTTGATGCCAGGCTGGATGATTAGCCCGTATGAATCAGCCCCGATGATGATATCTACTGGCCGTGGTGTTAAGAAGTCAGGGTCTGCCAACTGCAGTGATGAAATGTGTGGCCACTCCTGTGGTTGCATGTGTACTGATGGCAATGTACTCGTCAACTTATTGAGTATGTGAGCTGCGATGGTAACACCACGTGATGAATGAATTGATCGTAATGTTAATGTGGTGGTACCTCTGGTTTGTGTTGATCTTGTGTTTCCAATGCCAATGACTGGAATTGATGAGTGTTGACGAGTAAGCCCATGATCGGATACAAGTTGTTCTGAGACGAAGGTGAGCTCTGATCCTGGATCAATGAGTAATCTGACTTGGTGAGTGTCGAAAGATGTGATGAGTAATGCTTGACACGTTGCTAGTAGAACTGCTGTTCTACCGGATGAGTTGATGAGTTGGCAAAATGGCACGTCAATTTCTCATTGACGTGAACTGGTGCTTGGATGAGCTGTGGCAGGTGTAGCTGAGGTGCTTGGTTGATTTGACTTTGGTGTGGTTCTTGCGGAGGATGGCAAATGAATCATCGTGTGGTGTTTGGCACCGCACGTCTTGCAGTTGATGGTTGATTGGCACGAGTGGAGGTTGTGATGACCAAAGCAGTTGAAACACAGTCGGTGTTCAGTCACAACTTTGTGGCGATCTGCAGGTTGTAGCTCTCTGAATTTAGCACAGCTCACTATGTAATGCGAACCACCACAGTGATCGCATGGATACTGGTGTGTCCTCGGTTGAGTGGACGCATGGTGAGCCGGTCTTGCTGGCAGAAGTGCAGGTTTTGTTGAGTGTTTTGAGATGTTGCTGGCTCTGTCAGCCGATTGATCAGGGTTGATTGGGATGACTTCTAAAGCTCTCGCTCTGGATTCGATGAATCCCATCAAATCTTCAAACGAGGTTGGCTGCTTGTGCGCACTCCGTTTGTATTCCCATGCTTCACGCATGGATGTATCAAGGCGTTGAGCAACTACGAAAATTAATACATAATTCCACGATTCTGTATCAATTCCGAGAACGTTGAGTGCGTTGAGTATTTCCTTCGTTGAGCTAACTAATGTGTTGAGTGCGGCTGCAGATTTTGCCACTGGTCGAGTGTTACTAAGGAGTTTCTCAACATAAGACAGGATGAGTCTTTCCTTGTTGTTGAATCTGTCCTTGATTATTTGCCATGATGAATTGAACGAATCATTGTTGATCGGCACATTGGAGATCAGTTGAGCGGCTGATCCTTTAAGGCTGATCTTTAAATAGTGTAGTTTCTCTACATCACTGATTTGGTCATTATCGACCACCATTGAGGCAAACAAGTCTCTAAATGCCGGCCATTTTGTAAAATCACCGTCAAATTCCGGCAACGTTATTTTCGGCAATGTTGATCGGAGCTGACTTGGTTGACTCTGTTGATCAGTTCTGCTTGATACGGTCTCTTGAGTTTTTGCGATTGCCTTCTTTCGCAGGATGATTGTGAGTGCCTTGAAGTAACTATCAAAGCCTGATTGGTACACCTTCTCTGTAACATACGGGTGAGTGAGAAAAGCACGTTTACATGTTTCTCCCATTTGATCATGCTCGTTACAAAAACAGTCCCAAGTGCGATTTAAAATCTCTAACTGGCCGTTGAGTTCTTCGGAAACGCTGCCTGGTGAGTTTTGCAGGTGATCGTGTAGCTGGTTGATCATTGCTATCCTCGCATGCTGTGATGCGACCTTATACTCCATGAGGTTAGCTTGATTGGTGTTTGGTGATGGTGATCTGGTGCGTGGTCTCTGTACCGTGGGTGGTACATTGAGTGTCTCGGTAACGACTGTAGCTTCATCGATTGCTTCCACATCACCATCATGTGAGTCGCCTTCCTGCGAGGATTTGCTTTGGTCTGACTGCGCTTTCTTATCGTCAGCCATGATTTGAACTAGTTGAGCCTGTTGAATGGTTTACAAAAAATGATTAGTGCACTTGGGTGAGTATTTTATTATTATTGAGCATTGTCTTGTATCGATGCATGCTGAGTTGCGCAATCTGTAGTGTATTACATGTGTTGATTGGTGATTCATGTGAGTATCGAGGCATAAAATTATATACTTGACCAGGATCCGGCTCGAAGGACCAAAAAATGTATGTTAATCAGTTTGAGTACATTATATCCTGCTCGAAGGACCAAAAAATGTATGAGTATTGAATATGATTATATTATATCTAATCTATCGACAGGTAGCAAGTCGATGCATTCACACGTAGCATGTCGAGTAACAGATGTGAAAAGTAAGGTTAAGGATCCTGGTGACAAGTATAAATAATTAAATGCACTCAGTATGTAACAATAATTGATTCAATGTTTATTTAATTACTTAATATTCGTTGCATAAAAAATACCTGTTGAGTACACAAGAAATGTAATTTGATTTGTTCTGGCCTGGTTGTTGATGTACTGTTGGTGATTGGGTCTCAGGCCTGTGAGTTGCCTTGGTGATTCCGTGTGGTTGATCCTGATGATAAGGTCTGACTGTAGAGCTCGAAAAATGCCACACGGCAGTCTGATGAGGGTCCTGACGCCGATGATCAGTGCTGAGCAGAATGGCGTCTGTGCAGCCAACGCGCGAACCACGCCGTTGACGTTTATGTGATTGGCTCTGTGGATCTGATGATCTGCTATGAGTTTCACTAACACTGAGTTTAAACACAGGTGATTTGACCAAGAATGTATTACACTACAGAAATGAATCCGCACTAGAGTGATTAGAACAAGAGGATATCTCCGTGAGCTTTACGCGGGAACGTGTACAGCGAGCGACTCGAGTGAGAACAATGGCCACATCCGTCGACCACGCGGCAGAGTATCAAGAAGACGGACGTGCGTCACAGCTTGCTTGTGATTTGCTGTCAGCGATGGAAGGCGAGACTTGTGAGTGGTCTTGCCGATGGGGCCACGCTAACAGCGTTGGCCGCTTGAGTGAGCTTCGATCGAGGATGTGAGCAGATGGACAATATGCATGAGTGCGCGGTCGATAAATCGATATAGCATACCTGCGAGCTATACCATATGACGCGAGGCGTCAGATGATTGTGACTGTAGCGTGTGCATGAGTTGAGTGTGTCTGGTAAGCGTGAAAACTGAACATGAATTGATGTTGCTAGAGCCGCGGTGGCGTAATTAGCAACGTACCAGGCTAGAATTCGGAGTTCCCGGTTCGAACCCGGGCTGTGGCAATAATTTTTCACGATTTCTTTAGAATTAAAAAATCGTCAGGTCTGGTTGACTCATTAATTCTTAATGAATGGGTGCGGCAATTAGAGCTGACAAATAATTAAAGATTCGATTGTTAGAAATCTTTCTGAGATCGATAACTCAGGGATCCAGGCGGCGCTGACTCTTACCGGGTTACGAACTGCCAAAAATATTCCATCATAGAAATTTGGTCGATAACATTGTCGCTTAAGATTTATCACTCTAAAGATACATATGACCGCATATTGATTAATTAATTAATCTAAATAAAGTTTAACACTTGACAATAAAAAATAGAGATCGTGAATTGATGTTGCTAGAGCCGCGGTGGCGTAATCGGTAACGTACCAAGCTAGATTTCGGGAGTTCCCGGTTAGAACCCGGGCTGTGGCAATATATTTTCACGATTTATTTAGAATTTAAAAATCGTCAGGTCTGGTTGCCTCATTAATTCTTAATGAATGAGTGAAGCAATTAGAACTGACAAATAATTAAAGATTGGATTGTTAGACATCTTTCTAAGATCGATAACACGAGGATCCAGGCGGCACTGAGTCTAACCGGATTACGAACTGCCAAGAATATTCCATCATAGAAATTTGGTCAATAACATTGTCGCTTAAGATTTATCACTCTAAAGAAACATATGACCGCATATTGATTAATTAATTAATCTGAATAAAGTTTAAAGCTTGACATTAAGAAATAGAGATCGTGATTTGATGTTGCTAGAGCCGCGGTGGCGTAATTGGTAACATACCAGGCTAGAATTCTGGAGTTCCCGGTTCGAACCCGGGCTGTGGCAATAATTTTTCACGATTTCTTTAGAATTTAAAAATCGTCAGGTCTGGTTGCCACATTAATTCTAAATGAATGAGTGCGGCAATTACAGCTGACAAATAATTAAAAATTCGATTGTTAGAGACTTTTCTGAGATCGATAACACAGGGATCCAGGCTGCGCTGACTCTAACCGGGTTACGAACTGCCAAAAATATTCCATCATAGAAATTTGGTCAATAACATTGTCGATTAAGATTTATAACTCTAAAGAAACATATAACCGCATATTGATTAATTAATTAGACTGAATAAAGATTAACACTTGACATCAAGAAATAGAGATCGTGAATTGATGTTGCTAGAGCCGCGGTGGCGTAATTGGTAACGTAACAGGCTAGAATTCTGGAGTTCCCGGTTCGAACCCGGGCTGGGGCAATAATTTTTCACGATTTCTTTAGAATTTAAAAATCGTCAGCTCTGGTTGCCTTATTAATTCTTAATGAATGAGTGCGGCAATTACAGCTGACAAATAATTAAAGATTCGATTGTTAGAGACCTTTCTGAGATCGATAACGCAGGGATCCAGGCGGCGCTGACTCTAACCGGGTTACGAACTGCCAAAAATATTCCATCATAGAAATTTGGTCAATAACATTGTCGCTTAAGATTTATCACTCTAAAGAAACATATGACCGCATAATGATTAATTAATTAGACTGAATAAAGTTTAACACTTGACATTGAAAAATAGAGATCGTGAATTGATGTTGCTCGAGCCGCGGGGGCGTAATTCGTAACGTACCAGGCTCGAATTCTGGGGTTCCCGGGTCGAACCCGGGCTGTAGCAATATTTTTTCACGATTTCTTTAGAATTTAAAAATCGTCAGGTCTGGTTGACTCAATGATTCTTAATGAATGAGCGAGGCAATTAGAGCTGACAAATAATTAAAGATTCGATTGTTAGAGACCTTTCTGAGATCGATAACACAGGGATCCAGGCGGCGCTGACTCTAACCGGGTTACGAACTGCCAAAAATATTCGATCATAGAAATTTGGTCAATAACATTGTCAATTAAGATTTATCACTCTAAAGGAACATATGACCGCATAATGATTAATTAATTAGACTGAATAAAGTTTAACACTTGACATTGAAAAATAGAGATCGTGAATTGATGTTGCTCGAGCCGCGGGGGCGTAATTCGTAACGTACCAGGCTAGAATTCTGGGGTTCCCGGGTCGAACCCGGGCTGTAGCAATATTTTTTCACGATTTCTTTAGAATTTAAAAATCGTCAGGTCTGGTTGCCTCAATGATTCTTAATGAATGAGTGAGGCAATTAGAGCTGACAAATAATTAACGATTCGATTGTTAGAGACCTTTCTGAGATCGATAACACAGGGATCCAGGCGGCGCTGACTCTAACCGGGTTACGAACTGCCAAAAATATTCGATCATAGAAATTTGTTCAATAACATTGTCAATCAAGATTTATCACTCTAAAGGAACATATGACCGCATATTGATTAATTAATTAGACTGAATAAAGTTTAACACTTGACATTGAAAAATAGAGATCGTGAATTGATGTTGCTAGAGCCGCGGTGGCGTAATTAGCAACGTACCAGGCTAGAATTCGGAGTTCCCGGTTCGAACCCGGGCTGTGGCAATAATTTTTCACGATTTCTTTAGAATTAAAAAATCGTCAGGTCTGGTTGACTCATTAATTCTTAATAAATGGGTGCGGCAATTAGAGCTGACAAATAATTAAAGATTCGATTGTTAGAAATCTTTCGGAGATCGATAACTCAGGGATCCAGGCGGCGCTGACTCTTACCGGGTTACGAACTGCCAAAAATATTCCATCATAGAAATTTGGTCGATAACATTGTCGCTTAAGATTTATCACTCTAAAGATACATATGACCGCATATTGATTAATTAATTAATCTGAATAAAGTTTAACACTTGACAATAAAAAATAGAGATCGTGAATTGATGTTGCTCGAGCCGCGGGGGCGTAATTCGTAACGTACCAGGCTAGAATTCTGGAGTTCCCGGGTCGAACCCGGGCTGTAGCAATATTTTTTCACGATTTCTTTAGAATTTAAAAATCGTCAGGTCTGGTTGACTCATTGATTCTTAATGAATGAGTGAGGCAATTAGAGCTGACAAATAATTAAAGATTCGATTGTTAGAGACCTTTCTGAGATCGATAACACAGGGATCCAGGCAGCGCTGACTCTAACCGGGTTACGAACTGCCAAAAATATTCGATCATAGAAATTTGGTCAATAACATTGTCGATTAAGATTTATCACTCTAAAGGAACATATGACCGCATATTGATTAATTAATTAGACTGAATAAAGATTAACACTTGACATTAAAGAATAGAGATCGTGAATTGATGTTGCTAGAGCTGCGGTGGCGTAATTGGTAACGTAACAGGCTAGAATTCTGGAATTCCCGGTTCGAACCCGGGCTGTGGCAATAATTTTTCACGATTTCTTTAGAATATAAAAATCGTCAGGTCTGGTTGCCTCATTAATTCTTAATGGATGAGTGCGGCAATTACAGCTGACAAATAATTAAAGATTCGATTGTTAGAGACCTTTCTGAGATCGATAACACAGGGAACCAGGCGGCTCTGACTCAACCGGGTTACGAACTGTCAAAAATATTCCATCATAGAAATTTGGTCAATAACATTGTCGCTTAAGATTTATCACTCTAAAGAAACATATGACCGCATAATGATTAATTAATTAGACTGAATAAAGTTTAACACTTGACATTGAAAAATAGAGATCGTGAATTGATGTTGCTAGAGCCGCGGTGGCGTAATTAGCAACGTACCAGGCTAGAATCCGGAGTTCCCGGTTCGAACCCGGGCTGTGGCAATAATTTTTCACGATTTCTTTAGAATTAAAAAATCGTCAGGTCTGGTTGACTCATTAATTCTTAATGAATGGGTGCGGCAATTAGAGCTGACAAATAATTAAAGATTCGATTGTTAGAAATCTTTCTGAGATCGATAACTCAGGGATCCAGGCGGCGCTGACTCTTACCGGGTTACGAACTGCCAAAAATATTCCATCATAGAAATTTGGTCGATAACATTGTCGCTTAAGATTTATCACTCTAAAGATACATATGACCGCATATTGATTAATTAATTAATCTGAATAAAGTTTAACACTTGACAATAAAAAATAGAGATCGTGAATTGATGTTGCTAGAGCCGCGGTGGCGTAATCGGTAACGTACCAGGCTAGATTTCGGGAGTTCCCGGTTAGAACCCGGGCTGTGGCAATATATTTTCACGATTTATTCAGAATTTAAAAATCGTCAGGTCTGGTTGCCTCATTAATTCTTAATGAATGAGTGAAGCAATTAGAACTGACAAATAATTAAAGATTGGATTGTTAGACATCTTTCTGAGATCGATAACACGAGGATCCAGGCGGCACTGAGTCTAACCGGATTACGAACTGCCAAGAATATTCCATCATAGAAATTTGGTCAATAACATTGTCGCTTAAGATTTATCACTCTAAAGAAACATATGACCGCATATTGATTAATTAATTAATCTAAATAAAGTTTAAAGCTTGACATTAAGAAATAGAGATCGTGATTTGATGTTGCTAGAGCCGCGGTGGCGTAATTGGTAACATACCAGGCTAGAATTCTGGAGTTCCCGGTTCGAACCCGGGCTGTGGCAATAATTTTTCACGATTTCTTTAGAATTTAAAAATCGTCAGGTCTGGTTGCCACATTAATTCTAAATGAATGAGTGCGGCAATTACAGCTGACAAATAATTAAAGATTCGATTGTTAGAGACCTTTCTGAGATCGATAACACAGGGATCCAGGCTGCGCTGACTCTAGCCGGGTTACGAACTGCGTAAAATATTCCATCATAGAAATTTGGTCAATAACATTGTCGATTAAGATTTATCACTCTAAAGAAACATATGACGGCATATTGATCAATTAATTAGACTGAATAAATTTTAACACTTGACATTAAGAAATAGAGATCGTGAATTGATGTTGCTAGAGCCGCGGTGGCGTAATTGGTAACGTAACAGGCTAGAATTCTGGAGTTCCCGGTTCGAACCCGGGCTGGGGCAATAATTTTTCATGATTTCTTTAGAATTTAAAAATCGTCAGGTCTGGTTGACTCATTAATTCTTAATGAATGGGTGCGGCAATTAGAGCTGACAAATAATTAAAGATTCGATTGTTAGAAATCTTTCTGAGATCGATAACTCAGGGATCCAGGCGGCGCTGACTCTTACCGGGTTACGAACTGCCAAAAATATTCCATCATAGAAATTTGGTCGATAACATTGTCGCTTAAGATTTATCACTCTAAAGATACATATGACCGCATATTGATTAATTAATTAATCTGAATAAAGTTTAACACTTGACAATAAAAAATAGAGATCGTGAATTGATGTTGCTAGAGCCGCGGTGGCGTAATCGGTAACGTACCAGGCTAGATTTCGGGAGTTCCCGGTTAGAACCCGGGCTGTGGCAATATATTTTCACGATTTATTCAGAATTTAAAAATCGTCAGGTCTGGTTGCCTCATTAATTCTTAATGAATGAGTGAAGCAATTAGAACTGACAAATAATTAAAGATTGGATTGTTAGACATCTTTCTGAGATCGATAACACGAGGATCCAGGCGGCACTGAGTCTAACCGGATTACGAACTGCCAAGAATATTCCATCATAGAAATTTGGTCAATAACATTGTCGCTTAAGATTTATCACTCTAAAGAAACATATGACCGCATATTGATTAATTAATTAATCTAAATAAAGTTTAAAGCTTGACATTAAGAAATAGAGATCGTGATTTGATGTTGCTAGAGCCGCGGTGGCGTAATTGGTAACATACCAGGCTAGAATTCTGGAGTTCCCGGTTCGAACCCGGGCTGTGGCAATAATTTTTCACGATTTCTTTAGAATTTAAAAATCGTCAGGTCTGGTTGCCACATTAATTCTAAATGAATGAGTGCGGCAATTACAGCTGACAAATAATTAAAGATTCGATTGTTAGAGACCTTTCTGAGATCGATAACACAGGGATCCAGGCTGCGCTGACTCTAGCCGGGTTACGAACTGCGTAAAATATTCCATCATAGAAATTTGGTCAATAACATTGTCGATTAAGATTTATCACTCTAAAGAAACATATGACGGCATATTGATCAATTAATTAGACTGAATAAATTTTAACACTTGACATTAAGAAATAGAGATCGTGAATTGATGTTGCTAGAGCCGCGGTGGCGTAATTGGTAACGTAACAGGCTAGAATTCTGGAGTTCCCGGTTCGAACCCGGGCTGGGGCAATAATTTTTCATGATTTCTTTAGAATTTAAAAATCGTCAGGTCTGGTTGCCTTATTAATTTTTAATGAATGAGTGCGGCAATTACAGCTGACAAATAATTAAAGATTCGATTGTTAGAGACCTTTCTGAGATCGATAACTCAGGGATCCAGGCGGCGCTGACTCTAACCGGGTTAAGAACTGCCAAAAATATTCCATCATAGAAATTTGGTCAATAACATTGTCGATTAAGTTTTATCAGTCTAAAGAAACATATGACCGCATATTGATTAATTAATTAGACTGAATAAAGATTGACACTTGACATTAAGAAATAGAGATCGTGAATTGATGTTGCTAGAGCTGCGGTGGCGTAATTGGTAACGTAACAGGCTAGAATTCTGGAATTCCCGGTTTAAACCCGGGCTGTGGCAATAATTTTTCACGATTTCTTTAGAATATAAAAATCGTCAGGTCTGGTTGCCTCATTAATTCTTAATGGATGAGTGCGGCAATTACAGCTGACAAATAATTAAAGATTCGATTGTTAGAGACCTTTCTGAGATCGATAACACAGGGAACCAGGCGGCTCTGACTCCAACCGGGTTACGAACTGTCAAAAATATTCCATCATAGAAATTTGGTCAATAACATTGTCAATTAAGATTTATCACTCTAAAGGAACATATGACCGCATATTGATTAATTAATTAGACTGAATAAAGTTTAACACTTGACATTGAAAAATTGAGATCGTGAATTGATGTTGCTAGAGCCGCGGTGGCGTAATTAGCAACGTACCAGGCTAGAATTCGGAGTTCCCGGTTCGAACCCGGGCTGTGGCAATAATTTTTCACGATTTCTTTAGAATTAAAAAATCGTCAGGTCTGGTTGACTCATTAATTCTTAATAAATGGGTGCGGCAATTAGAGCTGACAAATAATTAAAGATTCGATTGTTAGAAATCTTTCGGAGATCGATAACTCAGGGATCCAGGCGGCGCTGACTCTTACCGGGTTACGAACTGCCAAAAATATTCCATCATAGAAATTTGGTCGATAACATTGTCGCTTAAGATTTATCACTCTAAAGATACATATGACCGCATATTGATTAATTAATTAATCTGAATAAAGTTTAACACTTGACAATAAAAAATAGAGATCGTGAATTGATGTTGCTCGAGCCGCGGGGGCGTAATTCGTAACGTACCAGGCTAGAATTCTGGAGTTCCCGGGTCGAACCCGGGCTGTAGCAATATTTTTTCACGATTTCTTTAGAATTTAAAAATCGTCAGGTCTGGTTGCCTCATTGATTCTTAATGAATGAGTGAGGCAATTAGAGCTGACAAATAATTAAAGATTCGATTGTTAGAGACCTTTCTGAGATCGATAACACAGGGATCCAGGCAGCGCTGACTCTAACCGGGTTACGAACTGCCAAAAATATTCGATCATAGAAATTTGGTCAATAACATTGTCGATTAAGATTTATCACTCTAAAGGAACATATGACCGCATATTGATTAATTAATTAGACTGAATAAAGATTAACACTTGACATTAAGGAATAGAGATCGTGAATTGATGTTGCTAGAGCTGCGGTGGCGTAATTGGTAACGTAACAGGCTAGAATTCTGGAATTCCCGGTTCGAACCCGGGCTGTGGCAATAATTTTTCACGATTTCTTTAGAATATAAAAATCGTCAGGTCTGGTTGCCTCATTAATTCTTAATGGATGAGTGCGGCAATTACAGCTGACAAATAATTAACGATTGGATTGTTAGACATCTTTCTGAGATCGATAACACGAGGATCCAGGCGGCACTGAGTCTAACCGGATTACGAACTGCCAAGAATATTCCATCATAGAAATTTGGTCAATAACATTGTCGCTTAAGATTTATCACTCTAAAGAAACATATGACCGCATATTGATTAATTAATTAATCTGAATAAAGTTTAAAGCTTGACATTAAGAAATAGAGATCGTGATTTGATGTTGCTAGAGCCGCGGTGGCGTAATTGGTAACATACCAGGCTAGAATTCTGGAGTTCCCGGTTCGAACCCGGGCTGTGGCAATAATTTTTCACGATTTCTTTAGAATTTAAAAATCGTCAGGTCTGGTTGCCACATTAATTCTAAATGAATGAGTGCGGCAATTACAGCTGACAAATAATTAAAGATTCGATTGTTAGGGACCTTTCTGAGATCGATAACACAGGGATCCAGGCTGCGCTGACTCTAGCCGGGTTACGAACTGCGTAAAATATTCCATCATAGAAATTTGGTCAATAACATTGTCGATTAAGATTTATCACTCTAAAGAAACATATGACCGCATATTGATTAATTAATTAATCTGAATAAAATTTAAAGCTTGACATTAAGAAATAGAGATCGTGATTTGATGTTGCTAGAGCCGCGGTGGCGTAATTGGTAACATACCAGGCTAGAATTCTGGAGTTCCCGGTTCGAACCCGGGCTGTGGCAATAATTTTTCACGATTTCTTTAGAATTTAAAAATCGTCAGGTCTGGTTGCCACATTAATTCTAAATGAATGAGTGCGGCAATTACAGCTGACAAATAATTAAAGATTCGATTGTTAGGGACCTTTCTGAGATCGATAACACAGGGATCCAGGCTGCGCTGACTCTAGCCGGGTTACGAACTGCGTAAAATATTCCATCATAGAAATTTGGTCAATAACATTGTCGATTAAGATTTATCACTCTAAAGAAACATATGACGGCATATTGATCAATTAATTAGACTGAATAAATTTTAACACTTGACATTAAGAAATAGAGATCGTGAATTGATGTTGCTAGAGCCGCGGTGGCGTAATTGGTAACGTAACAGGCTAGAATTCTGGAGTTCCCGGTTCGAACCCGGGCTGGGGCAATAATTTTTCATGATTTCTTTAGAATTTAAAAATCGTCAGGTCTGGTTGCCTTATTAATTTTTAATGAATGAGTGCGGGAATTACAGCTGACAAATAATTAAAGATTCGATTGTTAGAGACCTTTCTGAGATCGATAACTCAGGGATCCAGGCAGCGCTGACTCTAACCGGGTTACGAACTGCCAAAAATATTCCATCATAGAAATTTGGTCAATAACATTGTCGATTAAGTTTTATCACTCTAAAGAAACATATGACCGCATATTGATTAATTAATTAGACTGAATAAAGATTGACACTTGACATTAAGAAATAGAGATCGTGAATTGATGTTGCTAGAGCTGCGGTGGCGTAATTGGTAACGTAACAGGCTAGAATTCTGGAATTCCCGGTTTAAACCCGGGCTGTGGCAATAATTTTTCACGATTTCTTTAGAATATAAAAATCGTCAGGTCTGGTTGCCTCATTAATCCTTAATGGATGAGTGCGGCAATTACAGCTGACAAATAATTAAAGATTCGATTGTTAGAGACCCTTCTGAGATCGATAACACAGGGAACCAGGCGGCTCTGACTCCAACCGGGTTACGAACTGTGAAAAATATTCCATCATAGAAATTTGGTCAATAACATTGTCGCTTAAGATTTATCACTCTAAAGAAACATATAACCGCATAATGATTAATTAATTACACTGAATAAAGTTTAACACTTGACATTGAAAAATAGAGATTGTGAATTGATGTTGCTAGAGCCGCGGTGGCGTAATTAGCAACGTACCAGGCTAGAATTCGGAGTTCCCGGTTCAAACCCGGGCTGTGGCAATAATTTTTCATGATTTCTTTAGAATTTAAAAATCGTCAGGTCTGGTTGCCACATTAATTCTAAATAAATGAGTGCGGCAATTACAGCTGACAAATAATTAAAGATTCGATTGTTAGAGACCTTTCTGAGATCGATAACACAGGGATCCAGGCTGCGCTGACTCTAACCGCGTTACGAACTGCTAAAAATATTCCATCATAGAAATTTGGTCAATAACATTGTCGATTAAGATTTATCACTATAAAGAAACATATGACCGCATATTGATTAATTAATTAGACTGAATAAAGATTAACACTTGACATTAAGAAATAGAGATCGTGAATTGATGTTGCTAGAGTCGCGGTGTCGTAATTGGTAACGTAACAGGCTAGAATTCTCTAGTTCCCGGTTGGAACCCGTGCTGTGGCAATATATTTTCACGATTTTCTTAGAATTTAAAAATCGTCAGGTTTGGTTGCCTCATCAATTCTAAATGAATCAGTGAGGCAATTAGAGCTGACAAATAATTGAAGATTCGATTTTTAGAGATCTTTCTGAGATGGATAACACAGGGAACCAGGCGGCGCTAACTCCAACCGGGTTACGAACTGTAAAAAATATTCCATCATAGAAATTTGGTCAATAACATTGTCGCTTAAGATTTATCAATCTAAAGAAACATATGACCGCATATTGATTAATTAATTAAACTGAATAAAGTTTAAAGCTTGACATTAAGAAATAGAGATCGTGATTTGATGTTGCTACAGCCGCGGTGGCGTAATTCGTAACGTACCAGGCTAGAATTCTGGAGTTCCCGGATCGAACCCGGGCTGTGGCAATAATTTTTCATGATTTCTTTAGAATTAAAAAATCGTCAGGTCTGGTTGACTCATTAATTCTTAATGAATGGGTGCGGCAATTAGAGCTGACAAATAATTGAAAATTCGATTGTTAGAAATCTTTCTGAGATCGATAACTCAGGGATCCAGGCGGCGCTGACTCTTACCGGGTTACGAACTGCCAAAAATATTCCATCATAGAAATTTGGTCAATAACATTGTCGATTAAGATTTATCACTCTAAAGGAACATATGACCGCATATTGATTAATTAATTAGACTGAATAAAGATTAACACTTGACATTAAGGAATAGAGATCGTGAATTGATGTTGCTAGAGCTGCGGTGGCGTAATTGGTAACGTAACAGGCTAGAATTCTGGAATTCCCGGTTCGAACCCGGGCTGTGGCAATAATTTTTCACGATTTCTTTAGAATATAAAAATCGTCAGGTCTGGTGTCCTCATTAATTCTTAATGGATGAGTGCGGCAATTACAGCTGACAAATAATTAAAGATTCGATTGTTAGAGACCTTTCTGAGATCGATAACACAGGGAACCAGGCGGCTCTGACTCAACCGGGTTACAAACTGTCAAAAATATTCCATCATAGAAATTTGGTCAATAACATTGTCGCTTGAGATTTATCACTCTAAAGAAACATATGACCGCATAATGATTAATTAATTAGACTGAATAAAGTTTAACACTTGACATTGAAAAATAGAGATCGTGAATTGATGTTGCTAGAGCCGCGGTGGCGTAATTAGCAACGTACCAGGCTAGAATTCGGAGTTCCCGGTTCGAACCCGGGCTGTGGCAATAATTTTTCACGATTTCTTTAGAATTAAAAAATCGTCAGGTCTGGTTGACTCATTAATTCTTAATGAATGGGTGCGGCAATTAGAGCTGACAAATAATTAAAGATTCGATTGTTAGAAATCTTTCTGAGATCGATAACTCAGGGATCCAGGCGGCGCTGACTCTTACCGGGTTACGAACTGCCAAAAATATTCCATCATAGAAATTTGGTCGATAACATTGTCGCTTAAGATTTATCACTCTAAAGATACATATGACCGCATATTGATTAATTAATTAATCTGAATAAAGTTTAACACTTGACAATAAAAAATAGAGATCGTGAATTGATGTTGCTAGAGCCGCGGTGGCGTAATCGGTAACGTACCAGGCTAGATTTCGGGAGTTCTCGGTTAGAACCCGGGCTGTGGCAATATATTTTCACGATTTATTTAGAATTTAAAAATCGTCAGGTCTGGTTGCCTCATTAATTCTTAATGAATGAGTGAAGCAATCAGAACTGACAAATAATTAACGATTGGATTGTTAGACATCTTTCTGAGATCGATAACACGAGGATCCAGGCGGCACTGAGTCTAACCGGATTACGAACTGCCGAGAATATTCCATCATAGAAATTTGGTCAATAACATTGTCGCTTAAGATTTATCACTCTAAAGAAACATATGACCGCATATTGATTAATTAATTAATCTGAATAAAGTTTAAAGCTTGACATTAAGAAATAGAGATCGTGATTTGATGTTGCTAGAGCCGCGGTGGCGTAATTGGTAACATACCAGGCTAGAATTCTGGAGTTCCCGGTTCGAACCCGGGCTGTGGCAATAATTTTTCACGATTTCTTTAGAATTTAAAAATCGTCAGGTCTGGTTGCCACATTAATTCTAAATGAATGAGTGCGGCAATAACAGCTGACAAATAATTAAAGATTCGATTGTTAGGGACCTTTCTGAGATCGATAACACAGGGATCCAGGCTGCGCTGACTCTAGCCGGGTTACGAACTGCGTAAAATATTCCATCATAGAAATTTGGTCAATAACATTGTCGATTAAGATTTATCACTCTAAAGAAACATATGACCGCATATTGATTAATTAATTAATCTGAATAAAGTTTAAAGCTTGACATTAAGAAATAGAGATCGTGATTTGATGTTGCTAGAGCCGCGGTGGCGTAATTGGTAACATACCAGGCTAGAATTCTGGAGTTCCCGGTTCGAACCCGGGCTGTGGCAATAATTTTTCACGATTTCTTTAGAATTTAAAAATCGTCAGGTCTGGTTGCCACATTAATTCTAAATGAATGAGTGCGGCAATTACAGCTGACAAATAATTAAAGATTCGATTGTTAGGGACCTTTCTGAGATCGATAACACAGGGATCCAGGCTGCGCTGACTCTAGCCGGGTTACGAACTGCGTAAAATATTCCATCATAGAAATTTGGTCAATAACATTGTCGATTAAGATTTATCACTCTAAAGAAACATATGACGGCATATTGATCAATTAATTAGACTGAATAAATTTTAACACTTGACATTAAGAAATAGAGATCGTGAATTGATGTTGCTAGAGCCGCGGTGGCGTAATTGGTAACGTAACAGGCTAGAATTCTGGAGTTCCCGGTTCGAACCCGGGCTGGGGCAATAATTTTTCATGATTTCTTTAGAATTTAAAAATCGTCAGGTCTGGTTGCCTTATTAATTTTTAATGAATGAGTGCGGGAATTACAGCTGACAAATAATTAAAGATTCGATTGTTAGAGACCTTTCTGAGATCGATAACTCAGGGATCCAGGCGGCGCTGACTCTAACCGGGTTACGAACTGCCAAAAATATTCCATCATAGAAATTTGGTCAATAACATTGTCGATTAAGTTTTATCACTCTAAAGAAACATATGACCGCATATTGATTAATTAATTAGACTGAATAAAGATTGACACTTGACATTAAGAAATAGAGATCGTGAATTGATGTTGCTAGAGCTGCGGTGGCGTAATTGGTAACGTAACAGGCTAGAATTCTGGAATTCCCGGTTTAAACCCGGGCTGTGGCAATAATTTTTCACGATTTCTTTAGAATATAAAAATCGTCAGGTCTGGTTGCCTCATTAATCCTTAATGGATGAGTGCGGCAATTACAGCTGACAAATAATTAAAGATTCGATTGTTAGAGACCCTTCTGAGATCGATAACACAGGGAACCAGGCGGCTCTGACTCCAACCGGGTTACGAACTGTGAAAAATATTCCATCATAGAAATTTGGTCAATAACATTGTCGCTTAAGATTTATCACTCTAAAGAAACATATAATTGCATAATGATTAATTAATTACACTGAATAAAGTTTAACACTTGACATTGAAAAATAGAGATTGTGAATTGATGTTGCTAGAGCCGCGGTGGCGTAATTAGCAACGTACCAGGCTAGAATTCGGAGTTCCCGGTTCAAACCCGGGCTGTGGCAATAATTTTTCATGATTTCTTTAGAATTTAAAAATCGTCAGGTCTGGTTGCCACATTAATTCTAAATAAATGAGTGCGGCAATTACAGCTGACAAATAATTAAAGATTCGATTGTTCGAGACCTTTCTGAGATCGATAACACAGGGATCCAGGCTGCGCTGACTCTAACCGCGTTACGAACTGCTAAAAATATTCCATCATAGAAATTTGGTCAATAACATTGTCGATTAAGATTTATCACTCTAAAGAAACATATGACCGCATATTGATTAATTAATTAGACTGAATAAAGATTAACACTTGACATTAAGAAATAGAGATCGTGAATTGATGTTGCTAGAGTCGCGGTGTCGTAATTGGTAACGTAACAGGCTAGAATTCTCTAGTTCCCGGTTGGAACCCGTGCTGTGGCAATATATTTTCACGATTTTCTTAGAATTTAAAAATCGTCAGGTTTGGTTGCCTCATTAATTCTAAATGAATCAGTGAGGCAATTAGAGCTGACAAATAATTGAAGATTCGATTTTTAGAGATCTTTCTGAGATGGATAACACAGGGAACCAGGCGGCGCTAACTCCAACCGGGTTACGAACTGTCAAACATATTCCATCATAGAAATTTGGTCAATAACATTGTCGCTTAAGATTTATCAATCTAAAGAAACATATGACCGCATATTGATTAATTAATTAAACTGAATAAAGTTTAAAGCTTGACATTAAGAAATAGAGATCGTGATTTGATGTTGCTACAGCCGCGGTGGCGTAATTCGTAACGTACCAGGCTAGAATTCTGGAGTTCCCGGATCGAACCCGGGCTGTGGCAATAATTTTTCATGATTTCTTTAGAATTAAAAAATCGTCAGGTCTGGTTGACTCATTAATTCTTAATGAATGGGTGCGGCAATTAGAGCTGACAAATAATTGAAAATTCGATTGTTAGAAATCTTTCTGAGATCGATAACTCAGGGATCCAGGCGGCGCTGACTCTTACCGGGTTACGAACTGCCAAAAATATTCCATCATAGAAATTTGGTCAATAACATTGTCGATTAAGATTTATCACTCTAAAGAAACATATGACCGCATATTGATTAATTAATTAGTCTGAATAAAGATTAACACTTGACATTAAGAAATAGATATCGTGAATTGATGTTGCTAGAGCTGCGGTGGCGTAATTAGCAACGTACCAGGCTAGAATTCGGAGTTCCCGGTTCGAACCCGGGCTGTGGCAATAATTTTTCATGATTTCTTTAGAATTTAAAAATCGTCAGGTCTGGTTGCCACATTAATTCTAAATGAATGAGTGCGGCAATTAGAGCTGACAAATAATTAAAGATTGGATTGTTAGACATCTTTCTGAGATCGATAACACGAGGATCCAGGCGGCACTGAGTCTAACCGGATTACGAACTGCCAAGAATATTCCATCATAGAAATTTGGTCAATAACATTGTCGCTTAAAATTTATCACTCTAAAGAAACATATGACCGCATATTGATTAATTAATTAATCTGAATAAAGTTTAAAGCTTGACATTAAGAAATAGAGATCGTGATTTGATGTTGCTAGAGCCGCGGTGGCGTAATTGGTAACATACCAGGCTAGAATTCTGGAGTTCCCGGTTCGAACCCGGGCTGTGGCAATAATTTTTCACGATTTCTTTAGAATTTAAAAATCGTCAGGTCTGGTTGCCACATTAATTCTAAATAAATGAGTGCGGCAATTACAGCTGACAAATAATTAAAGATTCGATTGTTAGAGACCTTTCTGAGACCGATAACACAGGGATCCAGGCTGCGCTGTTTCTAACCGGGTTACGAACTGCTAAAAATATTCCATCATATAAATTTGGTCAATAACATTGTCGATTAAGATTTATCACTCTAAAGGAACATATAACCGCATATTGATTAATTAATTAGACTGAATAAAGATTAACACTTGACATCAAGAAATAGAGATCGTGAATTGATGTTGCTAGAGCTGCGGTGGCGTAATTGGTAACGTAACAGGCTAGAATTCTGGAATTCCCGGTTCAAACCTGGGCTGTGGCAATAATTTTTCACGATTTCTTTAGAATATAAAAATCGTCAGGTCTGGTTGCCTCATTAATTCTTAATGGATGAGTGCGGCAATTACAGCTGACAAATAATTAAAGATTCGATTGTTAGAGACCTTTCTGAGATCGATAACACAGGGAACCAGGCGGCTCTGACTCCAACCGGGTTACGAACTGTCAAAAATATTCCATCATGGAAATTTGGTCAAAAACATTGTCGCTTAAGATTTATCACTCTAAAGAAACATATGACCGCATAATGATTAATTAATTGGACTGAATAAAGTTTAACACTTGACATTGAAAAATAGAGATCGTGAATTGATGTTGCTAGAGCCGCGGTGGCGTAATTAGCAACGTACCAGGCTAGAATTCGGAGTTCCCGGTTCCAACCCGGGCTGTGGCAATAATTTTTCATGATTTCTTTAGAATTTAAAAATCGTCAGGTCTGGTTGCCACATTAATTTTAAATGAATGAGTGCGGCAATTACAGCTGACAAATAATTAAAGATTCAATTGTTAGAGACCTTTCTGAGATCGATAACACAGGGATCCAGGCTGCGCTGACTCTAACCGGGTTACGAACTGCCAAAAATATTCCATCATAGAAATTTGGTCAATAACATTGTCGATTAAGATTTATCACTCTAAAGAAACATATGACCGCATATTGATTAATTAATTAGACTGAATAAAGATTAACACTTGACATTAAGAAATAGAGATCGTGAATTGATGTTGCTAGAGCCGCGGTGTCGTAATTGGTAACGTAACAGGCTAGAATTCTGGAGTTCCCGGGTCGAACCCAGGCTATAGCAATATTTTTTCTCGATTTCTTTAGAATTTAAAAATCGTCAGGTCTGGTTGCCTCATTATTTCTAAATGAATGAGTGAGGCAATTAGAGCTGACAAATAATTAAAGATTGGATTGTTAGACATCTTTCTGAGATCGATAACACGAGGATCCAGGCGGCACTGACTCTAACCGGATTACGAACTGCCAAGAATATTCTATCATAGAAATTTGGTCAATAACATTGTCGCTTAAGATTTATCACTCTCAAGAAACATATGACCGCATATTGATTAATTAATTAATCTGAATAAAGTTTAAAGCTTGACATTAAGAAATAGAGATCGTGATTTGATGTTGCTAGAGCTGCGGTGGCGTAATTGGTAACGTAACAGACTAGGATTCTGGAGTTCCCGGTTCGAACCCGGGCTGTGGCAATAATTTTTCACGATTTTTTTAGAATATAAAGATCGTCAGGTCTGGTTGCCTCATTAATTTTTAATGGATGAGTGCGGCAATTACAGCTGACAAATAATTAAAGATTCGATTGTTAGAGACCTTTCTGAGATCGATAACACAGGGAACCAGGCGGCTCTGACTCCAACCGGGTTACGAACTGTCAAAAATATTCAATCATAGAAATTTGGTCAATAACATTGTCGCTCAAGATTTATCACTCTAAAGAAACATATGACCGCATAATGATTAATTAATTAGACTGAATAAAGTTTAACACTTGACATTGAAAAATAGAGATCGCGAATTGATGTTGCTAGAGCCGCGGTGGCGTAATTAGCAACGTACCAGGCTAGAATTCGGAGTTCCCGGTTCGAACCCGGGCTGTGGCAATAATTTTTCACGATTTCTTTAGAATTAAAAAATCGTCAGGTCTGGTTGACTCATTAATTCTTAATGAATGGGTGCCGCAATTAGAGCTGACAAATAATTAAAGATTCGATCGTTAGAAATCTTTCTGAGATCGATAACTCAGGGATCCAGGCGGCGCTGACTCTTACCGGGTTACGAACTGCCAAAAATATTCCATCATAGAAATTTGGTCGATAACATTGTCGCTTAAGATTTATCACTCTAAAGATACATATGACCGCATATTGATTAATTAATTAGACTGAATAAAGATTAACACTTGACATTAAGGAATAGAGATCGTGAATTGATGTTGCTAGAGCTGCGGTGGCGTAATTGGTAACGTAACAGGCTAGAATTCTGGAATTCCCGGTTCGAACCCGGGCTGTGGCAATAATTTTTCACGATTTCTTTAGAATATAAAAATCGTCAGTTCTGGTTGCCTCATTAATTCTTAATGGATGAGTGCGGCAATTACAGCTGACAAATAATTAAAGATTCGATTGTTAGAGACCTTTCTGAGATCGATAACACAGGGAACCAGGCGGCTCTGACTCAACCGGGTTACAAACTGTCAAAAATATTCCATCATAGAAATTTGGTCAATAACATTGTCGCTTGAGATTTATCACTCTAAAGAAACATATGACCGCATAATGATTAATTAATTAGACTGAATAAAGTTTAACACTTGACATTGAAAAATAGAGATCGTGAATTGATGTTGCTAGAGCCGCGGTGGCGTAATTAGCAACGTACCAGGCTAGAGTTCGGAGTTCCCGGTTCGAACCCGGGCTGTGGCAATAATTTTTCACGATTTCTTTAGAATTAAAAAATCGTCAGGTCTGGTTGACTCATTAATTCTTAATGAATGGGTGCGGCAATTAGAGCTGACAAATAATTAAAGATTCGATTGTTAGAAATCTTTCTGAGATCGATAACTCAGGGATCCAGGCGGCGCTGACTCTTACCGGGTTACGAACTGCCAAAAATATTCCATCATAGAAATTTGGTCGATAACATTGTCGCTTAAGATTTATCACTCTAAAGATACATATGACCGCATATTGATTAATTAATTAATCTGAATAAAGTTTAACACTTGACAATAAAAAATAGAGATCGTGAATTGATGTTGCTAGAGCCGCGGTGGCGTAATCGGTAACGTACCAGGCTAGATTTCGGGAGTTCTCGGTTAGAACCCGGGCTGTGGCAATATATTTTCACGATTTATTTAGAATTTAAAAATCGTCAGGTCTGGTTGCCTCATTAATTCTTAATGAATGAGTGAAGCAATTAGAACTGACAAATAATTAACGATTGGATTGTTAGACATCTTTCTGAGATCGATAACACGAGGATCCAGGCGGCACTGAGTCTAACCGGATTACGAACTGCCAAGAATATTCCATCATAGAAATTTGGTCAATAACATTGTCGCTTAAGATTTATCACTCTAAAGAAACATATGACCGCATATTGATTAATTAATTAATCTGAATAAAGTTTAAAGCTTGACATTAAGAAATAGAGATCGTGATTTGATGTTGCTAGAGCCGCGGTGGCGTAATTGGTAACATACCAGGCTAGAATTCTGGAGTTCCCGGTTCGAACCCGGGCTGTGGCAATAATTTTTCACGATTTCTTTAGAATTTAAAAATCGTCAGGTCTGGTTGCCACATTAATTCTAAATGAATGAGTGCGGCAATTACAGCTGACAAATAATTAAAGATTCGATTGTTAGGGACCTTTCTGAGATCGATAACACAGGGATCCAGGCTGCGCTGACTCTAGCCGGGTTACGAACTGCGTAAAATATTCCATCATAGAAATTTGGTCAATAACATTGTCGATTAAGATTTATCACTCTAAAGAAACATATGACCGCATATTGATTAATTAATTAATCTGAATAAAGTTTAAAGCTTGACATTAAGAAATAGAGATCGTGATTTGATGTTGCTAGAGCCGCGGTGGCGTAATTGGTAACATACCAGGCTAGAATTCTGGAGTTCCCGGTTCGAACCCGGGCTGTGGCAATAATTTTTCACGATTTCTTTAGAATTTAAAAATCGTCAGGTCTGGTTGCCACATTAATTCTAAATGAATGAGTGCGGCAATTACAGCTGACAAATAATTAAAGATTCGATTGTTAGGGACCTTTCTGAGATCGATAACACAGGGATCCAGGCTGCGCTGACTCTAGCCGGGTTACGAACTGCGTAAAATATTCCATCATAGAAATTTGGTCAATAACATTGTCGATTAAGATTTATCACTCTAAAGAAACATATGACGGCATATTGATCAATTAATTAGACTGAATAAAGTTTAACACTTGACATTAAGAAATAGAGATCGTGAATTGATGTTGCTAGAGCCGCGGTGGCGTAATTGGTAACGTAACAGGCTAGAATTCTGGAGTTCCCGGTTCGAACCCGGGCTAGGGCAATAATTTTTCATGATTTCTTTAGAATTTAAAAATCGTCAGGTCTGGTTGCCTTATTAATTTTTAATGAATGAGTGCGGCAATTACAGCTGACAAATAATTAAAGATTCGATTGTTAGAGACCTTTCTGAGATCGATAACTCGGGGATCCAGGCAGCGCTGACTCTAACCGGGTTACGAACTGCCAAAAATATTCCATCATAGAAATTTGGTCAATAACATTGTCGATTAAGATTTATCACTCTAAGGAAACATATGACCGCATATTGATTAATTAATTAGTCTGAATAAAGATTAAGACTTGACATTAAGAAATAGAGATCGTGAATTGATGTTGCTAGAGCTGCGGTGGCGTAATTGGTAACGTAACAGGCTAGAATTCTGGAATTCCCGGTTCGAACCCGGGCTGTGGCAATAATTTTTCATGATTTCTTTAGAATTTAAAAATCGTCAGGTCTGGTTGCCACATTAATTCTAAATGAATGAGTGCGGCAATTAGAGCTGACAAATAATTAAAGATTGGATTGTTAGACATCTTTCTGAGATCGATAACACGAGGATCCAGGCGGCACTGAGTCTAACCGGATTACGAACTGCCAAGAATATTCCATCATAGAAATTTGGTCAATAACATTGTCGCTTAAGATTTATCACTCTAAAGAAACATATGACCGCATATTGATTAATTAATTAATCTGAATAAAGTTTAAAGCTTGACATTAAGAAATAGAGATCGTGATTTGATGTTGCTAGAGCCGCGGTGTCGTAATTGGTAACGTAACAGGCTAGAATTCTGGAGTTCCCGGGTCGAACCCGGGCTGTGGCAATAATTTTTCACGATTTCTTTGGAATATAAAGATCGTCAGGTCTGGTTGTTTCATTAATTCTTAATGAATGAGTGCGGCAATTACAGCTGACAAATAATTAAAAATTCGATTGTTAGAGACCTTTCTGAGATCGATAACACAGGGATCCAGGCTGCGCTGACTCTAACCGGGTTACGAACTGCCAAAAATATTCCATCATAGAAATTTGGTCAATAACATTGTCGATTAAGATTTATCACTCTAAAGAAACATATAACCGCATATTGATTAATTAATTAGACTGAATAAAGATTAACACTTGACATCAAGAAATAGAGATCGTGAATTGATGTTGCTAGAGCCGCGGTGGCGTAATTGGTAACGTAACAGGCTAGAATTCTGGAATTCCCGGTTCGAACCCGGGCTGGGGCAATAATTTTTCACGATTTCCTTAGAATTTAAAAATCGTCAGGTCTGGTTGCCTTATTAATTCTTAATGAATGAGTGCGGCAATTACAGCTGACAAATAATTAAAGATTCGATTGTTGGAGACCTTTCTGAGATCGATAACTCAGGGATCCAGGCGGCGCTGACTCTAACCGGGTTACGAACTGCCAAAAATATTCCATCATAGAAATTTGGTCAATAACATTGTCGCTTAAGATTTATCACTCTAAAGAAACATATGACCGCATAATGATTAATTAATTAGACTGAATAAAGTTTAACACTTGACATTGAAAAATAGAGATCGTGAATTGATGTTGCTAGAGCCGCGGTGGCGTAATTAGCAACGTACCAGGCTAGAATTCGGAGTTCCCGGTTCGAACCCGGGCTGTGGCAATAATTTTTCACGATTTCTTTAGAATTAAAAAATCGTCAGGTCTGGTTGACTCATTAATTCTTAATGAATGGGTGCGGCAATTAGAGCTGACAAATAATTAAAGATTCGATCGCTAGAAATCTTTCTGAGATCGATAACTCAGGGACCCAGGCGGCGCTGACTCTTACCGGGTTACGAACTGCCAAAAATATTCCATCATAGAAATTTGGTCAATAACATTGTCGATTAAGATTTATCACTCTAAAGAAACATATGACCGCATATTGATTAATTAATTAGTCTGAATAAAGATTAACACTTGACATTAAGAAATAGATATCGTGAATTGATGTTGCTAGAGCCGCGGTGGCGTAATTAGCAACGTACCAGGATAGAATTCGGAGTTCCCGGTTCGAACCCGGGCTGTGGCAATAATTTTTCATGATTTCTTTAGAATTTAAAAATCGTCAGGTCTGGTTGCCACATTAATTCTAAATGAATGAGTGCGGCAATTAGAGCTGACAAATAATTAAAGATTGGATTGTTAGACATCTTTCTGAGATCGATAACACGAGGATCCAGGCGGCACTGAGTCTAACCGGATTACGAACTGCCAAGAATATTCCATCATAGAAATTTGGTCAATAACATTGTCGATTAAGATTTATCACTCTAAAGAAACATATGACCGCATATTGATTAATTAATTAGTCTGAATAAAGATTAACACTTGACATTAAGAAATAGAGATCGTGAATTGATCTTGCTAGAGCCGCGGTGGCGTAATTGGTAACGTAACAGGCTAGAATTCTGGAGTTCCCGGTTCGAACCCGGGCTAGGGCAATAATTTTTCATGATTTCTTTAGAATTTAAAAATCGTCAGGTCTGGTTGCCTTATTAATTTTTAATGAATGAGTGCGGCAATTACAGCTGACAAATAATTAAAGATTCGATTGTTAGAGACCTTTCTGAGATCGATAACTCGGGGATCCAGGCAGCGCTGACTCTAACCGGGTTACGAACTGCCAAAAATATTCCATCATAGAAATTTGGTCAATAACATTGTCGATTAAGATTTATCACTCTAAAGAAACATATGACCGCATAATGATTAATTAATTAGACTGAATAAAGTTTAACACTTGACATTGAAAAATAGAGATCGTGAATTGATGTTGCTAGAGCCGCGGTGGCGTAATTAGCAACGTACCAGGCTAGAATTCGGAGTTCCCGGTTCGAACCCGGGCTGTGGCAATAATTTTTCACGATTTCTTTAGAATTAAAAAATCGTCAGGTCTGGTTGACTCATTAATTCTTAATGAATGGGTGCGGCAATTAGAGCTGACAAATAATTAAAGATTCGATTGTTAGAAATCTTTCTGAGATCGATAACTCAGGGATCCAGGCGGCGCTGACTCTTACCGGGTTACGAACTGCCAAAAATGTTCCATCATAGAAATTTGGTCGATAACATTGTCGCTTAAGATTTATCACTCTACAGATACATATGACCGCATATTGATTAATTAATTAATCTGAATAAAGTTTAACACTTGACAATAAAAAATAGAAATCGTGAATTCATGTTGCTAGAGCCGCGGTGGCGTAATCGGTAACGTACCAGGCTAGATTTCGGGAGTTCTCGGTTAGAACCCGGGCTGTGGCAATATATTTTCACGATTTATTTAGAATTTAAAAATCGTCAGGTCTGGTTGCCTCATTAATTCTTAATGAATGAGTGAAGCAATTAGAACTGACAAATAATTAAAGATTGGATTGTTAGACATCTTTCTGAGATCGATAACACGAGGATCCAGGCGGCACTGAGTCTAACCGGATTACGAACTGCCAAGAATATTCCATCATAGAAATTTGGTCAATAACATTGTCGCTTAAGATTTATCACTCTAAAGAAACATATGACCGCATATGGATTAATTAATTAATCTGAATAAAGTTTAAAGCTTGACATTAAGAAATAGAGATCGTGATTTGATGTTGCTAGAGCCGCGGTGGCGTAATTGGTAACATACCAGGCTAGAATTCTGGAGTTCCCGGTTCGAACCCGGCCTGTGGCAATAATTTTTCACGATTTCTTTAGAATTTAAAAATCGTCAGGTCTGGTTGCCTTATTAATTTTTAATGAATGAGTGCGGCAATTACAGCTGACAAATAATTAAAGATTCGATTGTTAGAGACCTTTCTGAGATCGATAACTCGGGGATCCAGTCAGCGCTGACTCTAACCGGGTTACGAACTGCCGAAAATATTCGATCATAGAAATTTGGTCAATAACATTGTCGCTTAAGATTTATCACTCTAAAGAAACATATGACCGCATATTGATTAATTAATTATTCTGAATAAAGTTTAAAGCTTGACATTAAGAAATAGATATCGTGATTTGATGTTACTAGAGCCGCGGTGGCGTAATTGGTAACATACCAGGCTAGAATTCTGGAGTTCCCGGTTCGAACCCGGGCTGTGGCAATATTTTTTCACGATTTCTTTGGAATTAAAAAATCGTCAGGTCTGGTTGCCTCATTAATTCTTAATGAATGGGTGCGGCAATTAGAGCTGACAAATGATTAAAGATTCGATTGTTAGAAATCTTTCTGAGATCGATAACTCAGGGATCCAGGCGAAGCTGCCTCTAACCGGGTTACGAACTGCCAAAAATATTCCATCATAGAAATTTGGTCGATAAAATTGTCGCTTAAGATTTATCACTCTAAAGAAACATATGACCGCATATTGATTAATTAATTAATCTGAATAAAGTTTAACACTTGACATTAAAAAATAGAGATCGTGAATTGATGTTGCTAGAGCCGCGGGGGCGTAATTCGTAACGTACCAGGCTAGAATTCTGGAGTTCCCGGGTCGAACCCGGGCTATGGCAATATTTTTTCTCGATTTCTTTAGAATTTAAAAATCGTCAGGTCTGGTTGCCTCATTATTTCTAAATGAATGAGTGAGGCAATTAGAGCTGACAAATAATTAAAGATTGGATTGTTAGACATCTTTCTGAGATCGATAACACAGGGAACCAGGCGGCTCTGACTCAACCGGGTTACAAACTGTCAAAAATATTCCATCATAGAAATTTGGTCAATAACATTGTCGCTTAAGATTTATCACTCTAAAGAAACATATGACCGCATAATGATTAATTAATTAGACTGAATAAAGTTTAACACTTGACATTGAAAAATAGAAATCGTGAATTGATGTTGCTAGAGCCGCGGTGGCGTAATTAGCAACGTACCAGGCTAGAATTCGGAGTTCCCGGTTCGAACCCGGGCTGTGGCAATAATTTTTCACGATTTCTTTAGAATTAAAAAATCGTCAGGTCTGGTTGACTCATTAATTCTTTTGAATGGGTGCGGCAATTAGAGCTGACAAATAATTAAAGATTCGATTGTTAGAAATCTTTCTGAGATCGATAATTCAGGGATCCAGGCGGCGCTGACTCTTACCGGGTTACGAACTGCCAAAAATATTCCATCATAGAAATTTGGTCGATAACATTGTCGCTTAAGATTTATCACTCTAAAGATACATATGACCGCATATTGATTAATTAATTAATCTGAATAAAGTTTAACACTTGACAATAAAAAATAGAGATCGTGAATTGATGTTGCTCGAGCCGCGGGGGCGTAATTCGTAACGTACCAGGCTAGAATTCTGGAGTTCCCGGGTCGAACCCGGGATGTAGCAATATTTTTTCACGATTTCTTTAGAATTTAAAAATCGTCAGGTCTGGTTGCCTGATTGATGCTTAATGAATGAGTGAGGCAATTAGAGCTGACAAATAATTAAAGATTCGATTGTTAGAGACCTTTCTGAGATCGATAACACAGGGATCCAGGCAGCGCTGACTCTAACCGGGTTACGAACTGCCAAAAATATTCGATCATAGAAATTTGGTCAATAACATTGTCGATTAAGATTTATCACTCTAAAGGAACATATGACCGCATATTGATTAATTAATTAGACTGAATAAAGATTAACACTTGACATTAAGGAATAGAGATCGTAAATTGATGTTGCTAGAGCTGCGGTGGCGTAATTGGTAACGTAACAGGCTAGAATTCTGGAATTCCCGGTTCGAACCCGGGCTGTGGCAATAATTTTTCACGATTTCTTTAGAATATAAAAATCGTCAGGTCTGGTTGCCTCATTAATTCTTAATGGATGAGTGCGGCAATTACAGCTGACAAATAATTAAAGATTCGATTGTTAGAGACCTTTCTGAGATCGATAACACAGGGAACCAGGCGGCTCTGACTCAACCGGGTTACAAACTGTCAAAAATATTCCATCATAGAAATTTGGTCAATAACATTGTCGCTTGAGATTTATCACTCTAAGAAAACATATGACCGCATAATGATTAATTAATTAGACTGAATAAAGTTTAACACTTGACATTGAAAAATAGAGATCGTGAATTGATGTTGCTAGAGCCGCGGTGGCGTAATTAGCAACGTACCAGGCTAGAATTCGGAGTTCCCGGTTCGAACCCGGGCTGTGGCAATAATTTTTCACGATTTCTTTAGAATTAAAAAATCGTCAGGTCTGGTTGACTCATTAATTCTTAATGAATGGGTGCGGCAATTAGAGCTGACAAATAATTAAAGATTCGATTATTAGAAATCTTTCTGAGATCGATAACTCAGGGATCCAGGCGGCGCTGACTCTTACCGGGTTACGAACTGCCAAAAATATTCCATCATAGAAATTTGGTCGATAACATTGTCGCTTAAGATTTATCACTCTAAAGATACATATGACCGCATATTGATTAATTAATTAATCTGAATAAAGTTTAACACTTGACAATAAAAAATAGAGATCGTGAATTGATGTTGCTAGAGCCGCGGTGGCGTAATCGGTAACGTACCAGGCTAGATTTCGGGAGTTCTCGGTTAGAACCCGGGCTGTGGCAATATATTTTCACGATTTATTTAGAATTTAAAAATCGTCAGGTCTGGTTGCCTCATTAATTCTTAATGAATGAGTGAAGCAATTAGAACTGACAAATAATTAAAGATTGGATTGTTAGACATCTTTCTGAGATCGATAACACGAGGATCCAGGCGGCACTGAGTCTAACCGGATTACGAACTGCCAAGAATATTCCATCATAGAAATTTGGTCAATAACATTGTCGCTTAAGATTTATCACTCTAAAGAAACATATGACCGCATATGGATTAATTAATTAATCTGAATAAAGTTTAAAGCTTGACATTAAGAAATAGAGATCGTGATTTGATGTTGCTAGAGCCGCGGTGGCGTAATTGGTAACATACCAGGCTAGAATTCTGGAGTTCCCGGTTCGAACCCGGGCTGTGGCAATAATTTTTCACGATTTCTTTAGAATTTAAAAATCGTCAGGTCTGGTTGCCACATTAATTCTAAATGAATGAGTGCGGCAATTACAGCTGACAAATAATTAAAGATTCGATTGTTAGGGACCTTTCTGAGAACGATAACACAGGGATCCAGGCTTCGCTGACTCTAGCCGGGTTACGAACTGCGTAAAATATTCCATCATAGAAATTTGGTCAATAACATTGTCGATTAAGATTTATCACTGTAAAGAAACATATGACGGCATATTGATCAATTAATTAGACTGAATAAATTTTAACACTTGACATTAAGAAATAGAGATCGTGAATTGATGTTGCTAGAGCCGCGGTGGCGTAATTGGTAACGTAACAGGCTAGAATTCTGGAATTCCCGGTTTAAACCCGGGCTGTGGCAATAATTTTTCACGATTTCTTTAGAATATAAAAATCGTCAGGTCTGGTTGCCTCATTAATCCTTAATGGATGAGTGCGGCAATTACAGCTGACAAATAATTAAAGATTCGATTGTTAGAGACCTTTCTGAGATCGATAACACAGGGATCCAGGCTGCGCTGACTCTAACCGGGTTACGAACTGCTAAAAATATTCCATCATAGAAATTTGGTCAATAACATTGTCGATTAAGATTTATCACTCTAAAGAAACATATGACCGCATATTGATTAATTAATTAGACTGAATAAAGATTAACACTTGACATTAAGAAATAGAGATCGTGAATTGATGTTGCTAGAGCCGCGGTGTCGTAATTGGTAACGTAACAGGCTAGAATTCTCTAGTTCCCGGTTAGAACCCGGGCTGTGGCAATATATTTTCACGATTTTCTTAGAATTTAAAAATCGTCAGGTCTGGTTGCCTCATTAATTCTAAATGAATCAGTGAGGCAATTAGAGCTGACAAATAATTGAAGATTCGATTTTTAGAGATCTTTCTGAGATGGATAACACAGGGAACCAGGCGGCGCTAACTCCAACCGGGTTACGAACTGTCAAAAATATTCCATCATAGAAATTTGGTCAATAACATTGTCGCTTAAGATTTATCAATCTAAAGAAACATATGACCGCATATTGATTAATTAATTAAACTGAATAAAGTTTAAAGCTTGACATTAAGAAATAGAGATCGTGATTTGATGTTGCTAGAGCCGCGGTGGCGTAATTGGTAACGTACCAGGCTAGAATTCTGGAGTTCCCGGGTCGAACCCAGGCTATGGCAATATTTTTTCTCGATTTCTTTAGAATTTAAAAATCGTCAGGTCTGGTTGCCTCATTATTTCTAAATGAATGAGTGAGGCAATTAGAGCTGACAAATAATTAAAGATTGGATTGTTAGACATCTTTCTGAGATCGATAACACGAGGATCCAGGCGGCACTGACTCTAACCGGATTACGAACTGCCAAGAATATTCCATCATTGAAATTTGGTCAATAACATTGTCGCTTAAGATTTATCACTCTAAAGAAACATATGACCGCATATTGATTAATTAATTAAACTGAATAAAGTTTAAAGCTTGACATTAAGAAATAGAGATCGTGATTTGATGTTGCTAGAGCCGCGGTGGCGTAATTGGTAACGTACCAGGCTAGAATTCTGGAGTTCCCGGGTCGAACCCAGGCTATGGCAATATTTTTTCTCGATTTCTTTAGAATTTAAAAATCGTCAGGTCTGGTTGCCTCATTAATTCTTAATGAATGAGTGCTGCAATTACAGCTGACAAATAATTAAAGATTCGATTGTTAGAGACCTTCCTGAGATCGATAACTCAGGGATCCAGGCGGCGCTGACTCTAACCGGGTTACGAACTGCCAAAAATATTCCATCATAGAAATTTGGTCAATAACATTGTCGCTTAAGATTTATCACTCTAAAGAAACATATGACCGCATAATGATTAATTAATTAGACTGAAAAAAGTTTAACACTTGACATTGAAAAATAGAGATCGTGAATTGATGTTGCTCGAGCCGCGGGGGCGTAATTCGTAACGTACCAGGCTAGAATTCTGGAGTTCCCGGATCGAACCCGGGCTGTGGCAATAATTTTTCACGATTTCTTTAGAATTAAAAAATCGTCAGGTCTGGTTGACTCATTAATTCTTAATGAATGGGTGCGGCAATTAGAGCTGACAAATAATTAAAGATTCGATTGTTAGAAATCTTTCTGAGATCGATAACTCAGGGATCCAGGCGGCGCTGACTCTTACCGGGTTACGAACTGCCAAAAATATTCCATCATAGAAATTTGGTCAATAACATTGTCGATTAAGATTTATCACTCTAAAGAAACATATGACCGCATATTGATTAATTAATTAGTCTGAATAAAGATTAACACTTGACATTAAGAAATAGATATCGTGAATTGATGTTGCTAGAGCTGCGGTGCCGTAATTAGCAACGTACCAGGCTAGAATTCGGAGTTCCCGGTTCGAACCCGGGCTGTGGCAATAATTTTTCATGATTTCTTTAGAATTTAAAAATCGTCAGGTCTGGTTGCCACATTAATTCTAAATGAATGAGTGCGGCAATTAGAGCTGACAAATAATTAAAGATTGGATTGTTAGACATCTTTCTGAGATCGATAACACGAGGATCCAGGCGGCACTGAGTCTAACCGGATTACGAACTGCCAAGAATATTCCATCATAGAAATTTGGTCAATAACATTGTCGCTTAAGATTTATCACTCTAAAGAAACATATGACCGCATATTGATTAATTAATTAATCTGAATAAAGTTTAAAGCTTGACATTAAGAAATAGAGATCGTGATTTGATGTTGCTAGAGCCGCGGTGGCGTAATTGGTAACATACCAGGCTAGAATTCTGGAGTTCCCGGTTCGAACCCGGGCTGTGGCAATAATTTTTCACGATTTCTTTAGAATTTAAAAATCGTCAGGTCTGGTTGCCACATTAATTCTAAATGAATGAGTGCGGCAATTACAGCTGACAAATAATTAAAGATCCGATTGTTAGAGACCTTTCTGAGACCGATAACACAGGGATCCAGGCTGCGCTGACTCTAACCGGGTTACGAACTGCGTAAAATATTCCATCATAGAAATTTGGTCAATAACATTGTCGATTAAGATTTATCACTCTAAAGAAACATATGACGGCATATTGATCAATTAATTAGACTGAATAAAGTTTAACACTTGACATTAAGAAATAGAGATCGTGAATTGATGTTGCTAGAGCCGCGGTGGCGTAATTGGTAACGTAACAGGCTAGAATTCTGGAGTTCCCGGTTCGAACCCGGGCTAGGGCAATAATTTTTCATGATTTCTTTAGAATTTAAAAATCGTCAGGTCTGGTTGCCTTATTAATTTTTAATGAATGAGTGCGGCAATTACAGCTGACAAATAATTGAAGATTCGATTGTTAGAGACCTTTCTGAGATCGATAACTCGGGGATCCAGGCTGCGCTGACTCTAACCGGGTTACGAACTGTCAAAAATATTCCATCATAGAAATTTGGTCAATAACATTGTCGCTTAAGATTTATCAATCTAAAGAAACATATGACCGCATATTGATTAATTAATTAAACTGAATAAAGTTTAAAGCTTGACATTAAGAAATAGAGATCGTGATTTGATGTTGCTAGAGCCGCGGTGGCGTGATTGGTAACGTACCAGGCTAGAATTCTGGAGTTCCCGGGTCGAACCCAGGCTATGGCAATATTTTTTCTCGATTTCTTTAGAATTTAAAAATCGTCAGGTCTGGTTGCCTCATTATTTCTAAATGAATGAGTGAGGCAATTAGAGCTGACAAATAAATAAAGATTGAATTGTTAGACATCTTTCTGAGATCGATAACACGAGGATCCAGGCGGCACTGTCTCTAACCGGATTACGAACTGCCACGAAAATTCCATCATAGAAATTTGGTCAATAACATTGTCGCTTAAGATTTATCACTCTAAAGAAACATATGACCGCATAATGATTAATTAATTAGACTGAATAAAGTTTAACACTTGACATTGAAAAATAGAGATCGGTAATTGATGTTGCTAGAGCCGCGGTGGCGTAATTAGCAACGTACCAGGCTAGAATTCTGGAGTTCCCGGATCGAACCCGGGCTGTGGCAATAATTTTTCACGATTTCTTTAGAATTAAAAAATCGTCAGGTCTGGTTGACTCATTAATTCTTAATGAATGGGTGCGGCAATTAGAGCTGACAAATAATTAAAGATTGGATTGTTAGACATCTTTCTGAGATCGATAACACGAGGATCCAGGCGGCACTGAGTCTAACCGGATTACGAACTGCCAAGAATATTCCATCATAGAAATTTGGTCAATAACATTGTCGCTTAAGATTTATCACTCTAAAGAAACATATGACCGCATATTGATTAATTAATTAATCTGAATAAAGTTTAAAGCTTGACATTAAGAAATAGAGATCGTGATTTGATGTTGCTAGAGCCGCGGTGGCGTAATTGGTAACATACCAGGCTAGAATTCTGGAGTTCCCGGTTCGAACCCGGGCTGTGGCAATAATTTTTCACGATTTCTTTAGAATTTAAAAATCGTCAGGTCTGGTTGCCACATTAATTCTAAATGAATGAGTGCGGCAATTACAGCTGACAAATAATTAAAGATTCGATTGTTAGAGACCTTTCTGAGACCGATAACACAGGGATCCAGGCTGCGCTGACTCTAACCGGGTTACGAACTGCGTAAAATATTCCATCATAGAAATTTGGTTAATAACATTGTCGATTAAGATTTATCACTCTAAAGCAACATATGACGGCATATTGATCAATTAATTAGACTGAATAAAGTTTAACACTTGACATTAAGAAATAGAGATCGTGAATTGATGTTGCTAGAGCCGCGGTGGCGTAATTGGTAACGTAACAGGCTAGAATTCTGGAGTTCCCGGTTCGAACCCGGGCTAGGGCAATAATTTTTCATGATTTCTTTAGAATTTAAAAATCGTCAGGTCTGGTTGCCTTATTAATTTTTAATGAATGAGTGCGGCAATTACAGCTGACAAATAATTAAAGATTCGATTGTTAGAGACCTTTCTGAGATCGATAACTCGGGGATCCAGGCAGCGCTGACTCTAACCGGGTTACGAACTGCCAAAAATATTCCATCATAGAAATTTGGTCAATAACATTGTCGATTAAGATTTATCACTCTAAAGAAACATATGACCGCATATTGATTAATTAATTAGTCTGAATAAAGATTAAGACTTGACATTAAGAAATAGAGATCGTGAATTGATGTTGCTAGAGCTGCGGTGGCGTAATTGGTAACATACCAGGCTAGAATTCTGGAGTTCCCGGTTCGAACCCGGGCTGTGGCAATAATTTTTCACGATTTCTTTAGAATTTAAAAATCGTCAGGTCTGGTTGCCACATTAATTCTAAATGAATGAGTGCGGCAATTACAGCTGACAAATAATTGAAGATTCGATTGTTAGAGACCTTTCTGAGACCGATAACACAGGGATCCAGGCTGCGCTGACTCTAACCGGGTTACGAACTGCTAAAAATATTCCATCATAGAAATTTGGTCAATAACATTGTCGATTAAGATTTATCACTCTAAAGGAACATATAACCGCATATTGATTAATTAATTAGACTGAATAAAGATTAACACTTGACATCAAGAAATAGAGATCGTGAATTGATGTTGCTAGAGCTGCGGTGGCGTAATTGGTAACGTAACAGGCTAGAATTCTGGAATTCCCGGTTCAAACCTGGGCTGTGGCAATAATTTTTCACGATTTCTTTAGAATATAAAAACCGTCAGGTCTGGTTGCCTCATTAATTCTTGATGGATGAGTGCGGCAATTACAGCTGACAAATAATTAAAGATTCGATTGTTAGAGACCTTTCTGAGATCGATAACACAGGGAACCAGGCGGCTCTGACTCCAACCGGGTTACGAACTGTCAAAAATATTCCATCATAGAAATTTGGTCAATAACATTGTCGCTTAAGATTTATCACTCTAAAGAAACATATGACCGCATAATGATTAATTAATTGGACTGAATAAAATTTAACACTTGACATTGAAAAATAGAGATCGTGAATTGATGTTGCTAGAGCCGCGGTGGCGTAATTAGCAACGTACCAGGCTAGAATTCGGAGTTCCCGGTTCGAACCCGGGCTGTGGCAATAATTTTTCATGATTTCTTTAGAATTTAAAAATCGTCAGGTCTGGTTGCCACATTAATTCTAAATGAATGAGTGCGGCAATTACAGCTGACAAATAATTAAAAATTCGATTGTTAGACACCTTTCTGAGATCGATAACACAGGGATCCAGGCTGCGCTGACTCTAACCGGGTTACGAACTGCCAAAAATATTCCATCATAGAAATTTGGTCAATAACATTGTCGATTAAGATTTATCACTCTAAAGAAACATATGACCGCATATTGATTAATTAATTAGTCTGAATAAAGATTAACACTTGACATTAAGAAATAGATATCGTGAATTGATGTTGCTAGAGCCGCGGTGGCGTAATTAGCAACGTACCAGGCTAGAATTCGGAGTTCCCGGTTCGAACCCGGGCTGTGGCAATAATTTTTCATGATTTCTTTAGAATTTAAAAATCGTCAGGTCTGGTTGCCACATTAATTCTAAATGAATGAGTGCGGCAATTAGAGCTGACAAATAATTAAAGATTGGATTGTTAGACATCTTTCTGAGATCGATAACACGAGGATCCAGGCGGCACTGAGTCTAACCGGATTACGAACTGCCAAGAATATTCCATCATAGAAATTTGGTCAATAACATTGTCGATTAAGATTTATCACTCTAAAGAAACATATGACCGCATATTGATTAATTAATTAGTCTGAATAAAGATTAACACTTGACATTAAGAAATAGAGATCGTGAATTGATCTTGCTAGAGCCGCGGTGGCGTAATTGGTAACGTAACAGGCTAGAATTCTGGAGTTCCCGGTTCGAACCCGGGCTAGGGCAATAATTTTTCATGATTTCTTTAGAATTTAAAAATCGTCAGGTCTGGTTGCCTTATTAATTTTTAATGAATGAGTGCGGCAATTACAGCTGACAAATAATTAAAGATTCGATTGTTAGAGACCTTTCTGAGATCGATAACTCGGGGATCCAGGCAGCGCTGACTCTAACCGGGTTACGAACTGCCAAAAATATTCCATCATAGAAATTTGGTCAATAACATTGTCGATTAAGATTTATCACACTAAAGAAACATATGACCGCATAATGATTAATTAATTAGACTGAATAAAGTTTAACACTTGACATTGAAAAATAGAGATCGTGAATTGATGTAGCTAGAGCCGCGGTGGCGTAATTAGCAACGTACCAGGCTAGAATTCGGAGTTCCCGGTTCGAACCCGGGATGTGGCAATAATTTTTCACGATTTCTTTAGAATTAAAAAATCGTCAGGTCTGGTTGACTCATTAATTCTTAATGAATGGGTGCGGCAATTAGAGCTGACAAATAATTAAATATTCGATTGTTAGAAATCTTTCTGAGATCGATAACTCAGGGATCCAGGCGGCGCTGACTCTTACCGGGTTACGAACTGCCAAAAATATTCCATCATAGAAATTTGGTCTATAACATTATCGCTTAAGATTTATCACTCTAAAGATACATATGACCGCATATTGATTAATTAATTAATCTGAATAAAGTTTAACACTTGACAATAAAAAATAGAAATCGTGAATTCATGTTGCTAGAGTCGCGGTGGCGTAATCGGTAACGTAACAGGCTAGAATTCTGGATTTCCCGGATCGAACCCGGGCTGTGGCAATAATTTTTCACGATTTCTTTAGAATTAAAAAATCGTCAGGTCTGGTTGACTCATTAATTCTTAATGAATGGGTGCGGCAATTAGAGCTGACAAATAATTAAAGATTCGATTGTTAGAAATCTTTCTGAGATCGATAACTCAGGGATCCAGGCGGCGCTGACTCTTACCGGGTTACGAACTGCCAAAAATATTCCATCATAGAAATTTGGTCAATAACATTGTCGATTAAGATTTATCACTCTAAAGAAACATATGACCGCATATTGATTAATTAATTAGTCTGAATAAAGATTAACACTTGACATTAAGAAATAGATATCGTGAATTGATGTTGCTAGAGCTGCGATGGCGTAATTAGCAACGTACCAGGCTAGAATTCGGAGTTCCCGGTTCGAACCCGGGCTGTGGCAATAATTTTTCATGATTTCTTTAGAATTTAAAAATCGTCAGGTCTGGTTGCCACATTAATTCTAAATGAATGAGTGCGGCAATTAGAGCTGACAAATAATTAAAGATTGGATTGTTAGACATCTTTCTGAGATCGATAACACGAGGATCCAGGCGGCACTGAGTCTAACCGGATTACGAACTGCCAAGAATATTCCATCATAGAAATTTGGTCAATAACATTGTCGCTTAAGATTTATCACTCTAAAGAAACATATGACCGCATATTGATTAATTAATTAATCTGAATAAAGTTTAAAGCTTGACATTAAGAAATAGAGATCGTGATTTGATGTTGCTAGAGCCGCGGTGGCGTAATTGGTAACATACCAGGCTAGAATTCTGGAGTTCCCGGTTCGAACCCGGGCTGTGGCAATAATTTTTCACGATTTCTTTAGAATTTAAAAATCGTCAGGTCTGGTTGCCACATTAATTCTAAATGAATGAGTGCGGCAATTACAGCTGACAAATAATTAAAGATTCGATTGTTAGAGACCTTTCTGAGACCGATAACACAGGGATCCAGGCTGCGCTGACTCTAACCGGGTTACGAACTGCTAAAAATATTCCATCATAGAAATTTGGTCAATAACATTGTCGATTAAGATTTATCACTCTAAAGGAACATATAACCGCATATTGATTAATTAATTAGACTGAATAAAGATTAACACTTGACATCAAGAAATAGAGATCGTGAATTGATGTTGCTAGAGCTGCGGTGGCGTAATTGGTAACGTAACAGGCTAGAATTCTGGAATTCCCGGTTCAAACCTGGGCTGTGGCAATAATTTTTCACGATTTCTTTAGAATATAAAAATCGTCAGGTCTGGTTGCCTCATTAATTCTTGATGGATGAGTGCGGCAATTACAGCTGACAAATAATTAAAGATTCGATTGTTAGAGACCTTTCTGAGATCGATAACACAGGGAACCAGGCGGCTCTGACTCCAACCGGGTTACGAACTGTCAAAAATATTCCATCATAGAAATTTGGTCAATAACATTGTCGCTTAAGATTTATCACTCTAAAGAAACATATGACCGCATAATGATTAATTAATTGGACTGAATAAAGTTTAACACTTGACATTGAAAAATAGAGATCGTGAATTGATGTTGCTAGAGCCGCGGTGGCGTAAATAGCAACGTACCAGGCTAGAATTCGGAGTTCCCGGTTCGAACCCGGGCTGTGGCAATAATTTTTCATGATTTCTTTAGAATTTAAAAATCGTCAGGTCTGGTTGCCACATTAATTCTAAATGAATTAGTGCGGCAATTACAGCTGACAAATAATTAAAGATTCCATTGTTAGACACCTTTCTGAGATCGATAACACAGGGATCCAGGCTGCGCTGACTCTAACCGGGTTACGAACTGCCAAAAATATTCCATCATAGAAATTTGGTCAATAACATTGTCGATTAAGATTTATCACTCTAAAGAAACATATGACCGCATATTGATTAATTAATTAGACTGAATAAAGATTAACACTTGACATTAAGAAATAGAGATCGTGAATTGATGTTGCTAGAGCCGCGGTGTCGTAATTGGTAACGTAACAGGCTAGAATTCTGGAGTTCCCGGGTCGAACCCGGGCTGTGGCAATAATTTTTCACGATTTCTTTGGAATATAAAGATCGTCAGGTCTGGTTGTTTCATTAATTCTTAATGAATGAGTGCGGCAATTACAGCTGACAAATAATTAAAAATTCGATTGTTAGATACCTTTCTGAGATCGATAACACAGGGATCCAGGCTGCGCTGACTCTAACCGGGTTACGAACTGCCAAAAATATTCCATCATAGAAATTTGGTCAATAACATTGTCGATTAAGATTTATCACTCTAAAGAAACATATAACCGCATATTGATTAATTAATTAGACTGAATAAAGATTAACACTTGACATCAAGAAATAGAGATCGTGAATTGATGTTGCTAGAGCCGCGGTGGCGTAATTGGTAACGTAACAGGCTAGAATTCTGGAATTCCCGGTTCGAACCCGGGCTGGGGCAATAATTTTTCACGATTTCCTTAGAATTTAAAAATCGTCAGGTCTGGTTGCCTTATTAATTCTTAATGAATGAGTGCGGCAATTACAGCTGACAAATAATTAAAGATTCGATTGTTAGAGACCTTTCTGAGATCGATAACTCAGGGATCCAGGCGGCGCTGACTCTAACCGGGTTACGAACTGCCAAAAATATTCCATCATAGAAATTTGGTCAATAACATTGTCGCTTAAGATTTATCACTCTAAAGAAACATATGACCGCATAATGATTAATTAATTAGACTGAATAAAGTTTAACACTTGACATTGAAAAATAGAGATCGTGAATTGATGTTGCTAGAGCCGCGGTGGCGTAATTAGCAACGTACCAGGCTAGAATTCGGAGTTCCCGATTCGAACCCGGGCTGTGGCAATAATTTTTCACGATTTCTTTAGAATTAAAAAATCGTCAGGTCTGGTTGACTCATTAATTCTTAATGAATGGGTGCGGCAATTAGAGCTGACAAATAATTAAAGATTCGATCGTTAGAAATCTTTCTGAGATCGATAACTCAGGGATCCAGGCGGCGCTGACTCTTACCGGGTTACGAACTGCCAAAAATATTCCATCATAGAAATTTGGTCAATAACATTGTCGATTAAGATTTATCACTCTAAAGAAACATATGACCGCATATTGATTAATTAATTAGTCTGAATAAAGATTAACACTTGACATTAAGAAATAGATATCGTGAATTGATGTTGCTAGAGCCGCGGTGGCGTAATTAGCAACGTACCAGGCTAGAATTCGGAGTTCCCGGTTCGAACCCGGGCTGTGGCAATAATTTTTCATGATTTCTTTAGAATTTAAAAATCGTCAGGTTTGGTTGCCACATTAATTCTAAATGAATGAGTGCGGCAATTAGAGCTGACAAATAATTAAAGATTGGATTGTTAGACATCTTTCTGAGATCGATAACACGAGGATCCAGGCGGCACTGAGTCTAACCGGATTACGAACTGCCAAGAATATTCCATCATAGAAATTTGGTCAATAACATTGTCGATTAAGATTTATCACTCTAAAGAAACATATGACCGCATATTGATTAATTAATTAGTCTGAATAAAGATTAACACTTGACATTAAGAAATAGAGATCGTGAATTGATCTTGCTAGAGCCGCGGTGGCGTAATTGGTAACGTAACAGGCTAGAATTCTGGAGTTCCCGGTTCGAACCCGGGCTAGGGCAATAATTTTTCATGATTTCTTTAGAATTTAAAAATCGTCAGGTCTGGTTGCCTTATTAATTTTTAATGAATGAGTGCGGCAATTACAGCTGACAAATAATTAAAGATTCGATTGTTAGAGACCTTTCTGAGATCGATAACTCGGGGATCCAGGCAGCGCTGACTCTAACCGGGTTACGAACTGCCAAAAATATTCCATCATAGAAATTTGGTCAATAACATTGTCGATTAAGATTTATCACTCTAAAGAAACATATGACCGCATAATGATTAATTAATTAGACTGAATAAAGTTTAACACTTGACATTGAAAAATAGAGATCGTGAATTGATGTTGCTAGAGCCGCGGTGGCGTAATTAGCAACGTACCAGGCTAGAATTCGGAGTTCCCGGTTCGAACCCGGGATGTGGCAATAATTTTTCACGATTTCTTTAGAATTAAAAAATCGTCAGGTCTGGTTGACTCATTAATTCTTAATGAATGGGTGCGGCAATTAGAGCTGACAAATAATTAAATATTCGATTGTTAGAAATCTTTCTGAGATCGATAACTCAGGGATCCAGGCGGCGCTGACTCTTACCGGGTTACGAACTGCCAAAAATATTCCATCATAGAAATTTGGTCTATAACATTATCGCTTAAGATTTATCACTCTAAAGATACATATGACCGCATATTGATTAATTAATTAATCTGAATAAAGTTTAACACTTGACAATAAAAAATAGAGATCGTGAATTCATGTTGCTAGAGTCGCGGTGGCGTAATCGGTAACGTACCAGGCTAGATTTCGGGAGTTCTCGGTTAGAACCCGGGCTGTGGCAATATATTTTCACGATTTATTTAGAATTTAAAAATCGTCAGGTCTGGTTGCCTCATTAATTCTTAATGAATGAGTGAAGCAATTAGAACTGACAAATAATTAAAGATTGGATTGTTAGACATCTTTCTGAGATCGATAACACGAGGATCCAGGCGGCACTGAGTCTAACCGGATTACGAACTGCCAAGAATATTCCATCATAGAAATTTGGTCAATAACATTGTCGCTTAAGATTTATCACTCTAAAGAAACATATGACCACATATGGATTAATTAATTAATCTGAATAAAGTTTAAAGCTTGACATTAAGAAATAGAGATCGTGATTTGATGTTGCTAGAGCCGCGGTGGCGTAATTGGTAACATACCAGGCTAGAATTCTGGAGTTCCCGGTTCGAACCCGGGCTGTGGCAATAATTTTTCACGATTTCTTTAGAATTTAAAAATCGTCAGGTCTGGTTGCCTTATTAATTTTTAATGAATGAGTGCGGCAATTACAGCTGACAAATAATTAAAGATTCGATTGTTAGAGACCTTTCTGAGATCGATAACTCGGGGATCCAGTCAGCGCTGACTCTAACCGGGTTACGAACTGCCGAAAATATTCGATCATAGAAATTTGGTCAATAACATTGTCGCTTAAGATTTATCACTCTAAAGAAACATATGACCGCATATTGATTAATTAATTATTCTGAATAAAGTTTAAAGCTTGACATTAAGAAATAGATATCGTGATTTGATGTTACTAGAGCCGCGGTGGCGTAATTGGTAACATACCAGGCTAGAATTCTGGAGTTCCCGGTTCGAACCCGGGCTGTGGCAATATTTTTTCACGATTTCTTTGGAATTAAAAAATCGTCAGGTCTGGTTGCCTCATTAATTCTTAATGAATGGGTGCGGCAATTAGAGCTGACAAATGATTAAAGATTCGATTGTTAGAAATCTTTCTGAGATCGATAACTCAGGGATCCAGGCGAAGCTGCCTCTAACCGGGTTACGAACTGCCAAAAATATTCCATCATAGAAATTTGGTCGATAAAATTGTCGCTTAAGATTTATCACTCTAAAGAAACATATGACCGCATATTGATTAATTAATTAATCTGAATAAAGTTTAACACTTGACATTAAAAAATAGAGATCGCAAATTGATGTTGCTAGAGCCGCGATAGCGTAATTGGTAAGGTACCAGGCTAGGATTCTAGAGTTCCCGGTTCGAACCCGGGCTGTGGCAATATTTTTTCACGATTACTTTAGAATTAAAAAATCGTCAGGTCTGGTTGCCTCGGTAATTCTTAATGAATGAGTGAAGCAATTAGAGTTGACAAATAATTAAAGATTCGATTGTTAGAGACCTTTCTGAGATCGATAACTCAGGGATCCAGGCGGCGCTGGCTCTAACCGGGTTACGAACTGCCAAAAATATTCGATCATAGAAATTTGGTCAATATCATTGTCGCTTAAAATTTATCACTCTAAGGAAACATATGACCGCATATTAATTAATTAATTAGACTGAATAAAGTTTAACACTTGACATTAAAAAATAGAGATCGTGAATTGATGTTGCTAGAGCCGCGGGGGCGTAATTCGTAACGTACCAGGCTAGAATTCTGGAGTTCCCGGGTCGAACCCGGGCTATGGCAATATTTTTTCTCGATTTCTTTAGAATTTAAAAATCGTCAGGTCTGGTTGCCTCATTATTTCTAAATGAATGAGTGAGGCAATTAGAGCTGACAAATAATTAAAGATTGGATTGTTAGACATCTTTCTGAGATCGATAACACAGGGAACCAGGCGGCTCTGACTCAACCGGGTTACAAACTGTCAAAAATATTCCATCATAGAAATTTGGTCAATAACATTGTCGCTTAAGATTTATCACTCTAAAGAAACATATGACCGCATAATGATTAATTAATTAGACTGAATAAAGTTTAACACTTGACATTGAAAAATAGAGATCGTGAATTGATGTTGCTAGAGCCGCGGTGGCGTAATTAGCAACGTACCAGGCTAGAATTCGGAGTTCCCGGTTCGAACCCGGGCTGTGGCAATAATTTTTCACGATTTCTTTAGAATTAAAAAATCGTCAGGTCTGGTTGACTCATTAATTCTTTTGAATGGGTGCGGCAATTAGAGCTGACAAATAATTAAAGATTCGATTGTTAGAAATCTTTCTGAGATCGATAACTCAGGGATCCAGGCGGCGCTGACTCTTACCGGGTTACGAACTGCCAAAAATATTCCATCATAGAAATTTGGTCGATAACATTGTCGCTTAAGATTTATCACTCTAAAGATACATATGACCGCATATTGATTAATTAATTAATCTGAATAAAGTTTAACACTTGACAATAAAAAATAGAGATCGTGAATTGATGTTGCTCGAGCCGCGGGGGCGTAATTCGTAACGTACCAGGCTAGAATTCTGGAGTTCCCGGGTCGAACCCGGGCTGTAGCAATATTTTTCCACGATTTCTTTAGAATTTAAAAATCGTCAGGTCTGGTTGCCTCATTGATGCTTAATGAATGAGTGAGGCAATTAGAGCTGACAAATAATTAAAGATTCGATTGTTAGAGACCTTTCTGAGATCGATAACACAGGGATCCAGGCAGCGCTGACTCTAACCGGGTTACGAACTGCCAAAAATATTCGATCATAAAAATTTGGTCAATAACATTGTCGATTAAGATTTATCACTCTAAAGGAACATATGACCGCATATTGATTAATTAATTAGACTGAATAAAGATTAACACTTGACATTAAGGAATAGAGATCGTAAATTGATGTTGCTAGAGCTGCGGTGGCGTAATTGGTAACGTAACAGGCTAGAATTCTGGAATTCCCGGTTCGAACCCGGGCTGTGGCAATAATTTTTCACGATTTCTTTAGAATATAAAAATCGTCAGGTCTGGTTGCCTCATTAATTCTTAATGGATGAGTGCGGCAATTACAGCTGACAAATAATTAAAGATTCGATTGTTAGAGACCTTTCTGAGATCGATAACACAGGGAACCAGGCGGCTCTGACTCAACCGGGTTACAAACTGTCAAAAATATTCCATCATAGAAATTTGGTCAATAACATTGTCGCTTGAGATTTATCACTCTAAGAAAACATATGACCGCATAATGATTAATTAATTAGACTGAATAAAGTTTAACACTTGACATTGAAAAATAGAGATCGTGAATTGATGTTGCTAGAGCCGCGGTGGCGTAATTAGCAACGTACCAGGCTAGAATTCGGAGTTCCCGGTTCGAACCCGGGCTGTGGCAATAATTTTTCACGATTTCTTTAGAATTAAAAAATCGTCAGGTCTGGTTGACTCATTAATTCTTAATGAATGGGTGCGGCAATTAGAGCTGACAAATAATTAAAGATTCGATTGTTAGAAATCTTTCTGAGATCGATAACTCAGGGATCCAGGCGGCGCTGACTCTTACCGGGTTACGAACTGCCAAAAATATTCCATCATAGAAATTTGGTCGATAACATTGTCGCTTAAGATTTATCACTCTAAAGATACATATGACCGCATATTGATTAATTAATTAATCTGAATAAAGTTTAACACTTGACAATAAAAAATAGAGATCGTGAATTGATGTTGCTCGAGCCGCGGGGGCGTAATTCGTAACGTACCAGGCTAGAATTCTGGAGTTCCCGGGTCGAACCCGGGCTGTAGCAATATTTTTTCACGATTTCTTTAGAATTTAAAAATCGTCAGGTCTGGTTGCCTCATTGATGCTTAATGAATGAGTGAGGCAATTAGAGCTGACAAATAATTAAAGATTCGATTGTTAGAGACCTTTCTGAGATCGATAACACAGGGATCCAGGCAGCGCTGACTCTAACCGGGTTACGAACTGCCAAAAATATTCGATCATAGAAATTTGGTCAATAACATTGTCGATTAAGATTTATCACTCTAAAGGAACATATGACCGCATATTGATTAATTAATTAGACTGAATAAAGATTAACACTTGACATTAAGGAATAGAGATCGTAAATTGATGTTGCTAGAGCTGCGGTGGCGTAATTGGTAACGTAACAGGCTAGAATTCTGGAATTCCCGGTTCGAACCCGGGCTGTGGCAATAATTTTTCACGATTTCTTTAGAATATAAAAATCGTCAGGTCTGGTTGCCTCATTAATTCTTAATGGATGAGTGCGGCAATTACAGCTGACAAATAATTAAAGATTCGATTGTTAGAGACCTTTCTGAGATCGATAACACAGGGAACCAGGCGGCTCTGACTCAACCGGGTTACAAACTGTCAAAAATATTCCATCATAGAAATTTGGTCAATAACATTGTCGCTTGAGATTTATCACTCTAAGAAAACATATGACCGCATAATGATTAATTAATTAGACTGAATAAAGTTTAACACTTGACATTGAAAAATAGAGATCGTGAATTGATGTTGCTGGAGCCGCGGTGGCGTAATTAGCAACGTACCAGGCTAGAATTCGGAGTTCCCGGTTCGAACCCGGGCTTCGGCAATAATTTTTCACGATTTCTTTAGAATTAAAAAATCGTCAGGTCTGGTTGACTCATTAATTCTTAATGAATGGGTGCGGCAATTAGAGCTGACAAATAATTAAAGATTCGATTGTTAGAAATCTTTCTGAGATCGATAACTCAGGGATCCAGGCGGCGCTGACTCTTACCGGGTTACGAACTGCCAAAAATATTCCATCATAGAAATTTGGTCGATAACATTGTCGCTTAAGATTTATCACTCTAAAGATACATATGACCGCATATTGATTAATTAATTAAACTGAACAAAGTTTAAAGCTTGACATTAAGAAACAGAGATCGTGATTTGATGTTGCTAGAGCCGCGGTGGCGTGATTGGTAACGTACCAGGCTAGAATTCTGGAGTTCCCGGGTCGAACCCGGGCTATGGCAATATTTTTTCTCGATTTCTTTAGAATTTAAAAATCGTCAGGTCTGGTTGCCTCATTATTTCTAAATGAATGAGTGAGGCAATTAGAGCTGACAAATAAATAAAGATTGAATTGTTAGACATCTTTCTGAGATCGATAACACGAGGATCCAGGCGGCACTGACTCTAACCGGATTACGAACTGCCAAGAATATTCCATCATAGAAATTTGGTCAATAACATTGTCGCTTAAGATTTATCACTCTAAAGAAACATATGACCGCATATTGATTAATTAATTAATCTGAATAAAGTTTAAAGCTTGACATTAAGAAATAGAGATCGTGATTTGATGTTGCTAGAGCTGCGGTGGCGTAATTGATAACGTAACAGACTAGAATTCTGGAGTTCCCGGTTCGAACCCGGGCTGTGGCAATAATTTTTCACGATTTCTTTAGAATATAAAAATCGTCAGGTCTGGTTGCCTCATTAATTCTTAATGAATGAGTGCGGCAATTACAGCTGACAATCAATTAAAGATTCGATTGTTAGACATCTTTCTGAGATCGATAACACGAGGATCCAGGCGGCACTGTCTCTAACCGGATTACGAACTGCAACGAAAATTCCATCATAGAAATTTGGTCAATAACATTGTCGCTTAAGATTTATCACTCTAAAGAAACATATGACCGCATAATTATTAATTAATTAGACTGAATAAAGTTTAACACTTGACATTGAAAAATAGAGATCGTGAATTTATGTTGCTAGAGCCGCGGTGGCGTAATTAGCAACGTACCAGGCTAGAATTCGGAGTTCCCGGTTCGAACCCGGGCTCTGGCAATAATTTTTCATGATTTCTTTAGAATTTAAAAATCGTCAGGTCTGGTTGCCACATTAATTCTAAATGAATGAGTGCGGCAATTACAGCTGACAAATAATTAAAGATTCGATTGTTAGAGACCTTTCTGAGATCGATAACTCAGGGATCCAGGCGGCGCTAACTCCTACCGGGTTACGAACTGCCGAAAATATTCGATCATAGAAATTTGGTCAATAACATTGTCGCTTAAGATTTATCACTCTAAAGAAACATATGACCGCATATTGATTAATTAATTATTCTGAATAAAGTTTAAAGCTTGACATTAAGAAATAGATATCGTGATTTGATGTTACTAGAGCCGCGGTGGCGTAATTGGTAACATACCAGGCTAGAATTCTGGAGTTCCCGGTTCGAACCCGGGCTGTGGCAATATTTTTTCACGATTTCTTTGGAATTAAAAAATCGTCAGGTCTGGTTGCCTCATTAATTCTTAATGAATGGGTGCGGCAATTAGAGCTGACAAATGATTAAAGATTCGATTGTTAGAAATCTTTCTGAGATCGATAACTCAGGGATCCAGGCGAAGCTGACTCTAACCGGGTTACGAACTGCCAAAAATATTCCATCATAGAAATTTGGTCGATAAAATTGTCGCTTAAGATTTATCACTCTAAAGAAACATATGACCGCATATTGATTAATTAATTAATCTGAATAAAGTTTAACACTTGACATTAAAAAATAGAGATCGCGAATTGATGTTGCTAGAGCCGCGATAGCGTAATTGGTAAGGTACCAGGCTAGAATTCTGGAGTTCCCGGTTCGAACCCGGGCTGTGGCAATATTTTTTCACGATTACTTTAGAATTAAAAAATCGTCAGGTCTGGTTGCCTCGGTAATTCTTAATGAATGAGTGAAGCAATCAGAGTTGACAAATAATTAAAGATTCGATTGTTAGAGACCTTTCTGAGATCGATAACTCAGGGATCCAGGCGGCGCTGGCTCTAACCGGGTTACGAACTGCCAAAAATATTCGATCATAGAAATTTGGTCAATATCATTGTCGCTTAAGATTTATCACTCTAAAGAAACATATGACCGCATATTGATCAATTAATTAGACTGAATAAAGTTTAACACTTCACATTAAAAAATAGAGATGGTGAATTGATGTTGCTAGAGCCGCGGGGGCGTAATTCGTAACGTACCAGGCTAGAATTCTGGAGTTCCCGGGTCGAACCCGGGCTATGGCAATATTTTTTCTCGATTTCTTTAGAATTTAAAAATCGTCAGGTCTGGTTGCCTCATTATTTCTAAATGAATGAGTGAGGCAATTAGAGCTGACAAATAATTAAAGATTGGATTGTTAGACATCTTTCTGAGATCGATAACACAGGGAACCAGGCGGCTCTGACTCAACCGGGTTACAAACTGTCAAAAATATTCCATCATAGAAATTTGGTCAATAACATTGTCGCTTAAGATTTATCACTCTAAAGAAACATATGACCGCATAATGATTAATTAATTAGACTGAATAAAGTTTAACACTTGACATTGAAAAATAGAAATCGTGAATTGATGTTGCTAGAGCCGCGGTGGCGTAATTAGCAACGTACCAGGCTAGAATTCGGAGTTCCCGGTTCGAACCCGGGCTGTGGCAATAATTTTTCACGATTTCTTTAGAATTAAAAAATCGTCAGGTCTGGTTGACTCATTAATTCTTTTGAATGGGTGCGGCAATTAGAGCTGACAAATAATTAAAGATTCGATTGTTAGAAATCTTTCTGAGATCGATAATTCAGGGATCCAGGCGGCGCTGACTCTTACCGGGTTACGAACTGCCAAAAATATTCCATCATAGAAATTTGGTCGATAACATTGTCGCTTAAGATTTATCACTCTAAAGATACATATGACCGCATATTGATTAATTAATTAATCTGAATAAAGTTTAACACTTGACAATAAAAAATAGAGATCGTGAATTGATGTTGCTCGAGCCGCGGGGGCGTAATTCGTAACGTACCAGGCTAGAATTCTGGAGTTCCCGGGTCGAACCCGGGATGTAGCAATATTTTTTCACGATTTCTTTAGAATTTAAAAATCGTCAGGTCTGGTTGCCTGATTGATGCTTAATGAATGAGTGAGGCAATTAGAGCTGACAAATAATTAAAGATTCGATTGTTAGAGACCTTTCTGAGATCGATAACACAGGGATCCAGGCAGCGCTGACTCTAACCGGGTTACGAACTGCCAAAAATATTCGATCATAGAAATTTGGTCAATAACATTGTCGATTAAGATTTATCACTCTAAAGGAACATATGACCGCATATTGATTAATTAATTAGACTGAATAAAGATTAACACTTGACATTAAGGAATAGAGATCGTAAATTGATGTTGCTAGAGCTGCGGTGGCGTAATTGGTAACGTAACAGGCTAGAATTCTGGAATTCCCGGTTCGAACCCGGGCTGTGGCAATAATTTTTCACGATTTCTTTAGAATATAAAAATCGTCAGGTCTGGTTGCCTCATTAATTCTTAATGGATGAGTGCGGCAATTACAGCTGACAAATAATTAAAGATTCGATTGTTAGAGACCTTTCTGAGATCGATAACACAGGGAACCAGGCGGCTCTGACTCAACCGGGTTACAAACTGTCAAAAATATTCCATCATAGAAATTTGGTCAATAACATTGTCGCTTGAGATTTATCACTCTAAGAAAACATATGACCGCATAATGATTAATTAATTAGACTGAATAAAGTTTAACACTTGACATTGAAAAATAGAGATCGTGAATTGATGTTGCTAGAGCCGCGGTGGCGTAATTAGCAACGTACCAGGCTAGAATTCGGAGTTCCCGGTTCGAACCCGGGCTGTGGCAATAATTTTTCACGATTTCTTTAGAATTAAAAAATCGTCAGGTCTGGTTGACTCATTAATTCTTAATGAATGGGTGCGGCAATTAGAGCTGACAAATAATTAAAGATTCGATTATTAGAAATCTTTCTGAGATCGATAACTCAGGGATCCAGGCGGCGCTGACTCTTACCGGGTTACGAACTGCCAAAAATATTCCATCATAGAAATTTGGTCGATAACATTGTCGCTTAAGATTTATCACTCTAAAGATACATATGACCGCATATTGATTAATTAATTAATCTGAATAAAGTTTAACACTTGACAATAAAAAATAGAGATCGTGAATTGATGTTGCTAGAGCCGCGGTGGCGTAATCGGTAACGTACCAGGCTAGATTTCGGGAGTTCTCGGTTAGAACCCGGGCTGTGGCAATATATTTTCACGATTTATTTAGAATTTAAAAATCGTCAGGTCTGGTTGCCTCATTAATTCTTAATGAATGAGTGAAGCAATTAGAACTGACAAATAATTAAAGATTGGATTGTTAGACATCTTTCTGAGATCGATAACACGAGGATCCAGGCGGCACTGAGTCTAACCGGATTACGAACTGCCAAGAATATTCCATCATAGAAATTTGGTCAATAACATTGTCGCTTAAGATTTATCACTCTAAAGAAACATATGACCGCATATGGATTAATTAATTAATCTGAATAAAGTTTAAAGCTTGACATTAAGAAATAGAGATCGTGATTTGATGTTGCTAGAGCCGCGGTGGCGTAATTGGTAACATACCAGGCTAGAATTCTGGAGTTCCCGGTTCGAACCCGGGCTGTGGCAATAATTTTTCACGATTTCTTTAGAATTTAAAAATCGTCAGGTCTGGTTGCCACATTAATTCTAAATGAATGAGTGCGGCAATTACAGCTGACAAATAATTAAAGATTCGATTGTTAGGGACCTTTCTGAGAACGATAACACAGGGATCCAGGCTTCGCTGACTCTAGCCGGGTTACGAACTGCGTAAAATATTCCATCATAGAAATTTGGTCAATAACATTGTCGATTAAGATTTATCACTGTAAAGAAACATATGACGGCATATTGATCAATTAATTAGACTGAATAAATTTTAACACTTGACATTAAGAAATAGAGATCGTGAATTGATGTTGCTAGAGCCGCGGTGGCGTAATTGGTAACGTAACAGGCTAGAATTCTGGAATTCCCGGTTTAAACCCGGGCTGTGGCAATAATTTTTCACGATTTCTTTAGAATATAAAAATCGTCAGGTCTGGTTGCCTCATTAATCCTTAATGGATGAGTGCGGCAATTACAGCTGACAAATAATTAAAGATTCGATTGTTAGAGACCTTTCTGAGATCGATAACACAGGGATCCAGGCTGCGCTGACTCTAACCGGGTTACGAACTGCTAAAAATATTCCATCATAGAAATTTGGTCAATAACATTGTCGATTAAGATTTATCACTCTAAAGAAACATATGACCGCATATTGATTAATTAATTAGACTGAATAAAGATTAACACTTGACATTAAGAAATAGAGATCGTGAATTGATGTTGCTAGAGCCGCGGTGTCGTAATTGGTAACGTAACAGGCTAGAATTCTCTAGTTCCCGGTTAGAACCCGGGCTGTGGCAATATATTTTCACGATTTTCTTAGAATTTAAAAATCGTCAGGTCTGGTTGCCTCATTAATTCTAAATGAATCAGTGAGGCAATTAGAGCTGACAAATAATTGAAGATTCGATTTTTAGAGATCTTTCTGAGATGGATAACACAGGGAACCAGGCGGCGCTAACTCCAACCGGGTTACGAACTGTCAAAAATATTCCATCATAGAAATTTGGTCAATAACATTGTCGCTTAAGATTTATCAATCTAAAGAAACATATGACCGCATATTGATTAATTAATTAAACTGAATAAAGTTTAAAGCTTGACATTAAGAAATAGAGATCGTGATTTGATGTTGCTAGAGCCGCGGTGGCGTAATTGGTAACGTACCAGGCTAGAATTCTGGAGTTCCCGGGTCGAACCCAGGCTATGGCAATATTTTTTCTCGATTTCTTTAGAATTTAAAAATCGTCAGGTCTGGTTGCCTCATTATTTCTAAATGAATGAGTGAGGCAATTAGAGCTGACAAATAATTAAAGATTGGATTGTTAGACATCTTTCTGAGATCGATAACACGAGGATCCAGGCGGCACTGACTCTAACCGGATTACGAACTGCCAAGAATATTCCATCATTGAAATTTGGTCAATAACATTGTCGCTTAAGATTTATCACTCTAAAGAAACATATGACCGCATATTGATTAATTAATTAAACTGAATAAAGTTTAAAGCTTGACATTAAGAAATAGAGATCGTGATTTGATGTTGCTAGAGCCGCGGTGGCGTAATTGGTAACGTACCAGGCTAGAATTCTGGAGTTCCCGGGTCGAACCCAGGCTATGGCAATATTTTTTCTCGATTTCTTTAGAATTTAAAAATCGTCAGGTCTGGTTGCCTCATTAATTCTTAATGAATGAGTGCTGCAATTACAGCTGACAAATAATTAAAGATTCGATTGTTAGAGACCTTCCTGAGATCGATAACTCAGGGATCCAGGCGGCGCTGACTCTAACCGGGTTACGAACTGCCAAAAATATTCCATCATAGAAATTTGGTCAATAACATTGTCGCTTAAGATTTATCACTCTAAAGAAACATATGACCGCATAATGATTAATTAATTAGACTGAAAAAAGTTTAACACTTGACATTGAAAAATAGAGATCGTGAATTGATGTTGCTCGAGCCGCGGGGGCGTAATTCGTAACGTACCAGGCTAGAATTCTGGAGTTCCCGGATCGAACCCGGGCTGTGGCAATAATTTTTCACGATTTCTTTAGAATTAAAAAATCGTCAGGTCTGGTTGACTCATTAATTCTTAATGAATGGGTGCGGCAATTAGAGCTGACAAATAATTAAAGATTCGATTGTTAGAAATCTTTCTGAGATCGATAACTCAGGGATCCAGGCGGCGCTGACTCTTACCGGGTTACGAACTGCCAAAAATATTCCATCATAGAAATTTGGTCAATAACATTGTCGATTAAGATTTATCACTCTAAAGAAACATATGACCGCATATTGATTAATTAATTAGTCTGAATAAAGATTAACACTTGACATTAAGAAATAGATATCGTGAATTGATGTTGCTAGAGCTGCGGTGCCGTAATTAGCAACGTACCAGGCTAGAATTCGGAGTTCCCGGTTCGAACCCGGGCTGTGGCAATAATTTTTCATGATTTCTTTAGAATTTAAAAATCGTCAGGTCTGGTTGCCACATTAATTCTAAATGAATGAGTGCGGCAATTAGAGCTGACAAATAATTAAAGATTGGATTGTTAGACATCTTTCTGAGATCGATAACACGAGGATCCAGGCGGCACTGAGTCTAACCGGATTACGAACTGCCAAGAATATTCCATCATAGAAATTTGGTCAATAACATTGTCGCTTAAGATTTATCACTCTAAAGAAACATATGACCGCATATTGATTAATTAATTAATCTGAATAAAGTTTAAAGCTTGACATTAAGAAATAGAGATCGTGATTTGATGTTGCTAGAGCCGCGGTGGCGTAATTGGTAACATACCAGGCTAGAATTCTGGAGTTCCCGGTTCGAACCCGGGCTGTGGCAATAATTTTTCACGATTTCTTTAGAATTTAAAAATCGTCAGGTCTGGTTGCCACATTAATTCTAAATGAATGAGTGCGGCAATTACAGCTGACAAATAATTAAAGATCCGATTGTTAGAGACCTTTCTGAGACCGATAACACAGGGATCCAGGCTGCGCTGACTCTAACCGGGTTACGAACTGCGTAAAATATTCCATCATAGAAATTTGGTCAATAACATTGTCGATTAAGATTTATCACTCTAAAGAAACATATGACGGCATATTGATCAATTAATTAGACTGAATAAAGTTTAACACTTGACATTAAGAAATAGAGATCGTGAATTGATGTTGCTAGAGCCGCGGTGGCGTAATTGGTAACGTAACAGGCTAGAATTCTGGAGTTCCCGGTTCGAACCCGGGCTAGGGCAATAATTTTTCATGATTTCTTTAGAATTTAAAAATCGTCAGGTCTGGTTGCCTTATTAATTTTTAATGAATGAGTGCGGCAATTACAGCTGACAAATAATTGAAGATTCGATTGTTAGAGACCTTTCTGAGATCGATAACTCGGGGATCCAGGCTGCGCTGACTCTAACCGGGTTACGAACTGTCAAAAATATTCCATCATAGAAATTTGGTCAATAACATTGTCGCTTAAGATTTATCAATCTAAAGAAACATATGACCGCATATTGATTAATTAATTAAACTGAATAAAGTTTAAAGCTTGACATTAAGAAATAGAGATCGTGATTTGATGTTGCTAGAGCCGCGGTGGCGTGATTGGTAACGTACCAGGCTAGAATTCTGGAGTTCCCGGGTCGAACCCAGGCTATGGCAATATTTTTTCTCGATTTCTTTAGAATTTAAAAATCGTCAGGTCTGGTTGCCTCATTATTTCTAAATGAATGAGTGAGGCAATTAGAGCTGACAAATAAATAAAGATTGAATTGTTAGACATCTTTCTGAGATCGATAACACGAGGATCCAGGCGGCACTGTCTCTAACCGGATTACGAACTGCCACGAAAATTCCATCATAGAAATTTGGTCAATAACATTGTCGCTTAAGATTTATCACTCTAAAGAAACATATGACCGCATAATGATTAATTAATTAGACTGAATAAAGTTTAACACTTGACATTGAAAAATAGAGATCGGTAATTGATGTTGCTAGAGCCGCGGTGGCGTAATTAGCAACGTACCAGGCTAGAATTCTGGAGTTCCCGGATCGAACCCGGGCTGTGGCAATAATTTTTCACGATTTCTTTAGAATTAAAAAATCGTCAGGTCTGGTTGACTCATTAATTCTTAATGAATGGGTGCGGCAATTAGAGCTGACAAATAATTAAAGATTGGATTGTTAGACATCTTTCTGAGATCGATAACACGAGGATCCAGGCGGCACTGAGTCTAACCGGATTACGAACTGCCAAGAATATTCCATCATAGAAATTTGGTCAATAACATTGTCGCTTAAGATTTATCACTCTAAAGAAACATATGACCGCATATTGATTAATTAATTAATCTGAATAAAGTTTAAAGCTTGACATTAAGAAATAGAGATCGTGATTTGATGTTGCTAGAGCCGCGGTGGCGTAATTGGTAACATACCAGGCTAGAATTCTGGAGTTCCCGGTTCGAACCCGGGCTGTGGCAATAATTTTTCACGATTTCTTTAGAATTTAAAAATCGTCAGGTCTGGTTGCCACATTAATTCTAAATGAATGAGTGCGGCAATTACAGCTGACAAATAATTAAAGATTCGATTGTTAGAGACCTTTCTGAGACCGATAACACAGGGATCCAGGCTGCGCTGACTCTAACCGGGTTACGAACTGCGTAAAATATTCCATCATAGAAATTTGGTTAATAACATTGTCGATTAAGATTTATCACTCTAAAGCAACATATGACGGCATATTGATCAATTAATTAGACTGAATAAAGTTTAACACTTGACATTAAGAAATAGAGATCGTGAATTGATGTTGCTAGAGCCGCGGTGGCGTAATTGGTAACGTAACAGGCTAGAATTCTGGAGTTCCCGGTTCGAACCCGGGCTAGGGCAATAATTTTTCATGATTTCTTTAGAATTTAAAAATCGTCAGGTCTGGTTGCCTTATTAATTTTTAATGAATGAGTGCGGCAATTACAGCTGACAAATAATTAAAGATTCGATTGTTAGAGACCTTTCTGAGATCGATAACTCGGGGATCCAGGCAGCGCTGACTCTAACCGGGTTACGAACTGCCAAAAATATTCCATCATAGAAATTTGGTCAATAACATTGTCGATTAAGATTTATCACTCTAAAGAAACATATGACCGCATATTGATTAATTAATTAGTCTGAATAAAGATTAAGACTTGACATTAAGAAATAGAGATCGTGAATTGATGTTGCTAGAGCTGCGGTGGCGTAATTGGTAACATACCAGGCTAGAATTCTGGAGTTCCCGGTTCGAACCCGGGCTGTGGCAATAATTTTTCACGATTTCTTTAGAATTTAAAAATCGTCAGGTCTGGTTGCCACATTAATTCTAAATGAATGAGTGCGGCAATTACAGCTGACAAATAATTGAAGATTCGATTGTTAGAGACCTTTCTGAGACCGATAACACAGGGATCCAGGCTGCGCTGACTCTAACCGGGTTACGAACTGCTAAAAATATTCCATCATAGAAATTTGGTCAATAACATTGTCGATTAAGATTTATCACTCTAAAGGAACATATAACCGCATATTGATTAATTAATTAGACTGAATAAAGATTAACACTTGACATCAAGAAATAGAGATCGTGAATTGATGTTGCTAGAGCTGCGGTGGCGTAATTGGTAACGTAACAGGCTAGAATTCTGGAATTCCCGGTTCAAACCTGGGCTGTGGCAATAATTTTTCACGATTTCTTTAGAATATAAAAACCGTCAGGTCTGGTTGCCTCATTAATTCTTGATGGATGAGTGCGGCAATTACAGCTGACAAATAATTAAAGATTCGATTGTTAGAGACCTTTCTGAGATCGATAACACAGGGAACCAGGCGGCTCTGACTCCAACCGGGTTACGAACTGTCAAAAATATTCCATCATAGAAATTTGGTCAATAACATTGTCGCTTAAGATTTATCACTCTAAAGAAACATATGACCGCATAATGATTAATTAATTGGACTGAATAAAATTTAACACTTGACATTGAAAAATAGAGATCGTGAATTGATGTTGCTAGAGCCGCGGTGGCGTAATTAGCAACGTACCAGGCTAGAATTCGGAGTTCCCGGTTCGAACCCGGGCTGTGGCAATAATTTTTCATGATTTCTTTAGAATTTAAAAATCGTCAGGTCTGGTTGCCACATTAATTCTAAATGAATGAGTGCGGCAATTACAGCTGACAAATAATTAAAAATTCGATTGTTAGACACCTTTCTGAGATCGATAACACAGGGATCCAGGCTGCGCTGACTCTAACCGGGTTACGAACTGCCAAAAATATTCCATCATAGAAATTTGGTCAATAACATTGTCGATTAAGATTTATCACTCTAAAGAAACATATGACCGCATATTGATTAATTAATTAGTCTGAATAAAGATTAACACTTGACATTAAGAAATAGATATCGTGAATTGATGTTGCTAGAGCCGCGGTGGCGTAATTAGCAACGTACCAGGCTAGAATTCGGAGTTCCCGGTTCGAACCCGGGCTGTGGCAATAATTTTTCATGATTTCTTTAGAATTTAAAAATCGTCAGGTCTGGTTGCCACATTAATTCTAAATGAATGAGTGCGGCAATTAGAGCTGACAAATAATTAAAGATTGGATTGTTAGACATCTTTCTGAGATCGATAACACGAGGATCCAGGCGGCACTGAGTCTAACCGGATTACGAACTGCCAAGAATATTCCATCATAGAAATTTGGTCAATAACATTGTCGATTAAGATTTATCACTCTAAAGAAACATATGACCGCATATTGATTAATTAATTAGTCTGAATAAAGATTAACACTTGACATTAAGAAATAGAGATCGTGAATTGATCTTGCTAGAGCCGCGGTGGCGTAATTGGTAACGTAACAGGCTAGAATTCTGGAGTTCCCGGTTCGAACCCGGGCTAGGGCAATAATTTTTCATGATTTCTTTAGAATTTAAAAATCGTCAGGTCTGGTTGCCTTATTAATTTTTAATGAATGAGTGCGGCAATTACAGCTGACAAATAATTAAAGATTCGATTGTTAGAGACCTTTCTGAGATCGATAACTCGGGGATCCAGGCAGCGCTGACTCTAACCGGGTTACGAACTGCCAAAAATATTCCATCATAGAAATTTGGTCAATAACATTGTCGATTAAGATTTATCACACTAAAGAAACATATGACCGCATAATGATTAATTAATTAGACTGAATAAAGTTTAACACTTGACATTGAAAAATAGAGATCGTGAATTGATGTAGCTAGAGCCGCGGTGGCGTAATTAGCAACGTACCAGGCTAGAATTCGGAGTTCCCGGTTCGAACCCGGGATGTGGCAATAATTTTTCACGATTTCTTTAGAATTAAAAAATCGTCAGGTCTGGTTGACTCATTAATTCTTAATGAATGGGTGCGGCAATTAGAGCTGACAAATAATTAAATATTCGATTGTTAGAAATCTTTCTGAGATCGATAACTCAGGGATCCAGGCGGCGCTGACTCTTACCGGGTTACGAACTGCCAAAAATATTCCATCATAGAAATTTGGTCTATAACATTATCGCTTAAGATTTATCACTCTAAAGATACATATGACCGCATATTGATTAATTAATTAATCTGAATAAAGTTTAACACTTGACAATAAAAAATAGAAATCGTGAATTCATGTTGCTAGAGTCGCGGTGGCGTAATCGGTAACGTAACAGGCTAGAATTCTGGATTTCCCGGATCGAACCCGGGCTGTGGCAATAATTTTTCACGATTTCTTTAGAATTAAAAAATCGTCAGGTCTGGTTGACTCATTAATTCTTAATGAATGGGTGCGGCAATTAGAGCTGACAAATAATTAAAGATTCGATTGTTAGAAATCTTTCTGAGATCGATAACTCAGGGATCCAGGCGGCGCTGACTCTTACCGGGTTACGAACTGCCAAAAATATTCCATCATAGAAATTTGGTCAATAACATTGTCGATTAAGATTTATCACTCTAAAGAAACATATGACCGCATATTGATTAATTAATTAGTCTGAATAAAGATTAACACTTGACATTAAGAAATAGATATCGTGAATTGATGTTGCTAGAGCTGCGATGGCGTAATTAGCAACGTACCAGGCTAGAATTCGGAGTTCCCGGTACGAACCCGGGCTGTGGCAATAATTTTTCATGATTTCTTTAGAATTTAAAAATCGTCAGGTCTGGTTGCCACATTAATTCTAAATGAATGAGTGCGGCAATTAGAGCTGACAAATAATTAAAGATTGGATTGTTAGACATCTTTCTGAGATCGATAACACGAGGATCCAGGCGGCACTGAGTCTAACCGGATTACGAACTGCCAAGAATATTCCATCATAGAAATTTGGTCAATAACATTGTCGCTTAAGATTTATCACTCTAAAGAAACATATGACCGCATATTGATTAATTAATTAATCTGAATAAAGTTTAAAGCTTGACATTAAGAAATAGAGATCGTGATTTGATGTTGCTAGAGCCGCGGTGGCGTAATTGGTAACATACCAGGCTAGAATTCTGGAGTTCCCGGTTCGAACCCGGGCTGTGGCAATAATTTTTCACGATTTCTTTAGAATTTAAAAATCGTCAGGTCTGGTTGCCACATTAATTCTAAATGAATGAGTGCGGCAATTACAGCTGACAAATAATTAAAGATTCGATTGTTAGAGACCTTTCTGAGACCGATAACACAGGGATCCAGGCTGCGCTGACTCTAACCGGGTTACGAACTGCTAAAAATATTCCATCATAGAAATTTGGTCAATAACATTGTCGATTAAGATTTATCACTCTAAAGGAACATATAACCGCATATTGATTAATTAATTAGACTGAATAAAGATTAACACTTGACATCAAGAAATAGAGATCGTGAATTGATGTTGCTAGAGCTGCGGTGGCGTAATTGGTAACGTAACAGGCTAGAATTCTGGAATTCCCGGTTCAAACCTGGGCTGTGGCAATAATTTTTCACGATTTCTTTAGAATATAAAAATCGTCAGGTCTGGTTGCCTCATTAATTCTTGATGGATGAGTGCGGCAATTACAGCTGACAAATAATTAAAGATTCGATTGTTAGAGACCTTTCTGAGATCGATAACACAGGGAACCAGGCGGCTCTGACTCCAACCGGGTTACGAACTGTCAAAAATATTCCATCATAGAAATTTGGTCAATAACATTGTCGCTTAAGATTTATCACTCTAAAGAAACATATGACCGCATAATGATTAATTAATTGGACTGAATAAAGTTTAACACTTGACATTGAAAAATAGAGATCGTGAATTGATGTTGCTAGAGCCGCGGTGGCGTAAATAGCAACGTACCAGGCTAGAATTCGGAGTTCCCGGTTCGAACCCGGGCTGTGGCAATAATTTTTCATGATTTCTTTAGAATTTAAAAATCGTCAGGTCTGGTTGCCACATTAATTCTAAATGAATTAGTGCGGCAATTACAGCTGACAAATAATTAAAGATTCCATTGTTAGACACCTTTCTGAGATCGATAACACAGGGATCCAGGCTGCGCTGACTCTAACCGGGTTACGAACTGCCAAAAATATTCCATCATAGAAATTTGGTCAATAACATTGTCGATTAAGATTTATCACTCTAAAGAAACATATGACCGCATATTGATTAATTAATTAGACTGAATAAAGATTAACACTTGACATTAAGAAATAGAGATCGTGAATTGATGTTGCTAGAGCCGCGGTGTCGTAATTGGTAACGTAACAGGCTAGAATTCTGGAGTTCCCGGGTCGAACCCGGGCTGTGGCAATAATTTTTCACGATTTCTTTGGAATATAAAGATCGTCAGGTCTGGTTGTTTCATTAATTCTTAATGAATGAGTGCGGCAATTACAGCTGACAAATAATTAAAAATTCGATTGTTAGATACCTTTCTGAGATCGATAACACAGGGATCCAGGCTGCGCTGACTCTAACCGGGTTACGAACTGCCAAAAATATTCCATCATAGAAATTTGGTCAATAACATTGTCGATTAAGATTTATCACTCTAAAGAAACATATAACCGCATATTGATTAATTAATTAGACTGAATAAAGATTAACACTTGACATCAAGAAATAGAGATCGTGAATTGATGTTGCTAGAGCCGCGGTGGCGTAATTGGTAACGTAACAGGCTAGAATTCTGGAATTCCCGGTTCGAACCCGGGCTGGGGCAATAATTTTTCACGATTTCCTTAGAATTTAAAAATCGTCAGGTCTGGTTGCCTTATTAATTCTTAATGAATGAGTGCGGCAATTACAGCTGACAAATAATTAAAGATTCGATTGTTAGAGACCTTTCTGAGATCGATAACTCAGGGATCCAGGCGGCGCTGACTCTAACCGGGTTACGAACTGCCAAAAATATTCCATCATAGAAATTTGGTCAATAACATTGTCGCTTAAGATTTATCACTCTAAAGAAACATATGACCGCATAATGATTAATTAATTAGACTGAATAAAGTTTAACACTTGACATTGAAAAATAGAGATCGTGAATTGATGTTGCTAGAGCCGCGGTGGCGTAATTAGCAACGTACCAGGCTAGAATTCGGAGTTCCCGATTCGAACCCGGGCTGTGGCAATAATTTTTCACGATTTCTTTAGAATTAAAAAATCGTCAGGTCTGGTTGACTCATTAATTCTTAATGAATGGGTGCGGCAATTAGAGCTGACAAATAATTAAAGATTCGATCGTTAGAAATCTTTCTGAGATCGATAACTCAGGGATCCAGGCGGCGCTGACTCTTACCGGGTTACGAACTGCCAAAAATATTCCATCATAGAAATTTGGTCAATAACATTGTCGATTAAGATTTATCACTCTAAAGAAACATATGACCGCATATTGATTAATTAATTAGTCTGAATAAAGATTAACACTTGACATTAAGAAATAGATATCGTGAATTGATGTTGCTAGAGCCGCGGTGGCGTAATTAGCAACGTACCAGGCTAGAATTCGGAGTTCCCGGTTCGAACCCGGGCTGTGGCAATAATTTTTCATGATTTCTTTAGAATTTAAAAATCGTCAGGTTTGGTTGCCACATTAATTCTAAATGAATGAGTGCGGCAATTAGAGCTGACAAATAATTAAAGATTGGATTGTTAGACATCTTTCTGAGATCGATAACACGAGGATCCAGGCGGCACTGAGTCTAACCGGATTACGAACTGCCAAGAATATTCCATCATAGAAATTTGGTCAATAACATTGTCGATTAAGATTTATCACTCTAAAGAAACATATGACCGCATATTGATTAATTAATTAGTCTGAATAAAGATTAACACTTGACATTAAGAAATAGAGATCGTGAATTGATCTTGCTAGAGCCGCGGTGGCGTAATTGGTAACGTAACAGGCTAGAATTCTGGAGTTCCCGGTTCGAACCCGGGCTAGGGCAATAATTTTTCATGATTTCTTTAGAATTTAAAAATCGTCAGGTCTGGTTGCCTTATTAATTTTTAATGAATGAGTGCGGCAATTACAGCTGACAAATAATTAAAGATTCGATTGTTAGAGACCTTTCTGAGATCGATAACTCGGGGATCCAGGCAGCGCTGACTCTAACCGGGTTACGAACTGCCAAAAATATTCCATCATAGAAATTTGGTCAATAACATTGTCGATTAAGATTTATCACTCTAAAGAAACATATGACCGCATAATGATTAATTAATTAGACTGAATAAAGTTTAACACTTGACATTGAAAAATAGAGATCGTGAATTGATGTTGCTAGAGCCGCGGTGGCGTAATTAGCAACGTACCAGGCTAGAATTCGGAGTTCCCGGTTCGAACCCGGGATGTGGCAATAATTTTTCACGATTTCTTTAGAATTAAAAAATCGTCAGGTCTGGTTGACTCATTAATTCTTAATGAATGGGTGCGGCAATTAGAGCTGACAAATAATTAAATATTCGATTGTTAGAAATCTTTCTGAGATCGATAACTCAGGGATCCAGGCGGCGCTGACTCTTACCGGGTTACGAACTGCCAAAAATATTCCATCATAGAAATTTGGTCTATAACATTATCGCTTAAGATTTATCACTCTAAAGATACATATGACCGCATATTGATTAATTAATTAATCTGAATAAAGTTTAACACTTGACAATAAAAAATAGAGATCGTGAATTCATGTTGCTAGAGTCGCGGTGGCGTAATCGGTAACGTACCAGGCTAGATTTCGGGAGTTCTCGGTTAGAACCCGGGCTGTGGCAATATATTTTCACGATTTATTTAGAATTTAAAAATCGTCAGGTCTGGTTGCCTCATTAATTCTTAATGAATGAGTGAAGCAATTAGAACTGACAAATAATTAAAGATTGGATTGTTAGACATCTTTCTGAGATCGATAACACGAGGATCCAGGCGGCACTGAGTCTAACCGGATTACGAACTGCCAAGAATATTCCATCATAGAAATTTGGTCAATAACATTGTCGCTTAAGATTTATCACTCTAAAGAAACATATGACCACATATGGATTAATTAATTAATCTGAATAAAGTTTAAAGCTTGACATTAAGAAATAGAGATCGTGATTTGATGTTGCTAGAGCCGCGGTGGCGTAATTGGTAACATACCAGGCTAGAATTCTGGAGTTCCCGGTTCGAACCCGGGCTGTGGCAATAATTTTTCACGATTTCTTTAGAATTTAAAAATCGTCAGGTCTGGTTGCCTTATTAATTTTTAATGAATGAGTGCGGCAATTACAGCTGACAAATAATTAAAGATTCGATTGTTAGAGACCTTTCTGAGATCGATAACTCGGGGATCCAGTCAGCGCTGACTCTAACCGGGTTACGAACTGCCGAAAATATTCGATCATAGAAATTTGGTCAATAACATTGTCGCTTAAGATTTATCACTCTAAAGAAACATATGACCGCATATTGATTAATTAATTATTCTGAATAAAGTTTAAAGCTTGACATTAAGAAATAGATATCGTGATTTGATGTTACTAGAGCCGCGGTGGCGTAATTGGTAACATACCAGGCTAGAATTCTGGAGTTCCCGGTTCGAACCCGGGCTGTGGCAATATTTTTTCACGATTTCTTTGGAATTAAAAAATCGTCAGGTCTGGTTGCCTCATTAATTCTTAATGAATGGGTGCGGCAATTAGAGCTGACAAATGATTAAAGATTCGATTGTTAGAAATCTTTCTGAGATCGATAACTCAGGGATCCAGGCGAAGCTGCCTCTAACCGGGTTACGAACTGCCAAAAATATTCCATCATAGAAATTTGGTCGATAAAATTGTCGCTTAAGATTTATCACTCTAAAGAAACATATGACCGCATATTGATTAATTAATTAATCTGAATAAAGTTTAACACTTGACATTAAAAAATAGAGATCGCAAATTGATGTTGCTAGAGCCGCGATAGCGTAATTGGTAAGGTACCAGGCTAGGATTCTAGAGTTCCCGGTTCGAACCCGGGCTGTGGCAATATTTTTTCACGATTACTTTAGAATTAAAAAATCGTCAGGTCTGGTTGCCTCGGTAATTCTTAATGAATGAGTGAAGCAATTAGAGTTGACAAATAATTAAAGATTCGATTGTTAGAGACCTTTCTGAGATCGATAACTCAGGGATCCAGGCGGCGCTGGCTCTAACCGGGTTACGAACTGCCAAAAATATTCGATCATAGAAATTTGGTCAATATCATTGTCGCTTAAAATTTATCACTCTAAGGAAACATATGACCGCATATTAATTAATTAATTAGACTGAATAAAGTTTAACACTTGACATTAAAAAATAGAGATCGTGAATTGATGTTGCTAGAGCCGCGGGGGCGTAATTCGTAACGTACCAGGCTAGAATTCTGGAGTTCCCGGGTCGAACCCGGGCTATGGCAATATTTTTTCTCGATTTCTTTAGAATTTAAAAATCGTCAGGTCTGGTTGCCTCATTATTTCTAAATGAATGAGTGAGGCAATTAGAGCTGACAAATAATTAAAGATTGGATTGTTAGACATCTTTCTGAGATCGATAACACAGGGAACCAGGCGGCTCTGACTCAACCGGGTTACAAACTGTCAAAAATATTCCATCATAGAAATTTGGTCAATAACATTGTCGCTTAAGATTTATCACTCTAAAGAAACATATGACCGCATAATGATTAATTAATTAGACTGAATAAAGTTTAACACTTGACATTGAAAAATAGAGATCGTGAATTGATGTTGCTAGAGCCGCGGTGGCGTAATTAGCAACGTACCAGGCTAGAATTCGGAGTTCCCGGTTCGAACCCGGGCTGTGGCAATAATTTTTCACGATTTCTTTAGAATTAAAAAATCGTCAGGTCTGGTTGACTCATTAATTCTTTTGAATGGGTGCGGCAATTAGAGCTGACAAATAATTAAAGATTCGATTGTTAGAAATCTTTCTGAGATCGATAACTCAGGGATCCAGGCGGCGCTGACTCTTACCGGGTTACGAACTGCCAAAAATATTCCATCATAGAAATTTGGTCGATAACATTGTCGCTTAAGATTTATCACTCTAAAGATACATATGACCGCATATTGATTAATTAATTAATCTGAATAAAGTTTAACACTTGACAATAAAAAATAGAGATCGTGAATTGATGTTGCTCGAGCCGCGGGGGCGTAATTCGTAACGTACCAGGCTAGAATTCTGGAGTTCCCGGGTCGAACCCGGGCTGTAGCAATATTTTTCCACGATTTCTTTAGAATTTAAAAATCGTCAGGTCTGGTTGCCTCATTGATGCTTAATGAATGAGTGAGGCAATTAGAGCTGACAAATAATTAAAGATTCGATTGTTAGAGACCTTTCTGAGATCGATAACACAGGGATCCAGGCAGCGCTGACTCTAACCGGGTTACGAACTGCCAAAAATATTCGATCATAAAAATTTGGTCAATAACATTGTCGATTAAGATTTATCACTCTAAAGGAACATATGACCGCATATTGATTAATTAATTAGACTGAATAAAGATTAACACTTGACATTAAGGAATAGAGATCGTAAATTGATGTTGCTAGAGCTGCGGTGGCGTAATTGGTAACGTAACAGGCTAGAATTCTGGAATTCCCGGTTCGAACCCGGGCTGTGGCAATAATTTTTCACGATTTCTTTAGAATATAAAAATCGTCAGGTCTGGTTGCCTCATTAATTCTTAATGGATGAGTGCGGCAATTACAGCTGACAAATAATTAAAGATTCGATTGTTAGAGACCTTTCTGAGATCGATAACACAGGGAACCAGGCGGCTCTGACTCAACCGGGTTACAAACTGTCAAAAATATTCCATCATAGAAATTTGGTCAATAACATTGTCGCTTGAGATTTATCACTCTAAGAAAACATATGACCGCATAATGATTAATTAATTAGACTGAATAAAGTTTAACACTTGACATTGAAAAATAGAGATCGTGAATTGATGTTGCTAGAGCCGCGGTGGCGTAATTAGCAACGTACCAGGCTAGAATTCGGAGTTCCCGGTTCGAACCCGGGCTGTGGCAATAATTTTTCACGATTTCTTTAGAATTAAAAAATCGTCAGGTCTGGTTGACTCATTAATTCTTAATGAATGGGTGCGGCAATTAGAGCTGACAAATAATTAAAGATTCGATTGTTAGAAATCTTTCTGAGATCGATAACTCAGGGATCCAGGCGGCGCTGACTCTTACCGGGTTACGAACTGCCAAAAATATTCCATCATAGAAATTTGGTCGATAACATTGTCGCTTAAGATTTATCACTCTAAAGATACATATGACCGCATATTGATTAATTAATTAATCTGAATAAAGTTTAACACTTGACAATAAAAAATAGAGATCGTGAATTGATGTTGCTCGAGCCGCGGGGGCGTAATTCGTAACGTACCAGGCTAGAATTCTGGAGTTCCCGGGTCGAACCCGGGCTGTAGCAATATTTTTTCACGATTTCTTTAGAATTTAAAAATCGTCAGGTCTGGTTGCCTCATTGATGCTTAATGAATGAGTGAGGCAATTAGAGCTGACAAATAATTAAAGATTCGATTGTTAGAGACCTTTCTGAGATCGATAACACAGGGATCCAGGCAGCGCTGACTCTAACCGGGTTACGAACTGCCAAAAATATTCGATCATAGAAATTTGGTCAATAACATTGTCGATTAAGATTTATCACTCTAAAGGAACATATGACCGCATATTGATTAATTAATTAGACTGAATAAAGATTAACACTTGACATTAAGGAATAGAGATCGTAAATTGATGTTGCTAGAGCTGCGGTGGCGTAATTGGTAACGTAACAGGCTAGAATTCTGGAATTCCCGGTTCGAACCCGGGCTGTGGCAATAATTTTTCACGATTTCTTTAGAATATAAAAATCGTCAGGTCTGGTTGCCTCATTAATTCTTAATGGATGAGTGCGGCAATTACAGCTGACAAATAATTAAAGATTCGATTGTTAGAGACCTTTCTGAGATCGATAACACAGGGAACCAGGCGGCTCTGACTCAACCGGGTTACAAACTGTCAAAAATATTCCATCATAGAAATTTGGTCAATAACATTGTCGCTTGAGATTTATCACTCTAAGAAAACATATGACCGCATAATGATTAATTAATTAGACTGAATAAAGTTTAACACTTGACATTGAAAAATAGAGATCGTGAATTGATGTTGCTGGAGCCGCGGTGGCGTAATTAGCAACGTACCAGGCTAGAATTCGGAGTTCCCGGTTCGAACCCGGGCTTCGGCAATAATTTTTCACGATTTCTTTAGAATTAAAAAATCGTCAGGTCTGGTTGACTCATTAATTCTTAATGAATGGGTGCGGCAATTAGAGCTGACAAATAATTAAAGATTCGATTGTTAGAAATCTTTCTGAGATCGATAACTCAGGGATCCAGGCGGCGCTGACTCTTACCGGGTTACGAACTGCCAAAAATATTCCATCATAGAAATTTGGTCGATAACATTGTCGCTTAAGATTTATCACTCTAAAGATACATATGACCGCATATTGATTAATTAATTAAACTGAACAAAGTTTAAAGCTTGACATTAAGAAACAGAGATCGTGATTTGATGTTGCTAGAGCCGCGGTGGCGTGATTGGTAACGTACCAGGCTAGAATTCTGGAGTTCCCGGGTCGAACCCGGGCTATGGCAATATTTTTTCTCGATTTCTTTAGAATTTAAAAATCGTCAGGTCTGGTTGCCTCATTATTTCTAAATGAATGAGTGAGGCAATTAGAGCTGACAAATAAATAAAGATTGAATTGTTAGACATCTTTCTGAGATCGATAACACGAGGATCCAGGCGGCACTGACTCTAACCGGATTACGAACTGCCAAGAATATTCCATCATAGAAATTTGGTCAATAACATTGTCGCTTAAGATTTATCACTCTAAAGAAACATATGACCGCATATTGATTAATTAATTAATCTGAATAAAGTTTAAAGCTTGACATTAAGAAATAGAGATCGTGATTTGATGTTGCTAGAGCTGCGGTGGCGTAATTGATAACGTAACAGACTAGAATTCTGGAGTTCCCGGTTCGAACCCGGGCTGTGGCAATAATTTTTCACGATTTCTTTAGAATATAAAAATCGTCAGGTCTGGTTGCCTCATTAATTCTTAATGAATGAGTGCGGCAATTACAGCTGACAATCAATTAAAGATTCGATTGTTAGACATCTTTCTGAGATCGATAACACGAGGATCCAGGCGGCACTGTCTCTAACCGGATTACGAACTGCAACGAAAATTCCATCATAGAAATTTGGTCAATAACATTGTCGCTTAAGATTTATCACTCTAAAGAAACATATGACCGCATAATTATTAATTAATTAGACTGAATAAAGTTTAACACTTGACATTGAAAAATAGAGATCGTGAATTTATGTTGCTAGAGCCGCGGTGGCGTAATTAGCAACGTACCAGGCTAGAATTCGGAGTTCCCGGTTCGAACCCGGGCTCTGGCAATAATTTTTCATGATTTCTTTAGAATTTAAAAATCGTCAGGTCTGGTTGCCACATTAATTCTAAATGAATGAGTGCGGCAATTACAGCTGACAAATAATTAAAGATTCGATTGTTAGAGACCTTTCTGAGATCGATAACTCAGGGATCCAGGCGGCGCTAACTCCTACCGGGTTACGAACTGCCGAAAATATTCGATCATAGAAATTTGGTCAATAACATTGTCGCTTAAGATTTATCACTCTAAAGAAACATATGACCGCATATTGATTAATTAATTATTCTGAATAAAGTTTAAAGCTTGACATTAAGAAATAGATATCGTGATTTGATGTTACTAGAGCCGCGGTGGCGTAATTGGTAACATACCAGGCTAGAATTCTGGAGTTCCCGGTTCGAACCCGGGCTGTGGCAATATTTTTTCACGATTTCTTTGGAATTAAAAAATCGTCAGGTCTGGTTGCCTCATTAATTCTTAATGAATGGGTGCGGCAATTAGAGCTGACAAATGATTAAAGATTCGATTGTTAGAAATCTTTCTGAGATCGATAACTCAGGGATCCAGGCGAAGCTGACTCTAACCGGGTTACGAACTGCCAAAAATATTCCATCATAGAAATTTGGTCGATAAAATTGTCGCTTAAGATTTATCACTCTAAAGAAACATATGACCGCATATTGATTAATTAATTAATCTGAATAAAGTTTAACACTTGACATTAAAAAATAGAGATCGCGAATTGATGTTGCTAGAGCCGCGATAGCGTAATTGGTAAGGTACCAGGCTAGAATTCTGGAGTTCCCGGTTCGAACCCGGGCTGTGGCAATATTTTTTCACGATTACTTTAGAATTAAAAAATCGTCAGGTCTGGTTGCCTCGGTAATTCTTAATGAATGAGTGAAGCAATCAGAGTTGACAAATAATTAAAGATTCGATTGTTAGAGACCTTTCTGAGATCGATAACTCAGGGATCCAGGCGGCGCTGGCTCTAACCGGGTTACGAACTGCCAAAAATATTCGATCATAGAAATTTGGTCAATATCATTGTCGCTTAAGATTTATCACTCTAAAGAAACATATGACCGCATATTGATCAATTAATTAGACTGAATAAAGTTTAACACTTCACATTAAAAAATAGAGATGGTGAATTGATGTTGCTAGAGCCGCGGGGGCGTAATTCGTAACGTACCAGGCTAGAATTCTGGAGTTCCCGGGTCGAACCCAGGCTATGGCAATATTTTTTCTCGATTTCTTTAGAATTTAAAAATCGTCAGGTCTGGTTGCCTCATTATTTCTAAATGAATGAGTGAGGCAATTAGAGCTGACAAATAATTAAAGATTGGATTGTTAGACATCTTTCTGAGATCGATAACACAGGGAACCAGGCGGCTCTGACTCAACCGGGTTACAAACTGTCAAAAATATTCCATCATAGAAATTTGGTCAATATCATTGTCGCTTAAGATTTATCACTCTAAAGAAACATATGACCGCATAATGATTAATTAATTAGACTGAATAAAGTTTAACACTTGACATTGAAAAATAGAGATCGTGAATTGATGTTGCTAGAGCCGCGGTGGCGTAATTAGCAACGTACCAGGCTCGAATTCGGAGTTCCCGGTTCGAACCCGGGCTCTGGCAATAGATTTTCACGATTTCTTTAGAATTAAAAAATCGTCAGGTCTGGTTGACTCATTAATACTTAATGAATGGGTGCGGCAATTAGAGCTGACAAATAATTAAAGATTCGATTGTTAGAAATCTTTCTGAGATCGATAACTCAGGGATCCAGGCGGCGCTGACTCTTACCGGGTTACGAACTGACAAAAATATTCCATCATAGAAATTTGGTCGATAACATTGTCGCTTAAGATTTATCACTCTAAAGATACATATGACCGCATATTGATTAATTAATTAATCTGAATAAAGTTTAACACTTGACATCAAGAAATAGAGATCGTGAATTGATGTTGCTAGAGCCGCGGTGGCGTAATTGGTAACGTAACAGGCTAGAATTCCGGAATTCCCGGTTCGAACCCGGGCTGGGGCAATAATTTTTCACGATTTCTTTAGAATTTAAAAATCGTCAGGTCTGGTTGCCTTATTAATTCTTAATGAATGAGTGCGGCAATTACAGCTGACAAATAATTAAAGATTCGATTGTTAGAGACCTTTCTGAGATCGATAACTCATGGATCCAGGCGGCGATGACTCTAACCGGGTTACGAACTGCCAAAAATATTCCATCATAGAAATTTGGTCAATAACATTGTCGCTTAAGATTTATCACTCTAAAGAAACATATGACCGCATAATGATTAATTAATTAGACTGAAAAAAGTTTAACACTTGACATTGAAAAATAGAGATCGTGAATTGATGTTGCTCGAGCCGCGGGGGCGTAATTCGTAACGTACCAGGCTAGAATTCTGGAGTTCCCGGGTCGAACCCGGGCTGTAGCAATAATTTTTCACGATTTCTTTAGAATTTAAAAATCGTCAGGTCTGGTTGCCTCATTGATTCTTAATGAATGAGTGAGGCAATTAGAGCTGACAAATAATAAAGATTCGATTGTTAGAGACCTTTCTGAGATCGATAACACAGGGATCCAGGCGGCGCTGACTCTAACCGGGTTACGAACTGCCAAAAATATTCGATCATAGAAATTTGGTCAATAACATTGTCAATTAAGATTTATCACTCTAAAGGAACATATGACCGCATATTGATTAATTAATTAGACTGAATAAAGATTAACACTTGACATTAAGAAATAGAGATCGTGAATTGATGTTGCTAGAGCTGCGGTGGCGTAATTGGTAACGTAACAGGCTAGAATTCTGGAATTCCCGGTTCGAACCCGGGCTGTGGCAATAATTTTTCACGATTTCTTTAGAATTAAAAAATCGTCAGGTCTGGTTGACTCATTAATTCTTAATGAATGGGTGCGGCAATTAGAGCTGACAAATAATTAAAGATTCGATCGTTAGAAATCTTTCTGAGATCGATAACACAGGGAACCAGGCGGCTCTGACTCTTACCGGATTACGAACTGCCAAAAATATTCCATCATAGAAATTTGGTCAATAACATTGTCGATTAAGATTTATCACTCTAAAGAAACATATGACCGCATATTGATTAATTAATTAGTCTGAATAAAGATTAACACTTTACATTAAGAAATAGATATCGTGAATTGATGTTGCTAGAGCCGCGGTGGCGTAATTAGCAACGTACCAGGCTAGAATTCGGAGTTCCCGGTTTGAACCCGGGCTGTGGCAATAATTTTTCATGATTTCTTTAGAATTTAAAAATCGTCAGGTCTGGTTGCCACATTAATTCTAAATGAATGAGTGCGGCAATTAGAGCTGACAAATAATTAAAGATTGGATTGTTAGACATCTTTCTGAGATCGATAACACGAGGATCCAGGCGGCACTGAGTCTAATCGGATTACGAACTGCCAAGAATATTCCATCATAGAAATTTGGTCAATAACATTGTCGATTAAGATTTATCACTCTAAAGAAACATATGACCGCATATTGATTAATTAATTAGTCTGAATAAAGATTAACACTTGACATTAAGAAATAGAGATCGTGAATTGATGTTGCTAGAGCCGCGGTGGCGTAATTGGTAACGTAACAGGCTAGAATTCTGGAGTTCCCGGTTCGAACCCGGGCTAGGGCAATAATTTTTCATGATTTCTTTAGAATTTAAAAATCGTCAGGTCTGGTTGCCTTATTAATTTTTAATGAATGAGTGCGGCAATTACAGCTGACAAATAATTAAAGATTCGATTGTTAGAGACCTTTCTGAGATCGATAACTCGGGGATCCAGGCAGCGCTGACTCTAACCGGGTTACGAACTGCCAAAAATATTCCATCATAGAAATTTGGTCAATAACATTGTCGCTTAAGATTTATCACTCTAAAGAAACATATAACCGCATATTGATTAATTAATTAGACTATATAAAGTTTAACACTTGACATTAAAAAATAGAGATCGTGAATTGATGTTGCTAGAGCCGCGGGGGCGTAATTCGTAACGTACCAGCCTAGAATTCTGGAGTTCCCGGATCGAACCCGGGCTATGGCAATATTTTTTCTCGATTTCATTAGAATTTAAAAATCGTCAGGTCTGGTTGCCTCATTAATTCTTAATGAATGAGATCGGCAATTACAGCTGACAAATAATTAAAGATTCGATTGTCAGAGACCTTTCTGAGATCGATAACTCAGGGATCCAGGCGTCGCTGACTCTAACCGGGTTACGAACTGCCAAAAATATTCCATCATAGAAATTTGGTCAATAACATTGTCGCTTAAGATTTATCACTCTAAAGAAACATATGACCGCATATTGATTAATTAATTAGACTGAATAAAGTTTAACACTTGACATTAAAAAATAGAGATCGTGAATTGATGTTGCTAGAGCCGCGGTAACGTTATTGGTAATATACCAGGCTAGATTTCTGGAGTTCCCGGGTCGAACCCGGGCTATGGCAATATTTTTTCTCGATTTCTTTAGAATTTAAAAATCGTCAGGTCTGGTTGCCTCATTATTTCTCAATGAATGAGTGAGGCAATTAGAGCTGACAAATAATTAAAGATTGGATTGTTAGACATCTTTCTGAGATCGATAACACGAGGATCCAGGCGGCACTGACTCTAACCGGATTACGAACTGCCAAGAATATTCCATCATAGAAATATGGTCAATAACATTGTCGCTTAAGATTTATCACTCTAAAGAAACATATGACCGCATATTGATTAATTAATTATTCTGAATAAAGATTAAAGCTTGACATTAAGAAATAGAGATCGTGATTTGATGTTGCTAGAGCCGCGGTGGCGTAATTGGTAACATACCAGGCTAGATTTCTGGAGTTCCCGGTTCGAACTCGGGCTGTGGCAATATATTTTCACGATTTATTTAGAATTTAAAAATCGTCAGGTCTGGTAGCCTCGATAATTCTTATTGAATGAGTGAAGCAATTAGAGCTGACAAATAATTAAAGATTCGATTGTTAGAGATCTTTCTGAGATCGGTAACACAGGGAACCAGGCGGCACTGACTCCAACCGGGTTACGAACTGTCAAAAATATTCCATCATAGAAATTTGGTCAATAACATTGTCGCTTAAGATTTATCACTCTAAAGAAACATATGACCGCATAATGATTAATTAATTTGACTGAATAAAGTTTAACACTTGACATTGAAAAATAGAGATCGTGAATTGATGTTGCTCGAGCCGCGGGGGCGTAATTCGTAACGTACCAGGCTAGATTTCTGGAGTTCCCGGGTCGAACCCGGGCTGTAGCAATATTTTTTCACGATTTCTTTAGAATTTAAAAATCGTCAGGTCTGGTTGCCTCATTGATTCTTAATAAATGAGTGAGGCAATTAGAGCTGACAAATAATTAAAGATTCGATTGTTAGAGACCTTTCTGAGATCGATAACACAGGGATCCAGGTGGCGCTGACTCTAACCGGGTTACGAACTGCCAAAAATATTCCATCATAGAAATTTGGTCAATAACATTGTCGCTTCAGATGTATCACTCTAAAGAAACATATGACCGCAAATTGATTAATTAATTAATCTGAATAAAATTTAAAGCTTGACATTAAGAAATAGAGATCGTGATTTGATGTTGCTAGAGCCGTGGTGGCGTAATTGGTAACATACCAGGCTAGAATTCACGAGTTCCCGGTTCGAACCCGGGCTGTGGCAATATTTTTTCACGATTTCTTTAGAATTAAAAAGTCGTGAGGTCTGGTTGCCTCATTAATTCTTAATGAATAGGTGCGGCAATTAGAGCTGACAAATAATTGAAGATTCGATTGTTAGAAATCTTTCTGAGATCGACAACTCAGGGATCCAGGCGGCGCTGACTCTAACCGGGTTACGAACTGCCAAAAATATTCCATCATAGAAATTTGGTCGATAACATTGTCGATTAAGATTTATCACTCTAAAGATACATATGACCGCATATTGATTAATTAATTAATCTGAATAAAGTTTAACACTTGACATTAAAAAATAGAGATCGTGAATTGATGTTGCTAGAGCCGCGGTGGCGTAATTGGTAACGTACCGGGCTAGATTTCTGGAGTTCCCGTTTAGAACCCGGGTTGTGGCAATATATTTTCACGATTTATTTAGAATTAAAAAATCGTCAGGTCTGATTGCCTCGGTAATTCTTAATGAATGAGTGAAGCAATTACAGCTGACAAATAATTAAAGATTCGATTGTTAGAGATCTTTCTGAGATCGATAACACAGGGAACCAGGCGGCACTGACTTCAACCGGGTTACGAAATGTCAAAAATATTCCATCATAGAAATTTGGTCGATAACATTGTCGCTTAAGATTTATCACTCTAAAGATACATATGACCGCATATTGATTAATTAATTAGACTAAATAAAGTTTAACACTTAGCATTGAAAAATAGAGATCGTGAATTGATGTTGCTCGACCCACGGGGGCGTAATTCGTGACGTACCAGGCTAGAATTCTGGAGTTCCCGGGTCGAACCCTGGCTGTGGCAATAATTTTTCACGATTTCTTTAGAATTTAAAAATCGTCAGGTCTGGTTGCCTCATTAATTCTTAATGAATGAGTGCAGCAATTACAGCTGACAAATAATTAAAGATTCGATTGTTAGAGACCTTTCTGCGATCGATAACTCAGGGATCCAGGCGGCGCTGACTCTAACCGGGTTACGAACTGCCAAAAATATTCCATCATAGAAATTTGGTCAATATCATTGTCGCTAAAGATTTATCACTCTAAAGAAACATATGACCGCATATTGATTAATTAATTAGACTGAATAAAGTTTAACACATGACATTAAAAAATAGAGATCGTGAATTGATGTTGCTAGAGCCGCGGGAGCGTAATTCGTAACGTACCAGGCTAGAATTCTGGAGTTCCCGGGTCGAACCTGGGCTATGGCAATATTTTTTCTCGATTTCTTTAGAATTTAAAAATCGTCAGGTCTGGTTGCCTTATTATTTCTAAATGAATGAATGAGGCAATTAGAGCTGACAAATAATTAAAGATTGGATTGTTAGACATCTTTCTGAGATCGATAACACGAGGATCCAGGCGGCACTGTCTCTAACCGGATTACGAACTGCCACGAATATTCTATCATAGAAATTTTGTCAATAACATTGTCGCCTAAGATTTATCACTCTAAAGAAACATATGACCACATATTGAATAATTAATTAATCTGAATAAAGTTTAATGCTTGACATTAAGAAATAGAGATCGTGATTTGATGTTGCTAGAGCCGCGGTGGCGTAATTGGTAACATACCAGGCTAGAAATCTGGAGTTACCGGTTCGAACCCGGGCTGTGGCAATGCTTTTTCACGATTTCTTTAGAATTTAAAAATCGTCAGGTCTGGTTGCCTCATTAATTCTTAATGGATGGGTGCGGCAATTAGAGCTGACAAATAATTAAAGATTCGATTGTTAGAAACCTTTCTGAGATCGATAACTCAGGGATCCAGGCGGCGCCGACTCTAACCGGGTTACGAACTGCCAAAAATATTCCATCATAGAAATTTGGTCGATAACATTGTCGCTTAAGATTTATCACCCTAAACATACATATGACCACATATTGCATAATTAATTAATCTGAATAAAGTTTAACACTTGACATTAAAAAATAGAGATCGTGAATTGATGTTGCTAGAGCCGCGGTGGCGTAATTGGTAACGTACCAGGCTAGATTTCTGGAGTTCCCGGTTAGAACCCGGGCTGTGGTAATATATTTTCACGATTTATTTAGAATTTAAAAATCGTCAGGTCTGGTTGCCTCATTAATTCTTAATGAATGAGTGAAGCAATTAGAGCTGACTAATAATTAAAGATTCGATTGTTAGAGATCTTTCTGAGATCGATAACACACGGAACCAGGCGGCACTCACTCCAACCGGGTTACGAACTGCCAAAAATATTCCATCATAGAAATTTGGTCGATAACATTGTCGCTTAAGATTTATCACTCTGAAGAAACATATGACCGCATAATGATTAATTAATTAAACTAAATAAAGTTTAACACTTGGCATTAAAAAATAGAGATCGTGAATTGATGTTGCTCGACCCGCGGGGGCGTAATTCGTGACGTACCAGACTAGAATTCTGGAGTTCCCGGGTCGAACCCGGGCTCTGGCAACAATTTTTCACGATTTCTTTTGAATTTAAAAATCGTAAGGTCTGGTTGCCTCATTAATTCTTAATGAATGAGTGCGGCAATTACAGCTGACAAATAATTAAAGATTCCATTGTTAGAGACCTTTCTGAGATCGATAACTCGGGGATCCAGGCGGCGCTGACTCTAACCGGGTTTCGGACTGCCAAAAATATTCCATCATAGAAATTTGGTCAATAACATTGTCGCTTAAGATTTATCACTCTAAAGAAACATATGAGCGCATATTGATTAATTAATTAGACTGAATAAAGTTTAACACTTGACATTAAAAAATAGAGATCGTGAATTGATATTGCTAGAGCCGCGGGGGCGTAATTCGTAACGTACTAGCCTAGAATTCTTGAGTTCCCGGGTCGAACCCGGGCTATGGCAATATTTTTTCTCGATTTCTTTAGAATTTAAAAATCGTCAGGTCTGGTTGCCTCATTATTTCTAAATAAATGAGTGAGGCAATTAGAGCTGACAAATTATCAAAGATTGGATTGTTAGACATCTTTCTGAGATCGATAACACGAGGATCCAGGCGGCACTGACTCTAACCGGATTACGAACTGCCAAGAATATACCATCATAGAAATTTGGTCAATAACATTGTCGGTTAAGATTTATCACTCTAAAGATACATATGACCGCATATTGATTAATAAATTAATCTGAAAAAAGTTTAACACTTGACATTAAAAAATAGAGATCGTGAATTGATGTTGCTAGAGCCGCGGTGGCGTAATTGGTAACGTACCGGGCTAGATTTCTGGAGTTCCCGGTTAGAACCCGGGCTGTGGCAATATATTTTCACGATTTATTTAGAATTTAAAAATCGTTTGGTCTGGTAGCCTCGATAATTCTTATTGAATGAGTGAAGCAATTAGAGCTGACAAATAATTAAAGATTCGATTGTTAGAGATCTTTCTGAGATCGATAACACATGGAACCAGGCGGCATTGCCTCCAACCGGGTTACGAACTGCCAAAAATATTCCATCATAGAAATTTGGTCGATAACATTGTCGCTTAAGATTTATCGCTCTAAAGAAGCATATGACCGCATAATGATTAATTAATTAGACTAAATAAAGTTTAACACTTGGCATTGAAAAATAGAGATCGTGAATTGATGTTGCTCGAGCCGCGGGGGCGTAATTCGTGACGTACCAGGCTAGAATTCTGGAGTTCCCGGTTCGAACCCGGGCTGTGGCAATGCTTTTTCACGATTTCTTTAGAATTTAAAAATCGTCAGGTCTGGTTGCCTCATTAATTCTTAATGGATGGGTGCGGCAATTAGAGCTGACAAATAATTAAAGATTCGATTGTTAGAAACCTTTCTGAGATCGATAACTCAGGGATCCAGGCGGCGCCGACTCTAACCGGGTTACGAACTGCCAAAAATATTCCATCATAGAAATTTGGTCGATAACATTGTCGCTTAAGATTTATCACCCTAAACATACATATGACCACATATTGCATAATTAATTAATCTGAATAAAGTTTAACACTTGACATTAAAAAATAGAGATCGTGAATTGATGTTGCTAGAGCCGCGGTGGCGTAATTGGTAACGTACCAGGCTAGATTTCTGGAGTTCCCGGTTAGAACCCGGGCTGTGGTAATATATTTTCACGATTTATTTAGAATTTAAAAATCGTCAGGTCTGGTTGCCTCATTAATTCTTAATGAATGAGTGAAGCAATTAGAGCTGACTAATAATTAAAGATTCGATTGTTAGAGATCTTTCTGAGATCGATAACACACGGAACCAGGCGGCACTCACTCCAACCGGGTTACGAACTGCCAAAAATATTCCATCATAGAAATTTGGTCGATAACATTGTCGCTTAAGATTTATCACTCTGAAGAAACATATGACCGCATAATGATTAATTAATTAAACTAAATAAAGTTTAACACTTGGCATTAAAAAATAGAGATCGTGAATTGATGTTGCTCGACCCGCGGGGGCGTAATTCGTGACGTACCAGACTAGAATTCTGGAGTTCCCGGGTCGAACCCGGGCTCTGGCAACAATTTTTCACGATTTCTTTTGAATTTAAAAATCGTAAGGTCTGGTTGCCTCATTAATTCTTAATGAATGAGTGCGGCAATTACAGCTGACAAATAATTAAAGATTCCATTGTTAGAGACCTTTCTGAGATCGATAACTCGGGGATCCAGGCGGCGCTGACTCTAACCGGGTTTCGGACTGCCAAAAATATTCCATCATAGAAATTTGGTCAATAACATTGTCGCTTAAGATTTATCACTCTAAAGAAACATATGAGCGCATATTGATTAATTAATTAGACTGAATAAAGTTTAACACTTGACATTAAAAAATAGAGATCGTGAATTGATATTGCTAGAGCCGCGGGGGCGTAATTCGTAACGTACTAGCCTAGAATTCTTGAGTTCCCGGGTCGAACCCGGGCTATGGCAATATTTTTTCTCGATTTCTTTAGAATTTAAAAATCGTCAGGTCTGGTTGCCTCATTATTTCTAAATAAATGAGTGAGGCAATTAGAGCTGACAAATTATCAAAGATTGGATTGTTAGACATCTTTCTGAGATCGATAACACGAGGATCCAGGCGGCACTGACTCTAACCGGATTACGAACTGCCAAGAATATACCATCATAGAAATTTGGTCAATAACATTGTCGGTTAAGATTTATCACTCTAAAGATACATATGACCGCATATTGATTAATAAATTAATCTGAAAAAAGTTTAACACTTGACATTAAAAAATAGAGATCGTGAATTGATGTTGCTAGAGCCGCGGTGGCGTAATTGGTAACGTACCGGGCTAGATTTCTGGAGTTCCCGGTTAGAACCCGGGCTGTGGCAATATATTTTCACGATTTATTTAGAATTTAAAAATCGTTAGGTCTGGTAGCCTCGATAATTCTTATTGAATGAGTGAAGCAATTAGAGCTGACAAATAATTAAAGATTCGATTGTTAGAGATCTTTCTGAGATCGATAACACATGGAACCAGGCGGCATTGCCTCCAACCGGGTTACGAACTGCCAAAAATATTCCATCATAGAAATTTGGTCGATAACATTGTCGCTTAAGATTTATCGCTCTAAAGAAGCATATGACCGCATAATGATTAATTAATTAGACTAAATAAAGTTTAACACTTGGCATTGAAAAATAGAGATCGTGAATTGATGTTGCTCGAGCCGCGGGGGCGTAATTCGTGACGTACCAGGCTAGAATTCTGGAGTTCCCGGGTCGAATCCGGGCTGTGGTAATATATTTTCACGATTTATTTAGAATTTAAAAATCGTCAGGTCTGGTTGCCTCATTAATTCTTAATGAATAAGTGAAGCAATTAGAGCTGACTAATAATTAAAGATTCGATTGTTAGAGATCTTTCTGAGATCGATAACACACGGAACCAGGCGGCACTGACTCCAACCGGGTTACGAACTGCCAAAAATATTCCATCATAGAAATTTGGTCAATATCATTGTCGCTAAAGATTTATCACTCTAAAGAAACATATGACCGCATATTGATTAATTAATTAGACTGAATAAAGTTTAACACATGACATTAAAAAATAGAGATCGTGAATTGATGTTGCTAGAGCCGCGGGAGCGTAATTCGTAACGTACCAGGCTAGAATTCTGGAGTTCCCGGGTCGAACCTGGGCTATGGCAATATTTTTTCTCGATTTCTTTAGAATTTAAAAATCGTCAGGTCTGGTTGCCTTATTATTTCTAAATGAATGAATGAGGCAATTAGAGCTGACAAATAATTAAAGATTGGATTGTTAGACATCTTTCTGAGATCGATAACACGAGGATCCAGGCGGCACTGTCTCTAACCGGATTACGAACTGCCACGAATATTCTATCATAGAAATTTTGTCAATAACATTGTCGCCTAAGATTTATCACTCTAAAGAAACATATGACCACATATTGAATAATTAATTAATCTGAATAAAGTTTAATGCTTGACATTAAGAAATAGAGATCGTGATTTGATGTTGCTAGAGCCGCGGTGGCGTAATTGGTAACATACCAGGCTAGAAATCTGGAGTTACCGGTTCGAACCCGGGCTGTGGCAATGCTTTTTCACGATTTCTTTAGAATTTAAAAATCGTCAGGTCTGGTTGCCTCATTAATTCTTAATGAATGGGTGCGGCAATTAGAGCTGACAAATAATTAAAGATTCGATTGTTAGAAACCTTTCTGAGATCGATAACTCAGGGATCCAGGCGGCGCCGACTCTAACCGGGTTACGAACTGCCAAAAATATTCCATCATAGAAATTTGGTCGATAACATTGTCGCTTAAGATTTATCACCCTAAACATACATATGACCACATATTGCATAATTAATTAATCTGAATAAAGTTTAACACTTGACATTAAAAAATAGAGATCGTGAATTGATGTTGCTAGAGCCGCGGTGGCGTAATTGGTAACGTACCAGGCTAGATTTCTGGAGTTCCCGGTTAGAACCCGGGCTGTGGTAATATATTTTCACGATTTATTTATCAGGGGTACAAATTGAAAATGCGGGTTTGATAACAGATGGCGTTACTAACGCTATACGCATCAGGCAGTACTGTGACTATGTTCATGTCAAAGCTACGTCTTATAGCTTTAATTTTCAGTATGTGTCAATTTGTCGCAGTGTCAAATTCATAGTTTTTTTGAGCTCTCAATATGTCGAGTTTCGTGCCAACAAAACAGCATTTGCGGGAAGTTTTAATTTACTTCTTTAATTTGAAGAAAAGTGCTGCTGAAGCACATCGATTGGTCTCCGAGGCTTATCCGAGTCATGTTCCACCGGTTTCAACGTGCGAGAGATGGTTTGTGCGGTTTAGAAGTGGTGATTTTGACGTTGAGGACAAAGAGCGGCCGGGCCAAGTGAAAAAGTTTGAGAATGCTGAATTGGAGGCAATACTCAATGAAGACTCGTGTCAAACTCAACAAGAGCTCGCAGATTCATTGGGAGTGACACAACAAGCCATTTCCCATCGTATAAAAGCCCTCGGAATGATCCAAAAGCAAGGACATTGGGTGCCGTATGAGCTGAAGCCGAGAGACGTCGAGCGCCGTTTTTTTGCATGCGAACTGCTGCTCGAACGGCAAAAACGGAAGGGTTTTTTGCATCGCATTGTCACTGGTGATGAAAAGTGGATCCATTACGATAACCCGAAGCGCAAAAAATCATATGGTTACCCCGGCCATGCATCATCATCGACGGCCAAACCAAATATTCACGGCGCCAAGCTCATGCTCTGTATTTGGTGGGACCAGCTGGGTGTGGTGTATTATGAGCTATTGAAATCGAACGAAACCATCACAGGAGCACTATACCGAACTCAATTGATGCGTTTGAGCCGCGCACTCAAAGAAAAACGGCCACAATACGAGCAAAGACACGACAAAGTAATTTTGCAACATGACAACGCTCGGCCACATGTTGCAGCGCCGGTCAAAACATACCTACAAACGCTGAAATGGGAAGTCTTACCCCACCCGCCGTATAGCCCAGATATTGCTCCTTCCGATTACCACCTTTTCCGATCGATGACACATGGCCTAGCTGACCAGCGCTTCCATTCTTACGAAGAAGCCCAAAAATGGGTCGATGACTGGATAGCAGCCAAGCCGGCCGAATTTTTTCGCGACGGTATCCGTAAATTGCCAGAAAGATGGGAAAAAGTTGTGGCTAGCGATGGACAATACTTTGAATAATTCATTTGTTACCATTTTTTCAGAATAAACGTTCAAAAATAGAAAAAAATCCCGCATTTTCAATTTGTACTCCTGATAGAATTTAAAAATCGTCAGGTCTGGTTGCCTCATTAATTCTTAATGAATGAGTGAAGCAATTAGAGCTGACTAATAATTAAAGATTCGATTGTTAGAGATCTTTCTGAGATCGATAACACACGGAACCAGGCGGCACTCACTCCAACCGGGTTACGAACTGCCAAAAATATTCCATCATAGAAATTTGGTCGATAACATTGTCGCTTAAGATTTATCACTCTGAAGAAACATATGACCGCATAATGATTAATTAATTAAACTAAATAAAGTTTAACACTTGGCATTAAAAAATAGAGATCGTGAATTGATGTTGCTCGACCCGCGGGGGCGTAATTCGTGACGTACCAGACTAGAATTCTGGAGTTCCCGGGTCGAACCCGGGCTCTGGCAACAATTTTTCACGATTTCTTTTGAATTTAAAAATCGTAAGGTCTGGTTGCCTCATTAATTTTTAATGAATGAGTGCGGCAATTACAGCTGACAAATAATTAAAGATTCGATTGTTAGAGACCTTTCTGAGATCGATAACTCGGGGATCCAGGCAGCGCTGACTCTAACCGGGTTACGAACTGCCAAAAATATTCCATCATAGAAATTTGGTCAATAACATTGTCGCTTAAGATTTATCACTCTAAAGAAACATATAACCGCATATTGATTAATTAATTAGACTATATAAAGTTTAACACTTGACATTAAAAAATAGAGATCGTGAATTGATGTTGCTAGAGCCGCGGGGGCGTAATTCGTAACGTACCAGCCTAGAATTCTGGAGTTCCCGGATCGAACCCGGGCTATGGCAATATTTTTTCTCGATTTCATTAGAATTTAAAAATCGTCAGGTCTGGTTGCCTCATTAATTCTTAATGAATGAGATCGGCAATTACAGCTGACAAATAATTAAAGATTCGATTGTCAGAGACCTTTCTGAGATCGATAACTCAGGGATCCAGGCGTCGCTGACTCTAACCGGGTTACGAACTGCCAAAAATATTCCATCATAGAAATTTGGTCAATAACATTGTCGCTTAAGATTTATCACTCTAAAGAAACATATGACCGCATATTGATTAATTAATTAGACTGAATAAAGTTTAACACTTGACATTAAAAAATAGAGATCGTGAATTGATGTTGCTAGAGCCGCGGTAACGTTATTGGTAATATACCAGGCTAGATTTCTTGAGTTCCCGGGTCGAACCCGGGCTATGGCAATATTTTTTCTCGATTTCTTTAGAATTTAAAAATCGTCAGGTCTGGTTGCCTCATTATTTCTCAATGAATGAGTGAGGCAATTAGAGCTGACAAATAATTAAAGATTGGATTGTTAGACATCTTTCTGAGATCGATAACACGAGGATCCAGGCGGCACTGACTCTAACCGGATTACGAACTGCCAAGAATATTCCATCATAGAAATATGGTCAATAACATTGTCGCTTAAGATTTATCACTCTAAAGAAACATATGACCGCATATTGATTAATTAATTATTCTGAATAAAGATTAAAGCTTGACATTAAGAAATAGAGATCGTGATTTGATGTTGCTAGAGCCGCGGTGGCGTAATTGGTAACATACCAGGCTAGATTTCTGGAGTTCCCGGTTCGAACTCGGGCTGTGGCAATATATTTTCACGATTTATTTAGAATTTAAAAATCGTCAGGTCTGGTAGCCTCGATAATTCTTATTGAATGAGTGAAGCAATTAGAGCTGACAAATAATTAAAGATTCGATTGTTAGAGATCTTTCTGAGATCGGTAACACAGGGAACCAGGCGGCACTGACTCCAACCGGGTTACGAACTGTCAAAAATATTCCATCATAGAAATTTGGTCAATAACATTGTCGCTTAAGATTTATCACTCTAAAGAAACATATGACCGCATAATGATTAATTAATTTGACTGAATAAAGTTTAACACTTGACATTGAAAAATAGAGATCGTGAATTGATGTTGCTCGAGCCGCGGGGGCGTAATTCGTAACGTACCAGGCTAGATTTCTGGAGTTCCCGGGTCGAACCCGGGCTGTAGCAATATTTTTTCACGATTTCTTTAGAATTTAAAAATCGTCAGGTCTGGTTGCCTCATTGATTCTTAATAAATGAGTGAGGCAATTAGAGCTGACAAATAATTAAAGATTCGATTGTTAGAGACCTTTCTGAGATCGATAACACAGGGATCCAGGTGGCGCTGACTCTAACCGGGTTACGAACTGCCAAAAATATTCCATCATAGAAATTTGGTCAATAACATTGTCGCTTCAGATGTATCACTCTAAAGAAACATATGACCGCAAATTGATTAATTAATTAATCTGAATAAAATTTAAAGCTTGACATTAAGAAATAGAGATCGTGATTTGATGTTGCTAGAGCCGTGGTGGCGTAATTGGTAACATACCAGGCTAGAATTCACGAGTTCCCGGTTCGAACCCGGGCTGTGGCAATATTTTTTCACGATTTCTTTAGAATTAAAAAGTCGTGAGGTCTGGTTGCCTCATTAATTCTTAATGAATAGGTGCGGCAATTAGAGCTGACAAATAATTGAAGATTCGATTGTTAGAAATCTTTCTGAGATCGACAACTCAGGGATCCAGGCGGCGCTGACTCTAACCGGGTTACGAACTGCCAAAAATATTCCATCATAGAAATTTGGTCGATAACATTGTCGATTAAGATTTATCACTCTAAAGATACATATGACCGCATATTGATTAATTAATTAATCTGAATAAAGTTTAACACTTGACATTAAAAAATAGAGATCGTGAATTGATGTTGCTAGAGCCGCGGTGGCGTAATTGGTAACGTACCGGGCTAGATTTCTGGAGTTCCCGTTTAGAACCCGGGTTGTGGCAATATATTTTCACGATTTATTTAGAATTAAAAAATCGTCAGGTCTGATTGCCTCGGTAATTCTTAATGAATGAGTGAAGCAATTACAGCTGACAAATAATTAAAGATTCGATTGTTAGAGATCTTTCTGAGATCGATAACACAGGGAACCAGGCGGCACTGACTTCAACCGGGTTACGAAATGTCAAAAATATTCCATCATAGAAATTTGGTCGATAACATTGTCGCTTAAGATTTATCACTCTAAAGATACATATGACCGCATATTGATTAATTAATTAGACTAAATAAAGTTTAACACTTAGCATTGAAAAATAGAGATCGTGAATTGATGTTGCTCGACCCACGGGGGCGTAATTCGTGACGTACCAGGCTAGAATTCTGGAGTTCCCGGGTCGAACCCTGGCTGTGGCAATAATTTTTCACGATTTCTTTAGAATTTAAAAATCGTCAGGTCTGGTTGCCTTATTATTTCTAAATGAATGAATGAGGCAATTAGAGCTGACAAATAATTAAAGATTGGATTGTTAGACATCTTTCTGAGATCGATAACACGAGGATCCAGGCGGCACTGTCTCTAACCGGATTACGAACTGCCACGAATATTCTATCATAGAAATTTTGTCAATAACATTGTCGCCTAAGATTTATCACTCTAAAGAAACATATGACCACATATTGAATAATTAATTAATCTGAATAAAGTTTAATGCTTGACATTAAGAAATAGAGATCGTGATTTGATGTTGCTAGAGCCGCGGTGGCGTAATTGGTAACATACCAGGCTAGAAATCTGGAGTTACCGGTTCGAACCCGGGCTGTGGCAATGCTTTTTCACGATTTCTTTAGAATTTAAAAATCGTCAGGTCTGGTTGCCTCATTAATTCTTAATGGATGGGTGCGGCAATTAGAGCTGACAAATAATTAAAGATTCGATTGTTAGAAACCTTTCTGAGATCGATAACTCAGGGATCCAGGCGGCGCCGACTCTAACCGGGTTACGAACTGCCAAAAATATTCCATCATAGAAATTTGGTCGATAACATTGTCGCTTAAGATTTATCACCCTAAACATACATATGACCACATATTGCATAATTAATTAATCTGAATAAAGTTTAACACTTGACATTAAAAAATAGAGATCGTGAATTGATGTTGCTAGAGCCGCGGTGGCGTAATTGGTAACGTACCAGGCTAGATTTCTGGAGTTCCCGGTTAGAACCCGGGCTGTGGTAATATATTTTCACGATTTATTTAGAATTTAAAAATCGTCAGGTCTGGTTGCCTCATTAATTCTTAATGAATGAGTGAAGCAATTAGAGCTGACTAATAATTAAAGATTCGATTGTTAGAGATCTTTCTGAGATCGATAACACACGGAACCAGGCGGCACTCACTCCAACCGGGTTACGAACTGCCAAAAATATTCCATCATAGAAATTTGGTCGATAACATTGTCGCTTAAGATTTATCACTCTGAAGAAACATATGACCGCATAATGATTAATTAATTAAACTAAATAAAGTTTAACACTTGGCATTAAAAAATAGAGATCGTGAATTGATGTTGCTCGACCCGCGGGGGCGTAATTCGTGACGTACCAGACTAGAATTCTGGAGTTCCCGGGTCGAACCCGGGCTCTGGCAACAATTTTTCACGATTTCTTTTGAATTTAAAAATCGTAAGGTCTGGTTGCCTCATTAATTCTTAATGAATGAGTGCGGCAATTACAGCTGACAAATAATTAAAGATTCCATTGTTAGAGACCTTTCTGAGATCGATAACTCGGGGATCCAGGCGGCGCTGACTCTAACCGGGTTTCGGACTGCCAAAAATATTCCATCATAGAAATTTGGTCAATAACATTGTCGCTTAAGATTTATCACTCTAAAGAAACATATGAGCGCATATTGATTAATTAATTAGACTGAATAAAGTTTAACACTTGACATTAAAAAATAGAGATCGTGAATTGATATTGCTAGAGCCGCGGGGGCGTAATTCGTAACGTACTAGCCTAGAATTCTTGAGTTCCCGGGTCGAACCCGGGCTATGGCAATATTTTTTCTCGATTTCTTTAGAATTTAAAAATCGTCAGGTCTGGTTGCCTCATTATTTCTAAATAAATGAGTGAGGCAATTAGAGCTGACAAATTATCAAAGATTGGATTGTTAGACATCTTTCTGAGATCGATAACACGAGGATCCAGGCGGCACTGACTCTAACCGGATTACGAACTGCCAAGAATATACCATCATAGAAATTTGGTCAATAACATTGTCGGTTAAGATTTATCACTCTAAAGATACATATGACCGCATATTGATTAATAAATTAATCTGAAAAAAGTTTAACACTTGACATTAAAAAATAGAGATCGTGAATTGATGTTGCTAGAGCCGCGGTGGCGTAATTGGTAACGTACCGGGCTAGATTTCTGGAGTTCCCGGTTAGAACCCGGGCTGTGGCAATATATTTTCACGATTTATTTAGAATTTAAAAATCGTTAGGTCTGGTAGCCTCGATAATTCTTATTGAATGAGTGAAGCAATTAGAGCTGACAAATAATTAAAGATTCGATTGTTAGAGATCTTTCTGAGATCGATAACACATGGAACCAGGCGGCATTGCCTCCAACCGGGTTACGAACTGCCAAAAATATTCCATCATAGAAATTTGGTCGATAACATTGTCGCTTAAGATTTATCGCTCTAAAGAAGCATATGACCGCATAATGATTAATTAATTAGACTAAATAAAGTTTAACACTTGGCATTGAAAAATAGAGATCGTGAATTGATGTTGCTCGAGCCGCGGGGGCGTAATTCGTGACGTACCAGGCTAGAATTCTGGAGTTCCCGGGTCGAATCCGGGCTGTGGTAATATATTTTCACGATTTATTTAGAATTTAAAAATCGTCAGGTCTGGTTGCCTCATTAATTCTTAATGAATAAGTGAAGCAATTAGAGCTGACTAATAATTAAAGATTCGATTGTTAGAGATCTTTCTGAGATCGATAACACACGGAACCAGGCGGCACTGACTCCAACCGGGTTACGAACTGCCAAAAATATTCCATCATAGAAATTTGGTCAATATCATTGTCGCTAAAGATTTATCACTCTAAAGAAACATATGACCGCATATTGATTAATTAATTAGACTGAATAAAGTTTAACACATGACATTAAAAAATAGAGATCGTGAATTGATGTTGCTAGAGCCGCGGGAGCGTAATTCGTAACGTACCAGGCTAGAATTCTGGAGTTCCCGGGTCGAACCTGGGCTATGGCAATATTTTTTCTCGATTTCTTTAGAATTTAAAAATCGTCAGGTCTGGTTGCCTTATTATTTCTAAATGAATGAATGAGGCAATTAGAGCTGACAAATAATTAAAGATTGGATTGTTAGACATCTTTCTGAGATCGATAACACGAGGATCCAGGCGGCACTGTCTCTAACCGGATTACGAACTGCCACGAATATTCTATCATAGAAATTTTGTCAATAACATTGTCGCCTAAGATTTATCACTCTAAAGAAACATATGACCACATATTGAATAATTAATTAATCTGAATAAAGTTTAATGCTTGACATTAAGAAATAGAGATCGTGATTTGATGTTGCTAGAGCCGCGGTGGCGTAATTGGTAACATACCAGGCTAGAAATCTGGAGTTACCGGTTCGAACCCGGGCTGTGGCAATGCTTTTTCACGATTTCTTTAGAATTTAAAAATCGTCAGGTCTGGTTGCCTCATTAATTCTTAATGAATGGGTGCGGCAATTAGAGCTGACAAATAATTAAAGATTCGATTGTTAGAAACCTTTCTGAGATCGATAACTCAGGGATCCAGGCGGCGCCGACTCTAACCGGGTTACGAACTGCCAAAAATATTCCATCATAGAAATTTGGTCGATAACATTGTCGCTTAAGATTTATCACCCTAAACATACATATGACCACATATTGCATAATTAATTAATCTGAATAAAGTTTAACACTTGACATTAAAAAATAGAGATCGTGAATTGATGTTGCTAGAGCCGCGGTGGCGTAATTGGTAACGTACCAGGCTAGATTTCTGGAGTTCCCGGTTAGAACCCGGGCTGTGGTAATATATTTTCACGATTTATTTAGAATTTAAAAATCGTCAGGTCTGGTTGCCTCATTAATTCTTAATGAATGAGTGAAGCAATTAGAGCTGACTAATAATTAAAGATTCGATTGTTAGAGATCTTTCTGAGATCGATAACACACGGAACCAGGCGGCACTCACTCCAACCGGGTTACGAACTGCCAAAAATATTCCATCATAGAAATTTGGTCGATAACATTGTCGCTTAAGATTTATCACTCTGAAGAAACATATGACCGCATAATGATTAATTAATTAAACTAAATAAAGTTTAACACTTGGCATTAAAAAATAGAGATCGTGAATTGATGTTGCTCGACCCGCGGGGGCGTAATTCGTGACGTACCAGACTAGAATTCTGGAGTTCCCGGGTCGAACCCGGGCTCTGGCAACAATTTTTCACGATTTCTTTTGAATTTAAAAATCGTAAGGTCTGGTTGCCTCATTAATTCTTAATGAATGAGTGCGGCAATTACAGCTGACAAATAATTAAAGATTCCATTGTTAGAGACCTTTCTGAGATCGATAACTCGGGGATCCAGGCGGCGCTGACTCTAACCGGGTTTCGGACTGCCAAAAATATTCCATCATAGAAATTTGGTCAATAACATTGTCGCTTAAGATTTATCACTCTAAAGAAACATATGAGCGCATATTGATTAATTAATTAGACTGAATAAAGTTTAACACTTGACATTAAAAAATAGAGATCGTGAATTGATATTGCTAGAGCCGCGGGGGCGTAATTCGTAACGTACTAGCCTAGAATTCTTGAGTTCCCGGGTCGAACCCGGGCTATGGCAATATTTTTTCTCGATTTCTTTAGAATTTAAAAATCGTCAGGTCTGGTTGCCTCATTATTTCTAAATAAATGAGTGAGGCAATTAGAGCTGACAAATTATCAAAGATTGGATTGTTAGACATCTTTCTGAGATCGATAACACGAGGATCCAGGCGGCACTGACTCTAACCGGATTACGAACTGCCAAGAATATACCATCATAGAAATTTGGTCAATAACATTGTCGGTTAAGATTTATCACTCTAAAGATACATATGACCGCATATTGATTAATAAATTAATCTGAAAAAAGTTTAACACTTGACATTAAAAAATAGAGATCGTGAATTGATGTTGCTAGAGCCGCGGTGGCGTAATTGGTAACGTACCGGGCTAGATTTCTGGAGTTCCCGGTTAGAACCCGGGCTGTGGCAATATATTTTCACGATTTATTTAGAATTTAAAAATCGTTAGGTCTGGTAGCCTCGATAATTCTTATTGAATGAGTGAAGCAATTAGAGCTGACAAATAATTAAAGATTCGATTGTTAGAGATCTTTCTGAGATCGATAACACATGGAACCAGGCGGCATTGCCTCCAACCGGGTTACGAACTGCCAAAAATATTCCATCATAGAAATTTGGTCGATAACATTGTCGCTTAAGATTTATCGCTCTAAAGAAGCATATGACCGCATAATGATTAATTAATTAGACTAAATAAAGTTTAACACTTGGCATTGAAAAATAGAGATCGTGAATTGATGTTGCTCGAGCCGCGGGGGCGTAATTCGTGACGTACCAGGCTAGAATTCTGGAGTTCCCGGGTCGAATCCGGGCTGTGGTAATATATTTTCACGATTTATTTAGAATTTAAAAATCGTCAGGTCTGGTTGCCTCATTAATTCTTAATGAATAAGTGAAGCAATTAGAGCTGACTAATAATTAAAGATTCGATTGTTAGAGATCTTTCTGAGATCGATAACACACGGAACCAGGCGGCACTGACTCCAACCGGGTTACGAACTGCCAAAAATATTCCATCATAGAAATTTGGTCGATAACATTGTCGCTTAAGATTTATCACTCTGAAGAAACATATGACCGCATAATGATTAATTAATTAGACTAAATAAAGTTTAACACTTGGCATTAAAAAATAGAGATCGTGAATTGATGTTGCTCGAGCCGCGGGGGCGTAATTCGTGACGTACCAGGCTAGAATTCTGGAGTTCCCGGGTTGAACCCGGGCTGTGGCAATAATTTTTCACGATTTCTTTAGAATTTAAAAATCGTAAGGTCTGGTTGCCTCATTAATTCTTAATGAATGAGTGCGGCAATTACAGCTGACAAATAATTAAAGATTCGATTGTTAGAGACCTTTCTGAGATCGATAACTCGGGGATCCAGGCGGCGCTGACTCTAACCGGGTTTCGGACTGCCAAAAATATTCCATCATAGAAATTTGGTCAATAACATTGTCGCTTAAGATTTATCACTCTAAAGAAACATATGAGCGCATATTGATTAATTATCTAGACTGAATAAAGTTTAACACTTGACATTAAAAAATAGAGATCGTGAATTGATATTGCTAGAGCCGCGGGGGCTTAATTCGTAACGTACCAGGCTAGAATTCTGGAGTTCCCGGGTCGAACCCGGGCTATGGCAATATTTTTTCTCTAATTCTTTACAATTTAAAAATCGTCAGGTCTGGTTGCCTTATTATTTCTAAATGAATGAGTGAGGCAATTAGAGCTGACAAATAATTAAAGATTGGATTGTTAGACATCTTTCTGAGATCGATAACACGAGGATCCAGGCGGCACTGACTCTAACCGGATTACGAACTGCCAAGAATATTCCATCATAGAAATTTTGTCAATAACATTGTCGCTTAAGATTTATCACTCTAAAGAAACATATGACCACATATTGATTAATTAATTAATCTGAATAAAGTTTAATGCTTGACATTAAGAAACAGAGATCGTGATTTGATGTTGCTAGAGCTGCGGTGGCGTAATTGGTAACATACCAGGCTAGAAATCTGGAGTTCCCGGTTCGAACCAGGGCTGTGGCACAATTTTTTCACGATTTCTTTAGAATTTAAAAATCGTCAGGTCTGGTTGCCTCATTAATTCTTAATGAATGGGTGCGGCAATTAGAGTTGACAAATGATTAAAGATTCGATTGTTAGAAACCTTTCTGAGATCGATAACTCAGGGATCCAGGCGGCGCTGACTCTAACCGGGTTACGAACTGCCAAAAATATTCCATCATAGAAATTTGGTCGATAACATTGTCGCTTAAGATTTATCGCTCTAAAGAAGCATATGACCGCATAATGATTAATTAATTAGACTAAATAAAGTTTAACACTTGGCATTGAAAAATAGAGATCGTGAATTGATGTTGCTCGAGCCGCGGGGGCGTAATTCGTGACGTACCAGGCTAGAATTCTGGAGTTCCCGGGTCGAATCCGGGCTGTGGCAATATTTTTTCACGATTTCTTTAGAATTTAAAAATCGTCAGGTCTGATTGCCTCATTGATACTTAATGAATGAGTGAGGCAATTAGAGCTGACAAAGAATTAAAGGTTCGATTGTTAGAGACCTTTCTGAGATCGATATCACAGGGATCCAGGCGGCCCTGACTCTAACCGGGTTACGAACTGCCAAAAATATTCCATCATAGAAATTTGGTCAATAACATTGTCGCTTAAGATTTATCACTCTAACGAAACATATGACCGCATATTGATTAACTAATTGATCTGAATAAAGTTTAACACTTGAAATTAAAAAATAGAGATCGTAAAATTGATGTTGCTAGAGCCGCGATGGCTTAATTGGTAACGTACCAGGCTAGAATTCTGGAGTTCCCGGTTAGAACCCGGGTTGTGGCAATAGTTTTCACGATTTCTTTAGAATTTAAAAATCGTCAGGTCTTGTTGCTTCATTAATTCTAAATGAATCAGTAAGGCAATTAGAGCTGACAAATAATTGAAGATTCGATTGTTAGAGATCTTTCTGAGATCGATAACACGAGGATCCAGGCGGCACTGACTCTAACCGGATTACGAACTGCCAAGAATATACCATCATAGAAATTTGGTCAATAACATTGTCGGTTAAGATTTATCACTCTAAAGATACATATGACCGCATATTGATTAATAAATTAATCTGAAAAAAGTTTAACACTTGACATTAAAAAATAGAGATCGTGAATTGATGTTGCTAGAGCCGCGGTGGCGTAATTGGTAACGTACCGGGCTAGATTTCTGGAGTTCCCGGTTAGAACCCGGGCTGTGGCAATATATTTTCACGATTTATTTAGAATTTAAAAATCGTTAGGTCTGGTAGCCTCGATAATTCTTATTGAATGAGTGAAGCAATTAGAGCTGACAAATAATTAAAGATTCGATTGTTAGAGATCTTTCTGAGATCGATAACACATGGAACCAGGCGGCATTGCCTCCAACCGGGTTACGAACTGCCAAAAATATTCCATCATAGAAATTTGGTCGATAACATTGTCGCTTAAGATTTATCGCTCTAAAGAAGCATATGACCGCATAATGATTAATTAATTAGACTAAATAAAGTTTAACACTTGGCATTGAAAAATAGAGATCGTGAATTGATGTTGCTCGAGCCGCGGGGGCGTAATTCGTGACGTACCAGGCTAGAATTCTGGAGTTCCCGGGTCGAATCCGGGCTGTGGTAATATATTTTCACGATTTATTTAGAATTTAAAAATCGTCAGGTCTGGTTGCCTCATTAATTCTTAATGAATAAGTGAAGCAATTAGAGCTGACTAATAATTAAAGATTCGATTGTTAGAGATCTTTCTGAGATCGATAACACACGGAACCAGGCGGCACTGACTCCAACCGGGTTACGAACTGCCAAAAATATTCCATCATAGAAATTTGGTCGATAACATTGTCGCTTAAGATTTATCACTCTGAAGAAACATATGACCGCATAATGATTAATTAATTAAACTAAATAAAGTTTAACACTTGGCATTAAAAAATAGAGATCGTGAATTGATGTTGCTCGACCCGCGGGGGCGTAATTCGTGACGTACCAGGCTAGAATTCTGGAGTTCCCGGGTCGAACCCGGGCTCTGGCAACAATTTTTCACGATTTCTTTAGAATTTAAAAATCGTAAGGTCTGGTTGCCTCATTAATTCTTAATGAATAAGTGCGGCAATTACAGCTGACAAATAATTAAAGATTCGATTGTTAGAGACCTTTCTGAGATCGATAACTCGGGGATCCAGGCGGCGCTGACTCTAACCGGGTTTCGGACTGCCAAAAATATTCCATCATAGAAATTTGGTCAATAACATTGTCGCTTAAGATTTATCACTCTAAAGAAACATATGACCGCATATTGATTAATTAATTAGAATGAATAAAGTTTAACACTTGACATTAAAAAATAGAGATCGTGAATTGATGTTGCTAGAGCCGCGGGGGCGTAATTCGTAACGTACCAGGCTAGAAATCTGGAGTTCCCGGTTCGAACCCGGGCTGTGGCAATATTTTTTCACGATTTCTTTAGAATTTAAAAATCGTCAGGTCTGGTTGCCTCATTAATTCTTAATGAATGGGTGCGGCAATTAGAGCTGACAAATAATTAAAGATTCGATTGTTAGAAACCTTTCTGAGATCGATAACTCAGGGATCCAGGCGGCGCTGACTCTAACCGGGTTACGAACTGCCAAAAATATTCCATCATAGAAATTTGGTCCATAACATTGTCGCTTAAGATTTATCACCCTAAACATACATATGACCGCATATTGAATAATTAATTAATCTGAATAAAGTTTAACACTTGACATTAAAAAATAGAGATCGTGAATTGATGTTGCTAGAGCTGCGGTGGCGTAATTGGTAACGTACCAGGCTAGATTTCTGGAGTTCCCGGTTAGAACCCGGGCTGTGGCAATATATTTTCACGATTTATTTAGAATTTAAAAATCGTCAGGTCTGGTTGCCTCATTAATTCTTAATGAATGAGTGAAGCAATTAGAGCTGACTAATAATTAAAGATTCGATTGTTAGAGATCTTTCTGAGATCGATAACACACGGAACCAGGTGGCACTGACTCCAACCGGGTCACGAACTGCCGAAAATATTCCATCATAGAAATTTGGTCGATAACATTGTCGCTTGAGATTTATCACTCTAAAGAAACATATGACCGCATAATGATTAATTAATTAGACTAAATAAAGTTTAACACTTGGCATTGAAAAATAGAGATCGTGAATTGATGTTGCTCGAGCCGCGGGGGCGTAATTCGTGACGTACCAGGCTAGAATTCTGGAGTTCCCGGGTTGAACCCGGGCTGTGGCAATAATTTTTCACGATTTCTTTAGAATTTAAAAATCGTAAGGTCTGGTTGCCTCATTAATTCTTAATGAATGAGTGCGGCAATTACAGCTGACAAATAATTAAAGATTCGATTGTTAGAGACCTTTCTGAGATCGATAACTCGGGGATCCAGGCGGCGCTGACTCTAACCGGGTTTCGGACTGCCAAAAATATTCCATCATAGAAATTTGGTCAATAACATTGTCGCTTAAGATTTATCACTCTAAAGAAACATATGAGCGCATATTGATTAATTATCTAGACTGAATAAAGTTTAACACTTGACATTAAAAAATAGAGATCGTGAATTGATATTGCTAGAGCCGCGGGGGCGTAATTCGTAACGTACCAGGCTAGAATTCTGGAGTTCCCGGGTCGAACCCGGGCTATGGCAATATTTTTTCTCGATTTCTTTAGAATTTAAAAATCGTCAGGTCTGGTTGCCTCATTATTTCTAAATGAATGAGTGAGGCAATTAGAGCTGACAAATAATTAAAGATTCGAATGTTAGAGACCTTTCTGAGATCGATAACACACGGATCCAGGTGGCGCTGACTCTAACCGGATTACGAACTGCCAAGAATATTCCATCATAGAAATTTTGTCAATAACATTGTCGCTTAAGATTTATCACTCTAAAAAAACATATGACCACATATTGATTAATTAATTAATATGAATAAAGTTTAATGCTTGACATTAAGAAACAGAGATCGTGATTCGATGTTGCTAGAGCCGCGGTGGCGTAATTGGTAACATACCAGGCTAGAAATCTGGAGTTCCCGGGTCGAATCCGGGCTGTGGCAATATTTTTTCACGATTTCTTTAGAATTTAAAAATCGTCAGGTCTGATTGCCTCATTGATACTTAATGAATGAGTGAGGCAATTAGAGCTGACAAAGAATTAAAGATTCGATTGTTAAAGACCTTTCTGAGATCGATATCACAGGGATCCAGGCGGCGCTGACTCTAACCGGGTTACGAACTGCCAAAAATATTCCATCATAGAAATTTGGTCAATAACATTGTCGCTTAAGATTTATCACACTAAAGAAACATATGACCGCATATTGATTAACGAATTAATCTGAATAAAGTTTAACACTTGAAATTACAAAATAGAGATCGTAAAATTGACGTTGCTAGAGCCGCGATGGCGTAATTGGTAACGTACCAGGCTAGAGATCTGGAGTTCCCGGTTAGAACTCGGGCTGTGGCAATATATTTTCATGATTTCTTTAGAATTTAAAAATCGTCAGGTCTTGTTGCCTCATTAATTCTAAATGAATCAGTAAGGCAATTAGAGCTGACAAATAATTGAAGATTCGATTGTTAGAGATCTTTCTGAGTGCGATAACACTGGGAACCGGGCGGCACTGACTCCAACCGGGTTACGAACTGTCAAAAATATTCCATCATAGAAATTTGGTCAATAACATTGTCGCTTAAGATTTGTCACTTTAAGGAAGAGTATGACCGCATAGTGATTAATTAATTAGACTGAATAAAGTTTAACACTTGACATTGAAAAATAGAGATCGTGAATTGATGTTGCTAGAGCCGCGATGGCGTAATTGGTAATGTACCAGGCTAGAATTCTGAAGTTCCCGGTTCGAACCCGGGCTGTGGCAATAGTTTTCACGATTTCCTTAGAATTTAAAAATCGTCAGGTCTGGTTGCCACATTAATTCTAAATGTATCGGTGAAGCATTTAGAGCTGACAAATAATTAAAGATTCGATTGCTAGTTATCTTTCTGAGATCGATAACACAGGGAACCAGGCGGCGCTGACTCTAACCGGGTTACGAACTGCCAAAAATATTCCATCATCGAAATTTGGTCAATAACATTGTCGCTTAAGATTTATCACTCTAAAGAAACATATGACCGCATATTGATTAATTAATTAATATGAATAAAGTTTTACACTTGACATTAAGAAATAGAGATCGTGAATTGATGTTGCTAGAGCCGCGGTGGCACAATTGGTATCGTACCAGGCTAGAATTCTGGAGTTCCCGGTTCGAACCCGGGCTGTGGCAATAATTTTTCACGATTTCGTTAGAATTTAAAAATCGTCAGGTCTGGTTGCCTCATTGATACTTAATGAATGAGTGAGGCAATTAGAGCTGACAAAGAATTAAAGATTCGATTGTTAGAGACCTTTCTGAGATCGATATCACAGGGATCCAGGCGGCGCTGACTCTAACCGGGTTACGAACTGCCAAAAATATTCCATCATAGAAATTTGGTCAATAACTTTGTCGCTTAAGATTTATCACTGTAACGAAACATATGACCGCATATTGATTAACTAATTAATCTGAATAAAGTTTAACACTTGAAATTAAAAAATAGAGATCGTCAAATTGATGTTGCTAGAGCCGCGATGGCGTAATTGGTAATGTACCAGGCTAGAATTCTGGAGTTCCCGGTTCGAACCCGGGCTGTGGCATCAGTTTTCACGATTTCTTTAAAATTTAAAAATCGTCAGGTCTGGTTGCCACATTAATTCTAAATGTATCAGTGAAGCATTTAGAGCTGACAAAGAATTAAAGATTCGATTGTTAGAGACCTTTCTGAAATCGATAACACACGGATCCAGGCTGCGCTGACTCTAACCGGGTTACGAATTGCCAAATATATTCCATCATCGAAATTTGGTCAATAACATTGTCGCTTAAGATTTATCACTCTAAAGAAACATATGACCGCATATTGATTAATTAATCAGACTGAATAAAGCTTAACACTTGACATTTAAAAATAGAGATCGTGAATTGATGTTGCTAGAGCCGCGGGGGCGTAATTCGTAACGTACCAGGCTAGAATTCTGGAGTTCCCGGGTCGAACCCGGGCTATGGCAATATTTTTTCTCGATTTCTTTAGAATTTAAAAATCGTGAGGTCTGGTTGCCTTATTATTTCTAAATGAATGAATGAGGCAATTAGAGCTGACAAATAATTAAAGATTGGATTGTTAGACATCTTTCTGAGATCGATAACTCAGGGATCCAGGCGGCGCTGACGCTAACCGGGTTACGAACTGCCAACAATATTCCATCATAGAAATTTGGTCAATAACATTGTCGCTTAAGATTTATCACTCTAAAGAAACATATGACCGCATATTAATTAATTAATTAATCTGAATAAAGTTTAAAGCTTGACATTAAGAAATAGAGATTGTGATTTGATGTTGCTAGAGCCGCGGTGGCGTAATTGGTAACATACCAGGCTAGAATTCTGGAGTTCCCGGTTCGAACCCGGGCTGTGGCAATATTTTTTCACGATTTCTTTAGAATTTAAAAATCGTCAGGTCTGGTTGCCTCATTGATACTTAATGAATGAGTGAGGCAATTAGAGCTGACAAAGAATTAAAGATTCGATTGTTAGAGACCTTTCTGAGATCGATATCACAGGGATCCAGGCGGCGCTGACTCTAACCGGGTTACGAACTGCCAAAAATATTCCATCATAGAAATTTGGTCAATAACATTGTCGCTTAAGATTTATCACTCTAACGAAACATATGACCGCATATTGATTAACTAATTAATCTGAATAAAGTTTAACACTTGAAATTAAAAAATAGAGATCGTAAAATTGATGTTGCTAGAGCCGCGATGGCGTAATTGGTAACGTACCAGGCTAGAATTCTGGAGTTCCCGGTTAGAACCCGGGCTGTGGCAATAGTTTTCACGATTTCTTTAGAATTTAAAAATCGTCAGGTCTGGTTGCCACATTAATTCTAAATTTATCAGTGAAGCATTTAGAGCTGACAAATAATTAAGGATTCGATTGTTAGAGACCTTTCTGAGATCGATAACACAGGGATCCAGGCTGCGCTAACTCTAACCGGGTTACGAACTGCCAAAAATATTCCATCATAGAAATTTGGTCAATAACATTGTCGCTTAAGATTTATCACTCTAAAGAAACATATGACCGCATAATGATTAATTAATTAGACTAAATAAAGTTTAACACTTGGCATTGAAAAATAGAGATCGTGAATTGATGTTGCTCGAGCCGCGGGGGCGTAATTCGTGACGTACCAGGCTAGAATTCTGGAGTTCCCGGGTCGAATCCGGGCTGTGGCAATATTTTTTCACGATTTCTTTAGAATTTAAAAATCGTCAGGTCTGGTTGCCTCATTGATACTTAATGAATGAGTGAGGCAATTAGAGCTGACAAAGAATTAAAGATTCGATTGTTAGAGACCTTTCTGAGATCGATATCACAGGGATCCAGGCGGCGCTGACTCTAACCGGGTTACGAACTGCCAAAAATATTCCATCATAGAAATTTGGTCAATAACTTTGTCGCTTAAGATTTATCACTGTAACGAAACATATGACCGCATATTGATTAACTAATTAATCTGAATAAAGTTTAACACTTGAAATTAAAAAATAGAGATCGTAAAATTGATGTTGCTAGAGCCGCGATGGCTTAATTGGTAACGTACCAGGCTAGAATTCTGGAGTTCCCGGTTAGAACCCGGGTTGTGGCAATAGTTTTCACGATTTCTTTAGAATTTAAAAATCGTCAGGTCTGGTTGCCACTTTAATTCTAAATTTATCAGTGAAGCATTTAGAGCTGACAAATAATTGAAGATTCGATTGTTAGTTATCTTTCTGAGATCGATAACACAGGGAACCAGGCGACGCTGACTCTAACCGGGTTACGAACTGCCAAAAATATTTCATCATCGAAATTTGGTCAATAACATTGTCGCTTAAGATTTATCACTCTAAAGAAACATATGACCGCATATTGATCAATTAATTAATCTGAATAAAGTTTAACACTTGACATTTAAAAATAGAGGGCGCGAATTTATGTTGCTAGAGCCGCGATAGCGTAATTGGTAACGTACCAGGCTAGAATTCTGGAGTTCCCGGTTCGAACCCGGGCTGTGGCAATATTTTTTCACGATTTCTTTAGAATTAAAAAATCGTCAGGTCTGGTTGCGTTATTAATTCTTAATGAATGAGTGCCGCAATTACAGCTGACAAATAATTAAGGATTCGATTGTTAGAGACCTTTCTGAGATCGATAACACAGGGATCCAGGCTGCGCTAACTCTAACCGGGTTACGAACTGCCAAAAATATTCCATCATAGAAATTAGGTCAATAACATTGTCGCTTAAGATTTATCACTCTAAAGAAACATATGACCGCTCAATGATTAATTAATTAGACTAAATAAAGTTTAACACTTGGCATTGAAAAATAAAGATCGTGAATTGATGTTGCTCGAGCCGCTGGGGCGTAATTCGTGACGTAAAAGGCTAGAATTCTGGAGTTCCCGGGTCGAACCCGGGCTATTCCAATATTTTTTCACGATTTCTTTAGAACTTAAAAATCGTCAGGTCTGGTTGCTACATTAATTTTAAATTTATCAGTGAAGCATTTAGAGCTGACAAATAATTGAAGATTCGATTGTTAGTTATCTTTCTGAGATCGATAACACAGGGAACCAGGCGGCGCTGACTCTAACCGGGTTACGAACTGCCAAAAATATTCCATCATCGAAATTTGGTCAATAACATTGTCGCTTAAGATTTATCACTCTAAAGAAACATATGACCGCATATTGATTAATTAATTAATCTGAATAAAGTTTAACACTTGACATTAAAAAATAGAGATCGCGAATTGATGTTGCTAGAGCCGCGATAGCGTAATTGGTAACGTACCAGGCTAGAATTCTGGAGTTCCCGGTTCGAACCCGGGCTGTGGCAATATTTTTTCACGATTTCTCTATAATTAAAAAATCGTCAGGTCTGGTTGCCTCATTAATTCTTAATGAATGAGTGCAGCAATTACAGCTGACAAATAATTAAAGATTCGATTGTTAGAGACCTTTCTGAGATCGATAACTCAGGGATCCAGGCGGCGCTGACTCTAACCGGGTTACGAACTGCCAAAAATATTCCATCATAGAAATTTGGTCAATATCATTGTCGCTAAAGATTTATCACTCTAAAGAAACATATGACCGCATATTGATTAATTAATTGGACTGAATAAAGTTTAACACATGACATTAAAAAATAGAGATCGTGAATTGATGTTGCTAGAGCCGCGGGGGCGTAATTCGTAACGTACCAGGCTAGAATTCTGGAGTTCCCGGGTCGAACCCGGGCTATGGCAATATTTTTTCTCGATTTCTTTAGAATTTAAAAATCGTCAGGTCTGGTTGCCTCATTATTTCTAAATGAATGAGTGAGGCAATTAGAGCTGACAAATAATTGAAGATTCGAATGTTAGAGACCTTTCTGAGATCGATAACACACGGATCCAGGTGGCGCTGACTCTAACCGGATTACGAACTGCCAAGAATATTCCATCATAGAAATTTTGTCAATAACATTGTCGCTTAAGATTTATCACTCTAAAAAAACATATGACCACATATTGATTAATTAATTAATATGAATAAAGTTTAATGCTTGACATTAAGAAACAGAGATCGTGATTCGATGTTGCTAGAGCCGCGGTGGCGTAATTGGTAACATACCAGGCTAGAAATCTGGAGTTCCCGGGTCGAATCCGGGCTGTGGCAATATTTTTTCACGATTTCTTTAGAATTTAAAAATCGTCAGGTCTGATTGCCTCATTGATACTTAATGAATGAGTGAGGCAATTAGAGCTGACAAAGAATTAAAGATTCGATTGTTAAAGACCTTTCTGAGATCGATATCACAGGGATCCAGGCGGCGCTGACTCTAACCGGGTTACGAACTGCCAAAAATATTCCATCATAGAAATTTGGTCAATAACATTGTCGCTTAAGATTTATCACTCTAAAGAAACATATGACCGCATATTGATTAACGAATTAATCTGAATAAAGTTTAACACTTGAAATTACAAAATAGAGATCGTAAAATTGACGTTGCTAGAGCCGCGATGGCGTAATTGGTAACGTACCAGGCTAGAGATCTGGAGTTCCCGGTTAGAACTCGGGCTGTGGCAATATATTTTCATGATTTCTTTAGAATTTAAAAATCGTCAGGTCTTGTTGCCTCATTAATTCTAAATGAATCAGTAAGGCAATTAGAGCTGACAAATAATTGAAGATTCGATTGTTAGAGATCTTTCTGAGTGCGATAACACTGGGAACCGGGCGGCACTGACTCCAACCGGGTTACGAACTGTCAAAAATATTCCATCATAGAAATTTGGTCAATAACATTGTCGCTTAAGATTTGTCACTTTAAGGAAGAGTATGACCGCATAGTGATTAATTAATTAGACTGAATAAAGTTTAACACTTGACATTGAAAAATAGAGATCGTGAATTGATATTGCTAGAGCCGCGATGGCGTAATTGGTAATGTACCAGGCTAGAATTCTGAAGTTCCCGGTTCGAACCCGGGCTGTGGCAATAGTTTTCACGATTTCCTTAGAATTTAAAAATCGTCAGGTCTGGTTGCCACATTAATTCTGAATGTATCGGTGAAGCATTTAGAGCTGACAAATAATTAAAGATTCGATTGCTAGTTATCTTTCTGAGATCGATAACACAGGGAACCAGGCGGCGCTGACTCTAACCGGGTTACGAACTGCCAAAAATATTCCATCATCGAAATTTGGTCAATAACATTGTCGCTTAAGATTTATCACTCTAAAGAAACATATGACCGCATATTGATTAATTAATTAATATGAATAAAGTTTTACACTTGACATTAAGAAATAGAGATCGTGAATTGATGTTGCTAGAGCCGCGGTGGCACAATTGGTATCGTACCAGGCTAGAATTCTGGAGTTCCCGGTTCGAACCCGGGCTGTGGCAATAATTTTTCACGATTTCGTTAGAATTTAAAAATCGTCAGGTCTGGTTGCCTCATTGATACTTAATGAATGAGTGAGGCAATTAGAGCTGACAAAGAATTAAAGATTCGATTGTTAGAGACCTTTCTGAGATCGATATCACAGGGATCCAGGCGGCGCTGACTCTAACCGGGTTACGAACTGCCAAAAATATTCCATCATAGAAATTTGGTCAATAACTTTGTCGCTTAAGATTTATCACTGTAACGAAACATATGACCGCATATTGATTAACTAATTAATCTGAATAAAGTTTAACACTTGAAATTAAAAAATAGAGATCGTCAAATTGATGTTGCTAGAGCCGCGATGGCGTAATTGGTAATGTACCAGGCTAGAATTCTGGAGTTCCCGGTTCGAACCCGGGCTGTGGCATCAGTTTTCACGATTTCTTTAAAATTTAAAAATCGTCAGGTCTGGTTGCCACATTAATTCTAAATGTATCAGTGAAGCATTTAGAGCTGACAAAGAATTAAAGATTCGATTGTTAGAGACCTTTCTGAAATCGATAACACACGGATCCAGGCTGCGCTGACTCTAACCGGGTTACGAATTGCCAAATATATTCCATCATCGAAATTTGGTCAATAACATTGTCGCTTAAGATTTATCACTCTAAAGAAACATATGACCGCATATTGATTAATTAATCAGACTGAATAAAGCTTAACACTTGACATTAAAAAATAGAGATCGTGAATTGATGTTGCTAGAGCCGCGGGGGCGTAATTCGTAACGTACCAGGCTAGAATTCTGGAGTTCCCGGGTCGAACCCGGGCTATGGCAATATTTTTTCTCGATTTCTTTAGAATTTAAAAATCGTGAGGTCTGGTTGCCTTATTATTTCTAAATGAATGAATGAGGCAATTAGAGCTGACAAATAATTAAAGATTGGATTGTTAGACATCTTTCTGAGATCGATAACTCAGGGATCCAGGCGGCGCTGACGCTAACCGGGTTACGAACTGCCAACAATATTCCATCATAGAAATTTGGTCAATAACATTGTCGCTTAAGATTTATCACTCTAAAGAAACATATGACCGCATATTAATTAATTAATTAATCTGAATAAAGTTTAAAGCTTGACATTAAGAAATAGAGATTGTGATTTGATGTTGCTAGAGCCGCGGTGGCGTAATTGGTAACATACCAGGCTAGAATTCTGGAGTTCCCGGTTCGAACCCGGGCTGTGGCAATATTTTTTCACGATTTCTTTAGAATTTAAAAATCGTCAGGTCTGGTTGCCTCATTGATACTTAATGAATGAGTGAGGCAATTAGAGCTGACAAAGAATTAAAGATTCGATTGTTAGAGACCTTTCTGAGATCGATATCACAGGGATCCAGGCGGCGCTGACTCTAACCGGGTTACGAACTGCCAAAAATATTCCATCATAGAAATTTGGTCAATAACATTGTCGCTTAAGATTTATCACTCTAACGAAACATATGACCGCATATTGATTAACTAATTAATCTGAATAAAGTTTAACACTTGAAATTAAAAAATAGAGATCGTAAAATTGATGTTGCTAGAGCCGCGATGGCGTAATTGGTAACGTACCAGGCTAGAATTCTGGAGTTCCCGGTTAGAACCCGGGCTGTGGCAATAGTTTTCACGATTTCTTTAGAATTTAAAAATCGTCAGGTCTGGTTGCCACATTAATTCTAAATTTATCAGTGAAGCATTTAGAGCTGACAAATAATTAAGGATTCGATTGTTAGAGACCTTTCTGAGATCGATAACACACGGATCCAGGTGGCGCTGACTCTAACCGGATTACGAACTGCCAAGAATATTCCATCATAGAAATTTTGTCAATAACATTGTCGCTTAAGATTTATCACTCTAAAAAAACATATGACCACATATTGATTAATTAATTAATATGAATAAAGTTTAATGCTTGACATTAAGAAACAGAGATCGTGATTCGATGTTGCTAGAGCCGCGGTGGCGTAATTGGTAACATACCAGGCTAGAAATCTGGAGTTCCCGGGTCGAATCCGGGCTGTGGCAATATTTTTTCACGATTTCTTTAGAATTTAAAAATCGTCAGGTCTGATTGCCTCATTGATACTTAATGAATGAGTGAGGCAATTAGAGCTGACAAAGAATTAAAGATTCGATTGTTAAAGACCTTTCTGAGATCGATATCACAGGGATCCAGGCGGCGCTGACTCTAACCGGGTTACGAACTGCCAAAAATATTCCATCATAGAAATTTGGTCAATAACATTGTCGCTTAAGATTTATCACTCTAAAGAAACATATGACCGCATATTGATTAACGAATTAATCTGAATAAAGTTTAACACTTGAAATTACAAAATAGAGATCGTAAAATTGACGTTGCTAGAGCCGCGATGGCGTAATTGGTAACGTACCAGGCTAGAGATCTGGAGTTCCCGGTTAGAACTCGGGCTGTGGCAATATATTTTCATGATTTCTTTAGAATTTAAAAATCGTCAGGTCTTGTTGCCTCATTAATTCTAAATGAATCAGTAAGGCAATTAGAGCTGACAAATAATTGAAGATTCGATTGTTAGAGATCTTTCTGAGTGCGATAACACTGGGAACCGGGCGGCACTGACTCCAACCGGGTTACGAACTGTCAAAAATATTCCATCATAGAAATTTGGTCAATAACATTGTCGCTTAAGATTTGTCACTTTAAGGAAGAGTATGACCGCATAGTGATTAATTAATTAGACTGAATAAAGTTTAACACTTGACATTGAAAAATAGAGATCGTGAATTGATGTTGCTAGAGCCGCGATGGCGTAATTGGTAATGTACCAGGCTAGAATTCTGAAGTTCCCGGTTCGAACCCGGGCTGTGGCAATAGTTTTCACGATTTCCTTAGAATTTAAAAATCGTCAGGTCTGGTTGCCACATTAATTCTGAATGTATCGGTGAAGCATTTAGAGCTGACAAATAATTAAAGATTCGATTGCTAGTTATCTTTCTGAGATCGATAACACAGGGAACCAGGCGGCGCTGACTCTAACCGGGTTACGAACTGCCAAAAATATTCCATCATCGAAATTTGGTCAATAACATTGTCGCTTAAGATTTATCACTCTAAAGAAACATATGACCGCATATTGATTAATTAATTAATATGAATAAAGTTTTACACTTGACATTAAGAAATAGAGATCGTGAATTGATGTTGCTAGAGCCGCGGTGGCACAATTGGTATCGTACCAGGCTAGAATTCTGGAGTTCCCGGTTCGAACCCGGGCTGTGGCAATAATTTTTCACGATTTCGTTAGAATTTAAAAATCGTCAGGTCTGGTTGCCTCATTGATACTTAATGAATGAGTGAGGCAATTAGAGCTGACAAAGAATTAAAGATTCGATTGTTAGAGACCTTTCTGAGATCGATATCACAGGGATCCAGGCGGCGCTGACTCTAACCGGGTTACGAACTGCCAAAAATATTCCATCATAGAAATTTGGTCAATAACTTTGTCGCTTAAGATTTATCACTGTAACGAAACATATGACCGCATATTGATTAACTAATTAATCTGAATAAAGTTTAACACTTGAAATTAAAAAATAGAGATCGTCAAATTGATGTTGCTAGAGCCGCGATGGCGTAATTGGTAATGTACCAGGCTAGAATTCTGGAGTTCCCGGTTCGAACCCGGGCTGTGGCATCAGTTTTCACGATTTCTTTAAAATTTAAAAATCGTCAGGTCTGGTTGCCACATTAATTCTAAATGTATCAGTGAAGCATTTAGAGCTGACAAAGAATTAAAGATTCGATTGTTAGAGACCTTTCTGAAATCGATAACACACGGATCCAGGCTGCGCTGACTCTAACCGGGTTACGAATTGCCAAATATATTCCATCATCGAAATTTGGTCAATAACATTGTCGCTTAAGATTTATCACTCTAAAGAAACATATGACCGCATATTGATTAATTAATCAGACTGAATAAAGCTTAACACTTGACATTAAAAAATAGAGATCGTGAATTGATGTTGCTAGAGCCGCGGGGGCGTAATTCGTAACGTACCAGGCTAGAATTCTGGAGTTCCCGGGTCGAACCCGGGCTATGGCAATATTTTTTCTCGATTTCTTTAGAATTTAAAAATCGTGAGGTCTGGTTGCCTTATTATTTCTAAATGAATGAATGAGGCAATTAGAGCTGACAAATAATTAAAGATTGGATTGTTAGACATCTTTCTGAGATCGATAACTCAGGGATCCAGGCGGCGCTGACGCTAACCGGGTTACGAACTGCCAACAATATTCCATCATAGAAATTTGGTCAATAACATTGTCGCTTAAGATTTATCACTCTAAAGAAACATATGACCGCATATTAATTAATTAATTAATCTGAATAAAGTTTAAAGCTTGACATTAAGAAATAGAGATTGTGATTTGATGTTGCTAGAGCCGCGGTGGCGTAATTGGTAACATACCAGGCTAGAATTCTGGAGTTCCCGGTTCGAACCCGGGCTGTGGCAATATTTTTTCACGATTTCTTTAGAATTTAAAAATCGTCAGGTCTGGTTGCCTCATTGATACTTAATGAATGAGTGAGGCAATTAGAGCTGACAAAGAATTAAAGATTCGATTGTTAGAGACCTTTCTGAGATCGATATCACAGGGATCCAGGCGGCGCTGACTCTAACCGGGTTACGAACTGCCAAAAATATTCCATCATAGAAATTTGGTCAATAACATTGTCGCTTAAGATTTATCACTCTAACGAAACATATGACCGCATATTGATTAACTAATTAATCTGAATAAAGTTTAACACTTGAAATTAAAAAATAGAGATCGTAAAATTGATGTTGCTAGAGCCGCGATGGCGTAATTGGTAACGTACCAGGCTAGAATTCTGGAGTTCCCGGTTAGAACCCGGGCTGTGGCAATAGTTTTCACGATTTCTTTAGAATTTAAAAATCGTCAGGTCTGGTTGCCACATTAATTCTAAATTTATCAGTGAAGCATTTAGAGCTGACAAATAATTAAGGATTCGATTGTTAGAGACCTTTCTGAGATCGATAACACAGGGATCCAGGCTGCGCTAACTCTAACCGGGTTACGAACTGCCAAAAATATTCCATCATAGAAATTTGGTCAATAACATTGTCGCTTAAGATTTATCACTCTAAAGAAACATATGACCGCATAATGATTAATTAATTAGACTAAATAAAGTTTAACACTTGGCATTGAAAAATAGAGATCGTGAATTGATGTTGCTCGAGCCGCGGGGGCGTAATTCGTGACGTACCAGGCTAGAATTCTGGAGTTCCCGGGTCGAATCCGGGCTGTGGCAATATTTTTTCACGATTTCTTTAGAATTTAAAAATCGTCAGGTCTGGTTGCCTCATTGATACTTAATGAATGAGTGAGGCAATTAGAGCTGACAAAGAATTAAAGATTCGATTGTTAGAGACCTTTCTGAGATCGATATCACAGGGATCCAGGCGGCGCTGACTCTAACCGGGTTACGAACTGCCAAAAATATTCCATCATAGAAATTTGGTCAATAACTTTGTCGCTTAAGATTTATCACTGTAACGAAACATATGACCGCATATTGATTAACTAATTAATCTGAATAAAGTTTAACACTTGAAATTAAAAAATAGAGATCGTAAAATTGATGTTGCTAGAGCCGCGATGGCTTAATTGGTAACGTACCAGGCTAGAATTCTGGAGTTCCCGGTTAGAACCCGGGTTGTGGCAATAGTTTTCACGATTTCTTTAGAATTTAAAAATCGTCAGGTCTGGTTGCCACTTTAATTCTAAATTTATCAGTGAAGCATTTAGAGCTGACAAATAATTGAAGATTCGATTGTTAGTTATCTTTCTGAGATCGATAACACAGGGAACCAGGCGACGCTGACTCTAACCGGGTTACGAACTGCCAAAAATATTTCATCATCGAAATTTGGTCAATAACATTGTCGCTTAAGATTTATCACTCTAAAGAAACATATGACCGCATATTGATCAATTAATTAATCTGAATAAAGTTTAACACTTGACATTTAAAAATAGAGGGCGCGAATTTATGTTGCTAGAGCCGCGATAGCGTAATTGGTAACGTACCAGGCTAGAATTCTGGAGTTCCCGGTTCGAACCCGGGCTGTGGCAATATTTTTTCACGATTTCTTTAGAATTAAAAAATCGTCAGGTCTGGTTGCGTTATTAATTCTTAATGAATGAGTGCCGCAATTACAGCTGACAAATAATTAAGGATTCGATTGTTAGAGACCTTTCTGAGATCGATAACACAGGGATCCAGGCTGCGCTAACTCTAACCGGGTTACGAACTGCCAAAAATATTCCATCATAGAAATTAGGTCAATAACATTGTCGCTTAAGATTTATCACTCTAAAGAAACATATGACCGCTCAATGATTAATTAATTAGACTAAATAAAGTTTAACACTTGGCATTGAAAAATAAAGATCGTGAATTGATGTTGCTCGAGCCGCTGGGGCGTAATTCGTGACGTAAAAGGCTAGAATTCTGGAGTTCCCGGGTCGAACCCGGGCTATTCCAATATTTTTTCACGATTTCTTTAGAACTTAAAAATCGTCAGGTCTGGTTGCTACATTAATTTTAAATTTATCAGTGAAGCATTTAGAGCTGACAAATAATTGAAGATTCGATTGTTAGTTATCTTTCTGAGATCGATAACACAGGGAACCAGGCGGCGCTGACTCTAACCGGGTTACGAACTGCCAAAAATATTCCATCATCGAAATTTGGTCAATAACATTGTCGCTTAAGATTTATCACTCTAACGAAACATATGACCGCATATTGATTAACTAATTAATCTGAATAAAGTTTAACACTTGAAATTAAAAAATAGAGATCGTAAAATTGATGTTGCTAGAGCCGCGATGGCGTAATTGGTAACGTACCAGGCTAGAATTCTGGAGTTCCCGGTTAGAACCCGGGCTGTGGCAATAGTTTTCACGATTTCTTTAGAATTTAAAAATCGTCAGGTCTGGTTGCCACATTAATTCTAAATTTATCAGTGAAGCATTTAGAGCTGACAAATAATTAAGGATTCGATTGTTAGAGACCTTTCTGAGATCGATAACACACGGATCCAGGTGGCGCTGACTCTAACCGGATTACGAACTGCCAAGAATATTCCATCATAGAAATTTTGTCAATAACATTGTCGCTTAAGATTTATCACTCTAAAAAAACATATGACCACATATTGATTAATTAATTAATATGAATAAAGTTTAATGCTTGACATTAAGAAACAGAGATCGTGATTCGATGTTGCTAGAGCCGCGGTGGCGTAATTGGTAACATACCAGGCTAGAAATCTGGAGTTCCCGGGTCGAATCCGGGCTGTGGCAATATTTTTTCACGATTTCTTTAGAATTTAAAAATCGTCAGGTCTGATTGCCTCATTGATACTTAATGAATGAGTGAGGCAATTAGAGCTGACAAAGAATTAAAGATTCGATTGTTAAAGACCTTTCTGAGATCGATATCACAGGGATCCAGGCGGCGCTGACTCTAACCGGGTTACGAACTGCCAAAAATATTCCATCATAGAAATTTGGTCAATAACATTGTCGCTTAAGATTTATCACTCTAAAGAAACATATGACCGCATATTGATTAACGAATTAATCTGAATAAAGTTTAACACTTGAAATTACAAAATAGAGATCGTAAAATTGACGTTGCTAGAGCCGCGATGGCGTAATTGGTAACGTACCAGGCTAGAGATCTGGAGTTCCCGGTTAGAACTCGGGCTGTGGCAATATATTTTCATGATTTCTTTAGAATTTAAAAATCGTCAGGTCTTGTTGCCTCATTAATTCTAAATGAATCAGTAAGGCAATTAGAGCTGACAAATAATTGAAGATTCGATTGTTAGAGATCTTTCTGAGTGCGATAACACTGGGAACCGGGCGGCACTGACTCCAACCGGGTTACGAACTGTCAAAAATATTCCATCATAGAAATTTGGTCAATAACATTGTCGCTTAAGATTTGTCACTTTAAGGAAGAGTATGACCGCATAGTGATTAATTAATTAGACTGAATAAAGTTTAACACTTGACATTGAAAAATAGAGATCGTGAATTGATGTTGCTAGAGCCGCGATGGCGTAATTGGTAATGTACCAGGCTAGAATTCTGAAGTTCCCGGTTCGAACCCGGGCTGTGGCAATAGTTTTCACGATTTCCTTAGAATTTAAAAATCGTCAGGTCTGGTTGCCACATTAATTCTGAATGTATCGGTGAAGCATTTAGAGCTGACAAATAATTAAAGATTCGATTGCTAGTTATCTTTCTGAGATCGATAACACAGGGAACCAGGCGGCGCTGACTCTAACCGGGTTACGAACTGCCAAAAATATTCCATCATCGAAATTTGGTCAATAACATTGTCGCTTAAGATTTATCACTCTAAAGAAACATATGACCGCATATTGATTAATTAATTAATATGAATAAAGTTTTACACTTGACATTAAGAAATAGAGATCGTGAATTGATGTTGCTAGAGCCGCGGTGGCACAATTGGTATCGTACCAGGCTAGAATTCTGGAGTTCCCGGTTCGAACCCGGGCTGTGGCAATAATTTTTCACGATTTCGTTAGAATTTAAAAATCGTCAGGTCTGGTTGCCTCATTGATACTTAATGAATGAGTGAGGCAATTAGAGCTGACAAAGAATTAAAGATTCGATTGTTAGAGACCTTTCTGAGATCGATATCACAGGGATCCAGGCGGCGCTGACTCTAACCGGGTTACGAACTGCCAAAAATATTCCATCATAGAAATTTGGTCAATAACTTTGTCGCTTAAGATTTATCACTGTAACGAAACATATGACCGCATATTGATTAACTAATTAATCTGAATAAAGTTTAACACTTGAAATTAAAAAATAGAGATCGTCAAATTGATGTTGCTAGAGCCGCGATGGCGTAATTGGTAATGTACCAGGCTAGAATTCTGGAGTTCCCGGTTCGAACCCGGGCTGTGGCATCAGTTTTCACGATTTCTTTAAAATTTAAAAATCGTCAGGTCTGGTTGCCACATTAATTCTAAATGTATCAGTGAAGCATTTAGAGCTGACAAAGAATTAAAGATTCGATTGTTAGAGACCTTTCTGAAATCGATAACACACGGATCCAGGCTGCGCTGACTCTAACCGGGTTACGAATTGCCAAATATATTCCATCATCGAAATTTGGTCAATAACATTGTCGCTTAAGATTTATCACTCTAAAGAAACATATGACCGCATATTGATTAATTAATCAGACTGAATAAAGCTTAACACTTGACATTAAAAAATAGAGATCGTGAATTGATGTTGCTAGAGCCGCGGGGGCGTAATTCGTAACGTACCAGGCTAGAATTCTGGAGTTCCCGGGTCGAACCCGGGCTATGGCAATATTTTTTCTCGATTTCTTTAGAATTTAAAAATCGTGAGGTCTGGTTGCCTTATTATTTCTAAATGAATGAATGAGGCAATTAGAGCTGACAAATAATTAAAGATTGGATTGTTAGACATCTTTCTGAGATCGATAACTCAGGGATCCAGGCGGCGCTGACGCTAACCGGGTTACGAACTGCCAACAATATTCCATCATAGAAATTTGGTCAATAACATTGTCGCTTAAGATTTATCACTCTAAAGAAACATATGACCGCATATTAATTAATTAATTAATCTGAATAAAGTTTAAAGCTTGACATTAAGAAATAGAGATTGTGATTTGATGTTGCTAGAGCCGCGGTGGCGTAATTGGTAACATACCAGGCTAGAATTCTGGAGTTCCCGGTTCGAACCCGGGCTGTGGCAATATTTTTTCACGATTTCTTTAGAATTTAAAAATCGTCAGGTCTGGTTGCTTCATTGATACTTAATGAATGAGTGAGGCAATTAGAGCTGACAAAGAATTAAAGATTCGATTGTTAGAGACCTTTCTGAGATCGATATCACAGGGATCCAGGCGGCGCTGACTCTAACCGGGTTACGAACTGCCAAAAATATTCCATCATAGAAATTTGGTCAATAACATTGTCGCTTAAGATTTATCACTCTAACGAAACATATGACCGCATATTGATTAACTAATTAATCTGAATAAAGTTTAACACTTGAAATTAAAAAATAGAGATCGTAAAATTGATGTTGCTAGAGCCGCGATGGCGTAATTGGTAACGTACCAGGCTAGAATTCTGGAGTTCCCGGTTAGAACCCGGGCTGTGGCAATAGTTTTCACGATTTCTTTAGAATTTAAAAATCGTCAGGTCTGGTTGCCACATTAATTCTAAATTTATCAGTGAAGCATTTAGAGCTGACAAATAATTAAGGATTCGATTGTTAGAGACCTTTCTGAGATCGATAACACAGGGATCCAGGCTGCGCTAACTCTAACCGGGTTACGAACTGCCAAAAATATTCCATCATAGAAATTTGGTCAATAACATTGTCGCTTAAGATTTATCACTCTAAAGAAACATATGACCGCATAATGATTAATTAATTAGACTAAATAAAGTTTAACACTTGGCATTGAAAAATAGAGATCGTGAATTGATGTTGCTCGAGCCGCGGGGGCGTAATTCGTGACGTACCAGGCTAGAATTCTGGAGTTCCCGGGTCGAATCCGGGCTGTGGCAATATTTTTTCACGATTTCTTTAGAATTTAAAAATCGTCAGGTCTGGTTGCTACATTAATTTTAAATTTATCAGTGAAGCATTTAGAGCTGACAAATAATTGAAGATTCGATTGTTAGTTATCTTTCTGAGATCGATAACACAGGGAACCAGGCGGCGCTGACTCTAACCGGGTTACGAACTGCCAAAAATATTCCATCATCGAAATTTGGTCAATAACATTGTCGCTTAAGATTTATCACTCTAAAGAAACATATGACCGCATATTGATTAATTAATTAATCTGAATAAAGTTTAACACTTGACATTAAAAAATAGAGATCGCGAATTGATGTTGCTAGAGCCGCGATAGCGTAATTGGTAACGTACCAGGCTAGAATTCTGGAGTTCCCGGTTCGAACCCGGGCTGTGGCAATATTTTTTCACGATTTCTCTATAATTAAAAAATCGTCAGGTCTGGTTGCCTCATTAATTCTTAATGAATGAGTGCAGCAATTACAGCTGACAAATAATTAAAGATTCGATTGTTAGAGACCTTTCTGAGATCGATAACTCAGGGATCCAGGCGGCGCTGACTCTAACCGGGTTACGAACTGCCAAAAATATTCCATCATAGAAATTTGGTCAATATCATTGTCGCTAAAGATTTATCACTCTAAAGAAACATATGACCGCATATTGATTAATTAATTGGACTGAATAAAGTTTAACACATGACATTAAAAAATAGAGATCGTGAATTGATGTTGCTAGAGCCGCGGGAGCGTAATTCGTAACGTACCAGGCTAGAATTCTGGAGTTCCCGGGTCGAACCTGGGCTATGGCAATATTTTTTCTCGATTTCTTTAGAATTTAAAAATCGTCAGGTCTGGTTGCCTTATTATTTCTAAATGAATGAATGAGGCAATTAGAGCTGACAAATAATTAAAGATTGGATTGTTAGACATCTTTCTGAGATCGATAACACGAGGATCCAGGCGGCACTGTCTCTAACCGGATTACGAACTGCCACGAATATTCCATCATAGAAATTTTGTCAATAACATTGTCGCTTAAGATTTATCACTCTAAAGAAACATATGACCACATATTGAATAATTAATTAATCTGAATAAAGTTTAATGCTTGACATTAAGAAATAGAGATCGTGATTTGATGTTGCTAGAGCCGCGGTGGCGTAATTGGTAACATACCAGGCTAGAAATCTGGTGTTCCCGGTTCGAACCCGGGCTGTGGCAATATTTTTTCACGATTTCTTTAGAATTTAAAAATCGTCAGGTCTGGTTGCCTCATTAATTCTTAATGAATGGGTGCGGCAATTAGAGCTGACAAATAATTAAAGATTCGATTGTTAGAAACCTTTCTGAGATCGATAACTCAGGGATCAAGGCGGCGCCGACTCTAACCGGGTTACGAACTGCCAAAAATATTCCATCATAGAAATTTGGTCGATAACATTGTCGCTTAAGATTTATCACCCTAAACATACATATGACCGCATATTGCATAATTAATTAATCTGAATAAAGTTTAACACTTGACATTAAAAAATAGAGATCGTGAATTGATGTTGCTAGAGCCGCGGTGGCGTAATTGGTAACGTACCAGGCTAGATTTCTGGAGTTCCCGGTTAGAACCCGGGCTGTGGTAATATATTTTCACGATTTATTTAGAATTTAAAAATCGTCAGGTCTGGTTGCCTCATTAATTCTTAATGAATGAGTGAAGCAATTAGAGCTGACTAATAATTAAAGATTCGATTGTTAGAGATCTTTCTGAGATCGATAACACACGGAACCAGGCGGCACTGACTCCAACCGGGTTACGAACTGCCAAAAATATTCCATCATAGAAATTTGGTCGATAACATTGTCGCTTAAGATTTATCACTCTGAAAAAACATATGACCGCATAATGATTAATTAATTAAACTAAATAAAGTTTAACACTTGGCATTAAAAAATAGAGATCGTGAATTGATGTTGCTCGACCCGCGGGGGCGTAATTCGTGACGTACCAGACTAGAATTCTGGAGTTCCCGGGTCGAACCCGGGCTCTGGCAACAATTTTTCACGATTTCTTTTGAATTTAAAAATCGTAAGGTCTGGTTGCCTCATTAATTCTTAATGAATGAGTGCGGCAATTACAGCTGACAAATAATTAAAGATTCGATTGTTAGAGACCTTTCTGAGATCGATAACTCGGGGATCCAGGCGGCGCTGACTCTAACCGGGTTTCGGACTGCCAAAAATATTCCACCATAGAAATTTGGTCAATAACATTGTCGCTTAAGATTTATCACTCTAAAGAAACATATGAGCGCATATTGATTAATTAATTAGACTGAATAAAGTTTAACACTTGACATTAAAAAATAGAGATCGTGAATTGATATTGCTAGAGCCGCGGGGGCGTAATTCGTAACGTACTAGCCTAGAATTCTTGAGTTCCCGGGTCGAACCCGGGCTATGGCAATATTTTTTCTCGATTTCTTTAGAATTTAAAAATCGTCAGGTCTGGTTGCCTCATTATTTCTAAATAAATGAGTGAGGCAATTAGAGCTGACAAATAATCAAAGATTGGATTGTTAGACATCTTTCTGAGATCGATAACACGAGGATCCAGGCGGCACTGACTCTAACCGGATTACGAACTGCCAAGAATATACCATCATAGAAATTTGGTCAATAACATTGTCGGTTAAGATTTATCACTCTAAAGATACATATGACCGCATATTGATTAATAAATTAATCTGAAAAAAGTTTAACACTTGACATTAAAAAATAGAGATCGTGAATTGATGTTGCTAGAGCCGCGGTGGCGTAATTGGTAACGTACCGGGCTAGATTTCTGGAGTTCCCGGTTAGAACCCGGGCTGTGGCAATATATTTTCACGATTTATTTAGAATTTAAAAATCGTTAGGTCTGGTAGCCTCGATAATTCTTATTGAATGAGTGAAGCAATTAGAGCTGACAAATAATTAAAGATTCGATTGTTAGAGATCTTTCTGAGATCGATAACACATGGAACCAGGCGGCATTGCCTCCAACCGGGTTACGAACTGCCAAAAATATTCCATCATAGAAATTTGGTCGATAACATTGTCGCTTAAGATTTATCGCTCTAAAGAAGCATATGACCGCATAATGATTAATTAATTAGACTAAATAAAGTTTAACACTTGGCATTGAAAAATAGAGATCGTGAATTGATGTTGCTCGAGCCGCGGGGGCGTAATTCGTGACGTACCAGGCTAGAATTCTGGAGTTCCCGGGTCGAATCCGGGCTGTGGTAATATATTTTCACGATTTATTTAGAATTTAAAAATCGTCAGGTCTGGTTGCCTCATTAATTCTTAATGAATAACTGAAGCAATTAGAGCTGACTAATAATTAAAGATTCGATTGTTAGAGATCTTTCTGAGATCGATAACACACGGAACCAGGCGGCACTGACTCCAACCGGGTTACGAACTGCCAAAAATATTCCATCATAGAAATTTGGTCGATAACATTGTCGCTTAAGATTTATCACTCTGAAGAAACATATGACCGCATAATGATTAATTAATTAAACTAAATAAAGTTTAACACTTGGCATTAAAAAATAGAGATCGTGAATTGATGTTGCTAGAGCCGCGGGGGCGTAATTCGTAACGTACCAGGCTAGAAATCTGGAGTTCCCGGTTCGAACCCGGGCTGTGGCAATATTTTTTCACGATTTCTTTAGAATTTAAAAATCGTCAGGTCTGGTTGCCTCATTAATTCTTAATGAATGGGTGCGGCAATTAGAGCTGACAAATAATTAAAGATTCGATTGTTAGAAACCTTTCTGAGATCGATAACTCAGGGATCCAGGCGGCGCTGACTCTAACCGGGTTACGAACTGCCAAAAATATTCCATCATAGAAATTTGGTCCATAACATTGTCGCTTAAGATTTATCACCCTAAACATACATATGACCGCATATTGAATAATTAATTAATCTGAATAAAGTTTAACACTTGACATTAAAAAATAGAGATCGTGAATTGATGTTGCTAGAGCTGCGGTGGCGTAATTGGTAACGTACCAGGCTAGATTTCTGGAGTTCCCGGTTAGAACCCGGGCTGTGGCAATATATTTTCACGATTTATTTAGAATTTAAAAATCGTCAGGTCTGGTTGCCTCATTAATTCTTAATGAATGAGTGAAGCAATTAGAGCTGACTAATAATTAAAGATTCGATTGTTAGAGATCTTTCTGAGATCGATAACACACGGAACCAGGTGGCACTGACTCCAACCGGGTCACGAACTGCCGAAAATATTCCATCATAGAAATTTGGTCGATAACATTGTCGCTTGAGATTTATCACTCTAAAGAAACATATGACCGCATAATGATTAATTAATTAGACTAAATAAAGTTTAACACTTGGCATTGAAAAATAGAGATCGTGAATTGATGTTGCTCGAGCCGCGGGGGCGTAATTCGTGACGTACCAGGCTAGAATTCTGGAGTTCCCGGGTTGAACCCGGGCTGTGGCAATAATTTTTCACGATTTCTTTAGAATTTAAAAATCGTAAGGTCTGGTTGCCTCATTAATTCTTAATGAATGAGTGCGGCAATTACAGCTGACAAATAATTAAAGATTCGATTGTTAGAGACCTTTCTGAGATCGATAACTCGGGGATCCAGGCGGCGCTGACTCTAACCGGGTTTCGGACTGCCAAAAATATTCCATCATAGAAATTTGGTCAATAACATTGTCGCTTAAGATTTATCACTCTAAAGAAACATATGAGCGCATATTGATTAATTATCTAGACTGAATAAAGTTTAACACTTGACATTAAAAAATAGAGATCGTGAATTGATATTGCTAGAGCCGCGGGGGCGTAATTCGTAACGTACCAGGCTAGAATTCTGGAGTTCCCGGGTCGAACCCGGGCTATGGCAATATTTTTTCTCGATTTCTTTAGAATTTAAAAATCGTCAGGTCTGGTTGCCTCATTATTTCTAAATGAATGAGTGAGGCAATTAGAGCTGACAAATAATTAAAGATTCGAATGTTAGAGACCTTTCTGAGATCGATAACACACGGATCCAGGTGGCGCTGACTCTAACCGGATTACGAACTGCCAAGAATATTCCATCATAGAAATTTTGTCAATAACATTGTCGCTTAAGATTTATCACTCTAAAAAAACATATGACCACATATTGATTAATTAATTAATATGAATAAAGTTTAATGCTTGACATTAAGAAACAGAGATCGTGATTCGATGTTGCTAGAGCCGCGGTGGCGTAATTGGTAACATACCAGGCTAGAAATCTGGAGTTCCCGGGTCGAATCCGGGCTGTGGCAATATTTTTTCACGATTTCTTTAGAATTTAAAAATCGTCAGGTCTGATTGCCTCATTGATACTTAATGAATGAGTGAGGCAATTAGAGCTGACAAAGAATTAAAGATTCGATTGTTAAAGACCTTTCTGAGATCGATATCACAGGGATCCAGGCGGCGCTGACTCTAACCGGGTTACGAACTGCCAAAAATATTCCATCATAGAAATTTGGTCAATAACATTGTCGCTTAAGATTTATCACACTAAAGAAACATATGACCGCATATTGATTAACGAATTAATCTGAATAAAGTTTAACACTTGAAATTACAAAATAGAGATCGTAAAATTGACGTTGCTAGAGCCGCGATGGCGTAATTGGTAACGTACCAGGCTAGAGATCTGGAGTTCCCGGTTAGAACTCGGGCTGTGGCAATATATTTTCATGATTTCTTTAGAATTTAAAAATCGTCAGGTCTTGTTGCCTCATTAATTCTAAATGAATCAGTAAGGCAATTAGAGCTGACAAATAATTGAAGATTCGATTGTTAGAGATCTTTCTGAGTGCGATAACACTGGGAACCGGGCGGCACTGACTCCAACCGGGTTACGAACTGTCAAAAATATTCCATCATAGAAATTTGGTCAATAACATTGTCGCTTAAGATTTGTCACTTTAAGGAAGAGTATGACCGCATAGTGATTAATTAATTAGACTGAATAAAGTTTAACACTTGACATTGAAAAATAGAGATCGTGAATTGATGTTGCTAGAGCCGCGATGGCGTAATTGGTAATGTACCAGGCTAGAATTCTGAAGTTCCCGGTTCGAACCCGGGCTGTGGCAATAGTTTTCACGATTTCCTTAGAATTTAAAAATCGTCAGGTCTGGTTGCCACATTAATTCTAAATGTATCGGTGAAGCATTTAGAGCTGACAAATAATTAAAGATTCGATTGCTAGTTATCTTTCTGAGATCGATAACACAGGGAACCAGGCGGCGCTGACTCTAACCGGGTTACGAACTGCCAAAAATATTCCATCATCGAAATTTGGTCAATAACATTGTCGCTTAAGATTTATCACTCTAAAGAAACATATGACCGCATATTGATTAATTAATTAATATGAATAAAGTTTTACACTTGACATTAAGAAATAGAGATCGTGAATTGATGTTGCTAGAGCCGCGGTGGCACAATTGGTATCGTACCAGGCTAGAATTCTGGAGTTCCCGGTTCGAACCCGGGCTGTGGCAATAATTTTTCACGATTTCGTTAGAATTTAAAAATCGTCAGGTCTGGTTGCCTCATTGATACTTAATGAATGAGTGAGGCAATTAGAGCTGACAAAGAATTAAAGATTCGATTGTTAGAGACCTTTCTGAGATCGATATCACAGGGATCCAGGCGACGCTGACTCTAACCGGGTTACGAACTGCCAAAAATATTCCATCATAGAAATTTGGTCAATAACTTTGTCGCTTAAGATTTATCACTGTAACGAAACATATGACCGCATATTGATTAACTAATTAATCTGAATAAAGTTTAACACTTGAAATTAAAAAATAGAGATCGTCAAATTGATGTTGCTAGAGCCGCGATGGCGTAATTGGTAATGTACCAGGCTAGAATTCTGGAGTTCCCGGTTCGAACCCGGGCTGTGGCATCAGTTTTCACGATTTCTTTAAAATTTAAAAATCGTCAGGTCTGGTTGCCACATTAATTCTAAATGTATCAGTGAAGCATTTAGAGCTGACAAAGAATTAAAGATTCGATTGTTAGAGACCTTTCTGAAATCGATAACACACGGATCCAGGCTGCGCTGACTCTAACCGGGTTACGAATTGCCAAATATATTCCATCATCGAAATTTGGTCAATAACATTGTCGCTTAAGATTTATCACTCTAAAGAAACATATGACCGCATATTGATTAATTAATCAGACTGAATAAAGCTTAACACTTGACATTTAAAAATAGAGATCGTGAATTGATGTTGCTAGAGCCGCGGGGGCGTAATTCGTAACGTACCAGGCTAGAATTCTGGAGTTCCCGGGTCGAACCCGGGCTATGGCAATATTTTTTCTCGATTTCTTTAGAATTTAAAAATCGTGAGGTCTGGTTGCCTTATTATTTCTAAATGAATGAATGAGGCAATTAGAGCTGACAAATAATTAAAGATTGGATTGTTAGACATCTTTCTGAGATCGATAACTCAGGGATCCAGGCGGCGCTGACGCTAACCGGGTTACGAACTGCCAACAATATTCCATCATAGAAATTTGGTCAATAACATTGTCGCTTAAGATTTATCACTCTAAAGAAACATATGACCGCATATTAATTAATTAATTAATCTGAATAAAGTTTAAAGCTTGACATTAAGAAATAGAGATTGTGATTTGATGTTGCTAGAGCCGCGGTGGCGTAATTGGTAACATACCAGGCTAGAATTCTGGAGTTCCCGGTTCGAACCCGGGCTGTGGCAATATTTTTTCACGATTTCTTTAGAATTTAAAAATCGTCAGGTCTGGTTGCCTCATTGATACTTAATGAATGAGTGAGGCAATTAGAGCTGACAAAGAATTAAAGATTCGATTGTTAGAGACCTTTCTGAGATCGATATCACAGGGATCCAGGCGGCGCTGACTCTAACCGGGTTACGAACTGCCAAAAATATTCCATCATAGAAATTTGGTCAATAACATTGTCGCTTAAGATTTATCACTCTAACGAAACATATGACCGCATATTGATTAACTAATTAATCTGAATAAAGTTTAACACTTGAAATTAAAAAATAGAGATCGTAAAATTGATGTTGCTAGAGCCGCGATGGCGTAATTGGTAACGTACCAGGCTAGAATTCTGGAGTTCCCGGTTAGAACCCGGGCTGTGGCAATAGTTTTCACGATTTCTTTAGAATTTAAAAATCGTCAGGTCTGGTTGCCACATTAATTCTAAATTTATCAGTGAAGCATTTAGAGCTGACAAATAATTAAGGATTCGATTGTTAGAGACCTTTCTGAGATCGATAACACAGGGATCCAGGCTGCGCTAACTCTAACCGGGTTACGAACTGCCAAAAATATTCCATCATAGAAATTTGGTCAATAACATTGTCGCTTAAGATTTATCACTCTAAAGAAACATATGACCGCATAATGATTAATTAATTAGACTAAATAAAGTTTAACACTTGGCATTGAAAAATAGAGATCGTGAATTGATGTTGCTCGAGCCGCGGGGGCGTAATTCGTGACGTACCAGGCTAGAATTCTGGAGTTCCCGGGTCGAATCCGGGCTGTGGCAATATTTTTTCACGATTTCTTTAGAATTTAAAAATCGTCAGGTCTGGTTGCCTCATTGATACTTAATGAATGAGTGAGGCAATTAGAGCTGACAAAGAATTAAAGATTCGATTGTTAGAGACCTTTCTGAGATCGATATCACAGGGATCCAGGCGGCGCTGACTCTAACCGGGTTACGAACTGCCAAAAATATTCCATCATAGAAATTTGGTCAATAACTTTGTCGCTTAAGATTTATCACTGTAACGAAACATATGACCGCATATTGATTAACTAATTAATCTGAATAAAGTTTAACACTTGAAATTAAAAAATAGAGATCGTAAAATTGATGTTGCTAGAGCCGCGATGGCTTAATTGGTAACGTACCAGGCTAGAATTCTGGAGTTCCCGGTTAGAACCCGGGTTGTGGCAATAGTTTTCACGATTTCTTTAGAATTTAAAAATCGTCAGGTCTGGTTGCCACTTTAATTCTAAATTTATCAGTGAAGCATTTAGAGCTGACAAATAATTGAAGATTCGATTGTTAGTTATCTTTCTGAGATCGATAACACAGGGAACCAGGCGACGCTGACTCTAACCGGGTTACGAACTGCCAAAAATATTTCATCATCGAAATTTGGTCAATAACATTGTCGCTTAAGATTTATCACTCTAAAGAAACATATGACCGCATATTGATCAATTAATTAATCTGAATAAAGTTTAACACTTGACATTTAAAAATAGAGGGCGCGAATTTATGTTGCTAGAGCCGCGATAGCGTAATTGGTAACGTACCAGGCTAGAATTCTGGAGTTCCCGGTTCGAACCCGGGCTGTGGCAATATTTTTTCACGATTTCTTTAGAATTAAAAAATCGTCAGGTCTGGTTGCGTTATTAATTCTTAATGAATGAGTGCCGCAATTACAGCTGACAAATAATTAAGGATTCGATTGTTAGAGACCTTTCTGAGATCGATAACACAGGGATCCAGGCTGCGCTAACTCTAACCGGGTTACGAACTGCCAAAAATATTCCATCATAGAAATTAGGTCAATAACATTGTCGCTTAAGATTTATCACTCTAAAGAAACATATGACCGCTCAATGATTAATTAATTAGACTAAATAAAGTTTAACACTTGGCATTGAAAAATAAAGATCGTGAATTGATGTTGCTCGAGCCGCTGGGGCGTAATTCGTGACGTAAAAGGCTAGAATTCTGGAGTTCCCGGGTCGAACCCGGGCTATTCCAATATTTTTTCACGATTTCTTTAGAACTTAAAAATCGTCAGGTCTGGTTGCTACATTAATTTTAAATTTATCAGTGAAGCATTTAGAGCTGACAAATAATTGAAGATTCGATTGTTAGTTATCTTTCTGAGATCGATAACACAGGGAACCAGGCGGCGCTGACTCTAACCGGGTTACGAACTGCCAAAAATATTCCATCATCGAAATTTGGTCAATAACATTGTCGCTTAAGATTTATCACTCTAAAGAAACATATGACCGCATATTGATTAATTAATTAATCTGAATAAAGTTTAACACTTGACATTAAAAAATAGAGATCGCGAATTGATGTTGCTAGAGCCGCGATAGCGTAATTGGTAACGTACCAGGCTAGAATTCTGGAGTTCCCGGTTCGAACCCGGGCTGTGGCAATATTTTTTCACGATTTCTCTATAATTAAAAAATCGTCAGGTCTGGTTGCCTCATTAATTCTTAATGAATGAGTGCAGCAATTACAGCTGACAAATAATTAAAGATTCGATTGTTAGAGACCTTTCTGAGATCGATAACTCAGGGATCCAGGCGGCGCTGACTCTGACCGGGTTACGAACTGCCAAAAATATTCCATCATAGAAATTTGGTCAATATCATTGTCGCTAAAGATTTATCACTCTAAAGAAACATATGACCGCATATTGATTAATTAATTGGACTGAATAAAGTTTAACACATGACATTAAAAAATAGAGATCGTGAATTGATGTTGCTAGAGCCGCGGGGGCGTAATTCGTAACGTACCAGGCTAGAATTCTGGAGTTCCCGGGTCGAACCCGGGCTATGGCAATATTTTTTCTCGATTTCTTTAGAATTTAAAAATCGTCAGGTCTGGTTGCCTCATTATTTTTAAATGAATGAGTGAGGCAATTAGAGCTGACAAATAATTAAAGATTCGAATGTTAGAGACCTTTCTGAGATCGATAACACACGGATCCAGGTGGCGCTGACTCTAACCGGATTACGAACTGCCAAGAATATTCCATCATAGAAATTTTGTCAATAACATTGTCGCTTAAGATTTATCACTCTAAAAAAACATATGACCACATATTGATTAATTAATTAATATGAATAAAGTTTAATGCTTGACATTAAGAAACAGAGATCGTGATTCGATGTTGCTAGAGCCGCGGTGGCGTAATTGGTAACATACCAGGCTAGAAATCTGGAGTTCCCGGGTCGAATCCGGGCTGTGGCAATATTTTTTCACGATTTCTTTAGAATTTAAAAATCGTCAGGTCTGATTGCCTCATTGATACTTAATGAATGAGTGAGGCAATTAGAGCTGACAAAGAATTAAAGATTCGATTGTTAAAGACCTTTCTGAGATCGATATCACAGGGATCCAGGCGGCGCTGACTCTAACCGGGTTACGAACTGCCAAAAATATTCCATCATAGAAATTTGGTCAATAACATTGTCGCTTAAGATTTATCACTCTAAAGAAACATATGACCGCATATTGATTAACGAATTAATCTGAATAAAGTTTAACACTTGAAATTACAAAATAGAGATCGTAAAATTGACGTTGCTAGAGCCGCGATGGCGTAATTGGTAACGTACCAGGCTAGAGATCTGGAGTTCCCGGTTAGAACTCGGGCTGTGGCAATATATTTTCATGATTTCTTTAGAATTTAAAAATCGTCAGGTCTTGTTGCCTCATTAATTCTAAATGAATCAGTAAGGCAATTAGAGCTGACAAATAATTGAAGATTCGATTGTTAGAGATCTTTCTGAGTGCGATAACACTGGGAACCGGGCGGCACTGACTCCAACCGGGTTACGAACTGTCAAAAATATTCCATCATAGAAATTTGGTCAATAACATTGTCGCTTAAGATTTGTCACTTTAAGGAAGAGTATGACCGCATAGTGATTAATTAATTAGACTGAATAAAGTTTAACACTTGACATTGAAAAATAGAGATCGTGAATTGATGTTGCTAGAGCCGCGATGGCGTAATTGGTAATGTACCAGGCTAGAATTCTGGAGTTCCCGGATCGAACCCGGGCTATGGCAATATTTTTTCTCGATTTCATTAGAATTTAAAAATCGTCAGGTCTGGTTGCCTCATTAATTCTTAATGAATGAGATCGGCAATTACAGCTGACAAATAATTAAAGATTCGATTGTCAGAGACCTTTCTGAGATCGATAACTCAGGGATCCAGGCGTCGCTGACTCTAACCGGGTTACGAACTGCCAAAAATATTCCATCATAGAAATTTGGTCAATAACATTGTCGCTTAAGATTTATCACTCTAAAGAAACATATGACCGCATATTGATTAATTAATTAATATGAATAAAGTTTTACACTTGACATTAAGAAATAGAGATCGTGAATTGATGTTGCTAGAGCCGCGGTGGCACAATTGGTATCGTACCAGGCTAGAATTCTGGAGTTCCCGGTTCGAACCCGGGCTGTGGCAATAATTTTTCACGATTTCGTTAGAATTTAAAAATCGTCAGGTCTGGTTGCCTCATTGATACTTAATGAATGAGTGAGGCAATTAGAGCTGACAAAGAATTAAAGATTCGATTGTTAGAGACCTTTCTGAGATCGATATCACAGGGATCCAGGCGGCGCTGACTCTAACCGGGTTACGAACTGCCAAAAATATTCCATCATAGAAATTTGGTCAATAACTTTGTCGCTTAAGATTTATCACTGTAACGAAACATATGACCGCATATTGATTAACTAATTAATCTGAATAAAGTTTAACACTTGAAATTAAAAAATAGAGATCGTCAAATTGATGTTGCTAGAGCCGCGATGGCGTAATTGGTAATGTACCAGGCTAGAATTCTGGAGTTCCCGGTTCGAACCCGGGCTGTGGCATCAGTTTTCACGATTTCTTTAAAATTTAAAAATCGTCAGGTCTGGTTGCCACATTAATTCTAAATGTATCAGTGAAGCATTTAGAGCTGACAAAGAATTAAAGATTCGATTGTTAGAGACCTTTCTGAAATCGATAACACACGGATCCAGGCTGCGCTGACTCTAACCGGGTTACGAATTGCCAAATATATTCCATCATCGAAATTTGGTCAATAACATTGTCGCTTAAGATTTATCACTCTAAAGAAACATATGACCGCATATTGATTAATTAATCAGACTGAATAAAGCTTAACACTTGACATTAAAAAATAGAGATCGTGAATTGTTGTTGCTAGAGCCGCGGGGGCGTAATTCGTAACGTACCAGGCTAGAATTCTGGAGTTCCCGGGTCGAACCCGGGCTATGGCAATATTTTTTCTCGATTTCTTTAGAATTTAAAAATCGTGAGGTCTGGTTGCCTTATTATTTCTAAATGAATGAATGAGGCAATTAGAGCTGACAAATAATTAAAGATTGGATTGTTAGACATCTTTCTGAGATCGATAACTCAGGGATCCAGGCGGCGCTGACGCTAACCGGGTTACGAACTGCCAACAATATTCCATCATAGAAATTTGGTCAATAACATTGTCGCTTAAGATTTATCACTCTAAAGAAACATATGACCGCATATTAATTAATTAATTAATCTGAATAAAGTTTAAAGCTTGACATTAAGAAATAGAGATTGTGATTTGATGTTGCTAGAGCCGCGGTGGCGTAATTGGTAACATACCAGGCTAGAATTCTGGAGTTCCCGGTTCGAACCCGGGCTGTGGCAATATTTTTTCACGATTTCTTTAGAATTTAAAAATCGTCAGGTCTGGTTGCCTCATTGATACTTAATGAATGAGTGAGGCAATTAGAGCTGACAAAGAATTAAAGATTCGATTGTTAGAGACCTTTCTGAGATCGATATCACAGGGATCCAGGCGGCGCTGACTCTAACCGGGTTACGAACTGCCAAAAATATTCCATCATAGAAATTTGGTCAATAACATTGTCGCTTAAGATTTATCACTCTAACGAAACATATGACCGCATATTGATTAACTAATTAATCTGAATAAAGTTTAACACTTGAAATTAAAAAATAGAGATCGTAAAATTGATGTTGCTAGAGCCGCGATGGCGTAATTGGTAACGTACCAGGCTAGAATTCTGGAGTTCCCGGTTAGAACCCGGGCTGTGGCAATAGTTTTCACGATTTCTTTAGAATTTAAAAATCGTCAGGTCTGGTTGCCACATTAATTCTAAATTTATCAGTGAAGCATTTAGAGCTGACAAATAATTAAGGATTCGATTGTTAGAGACCTTTCTGAGATCGATAACACAGGGATCCAGGCTGCGCTAGCTCTAACCGGGTTACGAACTGCCAAAAATATTCCATCATAGAAATTTGGTCAATAACATTGTCGCTTAAGATTTATCACTCTAAAGAAACATATGACCGCATAATGATTAATTAATTAGACTAAATAAAGTTTAACACTTGGCATTGAAAAATAGAGATCGTGAATTGATGTTGCTCGAGCCGCGGGGGCGTAATTCGTGACGTACCAGGCTAGAATTCTGGAGTTCCCGGGTCGAATCCGGGCTGTGGCAATATTTTTTCACGATTTCTTTAGAATTTAAAAATCGTCAGGTCTGGTTGCCTCATTGATACTTAATGAATGAGTGAGGCAATTAGAGCTGACAAAGAATTAAAGATTCGATTGTTAGAGACCTTTCTGAGATCGATATCACAGGGATCCAGGCGGCGCTGACTCTAACCGGGTTACGAACTGCCAAAAATATTCCATCATAGAAATTTGGTCAATAACTTTGTCGCTTAAGATTTATCACTGTAACGAAACATATGACCGCATATTGATTAACTAATTAATCTGAATAAAGTTTAACACTTGAAATTAAAAAATAGAGATCGTAAAATTGATGTTGCTAGAGCCGCGATGGCTTAATTGGTAACGTACCAGGCTAGAATTCTGGAGTTCCCGGTTAGAACCCGGGTTGTGGCAATAGTTTTCACGATTTCTTTAGAATTTAAAAATCGTCAGGTCTGGTTGCCACTTTAATTCTAAATTTATCAGTGAAGCATTTAGAGCTGACAAATAATTGAAGATTCGATTGTTAGTTATCTTTCTGAGATCGATAACACAGGGAACCAGGCGACGCTGACTCTAACCGGGTTACGAACTGCCAAAAATATTTCATCATCGAAATTTGGTCAATAACATTGTCGCTTAAGATTTATCACTCTAAAGAAACATATGACCGCATATTGATCAATTAATTAATCTGAATAAAGTTTAACACTTGACATTTAAAAATAGAGGGCGCGAATTTATGTTGCTAGAGCCGCGATAGCGTAATTGGTAACGTACCAGGCTAGAATTCTGGAGTTCCCGGTTCGAACCCGGGCTGTGGCAATATTTTTTCACGATTTCTTTAGAATTAAAAAATCGTCAGGTCTGGTTGCGTTATTAATTCTTAATGAATGAGTGCCGCAATTACAGCTGACAAATAATTAAGGATTCGATTGTTAGAGACCTTTCTGAGATCGATAACACAGGGATCCAGGCTGCGCTAACTCTAACCGGGTTACGAACTGCCAAAAATATTCCATCATAGAAATTAGGTCAATAACATTGTCGCTTAAGATTTATCACTCTAAAGAAACATATGACCGCTCAATGATTAATTAATTAGACTAAATAAAGTTTAACACTTGGCATTGAAAAATAAAGATCGTGAATTGATGTTGCTCGAGCCGCTGGGGCGTAATTCGTGACGTAAAAGGCTAGAATTCTGGAGTTCCCGGGTCGAACCCGGGCTATTCCAATATTTTTTCACGATTTCTTTAGAACTTAAAAATCGTCAGGTCTGGTTGCTACATTAATTTTAAATTTATCAGTGAAGCATTTAGAGCTGACAAATAATTGAAGATTCGATTGTTAGTTATCTTTCTGAGATCGATAACACAGGGAACCAGGCGGCGCTGACTCTAACCGGGTTACGAACTGCCAAAAATATTCCATCATCGAAATTTGGTCAATAACATTGTCGCTTAAGATTTATCACTCTAAAGAAACATATGACCGCATATTGATTAATTAATTAATCTGAATAAAGTTTAACACTTGACATTAAAAAATAGAGATCGCGAATTGATGTTGCTAGAGCCGCGATAGCGTAATTGGTAACGTACCAGGCTAGAATTCTGGAGTTCCCGGTTCGAACCCGGGCTGTGGCAATATTTTTTCACGATTTCTCTATAATTAAAAAATCGTCAGGTCTGGTTGCCTCATTAATTCTTAATGAATGAGTGCAGCAATTACAGCTGACAAATAATTAAAGATTCGATTGTTAGAGACCTTTCTGAGATCGATAACTCAGGGATCCAGGCGGCGCTGACTCTAACCGGGTTACGAACTGCCAAAAATATTCCATCATAGAAATTTGGTCAATATCATTGTCGCTAAAGATTTATCACTCTAAAGAAACATATGACCGCATATTGATTAATTAATTGGACTGAATAAAGTTTAACACATGACATTAAAAAATAGAGATCGTGAATTGATGTTGCTAGAGCCGCGGGGGCGTAATTCGTAACGTACCAGGCTAGAATTCTGGAGTTCCCGGGTCGAACCCGGGCTATGGCAATATTTTTTCTCGATTTCTTTAGAATTTAAAAATCGTCAGGTCTGGTTGCCTCATTATTTCTAAATGAATGAGTGAGGCAATTAGAGCTGACAAATAATTGAAGATTCGAATGTTAGAGACCTTTCTGAGATCGATAACACACGGATCCAGGTGGCGCTGACTCTAACCGGATTACGAACTGCCAAGAATATTCCATCATAGAAATTTTGTCAATAACATTGTCGCTTAAGATTTATCACTCTAAAAAAACATATGACCACATATTGATTAATTAATTAATATGAATAAAGTTTAATGCTTGACATTAAGAAACAGAGATCGTGATTCGATGTTGCTAGAGCCGCGGTGGCGTAATTGGTAACATACCAGGCTAGAAATCTGGAGTTCCCGGGTCGAATCCGGGCTGTGGCAATATTTTTTCACGATTTCTTTAGAATTTAAAAATCGTCAGGTCTGATTGCCTCATTGATACTTAATGAATGAGTGAGGCAATTAGAGCTGACAAAGAATTAAAGATTCGATTGTTAAAGACCTTTCTGAGATCGATATCACAGGGATCCAGGCGGCGCTGACTCTAACCGGGTTACGAACTGCCAAAAATATTCCATCATAGAAATTTGGTCAATAACATTGTCGCTTAAGATTTATCACTCTAAAGAAACATATGACCGCATATTGATTAACGAATTAATCTGAATAAAGTTTAACACTTGAAATTACAAAATAGAGATCGTAAAATTGACGTTGCTAGAGCCGCGATGGCGTAATTGGTAACGTACCAGGCTAGAGATCTGGAGTTCCCGGTTAGAACTCGGGCTGTGGCAATATATTTTCATGATTTCTTTAGAATTTAAAAATCGTCAGGTCTTGTTGCCTCATTAATTCTAAATGAATCAGTAAGGCAATTAGAGCTGACAAATAATTGAAGATTCGATTGTTAGAGATCTTTCTGAGTGCGATAACACTGGGAACCGGGCGGCACTGACTCCAACCGGGTTACGAACTGTCAAAAATATTCCATCATAGAAATTTGGTCAATAACATTGTCGCTTAAGATTTGTCACTTTAAGGAAGAGTATGACCGCATAGTGATTAATTAATTAGACTGAATAAAGTTTAACACTTGACATTGAAAAATAGAGATCGTGAATTGATATTGCTAGAGCCGCGATGGCGTAATTGGTAATGTACCAGGCTAGAATTCTGAAGTTCCCGGTTCGAACCCGGGCTGTGGCAATAGTTTTCACGATTTCCTTAGAATTTAAAAATCGTCAGGTCTGGTTGCCACATTAATTCTGAATGTATCGGTGAAGCATTTAGAGCTGACAAATAATTAAAGATTCGATTGCTAGTTATCTTTCTGAGATCGATAACACAGGGAACCAGGCGGCGCTGACTCTAACCGGGTTACGAACTGCCAAAAATATTCCATCATCGAAATTTGGTCAATAACATTGTCGCTTAAGATTTATCACTCTAAAGAAACATATGACCGCATATTGATTAATTAATTAATATGAATAAAGTTTTACACTTGACATTAAGAAATAGAGATCGTGAATTGATGTTGCTAGAGCCGCGGTGGCACAATTGGTATCGTACCAGGCTAGAATTCTGGAGTTCCCGGTTCGAACCCGGGCTGTGGCAATAATTTTTCACGATTTCGTTAGAATTTAAAAATCGTCAGGTCTGGTTGCCTCATTGATACTTAATGAATGAGTGAGGCAATTAGAGCTGACAAAGAATTAAAGATTCGATTGTTAGAGACCTTTCTGAGATCGATATCACAGGGATCCAGGCGGCGCTGACTCTAACCGGGTTACGAACTGCCAAAAATATTCCATCATAGAAATTTGGTCAATAACTTTGTCGCTTAAGATTTATCACTGTAACGAAACATATGACCGCATATTGATTAACTAATTAATCTGAATAAAGTTTAACACTTGAAATTAAAAAATAGAGATCGTCAAATTGATGTTGCTAGAGCCGCGATGGCGTAATTGGTAATGTACCAGGCTAGAATTCTGGAGTTCCCGGTTCGAACCCGGGCTGTGGCATCAGTTTTCACGATTTCTTTAAAATTTAAAAATCGTCAGGTCTGGTTGCCACATTAATTCTAAATGTATCAGTGAAGCATTTAGAGCTGACAAAGAATTAAAGATTCGATTGTTAGAGACCTTTCTGAAATCGATAACACACGGATCCAGGCTGCGCTGACTCTAACCGGGTTACGAATTGCCAAATATATTCCATCATCGAAATTTGGTCAATAACATTGTCGCTTAAGATTTATCACTCTAAAGAAACATATGACCGCATATTGATTAATTAATCAGACTGAATAAAGCTTAACACTTGACATTAAAAAATAGAGATCGTGAATTGATGTTGCTAGAGCCGCGGGGGCGTAATTCGTAACGTACCAGGCTAGAATTCTGGAGTTCCCGGGTCGAACCCGGGCTATGGCAATATTTTTTCTCGATTTCTTTAGAATTTAAAAATCGTGAGGTCTGGTTGCCTTATTATTTCTAAATGAATGAATGAGGCAATTAGAGCTGACAAATAATTAAAGATTGGATTGTTAGACATCTTTCTGAGATCGATAACTCAGGGATCCAGGCGGCGCTGACGCTAACCGGGTTACGAACTGCCAACAATATTCCATCATAGAAATTTGGTCAATAACATTGTCGCTTAAGATTTATCACTCTAAAGAAACATATGACCGCATATTAATTAATTAATTAATCTGAATAAAGTTTAAAGCTTGACATTAAGAAATAGAGATTGTGATTTGATGTTGCTAGAGCCGCGGTGGCGTAATTGGTAACATACCAGGCTAGAATTCTGGAGTTCCCGGTTCGAACCCGGGCTGTGGCAATATTTTTTCACGATTTCTTTAGAATTTAAAAATCGTCAGGTCTGGTTGCCTCATTGATACTTAATGAATGAGTGAGGCAATTAGAGCTGACAAAGAATTAAAGATTCGATTGTTAGAGACCTTTCTGAGATCGATAACACTGGGAACCGGGCGGCACTGACTCCAACCGGGTTACGAACTGTCAAAAATATTCCATCATAGAAATTTGGTCAATAACATTGTCGCTTAAGATTTGTCACTTTAAGGAAGAGTATGACCGCATAGTGATTAATTAATTAGACTGAATAAAGTTTAACACTTGACATTGAAAAATAGAGATCGTGAATTGATATTGCTAGAGCCGCGATGGCGTAATTGGTAATGTACCAGGCTAGAATTCTGAAGTTCCCGGTTCGAACCCGGGCTGTGGCAATAGTTTTCACGATTTCCTTAGAATTTAAAAATCGTCAGGTCTGGTTGCCACATTAATTCTAAATGTATCAGTGAAGCATTTAGAGCTGACAAAGAATTAAAGATTCGATTGTTAGAGACCTTTCTGAAATCGATAACACACGGATCCAGGCTGCGCTGACTCTAACCGGGTTACGAATTGCCAAATATATTCCATCATCGAAATTTGGTCAATAACATTGTCGCTTAAGATTTATCACTCTAAAGAAACATATGACCGCATATTGATTAATTAATCAGACTGAATAAAGCTTAACACTTGACATTAAAAAATAGAGATCGTGAATTGATGTTGCTAGAGCCGCGGGGGCGTAATTCGTAACGTACCAGGCTAGAATTCTGGAGTTCCCGGGTCGAACCCGGGCTATGGCAATATTTTTTCTCGATTTCTTTAGAATTTAAAAATCGTGAGGTCTGGTTGCCTTATTATTTCTAAATGAATGAATGAGGCAATTAGAGCTGACAAATAATTAAAGATTGGATTGTTAGACATCTTTCTGAGATCGATAACTCAGGGATCCAGGCGGCGCTGACGCTAACCGGGTTACGAACTGCCAACAATATTCCATCATAGAAATTTGGTCAATAACATTGTCGCTTAAGATTTATCACTCTAAAGAAACATATGACCGCATATTAATTAATTAATTAATCTGAATAAAGTTTAAAGCTTGACATTAAGAAATAGAGATTGTGATTTGATGTTGCTAGAGCCGCGGTGGCGTAATTGGTAACATACCAGGCTAGAATTCTGGAGTTCCCGGTTCGAACCCGGGCTGTGGCAATATTTTTTCACGATTTCTTTAGAATTTAAAAATCGTCAGGTCTGGTTGCCTCATTGATACTTAATGAATGAGTGAGGCAATTAGAGCTGACAAAGAATTAAAGATTCGATTGTTAGAGACCTTTCTGAGATCGATATCACAGGGATCCAGGCGGCGCTGACTCTAACCGGGTTACGAACTGCCAAAAATATTCCATCATAGAAATTTGGTCAATAACATTGTCGCTTAAGATTTATCACTCTAACGAAACATATGACCGCATATTGATTAACTAATTAATCTGAATAAAGTTTAACACTTGAAATTAAAAAATAGAGATCGTAAAATTGATGTTGCTAGAGCCGCGATGGCGTAATTGGTAACGTACCAGGCTAGAATTCTGGAGTTCCCGGTTAGAACCCGGGCTGTGGCAATAGTTTTCACGATTTCTTTAGAATTTAAAAATCGTCAGGTCTGGTTGCCACATTAATTCTAAATTTATCAGTGAAGCATTTAGAGCTGACAAATAATTAAGGATTCGATTGTTAGAGACCTTTCTGAGATCGATAACACAGGGATCCAGGCTGCGCTAACTCTAACCGGGTTACGAACTGCCAAAAATATTCCATCATAGAAATTTGGTCAATAACATTGTCGCTTAAGATTTATCACTCTAAAGAAACATATGACCGCATAATGATTAATTAATTAGACTAAATAAAGTTTAACACTTGGCATTGAAAAATAGAGATCGTGAATTGATGTTGCTCGAGCCGCGGGGGCGTAATTCGTGACGTACCAGGCTAGAATTCTGGAGTTCCCGGGTCGAATCCGGGCTGTGGCAATATTTTTTCACGATTTCTTTAGAATTTAAAAATCGTCAGGTCTGGTTGCCTCATTGATACTTAATGAATGAGTGAGGCAATTAGAGCTGACAAAGAATTAAAGATTCGATTGTTAGAGACCTTTCTGAGATCGATATCACAGGGATCCAGGCGGCGCTGACTCTAACCGGGTTACGAACTGCCAAAAATATTCCATCATAGAAATTTGGTCAATAACTTTGTCGCTTAAGATTTATCACTGTAACGAAACATATGACCGCATATTGATTAACTAATTAATCTGAATAAAGTTTAACACTTGAAATTAAAAAATAGAGATCGTAAAATTGATGTTGCTAGAGCCGCGATGGCTTAATTGGTAACGTACCAGGCTAGAATTCTGGAGTTCCCGGTTAGAACCCGGGTTGTGGCAATAGTTTTCACGATTTCTTTAGAATTTAAAAATCGTCAGGTCTGGTTGCCACTTTAATTCTAAATTTATCAGTGAAGCATTTAGAGCTGACAAATAATTGAAGATTCGATTGTTAGTTATCTTTCTGAGATCGATAACACAGGGAACCAGGCGACGCTGACTCTAACCGGGTTACGAACTGCCAAAAATATTTCATCATCGAAATTTGGTCAATAACATTGTCGCTTAAGATTTATCACTCTAAAGAAACATATGACCGCATATTGATCAATTAATTAATCTGAATAAAGTTTAACACTTGACATTTAAAAATAGAGGGCGCGAATTTATGTTGCTAGAGCCGCGATAGCGTAATTGGTAACGTACCAGGCTAGAATTCTGGAGTTCCCGGTTCGAACCCGGGCTGTGGCAATATTTTTTCACGATTTCTTTAGAATTAAAAAATCGTCAGGTCTGGTTGCGTTATTAATTCTTAATGAATGAGTGCCGCAATTACAGCTGACAAATAATTAAGGATTCGATTGTTAGAGACCTTTCTGAGATCGATAACACAGGGATCCAGGCTGCGCTAACTCTAACCGGGTTACGAACTGCCAAAAATATTCCATCATAGAAATTAGGTCAATAACATTGTCGCTTAAGATTTATCACTCTAAAGAAACATATGACCGCTCAATGATTAATTAATTAGACTAAATAAAGTTTAACACTTGGCATTGAAAAATAAAGATCGTGAATTGATGTTGCTCGAGCCGCTGGGGCGTAATTCGTGACGTAAAAGGCTAGAATTCTGGAGTTCCCGGGTCGAACCCGGGCTATTCCAATATTTTTTCACGATTTCTTTAGAACTTAAAAATCGTCAGGTCTGGTTGCTACATTAATTTTAAATTTATCAGTGAAGCATTTAGAGCTGACAAATAATTGAAGATTCGATTGTTAGTTATCTTTCTGAGATCGATAACACAGGGAACCAGGCGGCGCTGACTCTAACCGGGTTACGAACTGCCAAAAATATTCCATCATCGAAATTTGGTCAATAACATTGTCGCTTAAGATTTATCACTCTAACGAAACATATGACCGCATATTGATTAACTAATTAATCTGAATAAAGTTTAACACTTGAAATTAAAAAATAGAGATCGTAAAATTGATGTTGCTAGAGCCGCGATGGCGTAATTGGTAACGTACCAGGCTAGAATTCTGGAGTTCCCGGTTAGAACCCGGGCTGTGGCAATAGTTTTCACGATTTCTTTAGAATTTAAAAATCGTCAGGTCTGGTTGCCACATTAATTCTAAATTTATCAGTGAAGCATTTAGAGCTGACAAATAATTAAGGATTCGATTGTTAGAGACCTTTCTGAGATCGATAACACACGGATCCAGGTGGCGCTGACTCTAACCGGATTACGAACTGCCAAGAATATTCCATCATAGAAATTTTGTCAATAACATTGTCGCTTAAGATTTATCACTCTAAAAAAACATATGACCACATATTGATTAATTAATTAATATGAATAAAGTTTAATGCTTGACATTAAGAAACAGAGATCGTGATTCGATGTTGCTAGAGCCGCGGTGGCGTAATTGGTAACATACCAGGCTAGAAATCTGGAGTTCCCGGGTCGAATCCGGGCTGTGGCAATATTTTTTCACGATTTCTTTAGAATTTAAAAATCGTCAGGTCTGATTGCCTCATTGATACTTAATGAATGAGTGAGGCAATTAGAGCTGACAAAGAATTAAAGATTCGATTGTTAAAGACCTTTCTGAGATCGATATCACAGGGATCCAGGCGGCGCTGACTCTAACCGGGTTACGAACTGCCAAAAATATTCCATCATAGAAATTTGGTCAATAACATTGTCGCTTAAGATTTATCACTCTAAAGAAACATATGACCGCATATTGATTAACGAATTAATCTGAATAAAGTTTAACACTTGAAATTACAAAATAGAGATCGTAAAATTGACGTTGCTAGAGCCGCGATGGCGTAATTGGTAACGTACCAGGCTAGAGATCTGGAGTTCCCGGTTAGAACTCGGGCTGTGGCAATATATTTTCATGATTTCTTTAGAATTTAAAAATCGTCAGGTCTTGTTGCCTCATTAATTCTAAATGAATCAGTAAGGCAATTAGAGCTGACAAATAATTGAAGATTCGATTGTTAGAGATCTTTCTGAGTGCGATAACACTGGGAACCGGGCGGCACTGACTCCAACCGGGTTACGAACTGTCAAAAATATTCCATCATAGAAATTTGGTCAATAACATTGTCGCTTAAGATTTGTCACTTTAAGGAAGAGTATGACCGCATAGTGATTAATTAATTAGACTGAATAAAGTTTAACACTTGACATTGAAAAATAGAGATCGTGAATTGATGTTGCTAGAGCCGCGATGGCGTAATTGGTAATGTACCAGGCTAGAATTCTGAAGTTCCCGGTTCGAACCCGGGCTGTGGCAATAGTTTTCACGATTTCCTTAGAATTTAAAAATCGTCAGGTCTGGTTGCCACATTAATTCTGAATGTATCGGTGAAGCATTTAGAGCTGACAAATAATTAAAGATTCGATTGCTAGTTATCTTTCTGAGATCGATAACACAGGGAACCAGGCGGCGCTGACTCTAACCGGGTTACGAACTGCCAAAAATATTCCATCATCGAAATTTGGTCAATAACATTGTCGCTTAAGATTTATCACTCTAAAGAAACATATGACCGCATATTGATTAATTAATTAATATGAATAAAGTTTTACACTTGACATTAAGAAATAGAGATCGTGAATTGATGTTGCTAGAGCCGCGGTGGCACAATTGGTATCGTACCAGGCTAGAATTCTGGAGTTCCCGGTTCGAACCCGGGCTGTGGCAATAATTTTTCACGATTTCGTTAGAATTTAAAAATCGTCAGGTCTGGTTGCCTCATTGATACTTAATGAATGAGTGAGGCAATTAGAGCTGACAAAGAATTAAAGATTCGATTGTTAGAGACCTTTCTGAGATCGATATCACAGGGATCCAGGCGGCGCTGACTCTAACCGGGTTACGAACTGCCAAAAATATTCCATCATAGAAATTTGGTCAATAACTTTGTCGCTTAAGATTTATCACTGTAACGAAACATATGACCGCATATTGATTAACTAATTAATCTGAATAAAGTTTAACACTTGAAATTAAAAAATAGAGATCGTCAAATTGATGTTGCTAGAGCCGCGATGGCGTAATTGGTAATGTACCAGGCTAGAATTCTGGAGTTCCCGGTTCGAACCCGGGCTGTGGCATCAGTTTTCACGATTTCTTTAAAATTTAAAAATCGTCAGGTCTGGTTGCCACATTAATTCTAAATGTATCAGTGAAGCATTTAGAGCTGACAAAGAATTAAAGATTCGATTGTTAGAGACCTTTCTGAAATCGATAACACACGGATCCAGGCTGCGCTGACTCTAACCGGGTTACGAATTGCCAAATATATTCCATCATCGAAATTTGGTCAATAACATTGTCGCTTAAGATTTATCACTCTAAAGAAACATATGACCGCATATTGATTAATTAATCAGACTGAATAAAGCTTAACACTTGACATTAAAAAATAGAGATCGTGAATTGATGTTGCTAGAGCCGCGGGGGCGTAATTCGTAACGTACCAGGCTAGAATTCTGGAGTTCCCGGGTCGAACCCGGGCTATGGCAATATTTTTTCTCGATTTCTTTAGAATTTAAAAATCGTGAGGTCTGGTTGCCTTATTATTTCTAAATGAATGAATGAGGCAATTAGAGCTGACAAATAATTAAAGATTGGATTGTTAGACATCTTTCTGAGATCGATAACTCAGGGATCCAGGCGGCGCTGACGCTAACCGGGTTACGAACTGCCAACAATATTCCATCATAGAAATTTGGTCAATAACATTGTCGCTTAAGATTTATCACTCTAAAGAAACATATGACCGCATATTAATTAATTAATTAATCTGAATAAAGTTTAAAGCTTGACATTAAGAAATAGAGATTGTGATTTGATGTTGCTAGAGCCGCGGTGGCGTAATTGGTAACATACCAGGCTAGAATTCTGGAGTTCCCGGTTCGAACCCGGGCTGTGGCAATATTTTTTCACGATTTCTTTAGAATTTAAAAATCGTCAGGTCTGGTTGCTTCATTGATACTTAATGAATGAGTGAGGCAATTAGAGCTGACAAAGAATTAAAGATTCGATTGTTAGAGACCTTTCTGAGATCGATATCACAGGGATCCAGGCGGCGCTGACTCTAACCGGGTTACGAACTGCCAAAAATATTCCATCATAGAAATTTGGTCAATAACATTGTCGCTTAAGATTTATCACTCTAACGAAACATATGACCGCATATTGATTAACTAATTAATCTGAATAAAGTTTAACACTTGAAATTAAAAAATAGAGATCGTAAAATTGATGTTGCTAGAGCCGCGATGGCGTAATTGGTAACGTACCAGGCTAGAATTCTGGAGTTCCCGGTTAGAACCCGGGCTGTGGCAATAGTTTTCACGATTTCTTTAGAATTTAAAAATCGTCAGGTCTGGTTGCCACATTAATTCTAAATTTATCAGTGAAGCATTTAGAGCTGACAAATAATTAAGGATTCGATTGTTAGAGACCTTTCTGAGATCGATAACACAGGGATCCAGGCTGCGCTAACTCTAACCGGGTTACGAACTGCCAAAAATATTCCATCATAGAAATTTGGTCAATAACATTGTCGCTTAAGATTTATCACTCTAAAGAAACATATGACCGCATAATGATTAATTAATTAGACTAAATAAAGTTTAACACTTGGCATTGAAAAATAGAGATCGTGAATTGATGTTGCTCGAGCCGCGGGGGCGTAATTCGTGACGTACCAGGCTAGAATTCTGGAGTTCCCGGGTCGAATCCGGGCTGTGGCAATATTTTTTCACGATTTCTTTAGAATTTAAAAATCGTCAGGTCTGGTTGCTACATTAATTTTAAATTTATCAGTGAAGCATTTAGAGCTGACAAATAATTGAAGATTCGATTGTTAGTTATCTTTCTGAGATCGATAACACAGGGAACCAGGCGGCGCTGACTCTAACCGGGTTACGAACTGCCAAAAATATTCCATCATCGAAATTTGGTCAATAACATTGTCGCTTAAGATTTATCACTCTAAAGAAACATATGACCGCATATTGATTAATTAATTAATCTGAATAAAGTTTAACACTTGACATTAAAAAATAGAGATCGCGAATTGATGTTGCTAGAGCCGCGATAGCGTAATTGGTAACGTACCAGGCTAGAATTCTGGAGTTCCCGGTTCGAACCCGGGCTGTGGCAATATTTTTTCACGATTTCTCTATAATTAAAAAATCGTCAGGTCTGGTTGCCTCATTAATTCTTAATGAATGAGTGCAGCAATTACAGCTGACAAATAATTAAAGATTCGATTGTTAGAGACCTTTCTGAGATCGATAACTCAGGGATCCAGGCGGCGCTGACTCTAACCGGGTTACGAACTGCCAAAAATATTCCATCATAGAAATTTGGTCAATATCATTGTCGCTAAAGATTTATCACTCTAAAGAAACATATGACCGCATATTGATTAATTAATTGGACTGAATAAAGTTTAACACATGACATTAAAAAATAGAGATCGTGAATTGATGTTGCTAGAGCCGCGGGAGCGTAATTCGTAACGTACCAGGCTAGAATTCTGGAGTTCCCGGGTCGAACCTGGGCTATGGCAATATTTTTTCTCGATTTCTTTAGAATTTAAAAATCGTCAGGTCTGGTTGCCTTATTATTTCTAAATGAATGAATGAGGCAATTAGAGCTGACAAATAATTAAAGATTGGATTGTTAGACATCTTTCTGAGATCGATAACACGAGGATCCAGGCGGCACTGTCTCTAACCGGATTACGAACTGCCACGAATATTCCATCATAGAAATTTTGTCAATAACATTGTCGCTTAAGATTTATCACTCTAAAGAAACATATGACCACATATTGAATAATTAATTAATCTGAATAAAGTTTAATGCTTGACATTAAGAAATAGAGATCGTGATTTGATGTTGCTAGAGCCGCGGTGGCGTAATTGGTAACATACCAGGCTAGAAATCTGGTGTTCCCGGTTCGAACCCGGGCTGTGGCAATATTTTTTCACGATTTCTTTAGAATTTAAAAATCGTCAGGTCTGGTTGCCTCATTAATTCTTAATGAATGGGTGCGGCAATTAGAGCTGACAAATAATTAAAGATTCGATTGTTAGAAACCTTTCTGAGATCGATAACTCAGGGATCAAGGCGGCGCCGACTCTAACCGGGTTACGAACTGCCAAAAATATTCCATCATAGAAATTTGGTCGATAACATTGTCGCTTAAGATTTATCACCCTAAACATACATATGACCGCATATTGCATAATTAATTAATCTGAATAAAGTTTAACACTTGACATTAAAAAATAGAGATCGTGAATTGATGTTGCTAGAGCCGCGGTGGCGTAATTGGTAACGTACCAGGCTAGATTTCTGGAGTTCCCGGTTAGAACCCGGGCTGTGGTAATATATTTTCACGATTTATTTAGAATTTAAAAATCGTCAGGTCTGGTTGCCTCATTAATTCTTAATGAATGAGTGAAGCAATTAGAGCTGACTAATAATTAAAGATTCGATTGTTAGAGATCTTTCTGAGATCGATAACACACGGAACCAGGCGGCACTGACTCCAACCGGGTTACGAACTGCCAAAAATATTCCATCATAGAAATTTGGTCGATAACATTGTCGCTTAAGATTTATCACTCTGAAAAAACATATGACCGCATAATGATTAATTAATTAAACTAAATAAAGTTTAACACTTGGCATTAAAAAATAGAGATCGTGAATTGATGTTGCTCGACCCGCGGGGGCGTAATTCGTGACGTACCAGACTAGAATTCTGGAGTTCCCGGGTCGAACCCGGGCTCTGGCAACAATTTTTCACGATTTCTTTTGAATTTAAAAATCGTAAGGTCTGGTTGCCTCATTAATTCTTAATGAATGAGTGCGGCAATTACAGCTGACAAATAATTAAAGATTCGATTGTTAGAGACCTTTCTGAGATCGATAACTCGGGGATCCAGGCGGCGCTGACTCTAACCGGGTTTCGGACTGCCAAAAATATTCCACCATAGAAATTTGGTCAATAACATTGTCGCTTAAGATTTATCACTCTAAAGAAACATATGAGCGCATATTGATTAATTAATTAGACTGAATAAAGTTTAACACTTGACATTAAAAAATAGAGATCGTGAATTGATATTGCTAGAGCCGCGGGGGCGTAATTCGTAACGTACTAGCCTAGAATTCTTGAGTTCCCGGGTCGAACCCGGGCTATGGCAATATTTTTTCTCGATTTCTTTAGAATTTAAAAATCGTCAGGTCTGGTTGCCTCATTATTTCTAAATAAATGAGTGAGGCAATTAGAGCTGACAAATAATCAAAGATTGGATTGTTAGACATCTTTCTGAGATCGATAACACGAGGATCCAGGCGGCACTGACTCTAACCGGATTACGAACTGCCAAGAATATACCATCATAGAAATTTGGTCAATAACATTGTCGGTTAAGATTTATCACTCTAAAGATACATATGACCGCATATTGATTAATAAATTAATCTGAAAAAAGTTTAACACTTGACATTAAAAAATAGAGATCGTGAATTGATGTTGCTAGAGCCGCGGTGGCGTAATTGGTAACGTACCGGGCTAGATTTCTGGAGTTCCCGGTTAGAACCCGGGCTGTGGCAATATATTTTCACGATTTATTTAGAATTTAAAAATCGTTAGGTCTGGTAGCCTCGATAATTCTTATTGAATGAGTGAAGCAATTAGAGCTGACAAATAATTAAAGATTCGATTGTTAGAGATCTTTCTGAGATCGATAACACATGGAACCAGGCGGCATTGCCTCCAACCGGGTTACGAACTGCCAAAAATATTCCATCATAGAAATTTGGTCGATAACATTGTCGCTTAAGATTTATCGCTCTAAAGAAGCATATGACCGCATAATGATTAATTAATTAGACTAAATAAAGTTTAACACTTGGCATTGAAAAATAGAGATCGTGAATTGATGTTGCTCGAGCCGCGGGGGCGTAATTCGTGACGTACCAGGCTAGAATTCTGGAGTTCCCGGGTCGAATCCGGGCTGTGGTAATATATTTTCACGATTTATTTAGAATTTAAAAATCGTCAGGTCTGGTTGCCTCATTAATTCTTAATGAATAACTGAAGCAATTAGAGCTGACTAATAATTAAAGATTCGATTGTTAGAGATCTTTCTGAGATCGATAACACACGGAACCAGGCGGCACTGACTCCAACCGGGTTACGAACTGCCAAAAATATTCCATCATAGAAATTTGGTCGATAACATTGTCGCTTAAGATTTATCACTCTGAAGAAACATATGACCGCATAATGATTAATTAATTAAACTAAATAAAGTTTAACACTTGGCATTAAAAAATAGAGATCGTGAATTGATGTTGCTCGACCCGCGGGGGCGTAATTCGTGACGTACCAGGCTAGAATTCTGGAGTTCCCGGGTCGAACCCGGGCTCTGGCAACAATTTTTCACGATTTCTTTAGAATTTAAAAATCGTAAAGTCTGGTTGCCTCATTAATTCTTAATGAATAAGTGCGGCAATTACAGCTGACAAATAATTAAAGATTCGATTGTTAGAGACCTTTCTGAGATCGATAACTCGGGGATCCAGGCGGCGCTGACTCTAACCGGGTTTCGGACTGCCAAAAATATTCCATCATAGAAATTTGGTCAATAACATTGTCGCTTAAGATTTATCACTCTAAAGAAACATATGACCGCATATTGATTAATTAATTAGAATGAATAAAGTTTAACACTTGATATTAAAAAATAGAGATCGTGAATTGATGTTGCTAGAGCCGCGGGGGCGTAATTCGTAACGTACCAGGCTAGAAATCTGGAGTTCCCGGTTCGAACCCGGGCTGTGGCAATATTTTTTCACGATTTCTTTAGAATTTAAAAATCGTCAGGTCTGGTTGCCTCATTAATTCTTAATGAATGGGTGCGGCAATTAGAGCTGACAAATAATTAAAGATTCGATTGTTAGAAACCTTTCTGAGATCGATAACTCAGGGATCCAGGCGGCGCTGACTCTAACCGGGTTACGAACTGCCAAAAATATTCCATCATAGAAATTTGGTCCATAACATTGTCGCTTAAGATTTATCACCCTAAACATACATATGACCGCATATTGAATAATTAATTAATCTGAATAAAGTTTAACACTTGACATTAAAAAATAGAGATCGTGAATTGATGTTGCTAGAGCTGCGGTGGCGTAATTGGTAACGTACCAGGCTAGATTTCTGGAGTTCCCGGTTAGAACCCGGGCTGTGGCAATATATTTTCACGATTTATTTAGAATTTAAAAATCGTCAGGTCTGGTTGCCTCATTAATTCTTAATGAATGAGTGAAGCAATTAGAGCTGACTAATAATTAAAGATTCGATTGTTAGAGATCTTTCTGAGATCGATAACACACGGAACCAGGTGGCACTGACTCCAACCGGGTCACGAACTGCCGAAAATATTCCATCATAGAAATTTGGTCGATAACATTGTCGCTTGAGTTTATCACTCTAAAGAAACATATGACCGCATAATGATTAATTAATTAGACTAAATAAAGTTTAACACTTGGCATTGAAAAATAGAGATCGTGAATTGATGTTGCTCGAGCCGCGGGGGCGTAATTCGTGACGTACCAGGCTAGAATTCTGGAGTTCCCGGGTCGAACCCGGGCTGTGGCAATAATTTTTCACGATTTCTTTAGAATTTAAAAATCGTCAGGTCTGGTTGCCTCATTAATTCTTAATGAATGAGTGCGGCAATTACAGCTGACAAATAATTAAAGATTCGATTGTTAGAGACCTTTCTGAGATCGATAACTCAGGGATCCAGGCGGCGCTGACTCTAACCGGGTTACGAACTGCCAAGAATATTCCATCATAGAAATTTGGTCAATAACATTGTCGCTTAAGATTTATCACTCTAAAGAAACATATGAGCGCATATTGATTAATTAATTAGACTGAATAAAGTTTAACACTTGACATTAAAAAATAGAGATCGTGAATTGATGTTGCTAGAGCCGCGGGGGCGTAATTCGTAACGTACTACCCTAGAATTCTGGAGTTCCCGGGTCGAACCCGGGCTATGGCAATATTTTTTCTCGATTTCTTTAGAATTTAAAAATCGTCAGGTCTGGTTGCCTCATTATTTCTAAATAAATGAGTGAGGCAATTAGAGCTGACAAATAATCAAAGATTGGATTGTTAGACATCTTTCTGAGATCGATAACACGAGGATCCAGGCGGCACTGACTCTAACCGGATTACGAACTGCCAAGAATATTCCATCATAGAAATTTGGTCAATAACATTGTCGGTTAAGATTTATCACTCTAAAGATACATATGACCGCATATTGATTAATAAATTAATCTGAAAAAAGTTTAACACTTGACATTAAAAAACAGAGATCGTGAATTGATGTTGCTAGAGCCGCGGTGGCGTAATTGGTAACGTACCGGGCTAGATTTCTGGAGTTCCCGGTTAGAACCCGGGCTGTGGCAATATATTTTCACGATTTATTTAGAATTTAAAAATCGTTAGGTCTGGTAGCCTCGATAATTCTTATTGAATGAGTGAAGCAATTAGAGCTGACAAATACCTAAAGATTCGATTGTTAGAGATCTTTCTGAGATCGATAACACATGGAACCAGGCGGCACTGCCTCCAACCGGGTTACGAACTGTCCAAAATATTCCATCATAGAAATTTGGTCAATAACATTGTCGCTTAAGATTTATCACTCTAAAGAAACATATGATCGCATATTGATTAACTAATTAATCTGAATAAAGTTTAACACTTGACATTAAAAAATAGAGATCGTAAAATTGATGTTGCTAGAGCCGCGATAGCGTAATTGGTAACGTACCAGGCTAGAATTCTGGAGTTCCCGGTTAGAACCCGGGCTGTGGCAATATATTTTAATGATTTCTTTAGAATTTAAAAATCGTCAGGTATTGTTGCCTCATTAATTCTAAATGAATCAGTAAGGCAATTAGAGCTGACAAATAATTGTAGATTCGATTGTTAGAGATCTTTCTGAGTGCGATAACACAGGGATCCAGGCTGCGCTGACTCTAACCGGGCTACGAACTGCCAAAAATATTCCATCATTGAAATTTGGTCAATAACATTGTCGCTTAAGATTTATCACTCTAAAGAAACATATGACCGCATATTGATTAATTAATTAGAATGAATAAAGTTTAACACTTGATATTAAAAAATAGAGATCGTGAATTGATGTTGCTAGAGCCGCGGGGGCGTAATTCGTAACGTACCAGGCTAGAAATCTGGAGTTCCCGGTTCGAACCCGGGCTGTGGCAATATTTTTTCACGATTTCTTTAGAATTTAAAAATCGTCAGGTCTGGTTGCCTCATTAATTCTTAATGAATGGGTGCGGCAATTAGAGCTGACAAATAATTAAAGATTCGATTGTTAGAAACCTTTCTGAGATCGATAACTCAGGGATCCAGGCGGCGCTGACTCTAACCGGGTTACGAACTGCCAAAAATATTCCATCATAGAAATTTGGTCCATAACATTGTCGCTTAAGATTTATCACCCTAAACATACATATGACCGCATATTGAATAATTAATTAATCTGAATAAAGTTTAACACTTGACATTAAAAAATAGAGATCGTGAATTGATGTTGCTAGAGCTGCGGTGGCGTAATTGGTAACGTACCAGGCTAGATTTCTGGAGTTCCCGGTTAGAACCCGGGCTGTGGCAATATATTTTCACGATTTATTTAGAATTTAAAAATCGTCAGGTCTGGTTGCCTCATTAATTCTTAATGAATGAGTGAAGCAATTAGAGCTGACTAATAATTAAAGATTCGATTGTTAGAGATCTTTCTGAGATCGATAACACACGGAACCAGGTGGCACTGACTCCAACCGGGTCACGAACTGCCGAAAATATTCCATCATAGAAATTTGGTCGATAACATTGTCGCTTGAGATTTATCACTCTAAAGAAACATATGACCGCATAATGATTAATTAATTAGACTAAATAAAGTTTAACACTTGGCATTGAAAAATAGAGATCGTGAATTGATGTTGCTCGAGCCGCGGGGGCGTAATTCGTGACGTACCAGGCTAGAATTCTGGAGTTCCCGGGTCGAACCCGGGCTGTGGCAATAATTTTTCACGATTTCTTTAGAATTTAAAAATCGTCAGGTCTGGTTGCCTCATTAATTCTTAATGAATGAGTGCGGCAATTACAGCTGACAAATAATTAAAGATTCGATTGTTAGAGACCTTTCTGAGATCGATAACTCAGGGATCCAGGCGGCGCTGACTCTAACCGGGTTACGAACTGCCAAGAATATTCCATCATGGAAATTTGGTCAATAACATTGTCGCTTAAGATTTATCACTCTAAAGAAACATATGAGCGCATATTGATTAATTAATTAGACTGAATAAAGTTTAACACTTGACATTAAAAAATAGAGATCGTGAATTGATGTTGCTAGAGCCGCGGGGGCGTAATTCGTAACGTACTACCCTAGAATTCTGGAGTTCCCGGGTCGAACCCGGGCTATGGCAATATTTTTTCTCGATTTCTTTAGAATTTAAAAATCGTCAGGTCTGGTTGCCTCATTATTTCTAAATAAATGAGTGAGGCAATTAGAGCTGACAAATAATCAAAGATTGGATTGTTAGACATCTTTCTGAGATCGATAACACGAGGATCCAGGCGGCACTGACTCTAACCGGATTACGAACTGCCAAGAATATTCCATCATAGAAATTTGGTCAATAACATTGTCGGTTAAGATTTATCACTCTAAAGATACATATGACCGCATATTGATTAATAAATTAATCTGAAAAAAGTTTAACACTTGACATTAAAAAACAGAGATCGTGAATTGATGTTGCTAGAGCCGCGGTGGCGTAATTGGTAACGTACCGGGCTAGATTTCTGGAGTTCCCGGTTAGAACCCGGGCTGTGGCAATATATTTTCACGATTTATTTAGAATTTAAAAATCGTTAGGTCTCGTAGCCTCGATAATTCTTATTGAATGAGTGAAGCAATTAGAGCTGACAAATACCTAAAGATTCGATTGTTAGAGATCTTTCTGAGATCGATAACACATGGAACCAGGCGGCACTGCCTCCAACCGGGTTACGAACTGTCCAAAATATTCCATCATAGAAATTTGGTCAATAACATTGTCGCTTAAGATTTATCACTCTAAAGAAACATATGATCGCATATTGATTAACTAATTAATCTGAATAAAGTTTAACACTTGACATTAAAAAATAGAGATCGTAAAATTGATGTTGCTAGAGCCGCGATAGCGTAATTGGTAACGTACCAGGCTAGAATTCTGGAGTTCCCGGTTAGAACCCGGGCTGTGGCAATATATTTTAATGATTTCTTTAGAATTTAAAAATCGTCAGGTATTGTTGCCTCATTAATTCTAAATGAATCAGTAAGGCAATTAGAGCTGACAAATAATTGTAGATTCGATTGTTAGAGATCTTTCTGAGTGCGATAACACAGGGATCCAGGCTGCGCTGACTCTAACCGGGCTACGAACTGCCAAAAATATTCCATCATCGAAATTTGGTCAATAACATTGTCGCTTAAGATTTATCACTCTAAAGAAACATATGACCGCATATTGATTAATTAATTAGACTGAATAAAGTTTAACACTTGACATTAAAAAATAGAGATCGTGAATTGATGTTGCTAGAGCCGCGGGGGCGTAATTCGTAACGTACCAGGCTAGAATTCTGGAGTTCCCGGGTCGAACCCGGGCTATGGCAATATTTTTTCTCTATTTCTTTACAATTTAAAAATCGTCAGGTCTGGTTGCCTTATTATTTCTAAATGAATGAGTGAGGCAATTAGAGCTGACAAATAATTAAAGATTGGATTGTTAGACATCTTTCTGAGATCGATAATACGAGGATCCAGGCGGCACTGACTCTAACCGGATTACGAACTGCCAAGAATATTCCATCATAGAAATTTTGTCAATAACATTGTCGCTTAAGATTTATCACTCTAAAGAAACATATGACCACATATTGATTAATTAATTAATCTGAATAAAGTTTAATGCTTGACATTAAGAAACAGAGATCGTGATTTGATGTTGCTCGAGCCGCGGGGGCGTAATTCGTGACGTACCAGGCTAGAATTCTGGAGTTCCCGGGTCGAACCCGGGCTGTGGCAATATTTTTTCACGATTTCTTTAGAATTTAAAAATCGTCAGGTCTGGTTGCCTCATTGATACTTAATGAATGAGTGAGGCAATTAGAGCTGACAAAGAATTAAAGATTCGATTGTTAGAGACCTTTCTGAGATCGATATCACAGGGATCCAGGCGGCGCTGACTCTAACCGGGTTACGAACTGCCAAAAATATTCCATCATAGAAATTTGGTCAATAACATTGTCGCTTAAGATTTATCACTCTAAAGAAACATATGACCGCATATTGATTAACTAATTAATCTGAATAAAGTTTAACACTTGAAATTAAAAAATAGAGATCGTAAAATTGATGTTGCTAGAGCCGCGATGGCGTAATTGGTAACGTACCAGGCTAGAGATCTGGAGTTACCGGTTAGAACCCGGGCTGTGGCAATATATTTTCATGATTTCTTTAGAATTTAAAAATCGTCAGGTCTTGTTGCCTCATTAATTCTAAATGAATCAGTAAGGCAATTAGAGCTGACAAAGAATTAAAGATTCGATTGTTAGAGACCTTTCTGAGATCGATATCACAGGGATCCAGGCGGCGCTGACTCTAACCGGGTTACGAACTGCAAAAAATATTCCATCATAGAAATTTGGTCAATAACATTGTCGCTTTAGATTTATCACTCTAAAGAAACATATGACCGCATATTGATTAACTAATTAATCTGAATAAAGTTTAACACTTGACACTAAAAAATAGAGATCGTAAAATTGATGTTGCTAGAGCCGCGATAGCGTAATTGGTAACGTACCAGGCTAGAATTCTGGAGTTCCCGGTTAGAACCCGGGCTGTGGCAATATATTTTCACGATTTCTTTAGAATTTTAAAATCGTCAGGTCTGGTTGCCTCATTGATACTTAATGAATGAGTGAGGCAATTAGAGCTGACAAATAATTGAAGATTCGATTGTTAGAGATCTTTCTGAGTGCGATAACACAGGGATCCAGGCTGCGCTGACTCTAACCGGGTTACGAACTGCCAAAAATATTCCATCATCGAAATTTGGTCAATAACATTGGCGCTTAAGATTTATCACTCTAAAGAAACATATGACCGCATATTGATTAATTAATTAGACTGAATAAAGTATAACACTTGACATTAAAAAATAGAGATCGTGAATTGATGTTGCTAGAGCCGCGGGGGCGTAATTCGTAACGTACCAGGCTAGAATTCTGGAGTTCCCGGGTCGAACCCGGGCTATGGCAATATTTTTTCTCGATTTCTTTAGAATTTAAAAATCGTCAGGTCTGGTTGCCTCATTATTTCTAAATGAATGAGTGAGGCAATTAGAGCTGACAAATAATTAAAGATTGGATTGTTAGACATCTTTCTGAGATCGATAACACGAGGATCCAGGCGGCACTGACTCTAACCGGATTACAAACTGTCAAGAATATTCCATCATAGAAATTTTGTCAATATCATTGTCGCTTAAGATTTATCACTCTAAAGAAACATATGACTGCATAATGATTAATTAATTAGACTAAATAAAGTTTAACACTTGGCATTGAAAAATAGAGATCGTGAATTGATGTTGCTCGAGCCGCGGGGGCGTAATTCGTGACGTACCAGGCTAGAATTCTGGAGTTCCCGGGTCGAACCCGGGCTGTGGCAATATTTTTTCACGATTTCTTTAGAATTTAAAAATCGTCAGGTCTGGTTGCCTCATTGATACTTAATGAAAGAGTGAGGCAATTAGAGCTGACAAAGAATTAAAGATTCGATTGTTAGAGATCTTTCTGAGATCGATATCACAGGGATCCAGGCGGCGCTGACTCAACCGGGTTACGAACTGCCAAAAATATTCCATCATAGAAATTTGGTCAATAACATTGTCGCTTAAGATTTATCACTCTAACGAAACATATGACCGCATATTGATTAACTAATTAATCTGAGAAAAGTTTAACACTTGACATTAAAAAATAGAGATCGTGAATTGATGTTGCTAGAGCCGCGATGGCGTAATTGGTAATGTACCAGGCTAGAATTCTGAAGTTCCCGGTTCGAACCCGGGCTGTGGCAATAGTTTTCACGATTTCTTTAGAATTTAAAAATCGTCAGGTCTGGTTGCCACATTAATTCTAAATTTATCAGTGAAGCATTTAGAGCTGACAAATAATTGAAGATTCGATTGTTAGTTATCTTTCTGAGATCGATAACACGAGGATCCAGGCGGCACTGACTCTAACCGGGTTACGAACTGCCAAAAATATTCCATCATCGAAATTTGGTCAATAACATTGTCGCTTAAGATTTATCACTCTAAAGAAACATATGACCGCATATTTATTAATTAATTAATCTGAATAAAGTTTAACACTTGACATTAAAAAATAGAGATCGCTAATTGATGTTGCTAGAGCCGCGATAGCGTAATTGGTAACGTACCAGGCTAGAGATCTGGAATTCCCGGTTCGAACCCGGGCTGTGGCAATTTTTTTTCAAGATTTCTTTAGAATTAAAAAATCGTCAGGTCTGGTTGCCTTATTAATTCTTAATGAATGAGTGCTGCAATTAGAGCTGACAAAGAATTAAAGATTCGATTGTTAAAGACCTTTCTGAGATCGATATCACAGGGATCCAGGCGGCGCTGACTCTAACCGGGTTACGAACTGCCAAAAATATTCCATCATAGAAATTTGGTCAATAACATTGTCGCTTAAGATTTATCACTCTAAAGAAACATATGACCGCATATTGATTAACGAATTAATCTGAATAAAGTTTAACACTTGAAATTACAAAATAGAGATCGTAAAATTGACGTTGCTAGAGCCGCGATGGCGTAATTGGTAACGTACCAGGCTAGAGATCTGGAGTTCCCGGGTAGAACTCGGGCTGTGGCAATATATTTTCATGATTTCTTTAGAATTTAAAAATCGTCAGGTCTTGTTGCCTCATTAATTCTAAATGAATCAGTAAGGCAATTAGAGCTGACAAATAATTGAAGATTCGATTGTTAGAGATCTTTCTGAGTGCGATAACACTGGGAACCGGGCGGCACTGACTCCAACCGGGTTACGAACTGTCAAAAATATTCCATCATAGAAATTTGGTCAATAACATTGTCGCTTAAGATTTGTCACTTTAAGGAAGAGTATGACCGCATAGTGATTAATTAATTAGACTGAATAAAGTTTAACACTTGACATTGAAAAATAGAGATCGTGAATTGATGTTGCTAGAGCCGCGATGGCGTAATTGGTAATGTACCAGGCTAGAATTCTGAAGTTCCCGGTTCGAACCCGGGCTGTGGCCATAGTTTTCACGATTTCCTTAGAATTTAAAAATCGTCAGGTCTGGTTGCCACATTAATTCTAAATGTATCGGTGAAGCATTTAGAGCTGACAAATAATTAAAGATTCGATTGCTAGTTATCTTTCTGAGATCGATAACACAGGGAACCAGGCGGCGCTGACTCTAACCGGGTTACGAACTGCCAAAAATATTCCATCATCGAAATTTGGTCAATAACATTGTCGCTTAAGATTTATCACTCTAAAGAAACATATGACCGCATATTGATTAATTAATTAATATGAATAAAGTTTTACACTTGACATTAAGAAATAGAGATCGTGAATTGATGTTGCTAGAGCCGCGGTGGCACAATTGGTATCGTACCAGGCTAGAATTCTGGAGTTCCCGGTTCGAACCCGGGCTGTGGCAATAATTTTTCACGATTTCGTTAGAATTCAAAAATCGTCAGGTCTGGTTGCCTCATTAATTCTTAATGAATGAGTGCCGCAATTACAGCTGACAAATAATTAATGATTCGATTGTTAGAGACCTTTCTGAGATCGATAACACAGGGATTCAGGCGGCGCTGACTCTAACCGGGTTACGAACTGCCAAAAATATTCCATCATAGAAATTTGGTCAATAACATTGTCGCTTAAGATTTATCACTCTAAAGAAACATAAGACCGCATATTGATTAACTAATTAATCTGAATAAAGTTTAACAGATGAAATTAAAAAATAGAGATCGTCAAATTGATGTTGCTAGAGCCGCGATGGCGTAATTGGTAATGTACCAGGCTAGAATTCTGGAGTTCCCGGTTCGAACCCGGGCTGTGGCATTAGTTTTCACGATTTCTTTAGAATTTAAAAATCGTCAGGTCTGGTTGCCACATTAATTCTAAATGTATCAGTGAAGCATTTAGAGCTGACAAAGAATTAAAGATTCGATTGTTAGAGACCTTTCTGAAATCGATAACACACGGATCCAGGCTGCGCTGACTCTAACCGGGTTACGAATTGCCAAATATATTCCATCATCGAAATTTGGGCAATAACATTGTCGCTTAAGATTTATCACTCTAAAGAAACATATGACCGCATATTGATTAATTAATTAGACTGAATAAAGCTTAACACTTGACATTAAAAAATAGAGATCGTGAATTGATGTTGCTAGAGCCGCGGGGGCGTAATTCGTAACGTACCAGGCTAGAATTCTGGAGTTCCCGGGTCGAACCCGGGCTATGGCAATATTTTTTCTCGATTTCTTTAGAATTTAAAAATCGTCAGGTCTGGTTGCCTTATTATTTCTAAATGAATGAATGAGGCAATTAGAGCTGACAAATAATTAAAGATTGGATTGTTAGACATCTTTCTGAGATCGATAACTCAGGGATCCAGGCGGCGCTGACGCTAACCGGGTTACGAACTGCCAACAATATTCCATCATAGAAATTTGGTCAATAACATTGTCGCTTAAGATTTATCACTCTAAAGAAACATATGACCGCATATTAATTAATTAATTAATCTGAATAAAGTTTAAAGCTTGACATTAAGAAATAGAGATTGTGATTTGATGTTGCTAGAGCCGCGGTGGCGTAATTGGTAACATTCCAGGCTAGAATTCTGGAGTTCCCGGTTCGAACCCGGGCTGTGGCAATATTTTTTCACGATTTCTTTAGAATTTAAAAATCGTCAGGTCTGGTTGCCTCATTGATACTTAATGAATGAGTGAGGCAATTAGAGCTGACAAAGAATTAAAGATTCGATTGTTAGAGACCTTTCTGAGATCGATATCACAGGGATCCAGGCGGCGCTGACTCTAACCGGGTTACGAACTGCCAAAAATATTGCATCATAGAAATTTGGTCAATAACATTGTCGCTTAAGATTTATCACTCTAAAGAAACATATGACCGCATATTGATTAATTAATTAATCTGAATAAAGTTTAACACTTGACATTAAAAAATAGAGATCGCGAATTGATGTTGCTAGAGCCGCGATAGCGTAATTGGTAACGTACCAGGCTAGAATTCTGGAGTTCCCGGTTCGAACCCGGGCTGTGGCAATATTTTTTCACGATTTCTCTAGAATTAAAAAATCGTCAGGTCTGGTTGCTTTATTAATTCTTAATGAATGAGTGCTGCAATTAGAGCTGACAAAGAATTTAAGATTCGATTGTTAGAGACCTTTCTGAGATCGATATCACAGGGATCCAGGCGGCGCTGACTCTAACCGGGTTACGAACTGCCAAAAATATCCCATCATAGAAATTTGGTCAATAACATTGTCGCTTAAGATTTATCACTCTAAAGAAACATATGACCGCATAATGATTAATTAATTAGACTAAATAAAGTTTAACACTTGGCATTGAAAAATAGAGATCGTGAATTGATGTTGCTCGAGCCGCGGGGGCGTAATTCGTGACGTACCAGGCTAGAATTCTGGAGTTCCCGGGTCGAATCCGGGCTGTGGCAATATTTTTTCACGATTTCTTTAGAATTTAAAAATCGTCAGGTCTGGTTGCCTCATTGATACTTAATGAATGAGTGAGGCAATTAGAGCTGACAAAGAATTAAAGATTCGATTGTTAGAGACCTTTCTGAGATCGATATCACAGGGATCCAGGCGGCGCTGACTCTAACCGGGTTACGAACTGCCAAAAATATTCCATCATAGAAATTTGGTCAATAACTTTGTCGCTTAAGATTTATCACTGTAACGAAACATATGACCGCATATTGATTAACTAATTAATCTGAATAAAGTTTAACACTTGAAATTAAAAAATAGAGATCGTAAAATTGATGTTGCTAGAGCCGCGATGGCTTAATTGGTAACGTACCAGGCTAGAATTCTGGAGTTCCCGGTTAGAACCCGGGTTGTGGCAATAGTTTTCACGATTTCTTTAGAATTTAAAAATCGTCAGGTCTGGTTGCCACATTAATTCTAAATTTATCAGTGAAGCATTTAGAGCTGACAAATAATTGAAGATTCGATTGTTAGTTATCTTTCTGAGATCGATAACACAGGGAACCAGGCGACGCTGACTCTAACCGGGTTACGAACTGCCAAAAATATTTCATCATCGAAATTTGGTCAATAACATTGTCGCTTAAGATTTATCACTCTAAAGAAACATATGACCGCATATTGATCAATTAATTAATCTGAATAAAGTTTAACACTTGACATTAAAAAATAGAGGGCGCGAATTTATGTTGCTAGAGCCGCGATAGCGTAATTGGTAACGTACCAGGCTAGAATTCTGGAGTTCCCGGTTCGAACCCGGGCTGTGGCAATATTTTTTTACGATTTCTTTAGAATTAAAAAATCGTCAGGTCTGGTTGCGTTATTAATTCTTAATGAATGAGTGCCGCAATTACAGCTGACAAATAATTAAGGATTCGATTGTTAGAGACCTTTCTGAGATCGATAACACAGGGATCCAGGCTGCGCTAACTCTAACCGGGTTACGAACTGCCAAAAATATTCCATCATAGAAATTAGGTCAATAACATTGTCGCTTAAGATTTATCACTCTAAAGAAACATATGACCGCTCAATGATTAATTAATTAGACTAAATAAAGTTTAACACTTGGCATTGAAAAATAAAGATCGTGAATTGATGTTGCTCGAGCCGCTGGGGCGTAATTCGTGACGTACCAGGCTAGAATTCTGGAGTTCCCGGGTCGAACCCGGGCTATTCCAATATTTTTTCACGATTTCTTTAGAACTTAAAAATCGTCAGGTCTGGTTGCTACATTAATTTTAAATTTATCAGTGAAGCATTTAGAGCTGACAAATAATTGAAGATTCGATTGTTAGTTATCTTTCTGAGATCGATAACACAGGGAACCAGGCGGCGCTGACTCTAACCGGGTTACGAACTGCCAAAAATATTCCATCATCGAAATTTGGTCAATAACATTGTCGCTTAAGATTTATCACTCTAAAGAAACATATGACCGCATATTGATTAATTAATTAATCTGAATAAAGTTTAACACTTGACATTAAAAAATAGAGATCGCGAATTGATGTTGCTAGAGCCGCGATAGCGTAATTGGTAACGTACCAGGCTAGAATTCTGGAGTTCCCGGTTCGAACCCGGGCTGTGGCAATATTTTTTCACGATTTCTCTAGAATTAAAAAATCGTCAGGTCTGGTTGCCTTATTAATTCTTAATGAATGAGTGCTGCAATTAGAGCTGACAAAGAATTTAAGATTCGATTGTTAGAGACCTTTCTGAGATCGATATCACAGGGATCCAGGCGGCGCTGACTCTAACCGGGTTACGAACTGCCAAAAATATTCCATCATAGAAATTTGGTCAATAACATTGTCGCTTAAGATTTATCACTCTAAAGAAACATATGACCGCATATTGATTAATTAATTAGACTGAATAAAGTATAACACTTGACATTAAAAAATAGAGATCGTGAATTGATGTTGCTAGAGCCGCGGGGGCGTAATTCGTAACGTACCAGGCTAGAATTCTGGAGTTCCCGGGTCGAACCCGGGCTGTGGCAATATTTTTTCACGATTTCTTTAGAATTTAAAATTCGTTAGTTCTGGTTGCCTCATTGATACTTAATGAAAGAGTGAGGCAATTAGAGCTGACAAAGAATTAAAGATTCGATTGTTAGAGACCTTTCTGAGATCGATATCACAGGGATCCAGGCGGCGCTGACTCAACCGGGTTACGAACTGCCAAAAATATTCCATCATAGAAATTTGGTCAATAACATTGTCGCTTAAGATTTATCACTCTAACGAAACATATGACCGCATATTGATTAACTAATTAATCTGAATAAAGTTTAACACTTGACATTAAAAAATAGAGATCGTGAATTGATGTTGCTAGAGCCGCGATGGCGTAATTGGTAATGTACCAGGCTAGAATTCTGAAGTTCCCGGTTCGAACCCGGGCTGTGGCAATAGTTTTCACGATTTCTTTAGAATTTAAAAATCGTCAGGTCTGGTTGCCACATTAATTCTAAATTTATCAGTGAAGCATTTAGAGCTGACAAATAATTGAAGATTCGATTGTTAGTTATCTTTCTGAGATCGATAACACAGGGAACCAGGCGGCGCTGACTCTAACCGGGTTACGAACTGCCAAAAATATTCCATCATCGAAATTTGGTCAATAACATTGTCGCTTAAGATTTATCACTCTGAAGAAACATATGACCGCATATTAATTAATTAATTAATCTGAATAAAGTTTAACACTTGACATTAAAAAATAGAGATCGCGAATTGATGTTGCTAGAGCCGCGATAGCGTAATTGGTAACGTACCAGGCTAGAATTCTGGAATTCCCGGTTCGAACCCGGGCTGTCGCAATATTTTTTCACGATTTCTTTAGAATTAAAAAATCGTCAGGTCTGGTTGCCTTATTAATTCTTAATGAATGAGTGCTGCAATTAGAGCTGACAAAGAATTAAAGATTCGATTGTTAAAGACCTTTCTGAGATCGATATCACAGGGATCCAGGCGGCGCTGACTCTAACCGGGTTACGAACTGCCAAAAATATTCCATCATAGAAATTTGGTCAATAACATTGTCGCTTAAGATTTATCACTCTAAAGAAACATATGACCGCATATTGATTAACGAATTAATCTGAATAAAGTTTAACACTTGAAATTAAAAAATATAAATCGTAAAATTGACGTTGCTAGAGCCGCGATGGCGTAATTGGTAACGTACCAGGCTAGAATTCTGGAGTTCCCGGTTAGAACCCGGGTTGTGGCAATAGTTTTCACGATTTCTTTAGAATTTAAAAATCGTCAGGTCTGGTTGCCACATTAATTCTAAATTTATCGGTGAAGCATTTAGAGCTGACAAATAATTAAAGATTCGATTGCTAGTTATCTTCCTGAGATCGATAACACAGGGAACCAGGCGGCGCTGACTCTAACCGGGTTACGAACTGCCAAAAATATTCCATCATCGAAATTTGGTCAATAACATTGTCGCTTAAGATTTATCACTCTAAAGAAACATATGACCGCATATTGATTAATTAATTAATATGAATAAAGTTTTACACTTGACATTAAGAAATAGAGATCGTGAATTGATGTTGCTAGAGCCGCGGTGGCACAATTGGTATCGTACCAGGCTAGAATTCTGGAGTTCCCGGTTCGAACCCGGGCTGTGGCAATAATTTTTCACGATTTCGTTAGAATTTAAAAATCGTCAGGTCTGGTTGCCTCATTAATTCTTAATGAATGAGTGCCGCAATTACAGCTGACAAATGATTAATGATTCGATTGTTAGAGACCTTTCTGAGATCGATAATACAGGCATTCAGGCGGCGCTGACTCTAACCGGGTTACGAACTGCCAAAAATATTCCATCATAGAAATTTGGTCAATAACATTGTCGCTTAAGATTTATCACTCTAACGAAACATATGACCGCATATTGATTAACTAATTAATCTGAATAAAGTTTAACACTTGAAATTAAAAAATAGAGATCGTAAAATTGATGTTGCTAGAGCCGCGATGGCTTAATTGGTAACGTACCAGGCTAGAATTCTGGAGTTCCCGGTTAGAACCCGGGTTGTGGCAATAGTTTTCACGATTTCTTTAGAATTTAAAAATCGTCAGGTCTTGTTGCTTCATTAATTCTAAATGAATCAGTAAGGCAATTAGAGCTGACAAATAATTGAAGATTCGATTGTTAGAGATCTTTCTGAGTGCGATAACACAGGGATCCAGGCTGCGCTGACTCTAACCGGGTTACGAACTGCCAAAAATATTCGATCATCGAAATTTGGTCAATAACATTGTCGCTTAAGATTTATCACTCTAAAGAAACATATGACCGAATATTGATTAATTAATTAGACTGAATTAAGTTTAACACTTGACATTAAAAAATAGAGATCGTGAATTGATGTTGCTAGAGCCGCGGGGGCGTAATTCGTAACGTACCAGGCTAGAATTCTGGAGTTCCCGGGTCGAACCCGGGCTATGGCAATATTTTTTCTCGATTTCTTTAGAATTTAAAAATCGTCAGGTCTGGTTGCCTCATTATTTCTAAATGAATGAGTGAGGCAATTAGAGCTGACAAATAATTGAAGATTGGATTGTTAGACATCTTTCTGAGATCGATAACACGAGGATCCAGGCGGCACTGACTCTAACCGGATTACAAACTGCCAAGAATATTCCATCATAGAAATTTTGTCAATGACATTGTCGCTTAAGATTTATCACTCTAAAGAAAAATATGACCGCATAATGATTAATTAATTAGACTAAATAAAGTTTAACACTCGGCATTGAAAAATAGAGATCGTGAATTGATGTTGCTCGAGCCGCGGGGGCGTAATTCGTGACGTGCCAGGCTAGAATTCTGGAGTTCCCGGGTCGAACCCGGGCTGTGGCAATATTTTTTCACGATTTCTTAAGATTTTAAAAATCGTCAGGTCTGGTTGCCTCATTGATACTTAATGAATGAGTGAGGCAATTAGAGCTGACAAAGAATTAAAGATTCGATTGTTAGAGACCTTTCTGAGATCGATATCACAGGGATCCAGGCGGCGCTGACTCTAACCGGGTTACGAACTGCCAAAAATATTCCATCATAGAAATTTGGTCAATAACATTGTCGCTTAAGATTTATCACTCTAAAGAAACATATGACCGCATATTGATTAACTAATTAATCTGAATAAAGTTTAACACTTGAAATTAAAAAATAGAGATCGTAAAATTGATGTTGCTAGAGCCGCGATGGCGTAATTGGTAACGTACCAGGCTAGAGATCTGGAGTTACCGGTTAGAACCCGGGCTGTGGCAATATATTTTCATGATTTCTTTAGAATTTAAAAATCGTCAGGTCTTGTTGCCTCATTAATTCTAAATGAATCAGTAAGGCAATTAGAGCTGACAAAGAATTAAAGATTCGATTGTTAGAGACCTTTCTGAGATCGATATCACAGGGATCCAGGCGGCGCTGACTCTAACCGGGTTACGCACTGCCAAAAATATTCCATCATAGAAATTTGGTCAATAACATTGTCGCTTTAGATTTATCACTCTAAAGAAACATATGACCGCATATTGATTAACTAATTAATCTGAATAAAGTTTAACACTTGACACTAAAAAATAGAGATCGTAAAATTGATGTTGCTAGAGCCGCGATAGCGTAATTGGTAACGTACCAGGCTAGAATTCTGGAGTTCCCGGTTAGAACCCGGGCTGTGGCAATATATTTTCACGATTTCTTTAGAATTTAAAAATCGTCAGGTCTGGTTTCCTCATTGATACTTAATGAATGAGTGAGGCAATTAGAGCTGACAAATAATTGAAGATTCGATTGTTAGAGATCTTTCTGAGTGCGATAACACAGGGATCCAGGCTGCGCTGACTCTAACCGGGTTACGAACTGCCAAAAATATTCCATCATCGAAATTTGGTCAATAACATTGGCGCTTAAGATTTATCACTCTAAAGAAACATATGACCGCATATTGATTAATTAATTAGACTGAATAAAGTATAACACTTGACATTAAAAAATAGAGATCGTGAATTGATGTTGCTAGAGCCGCGGGGGCGTAATTCGTAACGTACCAGGCTAGAATTCTGGAGATCCCGGGTCGAACCCGGGCTATGGCAATATTTTTTCTCGATTTCTTTAGAATTTAAAAATCGTCAGGTCTGGTTGCCTCATTATTTCTAAATGAATGAGTGAGGCAATTAGAGCTGACAAATAATTAAAGATTGGATTGTTAGACATCTTTCTGAGATCGATAACACGAGGATCCAGGCGGCACTGACTCTAACCGGATTACAAACTGTCAAGAATATTCCATCATAGAAATTTTGTCAATATCATTGTCGCTTAAGATTTATCACTCTAAAGAAACATATGACCGCATAATGATTAATTAATTAGACTAAATAAAGTTTAACACTTGGCATTGAAAAATAGAGATCGTGAATTGATGTTGCTCGAGCCGCGGGGGCGTAATTCGTGACGTACCAGGCTAGAATTCTGTAGTTCCCGGGTCGAACCCGGGCTGTGGCAATATTTTTTCACGATTTCTTTAGAATTTAAAAATCGTCAGGTCTGGTTGCCTCATTGATACTTAATGAAAGAGTGAGGCAATTAGAGCTGACAAAGAATTAAAGATTCGATTGTTAGAGATCTTTCTGAGATCGATATCACAGGGATCCAGGCGGCGCTGACTCAACCGGGTTACGAACTGCCAAAAATATTCCATCATAGAAATTTGGTCAATAACATTGTCGCTTAAGATTTATCACTCTAACGAAACATATGACCGCATATTGATTAACTAATTAATCTGAATAAAGTTTAACACTTGACATTAAAAAATAGAGATCGTGAATTGATGTTGCTAGAGCCGCGATGGCGTAATTGGTAATGTACCAGGCTAGAATTCTGAAGTTCCCGGTTCGAACCCGGGCTGTGGCAATAGTTTTCACGATTTCTTTAGAATTTAAAAATCGTCAGGTCTGGTTGCCACATTAATTCTAAATTTATCAGTGAAGCATTTAGCGCTGACAAATAATTGAAGATTCGATTGTTAGTTATCCCTCTGAGATCGATAACACGAGGATCCAGGCGGCGCTGACTCTAACCGGGTTACGAACTGCCAAAAATATTCCATCATCGAAATTTGGTCAATAACATTGTCGCTTAAGATTTATCACTCTAAAGAAACATATGACCGCATATTTATTAATTAATTAATCTGAATAAAGTTTAACACTTGACATTAAAAAATAGAGATCGCGAATTGATGTTGCTAGAGCCGCGATAGCGTAATTGGTAACGTACCAGGCTAGAGATCTGGAATTCCCGGTTCGAACCCGGGCTGTGGCAATTTTTTTTCAAGATTTCTTTAGAATTAAAAAATCGTCAGGTCTGGTTGCCTTATTAATTCTTAATGAATGAGTGCTGCAATTAGAGCTGACAAAGAATTAAAGATTCGATTGTTAAAGACCTTTCTGAGATCGATATCACAGGGATCCAGGCGGCGCTGACTCTAACCGGGTTACGAACTGCCAAAAATATTCCATCATAGAAATTTGGTCAATAACATTGTCGCTTAAGATTTATCACTCTAAAGAAACATATGACCGCATATTGATTAACGAATTAATCTGAATAAAGTTTAACACTTGAAATTACAAAATAGAGATCGTAAAATTGACGTTGCTAGAGCCGCGATGGCGTAATTGGTAACGTACCAGGCTAGAGATCTGGAGTTCCCGGTTAGAACTCGGGCTGTGGCAATATATTTTCATGATTTCTTTAGAATTTAAAAATCGTCAGGTCTTGTTGCCTCATTAATTCTAAATGAATCAGTAAGGCAATTAGAGCTGACAAATAATTGAAGATTCGATTGTTAGAGATCTTTCTGAGTGCGATAACACTGGGAACCGGGCGGCACTGACTCCAACCGGGTTACGAACTGTCAAAAATATTCCATCATAGAAATTTGGTCAATAACATTGTCGCTCAAGATTTGTCACTTTAAGGAAGAGTATGACCGCATAGTGATTAATTAATTAGACTGAATAAAGTTTAACACTTGACATTAAAAAATAGAGATCGTGAATTGATGTTGCTAGAGCCGCGATGGCGTAATTGGTAATGTACCAGGCTAGAATTCTGAAGTTCCCGGTTCGAACCCGGGCTGTGGCAATAGTTTTCACGATTTCCTTAGAATTTAAAAATCGTCAGGTCTGGTTGCCACATTAATTCTAAATGTATCGGTGAAGCATTTAGAGCTGACAAATAATTAAAGATTCGATTGCTAGTTATCTTTCTGAGATCGATAACACAGGGAACCAGGCGGCGCTGACTCTAACCGGGTTACGAACTGCCAAAAATATTCCATCATCGAAATTTGATCAATAACATTGTCGCTTAAGATTTATCACTCTAAAGAAACATATGACCGCATATTGATTAATTAATTAATATGAATAAAGTTTTACACTTGACATTAAGAAATAGAGATCGTGAATTGATGTTGCTAGAGCCGCGGTGGCACAATTGGTATCGTACCAGGCTAGAATTCTGGAGTTCCCGGTTCGAACCCGGGCTGTGGCAATAATTTTTCACGATTTCGTTAGAATTTAAAAATCGTCAGGTCTGGTTGCCTCATTAATTCTTAATGAATGAGTGCCGCAATTACAGCTGACAAATAATTAATGATTCGATTGTTAGAGACCTTTCTGAGATCGATAACACAGGGATTCAGGCGGCGCTGACTCTAACCGGGTTACGAACTGCCAAAAATATTCCATCATAGAAATTTGGTCAATAACATTGTCGCTTAAGATTTATCACTCTAAAGAAACATATGACCGCATATTGATTAACTAATTAATCTGAATAAAGTTTAACAGATGAAATTAAAAAATAGAGATCGTCAAATTGATGTTGCTAGAGCCGCGATGGCGTAATAGGTAATGTACCAGGCTAGAATTCTGGAGTTCCCGGTTCGAACCCGGGCTGTGGCATTAGTTTTCACGATTTCTTTAGAATTTAAAAATCGTCAGGTCTGGTTGCCACATTAATTCTAAATGTATCAGTGAAGCATTTAGAGCTGACAAAGAATTAAAAATTCGATTGTTAGAGACCTTTCTGAAATCGATAACACACGGATCCAGGCTGCGCTGACTCTAACCGGGTTACGAATTGCTAAATATATTCCATCATCGAAATTTGGTCAATAACATTGTCGCTTAAGATTTATCACTCTAAAGAAACATATGACCGCATATTGATTAATTAATTAGACTGAATAAAGCTTAACACTTGACATTAAAAAATAGAGATCGTGAATTGATGTTGCTAGAGCCGCGGGGGCGTAATTCGTAACGTACCAGGCTAGAATTCTGGAGTTCCCGGGTCGAACCCGGGCTATGGCAATATTTTTTCTCGATTTCTTTAGAATTTAAAAATCGTGAGGTCTGGTTGCCTTATTATTTCTAAATGAATGAATGAGGCAATTAGAGCTGACAAATAATTAAAGATTGGATTGTTAGACATCTTTCTGAGATCGATAACTCAGGGATCCAGGCGGCGCTGACTCTAACCGGGTTACGAACTGCCAACAATATTCCATCATAGAAATTTGGTCAATAACATTGTCGCTTAAGATTTATCACTCTAAAGAAACATATGACCGCATATTAATTAATTAATTAATCTGAATAAAGTTTAAAGCTTGACATTAAGAAATAGAGATTGTGATTTGATGTTGCTAGAGCCGCGGTGGCGTAATTGGTAACATACCAGGCTAGAATTCTGGAGTTCCCGGTTCGAACCCGGGCTGTGGCAATATTTTTTCACGATTTCTTTAGAATTTAAAAATCGTCAGGTCTGGTTGCCTCATTGATACTTAATGAATGAGTGAGGCAATTAGAGCTGACAAAGAATTAAAGATTCGATTGTTAGAGACCTTTCTGAGATCGATATCACAGGGATCCAGGCGGCGCTGACTCTAACCGGGTTACGAACTGCCAAAAATATTCCATCATAGAAATTTGGTCAATAACATTGTCGCTTAAGATTTATCACTCTAACGAAACATATGACCGCATATTGATTAACTAATTAATCTGAATAAAGTTTAACACTTGAAATTAAAAAATAGAGATCGTAAAATTGATGTTGCTAGAGCCGCGATGGCGTAATTGGTAACGTACCAGGCTAGAATTCTGGAGTTCCCGGTTAGAACCCGGGCTGTGGCAATAGTTTTCACGATTTCTTTAGAATTTAAAAATCGTCAGGTCTGGTTGCCACATTAATTCTAAATTTATCAGTGAAGCATTTAGAGCTGACAAATAATTAAGGATTCGATTGTTAGAGACCTTTCTGAGATCGATAACACAGGGATCCAGGCTGCGCTAACTCTAACCGGGTTACGAACTGCCAAAAATATTCCATCATAGAAATTTGGTCAATAACATTGTCGCTTAAGATTTATCACTCTAAAGAAACATATGACCGCATAATGATTAATTAATTAGACTAAATAAAGTTTAACACTTGGCATTGAAAAATAGAGATCGTGAATTGATGTTGCTCGAGCCGCGGGGGCGTAATTCGTGACGTACCAGGCTAGAATTCTGGAGTTCCCGGGTCGAATCCGGGCTGTGGCAATATTTTTTCACGATTTCTTTAGAATTTAAAAATCATCAGGTCTGGTTGCCTCATTGATACTTAATGAATGAGTGAGGGAATTAGAGCTGACAAAGAATTAAAGATTCGATTGTTAGAGACCTTTCTGAGATCGATATCACAGGGATCCAGGCGGCGCTGACTCTAACCGGGTTACGAACTGCCAAAAATATTCCATCATAGAAATTTGGTCAATAACTTTGTCGCTTAAGATTTATCACTGTAACGAAACATATGACCGCATATTGATTAACTAATTAATCTGAATAAAGTTTAACACTTGAAATTAAAAAATAGAGATCGTAAAATTGATGTTGCTAGAGCCGCGATGGCTTAATTGGTAACGTACCAGGCTAGAATTCTGGAGTTCCCGGTTAGAACCCGGGTTGTGGCAATAGTTTTCACGATTTCTTTAGAATTTAAAAATCGTCAGGTCTGGTTGCCACATTAATTCTAAATTTATCAGTGAAGCATTTAGAGCTGACAAATAATTGAAGATTCGATTGTTAGTTATCTTTCTGAGATCGATAACACAGGGAACCAGGCGACGCTGACTCTAACCGGGTTACGAACTGCCAAAAATATTTCATCATCGAAATTTGGTCAATAACATTGTCGCTTAAGATTTATCACTCTAAAGAAACATATGACCGCATATTGATCAATTAATTAATCTGAATAAAGTTTAACACTTGACATTAAAAAATAGAGGGCGCGAATTTATGTTGCTAGAGCCGCGATAGCGTAATTGGTAACGTACCAGGCTAGAATTCTGGAGTTCCCGGTTCGAACCCGGGCTGTGGCAATATTTTTTCACGATTTCTTTAGAATTAAAAAATCGTCAGGTCTGGTTGCGTTATTAATTCTTAATGAATGAGTGCCGCAATTACAGCTGACAAATAATTAAGGATTCGATTGTTAGAGACCTTTCTGAGATCGATAACACAGGGATCCAGGCTGCGCTAACTCTAACCGGGTTACGAACTGCCAAAAATATTCCATCATAGAAATAAGGTCAATAACATTGTCGCTTAAGATTTATCACTCTAAAGAAACATATGACCGCTCAATGATTAATTAATTAGACTAAATAAAGTTTAACACTTGGCATTGAAAAATAAAGATCGTGAATTGATGTTGCTCGAGCCGCTGGGGCGTAATTCGTGACGTACCAGGCTAGAATTCTGGAGTTCCCGGGTCGAACCCGGGCTATTCCAATATTTTTTCACGATTTCTTTAGAACTTAAAAATCGTCAGGTCTGGTTGCTACATTAATTTTAAATTTATCAGTGAAGCATTTAGAGCTGACAAATAATTGAAGATTCGATTGTTAGTTATCTTTCTGAGATCGATAACACAGGGAACCAGGCGGCGCTGACTCTAACCGGGTTACGAACTGCCAAAAATATTCCATCATCGAAATTTGGTCAATAACATTGTCGCTTAAGATTTATCACTCTAAAGAAACATATGACCGCATATTTATTAATTAATTAATCTGAATAAAGTTTAACACTTGACATTAAAAAATAGAGATCGCGAATTGATGTTGCTAGAGCCGCGATAGCGTAATTGGTAACGTACCAGGCTAGAATTCTGGAGTTCCCGGTTCGAACCCGGGCTGTGGCAATATTTTTTCACGATTTCTCTAGAATTAAAAAATCGTCAGGTCTGGTTGCCTTATTAATTCTTAATGAATGAGTGCTGCAATTAGAGCTGACAAAGAATTAAAGATTCGATTGTTAGAGACCTTTCTGAGATCGATATCACAGGGATCCAGGCGGCGCTGACTCTAACCGGGTTACGAACTGCCAAAAATATTCCATCATAGAAATTTGGTCAATAACATTGTCGCTTAAGATTTATCACTCTAAAGAAACATATGACCGCATATTGATTAATTAATTAGACTGAATAAAGTATAACACTTGACATTAAAAAATAGAGATCGTGAATTGATGTTGCTAGAGCCGCGGGGGCGTAATTCGTAACGTACCAGGCTAGAATTCTGGAGTTCCCGGGTCGAACCCGGGCTATGGCAATATTTTTTCTCGATTTCTTTAGAATTTAAAAATCGTCAGGTCTGGTTGCCTCATTATTTCTAAATGAATGAGTGAGGCAATTAGAGCTGACAAATAATTAAAGATTGGATTGTTAGACATCTTTCTGAGATCGATAACACGAGGATCCAGGCGGCACTGACTCTAACCGGATTACAAACTGTCAAGAATATTCCATCATAGAAATTTTGTCAATATCATTGTCGCTTAAGATTTATCACTCTAAAGAAACATATGACCGCATAATGATTAATTAATTAGACTAAATAAAGTTTAACACTTGGCATTGAAAAATAGAGATCGTGAATTGATGTTGCTCGAGCCGCGGGGGCGTAATTCGTGACGTACCAGGCTAGAATTCTGGAGTTCCCGGGTCGAACCCGGGCTGTGGCAATATTTTTTCACGATTTCTTTAGAATTTAAAATTCGTTAGGTCTGGTTGCCTCATTGATACTTAATGAAAGAGTGAGGCAATTAGAGCTGACAAAGAATTAAAGATTCGATTGTTAGACACCTTTCTGAGATCGATATCACAGGGATCCAGGCGGCGCTGACTCAACCGGGTTATGAATTGCCAAAAATATTCCATCATAGAAATTTGGTCAATAACATTGTCGCTTAAGATTTATCACTCTAACGAAACATATGACCGCATATTGATTAACTAATTAATCTGAATAAAGTTTAACACTTGACATTAAAAAATAGAGATCGTGAATTGATGTTGCTAGAGCCGCGATGGCGTAATTGGTAATGTACCAGGCTAGAATTCTGAAGTTCCCGGTTCGAACCCGGGCTGTGGCAATAGTTTTCACGATTTCTTTAGAATTTAAAAATCGTCAGGTCTGGTTGCCACATTAATTCTAAATTTATCAGTGAAGCATTTAGAGCTGACAAATAATTGAAGATTCGATTGTTAGTTATCTTTCTGAGATCGATAACACAGGGAACCACGCGGCGCTGACTCTAACCGGGTTACGAACTGCCAAAAATATTCCATCATCGAAATTTGGTCAATAACATTGTCGCTTAAGATTTATCACTCTGAAGAAACATATGACCGCATATTAATTAATTAATTAATCTGAATAAAGTTTAACACTTGACATTAAAAAATAGAGATCGCGAATTGATGTTGCTAGAGCCGCGATAGCGTAATTGGTAACGTACCAGGCTAGAATTCTGGAATTCCCGGTTCGAACCCGGGCTGTCGCAATATTTTTTCACGATTTCTTTAGAATTAAAAAATCGTCAGGTCTGGTTGCCTTATTAATTCTTAATGAATGAGTGCTGCAATTAGAGCTGACAAAGAATTAAAGATTCGATTGTTAAAGACCTTTCTGAGATCGATATCACAGGGATCCAGGCGGCGCTGACTCTAACCGGGTTACGAACTGCCAAAAATATTCCATCATAGAAATTTGGTCAATAACATTGTCGCTTAAGATTTATCACTCTAAAGAAACATATGACCGCATATTGATTAACGAATTAATCTGAATAAAGTTTAACACTTGAAATTAAAAAATAGAAATCGTAAAATTGACGTTGCTAGAGCCGCGATGGCGTAATTGGTAACGTACCAGGCTAGAGATCTGGAGTTCCCGGTTAGAACTCGGGCTGTGGCAATATATTTTCATGATTTCTTTAGAATTTAAAAATCGTCAGGTCTTGTTGCCTCATTAATTCTAAATGAATCAGTAAGGCAATTAGAGCTGACAAATAATTGAAGATTCGATTGTTAGAGATCTTTCTGAGTGCGATAACACTGGGAACCGGGCGGCACTGACTCCAACCGGGTTACGAACTGTCAAAAATATTCCATCATAGAAATTTGGTCAATAACATTGTCGCTCAAGATTTGTCACTTTAAGGAAGAGTATGACCGCATAGTGATTAATTAATTAGACTGAATAAAGTTTAACACTTGACATTAAAAAATAGAGATCGTGAATTGATGTTGCTAGAGCCGCGATGGCGTAATTGGTAATGTACCAGGCTAGAATTCTGAAGTTCCCGGTTCGAACCCGGGCTGTGGCAATAGTTTTCACGATTTCCTTAGAATTTAAAAATCGTCAGGTCTGGTTGCCACATTAATTCTAAATGTATCGGTGAAGCATTTAGAGCTGACAAATAATTAAAGATTCGATTGCTAGTTATCTTTCTGAGATCGATAACACAGGGAACCAGGCGGCGCTGACTCTAACCGGGTTACGAACTGCCAAAAATATTCCATCATCGAAATTTGATCAATAACATTGTCGCTTAAGATTTATCACTCTAAAGAAACATATGACCGCATATTGATTAATTAATTAATATGAATAAAGTTTTACACTTGACATTAAGAAATAGAGATCGTGAATTGATGTTGCTAGAGCCGCGGTGGCACAATTGGTATCGTACCAGGCTAGAATTCTGGAGTTCCCGGTTCGAACCCGGGCTGTGGCAATAATTTTTCACGATTTCGTTAGAATTTAAAAATCGTCAGGTCTGGTTGCCTCATTAATTCTTAATGAATGAGTGCCGCAATTACAGCTGACAAATAATTAATGATTCGATTGTTAGAGACCTTTCTGAGATCGATAACACAGGGATTCAGGCGGCGCTGACTCTAACCGGGTTACGAACTGCCAAAAATATTCCATCATAGAAATTTGGTCAATAACATTGTCGCTTAAGATTTATCACTCTAAAGAAACATATGACCGCATATTGATTAACTAATTAATCTGAATAAAGTTTAACAGATGAAATTAAAAAATAGAGATCGTCAAATTGATGTTGCTAGAGCCGCGATGGCGTAATAGGTAATGTACCAGGCTAGAATTCTGGAGTTCCCGGTTCGAACCCGGGCTGTGGCATTAGTTTTCACGATTTCTTTAGAATTTAAAAATCGTCAGGTCTGGTTGCCACATTAATTCTAAATGTATCAGTGAAGCATTTAGAGCTGACAAAGAATTAAAAATTCGATTGTTAGAGACCTTTCTGAAATCGATAACACACGGATCCAGGCTGCGCTGACTCTAACCGGGTTACGAATTGCTAAATATATTCCATCATCGAAATTTGGTCAATAACATTGTCGCTTAAGATTTATCACTCTAAAGAAACATATGACCGCATATTGATTAATTAATTAGACTGAATAAAGCTTAACACTTGACATTAAAAAATAGAGATCGTGAATTGATGTTGCTAGAGCCGCGGGGGCGTAATTCGTAACGTACCAGGCTAGAATTCTGGAGTTCCCGGGTCGAACCCGGGCTATGGCAATATTTTTTCTCGATTTCTTTAGAATTTAAAAATCGTGAGGTCTGGTTGCCTTATTATTTCTAAATGAATGAATGAGGCAATTAGAGCTGACAAATAATTAAAGATTGGATTGTTAGACATCTTTCTGAGATCGATAACTCAGGGATCCAGGCGGCGCTGACTCTAACCGGGTTACGAACTGCCAACAATATTCCATCATAGAAATTTGGTCAATAACATTGTCGCTTAAGATTTATCACTCTAAAGAAACATATGACCGCATATTAATTAATTAATTAATCTGAATAAAGTTTAAAGCTTGACATTAAGAAATAGAGATTGTGATTTGATGTTGCTAGAGCCGCGGTGGCGTAATTGGTAACATACCAGGCTAGAATTCTGGAGTTCCCGGTTCGAACCCGGGCTGTGGCAATATTTTTTCACGATTTCTTTAGAATTTAAAAATCGTCAGGTCTGGTTGCCTCATTGATACTTAATGAATGAGTGAGGCAATTAGAGCTGACAAAGAATTAAAGATTCGATTGTTAGAGACCTTTCTGAGATCGATATCACAGGGATCCAGGCGGCGCTGACTCTAACCGGGTTACGAACTGCGAAAAATATTCCATCATAGAAATTTGGTCAATAACATTGTCGCTTAAGATTTATCACTCTAACGAAACATATGACCGCATATTGATTAACTAATTAATCTGAATAAAGTTTAACACTTGAAATTAAAAAATAGAGATCGTAAAATTGATGTTGCTAGAGCCGCGATGGCGTAATTGGTAACGTACCAGGCTAGAATTCTGGAGTTCCCGGTTAGAACCCGGGCTGTGGCAATAGTTTTCACGATTTCTTTAGAATTTAAAAATCGTCAGGTCTGGTTGCCACATTAATTCTAAATTTATCAGTGAAGCATTTAGAGCTGACAAATAATTAAGGATTCGATTGTTAGAGACCTTTCTGAGATCGATAACACAGGGATCCAGGCTGCGCTAACTCTAACCGGGTTACGAACTGCCAAAAATATTCCATCATAGAAATTTGGTCAATAACATTGTCGCTTAAGATTTATCACTCTAAAGAAACATATGACCGCATAATGATTAATTAATTAGACTAAATAAAGTTTAACACTTGGCATTGAAAAATAGAGATCGTGAATTGATGTTGCTCGAGCCGCGGGGGCGTAATTCGTGACGTACCAGGCTAGAATTCTGGAGTTCCCGGGTCGAATCCGGGCTGTGGCAATATTTTTTCACGATTTCTTTAGAATTTAAAAATCATCAGGTCTGGTTGCCTCATTGATACTTAATGAATGAGTGAGGGAATTAGAGCTGACAAAGAATTAAAGATTCGATTGTTAGAGACCTTTCTGAGATCGATATCACAGGGATCCAGGCGGCGCTGACTCTAACCGGGTTACGAACTGCCAAAAATATTCCATCATAGAAATTTGGTCAATAACTTTGTCGCTTAAGATTTATCACTGTAACGAAACATATGACCGCATATTGATTAACTAATTAATCTGAATAAAGTTTAACACTTGAAATTAAAAAATAGAGATCGTAAAATTGATGTTGCTAGAGCCGCGATGGCTTAATTGGTAACGTACCAGGCTAGAATTCTGGAGTTCCCGGTTAGAACCCGGGTTGTGGCAATAGTTTTCACGATTTCTTTAGAATTTAAAAATCGTCAGGTCTGGTTGCCACATTAATTCTAAATTTATCAGTGAAGCATTTAGAGCTGACAAATAATTGAAGATTCGATTGTTAGTTATCTTTCTGAGATCGATAACACAGGGAACCAGGCGACGCTGACTCTAACCGGGTTACGAACTGCCAAAAATATTTCATCATCGAAATTTGGTCAATAACATTGTCGCTTAAGATTTATCACTCTAAAGAAACATATGACCGCATATTGATCAATTAATTAATCTGAATAAAGTTTAACACTTGACATTAAAAAATAGAGGGCGCGAATTTATGTTGCTAGAGCCGCGATAGCGTAATTGGTAACGTACCAGGCTAGAATTCTGGAGTTCCCGGTTCGAACCCGGGCTGTGGCAATATTTTTTCACGATTTCTTTAGAATTAAAAAATCGTCAGGTCTGGTTGCGTTATTAATTCTTAATGAATGAGTGCCGCAATTACAGCTGACAAATAATTAAGGATTCGATTGTTAGAGACCTTTCTGAGATCGATAACACAGGGATCCAGGCTGCGCTAACTCTAACCGGGTTACGAACTGCCAAAAATATTCCATCATAGAAATAAGGTCAATAACATTGTCGCTTAAGATTTATCACTCTAAAGAAACATATGACCGCTCAATGATTAATTAATTAGACTAAATAAAGTTTAACACTTGGCATTGAAAAATAAAGATCGTGAATTGATGTTGCTCGAGCCGCTGGGGCGTAATTCGTGACGTACCAGGCTAGAATTCTGGAGTTCCCGGGTCGAACCCGGGCTATTCCAATATTTTTTCACGATTTCTTTAGAACTTAAAAATCGTCAGGTCTGGTTGCTACATTAATTTTAAATTTATCAGTGAAGCATTTAGAGCTGACAAATAATTGAAGATTCGATTGTTAGTTATCTTTCTGAGATCGATAACACAGGGAACCAGGCGGCGCTGACTCTAACCGGGTTACGAACTGCCAAAAATATTCCATCATCGAAATTTGGTCAATAACATTGTCGCTTAAGATTTATCACTCTAAAGAAACATATGACCGCATATTTATTAATTAATTAATCTGAATAAAGTTTAACACTTGACATTAAAAAATAGAGATCGCGAATTGATGTTGCTAGAGCCGCGATAGCGTAATTGGTAACGTACCAGGCTAGAATTCTGGAGTTCCCGGTTCGAACCCGGGCTGTGGCAATATTTTTTCACGATTTCTCTAGAATTAAAAAATCGTCAGGTCTGGTTGCCTTATTAATTCTTAATGAATGAGTGCTGCAATTAGAGCTGACAAAGAATTAAAGATTCGATTGTTAGAGACCTTTCTGAGATCGATATCACAGGGATCCAGGCGGCGCTGACTCTAACCGGGTTACGAACTGCCAAAAATATTCCATCATAGAAATTTGGTCAATAACATTGTCGCTTAAGATTTATCACTCTAAAGAAACATATGACCGCATATTGATTAATTAATTAGACTGAATAAAGTATAACACTTGACATTAAAAAATAGAGATCGTGAATTGATGTTGCTAGAGCCGCGGGGGCGTAATTCGTAACGTACCAGGCTAGAATTCTGGAGTTCCCGGGTCGAACCCGGGCTATGGCAATATTTTTTCTCGATTTCTTTAGAATTTAAAAATCGTCAGGTCTGGTTGCCTCATTATTTCTAAATGAATGAGTGAGGCAATTAGAGCTGACAAATAATTAAAGATTGGATTGTTAGACATCTTTCTGAGATCGATAACACGAGGATCCAGGCGGCACTGACTCTAACCGGATTACAAACTGTCAAGAATATTCCATCATAGAAATTTTGTCAATATCATTGTCGCTTAAGATTTATCACTCTAAAGAAACATATGACCGCATAATGATTAATTAATTAGACTAAATAAAGTTTAACACTTGGCATTGAAAAATAGAGATCGTGAATTGATGTTGCTCGAGCCGCGGGGGCGTAATTCGTGACGTACCAGGCTAGAATTCTGGAGTTCCCGGGTCGAACCCGGGCTGTGGCAATATTTTTTCACGATTTCTTTAGAATTTAAAATTCGTTAGGTCTGGTTGCCTCATTGATACTTAATGAAAGAGTGAGGCAATTAGAGCTGACAAAGAATTAAAGATTCGATTGTTAGAGACCTTTCTGAGATCGATATCACAGGGATCCAGGCGGCGCTGACTCAACCGGGTTATGAATTGCCAAAAATATTCCATCATAGAAATTTGGTCAATAACATTGTCGCTTAAGATTTATCACTCTAACGAAACATATGACCGCATATTGATTAACTAATTAATCTGAATAAAGTTTAACACTTGACATTAAAAAATAGAGATCGTGAATTGATGTTGCTAGAGCCGCGATGGCGTAATTGGTAATGTACCAGGCTAGAATTCTGAAGTTCCCGGTTCGAACCCGGGCTGTGGCAATAGTTTTCACGATTTCTTTAGAATTTAAAAATCGTCAGGTCTGGTTGCCACATTAATTCTAAATTTATCAGTGAAGCATTTAGAGCTGACAAATAATTGAAGATTCGATTGTTAGTTATCTTTCTGAGATCGATAACACAGGGAACCACGCGGCGCTGACTCTAACCGGGTTACGAACTGCCAAAAATATTCCATCATCGAAATTTGGTCAATAACATTGTCGCTTAAGATTTATCACTCTGAAGAAACATATGACCGCATATTAATTAATTAATTAATCTGAATAAAGTTTAACACTTGACATTAAAAAATAGAGATCGCGAATTGATGTTGCTAGAGCCGCGATAGCGTAATTGGTAACGTACCAGGCTAGAATTCTGGAATTCCCGGTTCGAACCCGGGCTGTCGCAATATTTTTTCACGATTTCTTTAGAATTAAAAAATCGTCAGGTCTGGTTGCCTTATTAATTCTTAATGAATGAGTGCTGCAATTAGAGCTGACAAAGAATTAAAGATTCGATTGTTAAAGACCTTTCTGAGATCGATATCACAGGGATCCAGGCGGCGCTGACTCTAACCGGGTTACGAACTGCCAAAAATATTCCATCATAGAAATTTGGTCAATAACATTGTCGCTTAAGATTTATCACTCTAAAGAAACATATGACCGCATATTGATTAACGAATTAATCTGAATAAAGTTTAACACTTGAAATTAAAAAATAGAAATCGTAAAATTGACGTTGCTAGAGCCGCGATGGCGTAATTGGTAACGTACCAGGCTAGAGATCTGGAGTTCCCGGTTAGAACTCGGGCTGTGGCAATATATTTTCATGATTTCTTTAGAATTTAAAAATCGTCAGGTCTTGTTGCCTCATTAATTCTAAATGAATCAGTAAGGCAATTAGAGCTGACAAATAATTGAAGATTCGATTGTTAGAGATCTTTCTGAGTGCGATAACACTGGGAACCGGGCGGCACTGACTCCAACCGGGTTACGAACTGTCAAAAATATTCCATCATTGAAATTTGGTCAATAACATTGTCGCTTAAGATTTGTCACTTTAAGGAAGGGTATGACCGCATAGTGATTAATTAATTAGACTGAATAAAGTTTAACACTTGACATTAAAAAACAGAGATCGTGAATTGATGTTGCTAGAGCCGCGATGGCGTAATTGGTAATGTACCAGGCTAGAATTCTGAAGTTCCCGGTTCGAACCCGGGCTGTTGCAATAGTTTTCACGATTTCCTTAGAATTTAAAAATCGTCAGGTCTGGTTGCCACATTAATTCTAAATGTATCGGTGAAGCATTTAGAGCTGACAAATAATTAAAGATTCGATTGCTAGTTATCTTTCTGAGATCGATAACACAGGGAACCAGGCGGCGCTGACTCTAACCGGGTTACGAACTGCCAAAAATATTCCATCATCGAAATTTGGTCAATAACATTGTCGCTTAAGATTTATCACTCTAAAGAAACATATGACCGCATATTGATTAATTAATTAATATGAATAAAGTTTTACACTTGACATTAAGAAATAGAGATCGTGAATTGATGTTGCTAGAGCCGCGGTGGCACAATTGGTATCGTACCAGGCTAGAATTCTGGAGTTCCCGGTTCGAACCCGGGCTGTGGCAATAATTTTTCACGATTTCGTTAGAATTTAAAAATCGTCAGGTCTGGTTGCCTCATTAATTCTTAATGAATGAGTGCCGCAATTACAGCTGACAAATAATTAATGATTCGATTGTTAGAGACCTTCCTGAGATCGATAACACAGGGATTCAGGCAGCGCTGACTCTAACCGGGTTACGAACTGCGAAAAATATTCCATCATAGAAATTTGGTCAATAACATTGTCGCTTAAGATTTATCACTCTAAAGAAACATATGACCGCATATTGATTAACTAACTAATCTGAATAAAGTTTAACACATGAAATTAAAAAATAGAGATCGTCAAATTGATGTTGCTAGAGTCGCGATGGCGTAATTGGTAATGTACCAGGCTAGAATTCTGGAGTTCCCGGTTCGAACCCGGGCTGTGGCATTAGTTTTCACGATTTCTTTAGAATTTAAAAATCGTCAGGTCTGGTTGCCACATTAATTCTAAATGTATCAGTGAAGCATTTAGAGCTGACAAAGAATTAAAGATTCGATTGTTAGAGACCTTTCTGAAATCGATAACACACGGATCCAGGCTGCGCTGACTCTAACCGGGTTACGAATTGCCAAATATATTCCATCATCGAAATTTGGTCAATAACACTGTCGCTTAAGATTTATCACTCTAAAGAAACATATGACCGCATATTGATTAATTAATTAGACTGAATAAAGCTTAACACTTGACATTAAAAAATAGAGATCGTGAATTGATGTTGCTAGAGCCGCGGGGGCGTAATTCGTAACGTACCAGGCTAGAATTCTGGAGTTCCCGGGTCGAACCCGGGCTATGGCAATATTTTTTCTCGATTTCTTTAGAATTTAAAAATCGTGAGGTCTGGTTGCCTTATTATTTCTAAATGAATGAATGAGGCAATTAGAGCTGACAAATAATTAAAGATTGGATTGTTAGACATCTTTCTGAGATCGATAACTCAGGGATCCAGGCGGCGCTGACTCTAACCGGGTTACGAACTGCCAACAATATTCCATCATAGAAATTTGGTCAATAACATTGTCGCTTAAGATTTATCACTCTAAAGAAACATATGACCGCATATTGATTAATTAATTAATCTGAATAAAGTTTAAAGCTTGACATTAAGAAATAGAGATTGTGATTTGATGTTGCTAGAGCCGCGGTGGCGTAATTGGTAACATACCAGGCTAGAATTCTGGAGTTCCCGGTTCGAACCCGGGCTGTGGCAATAATTTTTCACGATTTCGTTAGAATTTAAAAATCGTCAGGTCTGGTTGCCTCATTAATTCTTAATGAATGAGTGCCGCAATTACAGCTGACAAATAATTAATGATTCGATTGTTAGAGACCTTTCTGAGATCGATAACACAGGGATTCAGGCAGCGCTGACTCTAACCGGGTTACGAACTGCCAAAAATATTCCATCATAGAAATTTGGTCAATAACATTGTCGCTTAAGATTTATCACTCTAAAGAAACATATGACCGCATATTGATTAACTAATTAATCTGAATAAAGTTTAACACATGAAATTAAAAAATAGAGATCGTCAAATTGATGTTGCTAGAGTCGCGATGGCGTAATTGGTAATGTACCAGGCTAGAATTCTGGAGTTCCCGGTTCGAACCCGGGCTGTGGCATTAGTTTTCACGATTTCTTTAGAATTTAAAAATCGTCAGGTCTGGTTGCCACATTAATTCTAAATGTATCAGTGAAGCATTTAGAGCTGACAAAGAATTAAAGATTCGATTGTTAGAGACCTTTCTGAAATCGATAACACACGGATCCAGGCTGCGCTGACTCTAACCGGGTTACGAATTGCCAAATATATTCCATCATCGAAATTTGGTCAATAACATTGTCGCTTAAGATTTATCACTTTAAAGAAACATATGACCGCATATTGATTAATTAATTAGACTGAATAAAGCTTAACACTTGACATTAAAAGATAGAGATCGTGAATTGATGTTGCTAGAGCCGCGGGGGCGTAATTCGTAACGTACCAGGCTAGAATTCTGGAGTTCCCGGGTCGAACCCGGGCTATGGCAATATTTTTTCTCGATTTCTTTAGAATTTAAAAATCGTGAGGTCTGGTTGCCTTATTATTTCTAAATGAATGAATGAGGCAATTAGAGCTGACAAATAATTAAAGATTGGATTGTTAGACATCTTTCTGAGATCGATAACTCAGGGATCCAGGCGGCGCTGACTCTAACCGGGTTACGAACTGCCAACAATATTCCATCATAGAAATTTGGTCAATAACATTGTCGCTTAAGATTTATCACTCTAAAGAAACATATGACCGCATATTAATTAATTAATTAATCTGAATAAAGTTTAAAGCTTGACATTAAGAAATAGAGATTGTGATTTGATGTTGCTAGAGCCGCGGTGGCGTAATTGGTAACATACCAGGCTAGAATTCTGGAGTTCCCGGTTCGAACCCGGGCTGTGGCAATATTTTTTCACGATTTCTTTAGAATTTAAAAATCGTCAGGTCTGGTTGCCTCATTGATACTTAATGAATGAGTGAGGCAATTAGAGCTGACAAAGAATTAAAGATTCGATTGTTAGAGACCTTTCTTAGATCGATATCACAGGGATCCAGGCGGCGCTGACTCTAACCGGGTTACGAACTGCCAAAAATATTCCATCATAGAAATTTGGTCAATAACATTGTCGCTTAAGATTTATCACTCTAACGAAACATATGACCGCATATTGATTAACTAATTAATCTGAATAAAGTTTAACACTTGAAATTAAAAAATAGAGATCGTAAAATTGATGTTGCTAGAGCCGCGATGGCGTAATTGGTAACGTACCAGGCTAGAATTCTGGAGTTCCCGGTTAGAACCCGGGCTGTGGCAATAGTTTTCACGATTTCTTTAGAATTTAAAAATCGTCAGGTCTGGTTGCCACATTAATTCTAAATTTATCAGTGAAGCATTTAGAGCTGACAAATAATTAAGGATTCGATTGTTAGAGACCTTTCTGAGATCGATAACACAGGGATCCAGGCTTCGCTAACTCTAACCGGGTTACGAACTGCCAAAAATATTCCATCATAGAAATTTGGTCAATAACATTGTCGCTTAAGATTTATCACTCTGAAGAAACATATGACCGCATAATGATTAATTAATTAGACTAAATAAAGTTTAACACTTGGCATTGAAAAATAGAGATCGTGAATTGATGTTGCTCGAGCCGCGGGGGCGTAATTCGTGACGTACCAGGCGAGAATTCTGGAGTTCCCGGGTCGAATCCGGGCTGTGGCAATATTTTTTCACGATTTCTTTAGAATTTAAAAATCGTCAGGTCTGGTTGCCTCATTGATACTTAATGAATGAGTGAGGCAATTAGAGCTGACAAAGAATTAAAGATTCGATTGTTAGAGACCTTTCTGAGATCGATATCACAGGGATCCAGGCGGCGCTGACTCTAACCGGGTTACGAACTGCCAAAAATATTCCATCATAGAAATTTGGTCAATAACATTGTCGCTTAAGATTTATCACTGTAACGAAACATATGACCGCATATTGATTAACTAATTAATCTGAATAAAGTTTAACACATGAAATTAAAAAATAGAGATCGTCAAATTGATGTTGCTAGAGTCGCGATGGCGTAATTGGTAATGTACCAGGCTAGAATTCTGGAGTTCCCGGTTCGAACCCGGGCTGTGGCATTAGTTTTCACGATTTCTTTAGAATTTAAAAATCGTCAGGTCTGGTTGCCACATTAATTCTAAATGTATCAGTGAAGCATTTAGAGCTGACAAAGAATTAAAGATTCGATTGTTAGAGACCTTTCTGAAATCGATAACACACGGATCCAGGCTGCGCTGACTCTAACCGGGTTACGAATTGCCAAATATATTCCATCATCGAAATTTGGTCAATAACATTGTCGCTTAAGATTTATCACTCTAAAGAAACATATGACCGCATATTGATTAATTAATTAGACTGAATAAAGCTTAACACTTGACATTAAAAGATAGAGATCGTGAATTGATGTTGCTAGAGCCGCGGGGGCGTAATTCGTAACGTACCAGGCTAGAATTCTGGAGTTCCCGGGTCGAACCCGGGCTATGGCAATATTTTTTCTCGATTTCTTTAGAATTTAAAAATCGTGAGGTCTGGTTGCCTTATTATTTCTAAATGAATGAATGAGGCAATTAGAGCTGACAAATAATTAAAGATTGGATTGTTAGACATCTTTCTGAGATCGATAACTCAGGGATCCAGGCGGCGCTGACTCTAACCGGGTTACGAACTGCCAACAATATTCCATCATAGAAATTTGGTCAATAACATTGTCGCTTAAGATTTATCACTCTAAAGAAACATATGACCGCATATTAATTAATTAATTAATCTGAATAAAGTTTAAAGCTTGACATTAAGAAATAGAGATTGTGATTTGATGTTGCTAGAGCCGCGGTGGCGTAATTGGTAACATACCAGGCTAGAATTCTGGAGTTCCCGGTTCGAACCCGGGCTGTGGCAATATTTTTTCACGATTTCTTTAGAATTTAAAAATCGTCAGGTCTGGTTGCCTCATTGATACTTAATGAATGAGTGAGGCAATTAGAGCTGACAAAGAATTAAAGATTCGATTGTTAGAGACCTTTCTTAGATCGATATCACAGGGATCCAGGCGGCGCTGACTCTAACCGGGTTACGAACTGCCAAAAATATTCCATCATAGAAATTTGGTCAATAACATTGTCGCTTAAGATTTATCACTCTAACGAAACATATGACCGCATATTGATTAACTAATTAATCTGAATAAAGTTTAACACTTGAAATTAAAAAATAGAGATCGTAAAATTGATGTTGCTAGAGCCGCGATGGCGTAATTGGTAACGTACCAGGCTAGAATTCTGGAGTTCCCGGTTAGAACCCGGGCTGTGGCAATAGTTTTCACGATTTCTTTAGAATTTAAAAATCGTCAGGTCTGGTTGCCACATTAATTCTAAATTTATCAGTGAAGCATTTAGAGCTGACAAATAATTAAGGATTCGATTGTTAGAGACCTTTCTGAGATCGATAACACAGGGATCCAGGCTTCGCTAACTCTAACCGGGTTACGAACTGCCAAAAATATTCCATCATAGAAATTTGGTCAATAACATTGTCGCTTAAGATTTATCACTCTGAAGAAACATATGACCGCATAATGATTAATTAATTAGACTAAATAAAGTTTAACACTTGGCATTGAAAAATAGAGATCGTGAATTGATGTTGCTCGAGCCGCGGGGGCGTAATTCGTGACGTACCAGGCGAGAATTCTGGAGTTCCCGGGTCGAATCCGGGCTGTGGCAATATTTTTTCACGATTTCTTTAGAATTTAAAAATCGTCAGGTCTGGTTGCCTCATTGATACTTAATGAATGAGTGAGGCAATTAGAGCTGACAAAGAATTAAAGATTCGATTGTTAGAGACCTTTCTGAGATCGATATCACAGGGATCCAGGCGGCGCTGACTCTAACCGGGTTACGAACTGCCAAAAATATTCCATCATAGAAATTTGGTCAATAACATTGTCGCTTAAGATTTATCACTGTAACGAAACATATGACCGCATATTGATTAACTAATTAATCTGAATAAAGTTTAACACTTGAAATTAAAAAATAGAGATCGTAAAATTGATGTTGCTAGAGCCGCGATGGCTTAATTGGTAACGTACCAGGCTAGAATTCTGGAGTTCCCGGTTAGAACCCGGGTTGTGGCAATAGTTTTCACGATTTCTTTAGAATTTAAAAATCGTCAGGTCTGGTTGCCACATTAATTCTAAATTTATCGGTGAAGCATTTAGAGCTGACAAATAATTAAAGATTCGATTGCTAGTTATCTTTCTGAGATCGATAACACAGGGAACCAGGCGGCGCTGACTCTAACCGGGTTACGAACTGCCAAAAATATTCCATCATCGAAATTTGGTCAATAACATTGTCGCTTAAGATTTATCACTCTAAAGAAACATATGACCGCATATTGATTAATTAATTAATATGAATAAAGTTTTACACTTGACATTAAGAAATAGAGATCGTGAATTGATGTTGCTAGAGCCGCGGTGGCACAATTGGTATCGTACCAGGCTAGAATTCTGGAGTTCCCGGTTCGAACCCGGGCTGTGGCAATAATTTTTCACGATTTCGTTAGAATTTAAAAATCGTCAGGTCTGGTTGCCTCATTAATTCTTAATGAATGAGTGCCGCAATTACAGCTGACAAATAATTAATGATTCGATTGTTAGAGACCTTTCTGAGATCGATAACACAGGGATTCAGGCGGCGCTGACTCTAACCGGGTTACGAACTGCCAAAAATATTCCATCATAGAAATTTGGTCAATAACATTGTCGCTTAAGATTTATCACTCTAAAGAAACATATGACCGCATATTGATTAACTAATTAATCTGAATAAAGTTTAACACATGAAATTAAAAAATAGAGATCGTCAAATTGATGTTGCTAGAGTCGCGATGGCGTAATTGGTAATGTACCAGGCTAGAATTCTGGAGTTCCCGGTTCGAACCCGGGCTGTGGCATTAGTTTTCACGATTTCTTTAGAATTTAAAAATCGTCAGGTCTGGTTGCCACATTAATTCTAAATGTATCAGTGAAGCATTTAGAGCTGACAAAGAATTAAAGATTCGATTGTTAGAGACCTTTCTGAAATCGATAACACACGGATCCAGGCTGCGCTGACTCTAACCGGGTTACGAATAGCCAAATATATTCCATCATCGAAATTTGGTCAATAACATTGTCGCTTAAGATTTATCACTCTAAAGAAACATATGACCGCATATTGATTAATTAATTAGACTGAATAAAGCTTAACACTTGACATTAAAAAATAGAGATCGTGAATTGATGTTGCTAGAGCCGCGGGGGCGTAATTCGTAACGTACCAGGCTAGAATTCTGGAGTTCCCGGGTCGAACCCGGGCTATGGCAATATTTTTTCTCGATTTCTTTAGAATTTAAAAATCGTGAGGTCTGGTTGCCTTATTATTTCTAAATTAATGAATGAGGCAATTAGAGCTGACAAATAATTAAAGATTGGATTTTTAGACATCTTTCTGAGATCGATAACTCAGGGATCCAGGCGGCGCTGACTCTAACCGGGTTACGAACTGCCAACAATATTCCATCATAGAAATTTGGTCAATAACATTGTCGCTTAAGATTTATCACTCTAAAGAAACATATGACCGCATATTAATTAATTAATTAATCTGAATAAAGTTTAAAGCTTGACATTAAGAAATAGAGATTGTGATTTGATGTTGCTAGAGCCGCGGTGGCGTAATTGGTAACATACCAGGCTAGAATTCTGGAGTTCCCGGTTCGAACCCGGGCTGTGGCAATATTTTTTCACGATTTCTTTAGAATTTAAAAATCGTCAGGTCTGGTTGTTTCATTGATACTTAATGAATGAGTGAGGCAATTAGAGCTGACAAAGAATTAAAGATTCGATTGTTAGAGACCTTTCTGAGATCGATATCACAGGGATCCAGGCGACGCTGACTCTAACCGGGTTACGAACTGCCAAAAATATTCCATCATAGAAATTTGGTCAATAACATTGTCGCTTAAGATTTATCACTCTAACGAAACATATGACCGCATATTGATTAACTAATTAATCTGAATAAAGTTTAACACTTGAAATTAAAAAATAGAGATCGTAAAATTGATGTTGCTAGAGCCGCGATGGCGTAATTGGTAACGTACCAGGCTAGAATTCTGGAGTTCCCGGTTAGAACCCGGGCTGTGGCAATAGTTTTCACGATTTCTTTAGAATTTAAAAATCGTCAGGTCTGGTTGCCACATTACTTCTAAATTTATCAGTGAAGCATTTAGAGCTGACAAATAATTAAAGAATCGATTGTTAGAGACCTTTCTGAGATCGATATCACAGGGATCCAGGCGGCGCTGACTCTAACCGGGTTACGAACTGCCAAAAATATTCCATCATAGAAATTTGGTCAATAACATTGTCGCTTAAGATTTATCACTGTAACGAAACATATGACCGCATATTGATTAACTAATTAATCTGAATAAAGTTTAACACTTGAAATTAAAAAATAGAGATCGTAAAATTGATGTTGCTAGAGCCGCGATGGCTTAATTGGTAACGTACCAGGCTAGAATTCTGGAGTTCCCGGTTAGAACCCGGGTTGTGGCAATAGTTTTCACGATTTCTTTAGAATTTAAAAATCGTCAGGTCTGGTTGATACATTAATTCTAAATTTATCAGTGAAGCATTTAGAGCTGACAAATAATTGAAGATTCGATTGTTAGTTATCTTTCTGAGATCGATAACACAGGGAACCAGGCGACGCTGACTCTAACCGGGTTACGAACTGCCAAAAATATTTCATCATCGAAATTTGGTCAATAACATTGTCGCTTAAGATTTATCACTCTAAAGAAACATATGACCGCATATTGATCAATTAATTAATCTGAATAAAGTTTAACACTTGACATTAAAAAATAGAGGGCGCGAATTTATGTTGCTAGAGCCGCGATAGCGTAATTGGTAACGTACCAGGCTAGAATTCTGGAGTTCCCGGTTCGAACCCGGGCTGTGGCAATATTTTTTCACGATTTCTTTAGAATTAAAAAATCGTCATGTCTGGTTGCGTTATTAATTCTTAATGAATGAGTGCCGCAATTACAGCTGACAAATAATTAAGGATTCGATTGTTAGAGACCTTTCTGAGATCGATAACACAGGGATCCAGGCTGCGCTAACTCTAACCGGGTTACGAACTGCCAAAAATATTCCATCATAGAAATTAGGTCAATAACATTGTCGCTTAAGATTTATCACTCTAAAGAAACATATGACCGCTCAATGATTAATTAATTAGACTAAATAAAGTTTAACACTTGGCATTGAAAAATAAAGATCGTGAATTGATGTTGCTCGAGCCGCTGGGGCGTAATTCGTGACGTACCAGGCTAGAATTCTGGAGTTCCCGGGTCGAACCCGGGCTATTCCAATATTTTTTCACGATTTCTTTAGAATTTAAAAATCGTCAGGTCTGGTTGCTACATTAATTTTAAATTTATCAGTGAAGCATTTAGAGCTGACAAATAATTGAAGATTCGATTGTTAGTTATCTTTCTGAGATCGATAACACAGGGAACCAGGCGGCGCTGACTCTAACCGGGTTACGAACTGCCAAAAATATTCCATCATCGAAATTTGGTCAATAACATTGTCGCTTGAGATTTATCACTCTAAAGAAACATATGACCGCATATTGATTAATTAATTAATCTGAATAAAGTTTAACACTTGACATTAAAAAATAGAGATCGCGAATTGATGTTGCTAGAGCCGCGATAGCGTAATTGGTAACGTACCAGGCTAGAATTCTGGAGTTCCCGGTTCGAACCCGGGCTGTGGCAATATTTTTTCACGATTTCTCTAGAATTAAAAAATCGTCTGGTCTGGTTGCCTTATTAATTCTTAATGAATGAGTGCTGCAATTAGAGCTGACAAAGAATTTAAGATTCGATTGTTAGAGACCTTTCTGAGATCGATATCACAGGGATCCAGGCGGCGCTGACTCTAACCGGGTTACGAACTGCCAAAAATATTCCATCATAAAAATTTGGTCAATAACATTGTCGCTTAAGATTTATCACTCTAAAGAAACATATGACCGCATATTGATTAACTAATTAATCTGAATAAAGTTTAACACTTGAAATTAAAAAATAGAGATCGTAAAATTGATGTTGCTAGAGCCGCGATGGCGTAATTGGTAACGTACCAGGCTAGAGATCTGAAGTTCCCGGTTAGAACCCGGGCTGTGGCAATATATTTTCATGATTTCTTTAGAATTTAAAAATCGTCAGGTCTTGTTGCCTCATTAATTCTAAATGAATCAGTAAGGCAATTAGAGCTGACAAATAATTGAAGATTCGATTGTTAGAGATCTTTCTGAGTGCGATAACACAGGGAACCGGGCGGCACTGACTCCAACCGGGTTACGAACTGTCAAAAATATTCCATCATAGAAATTTGGTCAATAACATTGTCGCTTAAGATTTGTCACTCTAAGGAAGCATATGACCGCATAGTGATTAATTAATTAGACTGAATGAAGTTTAACACTTGACATTAAAAAATAGAGATCGTGAATTGATGTTGCTAGAGCCGCGGGGGCGTAATTCGTAACGTACCAGGCCAGAATTCTGGAGTTCCCGGGTCGAACCCGGGCTATGGCAATTTTTTTTCTCGATTTCTTTAGAATTTAAAAATCGTCATGTCTGGTTGCCTCATTATTTCTAAATGAATGAGTGAGGCAATTAGAGCTGACAAATAATTGAAGATTGGATTGTTAGACATCTTTCTGAGATCGATAACACGAGGATCCAGGCGGCACTGACTCTAACCGGATTACGAACTGCCAAGAATATTCCATCATAGAAATTTTGTCAACAACATTGTCGCTTAAGATTCATCACTCTAAAGAAACATATGACCACATATTGATTGATTAATTAATATGAATAAAGTTTAATGCTTGACATTAAGAAACAGAGATCGTGATTTGATGTTGCTAGAGCCGCGGTGGCGTAATTGGTAACATACCAGGCTAGAAATCTGGAGTTCCCGGTTCGAACCAGGGCTGTGGCAATATTTTTTCACGATTTTTTAGAATTTAAAAATCGTCAGGTCTGGTTGCCTCATTAATTCTTAATGAATGGGTGCGGCAATTAGAGCTGACAAATGATTAAAGATTCGATTGTTAGAAACCTTTCTGAGATCGATAACTCAGGGATCCAGGCGGCGCTGACTCTAACCGGGTTACGAACTGCCAAAAATATTCCATCATAGAAATTTGGTCGATAACATTGTCGCTTAAGATTTATCACTCTAAAGAAACATATGACCGCATATTGATTAATTAATTAATATGAATAAAGTTTTACACTTGACATTAAGAAATAGAGATCGTGAATTGATGTTGCTAGAGCCGCGATAGCGTAATTGGTAACGTACCAGGCTAGAGATCTGGAATTCCCGGTTCGAACCCGGGCTGTGGCAATTTTTTTTCAAGATTTCTTTAGAATTAAAAAATCGTCAGGTCTGGTTGCCTTATTAATTCTTAATGAATAAGTGCTGCAATTAGAGCTGACAAAGAATTAAAGATTCGATTGTTAAAGACCTTTCTGAGATCGATATCACAGGGATCCAGGCGGCGCTGACTCTAACCGGGTTACGAACTGCCAAAAATATTCCATCATAGAAATTTGGTCAATAACATTGTCGCTTAAGATTTATCACTCTAAAGAAACATATGACCGCATATTGATTAACGAATTAATCTGAATAAAGTTTAACACTTGAAATTAAAAAATAGAGATTGTAAAATTGACGTTGCTAGAGCCGCGATGGCGTAATTGGTAACGTACCAGGCTAGAGATCTGGAGTTCCCGGTTAGAATTCGGGCTGTGGCAATATATTTTCATGATTTCTTTAGAATTTAAAAATCGTCAGGTCTTGTTGCCTCATTAATTCTAAATGAATCAGTAAGGCAATTAGAGCTGACAAATAATTGAAGATTCGATTGTTAGAGATCTTTCTGAGTGCGATAACACTGGGAACCGGGCGGCACTGACTCCAACCGTGTTACGAACTGTCAAAAATATTCCATCATAGAAATTTGGTCAATAACATTGTCGCTTAAGATTTGTCACTTTAAGGAAGAGTATGACCGCATAGTGATTAATTAATTAGACTGAATAAAGTTTAACACTTGACATTAAAAAATAGAGATCGTGAATTGATGTTGCTAGAGCCGCGATGGCGTAATTGGTATCGTACCAGGCTAGAATTCTGGAGTTCCCGGTTCGAACCCGGGCTATGGCAATATTTTTTCTCGATTTCTTTAGAATTTAAAAATCGTGAGTTCTGGTTGCCTTATTATTTCTAAATGAATGAATGAGGCAATTAGAGCTGACAAATAATTAGAGATTGGATTGTTAGACATCTTTCTGAGATCGATAACTCAGGGATCCAGGCGGCGCTGACTCTAACCGGGTTACGAACTGCCAACAATATTCCATCATAGAAATTTGGTCAATAACATTGTCGCTTAAGATTTATCACTCTAAAGAAAGATATGACCGCATATTAATTAATTAATTAATCTGAATAAAGTTTAAAGCTTGACATTAAGAAATAGAGATTGTGATTTGATGTTGCTAGAGCCGCGGGGGCGTAATTGGTAACATACCAGGCTAGAATTCTGGAGTTCCCGGTTCGAACCCGGGCTGTGGCAATATTTTTTCACGATTTCTTTAGAATTTAAAAATCGTCAGGTCTGGTTGCCTCATTGATACTTAATGAATGAGTGAGGCAATTAGAGCTGACAAAGAATTAAAGATTCGATTGTTAGAGACCTTTCTGAGATCGATATCACAGGGATCCAGGCGGCGCTGACTCTAACCGGGTTACGAACTGCCAAAAATATTCCATCATAGAAATTTGGTCAATAACATTGTCGCTTAAGATTTATCACTCTAACGAAACATATGACCGCATATTGATTAACTAATTAATCTGAATAAAGTTTAACACTTGAAATTAAAAAATAGAGATCGTAAAATTGATGTTGCTAGAGCCGCGATGGCGTAATTGGTAACGTACCAGGCTAGAATTCTGGAGTTCCCGGTTAGAACCCGGGCTGTGGCAATAGTTTTTACGATTTCTTTAGAATTTAAAAATCGTCAGGTCTGGTTGCCACATTAATTCTAAATTTATCAGTGAAGCATTTAGAGCTGACAAATAATTAAGGATTCGATTGTTAGAGACCTTTCTGAGATCGATAACACAGGGATCCAGGCTGCGCTAACTCTAACTGGGTTACGAACTGCCAAAAATATTCCATCATAGAAATTTGGTCAATAACATTGTCGCTTAAGATTTATCACTCTAAAGAAACATATGACCGCATAATGATTAATTAATTAGACTAAATAAAGTTTAACACTTGGCATTGAAAAATAGAGATCGTGAATTGATGTTGCTCGAGCCGCGGGGGCGTAATTCGTGACGTACCAGGCTAGAATTCTGGAGTTCCCGGGTCGAACCCGGGCTGTGGCAATATTTTTTCACGATTTCTTTAGAATTTAAAAATCGTCAGGTCTGGTTGCCTCATTGATACTTAATGAATGAGTGAGGCAATTAGAGCTGACAAAGAATTAAAGATTCGATTGTTAGAGACCTTTCTGAGATCGATATCACAAGGATCCAGGCGGCGCTGACTCAACCGGGTTACGAACTGCCAAAAATATTCCATCATAGAAATTTGGTCAATAACATTGTCGCTTAAGATTTATCACTCTAACGAAACATATGACCGCATATTGATTAACTAATTAATCTGAATAAAGTTTAACACTTGACATTAAAAAATAGAGATCGTGAATTGATGTTGCTAGAGCCGCGATGGCGTAATTGGTAATGTACCAGGCTAGAATTCTGAAGTTCCCGGTTCGAACCCGGGCTGTGGCAATAGTTTTCACGATTTCTTTAGAATTTAAAAATCGTCAGGTCTGGTTGCCACATTAATTCTAAATTTATCAGTGAAGCATTTAGAGCTGACAAATAATTGAAGATTCGATTGTTAGTTATCTTTCTGAGATCGATAACACAGGGAACCAGGCGGCGCTGACTCTAACCGGGTTACGAACTGCCAAAAATATTCCATCATCGAAATTTGGTCAATAACATTGTCGCTTAAGATTTATCACTCTAAAGAAACATATGACCGCATATTGAATAATTAATTAATCTGAATAAAGTTTAACACTTGACATTAAAAAATAGAGATCGCGAATTGATGTTGCTAGAGCCGCGATATCGTAATTGGTAACGTACCAGGCTAGAATTCCGGAGTTCCCGGTTCGAACCCGGGCTGTGGCAATATTTTTTCACGATTTCTTTAGAATTAAAAAATCGTCAGGTCTGGTTGCCTTATTAATTCTTAATGAATGAGTGCTGCAATTAGAGCTGACAAAGAATTGAAGATTCGATTGTTAAAGACCTTTCTGAGATCGATATCACAGGGATCCAGGCGGCGCTGACTCTAACCGGGTTACGAACTGCCAAAAATATTCCATCATAGAAATTTGGTCAATAACATTGTCGCCTAAGATTTATCTCTCTAAAGAAACATATGACCGCATATTGATTAACGAATTAATCTGAATAAAGTTCAACACTTGAAATTAAAAAATAGAGATCGTAAAATTGATGTTGCTAGAGCCGCGATGGCGTAATTGGTAACGTACCAGGCTAGAGATCTGGAGTTCCCGGTTGGAACCCGGGCTGTGGCAATATATTTTCATGATTTCTTTAGAATTTAAAAATCGTCAGGTCTTGTTGCCTCATTAATTCTAAATGAATCAGTAAGGCAATTAGAGCTGACAAATAATTGAAGATTCGATTGTTAGAGATCTTTCTGAGTGCGATAACACTGGGAACCGGGCGGCACTGACTCCAACCGGGTTACGAACTGTCAAAAGTATTCCATCATAGAAATTTGGTCAATAACATTGTCGCTTAAGATTTATCACTCTAACGAAACATATGACCGCATATTGATTAACTAATTGATCTGAATAAAGTTTAACACTTGAAATTAAAAAATAGAGATCGTAAAATTGATGTTGCTAGAGCCGCGATGGCGTAATTGGTAACGTACCAGGCTAGAATTCTGGAGTTCCCGGTTAGAACCCGGGCTGTGGCAATATATTTTCATGATTTCTTTAGAATTTAAAAATCGTCAGGTGTTGTTGCCTCATTAATTCTAAATGAATCAGTAAGGCAATTAGAGCTGACAAATAATTAAAGATTCGATTGTTAGAGATCTTTCTGAGATCGATATCACAGGGATCCAGGCGGCGCTGACTCTAACCGGGTTACGAACTGCCAAAAATATTCCATCATAGAAATTTGGTCAATAACATTGTCGCTTAAGATTTATCACTCTAAAGAAACATATGACCGCATATTGATTAACTAATTAATCTGAATAAAGTTTAACACTTGAAATTAAAAAATAGAGATCGTAAAATTGATGTTGCTAGAGCCGCGATGGCGTAATTGGTAACGTACCAGGCTAGAGATCTGGAGTTCCCGGTTAGAACCCGGGCTGTGGCAATATATTTTCATGATTTCTTTAGAATTTAAAAATCGTCAGGTCTTGTTGCCTCAGTAATTCTAAATGAATCAGTAAGGCAATTAGAGCTGACAAATAATTGAAGATTCGATTGTTAGAGATCTTTCTGAGTGCGATAACACTGGGAACCGGGCGGCACTGACTCCAACCGGGTTACGAATTGTCAAAAATATTCCATCATAGAAATTTGGTCAATAACATTGTCGCTTAAGATTTGTCACTTTAAGGAAGGGTATGACCGCATAATAATTAATTAATTAGACTAAATAAAGTTTAACACTTGGCATTGAAAAATAGAGATCGTGAATTGATGTTGCTCGAGCCGCGGGGGCGTAATTCGTGACGTACCAGGCTAGAATTCTGGAGTTCCCGGGTCGAACCCGGGCTGTTCCAATATTTTTTTACGATTTCTTTAGAATTTAAAAATCGTCAGGTCTGGTTGCCTCATTGATACTTAATAAATGAGTGAGGCAATTAGAGCTGACAAAGAATTAAAGATTCGATTGTTAGAGACCTTTCTGAGATCGATATCACAGGGATCCAGGCGGCGCTGACTCTAACCGGGTTACGAACTGCCAAAAATATTCCATCATAGAAATTTGGTCAATAACATTGTCGCTTAAGATTTATCACTCTAAAGAAACATATGACCGCATATTGATTAACTAATTAATCTGATCAAAGTTTAACACATGAAATTAAAAAATAGAGATCGTAAAATTGATGTTGCTAGACCCGCGATGGCGTAATTGGTAATGTACCAGGCTAGAATTCTGGAGTTCCCGGTTCGAACCCGGGCTGTGGCATTAGTTTTCACGATTTCTTTAGAATTTAAAAATCGTCAGGTCTTGTTGCCTCATTAATTCTAAATGAATCAGTAAGGCAATTAGAGCTGACAAATAATTGAAGATTCGATTGTTAGAGATCTTTCTGAGTGCGATAACACAGGGAACCGGGCGGCACTGACTCCAACCGGGTTACGAACTGTCAAAAATATTCCATCATAGAAATTTGGTCAATAACATTGTCGCTTAAGATTTGTCACTCTAAGGAAGCATATGACCGCATAGTGATTAATTAATTAGACTGAATAAAGTTTAACACTTGACATTAAAAAATAGAGATCGTGAATTGATGTTGCTAGAGCCGCGGGGGCGTAATTCGTAACGTACCAGGCCAGAATTCTGGAGTTCCCGGGTCGAACCCGGGCTATGGCAATTTTTTTTCTCGATTTCTTTAGAATTTAAAAATCGTCAGGTCTGGTTGCCTCATTATTTCTAAATGAATGAGTGAGGCAATTAGAGCTGACAAATAATTGAAGATTCGATTGTTAGAGATCTTTCTGAGTGCGATAACACTGGGAACCGGGCGGCACTGACTCCAACCGGGTTACGAACTGTCAAAAATATTCCATCATAGAAATTTGGTCAATAACATTGTCGCTTAAGATTTGTCACTTTAAGGAAGGGTATGACCGCATAGTGATTAATTAATTAGACTGAATAAAGTTTAACACTTGACATTAAAAAATAGAGATCGTGAATTGATGTTGCTAGAGCCGCGATGGCGTAATTGGTAACGTACCAGGCTAGAATTCTGGAGTTCCCGGTTAGAACCCGGGCTGTGGCAATATATTTTCACGATTTCTTTAGAATTTAAAAATCGTCAGGTCTGGTTGCCTCATTGATATTTAATGAATGAGTGAGGCAATGAGAGCTGACAAATAATTGAAGATTCGATTGTTAGAGATCTTTCTGAGTGCGATAACACAGGGATCCAGGCTGCGCTGACTCTAACCGGGTTACGAACTGCCAAAAATATTCCATCATCGAAATTTGGTCAATAACATTGGCGCTTAAGATTTATCACTCTAAAGAAACATATGACCGCATATTGATTAATTAATTAGACTGAATAAAGTATAACACTTGACATTAAAAAATAGAGATCGTGAATTGATGTTGCTAGAGCCGCGGGGGCGTAATTCGTAACGTACCAGGCTAGAATTCTGGAGTTCCCGGGTCGGACCCGGGCTATGGCAATATTTTTTCTCGATTTCTTTAGAATTTAAAAATCGTCAGGTCTGGTTGCCTCATTATTTCTAAATGAATGAGTGAGGCAATTAGAGCTGACAAATAATTAAAGATTGGATTGTTAGACATCTTTCTGAGATCGATAACACGAGGATCCAGGCGGCACTGACTCTAACCGGATTACAAACTGTCAAGAATATTCCATCATAGAAATTTTGTCAATAACATTGTCGCTTAAGATTAATCACTCTAAAGAAACATATGACCGCATAATGATTAATTAATTAGACTAAATAAAGTTTAACACTTGGCATTGAAAAATAGAGATCGTGAATTGATGTTGCTCGAGCCGCGGGGGCGTAATTCGTGACGTACCAGGCTAGAATTCTGGAGTTCCCGGGTCAAACCCGGGCTGTGGCAATATTTTTTCACGATTTCTTTAGAATTTAAAAATCGTCAGGTCTGGTTGCCTCATTGATACTTAATGAAAGAGTGAGGCAATTAGAGCTGACAAAGAATTAAAGATTCGATTGTTAGAGACCTTTCTGAGATCGATATCACAGGGATCCAGGCGGCGCTGACTCAACCGGGTTACGAACTGCCAAAAATATTCCATCATAGAAATTTGGTCAATAACATTGTCGCTTAAGATTTGTCACTTTAAGGAAGGGTATGACCGCATAGTGATTAATTAATTAGACTGAATAAAGTTTAACACTTGACATTAAAAAATAGAGATCGTGAAATGATGTTGCTAGAGCCGCGATGGCGTAATTGATAATGTACCAGGCTAGAATTCTGAAGTTCCCGGTTCGAACCCGGGCTGTGGCAATAGTTTTCACGATTTCTTTAGAATTTAAAAATCCTCAGGTCTGGTTGCCACATTAATTCTAAATGTATCAGTGAAGCATTTAGAGCTGACAAATAATTAAAGATTCGATTGCTAGTTATCTTTCTGAGATCGATAACACAGGGAACCAGGCGGCGCTGACTCTAACCGGGTTACGAACTGCCAAAAATATTCCATCATCGAAATTTGGTCAATAACATTGTCGCTTAAGATTTGTCACTTTAAGGAAGGGTATGACCGCATAGTGATTAATTAATTAGACTAAATAAAGTTTAACACTTGGCATTGAAAAATAGAGATCGTGAATTGATGTTGCTCGAGCCGCGGGGGCGTAATTCGTGACGTACCAGGCTAGAATTCTGGAGTTCCCGGTTCGAACCCGGGCTGTGGCAATATTTTTTCACGATTTCTTTAGAATTTAAAAATCGTCAGGTCTGGTTGCCTCATTGATACTTAATGAAAGAGTGAGGCAATTAGAGCTGACAAAGAATTAAAGATTCGATTGTTAGAGACCTTTCTGAGATCGATATCACAGGGATCCAGGCGGCGCTGACTCAACCGGGTTACGAACTGCCAAAAATATTCCATCATAGAAATTTGGTCAATAACATTGTCGCTTAAGATTTGTCACTTTAAGGAAGGGTATGACCGCATAGTGATTAATTAATTAGACTAAATAAAGTTTAACACTTGGCATTGAAAAATAGAGATCGTGAATTGATGTTGCTCGAGCCGCGGGGGCGTAATTCGTGACGTACCAGGCTAGAATTCTGGAGTTCCCGGGTCAAACCCGGGCTGTGGCAATAATTTTTCACGATTTCTTTAGAATTTAAAAATCGTCAGGTCTGGTTGCCTCATTAATTCTTAATGAATGAGTGCCGCAATTACAGCTGACAAATAATTAATGATTCGATTGTTAGAGACCTTTCTAAGATCGATAACACAGGGATTCAGGCTGCGCGAACTCTAACCGGGTTACGAACTGCCAAAAATATTCCATCATAGAAATTTGGTCGATAACATTGTCGCTTAAGATTTATCACTCTTAAGAAACATATGACCGCATATTGATTAATTAATTAATATGAATAAAGTTTTACACTTGACATTAAGAAATAGAGATCGTGAATTGATGTTGCTAGAGCCGCGGTGGCACAATTGGTATCGTACCAGGCTAGAATTCTGGAGTTCCCGGTTCGAACCCGGGCTGTGGCAATAATTTTTCACGATTTCTTTAGAATTTAAAAATCGTCCGGTCTGGTTGCCTCATTAATTCTTAATGAATGAGTGCCGCAAGTACAGCTGACAAATAATTAATGATTCGATTGTTAGAGACCTTTCTGAGATCGATAACACAGGGATTCAGGCTGCGCGAACTCTAACCGGGTTACGAACTGCCAAAAATATTCCATCATAGAAATTTGGTCAATAACATTGTCGCTTAAGATTTATCACTCTAAAGAAACATATGACCGCATAATGATTAATTAATTAGACTAAATAAAGTTTAACACTTTGCATTGAAAAATAGAGATCGTGAATTGATGTTGCTCGAGCCGCGGGGGCGTAATTCGTGACGTACCAGGCTAGAATTCTGGAGTTCCCGGGTCGAACCCGGGCTGTTCCAATATTTTTTTACGATTTCTTCAGAATTTAAAAATCGTCAGGTCTGGTTGCCTCATTGATACTTAATAAATGAGTGAGGCAATTAGAGCTGACAAAGAATTAAAGATTCGATTGTTAGAGACCTTTCTGAGAAGGATATCACAGGGATCCAGGCGGCGCTGACTCTAACCGGGTTACTAACTGCCAAAAATATTCCATCATAGAAATTTGGTCAATAACATTGTCGCTTAAGATTTATCACTCTAAAGAAACATATGACCGCATATTGATTAACTAATTAATCTGAATAAAGTTTAACACATGAAATTAAAAAATAGAGATCGTAAAATTGATGTTGCTAGAGCCGCGATGGCGTAATTGGTAATGTACTAGGCTAGAATTCTGGAGTTCCCGGTTCGAACCCGGGCTGTGGCATTAGTTTTCACGATTTCTTTAGAATTTAAAAATCGTCAGGTCTGGTTGCCACATTAATTCTAAATTTATCAGTGAAGCATTTAGAGCTGACAAATAATTAAGGATTCGATTGTTAGAGACCTTTCTGAGATCGATAACACAGGGATCCAGGCTGCGCTAACTCTAACCGGGTTACGAACTGCCAAAAATATTCCATCATAGAAATTTGGTCAATAACATTGTCGCTTAAGATTTATCACTCTAAAGAAACATATGACCGCATATTGATTAATTAATTAGACTGAATAAAGCTTAACACTTGACATAAAAAATAGAGATCGTGAATTGATGTTGCTAGAGCCGCGGGGGCGTAATTCGTAACGTACCAGGCTAGAATTCGGGAGTTCCCGGGTCGAACCCGGGCTATGGCAATATTTTTTCTCGATTTCTTTAGAATTTAAAAATCGTGAGGTCTGGTTGCCTTATTATTTCTAAATGAATGAATGAGGCAATTAGAGCTGACAAATAATTGAAGATTGGATTGTTAGACATCTTTCTGAGATCGATAACTCAGGGATCCAGGCGGCGCTGACTCTAACCGGGTTACGAACTGCCAACAATATTCCATCATAGAAATTTGGTCAATAACATTGTGGCTTAAGATTTATCACTCTGAAGAAACATATGACCGCATAATGATTAATTAATTAGACTGAATAAAGTTTAACACTTGACATTGAAAATCAGAGATCGTGAATTGATGTTGCTCGAGCCGCGGGGGCCTATTTCGTAACGTACCAGGCTAGAATTCTGGAGTTCCCGGGTCGAACCCGGGCTGTGGCAATATTTTTTCACGATTTTTTTAGAATTTAAAAATCGTTAGGTCTGGTTGCCTCATTGATTTTTAATGAATGAGTGAGGCAATTGGAGCTGACAAATAATTAAAGATTCGATTGTTAGAGACCTTTCTGAGATCGATAACACAGGGACCCAGGCGGCGCTGACTCTAACTGGGTTACGAACTGCCAAAAATATTCCATCAATGAAATTTGGTCGATAACATTGTCGCTTAAGATTTATCACTCTAAAGAAACATATGACCGCATAATGATTAATTAATTAGACTAAATAAAGTTTAACACTTGGCATTGAAAAATAGAGATCGTGAAATGATGTTGCTTGAGCCGCGGGAGCGTAATTCGTGACGTACCAGGCTAGAATTCTGGAGTTCCCGGGTCGAACCCGGGCTGTGGCAATATTTTTTCACGATTTCTTTAGAATTTAAAAATCGTCAGGTCTGGTTGCCACATTAATTCTAAATTTATCAGTGAAGCATTTAGAGCTGACAAATAATTGAAGATTCGATTGTTAGTTATCTTTCTGAGATCGATAACACAGGGAACCAGGCGGCGCTGACTCTAACCGGGATACGAACTGCCAAAAATATTCCATCATCGAAATTTGGTCAATAACATTGTCGCTTAAGATTTATCACTCTAAAGAAACATATGACCGCATATTGATTAATTAATTAATCTGAATAAAGTTTAACACTTGACATTAAAAAATAGAGATCGCGAATTGATGTTGCTAGAGCCGCGATAGCGTAATTGGTATTATACCAGGCTAGAATTCTGGAGTTCCCGGTTCGAACCCGGGCTGTGGCAATATTTTTTCACGATTTTTTTAGAATTAAAAAATCGTCAGGTCTGGTTGCCTTGTTAATTCTTAATGAATGAGTGCTGCAATTAGAGCTGACAAAGAATTAAAGATTCGATTGTTAAAGACCTTTCTGAGATCGATATCACAGGGATCCAGGCGGCGCTGACTCTAACCGGGTTACGAACTGCCAAAAATATTCCATCATAGAAATTTGGTCAATAACATTGTCGCTTAAGATTTATCACTCTAAAGAAACATATGACCGCATATTGATTAACGAATTAATCTGAATAAAGTTTAACACTTGAAATTAAAAAATAGAGATCGTAAAATTGATGTTGCTAGAGCCGCGATGGCGTAATTGGTAACGTACCAGGCTAGAGATCTGTAGTTCCCGGTTAGAACCCGGGCTGTGGCAATATATTTTCATGATTTCTTTAGAATTTAAAAATCGTCAGGTCTTGTTGCCTCATTAATTCTAAATGAATCAGTAAGGCAATTAGAGCTGACAAATAATTGAAGATTCGATTGTTAGAGATCTTTCTGAGTGCGGTAACACTGGGAACCGGGCGGCACTGACTCCAACCGGGTTACGAACTGTCAAAAATATTCCATCATAGAAATTTGGTCAATAACATTGTCGCTTAAGATTTGTCACTTTAAGGAAGGGTATGACCGCATAGTGATTAATTAATTAGACTGAATAAAGTTTAACACTTGACATTAAAAAATAGAGATCGTGAATTGATGTTGCTAGAGCCGCGATATCGTAATTGGTAATGTACCAGGCTAGAATTCTGGAGTTCCCGGGTCGAACCCGGGCTATGGCAATATTTTTTCTCGATTTCTTTAGAATTTAAAAATCGTGAGTTCTGGTTGCCTTATTATTTCTAAATGAATGAATGAGGCAATTAGAGCTGACAAATAATTAAAGATTGGATTGTTAGACATCTTTCTGAGATCGATAACTCAGGGATCCAGGCGGCGCTGACTCTAACCGGGTTACAAACTGCCAACAATATTCCATCATAGAAATTTGGTCAATAACATTGTCGCTTAAGATTTATCACTCTAAAGAAACATATGACCGCATATTAATTAATTAATTAATCTGAATAAAGTTTAAAGCTTGACATTAAGAAATAGAGATTGTGATTTGATGTTGCTAGAGCCGCGGGGGCGTAATTGGTAACATACCAGGCTAGAATTCTGGAGTTCCCGGTTCGAACCCGGGCTGTGGCAATATTTTTTCACGATTTCTTTAGAATTTAAAAATCGTCAGGTCTGGTTGCCTCATTGATACTTAATGAATGAGTGAGGCAATTAGAGCTGACAAAGAATTAAAGATTCGATTGTTAGAGACCCTTCTGAGATCGATATCACAGGGATCCAGGCGGCGCTGACTCTAACCGGGTTACGAACTGCCAAAAATATTCCATCATAGAAATTTGGTCAATAACATTGTCGCTTAAGATTTATCACTCTAACGAAACATATGACCGCATATTGATTAACTAATTAATCTGAATAAAGTTTAACACTTGAAATTAAAAAATAGAGATCGTAAAATTGATGTTGCTAGAGCCGCGATGGCGTAATTGGTAACGTACCAGGCTAGAATTCTGGAGTTCCCGGTTAGAACCCGGGCTGTGGCAATAGTTTTTACGATTTCTTTAGAATTTAAAAATCGTCAGGTCTGGTTGCCACATTAATTCTAAATTTATCAGTGAAGCATTTAGAGCTGACAAATAATTAAGGATTCGATTGTTAGAGACCTTTCTGAGATCGATAACACAGGGATCCAGGCTGCGCTAACTCTAACCGGGTTACGAACTGCCAAAAATATTCCATCATAGAAATTTGGTCAATAACATTGTCGCTTAAGATTTATCACTCTAAAGAAACATATGACCGCATAATGATTAATTAATTAGACTAAATAAAGTTTAACACTTGGCATTGAAAAATAGAGATCGTGAATTGATGTTGCTCGAGCCGCGGGGGCGTAATTCGTGACGTACCAGGCTAGAATTCTGGAGTTCCCGGGTCGAACCCGGGCTGTGGCAATATTTTTTCACGATTTCTTTAGAATTTAAAAATCGTCAGGTCTGGTTGCCTCATTGATACTTAATGAATGAGTGAGGCAATTAGAGCTGACAAAGAATTAAAGATTCGATTGTTAGAGACCTTTCTGAGATCGATATCACAAGGATCCAGGCGGCGCTGACTCAACCGGGTTACGAACTGCCAAAAATATTCCATCATAGAAATTTGGTCAATAACATTGTCGCTTAAGATTTATCACTCTAACGAAACATATGACCGCATATTGATTAACTAATTAATCTGAATAAAGTTTAACACTTGACATTAAAAAATAGAGATCGTGAATTGATGTTGCTAGAGCCGCGATGGCGTAATTGGTAATGTACCAGGCTAGAATTCTGAAGTTCCCGGTTCGAACCCGGGCTGTGGCAATAGTTTTCACGATTTCTTTAGAATTTAAAAATCGTCAGGTCTGGTTGCCACATTAATTCTAAATTTATCAGTGAAGCATTTAGAGCTGACAAATAATTGAAGATTCGATTGTTAGTTATCTTTCTGAGATCGATAACACAGGGAACCAGGCGGCGCTGACTCTAACCGGGTTACGAACTGCCAAAAATATTCCATCATCGAAATTTGGTCAATAACATTGTCGCTTAAGATTTATCACTCTAAAGAAACATATGACCGCATATTGAATAATTAATTAATCTGAATAAAGTTTAACACTTGACATTAAAAAATAGAGATCGCGAATTGATGTTGCTAGAGCCGCGATATCGTAATTGGTAACCTACCAGGCTAGAATTCCGGAGTTCCCGGTTCGAACCCGGGCTGTGGCAATATTTTTTCACGATTTCTTTAGAATTAAAAAATCGTCAGGTCTGGTTGCCTTATTAATTCTTAATGAATGAGTGCTGCAATTAGAGCTGACAAAGAATTGAAGATTCGATTGTTAAAGACCTTTCTGAGATCGATATCACAGGGATCCAGGCGGCGCTGACTCTAACCGGGTTACGAACTGCCAAAAATATTCCATCATAGAAATTTGGTCAATAACATTGTCGCCTAAGATTTATCTCTCTAAAGAAACATATGACCGCATATTGATTAACGAATTAATCTGAATAAAGTTTAACACTTGAAATTAAAAAATAGAGATCGTAAAATTGATGTTGCTAGAGCCGCGATGGCGTAATTGGTAACGTACCAGGCTAGAGATCTGGAGTTCCCGGTTAGAACCCGGGCTGTGGCAATATATTTTCATGATTTCTTTAGAATTTAAAAATCGTCAGGTCTTGTTGCCTCATTAATTCTAAATGAATCAGTAAGGCAATTAGAGCTGACAAATAATTGAAGATTCGATTGTTAGAGATCTTTCTGAGTGCGATAACACTGGGAACCGGGCGGCACTGACTCCAACCGGGTTACGAACTGTCAAAAGTATTCCATCATAGAAATTTGGTCAATAACATTGTCGCTTAAGATTTATCACTCTAACGAAACATATGACCGCATATTGATTAACTAATTGATCTGAATAAAGTTTAACACTTGAAATTAAAAAATAGAGATCGTAAAATTGATGTTGCTAGAGCCGCGATGGCGTAATTGGTAACGTACCAGGCTAGAATTCTGGAGTTCCCGGTTAGAACCCGGGCTGTGGCAATATATTTTCATGATTTCTTTAGAATTTAAAAATCGTCAGGTGTTGTTGCCTCATTAATTCTAAATGAATCAGTAAGGCAATTAGAGCTGACAAATAATTAAAGATTCGATTGTTAGAGATCTTTCTGAGATCGATATCACAGGGATCCAGGCGGCGCTGACTCTAACCGGGTTACGAACTGCCAAAAATATTCCATCATAGAAATTTGGTCAATAACATTGTCGCTTAAGATTTATCACTCTAAAGAAACATATGACCGCATATTGATTAACTAATTAATCTGAATAAAGTTTAACACTTGAAATTAAAAAATAGAGATCGTAAAATTGATGTTGCTAGAGCCGCGATGGCGTAATTGGTAACGTACCAGGCTAGAGATCTGGAGTTCCCGGTTAGAACCCGGGCTGTGGCAATATATTTTCATGATTTCTTTAGAATTTAAAAATCGTCAGGTCTTGTTGCCTCAGTAATTCTAAATGAATCAGTAAGGCAATTAGAGCTGACAAATAATTGAAGATTCGATTGTTAGAGATCTTTCTGAGTGCGATAACACTGGGAACCGGGCGGCACTGACTCCAACCGGGTTACGAATTGTCAAAAATATTCCATCATAGAAATTTGGTCAATAACATTGTCGCTTAAGATTTGTCACTTTAAGGAAGGGTATGACCGCATAATAATTAATTAATTAGACTAAATAAAGTTTAACACTTGGCATTGAAAAATAGAGATCGTGAATTGATGTTGCTCGAGCCGCGGGGGCGTAATTCGTGACGTACCAGGCTAGAATTCTGGAGTTCCCGGGTCGAACCCGGGCTGTTCCAATATTTTTTTACGATTTCTTTAGAATTTAAAAATCGTCAGGTCTGGTTGCCTCATTGATACTTAATAAATGAGTGAGGCAATTAGAGCTGACAAAGAATTAAAGATTCGATTGTTAGAGACCTTTCTGAGATCGATATCACAGGGATCCAGGCGGCGCTGACTCTAACCGGGTTACGAACTGCCAAAAATATTCCATCATAGAAATTTGGTCAATAACATTGTCGCTTAAGATTTATCACTCTAAAGAAACATATGACCGCATATTGATTAACTAATTAATCTGATCAAAGTTTAACACATGAAATTAAAAAATAGAGATCGTAAAATTGATGTTGCTAGACCCGCGATGGCGTAATTGGTAATGTACCAGGCTAGAATTCTGGAGTTCCCGGTTTGAACCCGGGCTGTGGCATTAGTTTTCACGATTTCTTTAGAATTTAAAAATCGTCAGGTCTTGTTGCCTCATTAATTCTAAATGAATCAGTAAGGCAATTAGAGCTGACAAATAATTGAAGATTCGATTGTTAGAGATCTTTCTGAGTGCGATAACACAGGGAACCGGGCGGCACTGACTCCAACCGGGTTACGAACTGTCAAAAATATTCCATCATAGAAATTTGGTCAATAACATTGTCGCTTAAGATTTGTCACTCTAAGGAAGCATATGACCGCATAGTGATTAATTAATTAGACTGAATAAAGTTTAACACTTGACATTAAAAAATAGAGATCGTGAATTGATGTTGCTAGAGCCGCGGGGGCGTAATTCGTAACGTACCAGGCCAGAATTCTGGAGTTCCCGGGTCGAACCCGGGCTATGGCAATTTTTTTTCTCGATTTCTTTAGAATTTAAAAATCGTCAGGTCTGGTTGCCTCATTATTTCTAAATGAATGAGTGAGGCAATTAGAGCTGACAAATAATTGAAGATTCGATTGTTAGAGATCTTTCTGAGTGCGATAACACTGGGAACCGGGCGGCACTGACTCCAACCGGGTTACGAACTGTCAAAAATATTCCATCATAGAAATTTGGTCAATAACATTGTCGCTTAAGATTTGTCACTTTAAGGAAGGGTATGACCGCATAGTGATTAATTAATTAGACTGAATAAAGTTTAACACTTGACATTAAAAAATAGAGATCGTGAATTGATGTTGCTAGAGCCGCGATGGCGTAATTGGTAACGTACCAGGCTAGAATTCTGGAGTTCCCGGTTAGAACCCGGGCTGTGGCAATATATTTTCACGATTTCTTTAGAATTTAAAAATCGTCAGGTCTGGTTGCCTCATTGATATTTAATGAATGAGTGAGGCAATGAGAGCTGACAAATAATTGAAGATTCGATTGTTAGAGATCTTTCTGAGTGCGATAACACAGGGATCCAGGCTGCGCTGACTCTAACCGGGTTACGAACTGCCAAAAATATTCCATCATCGAAATTTGGTCAATAACATTGGCGCTTAAGATTTATCACTCTAAAGAAACATATGACCGCATATTGATTAATTAATTAGACTGAATAAAGTATAACACTTGACATTAAAAAATAGAGATCGTGAATTGATGTTGCTAGAGCCGCGGGGGCGTAATTCGTAACGTACCAGGCTAGAATTCTGGAGTTCCCGGGTCGGACCCGGGCTATGGCAATATTTTTTCTCGATTTCTTTAGAATTTAAAAATCGTCAGGTCTGGTTGCCTCATTATTTCTAAATGAATGAGTGAGGCAATTAGAGCTGACAAATAATTAAAGATTGGATTGTTAGACATCTTTCTGAGATCGATAACACGAGGATCCAGGCGGCACTGACTCTAACCGGATTACAAACTGTCAAGAATATTCCATCATAGAAATTTTGTCAATAACATTGTCGCTTAAGATTTATCACTCTAAAGAAACATATGACCGCATAATGATTAATTAATTAGACTAAATAAAGTTTAACACTTGGCATTGAAAAATAGAGATCGTGAATTGATGTTGCTCGAGCCGCGGGGGCGTAATTCGTGACGTACCAGGCTAGAATTCTGGAGTTCCCGGGTCAAACCCGGGCTGTGGCAATATTTTTTCACGATTTCTTTAGAATTTAAAAATCGTCAGGTCTGGTTGCCTCATTGATACTTAATGAAAGAGTGAGGCAATTAGAGCTGACAAAGAATTAAAGATTCGATTGTTAGAGACCTTTCTGAGATCGATATCACAGGGATCCAGGCGGCGCTGACTCAACCGGGTTACGAACTGCCAAAAATATTCCATCATAGAAATTTGGTCAATAACATTGTCGCTTAAGATTTGTCACTTTAAGGAAGGGTATGACCGCATAGTGATTAATTAATTAGACTGAATAAAGTTTAACACTTGACATTAAAAAATAGAGATCGTGAAATGATGTTGCTAGAGCCGCGATGGCGTAATTGATAATGTACCAGGCTAGAATTCTGAAGTTCCCGGTTCGAACCCGGGCTGTGGCAATAGTTTTCACGATTTCTTTAGAATTTAAAAATCCTCAGGTCTGGTTGCCACATTAATTCTAAATGTATCAGTGAAGCATTTAGAGCTGACAAATAATTAAAGATTCGATTGCTAGTTATCTTTCTGAGATCGATAACACAGGGAACCAGGCGGCGCTGACTCTAACCGGGTTACGAACTGCCAAAAATATTCCATCATCGAAATTTGGTCAATAACATTGTCGCTTAAGATTTGTCACTTTAAGGAAGGGTATGACCGCATAGTGATTAATTAATTAGACTAAATAAAGTTTAACACTTGGCATTGAAAAATAGAGATCGTGAATTGATGTTGCTCGAGCCGCGGGGGCGTAATTCGTGACGTACCAGGCTAGAATTCTGGAGTTCCCGGTTCGAACCCGGGCTGTGGCAATATTTTTTCACGATTTCTTTAGAATTTAAAAATCGTCAGGTCTGGTTGCCTCATTGATACTTAATGAAAGAGTGAGGCAATTAGAGCTGACAAAGAATTAAAGATTCGATTGTTAGAGACCTTTCTGAGATCGATATCACAGGGATCCAGGCGGCGCTGACTCAACCGGGTTACGAACTGCCAAAAATATTCCATCATAGAAATTTGGTCAATAACATTGTCGCTTAAGATTTGTCACTTTAAGGAAGGGTATGACCGCATAGTGATTAATTAATTAGACTAAATAAAGTTTAACACTTGGCATTGAAAAATAGAGATCGTGAATTGATGTTGCTCGAGCCGCGGGGGCGTAATTCGTGACGTACCAGGCTAGAATTCTGGAGTTCCCGGGTCAAACCCGGGCTGTGGCAATAATTTTTCACGATTTCTTTAGAATTTAAAAATCGTCAGGTCTGGTTGCCTCATTAATTCTTAATGAATGAGTGCCGCAATTACAGCTGACAAATAATTAATGATTCGATTGTTAGAGACCTTTCTAAGATCGATAACACAGGGATTCAGGCTGCGCGAACTCTAACCGGGTTACGAACTGCCAAAAATATTCCATCATAGAAATTTGGTCGATAACATTGTCGCTTAAGATTTATCACTCTTAAGAAACATATGACCGCATATTGATTAATTAATTAATATGAATAAAGTTTTACACTTGACATTAAGAAATAGAGATCGTGAATTGATGTTGCTAGAGCCGCGGTGGCACAATTGGTATCGTACCAGGCTAGAATTCTGGAGTTCCCGGTTCGAACCCGGGCTGTGGCAATAATTTTTCACGATTTCTTTAGAATTTAAAAATCGTCCGGTCTGGTTGCCTCATTAATTCTTAATGAATGAGTGCCGCAAGTACAGCTGACAAATAATTAATGATTCGATTGTTAGAGACCTTTCTGAGATCGATAACACAGGGATTCAGGCTGCGCGAACTCTAACCGGGTTACGAACTGCCAAAAATATTCCATCATAGAAATTTGGTCAATAACATTGTCGCTTAAGATTTATCACTCTAAAGAAACATATGACCGCATAATGATTAATTAATTAGACTAAATAAAGTTTAACACTTTGCATTGAAAAATAGAGATCGTGAATTGATGTTGCTCGAGCCGCGGGGGCGTAATTCGTGACGTACCAGGCTAGAATTCTGGAGTTCCCGGGTCGAACCCGGGCTGTTCCAATATTTTTTTACGATTTCTTCAGAATTTAAAAATCGTCAGGTCTGGTTGCCTCATTGATACTTAATAAATGAGTGAGGCAATTAGAGCTGACAAAGAATTAAAGATTCGATTGTTAGAGACCTTTCTGAGAAGGATATCACAGGGATCCAGGCGGCGCTGACTCTAACCGGGTTACTAACTGCCAAAAATATTCCATCATAGAAATTTGGTCAATAACATTGTCGCTTAAGATTTATCACTCTAAAGAAACATATGACCGCATATTGATTAACTAATTAATCTGAATAAAGTTTAACACATGAAATTAAAAAATAGAGATCGTAAAATTGATGTTGCTAGAGCCGCGATGGCGTAATTGGTAATGTACTAGGCTAGAATTCTGGAGTTCCCGGTTCGAACCCGGGCTGTGGCATTAGTTTTCACGATTTCTTTAGAATTTAAAAATCGTCAGGTCTGGTTGCCACATTAATTCTAAATTTATCAGTGAAGCATTTAGAGCTGACAAATAATTAAGGATTCGATTGTTAGAGACCTTTCTGAGATCGATAACACAGGGATCCAGGCTGCGCTAACTCTAACCGGGTTACGAACTGCCAAAAATATTCCATCATAGAAATTTGGTCAATAACATTGTCGCTTAAGATTTATCACTCTAAAGAAACATATGACCGCATATTGATTAATTAATTAGACTGAATAAAGCTTAACACTTGACATAAAAAATAGAGATCGTGAATTGATGTTGCTAGAGCCGCGGGGGCGTAATTCGTAACGTACCAGGCTAGAATTCGGGAGTTCCCGGGTCGAACCCGGGCTATGGCAATATTTTTTCTCGATTTCTTTAGAATTTAAAAATCGTGAGGTCTGGTTGCCTTATTATTTCTAAATGAATGAATGAGGCAATTAGAGCTGACAAATAATTGAAGATTGGATTGTTAGACATCTTTCTGAGATCGATAACTCAGGGATCCAGGCGGCGCTGACTCTAACCGGGTTACGAACTGCCAACAATATTCCATCATAGAAATTTGGTCAATAACATTGTGGCTTAAGATTTATCACTCTGAAGAAACATATGACCGCATAATGATTAATTAATTAGACTGAATAAAGTTTAACACTTGACATTGAAAATCAGAGATCGTGAATTGATGTTGCTCGAGCCGCGGGGGCCTATTTCGTAACGTACCAGGCTAGAATTCTGGAGTTCCCGGGTCGAACCCGGGCTGTGGCAATATTTTTTCACGATTTTTTTAGAATTTAAAAATCGTTAGGTCTGGTTGCCTCATTGATTTTTAATGAATGAGTGAGGCAATTGGAGCTGACAAATAATTAAAGATTCGATTGTTAGAGACCTTTCTGAGATCGATAACACAGGGACCCAGGCGGCGCTGACTCTAACTGGGTTACGAACTGCCAAAAATATTCCATCAATGAAATTTGGTCGATAACATTGTCGCTTAAGATTTATCACTCTAAAGAAACATATGACCGCATAATGATTAATTAATTAGACTAAATAAAGTTTAACACTTGGCATTGAAAAATAGAGATCGTGAAATGATGTTGCTTGAGCCGCGGGAGCGTAATTCGTGACGTACCAGGCTAGAATTCTGGAGTTCCCGGGTCGAACCCGGGCTGTGGCAATATTTTTTCACGATTTCTTTAGAATTTAAAAATCGTCAGGTCTGGTTGCCACATTAATTCTAAATTTATCAGTGAAGCATTTAGAGCTGACAAATAATTGAAGATTCGATTGTTAGTTATCTTTCTGAGATCGATAACACAGGGAACCAGGCGGCGCTGACTCTAACCGGGTTACGAACTGCCAAAAATATTCCATCATCGAAATTTGGTCAATAACATTGTCGCTTAAGATTTATCACTCTAAAGAAACATATGACCGCATATTGATTAATTAATTAATCTGAATAAAGTTTAACACTTGACATTAAAAAATAGAGATCGCGAATTGATGTTGCTAGAGCCGCGATAGCGTAATTGGTATTATACCAGGCTAGAATTCTGGAGTTCCCGGTTCGAACCCGGGCTGTGGCAATATTTTTTCACGATTTTTTTAGAATTAAAAAATCGTCAGGTCTGGTTGCCTTGTTAATTCTTAATGAATGAGTGCTGCAATTAGAGCTGACAAAGAATTAAAGATTCGATTGTTAAAGACCTTTCTGAGATCGATATCACAGGGATCCAGGCGGCGCTGACTCTAACCGGGTTACGAACTGCCAAAAATATTCCATCATAGAAATTTGGTCAATAACATTGTCGCTTAAGATTTATCACTCTAAAGAAACATATGACCGCATATTGATTAACGAATTAATCTGAATAAAGTTTAACACTTGAAATTAAAAAATAGAGATCGTAAAATTGATGTTGCTAGAGCCGCGATGGCGTAATTGGTAACGTACCAGGCTAGAGATCTGTAGTTCCCGGTTAGAACCCGGGCTGTGGCAATATATTTTCATGATTTCTTTAGAATTTAAAAATCGTCAGGTCTTGTTGCCTCATTAATTCTAAATGAATCAGTAAGGCAATTAGAGCTGACAAATAATTGAAGATTCGATTGTTAGAGATCTTTCTGAGTGCGGTAACACAGGGATCCAGGCGGCACTGACTCTAACCGGGTTACGAACTGCCAAAAATATTCCATCATAGAAATTTGGTCAATAACATTGTCGCCTAAGATTTATCTCTCTAAAGAAACATATGACCGCATATTGATTAACGAATTAATCTGAATAAAGTTTAACACTTGAAATTAAAAAATAGAGATCGTAAAATTGATGTTGCTAGAGCCGCGATGGCGTAATTGGTAACGTACCAGGCTAGAGATCTGGAGTTCCCGGTTAGAACCCGGGCTGTGGCAATATATTTTCATGATTTCTTTAGAATTTAAAAATCGTCAGGTCTTGTTGCCTCATTAATTCTAAATGAATCAGTAAGGCAATTAGAGCTGACAAATAATTGAAGATTCGATTGTTAGAGATCTTTCTGAGTGCGATAACACTGGGAACCGGGCGGCACTGACTCCAACCGGGTTACGAACTGTCAAAAGTATTCCATCATAGAAATTTGGTCAATAACATTGTCGCTTAAGATTTATCACTCTAACGAAACATATGACCGCATATTGATTAACTAATTGATCTGAATAAAGTTTAACACTTGAAATTAAAAAATAGAGATCGTAAAATTGATGTTGCTAGAGCCGCGATGGCGTAATTGGTAACGTACCAGGCTAGAATTCTGGAGTTCCCGGTTAGAACCCGGGCTGTGGCAATATATTTTCATGATTTCTTTAGAATTTAAAAATCGTCAGGTGTTGTTGCCTCATTAATTCTAAATGAATCAGTAAGGCAATTAGAGCTGACAAATAATTAAAGATTCGATTGTTAGAGATCTTTCTGAGATCGATATCACAGGGATCCAGGCGGCGCTGACTCTAACCGGGTTACGAACTGCCAAAAATATTCCATCATAGAAATTTGGTCAATAACATTGTCGCTTAAGATTTATCACTCTAAAGAAACATATGACCGCATATTGATTAACTAATTAATCTGAATAAAGTTTAACACTTGAAATTAAAAAATAGAGATCGTAAAATTGATGTTGCTAGAGCCGCGATGGCGTAATTGGTAACGTACCAGGCTAGAGATCTGGAGTTCCCGGTTAGAACCCGGGCTGTGGCAATATATTTTCATGATTTCTTTAGAATTTAAAAATCGTCAGGTCTTGTTGCCTCAGTAATTCTAAATGAATCAGTAAGGCAATTAGAGCTGACAAATAATTGAAGATTCGATTGTTAGAGATCTTTCTGAGTGCGATAACACTGGGAACCGGGCGGCACTGACTCCAACCGGGTTACGAATTGTCAAAAATATTCCATCATAGAAATTTGGTCAATAACATTGTCGCTTAAGATTTGTCACTTTAAGGAAGGGTATGACCGCATAATAATTAATTAATTAGACTAAATAAAGTTTAACACTTGGCATTGAAAAATAGAGATCGTGAATTGATGTTGCTCGAGCCGCGGGGGCGTAATTCGTGACGTACCAGGCTAGAATTCTGGAGTTCCCGGGTCGAACCCGGGCTGTTCCAATATTTTTTTACGATTTCTTTAGAATTTAAAAATCGTCAGGTCTGGTTGCCTCATTGATACTTAATAAATGAGTGAGGCAATTAGAGCTGACAAAGAATTAAAGATTCGATTGTTAGAGACCTTTCTGAGATCGATATCACAGGGATCCAGGCGGCGCTGACTCTAACCGGGTTACGAACTGCCAAAAATATTCCATCATAGAAATTTGGTCAATAACATTGTCGCTTAAGATTTATCACTCTAAAGAAACATATGACCGCATATTGATTAACTAATTAATCTGAATAAAGTTTAACACATGAAATTAAAAAATAGAGATCGTAAAATTGATGTTGCTAGACCCGCGATGGCGTAATTGGTAATGTACCAGGCTAGAATTCTGGAGTTCCCGGTTCGAACCCGGGCTGTGGCATTAGTTTTCACGATTTCTTTAGAATTTAAAAATCGTCAGGTCTTGTTGCCTCATTAATTCTAAATGAATCAGTAAGGCAATTAGAGCTGACAAATAATTGAAGATTCGATTGTTAGAGATCTTTCTGAGTGCGATAACACAGGGAACCGGGCGGCACTGACTCCAACCGGGTTACGAACTGTCAAAAATATTCCATCATAGAAATTTGGTCAATAACATTGTCGCTTAAGATTTGTCACTCTAAGGAAGCATATGACCGCATAGTGATTAATTAATTAGACTGAATAAAGTTTAACACTTGACATTAAAAAATAGAGATCGTGAATTGATGTTGCTAGAGCCGCGGGGGCGTAATTCGTAACGTACCAGGCCAGAATTCTGGAGTTCCCGGGTCGAACCCGGGCTATGGCAATTTTTTTTCTCGATTTCTTTAGAATTTAAAAATCGTCAGGTCTGGTTGCCTCATTATTTCTAAATGAATGAGTGAGGCAATTAGAGCTGACAAATAATTGAAGATTCGATTGTTAGAGATCTTTCTGAGTGCGATAACACTGGGAACCGGGCGGCACTGACTCCAACCGGGTTACGAACTGTCAAAAATATTCCATCATAGAAATTTGGTCAATAACATTGTCGCTTAAGATTTGTCACTTTAAGGAAGGGTATGACCGCATAGTGATTAATTAATTAGACTGAATAAAGTTTAACACTTGACATTAAAAAATAGAGATCGTGAATTGATGTTGCTTGAGCCGCGATGGCGTAATTGGTAACGTACCAGGCTAGAATTCTGAAGTTCCCGGTTAGAACCCGGGCTGTGGCAATATATTTTCACGATTTCTTTAGAATTTAAAAATCGTCAGGTCTGGTTGCCTCATTGATATTTAATGAATGAGTGAGGCAATGAGAGCTGACAAATAATTGAAGATTCGATTGTTAGAGATCTTTCTGAGTGCGATAACACAGGGATCCAGGCTGCGCTGACTCTAACCGGGTTACGAACTGCCAAAAATATTCCATCATCGAAATTTGGTCAATAACATTGGCGCTTAAGATTTATCACTCTAAAGAAACATATGACCGCATATTGATTAATTAATTAGACTGAATAAAGTATAACACTTGACATTAAAAAATAGAGATCGTGAATTGATGTTGCTAGAGCCGCGGGGGCGTAATTCGTAACGTACCAGGCTAGAATTCTGGAGTTCCCGGGTCGGACCCGGGCTATGGCAATATTTTTTCTCGATTTCTTTAGAATTTAAAAATCGTCAGGTCTGGTTGCCTCATTATTTCTAAATGAATGAGTGAGGCAATTAGAGCTGACAAATAATTAAAGATTGGATTGTTAGACATCTTTCTGAGATCGATAACACGAGGATCCAGGCGACACTGACTCTAACCGGATTACAAACTGTCAAGAATATTCCATCATAGAAATTTTGTCAATAACATTGTCGCTTAAGATTAATCACTCTAAAGAAACATATGACCGCATAATGATTAATTAATTAGACTAAATAAAGTTTAACACTTGGCATTGAAAAATAGAGATCGTGAATTGATGTTGCTCGAGCCGCGGGGGCGTAATTCGTGACGTACCAGGCTAGAATTCTGGAGTTCCCGGGTCGAACCCGGGATGTGGCAATATTTTTTCACGATTTCTTTAGAATTTAAAAATCGTCAGGTCTGGTTGCCTCATTGATACTTAATGAAAGAGTGAGGCAATTAGAGCTGACAAAGAATTAAAGATTCGATTGTTAGAGACCTTTCTGAGATCGATATCACAGGGATCCAGGCGGCGCTGACTCAACCGGGTTACGAACTGCCAAAAATATTCCATCATAGAAATTTGGTCAATAACATTGTCGCTTAAGATTTGTCACTTTAAGGAAGGGTATGACCGCATAGTGATTAATTAATTAGACTGAATAAAGTTTAACACTTGACATTAAAAAATAGAGATCGTGAATTGATGTTGCTAGAGCCGCGATGGCGTAATTGGTAATGTACCAGGCTAGAATTCTGAAGTTCCCGGTTCGAACCCGGGCTGTGGCAATAGTTTTCACGATTTCTTTAGAATTTAAAAATCCTCAGGTCTGGTTGCCACTTTAATTCTAAATGTATCAGTGAAGCATTTAGAGCTGACAAATAATTAAAGATTCGATTGCTAGTTATCTTTCTGAGATCGATAACACAGGGAACCAGGCGGCGCTGACTCTAACCGGGTTACGAACTGCCAAAAATATTCCATCATCGAAATTTGGTCAATAACATTGTCGCTGAAGATTTATCACTCTAAAGAAACATATGACCGCATATTGATTAATTAATTAATATGAATAAAATTTTACACTTGACATTAAGAAATAGAGATCGTGAATTGATGTTGCTAGAGCCGCGGTGGCACAATTGGTATCGTACCAGGCTAGAATTCTGGAGTTCCCGGTTCGAACCCGGGCTGTGGCAATAATTTTTCACGATTTCTTTAGAATTTTAAAATCGTCAGGTCTGGTTGCCTCATTAATTCTTAATGAATGAGTGCCGCAATTACAGCTGACAAATAATTAATGATTCGATTGTTAGAGACCTTTCTAAGATCGATAACACAGGGATTCAGGCTGCGCGAACTCTAACCGGGTTACGAACTGCCAAAAATATTCCATCATAGAAATTTGGTCGATAACATTGTCGCTTAAGATTTATCACTCTAAAGAAACATATGACCGCATATTGATTAATTAATTAATATGAATAAAATTTTACACTTGACATTAAGAAATAGAGATCGTGAATTGATGTTGCTAGAGCCGCGGTGGCACAATTGGTATCGTACCAGGCTAGAATTCTGGAGTTCCCGGTTCGAACCCGGGCTGTGGCAATAATTTTTCACGATTTCTTTAGAATTTAAAAATCGTCAGGTCTGGTTGCCTCATTAATTCTTAATGAATGAGTGCCGCAATTACAGCTGACAAATAATTAATGATTCGATTGTTAGAGACCTTTCTAAGATCGATAACACAGGGATTCAGGCTGCGCGAACTCTAACCGGGTTACGAACTGCCAAAAATATTCCATCATAGAAATTTGGTCGATAACATTGTCGCTTAAGATTTATCACTCTTAAGAAACATATGACCGCATATTGATTAATTAATTAATATGAATAAAGTTTTACACTTGACATTAAGAAATAGAGATCGTGAATTGATGTTGCTAGAGCCGCGGTGGCACAATTGGTATCGTACCAGGCTAGAATTCTGGAGTTCCCGGTTCGAACCCGGGCTGTGGCATTAGTTTTCACGATTTCTTTAGAATTTAAAAATCGTCAGGTCTGGTTGCCACATTAATTCTAAATTTATCAGTGAAGCATTTAGAGCTGACAAATAATTAAGGATTCGATTGTTAGAGACCTTTCTGAGATCGATAACACAGGGATCCAGGCTGCGCTAACTCTAACCGGGTTACGAACTGCCAAAAATATTCCATCATAGAAATTTGGTGAATAACATTGTCGCTTAAGATTTATCACTCTAAAGAAACATATGACCGCATATTGATTAATTAATTAGACTGAATAAAGCTTAACACTTGACATAAAAAATAGAGATCGTGAATTGATGTTGCTAGAGCCGCGGGGGCGTAATTCGTAACGTACCAGGCTAGAATTCGGGAGTTCCCGGGTCGAACCCGGGCTATGGCAATATTTTTTCTCGATTTCTTTAGAATATAAAAATCGTCAGGTCTGGTTGCCTTATTATTTCTAAATGAATGAATGAGGCAATTAGAGCTGACAAATAATTGAAGATTGGATTGTTAGACATCTTTCTGAGATCGATAACTCAGGGATCCAGGCGGCGCTGACTCTAACCGGGTTACGAACTGCCAACAATATTCCATCATAGAAATTTGGTCAATAACATTGTGGCTTAAGATTTATCACTCTGAAGAAACATATGACCGCATAATGATTAATTAATTAGACTGAATAAAGTTTAACACTTGACATTGAAAATCAGAGATCGTGAATTGATGTTGCTCGAGCCGCGGGGGCCTATTTCGTAACGTACCAGGCTAGAATTCTGGAGTTCCCGGGTCGAACCCGGGCTGTGGCAATATTTTTTCACGATTTTTTTAGAATTTAAAAATCGTTAGGTCTGGTTGCCTCATTGATTTTTAATGAATGAGTGAGGCAATTGGAGCTGACAAATAATTAAAGATTCGATTGTTAGAGACCTTTCTGAGATCGATAACACAGGGACCCAGGCGGCGCTGACTCTAACTGGGTTACGAACTGCCAAAAATATTCCATCAATGAAATTTGGTCGATAACATTGTCGCTCAAGATTTATCACTCTAAAGAAACATATGACAGCATAATGATTAATTAATTAGACTAAATAAAGTTTAACACTTGGCATTGAAAAATAGAGATCGTGAAATGATGTTGCTTGAGCCGCGGGAGCGTAATTCGTGACGTAGCAGGCTAGAATTCTGGAGTTCCCGGGTCGAACCCGGGCTGTGGCAATATTTTTTCACGATTTCTTTAGAATTTAAAAATCGTCAGGTCTGGTTGCCACATTAATTCTAAATTTATCAGTGAAGCATTTAGAGCTGACAAATAATTGAAGATTCGATTGTTAGTTATCTTTCTGAGATCGATAACACAGGGAACCAGGCGGCGCTGACTCTAACCGGGTTACGAACTGCCAAAAATATTCCATCATCGAAATTTGGTCAATAACATTGTCGCTTAAGATTTATCACTCTAAAGAAACATATGACCGCATATTGATTAATTAATTAATCTGAATAAAGTTTAACACTTGACATTAAAAAATAGAGATCGCGAATTGATGTTGCTAGAGCCGCGATAGCGTAATTGGTATTATACCAGGCTAGAATTCTGGAGTTCCCGGTTCGAACCCGGGCTGTGGCAATATTTTTTCACGATTTCTTTAGAATTAAAAAATCGTCAGGTCTGGTTGCCTTGTTAATTCTTAATGAATGAGTGCTGCAATTAGAGCTGACAAAGAATTAAAGATTCGATTGTTAAAGACCTTTCTGAGATCGATATCACAGGGATCCAGGCGGCGCTGACTCTAACCGGGTTACGAACTGCCAAAAATATTCCATCATAGAAATTTGGTCAATAACATTGTCGCTTAAGATTTATCACTCTAAAGAAACATATGACCGCATATTGATTAACGAATTAATCTGAATAAAGTTTAACACTTGAAATTAAAAAATAGAGATCGTAAAATTGATGTTGCTAGAGCCGCGATGGCGTAATTGGTAACGTACCAGGCTAGAGATCTGGAGTTCCCGGTTAGAACCCGGGCTGTGGCAATATATTTTCATGATTTCTTTAGAATTTAAAAATCGTCAGGTCTTGTTGCCTCATTAATTCTAAATGAATCAGTAAGGCAATTAGAGCTGACAAATAATTGAAGATTCGATTGTTAGAGATCTTTCTGAGTGCGGTAACACTGGGAACCGGGCGGCACTGACTCCAACCGGGTTACGAACTGTCAAAAATATTCCATCATAGAAATTTGGTCAATAACATTGTCGCTTAAGATTTGTCACTTTAAGGAAGGGTATGACCGCATAGTGATTAATTAATTAGACTGAATAAAGTTTAACACTTGACATTAAAAAATAGAGATCGTGAATTGATGTTGCTAGAGCCGCGATATCGTAATTGGTAATGTACCAGGCTAGAATTCTGAAGTTCCCGGTTCGAACCCGGGCTGTGGCAATAGTTTTCACGATTTCTTTAGAATTTAAAAATCGTCAGGTCTTGTTGCCACATTAATTCTAAATGTATCAGTGAAGCATTTAGAGCTGACAAATAATTGAAGATTCGATTGCTAGTTATCTTTCTGAGATCGATAACACAGGAAACCAGGCGGCGCTGACTCTAACCGGGTTACGAACTGCCAAAAATATTCCATCATCGGAATTTGGTCAATAACATTGTCGCTTAAGATTTATCACTCTAAAGAAACATATGACCACATATTGATTAATTAATTAATCTGAATAAATTTTAATGCTTGACATTAAGAAATAGAGATCGTGATTTGATGTTGCTAGAGCCGCGGTGGCGTAATTGGTAACATACCAGGCTAGAAATCTGGAGTTCCCGGTTCGAACCCGGGCTGTGGCAATATTTTTTCACGATTTCTTTAGAATTTAAAAATCGTGAGGTCTGGTTGCCTCATTAATTCTTAATGAATGTTCGCGGCAATTAGAGCTGACAAATGATTAAAGATTCGATTGTTAGAAACCTTTCTGAGATCGATAACTCAGGGATCCAGGCGGCGCTGACTCTAACCGGGTTACGAACTGCCAAAAATATTCCATCATAGAAATTTGGTCGATAACATTGTCGCTTAAGATTTATCACTCTAAAGAAACATATGACCGCATATTGATTAATTAATTAATATGAATAAAGTTTTACACTTGACATTAAGAAATGGAGATCGTGAATTGATGTTGCTAGAGCCGCAGTGGCACAATTGGTAACGTACCAGGCTAGAATTCTGGATCTCCCGGTTCGAACCCGGGCTGTGGCAATAATTTTTCACGATTTCTTTAGAATTTAAAAATCGTCAGGTCTGGTTGCCTCATCAATTCTTAATGAATGAGTGCCGCAATTATAGCTGACAAATAATTAAGGATTCGATTGTTAGAGACCTTTCTGAGATCGATAACACAGGGATCCAGGCTGCGCTAACTCTAACCGGGTTACGAACTGCCAAAAATATTCCATCATAGAAATTTGGTCAATAACATTGTCGCTTAAGATTTATCACTCTAAAGAAACATATGACCGCATAATGATTAATTAATTAGACTAAATAAAGTTTAACACTTGGCATTGAAAAATAGAGATCGTGAATTGATGTTGCTCGAGCCGCGGGGGCGTAATTCGTGACGTACCAGGCTAGAATTCTGGAGTTCCCGGGTCGAACCCGGGCTGTGGCAATATTTTTTCACGATTTCTTTAGAATTAAAAAATCGTCAGGTCTGGTTGCCTTATTAATTCTTAATGAATGAGTGCTGCAATTAGAGCTGACAAAGAATTGAAGATTCGATTGTTAAAGACCTTTCTGAGATCGATATCACAGGGATCCAGGCGGCGCTGACTCTAACCGGGTTACGAACTGCCAAAAATATTCCATCATAGAAATTTGGTCAATAACATTGTCGCTTAAGATTTATCTCTCTAAAGAAACATATGACCGCATATTGATTAACGAATTAATCTGAATAAAGTTTAACACTTGAAATTAAAAAATAGAGATCGTAAAATTGATGTTGCTAGAGCCGCGATGGCGTAATTGGTAATGTACCAGGCTAGAATTCTGAAGTTCCCGGTTCGAACCCGGGCTGTGGCAATAGTTTTCACGATTTCTTTAGAATTTAAAAATCCTCAGGTCTGGTTGCCACATTAATTCTAAATGTATCAGTGAAGCATTTAGAGCTGACAAATAATTAAAGATTCGATTGCTAGTTATCTTTCTGAGATCGATAACACAGGGAACCAGGCGGCGCTGACTCTAACCGGGTTACGAACTGCCAAAAATATTCCATCATCGAAATTTGGTCAAGAACATTGTCGCTTAAGATTTATCACTCTAAAGAAACATATGACCGCATATTGATTAATTAATTAATATGAATAAAATTTTACACTTGACATTAAGAAATAGAGATCGTGAATTGATGTTGCTAGAGCCGCGGTGGCACAATTGGTATCGTACCAGGCTAGAATTCTAGAGTTCCCGGTTCGAACCCGGGCTGTGGCAATAATTTTTCACGATTTCTTTAGAATTTAAAAATCGTCAGGTCTGGTTGCCTCATTAATTCTTAATGAATGAGTGCCGCAATTACAGCTGACAAATAATTAATGATTCGATTGTTAGAGACCTTTCTAAGATCGATAACACAGGGATTCAGGCTGCGCGAACTCTAACCGGGTTACGAACTGCCAAAAATATTCCATCATAGAAATTTGGTCGATAACATTGTCGCTTAAGATTTATCACTCTTAAGAAACATATGACCGCATATTGATTAATTAATTAATATGAATAAAGTTTTACACTTGACATTAAGAAATAGAGATCGTGAATTGATGTTGCTAGAGCCGCGGTGGCACAATTGGTATCGTACCAGGCTAGAATTCTGGAGTTCCCGGTTCGAACCCGGGCTGTGGCAATAATTTTTCACGATTTCTTTAGAATTTAAAAATCGTCAGGTCTGGTTGCCTCATTAATTCTTAATGAATGAGTGCCGCAAGTACAGCTGACAAATAATTAATGATTCGATTGTTAGAGACCTTTCTGAGATCGATAACACAGGGACCCAAGCGGCGCTGACTCTAACTGGGTTACGAACTGCCAAAAATATTCCATCATAGAAATTTGGTCGATAACATTGTCGCGTAAGATTTATCACTCTAAAGAAACATATGACCGCATAATGATTAATTAATTAGACTAAATAAAGTTTAACACTTGGCATTGAAAAATAGAGATCGTGAAATGATGTTGCTTGAGCCGCGGGGGCGTAATTCGTGACGTACCAGGCTAGAATTCTGGAGTTCCCGGGTCGAACCCGGGCTGTGGCAATATTTTTTCACGATTCCTTTAGAATTTAAAAATCGTCAGGTCTGGTTGCCACATTAATTCTAAATTTATCAGTGAAGCATTTAGAGCTGACAAATAATTGAAGATTCGATTGTTAGTTATCTTTCTGAGATCGATAACACAGGGAACCAGGCGGCGCTGACTCTAACCGGGTTACGAACTGCCAAAAATATTCCATCATCGAAATTTGGTCAATAACATTGTCGCTTAAGATTTATCACTCTAAAGAAACATATGACCGCATATTGATTAACTAATTAATCTGAATAAAGTTTAACACTTGAAATTAAAAAATAGACATCGTAAAATTGATGTTGCTAGAGCCGCGATGGCGTAATTGGTAACGTACCAGGCTAGAGATCTGGAGTTCCCGGTTAGAACCCGGGCTGTGGCAATATATTTTCATGATTTCTTTAGAATTTAAAAATCGTCAGGTCTTGTTGCCTCAGTAATTCTAAATGAATCAGTAAGGCAATTAGAGCTGACAAATAATTGAAGATTCGATTGTTAGAGATCTTTCTGAGTGCGATAACACTGGGAACCGGGCGGCACTGACTCCAACCGGGTTACGAATTGTCAAAAATATTCCATCATAGAAATTTGGTCAATAACATTGTCGCTTAAGATTTGTCACTTTGAGGAAGGGTATGACCGCATAGTGATTAATTAATTAGACTGAATAAAGTTTAACACTTGACATTAAAAAATAGAGATCGTGAATTGATGTTGCTAGAGCCGCGATGGCGTAATTGGTAATGTACCAGGCTAGAATTCTGAAGTTCCTGGTTCGAACCCGGGCTGTGGCAATAGTTTTCACGATTTCTTCAGAATTTAAAAATCGTCAGGTCTGGTTGCCTCATTGATACTTAATGAATGAGTGAGGCAATTAGAGCTGACAAAGAATTAAAGATTCGATTGTTAGAGACCTTTCTGAGATCGATATCACAGGGATCCAGGCGGGGCTGACTCTAACCGGGTTACGAACTGCCAAAAATATTCCATCATAGAAATTTGGTCAATAACATTGTCGCTTAAGATTTATCACTCTTAAGAAACATATGACCGCATATTGATTAACTAATTAATCTGAATAAAGTTTAAAACTTGACACTAAAAAATAGAGATCGTAAAATTGATGTTGCTAGAGTTGCGATAGCGTAATTGGTAACGTACCAGGCTGGAATTCTGGAGTTCCCGGTTAGAACCCGGGCTGTGGCAATATATTTTCATGATTTCTTTAGAATTTAAAAATCGTCAGGTCTTGTTCCTTCATTAATTCTAAATGAATCAGTAAGGCAATTAGAGCTGACAAATAATTGAAGATTCGATTGTTAGAGATCTTTCTGAGAGCGATAACACAGGGATCCAGGCTGCGCTGACTCTAACCGGGTTACGAACTGCCAAAAATATTCCATCATCGAAATTTGGTCAATAACATTGTCGCTTAAGATTTATCACTCTGAAGAAACATATGACCGCATATTGATTTATTAATTAGACTGAATAAAGTTTAACACTTGACATTAAAAAATAGAGATCGTGAATTGATGTTGCTAGAGCCGCGGTGGCGTAATTCGTAACGTACCAGGCTAGAAATCTGGAGTTCCCGGTTCGAACCCGGGCTGTCGCAATATTTTTTCACGATTTTTTCAGAATTTAAAAATCGTCAGGTCTGGTTGCCTCATTAATTCTTAATGAACGGGTGCGGCAATTAGAGCTGACAAATGATTAAAGATTCGATTGTTAGAAACCTTTCTGAGATCGATAACTCAGGGATCCAGGCGGCGCTGACTCTAACCGGGTTACGAACTGCCAAAAATATTCCATCATAGAAATTTGGTCGATAACATTGTCGCTTAAGATTTATCACTCTAAAGAAACATATGACCGCATATTGATTAATTAATTAATATGAATAAAGTTTTACACTTGACATTAAGAAATGGAGATCGTGAATTGATGTTGCTAGAGCCGCAGTGGCACAATTGGTAACGTACCAGGCTAGAATTCTGGATCTCCCGGTTCGAACCCGGGCTGTGGCAATAATTTTTCACGATTTCTTTAGAATTTAAAAATCGTCAGGTCTGGTTGCCTCATTAATTCTTAATGAATGAGTGCCGCAATTACAGCTGACAAATAATTAAGGATTCGATTGTTAGAGACCTTTCTGAGATCGATAACACAGGGATCCAGGCTGCGCTAACTCTAGCCGGGTTACGAACTGCCAAAAATATTCCATCATAGAAATTTGGTCAATAACATTGTCGCTTAAGATTTATCACTCTAAAGAAAAATATGACCGCATAATGATTAATTAATTAGACTAAATAAAGTTTAACGATATGCATTGAAAAATAGAGATCGTGAATTGATGTTGCTCGAGTCGCGGGGGCGTAATTCGTGACGTACCAGGCTAGAATTCTGGAGTTCCCGGTTAGAACCCGGGCTGTGGCAATATATTTTCATGATTTCTTTAGAATTTAAAAACCGTCAGGTCTTGTTGCCTCAGTAATTCTAAATGAATCAGTTAGGCAATTAGAGCTGACAAATAATTGAAGATTCGATTGTTAGAGATCTTTCTGAGTGCGATAACACTGGAAACCGGGCGGCACTGACTCCAACCGGGTTACGAATTGTCAAAAATATTCCATCATAGAAATTTGGTCAATAACATTGTCGCTTAAGATTTGTCACTTTAAGGAAGGGTATGACCGCATAGTGATTAATTAATTAGACTGAATAAAGTTTAACACTCGGCATTGAAAAATAGAGATCGTGAATTGATGTTGCTCGAGCCGCGGGGGCGTAATTCGTGACGTACCAGGCTAGAATTCTGGAGTTCCCGGGTCGAACCCGGGCTGTGGCAATATTTTTTCACGATTTCTTTAGAATTTAAAAATCGTCAGGTCTGGTTGCCTCATTGATACTTAATGAATGAGTGAGGCAATTAGAGCTGACAAAGAATTAAAGATTCGATTGTTAGAGACCTTTCTGAGATCGATATCACAGGGATCCAGGCGGCGCTGACTCTAACCGGGTTACGGACTGCCAAAAATATTCCATCATAGAAATTTGGTCAATAACATTGTCGCTTAAGATTTATCACTCTAACGAAACATATGACCGCATATTGATTAACTTATTAATCTGAATAAAGTTTAACACTTGAAATTAAAAAATAGAGATCGTAAAATTGATGTTGCTAGAGCCGCGATCGCGTAATTCGTGACGTACCAGGCTAGAATTCTGGAGTTCCCGGGTCGAACCCGGGCTGTGGCAATATTTTTTCACGATTCTTTTAGAATTTAAAAATCGTCAGGTCTGGTTGTCACATTAATTCTAAATTTATCAGTGAAGCATTTAGAGCTGACAAATAATTGAAGATTCGATTGTTAGTTATCTTTCTGAGATCGATAACACAGGGAACCAGGCGGCGCTGACTCTAACCGGGTTACGAACTGCCAAAAATATTCCATCATCGAAATTTGGTCAATAACATTGTCGCTTAAGATTTATCACTCTAAAGAAACATATGACCGCATATTGATTAATTAATTAATCTGAATAAAGTTTAACACTTGACATTAAAAAATAGAGATCGCGAATTGATGTTGCTAGAGCCGCGATAGCGTAATTGGTAACGTACCAGGCTAGAATTCTGGAGTTCCCGGTTCGAACCCGGGCTGTGGCAATATTTTTTCACGATTTCTTTAGAATTAAAAAATCGTCAGGTCTGGTTGCCTTATTAATTCTTAATGAATGAGTGCTGCAATTAGAGCTGACAAAGAATTAAAGATTCGATTGTTAAAGACCTTTCTGAGATCGATATCACAGGGATCCAGGCGGCGCTGACTCTAACCGGGTTACGAACTGCCAAAAATATTCCATCATAGAAATTTGGTCAATAACATTGTCGCTTAAGATTTATCACTCTAAAGAAACATATGACCGCATATTGATTAACGAATTAATCTGAATAAAGTTTAACACTTGAAATTAAAAAATAGAGATCGTAAAATTGATGTTGCTAGAGCCGCGATGGCGTAATTGGTAACGTACCAGGCTAGAGATCTGGAGTTCCCGGTTAGAACCCGGGCTGTGGCAATATATTTTCATGATTTCTTTAGAATTTAAAAATCGTCAGGTCTTGTTGCCTCATTAATTCTAAATGAATCAGTAAGGCAATTAGAGCTGACAAATAATTGAAGATTCGATTGTTAGAGATCTTTCTGAGTGCGGTAACACTGGGAACCGGGCGGCACTGACTCCAACCGGGTTACGAACTGTCAAAAATATTCCATCATAGAAATTTGGTCAATAACATTGTCGCTTAAGATTTGTCACTTTAAGGAAGGGTATGACCGCATAGTGATTAATTAATTAGACTGAATAAAGTTTAACACTTGACATTAAAAAATAGAGATCGTGAATTGATGTTGCTAGAGCCGCGATGGCGTAATTGGTAATGTACCAGGCTAGAATTCTGAAGTTCCCGGTTCGAACCCGGGCTGTGGCAATAGTTTTCACGATTTCTTTAGAATTTAAAAATCGTCAGGTCTGGTTGCCTCATTGATATTTAATGAATGAGTGCGGCAATTAGAGCTGAGAAATAATTAAAGATTCGATTGTTAGAAACCTTTCTGAGATCGATAATTCATGGATCCAGGCGGCGCTGACTCTAACCGGGTTGAGAACTGCCAAAAATATTCCATCATAGAAATTTGGTCGATAACATTGTCGCTTAAGATTTATCGACCTAAAGATACATATGACCGCTTATTGATTAATTAATTAATCTGAATAAAGTTTAACACTTGACATTAAAAAATAGAGATCGTGAATTGATGTTGCTAGAGCCGCGGTGGCGTAATTGGTAACGTACCAGGCTAGATTTCTGGAGTTCCCGGTTAGAACCCGGGCTGTAGCAATATATTTTCACGATTTATTTAGAATTCAAAAATCGTCAGGTCTAGTTGCCTCATTAATTCTTAATGAATGAGTGAAGCAATTAGAGCTGACTAATAATTAAAGATTCGATTGTTAGAGATCTTTCTGAGATCGATAACACACGGAACCAGGCGGCACTGACTCCAACCGGGTTACGAACTGCCAAAAATATTCCATCATAGAAATTTGGTCGATAACATTGTCGCTTAAGATTTATCACTCTAAAGAAACATATGACCGCATAATAATTAATTAATTGGACTAAATAAAGTTTAACACTTGGCATTGAAAAATAGAGATCGTGCATTGATGTTGCTCGAGCCGCGGGGGCGTAATTCGTAACGTACCAGGCTAGAATTCTGGAGTTCCCGGTTAGAACCCGGGCTGTGGCAATATATTTTCATGATTTCTTTAGAATTTAAAAATCGTGAGGTCTTGTTGCTTCATTAATTCTAAATGAATCAGTAAGGCAATTAGAGCTGACAAATAATTGAAGATTCGATTGTTAGAGATCTTTCTGAGTGCGATAACACAGGGATCCAGGCTGCGCTGACTCTAACCGGGTTACGAACTGCCAAAAATATTCCATCATCGAAATTTGGTCAATAACATTGTCGCTTAAGATTTATCACTCTAAAGAAACATATGACCGCATATTGATTAATTAATTAGACTGAATAAAGTTTAACACTTGACATTAAATAATAGAGATCGTGAATTGATGTTGCTAGAGCCGCGAAGGCGTAATTCGTAACGTACCAGGCTAGAATTCTGGAATTCCCGGGTCGAACCCGGGCTATGGCAATATTTTTTCTCGATTTCTTTAGAATTTAAAAATCGTCAGGTCTGGTTGCCTCATTATTTCTAAATGAATGAGTGAGGCAATTAGAGCTGACAAATACCTAAAGATTGGATTGTTAGACATCTTTCTGAGATCGATAACACGAGGATCCAGGCGGCACTGACTCTAACCGGATTACGAACTGCCAAGAATATTCCATCATAGAAATTTGGTCAATAACATTGTCGCTTAAGATTTATCACTCTAAAGAAACATATGACCGCATATTGATTAATTAATTAATCTGAATAACGTTTAAAGCTTGACATTAAGAAATAGAGATCGTGATTTGATGTTGCTAGAGCCGCGGTGGCGTAATTGGTAACATACCAGGCTAGAATTCTGGAGTTCCCGGTTCGAACCCGGGCTGTGGCAATATTTTTTCACGATTTCTTTAGAATTAAAAAATCGTCAGGTCTGGTTGCCTCATTAATTCTTAATGAATGGGTGCGGCAATTAGAGCTGACAAGTAATTAAAGATTCGATTCTTAGAAATCTTTCTGAGATCGATAACTCAGGGATCCAGGCGGCGCTGACTCTAACCGGGTTACGAACTGCCAAAAATATTCCATCATAGAAATTTGGTCAATAACATTGTCGCTTAAGATTTATCACTCTAAAGAAACATATGACCGCATATTGATTAACTAATTAATCTGAATAAAGTTTAACACTTGAAATTAAAAAATAGAGATCCTAAAATTGATGTTGCTAGAGCCGCGATGGCGTAATTGGTAACGTACCAGGCTAGAGATCTGGAGTTCCCGGTTAGAACCCGGGCTGTGGCAATATATTTTCATGATTTCTTTAGAATTTAAAAATCGTCAGGTCTTGTTGCCTCATTAATTCTAAATGAATCAGTAAGGCAATTAGAGCTGACAAATAATTGAAGATTCGATTGTTAGATATCTTTCTGAGTGCGATAATACTGGGAACCGGGCGGCACTGACTCCAACCGGGTTACGAACTGTCAAAAATATTCCATCATAGAAATTTGGTCAATAACATTGTCGCTTAAGATTTGTCACTTTAAGGAAGGGTATGACCGCATAGTGATTGATTAATTAGACTGAATAAAGTTTAACACTTGACATTAAAAAATAGAGATCGTGAATTGATGTTGCTAGAGCCGCGGGGGCGTAATTGGTAACGTACCAGGCTAGAATTCTGGAGTTCCGGAGTCGAACCCGGGCTATGGCAATATTTTTTCTCGATTTCTTTAGTATTTAAAAATCGTCAGGTCTGGTTGCCTCATTATTTCTAAATGAATGAGTGAGGCAATTAGAGCTGACAAATAATTAAAGATTGGATTGTTAGACATCTTTCTGAGATCGATAACACGAGGATCTAGGCATCACTGACTCTAACCGGATTACGAACTACCAAGAATATTCCATCATAGAAATTTGGTCAATAACATTGTCGCTTAAGATTTATCACTCTAAAGAAACATATGACCGCATATTGATTAATTAATTATTCTGAATAAAGTTTAATGCTTGACATTAAGAAATAGATATCGTGATTTGATGTTGCTAGAGCCGCGGTGGCGTAATTGGTAACATACCAGGCTAGAATTCTGGAGTTCCCGGTTCGAACCCGGGCTGTGGCAATATTTTTTCACGATTTCTTTAGAATTAAAAAATCGTCAGGTCTGGTTGCCTCATTAATTCTTAATGAATGGGTGCGGCAATTAGAGCTGACAAGTAATTAAAGATTCGATTCTTAGAAATCTTTCTGAGATCGATAACTTAGGGATCCAGGCGGCGCTGACTCTAACCGGGTTACGAACTGCCAAAAATATTCCATCATAGAAATTTGGTCAATAACATTGTCGCTCAAGATTTATCACTCTAAAGAAACATATGACCGCATATTGATTAACTAATTAATCTGAATAAAGTTTAACACTTGAAATTAAAAAATAGAGATCCTAAAATTGATGTTGCTAGAGCCGCGATGGCGTAATTGGTAACGTACCAGGCTAGAGATCTGGAGTTCCCGGTTAGAACCCGGGCTGTGGCAATATATTTTCATGATTTCTTTAGAATTTAAAAATCGGCAGGTCTTGTTGCCTCATTAATTCTAAATGAATCAGTAAGGCAATTAGAGCTGACAAATAATTGAAATTCGATTGTTAGAGATCTTTCTGAGTGCGATAATACTGGGAACCGGGCAGCACTGACTCCAACCGGGTTACGAACTGTCAAAAATATTCCATCATAGAAATTTGGTCAATAACATTGTCGCTTAAGATTTGTCACTTTAAGGAAGGGTATGACCGCATAGTGATTGATTAATTAGACTGAATAAAGTTTAACACTTGACATTAAAAAATAGAGATCTTGATTTGATGTTGCTAGAGCCGCGGTGGCGTAATTGGTAACATACCAGGCTAAAATTCTGGAGTTCCCGGGTCGAACCCGGGCTGTGGCAATATTTTTTCACGATTTCTTTAGAATTTAAAAATCGTCAGGTCTGGTTGCCTCATTAATTCTTAATGAATGGGTGCGGCAATTAGAGCTGACAAATGATTAAAGATTCGATTGTTAGAGACCTTTCTGAGATCGATATCACAGGGATCCAGGCGGCGCTGACTCTAACCGGGTTACGAACTGCCAAAAATATTCCATCATAGAAATTTGGTCGATAACATTGTCGCTTAAGATTTATCACTCTAAAGAAACATATCACCGCATATTGATTAATTAATTAATATGAATAAAGTTTTACACTTGACATTAAGAAATAGAGATCGTGAATTGATGTTGCTAGAGCCGCGGTGGCGCAATTGGTAACGTACCAGGCTGGAATTCTGGAGTTCCCGGTTCGAACCCGGGCTGTGGCAATAATTTTTCACGATTTCTTTAGAATTTAAAAATCGTTAGGTCTGGTTGCCTCATTAATTCTTTATGAATAAGTGCCGCAATTACAGCTGAAAAATAATTAAGGATTCGATTGTTAGAGACCTTTCTGAGATCGATAACACAGGGATCCAGGCTGCGCTAACTCTTACCGGGTTACGAACTGCCAAAAATATTCCATCATAGAAATTTGGTCAATAACATTGTCGCTTAAGATTTATCACTCTAAAGAAAAATATGACCGCATTATGATTAATTAATTAGACTAAATAAAGTTTAACACTTGGCATTGAAAATTAGAGATCGTGAATTGATGTTGCTCGAGCCGCGGGGGCGTAATTCGTGACGTACCAGGCTAGAATTCTGGAGTTCCCGGGTCGAACCCGGGCTGTGGCAATATTTTTTCACGATTTCTTTAGAATTTAAAAATCGTCAGGTCTGGTTGCCTCATTGATACTTAATGAATGAGTGATGCAATTAGAGCTGACAAAGAATTGAAGATTCGATTGTTAGAGACCTTTCTGAGATCGATATCACAGGGATCCAGGCGGCGCTGACTCTAACCGGGTTACGAACTGCCAAAAATATTCCATCATAGAAATTTGGTCAATAACATTGTCGCTTAAGATTTATCACTCTAAAGAATCATATGACCGCATATTGATTAACTAATTAATCTGAATAAAGTTTAACACTTCAAATTAAAAAATAGATATCGTAAAATTGATGTTGCTAGAGCCGCGATGGCGTAATTGGTAACGTACCAGGCTAGAGATCTGGAGTTCCCGGTTAGAACCCGGGCTGTGGCAATATATTTTCATGATTTCTTTAGAATTTAAAAATCGTCAGGTCTTGTTGCCTCATTAATTCTAAATGAATCAGTAAGGCAATTAGAGCTGACAAATAATTGAAGATTCGATTGTTAGAGATCTTTCTGAGTGCGATAATACTGGGAACCGGGCGGCACTGACTCCAACCGGGTTACTAACTGTCAAAAATATTCCATCATAGAAATTTGGTCAATAACATTGTCGCTTAAGATTTGTCACTTTAAGGAAGGGTATGACCGCATAGTGATTGATTAATTAGACTGAATAAAGTTTGACACTTGACATTAAAAAATAGAGATCGTGAATTGATGTTGCTAGAGCCGCGATGGCGTAATTGGTAATGTACCAGCCTAGAATTCTGAAGTTCCCGGTTCGAACCCGGGCTGTGGCAATAGTTTTCACGATTTCTTTAGAATTTAAAAATCGTCAGGTCTGGTTGCCTCATTGATACTTAATGAATGAGTGAGGCAATTAGAGCTGACAAAGAATTGAAGATTCGATTGTTAGAGACCTTTCTGAGATCGATATCACAGGGATCCAGGCGGCGCTGACTCTAACCGGGTTACGAACTGCCAAAAATATTCCATCATAGAAATTTGGTCAATTACATTGTCGCTTAAGATTTATCACTCTAAAGAATCATATGACCGCATATTGATTAACTAATTAATCTGAATAAAGTTTAACACTTCAAATTAAAAAATAGATATCGTAAAATTGATGTTGCTAGAGCCGCGATGGCGTAATTGGTAACGTACCAGGCTAGAGATCTGGAGTTCCCGGTTAGAACCCGGGCTGTGGCAATATATTTTCATGATTTCTTTAGAATTTAAAAATCGTCAGGTCTTGTTGCCTCATTAATTCTAAATGAATCAGTAAGGCAATTAGAGCTGACAAATAATTGAAGATTCGATTGTTAGAGATCTTTCTGAGTGCGATAATACTGGGAACCGGGCGGCACTGACTCCAACCGGGTTACTAACTGTCAAAAATATTCCATCATAGAAATTTGGTCAATAACATTGTCGCTTAAGATTTGTCACTTTAAGGAAGGGTATGACCGCATAGTGATTGATTAATTAGACTGAATAAAGTTTGACACTTGACATTAAAAAATAGAGATCGTGAATTGATGTTGCTAGAGCCGCGATGGCGTAATTGGTAATGTACCAGCCTAGAATTCTGAAGTTCCCGGTTCGAACCCGGGCTGTGGCAATAGTTTTCACGATTTCTTTAGAATTTAAAAATCGTCAGGTCTGGTTGCCTCATTGATACTTAATGAATGAGTGAGGCAATTAGAGCTGACAAAGAATTGAAGATTCGATTGTTAGAGACCTTTCTGAGATCGATATCACAGGGATCCAGGCGGCGCTGACTCTAACCGGGTTACGAACTGCCAAAAATATTCCATCATAGAAATTTGGTCAATTACATTGTCGCTTAAGATTTATCACTCTAAAGAAACATATGACCGCATATTGTTTAACTAATTAATCTGAATAAAGTTTAACACTTGACACTAAAAAATAGAGATCATAAAATTGATGTTGCTAGAGCCGCGATAGCGTAATTGGTAACGTACCAGGCTAGAATTCTGGAGTTCCCGGTTAGAACCCGGGCTGTGGCAATAATTTTTCACGATTTCTTTAGAATTTGAAAATCGTCCGGTCTGGTTGCCTAATTAATTCGTAATGAATGAGTGCCGCAATTACAGCTGACAAATAATTAAGGATTCGATTGTTAGAGACCTTTCTGAGATCGATAACACAGGGATCCAGGCTGCGATATCTCTAACCGGGTTACGAACTGCCAAATATATTCCATCATAGAAATTTGGTCATTAACATTGTCGCTTAAGATTTATCAATCTAAAGAAACATATGACCGCATACTATTTAATTAATTAGATTGAATAAAGTTTAACACTTGGCATTGAAAAATGGAGATCGTGAATTGATGTTGCTCGAGCCGCGGGGGCGTAATTCTTGACGTACCAGGCTAGAATTCTGGAGTTCCCGGGTCGAACCCGGGCTGTGGCAATATTTTTTCACGATTTCTTTAGAATTTAAAAATCGTCAGGTCTGGTTGCCTCATTGATACTAAATGAATGAGTGAGGCAATTAGAGCTGACAAAGAATTAAAGATTCGATTGCTAGAGACCTTTCTGAGTGCGATAATACTGGGAACCGGGCGGCACTGACTCTAACCGGATTACAAACTGCCAAGAATATTCCATCATAGAAATTTTGTCAATAACATTGTCGCTTAAAATTTATCACTTTAAAGAAACATATGACCACATATTGATTAATTAATTAATCTGAATAAAGTTTAATGCTTGACATTAAGAAATAGAGATCGTGATTTGATGTTGCTAGAGCCGCGGTGGCGTAATTGGTAACATACCAGGCTAGAATTCTGGAGTTCCCGGGTCGAACCCGGGCTGTGGCAATATTTTTTCAAGATTTCTTTAGAATTTAAAAATCGTCAGGTCTTGTTGCCTCATTAATTCTAAATGAATCAGTAAGGCAATTAGATCTGACAAATAATTGAAGATTCGATTGTTAGAGATCTTTCTGAGTGCGATAACACAGGGATCCAGGCTGCGCTGACTCTAACGGGGTTACGAACTGCTAAAAATATTCCATCATCGAAATTTGGTCAATAACATTGTCGCTTAAGATTTATCACTCTAAAGAAACATATCACCGCATATTGATTAATTAATTAATATGAGTAAAGTTTTACACTTGACATTAAGAAATAGAGATCGTGAATTGATGTTGCTAGAGCCGCGGTGGCGCAATTGGTAACGTACCAGGCTGGAATTCTGGAGTTCCCGGTTCGAACCCGGGCTGTGGCAATAATTTTTCACGATTTCTTTAGAATTTAAAAATCGTCAGGTCTGGTTGCCTCATTAATTCTTAATGAATAAGTGCCGATATTACAGCTGAAAAATAATTAAGGATTCGATTGTTAGAGACCTTTCTGAGATCGATAACACAGGGATCCAGGCTGCGCTAACTCTTACCGGGTTACGAACTGCCAAAAATATTCCATCATAGAAATTTGGTCAATAACATTGTCGCTTAAGATTTATCACTCTAAAGAAAAATATGACCGCATATTGATTAACTAATTAATCTGAATAAAGTTTAACACTTGAAATTAAAAAATAGAGATCCTAAAATTGATGTTGCTAGAGCCGCGGGGGCGTAATTCGTAACGTACCAGGCCAGAATTCTGGAGTTCCCGGGTCGAACCCGGGCTATGGCGATATTTTTTCTCGATTTCTTTAGAATTTAAAAATCGTCAGGTCTGGTTGCCTTATTATTTCTAAATGAATGAATGAGGCAATTAGAGCTAACACATAATTAAAGATTGGATTGTTAGACATCTTTCTGAGATCGATAACACGAGGATCCAGGCGGCACTGACTCTAACCGGATTACGAACTGCCAAGAATATTCCATCATAGAAATTTGGTCAATAACATTGTCGCTTAAGATTTATCACTCTAAAGAAACATATGACCGCATATTGATTAATTAATTAATCTGAATAAAGTTTAAAGCTTGACATTAAGAAATAGAGATCGTGATTTGATGTTGCTAGAGCCGCGGTGGCGTAATAGGTAACATACCAGGCTAGAATTCTGGAGTTCCCGGTTCGAACTCGGGCTGTGGCAAAATTTTTTCACGATTTCTTTAGAATCAAAAAATCTCCAGGTCTGGTTGCCTTATTAATTCTTAATGAATGGGTGCGGCAATTAGAGCTGACAAATAATTAAAGATTCGATTGTTAGAAACCTTTCTGAAATCGATAACTCAGGGATCCAGGCGGCGCTGACTCTAACCGGGTTACGGAATGCCAAAAATATTCCATTATAGAAACTTGGTCGATAACATTGTCGCTTAAGATTTATCACTCTAAAGATACATATGACGGCATATTGATTAATTAATTAATCTGAATAAAATTTAACACTTGACATTAAAAAATAGAGATCGTGAATTGATGTTGCTAGAGCCGCGGGGGCGTAATTGGTAACGTACCAGGCTAGAATTCTGGAGTTCCGGGGTCGAACCCGGGCTATGGCAATATTTTTTCTCGATTTCTTTAGTATTTAAAAATCGTCAGGTCTGGTTGCCTAATTATTTCTAAATGAATGAGTGAGGCAATTAGAGCTGACAAATAATTAAAGATTGGATTGTTAGACATCTTTCTGAGATCGATAACACGAGGATCCAGGCATCACTGACTCTAACCGGATTACGAACTACCAAGAATATTCCATCATAGAAATTTGGTCAATAACATTGTCGCTTAAGATTTATCACTCTAAAGAAACATATGACCGCATATTGATTAATTAATTATTCTGAATAAAGTTTAATGCTTGACATTAAGAAATAGATATCGTGATTTGATGTTGCTAGAGCCGCGGTGGCGTAATTGGTAACATACCAGGCTAGAATTCTGGAGTTCCCGGTTCGAACCCGGGCTGTGGCAATATTTTTTCACGATTTCTTTAGAATTAAAAAATCGTCAGGTCTGGTTGCCTCATTAATTCTTAATGAATGGGTGCGGCAATTAGAGCTGACAAGTAATTAAAGATTCGATTCTTAGAAATCTTTCTGAGATCGATAACTCAGGGATCCAGGCGGCGCTGACTCTAACCGGGTTACGAACTGCCAAAAATATTCCATCATAGAAATTTGGTCAATAACATTGTCGCTTAAGATTTATCACTCTAAAGAAACATATGACCGCATATTGATTAACTAATTAATCTGAATAAAGTTTAACACTTGAAATTAAAAAATAAAGATCCTAAAATTGATGTTGCTAGAGCCGCGATGGCGTAATTGGTAACGTACCAGGCTAGAGATCTGGAGTTCCCGGTTAGAACCCGGGCTGTGGCAATATATTTTCATGATTTCTTTAGAATTTAAAAATCGTCAGGTCTTGTTGCCTCATTAATTCTAAATGAATCAGTAAGGCAATTAGAGCTGACAAATAATTGAAGATTCGATTGTTAGAGATCTTTCGGAGTGCGATAATACTGGGAACCGGGTGGCACTGACTCCAACCGGGTTACGAACTGTCAAAAATATTCCATCATAGAAATTTGGTCAATAACATTGTCGCTTAAGATTTGTCACTTTAAGGAAGGGTATGACCGCATAGTGATTGATTAATTAGGATGAATAAAGTTTAACACTTGACATTAAAAAATAGAGATCGTGATTTGATGTTGCTAGAGCCGCGGTGGCGTAATTGGTAACATACCAGGCTAGAATTCTGGAGTTCCCGGGTCGAACCCGGGCTGTGGCAATATTTTTTCACGATTTCTTTAGAATTTAAAAATCGTCAGGTCTGGTTGCCTCATTAATTCTTAATGAATGCGTGCGGCAATTAGAGCTGACAAATGATTAAAGATTCGATTGTTAGAGACCTTTCTGAGATCGATATCACAGGGATCCAGGCGGCGCTGACTCTAACCGGGTTACGAACTGCCAAAAATATTCCATCATAGAAATTTGGTCGATAACATTGTCGCTTAAGATTTATCACTCTAAAGAAACATATCACCGCATATTGATTAATTAATTAATATGAGTAAAGTTTTACACTTGACATTGAGAAATAGAGATCGTGAATTGATGTTGCTAGAGCCGCGGTGGCGCAATTGGTAACGTACCAGGCTGGAATTCTGGAGTTCCCGGTTCGAACCCGGGCTGTGGCAATAATTTTTCACGATTTCTTTAGAATTTAAAAATCGTCAGGTCTGGTTGCCTCATTAATTCTTAATGAATAAGTGCCGATATTACAGCTGAAAAATAATTAAGGATTCGATTGTTAGAGACCTTTCTGAGATCGATAACACAGGGATCCAGGCTGCGCTAACTCTTACCGGGTTACGAACTGCCAAAAATATTCCATCATAGAAATTTGGTCAATAACATTGTCGCTTAAGATTTATCACTCTAAAGAAAAATATGACCGCATATTGATTAACTAATTAATCTGAATAAAGTTTAACACTTGAAATTAAAAAATAGAGATCCTAAAATTGATGTTGCTAGAGCCGCGATGGCGTAATTGGTAACGTACCAGGCTAGAGATCTGGAGTTCCCGGTTAGAACCCGGGCTGTGGCAATATATTTTCATGATTTCTTTAGAATTTAAAAATCGGCAGGTCTTGTTGCCTCATTAATTCTAAATAAATCAGTAAGGCAATTAGAGCTGACAAATAATTGAAGATTCGATTGTTAGAGATCTTTCTGAGTGCGATAATACTGGGAACCGGGCAGCACTGACTCCAACCGGGTTACGAACTGTCAAAAATATTCCATCATAGAAATTTGGTCAATAACATTGTCGCTTAAGATTTGTCACTTTAAGGAAGGGTATGACCGCATAGTGATTGATTAATTAGACTGAATAAAGTTTAACACTTGACATTAAAAAATAGAGATCGTGATTTGATGTTGCTAGAGCCGCGGTGGCATAATTGGTAACATACCAGGCTAGAATTCTGGAGTTCCCGGGTCGAACCCGGGCTGTGGCAATATTTTTTCACGATTTCTTTAGAATTTAAAAATCGTCAGGTCTGGTTGCCTCATTAATTCTTAATGAATGGGTGCGGCAATTAGAGCTGACAAATGATTAAAGATTCGATAGTTAGAGACCTTTCTGAGATCGATATCACAGGGATCCAGGCGGCGCTGACTCTAACCGGGTTACGAACTGCCAAAAATATTCCATCATAGAAATTTGGTCGATAACATTGTCGCTTAAGATTTATCACTCTAAAGAAACATATCACCGCATATTGATTAATTAATTAATATGAATAAAGTTTTACACTTGACATTAAGAAATAGAGATCGTGAATTGATGTTGCTAGAGCCGCGGTGGCGCAATTGGTAACGTACCAGGCTGGAATTCTGGAGTTCCCGGTTCGAACCCGGGCTGTGGCAATAATTTTTCACGATTTCTTTAGAATTTCAAAATCGTCAGGTCTGGTTGCCTCATTAATTCTTAATGAATAAGTGCCGCAATTACAGCTGAAAAATAATTAAGGATTCGATTGTTAGAGACCTTTCTGAGATCGATAACACAGGGATCCAGGCTGCGCTAACTCTTACCGGGTTACGAACTGCCAAAAATATTCCATCATAGAAATTTGGTCAATAACATTGTCGCTTAAGATTTATCACTCTAAAGAAAAATATGACCGCATTATGATTAATTAATTAGACTAAATAAAGTTTAACACTTGGCATTGAAAATTAGAGATCGTGAATTGATGTTGCTCGAGCCGCGGGGGCGTAATTCGTGACGTACCAGGCTAGAATTCTGGAGTTCCCGGGTCGAACCCGGGCTGTGGCAATATTTTTTCACGATTTCTTTAGAATTTAAAAATCGTCAGGTCTGGTTGCCTCATTGATACTTAATGAATGAGTGAGGCAATTAGAGCTGACAAAGAATTGAAGATTCGATTGTTAGAGACCTTTCTGAGATCGATATCACAGGGATCCAGGCGGCGCTGACTCTAACCGGGTTACGAACTGCCAAAAATATTCCATCATAGAAATTTGGTCAATAACATTGTCGCTTAAGATTTATCACTCTAAAGAAACATATGACCGCATATTGATTAACTAATTAATCTGAATAAAGTTTAACACTTCAAATTAAAAAATAGATATCGTAAAATTGATGTTGCTAGAGCCGCGATGGCGTAATTGGTAACGTACCAGGCTAGAGATCTGGAGTTCCCGGTTAGAACCCGGGCTGTGGCAATATATTTTCATGATTTCTTTAGAATTTAAAAATCGTCAGGTCTTGTTGCCTCATTAATTCTAAATGAATCAGTAAGGCAATTAGAGCTGACAAATAATTGAAGATTCGATTGTTAGAGATCTTTCTGAGTGCGATAATACTGGGAACCGGGCGGCACTGACTCCAACCGGGTTACTAACTGTCAAAAATATTCCATCATAGAAATTTGGTCAATAACATTGTCGCTTAAGATTTGTCACTTTAAGGAAGGGTATGACCGCATAGTGATTGATTAATTAGACTGAATAAAGTTTGACACTTGACATTAAAAAATAGAGATCGTGAATTGATGTTGCTAGAGCCGCGATGGCGTAATTGGTAACATACCAGGCTAGAATTCTGGAGTTCCCGGGTCGAACCCGGGCTGTGGCAATATTTTTTCATGATTTCTTTAGAATTTAAAAATCGTCAGGTCTTGTTGCCTCATTAATTCTAAATGAATCAGTAAGGCAATTAGAGCTGACAAATAATTGAAGATTCGATTGTTAGAGACCTTTCTGAGATCGATATCACAGGGATCCAGGCGGCGCTGACTCTAACCGGGTTACGAACTGCCAAAAATATTCCATCATAGAAATTTGGTCAATAACATTGTCGCTTAAGATTTATCACTCTAAAGAAACATATGACCGCATATTGATTAACTAATTAATCTGAATAAAGTTTAACACTTCAAATTAAAAAATAGATATCGTAAAATTGATGTTGCTAGAGCCGCGATGGCGTAATTGGTAACGTACCAGGCTAGAGATTTGGAGTTCCCGGGTCGAACCCGGGCTGTGGCAATATTTTTTCACGATTTCTTTAGAATTTAAAAATCGTCAGGTCTGGTTGCCTCATTGATACTTAATGAATGAGTGAGGCAATTAGAGCTGACAAAGAATTAAAGATTCGATTGCTAGAGACATTTCTGAGTGCGATAATACTGGGAACCGGGCGGCACTGACTCCAACCGGGTTACGAACTGTCAAAAATATTCCATCATAGAAATTTGGTCAATAACATTGTCGCTTAAGATTTGTCACTTTAAGGAAGGGTATGACCGCATAGTGATTGATTAATTAGACTGAATAAAGTTTAACACTTGACATTAAAAAATAGAGATCGTGATTTGATGTTGCTAGAGCCGCGGTGGCATAATTGGTAACATACCAGGCTAGAATTCTGGAGTTCCCGGGTCGAACCCGGGCTGTGGCAATATTTTTTCACGATTTCTTTAGAATTTAAAAATCGTCAGGTCTGGTTGCCTCATTAATTCTTAATGAATGGGTGCGGCAATTAGAGCTGACAAATGATTAAAGATTCGATAGTTAGAGACCTTTCTCAGATCGATATCACAGGGATCCAGGCGGCGCTGACTCTAACCGGGTTACGAACTGCCAAAAATATTCCATCATAGAAATTTGGTCGATAACATTGTCGCTTAAGATTTATCACTCTAAAGAAACATATCACCGCATATTGATTAATTAATTAATATGAATAAAGTTTTACACTTGACATTAAGAAATAGAGATCGTGAATTGATGTTGCTAGAGCCGCGGTGGCGCAATTGGTAACGTACCAGGCTGGAATTCTGGAGTTCCCGGTTCGAACCCGGGCTGTGGCAATAATTTTTCACGATTTCTTTAGAATTTCAAAATCGTCAGGTCTGGTTGCCTCATTAATTCTTAATGAATAAGTGCCGCAATTACAGCTGAAAAATAATTAAGGATTCGATTGTTAGAGACCTTTCTGAGATCGATAACACAGGGATCCAGGCTGCGCTAACTCTTACCGGGTTACGAACTGCCAAAAATATTCCATCATAGAAATTTGGTCAATAACATTGTCGCTTAAGATTTATCACTCTAAAGAAAAATATGACCGCATTATGATTAATTAATTAGACTAAATAAAGTTTAACACTTGGCATTGAAAATTAGAGATCGTGAATTGATGTTGCTCGAGCCGCGGGGGCGTAATTCGTGACGTACCAGGCTAGAATTCTGGAGTTCCCGGGTCGAACCCGGGCTGTGGCAATATTTTTTCACGATTTCTTTAGAATTTAAAAATCGTCAGGTCTGGTTGCCTCATTGATACTTAATGAATGAGTGAGGCAATTAGAGCTGACAAAGAATTGAAGATTCGATTGTTAGAGACCTTTCTGAGATCGATATCACAGGGATCCAGGCGGCGCTGACTCTAACCGGGTTACGAACTGCCAAAAATATTCCATCATAGAAATTTGGTCAATAACATTGTCGCTTAAGATTTATCACTCCAAAGAAACATATGACCGCATATTGATTAACTAATTAATCTGAATAAAGTTTAACACTTCAAATTAAAAAATAGATATCGTAAAATTGATGTTGCTAGAGCCGCGATGGCGTAATTGGTAACGTACCAGGCTAGAGATCTGGAGTTCCCGGTTAGAACCCGGGCTGTGGCAATATATTTTCATGATTTCTTTAGAATTTAAAAATCGTCAGGTCTTGTTGCCTCATTAATTCTAAATGAATCAGTAAGGCAATTAGAGCTGACAAATAATTGAAGATTCGATTGTTAGAGATCTTTCTGAGTGCGATAATACTGGGAACCGGGCGGCACTGACTCCAACCGGGTTACTAACTGTCAAAAATATTCCATCATAGAAATTTGGTCAATAACATTGTCGCTTAAGATTTGTCACTTTAAGGAAGGGTATGACCGCATAGTGATTGATTAATTAGACTGAATAAAGTTTGACACTTGACATTAAAAAATAGAGATCGTGAATTGATGTTGCTAGAGCCGCGATGGCGTAATTGGTAATGTACCAGCCTAGAATTCTGAAGTTCCCGGTTCGAACCCGGGCTGTGGCAATAGTTTTCACGATTTCTTTAGAATTTAAAAATCGTCAGGTCTGGTTGCCTCATTGATACTTAATGAATGAGTGAGGCAATTAGAGCTGACAAAGAATTGAAGATTTGATTGTTAGAGACCTTTCTGAGATCGATATCACAGGGATCCAGGCGGCGCTGACTCTAACCGGGTTACGAACTGCCAAAAATATTCCATCATAGAAATTTGGTCAATTACATTGTCGCTTAAGATTTATCACTCTAAAGAAACATATGACCGCATATTGTTTAACTAATTAATCTGAATAAAGTTTAACACTTGACACTAAAAAATAGAGATCGTAAAATTGATGTTGCTAGAGCCGCGATAGCGTAATTGGTAACGTACCAGGCTAGAATTCTGGAGTTCCCGGTTAGAACCCGGGCTGTGGCAATAATTTTTCACGATTTCTTTAGAATTTGAAAATCGTCCGGTCTGGTTGCCTCATTAATTCGTAATGAATGAGTGCCGCAATTACAGCTGACAAATAATTAAGGATTCGATTGTTAGAGACCTTTCACAGATCGATAACACAGGGATCCAGGCTGCGATAACTCTAACCGGGTTACGAACTGCCAAATATATTCCATCATAGAAATTTGGTCAATTACATTGTCGCTTAAAATTTATCAATCTAAAGAAACATATGACCGCATACTATTTAATTAATTAGATTGAATAAAGTTTAACACTTGGCATTGAAAAATGGAGATCGTGAATTGATGTTGCTCGAGCCGCGGGGGCGTAATTCTTGACGTACCAGGCTAGAATTCTGGAGTTCCCGGGTCGAACCCGGGCTGTGGCAATATTTTTTCACGATTTCTTTAGAATTTAAAAATCGTCAGGTCTGGTTGCCTCATTGATACTAAATGAATGAGTGAGGCAATTAGAGCTGACAAAGAATTAAAGATTCGATTGCTAGAGACCTTTCTGAGTGCGATAATACTGGGAACCGGGCGGCACTGACTCTAACCGGATTACAAACTGCCAAGAATATTCCATCATAGAAATTTTGTCAATAACATTGTCGCTTAAAATTTATCACTTTAAAGAAACATATGACCACATATTGATTAATTAATTAATCTGAATAAAGTTTAATGCTTGACATTAAGAAATAGAGATCGTGATTTGATGTTGCTAGAGCCGCGGTGGCGTAATTGGTAACATACCAGGCTAGAATTCTGGAGTTCCCGGGTCGAACCCGGGCTGTGGCAATATTTTTTCATGATTTCTTTAGAATTTAAAAATCGTGAGGTCTTGTTGCCTCATTAATTCTAAATGAATCAGTAAGGCAATTAGAGCTGACAAATAATTGAAGATTCGATTGTTAGAGATCTTTCTGAGTGCGATAACACAGGGATCCAGGCTGCGCTGACTCTAACGGGGTTACGAACTGCTAAAAATATTCCATCATCGAAATTTAGTCAATAACATTGTCGCTTAAGATTTATCACTCTAAAGAAACATATGACCGCATATTGATTAATTAATTAGACTGAATAAAGTTTAACACTTGACATTAAAAAATAGAGATCGTGAATTGATGTTGCTAGAGCCGCGGGGGCGTAATTCGTAACGTACCAGGCCAGAATTCTGGAGTTCCCGGGTCGAACCCGGGCTATGGCGATATTTTTTCTCGATTTCTTTAGAATTTAAAAATCGTCAGGTCTGGTTGCCTTATTATTTCTAAATGAATGAATGAGGCAATTAGAGCTAACACATAAATAAAGATTGGATTGTTAGACATCTTTCTGAGATCGATAACACGAGGATCCAGGCGGCACTGACTCTAACCGGATTACGAACTGCCAAGAATATTCCATCATAGAAATTTGGTCAATAACATTGTCGCTTAAGATTTATCACTCTAAAGAAACATATGACCGCATATTGATTAATTAATTAATCTGAATAAAGTTTAAAGCTTGACATTAAGAAATAGAGATCGTGATTTGATGTTGCTAGAGCCGCGGTGGCGTAATAGGTAACATACCAGGCTAGAATTCTGGAGTTCCCGGTTCGAACTCGGGCTGTGGCAAAATTTTTTCACGATTTCTTTAGAATTAAAAAATCTCCAGGTCTGGTTGCCTCATTAATTCTTAATGAATGGGTGCGGCAATTAGAGCTGACAAATAATTAAAGATTCGATTGTTAGAAACCTTTCTGAAATCGATAACTCAGGGATCCAGGCGGCGCTGACTCTAACCGGGTTACGGAATGCCAAAAATATTCCATCATAGAAACTTGGTCGATAACATTGTCGCTTAAGATTTATCACTCTAAAGATACATATGACGGCATATTGATTAATTAATTAATCTGAATAAAATTTAACACTTGACATTAAAAAATAGAGATCGTGAATTGATGTTGCTAGAGCCGCGGGGGCGTAATTGGTAACGTACCAGGCTAGAATTCTGGAGTTCCGGGGTCGAACCCGGGCTATGGCAATATTTTTTCTCGATTTCTTTAGTATTTAAAAATCGTCAGGTCTGGGTGCCTAATTATTTCTAAATGAATGAGTGAGGCAATTAGAGCTGACAAATAATTAAAGATTGGATTGTTAGACATCTTTCTGAGATCGATAACACGAGGATCCAGGCATCACTGACTCTAACCGGATTACGAACTACCAAGAATATTCCATCATAGAAATTTGGTCAATAACATTGTTGCTTAAGATTTATCACTCTAAAGAAACATATGACCGAATATTGATTAATTAATTATTCTGAATAAAGTTTAATGCTTGACATTAAGAAATAGATATCGTGATTTGATGTTGCTAGAGCCGCGGTGGCGTAATTGGTAACGTACCAGGCTAGAATTCTGGAGTTCCCGGTTCGAACCCGGGCTGTGGCAATATTTTTTCACGATTTCTTTAGAATTAAAAAATCGTCAGGTCTGGTTGCCTCATTAATTCTTAATGAATGGGTGCGGCAATTAGAGCTGACAAGTAATTAAAGATTCGATTCTTAGAAATCTTTTTGAGATCGATAACTCAGGGATCCAGGCGGCGCTGACTCTAACCGGGTTACGAACTGCCAAAAATATTCCATCATAGAAATTTGGTCAATAACATTGTCGCTTAAGATTTATCACTCTAAAGAAACATATGACCGCATATTGATTAACTAATTAATCTGAATAAAGTTTAACACTTGAAATTAAAAAATAGAGATCCTCAAATTGATGTTGCTAGAGCCGCGATGGCGTAATTGGTAACGTACCAGGCTAGAGATCTGGAGTTCCCGGTTAGAACCCGGGCTGTGGCAATATATTTTCATGATTTCTTTAGAATTTAAAAATCGTCAGGTCTTGTTGCCTCATTAATTCTAAATGAATCAGTAAGGCAATTAGAGCTGACAAATAATTGAAGATTCGATTGTTAGAGATCTTTCTGAGTGCGATAATACTGGGAACCGGGCGGCACTGACTCCAACCGGGTTACGAACTGTCAAAAATATTCCATCATAGAAATTTGGTCAATAACATTGTCGCTTAAGATTTGTCACTTTAAGGAAGGGTATGACCGCATAGTGATTGATTAATTAGACTGAATAAAGTTTAACACTTGACATTAAAAAATAGAGATCGTGATTTGATGTTGCTAGAGCCGCGGTGGCGTAATTGGTAACATACCAGGCTAGAATTCTGGAGTTCCCGGGTCGAACCCGGGCTGTGGCAATATTTTTTCACGATTTCTTTAGAATTTAAAAATCGTCAGGTCTGGTTGCCTCATTAATTCTTAATGAATGGGTGCGGCAATTAGAGCTGACAAATGATTAAAGATTCGATTGTTAGAGACCTTTCTGAGATCGATATCACAGGGATCCAGGCGGCGCTGACTCTAACCGGGTTACGAACTGCCAAAAATATTCCATCATAGAAATTTGGTCGATAACATTGTCGCTTAAGATTAATCACTCTAAAGAAACATATCACCGCATATTGATTAATTAATTAATATGAATAAAGTTTTACACTTGACATTAAGAAATAGAGATCGTGAATTGATGTTGCTAGAGCCGCGGTGGCGCAATTGGTAACGTACCAGGCTGGAATTCTGGAGTTCCCGGTTCGAACCCGGGCTGTGGCAATAATTTTTCACGATTTCTTTAGAATTTAAAAATCGTCAGGTCTGGTTGCCTCATTAATTCTTAATGAATAAGTGCCGCAATTACAGCTGAAAAATAATTAAGGATTCGATTGTTAGAGACCTTTCTGAGATCGATAACACAGGGATCCAGGCTGCGCTAACTCTTACCGGGTTACGAACTGCCAAAAATATTCCATCATAGAAATTTGGTCAATAACATTGTCGCTTAAGATTTATCACTCTAAAGAAAAATATGACCGCATTATGATTAATTAATTAGACTAAATAAAGTTTAACACTTGGCATTGAAAATTAGAGATCGTGAATTGATGTTGCTCGAGCCGCGGGGGCGTAATTCGTGACGTACCAGGCTAGAATTCTGGAGTTCCCGGGTCGAACCCGGGCTGTGGCAATATTTTTTCACGATTTCTTTAGAATTTAAAAATCGTCAGGTCTGGTTGCCTCATTGATGCTTAATGAATGAGTGAGGCAATTAGAGCTGACAAAGAATTGAAGATTCGATTGTTAGAGACCTTTCTGAGATCGATATCACAGGGATCCAGGCGGCGCTGACTCTAACCGGGTTACGAACTGCCAAAAATATTCCATCATAGAAATTTGGTCAATAACATTGTCGCTTAAGATTTATCACTCTAAAGAAACATATGACCGCATATTGATTAACTAATTAATCTGAATAAAGTTTAACACTTCAAATTAAAAAATAGATATCGTAAAATTCATGTTGCTAGAGCCGCGATGGCGTAATTGGTAACGTACCAGGCTAGAGATTTGGAGTTCCCGGGTCGAACCCGGGCTGTGGCAATATTTTTTCACGATTTCTTTAGAATTTAAAAATCGTCAGGTCTGGTTGCCTCATTGATACTTAATGAATGAGTGAGGCAATTAGAGCTGACAAAGAATTAAAGATTCGATTGCTAGAGACCTTTCTGAGTGCGATAATACTGGGAACCGGGCGGCACTGACTCCAACCGGGTTACGAACTGTCAAAAATATTCCATCATAGAAATTTGGTCAATAACATTGTCGCTTAAGATTTATCACTTTAAGGAAGGGTATGACCGCATAGTGATTGATTAATTAGACTGAATAAAGTTTAACACTTGACATTAAAAAATAGAGATCGTGAATTGATGTTGCTAGAGCCGCGATGGCGTAATTGGTAATGTACCAGGCTAGAATTCTGGAGTTCCCGGTTCGAACCCGGGCTGTGGCAATAATTTTTCACGATTTCTTTAGAATTTCAAAATCGTCAGGTCTGGTTGCCTCATTAATTCTTAATGAATAAGTGCCGCAATTACAGCTGAAAAATAATTAAGGATTCGATTGTTAGAGACCTTTCTGAGATCGATAACACAGGGATCCAGGCTGCGCTAACTCTTACCGGGTTACGAACTGCCAAAAATATTCCATCATAGAAATTTGGTCAATAACATTGTCGCTTAAGATTTATCACTCTAAAGAAAAATATGACCGCATTATGATTAATTAATTAGACTAAATAAAGTTTAACACTTGGCATTGAAAATTAGAGATCGTGAATTGATGTTGCTCGAGCCGCGGGGGCGTAATTCGTGACGTACCAGGCTAGAATTCTGGAGTTCCCGGGTCGAACCCGGGCTGTGGCAATATTTTTTCACGATTTCTTTAGAATTTAAAAATCGTCAGGTCTGGTTGCCTCATTGATACTTAATGAATGAGTGAGGCAATTAGAGCTGACAAAGAATTGAAGATTCGATTGTTAGAGACCTTTCTGAGATCGATATCACAGGGATCCAGGCGGCGCTGACTCTAACCGGGTTACGAACTGCCAAAAATATTCCATCATAGAAATTTGGTCAATAACATTGTCGCTTAAGATTTATCACTCTAAAGAAACATATGACCGCATATTGATTAACTAATTAATCTGAATAAAGTTTAACACTTCAAATTAAAAAATAGATATCGTAAAATTGATGTTGCTAGAGCCGCGATGGCGTAATTGGTAACGTACCAGGCTAGAGATCTGGAGTTCCCGGTTAGAACCCGGGCTGTGGCAATATATTTTCATGATTTCTTTAGAATTTAAAAATCGTCAGGTCTTGTTGCCTCATTAATTCTAAATGAATCAGTAAGGCAATTAGAGCTGACAAATAATTGAAGATTCGATTGTTAGAGATCTTTCTGAGTGCGATAATACTGGGAACCGGGCGGCACTGACTCCAACCGGGTTACTAACTGTCAAAAATATTCCATCATAGAAATTTGGTCAATAACATTGTCGCTTAAGATTTGTCACTTTAAGGAAGGGTATGACCGCATAGTGATTGATTAATTAGACTGAATAAAGTTTGACACTTGACATTAAAAAATAGAGATCGTGAATTGATGTTGCTAGAGCCGCGATGGCGTAATTGGTAACATACCAGGCTAGAATTCTGGAGTTCCCGGGTCGAACCCGGGCTGTGGCAATATTTTTTCATGATTTCTTTAGAATTTAAAAATCGTCAGGTCTTGTTGCCTCATTAATTCTAAATGAATCAGTAAGGCAATTAGAGCTGACAAATAATTGAAGATTCGATTGTTAGAGACCTTTCTGAGATCGATATCACAGGGATCCAGGCGGCGCTGACTCTAACCGGGTTACGAACTGCCAAAAATATTCCATCATAGAAATTTGGTCAATAACATTGTCGCTTAAGATTTATCACTCTAAAGAAACATATGACCGCATATTGATTAACTAATTAATCTGAATAAAGTTTAACACTTCAAATTAAAAAATAGATATCGTAAAATTGATGTTGCTAGAGCCGCGATGGCGTAATTGGTAACGTACCAGGCTAGAGATTTGGAGTTCCCGGGTCGAACCCGGGCTGTGGCAATATTTTTTCACGATTTCTTTAGAATTTAAAAATCGTCAGGTCTGGTTGCCTCATTGATACTTAATGAATGAGTGAGGCAATTAGAGCTGACAAAGAATTAAAGATTCGATTGCTAGAGACATTTCTGAGTGCGATAATACTGGGAACCGGGCGGCACTGACTCCAACCGGGTTACGAACTGTCAAAAATATTCCATCATAGAAATTTGGTCAATAACATTGTCGCTTAAGATTTGTCACTTTAAGGAAGGGTATGACCGCATAGTGATTGATTAATTAGACTGAATAAAGTTTAACACTTGACATTAAAAAATAGAGATCGTGATTTGATGTTGCTAGAGCCGCGGTGGCATAATTGGTAACATACCAGGCTAGAATTCTGGAGTTCCCGGGTCGAACCCGGGCTGTGGCAATATTTTTTCACGATTTCTTTAGAATTTAAAAATCGTCAGGTCTGGTTGCCTCATTAATTCTTAATGAATGGGTGCGGCAATTAGAGCTGACAAATGATTAAAGATTCGATAGTTAGAGACCTTTCTCAGATCGATATCACAGGGATCCAGGCGGCGCTGACTCTAACCGGGTTACGAACTGCCAAAAATATTCCATCATAGAAATTTGGTCGATAACATTGTCGCTTAAGATTTATCACTCTAAAGAAACATATCACCGCATATTGATTAATTAATTAATATGAATAAAGTTTTACACTTGACATTAAGAAATAGAGATCGTGAATTGATGTTGCTAGAGCCGCGGTGGCGCAATTGGTAACGTACCAGGCTGGAATTCTGGAGTTCCCGGTTCGAACCCGGGCTGTGGCAATAATTTTTCACGATTTCTTTAGAATTTCAAAATCGTCAGGTCTGGTTGCCTCATTAATTCTTAATGAATAAGTGCCGCAATTACAGCTGAAAAATAATTAAGGATTCGATTGTTAGAGACCTTTCTGAGATCGATAACACAGGGATCCAGGCTGCGCTAACTCTTACCGGGTTACGAACTGCCAAAAATATTCCATCATAGAAATTTGGTCAATAACATTGTCGCTTAAGATTTATCACTCTAAAGAAAAATATGACCGCATTATGATTAATTAATTAGACTAAATAAAGTTTAACACTTGGCATTGAAAATTAGAGATCGTGAATTGATGTTGCTCGAGCCGCGGGGGCGTAATTCGTGACGTACCAGGCTAGAATTCTGGAGTTCCCGGGTCGAACCCGGGCTGTGGCAATATTTTTTCACGATTTCTTTAGAATTTAAAAATCGTCAGGTCTGGTTGCCTCATTGATACTTAATGAATGAGTGAGGCAATTAGAGCTGACAAAGAATTGAAGATTCGATTGTTAGAGACCTTTCTGAGATCGATATCACAGGGATCCAGGCGGCGCTGACTCTAACCGGGTTACGAACTGCCAAAAATATTCCATCATAGAAATTTGGTCAATAACATTGTCGCTTAAGATTTATCACTCTAAAGAAACATATGACCGCATATTGATTAACTAATTAATCTGAATAAAGTTTAACACTTCAAATTAAAAAATAGATATCGTAAAATTGATGTTGCTAGAGCCGCGATGGCGTAATTGGTAACGTACCAGGCTAGAGATCTGGAGTTCCCGGTTAGAACCCGGGCTGTGGCAATATATTTTCATGATTTCTTTAGAATTTAAAAATCGTCAGGTCTTGTTGCCTCATTAATTCTAAATGAATCAGTAAGGCAATTAGAGCCGACAAATAATTGAAGATTCGATTGTTAGAGATCTTTCTGAGTGCGATAATACTGGGAACCGGGCGGCACTGACTCCAACCGGGTTACTAACTGTCAAAAATATTCCATCATAGAAATTTGGTCAATAACATTGTCGCTTAAGATTTGTCACTTTAAGGAAGGGTATGACCGCATAGTGATTGATTAATTAGACTGAATAAAGTTTGACACTTGACATTAAAAAATAGAGATCGTGAATTGATGTTGCTAGAGCCGCGATGGCGTAATTGGTAATGTACCAGCCTAGAATTCTGAAGTTCCCGGTTCGAACCCGGGCTGTGGCAATAGTTTTCACGATTTCTTTAGAATTTAAAAATCGTCAGGTCTGGTTGCCTCATTGATACTTAATGAATGAGTGAGGCAATTAGAGCTGACAAAGAATTGAAGATTTGATTGTTAGAGACCTTTCTGAGATCGATATCACAGGGATCCAGGCGGCGCTGACTCTAACCGGGTTACGAACTGCCAAAAATATTCCATCATAGAAATTTGGTCAATTACATTGTCGCTTAAGATTTATCACTCTAAAGAAACATATGACCGCATATTGTTTAACTAATTAATCTGAATAAAGTTTAACACTTGACACTAAAAAATAGAGATCGTAAAATTGATGTTGCTAGAGCCGCGATAGCGTAATTGGTAACGTACCAGGCTAGAATTCTGGAGTTCCCGGTTAGAACCCGGGCTGTGGCAATAATTTTTCACGATTTCTTTAGAATTTGAAAATCGTCCGGTCTGGTTGCCTCATTAATTCGTAATGAATGAGTGCCGCAATTACAGCTGACAAATAATTAAGGATTCGATTGTTAGAGACCTTTCACAGATCGATAACACAGGGATCCAGGCTGCGATAACTCTAACCGGGTTACGAACTGCCAAATATATTCCATCATAGAAATTTGGTCAATTACATTGTCGCTTAAAATTTATCAATCTAAAGAAACATATGACCGCATACTATTTAATTAATTAGATTGAATAAAGTTTAACACTTGGCATTGAAAAATGGAGATCGTGAATTGATGTTGCTCGAGCCGCGGGGGCGTAATTCTTGACGTACCAGGCTAGAATTCTGGAGTTCCCGGGTCGAACCCGGGCTGTGGCAATATTTTTTCACGATTTCTTTAGAATTTAAAAATCGTCAGGTCTGGTTGCCTCATTGATACTAAATGAATGAGTGAGGCAATTAGAGCTGACAAAGAATTAAAGATTCGATTGCTAGAGACCTTTCTGAGTGCGATAATACTGGGAACCGGGCGGAACTGACTCTAACCGGATTACAAACTGCCAAGAATATTCCATCATAGAAATTTTGTCAATAACATTGTCGCTTAAAATTTATCACTTTAAAGAAACATATGACCACATATTGATTAATTAATTAATCTGAATAAAGTTTAATGCTTGACATTAAGAAATAGAGATCGTGATTTGATGTTGCTAGAGCCGCGGTGGCGTAATTGGTAACATACCAGGCTAGAATTCTGGAGTTCCCGGGTCGAACCCGGGCTGTGGCAATATTTTTTCATGATTTCTTTAGAATTTAAAAATCGTCAGGTCTTGTTGCCTCATTAATTCTAAATGAATCAGTAAGGCAATTAGAGCTGACAAATAATTGAAGATTCGATTGTTAGAGATCTTTCTGAGTGCGATAACACAGGGATCCAGGCTGCGCTGACTCTAACGGGGTTACGAACTGCTAAAAATATTCCATCATCGAAATTTAGTCAATAACATTGTCGCTTAAGATTTATCACTCTAAAGAAACATATGACCGCATATTGATTAATTAATTAGACTGAATAAAGTTTAACACTTGACATTAAAAAATAGAGATCGTGAATTGATGTTGCTAGAGCCGCGGGGGCGTAATTCGTAACGTACCAGGCCAGAATTCTGGAGTTCCCGGGTCGAACCCGGGCTATGGCGATATTTTTTCTCGATTTCTTTAGAATTTAAAAATCGTCAGGTCTGGTTGCCTTATTATTTCTAAATGAATGAATGAGGCAATTAGAGCTAACACATAATTAAAGATTGGATTGTTAGACATCTTTCTGAGATCGATAACACGAGGATCCAGGCGGCACTGACTCTAACCGGATTACGAACTGCCAAGAATATTCCATCATAGAAATTTGGTCAATAACATTGTCGCTTAAGATTTATCACTCTAAAGAAACATATGACCGCATATTGATTAATTAATTAATCTGAATAAAGTTTAAAGCTTGACATTAAGAAATAGAGATCGTGATTTGATGTTGCTAGAGCCGCGGTGGCGTAATAGGTAACATACCAGGCTAGAATTCTGGAGTTCCCGGTTCGAACTCGGGCTGTGGCAAAATTTTTTCACGATTTCTTTAGAATTAAAAAATCTCCAGGTCTGGTTGCCTCATTAATTCTTAATGAATGGGTGCGGCAATTAGAGCTGACAAATAATTAAAGATTCGATTGTTAGAAACCTTTCTGAAATCGATAACTCAGGGATCCAGGCGGCGCTGACTCTAACCGGGTTACGGAATGCCAAAAATATTCCATCATAGAAACTTGGTCGATAACATTGTCGCTTAAGATTTATCACTCTAAAGATACATATGACGGCATATTGATTAATTAATTAATCTGAATAAAATTTAACACTTGACATTAAAAAATAGAGATCGTGAATTGATGTTGCTAGAGCCGCGGGGGCGTAATTGGTAACGTACCAGGCTAGAATTCTGGAGTTCCGGGGTCGAACCCGGGCTATGGCAATATTTTTTCTCGATTTCTTTAGTATTTAAAAATCGTCAGGTCTGGGTGCCTAATTATTTCTAAATGAATGAGTGAGGCAATTAGAGCTGACAAATAATTAAAGATTGGATTGTTAGACATCTTTCTGAGATCGATAACACGAGGATCCAGGCATCACTGACTCTAACCGGATTACGAACTACCAAGAATATTCCATCATAGAAATTTGGTCAATAACATTGTTGCTTAAGATTTATCACTCTAAAGAAACATATGACCGAATATTGATTAATTAATTATTCTGAATAAAGTTTAATGCTTGACATTAAGAAATAGATATCGTGATTTGATGTTGCTAGAGCCGCGGTGGCGTAATTGGTAACGTACCAGGCTAGAATTCTGGAGTTCCCGGTTCGAACCCGGGCTGTGGCAATATTTTTTCACGATTTCTTTAGAATTAAAAAATCGTCAGGTCTGGTTGCCTCATTAATTCTTAATGAATGGGTGCGGCAATTAGAGCTGACAAGTAATTAAAGATTCGATTCTTAGAAATCTTTTTGAGATCGATAACTCAGGGATCCAGGCGGCGCTGACTCTAACCGGGTTACGAACTGCCAAAAATATTCCATCATAGAAATTTGGTCAATAACATTGTCGCTTAAGATTTATCACTCTAAAGAAACATATGACCGCATATTGATTAACTAATTAATCTGAATAAAGTTTAACACTTGAAATTAAAAAATAGAGATCCTCAAATTGATGTTGCTAGAGCCGCGATGGCGTAATTGGTAACGTACCAGGCTAGAGATCTGGAGTTCCCGGTTAGAACCCGGGCTGTGGCAATATATTTTCATGATTTCTTTAGAATTTAAAAATCGTCAGGTCTTGTTGCCTCATTAATTCTAAATGAATCAGTAAGGCAATTAGAGCTGACAAATAATTGAAGATTCGATTGTTAGAGATCTTTCTGAGTGCGATAATACTGGGAACCGGGCGGCACTGACTCCAACCGGGTTACGAACTGTCAAAAATATTCCATCATAGAAATTTGGTCAATAACATTGTCGCTTAAGATTTGTCACTTTAAGGAAGGGTATGACCGCATAGTGATTGATTAATTAGACTGAATAAAGTTTAACACTTGACATTAAAAAATAGAGATCGTGATTTGATGTTGCTAGAGCCGCGGTGGCGTAATTGGTAACATACCAGGCTAGAATTCTGGAGTTCCCGGGTCGAACCCGGGCTGTGGCAATATTTTTTCACGATTTCTTTAGAATTTAAAAATCTTCAGGTCTGGTTGCCTCATTAATTCTTAATGAATGGGTGCGGCAATTAGAGCTGACAAATGATTAAAGATTCGATTGTTAGAGACCTTTCTGAGATCGATATCACAGGGATCCAGGCGGCGCTGACTCTAACCGGGTTACGAACTGCCAAAAATATTCCATCATAGAAATTTGGTCGATAACATTGTCGCTTAAGATTAATCACTCTAAAGAAACATATCACCGCATATTGATTAATTAATTAATATGAATAAAGTTTTACACTTGACATTAAGAAATAGAGATCGTGAATTGATGTTGCTAGAGCCGCGGTGGCGCAATTGGTAACGTACCAGGCTGGAATTCTGGAGTTCCCGGTTCGAACCCGGGCTGTGGCAATAATTTTTCACGATTTCTTTAGAATTTAAAAATCGTCAGGTCTGGTTGCCTCATTAATTCTTAATGAATAAGTGCCGCAATTACAGCTGAAAAATAATTAAGGATTCGATTGTTAGAGACCTTTCTGAGATCGATAACACAGGGATCCAGGCTGCGCTAACTCTTACCGGGTTACGAACTGCCAAAAATATTCCATCATAGAAATTTGGTCAATAACATTGTCGCTTAAGATTTATCACTCTAAAGAAAAATATGACCGCATTATGATTAATTAATTAGACTAAATAAAGTTTAACACTTGGCATTGAAAATTAGAGATCGTGAATTGATGTTGCTCGAGCCGCGGGGGCGTAATTCGTGACGTACCAGGCTAGAATTCTGGAGTTCCCGGGTCGAACCCGGGCTGTGGCAATATTTTTTCACGATTTCTTTAGAATTTAAAAATCGTCAGGTCTGGTTGCCTCATTGATGCTTAATGAATGAGTGAGGCAATTAGAGCTGACAAAGAATTGAAGATTCGATTGTTAGAGACCTTTCTGAGATCGATATCACAGGGATCCAGGCGGCGCTGACTCTAACCGGGTTACGAACTGCCAAAAATATTCCATCATAGAAATTTGGTCAATAACATTGTCGCTTAAGATTTATCACTCTAAAGAAACATATGACCGCATATTGATTAACTAATTAATCTGAATAAAGTTTAACACTTCAAATTAAAAAATAGATATCGTAAAATTCATGTTGCTAGAGCCGCGATGGCGTAATTGGTAACGTACCAGGCTAGAGATTTGGAGTTCCCGGGTCGAACCCGGGCTGTGGCAATATTTTTTCACGATTTCTTTAGAATTTAAAAATCGTCAGGTCTGGTTGCCTCATTGATACTTAATGAATGAGTGAGGCAATTAGAGCTGACAAAGAATTAAAGATTCGATTGCTAGAGACCTTTCTGAGTGCGATAATACTGGGAACCGGGCGGCACTGACTCCAACCGGGTTACGAACTGTCAAAAATATTCCATCATAGAAATTTGGTCAATAACATTGTCGCTTAAGATTTATCACTTTAAGGAAGGGTATGACCGCATAGTGATTGATTAATTAGACTGAATAAAGTTTAACACTTGACATTAAAAAATAGAGATCGTGAATTGATGTTGCTAGAGCCGCGATGGCGTAATTGGTAATGTACCAGGCTAGAATTCTGGAGTTCCCGGTTAGAACCCGGGCTGTGGCAATATATTTTCATGATTTCTTTAGAATTTAAGAATCGTGAGGTCTTGTTGCTTCATTAATTCTAAATGAATCAGTAAGGCAATTAGAGCTGACAAATAATTGAAGATTCGATTGTTAGAGATCTTTCTGAGTGCGATAACACAGGGATCCAGGCTGCGCTGACTCTAACCGGGTTACGAACTGCCAAAAATATTCCATCATCGAAATTTGGTCAATAACATTGTCGCTTAAGATTTATCACTCTAAAGAAACATATGACCGCATATTGATTAATTAATTAATCTGAATAAAGTTTAATGCTTGACATTAAGAAATAGAGATCGTGATTTGATGTTGCTAGAGCCGCGGTGGCGTAATTGGTAACATACCAGGCTAGAATTCTGGAGTTCCCGGGTCGAACCCGGGCTGTGGCAATATTTTTTCACGATTTCTTTAGAATTTAAAAATCGTCAGGTCTGGTTGCCTCATTAATTCTTAATGAATGGTCGCGGCAATTAGAGCTGACAAATGATTAAAGATTCGATTGTTAGAGACCTTTCTGAGATCGATATCACAGGGATCCAGGCGGCGCTGACTCTAACCGGGTTACGAACTGCCAAAAATATTCCATCATAGAAATTTTGTCAATAACATTGTCGCTTAAGATTTATCACTCTAAAAAAACATATGACCGCATATTGATTAACTAATTAATCTGAATAAAGTTTAACACTTGACATTAAAAAATAGAGATCGTAAAATTGATGTTGCTAGAGCCGCGATAGCGTAATTGGTAACGTACCAGGCTAGAATTCTGGAGTTCCCGGTTGGAACCCGGGCTGTGGCAATATATTTTCATGATTTCTTTAGAATTTAAAAATCGTCAGGTCTTGTTGCCTCATTAATTCTAAATGAATCAGTAAGGCAATTAGAGCTGACAAATAATTGAAGATTCGATTGTTAGAGATCTTTCTGAGTGCGATAACACAGGGATCCAGGCTGCGCTGACTCTAACGGGGTTACGAACTGCTAAAAATATTCCATCATCGAAATTTGGTCAATAACATTGTCGCTTAAGATTTATCACTCTAAAGAAACATGTAACCGCATATTGATTAATTAATTAGACTGAATAAAGTTTAACACTTGACATTAAAAAATAGAGATCGTGAATTGATGTTGCTAGAGCCGCGGGGGCGTAATTCGTAACGTACCAGGCCAGAATTCTGGAGTTCCCGGGTCGAACCCGGGCTATGGCGATATTTTTTCTCGATTTCTTTAGAATTTAAAAATCGTCAGGTCTGGTTGCCTTATTATTTCTAAATGAATGAATGAGGCAATTAGAGCTAACACATAATTAAAGATTGGATTGTTAGACATCTTTCTGAGATCGATAACACGAGGATCCAGGCGGCACTGACTCTAACCGGATTACGAACTGCCAAGAATATTCCATCATAGAAATTTGGTCAATAACATTGTCGCTTAAGATTTATCACTCTAAAGAAACATATGACCGCATATTGATTAATTAATTAATCTGAATAAAGTTTAAAGCTTGACATTAAGAAATAGAGATCGTGATTTGATGTTGCTAGAGCCGCGGTGGCGTAATAGGTAACATACCAGGCTAGAATTCTGGAGTTCCCGGTTCGAACTCGGGCTGTGGCAAAATTTTTTCACGATTTCTTTAGAATTAAAAAATCTCCAGGTCTGGTTGCCTTATTAATTCTTAATGAATGGGTGCGGCAATTAGAGCTGACAAATAATTAAAGATTCGATTGTTAGAAACCTTTCTGAAATCGATAACTCAGGGATCCAGGTGGCGCTGACTCTAACCGGGTTACGGAATGCCAAAAATATTCCATCATAGAAACTTGGTCGATAACATTGTCGCTTAAGATTTATCACTCTAAAGATACATATGACGGCATATTGATTAATTAATTAATCTGAATAAAATTTAACACTTGACATTAAAAAATAGAGATCGTGAATTGATGTTGCTAGAGCCGCGGGGGCGTAATTGGTAACGTACCAGGCTAGAATTCTGGAGTTCCGGGGTCGAACCCGGGCTATGGCAATATTTTTTCTCGATTTCTTTTGTATTTAAAAATCGTCAGGTCTGGTTGCCTCATTATTTCTAAATGAATGAGTGAGGCAATTAGAGCTGACAAATAATTAAAGATTGGATTGTTAGACATCTTTCTGAGATCGATAACACGAGGATCCAGGCATCACTGACTCTAACCAGATTACGAACTACCAAGAATATTCCATCATAGAAATTTGGTCAATAACATTGTCGCTTAAGATTTATCACTCTAAAGAAACATATGACCGCATATTGATTAATTAATTATTCTGAATAAAGTTTAATGCTTGACATTAAGAAATAGATATCGTGATTTGATGTTGCTAGAGCCGCGGTGGCGTAATTGGTAACATACCAGGCTAGAATTCTGGAGTTCCCGGTTCGAACCCGGGCTGTGGCAATATTTTTTCACGATTTCTTTAGAATTAAAAAATCGTCAGGTCTGGTTGCCTCATTAATTCTTAATGAATGGGTGCGGCAATTAGAGCTGACAAGTAATTAAAGATTCGATTCTTAGAAATCTTTCTGAGATCGATAACTCAGGGATCCAGGCGGCGCTGACTCTAACCGGGTTACGAACTGCCAAAAATATTCCATCATAGAAATTTGGTCAATAACATTGTCGCTTAAGATTTATCACTCTAAAGAAACATATGACCGCATATTGATTAACTAATTAATCTGAATAAAGTTTAACACTTGAAATTAAAAAATAGAGATCCTAAAATTGATGTTGCTAGAGACGCGATAGCGTAATTGGTAACGTACCAGGCTAGAGATCTGGAGTTCCCGGTTAGAACCCGGGCTGTGGCAATATATTTTCATGATTTCTTTAGAATTTAAAAATCGTAAGGTCTTGTTGCCTCATTAATTCTAAATGAATCAGTAAGGCAATTAGAGCTGACAAATAATTGAAGATTCGATTGTTAGAGATCTTTCTGAGTGCGATAATACTGGGAACCGGGCGGCACTGACTCCAACCGGGTTACGAACTGTCAAAAATATTCCATCATAGCATAGTGATTGATTAATTAGACTGAATAAAGTTTAACACTTGACATTAAAAAATAGAGATCGTGAATTGATGTTGCTAGAGCCGCGATGGCGTAATTGGTAATGTACCAGGCTAGAATTCTGAAGTTCCCGGTTCGAACCCGGGCTGTGGCAATAGTTTTCACGATTTCTTTAGAATTTAAAAATCGTCAGGTCTGGTTGCCTCATTGATATTTAATAAATGAGTGCGGCAATTAGAGCTGAGAAATAATTAAAGATTCGATTGTTAGAAACCTTTCTGAGATCGATAACTCATGGATCCAGGCGGCGCTGACTCTAACCGGGTTACGAACTGCCAAAAATATTCCATCATAGAAATTTGGTCGATAACATTGTCGCTTAAGATTTATCGACCTAAAGATACATATGACCGCTTATTGATTAATTAATTAATCTGAATAAAGTTTAACACTTGACATTAAAAAATAGAGATCGTGAATTGATGTTGCTAGAGCCGCGGTGGCGTAATTGGTAACGTACCAGGCTAGATTTCTGGAGTTCCCGGTTAGAACCCGGGCTGTAGCAATATATTTTCACGATTTATTTAGAATTCAAAAATCGTCAGGTCTAGTTGCCTCATTAATTCTTAATGAATGAGTGAAGCAATTAGAGCTGACTAATAATTAAAGATTCGATTGTTAGAGATCTTTCTGAGATCGATAACACACGGAACCAGGCGGCACTGACTCCAACCGGGTTACGAACTGCCAAAAATATTCCATCATAGAAATTTGGTCGATAACATTGTCGCTTAAGATTTATCACTCTAAAGAAACATATGACCGCATAATAATTAATTAATTGGACTAAATAAAGTTTAACACTTGGCATTGAAAAATAGAGATCGTGCATTGATGTTGCTCGAGCCGCGGGGGCGTAATTCGTAACGTACCAGGCTAGAATTCTGGAGTTCCCGGTTAGAACCCGGGCTGTGGCAATATATTTTCATGATTTCTTTAGAATTTAAAAATCGTGAGGTCTTGTTGCTTCATTAATTCTAAATGAATCAGTAAGGCAATTAGAGCTGACAAATAATTGAAGATTCGATTGTTAGAGATCTTTCTGAGTGCGATAACACAGGGATCCAGGCTGCGCTGACTCTAACCGGGTTACGAACTGCCAAAAATATTCCATCATCGAAATTTGGTCAATAACATTGTCGCTTAAGATTTATCACTCTAAAGAAACATATGACCGCATATTGATTAATTAATTAGACTGAATAAAGTTTAACACTTGACATTAAAAAATAGAGATCGTGAATTGATGTTGCTAGAGCCGCGAAGGCGTAATTCGTAACGTACCAGGCTAGAATTCTGGAATTCCCGGGTCGAACCCGGGCTATGGCAATATTTTTTCTCGATTTCTTTAGAATTTAAAAATCGTCAGGTCTGGTTGCCTCATTATTTCTAAATGAATGAGTGAGGCAATTAGAGCTGACAAATAATTGAAGATTGGATTGTTAGACATCTTTCTGAGATCGATAACACGAGGATCCAGGCGGCACTGACTCTAACCGGATTACAAACTGCCAAGAATATTCCATCATAGAAATTTTGTCAATAACATTGTCGTTAAAAATTTATCACTTTAAAGAAACATATGACCACATATTGATTAATTAATTAATCTGAATAAAGTTTAATGCTTGACATTAAGAAATAGAGATCGTGATTTGATGTTGCTAGAGCCGCGGTGGCGTAATTGGTAACATACCAGGCTAGAATTCTGGAGTTCCCGGGTCGAACCCGGGCTGTGGCAATATGTTTTCACGATTTCTTTAGAATTTAAAAATCGTCAGGTCTGGTTGCCTCATTAATTCTTAATGAATGGGTGCGGCAATTAGAGCTGACAAATGATTAAAGATTCGATTGTTAGAGACCTTTCTGAGATCGATATCACAGGGATCCAGGCGGCGCTGACTCTAACCGGGTTACGAACTGCCAAAAATATTCCATCATAGAAATTTGGTCAATAACATTGTCGCTTAAGATTTATCACTCTAAAAAAACATATGACCGCATATTGATTAACTAATTAATCTGAATAAAGTTTAATACTTGACATTAAAAAATAGAGATCGTAAAATTGATGTTGCTAGAGTCGCGATAGCGTAATTGGTAACGTACCAGGCTAGAATTCTGGAGTTCCCGGTTAGAACCCGGGCTGTGGCAATATATTTTCATGATTTCTTTAGAATTTAAAAATCGTCAGGTCTTGTTGCCTCATTAATTCTAAATGAATCAGTAAGGCAATTAGAGCTGACAAATAATTGAAGATTCGATTGTTAGAGATCTTTCTGAGTGCGATAACACAGGGATCCAGGCTGCGCTGACTCTAACCGGGTTACGAACTGCTAAAAATATTCCATCATCGAAATTTGGTCAATAACATTGTCGCTTAAGATTTATCACTCTAAAGAAACATATGACCGCATATTGATTAATTAATTAGACTGAATAAAGTTTAACACTTGACATTAAAAAATAGAGATCGTGAATTGATGTCGCTAGAGCCGCGGGGGCGTAATTCGTCACGTACCAGGCCAGAATTCTGGAGTTCCCGGGTCGAACCCGGGCTATGGCGATATTTTTTCTCGATTTCTTTAGAATTTAAAAATCGTCAGGTCTGGTTGCCTTATTATTTCTAAATGAATGAATGAGGCAATTAGAGCTAACAAATAATTAAAGATTGGATTGTTAGACATCTTTCTGAGATCGATAACACGAGGATCCAGGCATCACTGACTCTAACCGGATTACGAACTACCAAGAATATTCCATCATAGAAATTTGGTCAATAACATTGTTGCTTAAGATTTATCACTCTAAAGAAACATATGACCGAATATTGATTAATTAATTATTCTGAATAAAGTTTAATGCTTGACATTAAGAAATAGATATCGTGATTTGATGTTGCTAGAGCCGCGGTGGCGTAATTGGTAACGTACCAGGCTAGAATTCTGGAGTTCCCGGTTCGAACCCGGGCTGTGGCAATATTTTTTCACGATTTCTTTAGAATTAAAAAATCGTCAGGTCTGGTTGCCTCATTAATTCTTAATGAATGGGTGCGGCAATTAGAGCTGACAAGTAATTAAAGATTCGATTCTTAGAAATCTTTTTGAGATCGATAACTCAGGGATCCAGGCGGCGCTGACTCTAACCGGGTTACGAACTGCCAAAAATATTCCATCATAGAAATTTGGTCAATAACATTGTCGCTTAAGATTTATCACTCTAAAGAAACATATGACCGCATATTGATTAACTAATTAATCTGAATAAAGTTTAACACTTGAAATTAAAAAATAGAGATCCTCAAATTGATGTTGCTAGAGCCGCGATGGCGTAATTGGTAACGTACCAGGCTAGAGATCTGGAGTTCCCGGTTAGAACCCGGGCTGTGGCAATATATTTTCATGATTTCTTTAGAATTTAAAAATCGTCAGGTCTTGTTGCCTCATTAATTCTAAATGAATCAGTAAGGCAATTAGAGCTGACAAATAATTGAAGATTCGATTGTTAGAGATCTTTCTGAGTGCGATAATACTGGGAACCGGGCGGCACTGACTCCAACCGGGTTACGAACTGTCAAAAATATTCCATCATAGAAATTTGGTCAATAACATTGTCGCTTAAGATTTGTCACTTTAAGGAAGGGTATGACCGCATAGTGATTGATTAATTAGACTGAATAAAGTTTAACACTTGACATTAAAAAATAGAGATCGTGATTTGATGTTGCTAGAGCCGCGGTGGCGTAATTGGTAACATACCAGGCTAGAATTCTGGAGTTCCCGGGTCGAACCCGGGCTGTGGCAATATTTTTTCACGATTTCTTTAGAATTTAAAAATCGTCAGGTCTGGTTGCCTCATTAATTCTTAATGAATGGGTGCGGCAATTAGAGCTGACAAATGATTAAAGATTCGATTGTTAGAGACCTTTCTGAGATCGATATCACAGGGATCCAGGCGGCGCTGACTCTAACCGGGTTACGAACTGCCAAAAATATTCCATCATAGAAATTTGGTCGATAACATTGTCGCTTAAGATTAATCACTCTAAAGAAACATATCACCGCATATTGATTAATTAATTAATATGAATAAAGTTTTACACTTGACATTAAGAAATAGAGATCGTGAATTGATGTTGCTAGAGCCGCGGTGGCGCAATTGGTAACGTACCAGGCTGGAATTCTGGAGTTCCCGGTTCGAACCCGGGCTGTGGCAATAATTTTTCACGATTTCTTTAGAATTTAAAAATCGTCAGGTCTGGTTGCCTCATTAATTCTTAATGAATAAGTGCCGCAATTACAGCTGAAAAATAATTAAGGATTCGATTGTTAGAGACCTTTCTGAGATCGATAACACAGGGATCCAGGCTGCGCTAACTCTTACCGGGTTACGAACTGCCAAAAATATTCCATCATAGAAATTTGGTCAATAACATTGTCGCTTAAGATTTATCACTCTAAAGAAAAATATGACCGCATTATGATTAATTAATTAGACTAAATAAAGTTTAACACTTGGCATTGAAAATTAGAGATCGTGAATTGATGTTGCTCGAGCCGCGGGGGCGTAATTCGTGACGTACCAGGCTAGAATTCTGGAGTTCCCGGGTCGAACCCGGGCTGTGACAATATTTTTTCACGATTTCTTTAGAATTTAAAAATCGTCAGGTCTGGTTGCCTCATTGATGCTTAATGAATGAGTGAGGCAATTAGAGCTGACAAAGAATTGAAGATTCGATTGTTAGAGACCTTTCTGAGATCGATATCACAGGGATCCAGGCGGCGCTGACTCTAACCGGGTTACGAACTGCCAAAAATATTCCATCATAGAAATTTGGTCAATAACATTGTCGCTTAAGATTTATCACTCTAAAGAAACATATGACCGCATATTGATTAACTAATTAATCTGAATAAAGTTTAACACTTCAAATTAAAAAATAGATATCGTAAAATTCATGTTGCTAGAGCCGCGATGGCGTAATTGGTAACGTACCAGGCTAGAGATTTGGAGTTCCCGGGTCGAACCCGGGCTGTGGCAATATTTTTTCACGATTTCTTTAGAATTTAAAAATCGTCAGGTCTGGTTGCCTCATTGATACTTAATGAATGAGTGAGGCAATTAGAGCTGACAAAGAATTAAAGATTCGATTGCTAGAGACCTTTCTGAGTGCGATAATACTGGGAACCGGGCGGCACTGACTCCAACCGGGTTACGAACTGTCAAAAATATTCCATCATAGAAATTTGGTCAATAACATTGTCGCTTAAGATTTATCACTTTAAGGAAGGGTATGACCGCATAGTGATTGATTAATTAGACTGAATAAAGTTTAACACTTGACATTAAAAAATAGAGATCGTGAATTGATGTTGCTAGAGCCGCGATGGCGTAATTGGTAATGTACCAGGCTAGAATTCTGGAGTTCCCGGTTAGAACCCGGGCTGTGGCAATATATTTTCATGATTTCTTTAGAATTTAAGAATCGTGAGGTCTTGTTGCTTCATTAATTCTAAATGAATCAGTAAGGCAATTAGAGCTGACAAATAATTGAAGATTCGATTGTTAGAGATCTTTCTGAGTGCGATAACACAGGGATCCAGGCTGCGCTGACTCTAACCGGGTTACGAACTGCCAAAAATATTCCATCATCGAAATTTGGTCAATAACATTGTCGCTTAAGATTTATCACTCTAAAGAAACATATGACCGCATATTGATTAATTAATTAATCTGAATAAAGTTTAATGCTTGACATTAAGAAATAGAGATCGTGATTTGATGTTGCTAGAGCCGCGGTGGCGTAATTGGTAACATACCAGGCTAGAATTCTGGAGTTCCCGGGTCGAACCCGGGCTGTGGCAATATTTTTTCACGATTTCTTTAGAATTTAAAAATCGTCAGGTCTGGTTGCCTCATTAATTCTTAATGAATGGTCGCGGCAATTAGAGCTGACAAATGATTAAAGATTCGATTGTTAGAGACCTTTCTGAGATCGATATCACAGGGATCCAGGCGGCGCTGACTCTAACCGGGTTACGAACTGCCAAAAATATTCCATCATAGAAATTTTGTCAATAACATTGTCGCTTAAGATTTATCACTCTAAAAAAACATATGACCGCATATTGATTAACTAATTAATCTGAATAAAGTTTAACACTTGACATTAAAAAATAGAGATCGTAAAATTGATGTTGCTAGAGCCGCGATAGCGTAATTGGTAACGTACCAGGCTAGAATTCTGGAGTTCCCGGTTGGAACCCGGGCTGTGGCAATATATTTTCATGATTTCTTTAGAATTTAAAAATCGTCAGGTCTTGTTGCCTCATTAATTCTAAATGAATCAGTAAGGCAATTAGAGCTGACAAATAATTGAAGATTCGATTGTTAGAGATCTTTCTGAGTGCGATAACACAGGGATCCAGGCTGCGCTGACTCTAACGGGGTTACGAACTGCTAAAAATATTCCATCATCGAAATTTGGTCAATAACATTGTCGCTTAAGATTTATCACTCTAAAGAAACATGTAACCGCATATTGATTAATTAATTAGACTGAATAAAGTTTAACACTTGACATTAAAAAATAGAGATCGTGAATTGATGTTGCTAGAGCCGCGGGGGCGTAATTCGTAACGTACCAGGCCAGAATTCTGGAGTTCCCGGGTCGAACCCGGGCTATGGCGATATTTTTTCTCGATTTCTTTAGAATTTAAAAATCGTCAGGTCTGGTTGCCTTATTATTTCTAAATGAATGAATGAGGCAATTAGAGCTAACACATAATTAAAGATTGGATTGTTAGACATCTTTCTGAGATCGATAACACGAGGATCCAGGCGGCACTGACTCTAACCGGATTACGAACTGCCAAGAATATTCCATCATAGAAATTTGGTCAATAACATTGTCGCTTAAGATTTATCACTCTAAAGAAACATATGACCGCATATTGATTAATTAATTAATCTGAATAAAGTTTAAAGCTTGACATTAAGAAATAGAGATCGTGATTTGATGTTGCTAGAGCCGCGGTGGCGTAATAGGTAACATACCAGGCTAGAATTCTGGAGTTCCCGGTTCGAACTCGGGCTGTGGCAAAATTTTTTCACGATTTCTTTAGAATTAAAAAATCTCCAGGTCTGGTTGCCTTATTAATTCTTAATGAATGGGTGCGGCAATTAGAGCTGACAAATAATTAAAGATTCGATTGTTAGAAACCTTTCTGAAATCGATAACTCAGGGATCCAGGTGGCGCTGACTCTAACCGGGTTACGGAATGCCAAAAATATTCCATCATAGAAACTTGGTCGATAACATTGTCGCTTAAGATTTATCACTCTAAAGATACATATGACGGCATATTGATTAATTAATTAATCTGAATAAAATTTAACACTTGACATTAAAAAATAGAGATCGTGAATTGATGTTGCTAGAGCCGCGGGGGCGTAATTGGTAACGTACCAGGCTAGAATTCTGGAGTTCCGGGGTCGAACCCGGGCTATGGCAATATTTTTTCTCGATTTCTTTTGTATTTAAAAATCGTCAGGTCTGGTTGCCTCATTATTTCTAAATGAATGAGTGAGGCAATTAGAGCTGACAAAGAATTAAAGATTGGATTGTTAGACATCTTTCTGAGATCGATAACACGAGGATCCAGGCATCACTGACTCTAACCAGATTACGAACTACCAAGAATATTCCATCATAGAAATTTGGTCAATAACATTGTCGCTTAAGATTTATCACTCTAAAGAAACATATGACCGCATATTGATTAATTAATTATTCTGAATAAAGTTTAATGCTTGACATTAAGAAATAGATATCGTGATTTGATGTTGCTAGAGCCGCGGTGGCGTAATTGGTAACATACCAGGCTAGAATTCTGGAGTTCCCGGTTCGAACCCGGGCTGTGGCAATATTTTTTCACGATTTCTTTAGAATTAAAAAATCGTCAGGTCTGGTTGCCTCATTAATTCTTAATGAATGGGTGCGGCAATTAGAGCTGACAAGTAATTAAAGATTCGATTCTTAGAAATCTTTCTGAGATCGATAACTCAGGGATCCAGGCGGCGCTGACTCTAACCGGGTTACGAACTGCCAAAAATATTCCATCATAGAAATTTGGTCAATAACATTGTCGCTTAAGATTTATCACTCTAAAGAAACATATGACCGCATATTGATTAACTAATTAATCTGAATAAAGTTTAACACTTGAAATTAAAAAATAGAGATCCTAAAATTGATGTTGCTAGAGACGCGATAGCGTAATTGGTAACGTACCAGGCTAGAGATCTGGAGTTCCCGGTTAGAACCCGGGCTGTGGCAATATATTTTCATGATTTCTTTAGAATTTAAAAATCGTAAGGTCTTGTTGCCTCATTAATTCTAAATGAATCAGTAAGGCAATTAGAGCTGACAAATAATTGAAGATTCGATTGTTAGAGATCTTTCTGAGTGCGATAATACTGGGAACCGGGCGGCACTGACTCCAACCGGGTTACGAACTGTCAAAAATATTCCATCATAGCATAGTGATTGATTAATTAGACTGAATAAAGTTTAACACTTGACATTAAAAAATAGAGATCGTGAATTGATGTTGCTAGAGCCGCGATGGCGTAATTGGTAATGTACCAGGCTAGAATTCTGAAGTTCCCGGTTCGAACCCGGGCTGTGGCAATAGTTTTCACGATTTCTTTAGAATTTAAAAATCGTCAGGTCTGGTTGCCTCATTGATATTTAATAAATGAGTGCGGCAATTAGAGCTGAGAAATAATTAAAGATTCGATTGTTAGAAACCTTTCTGAGATCGATAACTCATGGATCCAGGCGGCGCTGACTCTAACCGGGTTACGAACTGCCAAAAATATTCCATCATAGAAATTTGGTCGATAACATTGTCGCTTAAGATTTATCGACCTAAAGATACATATGACCGCTTATTGATTAATTAATTAATCTGAATAAAGTTTAACACTTGACATTAAAAAATAGAGATCGTGAATTGATGTTGCTAGAGCCGCGGTGGCGTAATTGGTAACGTACCAGGCTAGATTTCTGGAGTTCCCGGTTAGAACCCGGGCTGTAGCAATATATTTTCACGATTTATTTAGAATTCAAAAATCGTCAGGTCTAGTTGCCTCATTAATTCTTAATGAATGAGTGAAGCAATTAGAGCTGACTAATAATTAAAGATTCGATTGTTAGAGATCTTTCTGAGATCGATAACACACGGAACCAGGCGGCACTGACTCCAACCGGGTTACGAACTGCCAAAAATATTCCATCATAGAAATTTGGTCGATAACATTGTCGCTTAAGATTTATCACTCTAAAGAAACATATGACCGCATAATAATTAATTAATTGGACTAAATAAAGTTTAACACTTGGCATTGAAAAATAGAGATCGTGCATTGATGTTGCTCGAGCCGCGGGGGCGTAATTCGTAACGTACCAGGCTAGAATTCTGGAGTTCCCGGTTAGAACCCGGGCTGTGGCAATATATTTTCATGATTTCTTTAGAATTTAAAAATCGTGAGGTCTTGTTGCTTCATTAATTCTAAATGAATCAGTAAGGCAATTAGAGCTGACAAATAATTGAAGATTCGATTGTTAGAGATCTTTCTGAGTGCGATAACACAGGGATCCAGGCTGCGCTGACTCTAACCGGGTTACGAACTGCCAAAAATATTCCATCATCGAAATTTGGTCAATAACATTGTCGCTTAAGATTTATCACTCTAAAGAAACATATGACCGCATATTGATTAATTAATTAGACTGAATAAAGTTTAACACTTGACATTAAAAAATAGAGATCGTGAATTGATGTTGCTAGAGCCGCGAAGGCGTAATTCGTAACGTACCAGGCTAGAATTCTGGAATTCCCGGGTCGAACCCGGGCTATGGCAATATTTTTTCTCGATTTCTTTAGAATTTAAAAATCGTCAGGTCTGGTTGCCTCATTATTTCTAAATGAATGAGTGAGGCAATTAGAGCTGACAAATAATTGAAGATTGGATTGTTAGACATCTTTCTGAGATCGATAACACGAGGATCCAGGCGGCACTGACTCTAACCGGATTACAAACTGCCAAGAATATTCCATCATAGAAATTTTGTCAATAACATTGTCGCTTAAAATTTATCACTTTAAAGAAACATATGACCACATATTGATTAATTAATTAATCTGAATAAAGTTTAATGCTTGACATTAAGAAATAGAGATCGTGATTTGATGTTGCTAGAGCCGCGGTGGCGTAATTGGTAACATACCAGGCTAGAATTCTGGAGTTCCCGGGTCGAACCCGGGCTGTGGCAATATGTTTTCACGATTTCTTTAGAATTTAAAAATCGTCAGGTCTGGTTGCCTCATTAATTCTTAATGAATGGGTGCGGCAATTAGAGCTGACAAATGATTAAAGATTCGATTGTTAGAGACCTTTCTGAGATCGATATCACAGGGATCCAGGCGGCGCTGACTCTAACCGGGTTACGAACTGCCAAAAATATTCCATCATAGAAATTTGGTCAATAACATTGTCGCTTAAGATTTATCACTCTAAAAAAACATATGACCGCATATTGATTAACTAATTAATCTGAATAAAGTTTAATACTTGACATTAAAAAATAGAGATCGTAAAATTGATGTTGCTAGAGTCGCGATAGCGTAATTGGTAACGTACCAGGCTAGAATTCTGGAGTTCCCGGTTAGAACCCGGGCTGTGGCAATATATTTTCATGATTTCTTTAGAATTTAAAAATCGTCAGGTCTTGTTGCCTCATTAATTCTAAATGAATCAGTAAGGCAATTAGAGCTGACAAATAATTGAAGATTCGATTGTTAGAGATCTTTCTGAGTGCGATAACACAGGGATCCAGGCTGCGCTGACTCTAACCGGGTTACGAACTGCTAAAAATATTCCATCATCGAAATTTGGTCAATAACATTGTCGCTTAAGATTTATCACTCTAAAGAAACATATGACCGCATATTGATTAATTAATTAGACTGAATAAAGTTTAACACTTGACATTAAAAAATAGAGATCGTGAATTGATGTCGCTAGAGCCGCGGGGGCGTAATTCGTCACGTACCAGGCCAGAATTCTGGAGTTCCCGGGTCGAACCCGGGCTATGGCGATATTTTTTCTCGATTTCTTTAGAATTTAAAAATCGTCAGGTCTGGTTGCCTTATTATTTCTAAATGAATGAATGAGGCAATTAGAGCTAACAAATAATTAAAGATTGGATTGTTAGACATCTTTCTGAGATCGATAACACGAGGATCCAGGCGGCACTGACTCTAACCGGATTACGAACTGCCAAGAATATTCCATCATAGAAATTTGGTCAATAACATTGTCGCTTAAGATTTATCACTCTAAAGAAACATATGACCGCATATTGATTAATTAATTAATCTGAATAAAGTTTAAAGCTTGACATTAAGAAATAGAGATCGTGATTTGATGTTGCTAGAGCCGCGGTGGCGTAATAGGTAACATACCAGGCTAGAATTCTGGAGTTCCCGGTTCGAACTCGGGCTGTGGCAAAATTTTTTCACGATTTCTTTAGAATTAAAAAATCTCCAGGTCTGGTTGCCTTATTAATTCTTAATGAATGGGTGCGGCAATTAGAGCTGACAAATAATTAAAGATTCGATTGTTAGAAACCTTTCTGAAATCGATAACTCAGGGATCCAGGCGGCGCTGACTCTAACCGGGTTACGGAATGCCAAAAATATTCCATCATAGAAATTTGGTCGATAACATTGTCGCTTAAGATTTATCACTCTAAAGATACATATGACGGCATATTGATTAATTAATTAATCTGAATAAAGTTTAACACTTGACATTAAAAAATAGAGATCGTGAATTGATGTTGCTAGAGCCGCGGGGGCGTAATTGGTAACGTACCAGGCTAGAATTCTGGAGTTCCGGGGTCGAACCCGGGCTATGGCAATATTTTTTCTCGATTTCTTTAGTATTTAAAAATCGTCAGGTCTGGTTGCCTCATTATTTCTAAATGAATGAGTGAGGCAATTAGAGCTGACAAATAATTAAAGATTGGATTGTTAGACATCTTTCTGAGATCGATAACACGAGGATCCAGGCATCACTGACTCTAACCGGATTACGAACTACCAAGAATATTCCATCATAGAAATTTGGTCAATTAAATTGTCGCTTAAGATTTATCACTCTAAAGAAACATATGACCGCATATTGATTAATTAATTATTCTGAATAAAGTTTAATGCTTGACATTAAGAAATAGATATCGTGATTTGATGTTGCTAGAGCCGCGGTGACGTAATTGGTAACATACCAGGCTAGAATTCTGGAGTTCCCGGTTCGAACCCGGGCTGTGGCAATATTTTTTCACGATTTCTTTAGAATTAAAAAATCGTCAGGTCTGGTTGCCTCATTAATTCTTAATGAATGGGTGCGGCAATTAGAGCTGACAAGTAATTAAAGATTCGATTCTTAGAAATCTTTCTGAGATCGATAACTCAGGGATCCAGGCGGCGCTGACTCTAACCGGGTTACGAACTGCCAAAAATATTCCATCATAGAAATTTGGTCGATAACATTGTCGCTTAAGATTTATCACTCTAAAGATACATATGACGGCATATTGATCAATTAATTAATCTGAATAAAGTTTAACACTTGACATTAAAAAATAGAGATCGTGAATTGATGTTGCTAGAGCCGCGGGGGCGTAATTGGTAACGTACCAGGCTAGAATTCTGGAGTTCCGGGGTCGAACCCGGGCTATGGCAATATTTTTTCTCGATTTCTTTAGAATTTAAAAATCGTCAGGTCTTGTTGCCTCATTAATTCTAAATGAATCAGTAAGGCAATTAGAGCTGACAAATAATTGAAGATTCGATTGTTAGAGATCTTTCTGAGTGCGATAACACAGGGATCCAGGCTGCGCTGACTCTAACCGGGTTACGAACTGCTAAAAATATTCCATCATCGAAATTTGGTCAATAACATTGTCGCTTAAGATTTATCACTCTAAAGAAACATATGACCGCATATTGATTAATTAATCAGACTGAATAAAGTTTAACACTTGACATTAAAAAATAGAGATCGTGAATTGATGTTGCTAGAGCCGCGGGGGCGTAATTCGTAACGTACCAGGCCAGAATTCTAGAGCTCCCGGGTCGAACCCGGGCTATGGCGATATTTTTTCTCGATTTCTTTAGAATTTAAAAATCGTCAGGTCTGGTTGCCTTATTATTTCTAAATGAATGAATGAGGCAATTAGAGCTAACAAATAATTAAAGATTGGATTGTTAGACATCTTTCTGAGATCGATAACACGAGGATCCAGGCGGCACTGACTCTAACCGGATTACGAACTGCCAAGAATATTCCATCATAGAAATTTGGTCAATAACATTGTCGCTTAAGATTTATCACTCTAAAGAAACATATGACCGCATATTGATTAATTAATTATTCTGAATAAAGTTTAATGCTTGACATTAAGAAATAGATATCGTGATTTGATGTTGCTAGAGCCGCGGTGGCGTAATTGGTAACATACCAGGCTAGAATTCTGGAGTTCCCGGTTCGAACCCGGGCTGTAACAATATTTTTTCACGATTTCTTTAGAATTAAAAAATCGTCAGGTCTGGTTGCCTCATTAATTCTTAATGAATGGGTGCGGCAATTAGAGCTGACAAGTAATTAAAGATTCGATTCTTAGAAATCTTTCTGAGATCGATAACTCAGGGATCCAGGCGGCGCTGACTCTAACCGGGTTACGAACTGCCAAAAATATTCCATCATAGAAATTTGGTCAATAACATTGTCGCTTAAGATTTATCACTCTAAAGAAACATATGACCGCATATTGATTAACTAATTAATCTGAATAAAGTTTAACACTTGAAATTAAAAAATAGAGATCCTAAAATTGATGTTGCTAGAGCCGCGATGGCGTAATTGGTAACGTACCAGGCTAGAGATCTGGAGTTCCCGGTTAGAACCCGGGCTGTGGCAATATATTTTCATGATTTCTTTAGAATTTAAAAATCGTCAGGTCTTGTTGCCTCATTAATTCTAAATGAATCAGTAAGGCAATTAGAGCTGACAAATAATTGAAGATTCGATTGTTAGAGATCTTTCTGAGTGCGATAATACTGGGAACCGGGCGGCACTGACTCCAACCGGGTTACGAACTGTCAAAAATATTCCATCATAGAAATTTGGTCAATAACATTGTCGCTTAAGATTTGTCACTTTAAGGAAGGGTATGACCGCATAGTGATTGATTAATTAGACTGAATAAAGTTTAACACTTGACATTAAAAAATAGAGATCGTGAATTGATGTTGCTAGAGCCGCGATGGCGTAATTGGTAATGTACCAGGCTCGAATTCTGAAGTTCCCGGTTCGAACCCGGGCTGTGGCAATAGTTTTCACGATTTCTTTAGAATTTAAAAATCGTCAGGTCTGGTTGCCTCATTGATATTTAATGAATGAGTGCGGCAATTAGAGCTGAGAAATAATTAAAGATTCGATTGTTAGAAACCTTTCTGAGATCGATAACTCATGGATCCAGGCGGCGCTGACTCTAACCGGGTTACGAACTGCCAAAAATATTCCATCATAGAAATTTGGTCGATAACATTGTCGCTTAAGATTTATCACCCTAAAGATACATATGACCGCTTATTGATTAATTAATTAATCTGAATAAAGTTTAACACTTGACATTAAAAAATAGAGATCGTGAATTGATGTTGCTAGAGCCGCGGTGGCGTAATTGGTAACGTACCAGGCTAGATTTCTGGAGTTCCCGGTTAGAACCCGGGCTGTAGCAATATATTTTCACGATTTATTTAGAATTCAAAAATCGTCAGGTCTAGTTGCCTCATTAATTCTTAATGAATGAGTGAAGCAATTAGAGCTGACTAATAATTAAAGATTCGATTGTTAGAGATCTTTCTGAGATCGATAACACACGGAACCAGGCGGCACTGACTCCAACCGGGTTACGAACTGCCAAAAATATTCCATCGTAGAAATTTGGTCGATAACATTGTCGCTTAAGATTTATCACTCTAAAGAAACATATGACCGCATAATAATTAATTAATTGGACTAAATAAAGTTTAACACTTGGCATTTAAAAATAGAGATCGTGAATTGATGTTGCTCGAGCCGCGGGGGCGTATTTCGTAACGTACCAGGCTAGAATTCTGGAATTCCCGGTTAGAACCCGGGCTGTGGCAATATATTTTCATGATTTCTTTAGAATTTAAAAATCGTCAGGTCTTGTTGCCTCATTAATTCTAAATGAATCAGTAAGGCAATTAGAGCTGACAAATAATTGAAGATTCGATTGTTAGAGATCTTTCTGAGTGCGATAACACAGGGATCCAGGCTGCGCTGACTCTAACCGGGTTACGAACTGCTAAAAATATTCCATCATCGAAATTTGGTCAATAACATTGTCGCTTAAGATTTATCACTCTAAAGAAACATATGACCGCATATTGATTAATTAATTAGACTGAATAAAGTTTAACACTTGACATTAAAAAATAGAGATCGTGAATTGATGTTGCTAGAGCCGCGGGGGCGTAATTCGTAACGTACCAGGCCAGAATTCTGGAGTTCCCGGGTCGAACCCGGGCTATGGCGATATTTTTTCTCGATTTCTTTAGAATTTAAAAATCGTCAGGTCTGGTTGCCTTATTATTTCTAAATGAATGAATGAGGCAATTAGAGCTAACAAATAATTAAAGATTGGATTGTTAGACATCTTTCTGAGATCGATAACACGAGGATCCAGGCGGCACTGACTCTAACCGGATTACGAACTGCCAAGAATATTCCATCATAGAAATTTGGTCAATAACATTGTCGCTTAAGATTTATCACTCTAAAGAAACATATGACCGCATATTGATTAATTAATTAATCTGAATAAAGTTTAAAGCTTGACATTAAGAAATAGAGATCGTGATTTGATGTTGCTAGAGCCGCGGTGGCGTAATAGGTAACATACCAGGCTAGAATTCTGGAGTTCCCGGTTCGAACTCGGGCTGTGGCAAAATTTTTTCACGATTTCTTTAGAATTAAAAAATCTCCAGGTCTGGTTGCCTTATTAATTCTTAATGAATGGGTGCGGCAATTAGAGCTGACAAATAATTAAAGATTCGATTGTTAGAAACCTTTCTGAAATCGATAACTCAGGGATCCAGGCGGCGCTGACTCTAACCGGGTTACGGAATGCCAAAAATATTCCATCATAGAAATTTGGTCGATAACATTGTCGCTTAAGATTTATCACTCTAAAGATACATATGACGGCATATTGATTAATTAATTAATCTGAATAAAGTTTAACACTTGACATTAAAAAATAGAGATCGTGAATTGATGTTGCTAGAGCCGCGGGGGCGTAATTGGTAACGTACCAGGCTAGAATTCTGGAGTTCCGGGGTCGAACCCGGGCTATGGCAATATTTTTTCTCGATTTCTTTAGTATTTAAAAATCGTCAGGTCTGGTTGCCTCATTATTTCTAAATGAATGAGTGAGGCAATTAGAGCTGACAAATAATTAAAGATTGGATTGTTAGACATCTTTCTGAGATCGATAACACGAGGATCCAGGCATCACTGACTCTAACCGGATTACGAACTACCAAGAATATTCCATCATAGAAATTTGGTCAATTAAATTGTCGCTTAAGATTTATCACTCTAAAGAAACATATGACCGCATATTGATTAATTAATTATTCTGAATAAAGTTTAATGCTTGACATTAAGAAATAGATATCGTGATTTGATGTTGCTAGAGCCGCGGTGACGTAATTGGTAACATACCAGGCTAGAATTCTGGAGTTCCCGGTTCGAACCCGGGCTGTGGCAATATTTTTTCACGATTTCTTTAGAATTAAAAAATCGTCAGGTCTGGTTGCCTCATTAATTCTTAATGAATGGGTGCGGCAATTAGAGCTGACAAGTAATTAAAGATTCGATTCTTAGAAATCTTTCTGAGATCGATAACTCAGGGATCCAGGCGGCGCTGACTCTAACCGGGTTACGAACTGCCAAAAATATTCCATCATAGAAATTTGGTCGATAACATTGTCGCTTAAGATTTATCACTCTAAAGATACATATGACGGCATATTGATCAATTAATTAATCTGAATAAAGTTTAACACTTGACATTAAAAAATAGAGATCGTGAATTGATGTTGCTAGAGCCGCGGGGGCGTAATTGGTAACGTACCAGGCTAGAATTCTGGAGTTCCGGGGTCGAACCCGGGCTATGGCAATATTTTTTCTCGATTTCTTTAGAATTTAAAAATCGTCAGGTCTTGTTGCCTCATTAATTCTAAATGAATCAGTAAGGCAATTAGAGCTGACAAATAATTGAAGATTCGATTGTTAGAGATCTTTCTGAGTGCGATAACACAGGGATCCAGGCTGCGCTGACTCTAACCGGGTTACGAACTGCTAAAAATATTCCATCATCGAAATTTGGTCAATAACATTGTCGCTTAAGATTTATCACTCTAAAGAAACATATGACCGCATATTGATTAATTAATCAGACTGAATAAAGTTTAACACTTGACATTAAAAAATAGAGATCGTGAATTGATGTTGCTAGAGCCGCGGGGGCGTAATTCGTAACGTACCAGGCCAGAATTCTAGAGCTCCCGGGTCGAACCCGGGCTATGGCGATATTTTTTCTCGATTTCTTTAGAATTTAAAAATCGTCAGGTCTGGTTGCCTTATTATTTCTAAATGAATGAATGAGGCAATTAGAGCTAACAAATAATTAAAGATTGGATTGTTAGACATCTTTCTGAGATCGATAACACGAGGATCCAGGCGGCACTGACTCTAACCGGATTACGAACTGCCAAGAATATTCCATCATAGAAATTTGGTCAATAACATTGTCGCTTAAGATTTATCACTCTAAAGAAACATATGACCGCATATTGATTAATTAATTATTCTGAATAAAGTTTAATGCTTGACATTAAGAAATAGATATCGTGATTTGATGTTGCTAGAGCCGCGGTGGCGTAATTGGTAACATACCAGGCTAGAATTCTGGAGTTCCCGGTTCGAACCCGGGCTGTAACAATATTTTTTCACGATTTCTTTAGAATTAAAAAATCGTCAGGTCTGGTTGCCTCATTAATTCTTAATGAATGGGTGCGGCAATTAGAGCTGACAAGTAATTAAAGATTCGATTCTTAGAAATCTTTCTGAGATCGATAACTCAGGGATCCAGGCGGCGCTGACTCTAACCGGGTTACGAACTGCCAAAAATATTCCATCATAGAAATTTGGTCAATAACATCGTCGCTTAAGATTTATCACTCTAAAGAAACATATGACCGCATATTGATTAACTAATTAATCTGAATAAAGTTTAACACTTGAAATTAAAAAATAGAGATCCTAAAATTGATGTTGCTAGAGCCGCGATGGCGTAATTGGTAACGTACCAGGCTAGAGATCTGGAGTTCCCGGTTAGAACCCGGGCTGTGGCAATATATTTTCATGATTTCTTTAGAATTTAAAAATCGTCAGGTCTTGTTGCCTCATTAATTCTAAATGAATCAGTAAGGCAATTAGAGCTGACAAATAATTGAAGATTCGATTGTTAGAGATCTTTCTGAGTGCGATAATACTGGGAACCGGGCGGCACTGACTCCAACCGGGTTACGAACTGTCAAAAATATTCCATCATAGAAATTTGGTCAATAACATTGTCGCTTAAGATTTGTCACTTTAAGGAAGGGTATGACCGCATAGTGATTGATTAATTAGACTGAATAAAGTTTAACACTTGACATTAAAAAATAGAGATCGTGAATTGATGTTGCTAGAGCCGCGATGGCGTAATTGGTAATGTACCAGGCTCGAATTCTGAAGTTCCCGGTTCGAACCCGGGCTGTGGCAATAGTTTTCACGATTTCTTTAGAATTTAAAAATCGTCAGGTCTGGTTGCCTCATTGATATTTAATGAATGAGTGCGGCAATTAGAGCTGAGAAATAATTAAAGATTCGATTGTTAGAAACCTTTCTGAGATCGATAACTCATGGATCCAGGCGGCGCTGACTCTAACCGGGTTACGAACTGCCAAAAATATTCCATCATAGAAATTTGGTCGATAACATTGTCGCTTAAGATTTATCACCCTAAAGATACATATGACCGCTTATTGATTAATTAATTAATCTGAATAAAGTTTAACACTTGACATTAAAAAATAGAGATCGTGAATTGATGTTGCTAGAGCCGCGGTGGCGTAATTGGTAACGTACCAGGCTAGATTTCTGGAGTTCCCGGTTAGAACCCGGGCTGTAGCAATATATTTTCACGATTTATTTAGAATTCAAAAATCGTCAGGTCTAGTTGCCTCATTAATTCTTAATGAATGAGTGAAGCAATTAGAGCTGACTAATAATTAAAGATTCGATTGTTAGAGATCTTTCTGAGATCGATAACACACTGAACCAGGCGGCACTGACTCCAACCGGGTTACGAACTGCCAAAAATATTCCATCGTAGAAATTTGGTCGATAACATTGTCGCTTAAGATTTATCACTCTAAAGAAACATATGACCGCATAATAATTAATTAATTGGACTAAATAAAGTTTAACACTTGGCATTGAAAAATAGAGATCGTGAATTGATGTTGCTCGAGCCGCGGGGGCGTATTTCGTAACGTACCAGGCTAGAATTCTGGAATTCCCGGTTAGAACCCGGGCTGTGGCAATATATTTTCATGATTTCTTTAGAATTTAAAAATCGTCAGGTCTTGTTGCCTCATTAATTCTAAATGAATCAGTAAGGCAATTAGAGCTGACAAATAATTGAAGATTCGATTGTTAGAGATCTTTCTGAGTGCGATAACACAGGGATCCAGGCTGCGCTGACTCTAACCGGGTTACGAACTGCCAAAAATATTCCATCATCGAAATTTGGTCAATAACATTGTCGCTTAAGATTTATCACTCTAAAGAAACATATGACCGCATATTGATTAATTAATTAGACTGAATAAAGTTTAACACTTGACATTAAAAAATAGAGATCGTGAATTGATGTTGCTAGAGCCGCGAAGGCGTAATTCGTAACGTACCAGGCTAGAATTCTGGAATTCCCGGGTCGAACCCGGGCTATGGCAATATTTTTTCTCGATTTCTTTAGAATTTAAAAATCGTCAGGTCTGGTTGCCTCATTATTTCTAAATGAATGAGTGAGGCAATTAGAGCTGACAAATAATTGAAGATTGGATTGTTAGACATCTTTCTGAGATCGATAACACGAGGATCCAGGCGGCACTGACTCTAACCGGATTACAAACTGCCAAGAATATTCCATCATAGAAATTTTGTCAATAACATTGTCGCTTAAAATTTATCACTTTAAAGAAACATATGACCACATATTGATTAATTAATTAATCTGAATAAAGTTTAATGCTTGACATTAAGAAATAGAGATCGTGATTTGATGTTGCTAGAGCCGCGGTGGCGTAATTGGTAACATACCAGGCTAGAATTCTGGAGTTCCCGGGTCGAACCCGGGCTGTGGCAATATGTTTTCACGATTTCTTCAGAATTTAAAAATCGTCAGGTCTGGTTGCCTCATTAATTCTTAATGAATGGGTGCGGCAATTAGAGCTGACAAATGATTAAAGATTCGATTGTTAGAGACCTTTCTGAGATCGATATCACAGGGATCCAGGCGGCGCTGACTCTAACCGGGTTACGAACTGCCAAAAATATTCCATCATAGAAATTTGGTCAATAACATTGTCGCTTAAGATTTATCACTCTAAAAAAACATATGACCGCATATTGATTAACTAATTAATCTGAATAAAGTTTAATACTTGACATTAAAAAATAGAGATCGTAAAATTGATGTTGCTAGAGTCGCGATAGCGTAATTGGTAACGTACCAGGCTAGAATTCTGGAGTTCCCGGTTAGAACCCGGGCTGTGGCAATATATTTTCATGATTTCTTTAGAATTTAAAAATCGTCAGGTCTTGTTGCCTCATTAATTCTAAATGAATCAGTAAGGCAATTAGAGCTGACAAATAATTGAAGATTCGATTGTTAGAGATCTTTCTGAGTGCGATAACACAGGGATCCAGGCTGCGCTGACTCTAACCGGGTTACGAACTGCTAAAAATATTCCATCATCGAAATTTGGTCAATAACATTGTCGCTTAAGATTTATCACTCTAAAGAAACATATGACCGCATATTGATTAATTAATTAGACTGAATAAAGTTTAACACTTGACATTAAAAAATAGAGATCGTGAATTGATGTCGCTAGAGCCGCGGGGGCGTAATTCGTCACGTACCAGGCCAGAATTCTGGAGTTCCCGGGTCGAACCCGGGCTATGGCGATATTTTTTCTCGATTTCTTTAGAATTTAAAAATCGTCAGGTCTGGTTGCCTTATTATTTCTAAATGAATGAATGAGGCAATTAGAGCTAACAAATAATTAAAGATTGGATTGTTAGACATCTTTCTGAGATCGATAACACGAGGATCCAGGCGGCACTGACTCTAACCGGATTACGAACTGCCAAGAATATTCCATCATAGAAATTTGGTCAATAACATTGTCGCTTAAGATTTATCACTCTAAAGAAACATATGACCGCATATTGATTAATTAATTAATCTGAATAAAGTTTAAAGCTTGACATTAAGAAATAGAGATCGTGATTTGATGTTGCTAGAGCCGCGGTGGCGTAATAGGTAACATACCAGGCTAGAATTCTGGAGTTCCCGGTTCGAACTCGGGCTGTGGCAAAATTTTTTCACGATTTCTTTAGAATTAAAAAATCTCCAGGTCTGGTTGCCTTATTAATTCTTAATGAATGGGTGCGGCAATTAGAGCTGACAAATAATTAAAGATTCGATTGTTAGAAACCTTTCTGAAATCGATAACTCAGGGATCCAGGCGGCGCTGACTCTAACCGGGTTACGGAATGCCAAAAATATTCCATCATAGAAATTTGGTCGATAACATTGTCGCTTAAGATTTATCACTCTAAAGATACATATGACGGCATATTGATTAATTAATTAATCTGAATAAAGTTTAACACTTGACATTAAAAAATAGAGATCGTGAATTGATGTTGCTAGAGCCGCGGGGGCGTAATTGGTAACGTACCAGGCTAGAATTCTGGAGTTCCGGGGTCGAACCCGGGCTATGGCAATATTTTTTCTCGATTTCTTTAGTATTTAAAAATCGTCAGGTCTGGTTGCCTCATTATTTCTAAATGAATGAGTGAGGCAATTAGAGCTGACAAATAATTAAAGATTGGATTGTTAGACATCTTTCTGAGATCGATAACACGAGGATCCAGGCATCACTGACTCTAACCGGATTACGAACTACCAAGAATATTCCATCATAGAAATTTGGTCAATTAAATTGTCGCTTAAGATTTATCAGTCTAAAGAAACATATGACCGCATATTGATTAATTAATTATTCTGAATAAAGTTTAATGCTTGACATTAAGAAATAGATATCGTGATTTGATGTTGCTAGAGCCGCGGTGACGTAATTGGTAACATACCAGGCTAGAATTCTGGAGTTCCCGGTTCGAACCCGGGCTGTGGCAATATTTTTTCACGATTTCTTTAGAATTAAAAAATCGTCAGGTCTGGTTGCCTCATTAATTCTTAATGAATGGGTGCGGCAATTAGAGCTGACAAGTAATTAAAGATTCGATTCTTAGAAATCTTTCTGAGATCGATAACTCAGGGATCCAGGCGGCGCTGACTCTAACCGGGTTACGAACTGCCAAAAATATTCCATCATAGAAATTTGGTCGATAACATTGTCGCTTAAGATTTATCACTCTAAAGTTACATATGACGGCATATTGATCAATTAATTAATCTGAATAAAGTTTAACACTTGACATTAAAAAATAGAGATCGTGAATTGATGTTGCTAGAGCCGCGGGGGCGTAATTGGTAACGTACCAGGCTAGAATTCTGGAGTTCCGGGGTCGAACCCGGGCTATGGCAATATTTTTTCTCGATTTCTTTAGAATTTAAAAATCGTCAGGTCTTGTTGCCTCATTAATTCTAAATGAATCAGTAAGGCAATTAGAGCTGACAAATAATTGAAGATTCGATTGTTAGAGATCTTTCTGAGTGCGATAACACAGGGATCCAGGCTGCGCTGACTCTAACCGGGTTACGAACTGCTAAAAATATTCCATCATCGAAATTTGGTCAATAACATTGTCGCTTAAGATTTATCACTCTAAAGAAACATATGACCGCATATTGATTAATTAATCAGACTGAATAAAGTTTAACACTTGACATTAAAAAATAGAGATCGTGAATTGATGTTGCTAGAGCCGCGGGGGCGTAATTCGTAACGTACCAGGCCAGAATTCTAGAGCTCCCGGGTCGAACCCGGGCTATGGCGATATTTTTTCTCGATTTCTTTAGAATTTAAAAATCGTCAGGTCTGGTTGCCTTATTATTTCTAAATGAATGAATGAGGCAATTAGAGCTAACAAATAATTAAAGATTGGATTGTTAGAGATCTTTCTGAGTGCGATAATACTGGGAACCGGGCGGCACTGACTCCAACCGGGTTACGAACTGTCAATAATATTCCATCATAGAAATTTGGTCAATAACATTGTCGCTTAAGATTTGTCACTTTAAGGAAGGGTATGACCGCATAGTGATTGATTAATTAGACTGAATAAAGTTTAACACTTGACATTAAAAAATAGAGATCGTGAATTGATGTTGCTAGAGCCGCGATGGCGTAATTGGTAATGTACCAGGCTCGAATTCTGAAGTTCCCGGTTCGAACCCGGGCTGTGGCAATAGTTTTCACGATTTCTTTAGAATTTAAAAATCGTCAGGTCTGGTTGCCTCATTGATATTTAATGAATGAGTGCGGCAATTAGAGCTGAGAAATAATTAAAGATTCGATTGTTAGAAACCTTTCTGAGATCGATAACTCATGGATCCAGGCGGCGCTGACTCTAACCGGGTTACGAACTGCCAAAAATATTCCATCATAGAAATTTGGTCGATAACATTGTCGCTTAAGATTTATCACCCTAAAGATACATATGACCGCTTATTGATTAATTAATTAATCTGAATAAAGTTTAACACTTGACATTAAAAAATAGAGATCGTGAATTGATGTTGCTAGAGCCGCGGTGGCGTAATTGGTAACGTACCAGGCTAGATTTCTGGAGTTCCCGGTTAGAACCCGGGCTGTAGCAATATATTTTCACGATTTATTTAGAATTCAAAAATCGTCAGGTCTAGTTGCCTCATTAATTCTTAATGAATGAGTGAAGCAATTAGAGCTGACTAATAATTAAAGATTCGATTGTTAGAGATCTTTCTGAGATCGATAACACACGGAACCAGGCGGCACTGACTCCAACCGGGTTACGAACTGCCAAAAATATTCCATCGTAGAAATTTGGTCGATAACATTGTCGCTTAAGATTTATCACTCTAAAGAAACATATGACCGCATAATAATTAATTAATTGGACTAAATAAAGTTTAACACTTGGCATTGAAAAATAGAGATCGTGAATTGATGTTGCTCGAGCCGCGGGGGCGTATTTCGTAACGTACCAGGCTAGAATTCTGGAATTCCCGGTTAGAACCCGGGCTGTGGCAATATATTTTCATGATTTCTTTAGAATTTAAAAATCGTCAGGTCTTGTTGCCTCATTAATTCTAAATGAATCAGTAAGGCAATTAGAGCTGACAAATAATTGAAGATTCGATTGTTAGAGATCTTTCTGAGTGCGATAACACAGGGATCCAGGCTGCGCTGACTCTAACCGGGTTACGAACTGCTAAAAATATTCCATCATCGAAATTTAATCAATAACATTGTCGCTTAAGATTTATCACTCTAAAGAAACATATGACCGCATATTGATTAATTAATTAGACTGAATAAAGTTTAACACTTGACATTAAAAAATAGAGATCGTGAATTGATGTTGCTAGAGCCGCGGGGGCGTAATTCGTAACGTACCAGGCCAGAATTCTGGAGTTCCCGGGTCGAACCCGGGCTGTGGCAATATATTTTCATGATTTCTTTAGAATTTAAAAATCGTCAGGTCTTGTTGCCTCATTAATTCTAAATGAATCAGTAAGGCAATTAGAGCTGACAAATAATTGAAGATTCGATTGTTAGAGATCTTTCTGAGTGCGATAACACAGGGATCCAGGCTGCGCTGACTCTAACCGGGTTACGAACTGCTAAAAATATTCCATCATCGAAATTTGGTCAATAACATTGTCGCTTAAGATTTATCACTCTAAAGAAACATATGACCGCATATTGATTAATTAATTAGACTGAATAAAGTTTAACACTTGACATTAAAAAATAGAGATCGTGAATTGATGTCGCTAGAGCCGCGGGGGCGTAATTCGTCACGTACCAGGCCAGAATTCTGGAGTTCCCGGGTCGAACCCGGGCTATGGCGATATTTTTTCTCGATTTCTTTAGAATTTAAAAATCGTCAGGTCTGGTTGCCTTATTATTTCTAAATGAATGAATGAGGCAATTAGAGCTAACAAATAATTAAAGATTGGATTGTTAGACATCTTTCTGAGATCGATAACACGAGGATCCAGGCGGCACTGACTCTAACCGGATTACGAACTGCCAAGAATATTCCATCATAGAAATTTGGTCAATAACATTGTCGCTTAAGATTTATCACTCTAAAGAAACATATGACCGCATATTGATTAATTAATTAATCTGAATAAAGTTTAAAGCTTGACATTAAGAAATAGAGATCGTGATTTGATGTTGCTAGAGCCGCGGTGGCGTAATAGGTAACATACCAGGCTAGAATTCTGGAGTTCCCGGTTCGAACTCGGGCTGTGGCAAAATTTTTTCACGATTTCTTTAGAATTAAAAAATCTCCAGGTCTGGTTGCCTTATTAATTCTTAATGAATGGGTGCGGCAATTAGAGCTGACAAATAATTAAAGATTCGATTGTTAGAAACCTTTCTGAAATCGATAACTCAGGGATCCAGGCGGCGCTGACTCTAACCGGGTTACGGAATGCCAAAAATATTCCATCATAGAAATTTGGTCGATAACATTGTCGCTTAAGATTTATCACTCTAAAGATACATATGACGGCATATTGATTAATTAATTAATCTGAATAAAGTTTAACACTTGACATTAAAAAATAGAGATCGTGAATTGATGTTGCTAGAGCCGCGGGGGCGTAATTGGTAACGTACCAGGCTAGAATTCTGGAGTTCCGGGGTCGAACCCGGGCTATGGCAATATTTTTTCTCGATTTCTTTAGTATTTAAAAATCGTCAGGTCTGGTTGCCTCATTATTTCTAAATGAATGAGTGAGGCAATTAGAGCTGACAAATAATTAAAGATTGGATTGTTAGACATCTTTCTGAGATCGATAACACGAGGATCCAGGCATCACTGACTCTAACCGGATTACGAACTACCAAGAATATTCCATCATAGAAATTTGGTCAATTAAATTGTCGCTTAAGATTTATCAGTCTAAAGAAACATATGACCGCATATTGATTAATTAATTATTCTGAATAAAGTTTAATGCTTGACATTAAGAAATAGATATCGTGATTTGATGTTGCTAGAGCCGCGGTGACGTAATTGGTAACATACCAGGCTAGAATTCTGGAGTTCCCGGTTCGAACCCGGGCTGTGGCAATATTTTTTCACGATTTCTTTAGAATTAAAAAATCGTCAGGTCTGGTTGCCTCATTAATTCTTAATGAATGGGTGCGGCAATTAGAGCTGACAAGTAATTAAAGATTCGATTCTTAGAAATCTTTCTGAGATCGATAACTCAGGGATCCAGGCGGCGCTGACTCTAACCGGGTTACGAACTGCCAAAAATATTCCATCATAGAAATTTGGTCGATAACATTGTCGCTTAAGATTTATCACTCTAAAGTTACATATGACGGCATATTGATCAATTAATTAATCTGAATAAAGTTTAACACTTGACATTAAAAAATAGAGATCGTGAATTGATGTTGCTAGAGCCGCGGGGGCGTAATTGGTAACGTACCAGGCTAGAATTCTGGAGTTCCGGGGTCGAACCCGGGCTATGGCAATATTTTTTCTCGATTTCTTTAGAATTTAAAAATCGTCAGGTCTTGTTGCCTCATTAATTCTAAATGAATCAGTAAGGCAATTAGAGCTGACAAATAATTGAAGATTCGATTGTTAGAGATCTTTCTGAGTGCGATAACACAGGGATCCAGGCTGCGCTGACTCTAACCGGGTTACGAACTGCTAAAAATATTCCATCATCGAAATTTGGTCAATAACATTGTCGCTTAAGATTTATCACTCTAAAGAAACATATGACCGCATATTGATTAATTAATCAGACTGAATAAAGTTTAACACTTGACATTAAAAAATAGAGATCGTGAATTGATGTTGCTAGAGCCGCGGGGGCGTAATTCGTAACGTACCAGGCCAGAATTCTAGAGCTCCCGGGTCGAACCCGGGCTATGGCGATATTTTTTCTCGATTTCTTTAGAATTTAAAAATCGTCAGGTCTGGTTGCCTTATTATTTCTAAATGAATGAATGAGGCAATTAGAGCTAACAAATAATTAAAGATTGGATTGTTAGAGATCTTTCTGAGTGCGATAATACTGGGAACCGGGCGGCACTGACTCCAACCGGGTTACGAACTGTCAATAATATTCCATCATAGAAATTTGGTCAATAACATTGTCGCTTAAGATTTGTCACTTTAAGGAAGGGTATGACCGCATAGTGATTGATTAATTAGACTGAATAAAGTTTAACACTTGACATTAAAAAATAGAGATCGTGAATTGATGTTGCTAGAGCCGCGATGGCGTAATTGGTAATGTACCAGGCTCGAATTCTGAAGTTCCCGGTTCGAACCCGGGCTGTGGCAATAGTTTTCACGATTTCTTTAGAATTTAAAAATCGTCAGGTCTGGTTGCCTCATTGATATTTAATGAATGAGTGCGGCAATTAGAGCTGAGAAATAATTAAAGATTCGATTGTTAGAAACCTTTCTGAGATCGATAACTCATGGATCCAGGCGGCGCTGACTCTAACCGGGTTACGAACTGCCAAAAATATTCCATCATAGAAATTTGGTCGATAACATTGTCGCTTAAGATTTATCACCCTAAAGATACATATGACCGCTTATTGATTAATTAATTAATCTGAATAAAGTTTAACACTTGACATTAAAAAATAGAGATCGTGAATTGATGTTGCTAGAGCCGCGGTGGCGTAATTGGTAACGTACCAGGCTAGATTTCTGGAGTTCCCGGTTAGAACCCGGGCTGTAGCAATATATTTTCACGATTTATTTAGAATACAAAAATCGTCAGGTCTAGTTGCCTCATTAATTCTTAATGAATGAGTGAAGCAATTAGAGCTGACTAATAATTAAAGATTCGATTGTTAGAGATCTTTCTGAGATCGATAACACACGGAACCAGGCGGCACTGACTCCAACCGGGTTACGAACTGCCAAAAATATTCCATCGTAGAAATTTGGTCGATAACATTGTCGCTTAAGATTTATCACTCTAAAGAAACATATGACCGCATAATAATTAATTAATTGGACTAAATAAAGTTTAACACTTGGCATTGAAAAATAGAGATCGTGAATTGATGTTGCTCGAGCCGCGGGGGCGTATTTCGTAACGTACCAGGCTAGAATTCTGGAATTCCCGGTTAGAACCCGGGCTGTGGCAATATATTTTCATGATTTCTTTAGAATTTAAAAATCGTCAGGTCTTGTTGCCTCATTAATTCTAAATGAATCAGTAAGGCAATTAGAGCTGACAAATAATTGAAGATTCGATTGTTAGAGATCTTTCTGAGTGCGATAACACAGGGATCCAGGCTGCGCTGACTCTAACCGGGTTACGAACTGCTAAAAATATTCCATCATCGAAATTTAATCAATAACATTGTCGCTTAAGATTTATCACTCTAAAGAAACATATGACCGCATATTGATTAATTAATTAGACTGAATAAAGTTTAACACTTGACATTAAAAAATAGAGATCGTGAATTGATGTTGCTAGAGCCGCGGGGGCGTAATTCGTAACGTACCAGGCCAGAATTCTGGAGTTCCCGGGTCGAACCCGGGCTATGGCGATATTTTTTCTCGATTTCTTTAGAATTTAAAAATCGTCAGGTCTGGTTGCCTTATTATTTCTAAATGAATGAATGAGGCAATTAGAGCTAACAAATAATTAAAGATTGGATTGTTAGACATCTTTCTGAGATCGATAACACGAGGATCCAGGCGGCACTGACTCTAACCGGATTACGAACTGCCAAGAATATTCCATCATAGAAATTTGGTCAATAACATTGTCGCTTAAGATTTATCACTCTAAAGAAACATATGACCGCATATTGATTAATTAATTAATCTGAATAAAGTTTAAAGCTTGACATTAAGAAATAGAGATCGTGATTTGATGTTGCTAGAGCCGCGGTGGCGTAATAGGTAACATACCAGGCTAGAATTCTGGAGTTCCCGGTTCGAACTCGGGCTGTGGCAAAATTTTTTCACGATTTCTTTAGAATTAAAAAATCTCCAGGTCTGGTTGCCTTATTAATTCTTAATGAATGGGTGCGGCAATTAGAGCTGACAAATAATTAAAGATTCGATTGTTAGAAACCTTTCTGAAATCGATAACTCAGGGATCCAGGCGGCGCTGACTCTAACCGGGTTACGGAATGCCAAAAATATTCCATCATAGAAATTTGGTCGATAACATTGTCGCTTAAGATTTATCACTCTAAAGATACATATGACGGCATATTGATTAATTAATTAATCTGAATAAAGTTTAACACTTGACATTAAAAAATAGAGATCGTGAATTGATGTTGCTAGAGCCGCGGGGGCGTAATTGGTAACGTACCAGGCTAGAATTCTGGAGTTCCGGGGTCGAACCCGGGCTATGGCAATATTTTTTCTCGATTTCTTTAGTATTTAAAAATCGTCAGGTCTGGTTGCCTCATTATTTCTAAATGAATGAGTGAGGCAATTAGAGCTGACAAATAATTAAAGATTGGATTGTTAGACATCTTTCTGAGATCGATAACACGAGGATCCAGGCATCACTGACTCTAACCGGATTACGAACTACCAAGAATATTCCATCATAGAAATTTGGTCAATTAAATTGTCGCTTAAGATTTATCACTCTAAAGAAACATATGACCGCATATTGATTAATTAATTATTCTGAATAAAGTTTAATGCTTGACATTAAGAAATAGATATCGTGATTTGATGTTGCTAGAGCCGCGGTGACGTAATTGGTAACATACCAGGCTAGAATTCTGGAGTTCCCGGTTCGAACCCGGGCTGTGGCAATATTTTTTCACGATTTCTTTAGAATTAAAAAATCGTCAGGTCTGGTTGCCTCATTAATTCTTAATGAATGGGTGCGGCAATTAGAGCTGACAAGTAATTAAAGATTCGATTCTTAGAAATCTTTCTGAGATCGATAACTCAGGGATCCAGGCGGCGCTGACTCTAACCGGGTTACGAACTGCCAAAAATATTCCATCATAGAAATTTGGTCGATAACATTGTCGCTTAAGATTTATCACTCTAAAGATACATATGACGGCATATTGATCAATTAATTAATCTGAATAAAGTTTAACACTTGACATTAAAAAATAGAGATCGTGAATTGATGTTGCTAGAGCCGCGGGGGCGTAATTGGTAACGTACCAGGCTAGAATTCTGGAGTTCCGGGGTCGAACCCGGGCTATGGCAATATTTTTTCTCGATTTCTTTAGAATTTAAAAATCGTCAGGTCTTGTTGCCTCATTAATTCTAAATGAATCAGTAAGGCAATTAGAGCTGACAAATAATTGAAGATTCGATTGTTAGAGATCTTTCTGAGTGCGATAACACAGGGATCCAGGCTGCGCTGACTCTAACCGGGTTACGAACTGCTAAAAATATTCCATCATCGAAATTTGGTCAATAACATTGTCGCTTAAGATTTATCACTCTAAAGAAACATATGACCGCATATTGATTAATTAATCAGACTGAATAAAGTTTAACACTTGACATTAAAAAATAGAGATCGTGAATTGATGTTGCTAGAGCCGCGGGGGCGTAATTCGTAACGTACCAGGCCAGAATTCTAGAGCTCCCGGGTCGAACCCGGGCTATGGCGATATTTTTTCTCGATTTCTTTAGAATTTAAAAATCGTCAGGTCTGGTTGCCTTATTATTTCTAAATGAATGAATGAGGCAATTAGAGCTAACAAATAATTAAAGATTGGATTGTTAGACATCTTTCTGAGATCGATAACACGAGGATCCAGGCGGCACTGACTCTAACCGGATTACGAACTGCCAAGAATATTCCATCATAGAAATTTGGTCAATAACATTGTCGCTTAAGATTTATCACTCTAAAGAAACATATGACCGCATATTGATTAATTAATTATTCTGAATAAAGTTTAATGCTTGACATTAAGAAATAGATATCGTGATTTGATGTTGCTAGAGCCGCGGTGGCGTAATTGGTAACATACCAGGCTAGAATTCTGGAGTTCCCGGTTCGAACCCGGGCTGTAACAATATTTTTTCACGATTTCTTTAGAATTAAAAAATCGTCAGGTCTGGTTGCCTCATTAATTCTTAATGAATGGGTGCGGCAATTAGAGCTGACAAGTAATTAAAGATTCGATTCTTAGAAATCTTTCTGAGATCGATAACTCAGGGATCCAGGCGGCGCTGACTCTAACCGGGTTACGAACTGCCAAAAATATTCCATCATAGAAATTTGGTCAATAACATCGTCGCTTAAGATTTATCACTCTAAAGAAACATATGACCGCATATTGATTAACTAATTAATCTGAATAAAGTTTAACACTTGAAATTAAAAAATAGAGATCCTAAAATTGATGTTGCTAGAGCCGCGATGGCGTAATTGGTAACGTACCAGGCTAGAGATCTGGAGTTCCCGGTTAGAACCCGGGCTGTGGCAATATATTTTCATGATTTCTTTAGAATTTAAAAATCGTCAGGTCTTGTTGTCTCATTAATTCTAAATGAATCAGTAAGGCAATTAGAGCTGACAAATAATTGAAGATTCGATTGTTAGAGATCTTTCTGAGTGCGATAATACTGGGAACCGGGCGGCACTGACTCCAACCGGGTTACGAACTGTCAAAAATATTCCATCATAGAAATTTGGTCAATAACATTGTCGCTTAAGATTTGTCACTTTAAGGAAGGGTATGACCGCATAGTGATTGATTAATTAGACTGAATAAAGTTTAACACTTGACATTAAAAAATAGAGATCGTGAATTGATGTTGCTAGAGCCGCGATGGCGTAATTGGTAATGTACCAGGCTTGAATTCTGAAGTTCCCGGTTCGAACCCGGGCTGTGGCAATAGTTTTCACGATTTCTTTAGAATTTAAAAATCGTCAGGTCTGGTTGCCTCATTGATATTTAATGAATGAGTGCGGCAATTAGAGCTGAGAAATAATTAAAGATTCGATTGTTAGAAACCTTTCTGAGATCGATAACTCATGGATCCAGGCGGCGCTGACTCTAACCGGGTTACGAACTGCCAAAAATATTCCATCATAGAAATTTGGTCGATAACATTGTCGCTTAAGATTTATCACCCTAAAGATACATATGACCGCTTATTGATTAATTAATTAATCTGAATAAAGTTTAACACTTGACATTAAAAAATAGAGATCGTGAATTGATGTTGCTAGAGCCGCGGTGGCGTAATTGGTAACGTACCAGGCTAGATTTCTGGAGTTCCCGGTTAGAACCCGGGCTGTAGCAATATATTTTCACGATTTATTTAGAATTCAAAAATCGTCAGGTCTAGTTGCCTCATTAATTCTTAATGAATGAGTGAAGCAATTAGAGCTGACTAATAATTAAAGATTCGATTGTTAGAGATCTTTCTGAGATCGATAACACACGGAACCAGGCGGCACTGACTCCAACCGGGTTACGAACTGCCAAAAATATTCCATCGTAGAAATTTGGTCGATAACATTGTCGCTTAAGATTTATCACTCTAAAGAAACATATGACCGCATAATAATTAATTTATTGGACTAAATAAAGTTTAACACTTGGCATTGAAAAATAGAGATCGTGAATTGATGTTGCTCGAGCCGCGGGGGCGTATTTCGTAACGTACCAGGCTAGAATTCTGGAATTCCCGGTTAGAACCCGGGCTGTGGCAATATATTTTCATGATTTCTTTAGAATTTAAAAATCGTCAGGTCTTGTTGCCTCATTAATTCTAAATGAATCAGTAAGGCAATTAGAGCTGACAAATAATTGAAGATTCGATTGTTAGAGATCTTTCTGAGTGCGATAACACAGGGATCCAGGCTGCGCTGACTCTAACCGGGTTACGAACTGCCAAAAATATTCCATCATCGAAATTTGGTCAATAACATTGTCGCTTAAGATTTATCACTCTAAAGAAACATATGACCGCATATTGATTAATTAATTAGACTGAATAAAGTTTAACACTTGACATTAAAAAATAGAGATCGTGAATTGATGTTGCTAGAGCCGCGAAGGCGTAATTCGTAACGTACCAGGCTAGAATTCTGGAATTCCCGGGTCGAACCCGGGCTATGGCAATATTTTTTCTCGATTTCTTTAGAATTTAAAAATCGTCAGGTCTGGTTGCCTCATTATTTCTAAATGAATGAGTGAGGCAATTAGAGCTGACAAATAATTGAAGATTGGATTGTTAGACATCTTTCTGAGATCGATAACACGAGGATCCAGGCGGCACTGACTCTAACCGGATTACAAACTGCCAAGAATATTCCATCATAGAAATTTTGTCAATAACATTGTCGCTTAAAATTTATCACTTTAAAGAAACATATGACCACATATTGATTAATTAATTAATCTGAATAAAGTTTAATGCTTGACATTAAGAAATAGAGATCGTGATTTGATGTTGCTAGAGCCGCGGTGGCGTAATTGGTAACATACCAGGCTAGAATTCTGGAGTTCCCGGGTCGAACCCGGGCTGTGGCAATATGTTTTCACGAATTCTTTAGAATTTAAAAATCGTCAGGTCTGGTTGCCTCATTAATTCTTAATGAATGGGTGCGGCAATTAGAGCTGACAAATGATTAAAGATTCGATTGTTAGAGACCTTTCTGAGATCGATATCACAGGGATCCAGGCGGCGCTGACTCTAACCGGGTTACGAACTGCCAAAAATATTCCATCATAGAAATTTGGTCAATAACATTGTCGCTTAAGATTTATCACTCTAAAAAAACATATGACCGCATATTGATTAACTAATTAATCTGAATAAAGTTTAATACTTGACATTAAAAAATAGAGATCGTAAAATTGATGTTGCTAGAGTCGCGATAGCGTAATTGGTAACGTACCAGGCTAGAATTCTGGAGTTCCCGGTTAGAACCCGGGCTGTGGCAATATATTTTCATGATTTCTTTAGAATTTAAAAATCGTCAGGTCTTGTTGCCTCATTAATTCTAAATGAATCAGTAAGGCAATTAGAGCTGACAAATAATTGAAGATTCGATTGTTAGAGATCTTTCTGAGTGCGATAACACAGGGATCCAGGCTGCGCTGACTCTAACCGGGTTACGAACTGCTAAAAATATTCCATCATCGAAATTTGGTCAATAACATTGTCGCTTAAGATTTATCACTCTAAAGAAACATATGACCGCATATTGATTAATTAATTAGACTGAATAAAGTTTAACACTTGACATTAAAAAATAGAGATCGTGAATTGATGTCGCTAGAGCCGCGGGGGCGTAATTCGTCACGTACCAGGCCAGAATTCTGGAGTTCCCGGGTCGAACCCGGGCTATGGCGATATTTTTTCTCGATTTCTTTAGAATTTAAAAATCGTCAGGTCTGGTTGCCTTATTATTTCTAAATGAATGAATGAGGCAATTAGAGCTAACAAATAATTAAAGATTGGATTGTTAGACATCTTTCTGAGATCGATAACACGAGGATCCAGGCGGCACTGACTCTAACCGGATTACGAACTGCCAAGAATATTCCATCATAGAAATTTGGTCAATAACATTGTCGCTTAAGATTTATCACTCTAAAGAAACATATGACCGCATATTGATTAATTAATTAATCTGAATAAAGTTTAAAGCTTGACATTAAGAAATAGAGATCGTGATTTGATGTTGCTAGAGCCGCGGTGGCGTAATAGGTAACATACCAGGCTAGAATTCTGGAGTTCCCGGTTCGAACTCGGGCTGTGGCAAAATTTTTTCACGATTTCTTTAGAATTAAAAAATCTCCAGGTCTGGTTGCCTTATTAATTCTTAATGAATGGGTGCGGCAATTAGAGCTGACAAATAATTAAAGATTCGATTGTTAGAAACCTTTCTGAAATCGATAACTCAGGGATCCAGGCGGCGCTGACTCTAACCGGGTTACGGAATGCCAAAAATATTCCATCATAGAAATTTGGTCGATAACATTGTCGCTTAAGATTTATCACTCTAAAGATACATATGACGGCATATTGATTAATTAATTAATCTGAATAAAGTTTAACACTTGACATTAAAAAATAGAGATCGTGAATTGATGTTGCTAGAGCCGCGGGGGCGTAATTGGTAACGTACCAGGCTAGAATTCTGGAGTTCCGGGGTCGAACCCGGGCTATGGCAATATTTTTTCTCGATTTCTTTAGTATTTAAAAATCGTCAGGTCTGGTTGCCTCATTATTTCTAAATGAATGAGTGAGGCAATTAGAGCTGACAAATAATTAAAGATTGGATTGTTAGACATCTTTCTGAGATCGATAACACGAGGATCCAGGCATCACTGACTCTAACCGGATTACGAACTACCAAGAATATTCCATCATAGATATTTGGTCAATTAAATTGTCGCTTAAGATTTATCACTCTAAAGAAACATATGACCGCATATTGATTAATTAATTATTCTGAATAAAGTTTAATGCTTGACATTAAGAAATAGATATCGTGATTTGATGTTGCTAGAGCCGCGGTGACGTAATTGGTAACATACCAGGCTAGAATTCTGGAGTTCCCGGTTCGAACCCGGGCTGTGGCAATATTTTTTCACGATTTCTTTAGAATTAAAAAATCGTCAGGTCTGGTTGCCTCATTAATTCTTAATGAATGGGTGCGGCAATTAGAGCTGACAAGTAATTAAAGATTCGATTCTTAGAAATCTTTCTGAGATCGATAACTCAGGGATCCAGGCGGCGCTGACTCTAACCGGGTTACGAACTGCCAAAAATATTCCATCATAGAAATTTGGTCGATAACATTGTCGCTTAAGATTTATCACTCTAAAGATACATATGACGGCATATTGATCAATTAATTAATCTGAATAAAGTTTAACACTTGACATTAAAAAATAGAGATCGTGAATTGATGTTGCTAGAGCCGCGGGGGCGTAATTGGTAACGTACCAGGCTAGAATTCTGGAGTTCCGGGGTCGAACCCGGGCTATGGCAATATTTTTTCTCGATTTCTTTAGAATTTAAAAATCGTCAGGTCTTGTTGCCTCATTAATTCTAAATGAATCAGTAAGGCAATTAGAGCTGACAAATAATTGAAGATTCGATTGTTAGAGATCTTTCTGAGTGCGATAACACAGGGATCCAGGCTGCGCTGACTCTAACCGGGTTACGAACTGCTAAAAATATTCCATCATCGAAATTTGGTCAATAACATTGTCGCTTAAGATTTATCACTCTAAAGAAACATATGACCGCATATTGATTAATTAATCAGACTGAATAAAGTTTAACACTTGACATTAAAAAATAGAGATCGTGAATTGATGTTGCTAGAGCCGCGGGGGCGTAATTCGTAACGTACCAGGCCAGAATTCTAGAGCTCCCGGGTCGAACCCGGGCTATGGCGATATTTTTTCTCGATTTCTTTAGAATTTAAAAATCGTCAGGTCTGGTTGCCTTATTATTTCTAAATGAATGAATGAGGCAATTAGAGCTAACAAATAATTAAAGATTGGATTGTTAGACATCTTTCTGAGATCGATAACACGAGGATCCAGGCGGCACTGACTCTAACCGGATTACGAACTGCCAAGAATATTCCATCATAGAAATTTGGTCAATAACATTGTCGCTTAAGATTTATCACTCTAAAGAAACATATGACCGCATATTGATTAATTAATTATTCTGAATAAAGTTTAATGCTTGACATTAAGAAATAGATATCGTGATTTGATGTTGCTAGAGCCGCGGTGGCGTAATTGGTAACATACCAGGCTAGAATTCTGGAGTTCCCGGTTCGAACCCGGGCTGTAACAATATTTTTTCACGATTTCTTTAGAATTAAAAAATCGTCAGGTCTGGTTGCCTCATTAATTCTTAATGAATGGGTGCGGCAATTAGAGCTGACAAGTAATTAAAGATTCGATTCTTAGAAATCTTTCTGAGATCGATAACTCAGGGATCCAGGCGGCGCTGACTCTAACCGGGTTACGAACTGCCAAAAATATTCCATCATAGAAATTTGGTCAATAACATTGTCGCTTAAGATTTATCACTCTAAAGAAACATATGACCGCATATTGATTAACTAATTAATCTGAATAAAGTTTAACACTTGAAATTAAAAAATAGAGATCCTAAAATTGATGTTGCTAGAGCCGCGATGGCGTAATTAGTAACGTACCAGGCTAGAGATCTGGAGTTCCCGGTTAGAACCCGGGCTGTGGCAATATATTTTCATGATTTCTTTAGAATTTAAAAATCGTCAGGTCTTGTTGCCTCATTAATTCTAAATGAATCAGTAAGGCAATTAGAGCTGACAAATAATTGAAGATTCGATTGTTAGAGATCTTTCTGAGTGCGATAATACTGGGAACCGGGCGGCACTGACTCCAACCGGGTTACGAACTGTCAAAAATATTCCATCATAGAAATTTGGTCAATAACATTGTCGCTTAAGATTTGTCACTTTAAGGAAGGGTATGACCGCATAGTGATTGATTAATTAGACTGAATAAAGTTTAACACTTGACATTAAAAAATAGAGATCGTGAATTGATGTTGCTAGAGCCGCGATGGCGTAATTGGTAATGTACCAGGCTCGAATTCTGAAGTTCCCGGTTCGAACCCGGGCTGTGGCAATAGTTTTCACGATTTCTTTAGAATTTAAAAATCGTCAGGTCTGGTTGCCTCATTGATATTTAATGAATGAGTGCGGCAATTAGAGCTGAGAAATAATTAAAGATTCGATTGTTAGAAACCTTTCTGAGATCGATAACTCATGGATCCAGGCGGCGCTGACTCTAACCGGGTTACGAACTGCCAAAAATATTCCATCATAGAAATTTGGTCGATAACATTGTCGCTTAAGATTTATCACCCTAAAGATACATATGACCGCTTATTGATTAATTAATTAATCTGAATAAAGTTTAACACTTGACATTAAAAAATAGAGATCGTGAATTGATGTTGCTAGAGCCGCGGTGGCGTAATTGGTAACGTACCAGGCTAGATTTCTGGAGTTCCCGGTTAGAACCCGGGCTGTAGCAATATATTTTCACGATTTACTTAGAATTCAAAAATCGTCAGGTCTAGTTGCCTCATTAATTCTTAGTGAATGAGTGAAGCAATTAGAGCTGACTAATAATTAAAGATTCGATTGTTAGAGATCTTTCTGAGATCGATAACACACGGAACCAGGCGGCACTGACTCCAACCGGGTTACGAACTGCCAAAAATATTCCATCGTAGAAATTTGGTCGATAACATTGTCGCTTAAGATTTATCACTCTAAAGAAACATATGACCGCATAATAATTAATTAATTGGACTAAATAAAGTTTAACACTTGGCATTGAAAAATAGAGATCGTGAATTGATGTTGCTCGAGCCGCGGGGGCGTATTTCGTAACGTACCAGGCTAGAATTCTGGAATTCCCGGTTAGAACCCGGGCTGTGGCAATATATTTTCATGATTTCTTTAGAATTTAAAAATCGTCAGGTCTTGTTGCCTCATTAATTCTAAATGAATCAGTAAGGCAATTAGAGCTGACAAATAATTGAAGATTCGATTGTTAGAGATCTTTCTGAGTGCGATAACACAGGGATCCAGGCTGCGCTAACTCTAACCGGGTTACGAACTGCTAAAAATATTCCATCATCGAAATTTGGTCAATAACATTGTCGCTTAAGATTTATCACTCTAAAGAAACATATGACCGCATATTGATTAATTAATTAGACTGAATAAAGTTTAACACTTGACATTAAAAAATAGAGATCGTGAATTGATGTTGCTAGAGCCGCGGGGGCGTAATTCGTAACGTACCAGGCCAGAATTCTGGAGTTCCCGGGTCGAACCCGGGCTATGGCGATATTTTTTCTCGATTTCTTTAGAATTTAAAAATCGTCAGGTCTGGTTGCCTTATTATTTCTAAATGAATGAATGAGGCAATTAGAGCTAACAAATAATTAAAGATTGGATTGTTAGACATCTTTCTGAGATCGATAACACGAGGATCCAGGCGGCACTGACTCTAACCGGATTACGAACTGCCAAGAATATTCCATCATAGAAATTTGGTCAATTAAATTGTCGCTTAAGATTTATCACTCTAAAGAAACATATGACCGCATATTGATTAATTAATTAATCTGAATAAAGTTTAAAGCTTGACATTAAGAAATAGAGATCGTGATTTGATGTTGCTAGAGCCGCGGTGGCGTAATAGGTAACATACCAGGCTAGAATTCTGGAGTTCCCGGTTCGAACTCGGGCTGTGGCAAAATTTTTTCACGATTTCTTTAGAATTAAAAAATCTCCAGGTCTGGTTGCCTTATTAATTCTTAATGAATGGGTGCGGCAATTAGAGCTGACAAATAATTAAAGATTCGATTGTTAGAAACCTTTCTGAAATCGATAACTCAGGGATCCAGGCGGCGCTGACTCTAAACGGGTTACGGAATGCCAAAAATATTCCATCATAGAAATTTGGTCGATAACATTGTCGCTTAAGATTTATCACTCTAAAGATACATATGACGGCATATTGATTAATTAATTAATCTGAATAAAGTTTAACACTTGACATTAAAAAATAGAGATCGTGAATTGATGTTGCTAGAGCCGCGGGGGCGTAATTGGTAACGTACCAGGCTAGAATTCTGGAGTTCCGGGGTCGAACCCGGGCTATGGCAATATTTTTTCTCGATTTCTTTAGTATTTAAAAATCGTCAGGTCTTGTTGCCTCATTAATTCTAAATGAATCAGTAAGGCAATTAGAGCTGACAAATAATTGAAGATTCGATTGTTAGAGATCTTTCTGAGTGCGATAACACAGGGATCCAGGCTGCGCTGACTCTAACCGGGTTACGAACTGCTAAAAATATTCCATCATCGAAATTTGGTCAATAACATTGTCGCTTAAGATTTATCACTCTAAAGAAACATATGACCGCATATTGATTAATTAATCAGACTGAATAAAGTTTAACACTTGACATTAAAAAATAGAGATCGTGAATTGATGTTGCTAGAGCCGCGGGGGCGTAATTCGTAACGTACCAGGCCAGAATTCTAGAGCTCCCGGGTCGAACCCGGGCTATGGCGATATTTTTTCTCGATTTCTTTAGAATTTAAAAATCGTCAGGTCTGGTTGCCTTATTATTTCTAAATGAATGAATGAGGCAATTAGAGCTAACAAATAATTAAAGATTGGATTGTTAGACATCTTTCTGAGATCGATAACACGAGGATCCAGGCGGCACTGACTCTAACCGGATTACGAACTGCCAAGAATATTCCATCATAGAAATTTGGTCAATAACATTGTCGCTTAAGATTTATCACTCTAAAGAAACATATGACCGCATATTGATTAATTAATTATTCTGAATAAAGTTTAATGCTTGACATTAAGAAATAGATATCGTGATTTGATGTTGCTAGAGCCGCGGTGGCGTAATTGGTAACATACCAGGCTAGAATTCTGGAGTTCCCGGTTCGAACCCGGGCTGTAACAATATTTTTTCACGATTTCTTTAGAATTAAAAAATCGTCAGGTCTGGTTGCCTCATTAATTCTTAATGAATGGGTGCGGCAATTAGAGCTGACAAGTAATTAAAGATTCGATTCTTAGAAATCTTTCTGAGATCGATAACTCAGGGATCCAGGCGGCGCTGACTCTAACCGGGTTACGAACTGCCAAAAATATTCCATCATAGAAATTTGGTCAATAACATCGTCGCTTAAGATTTATCACTCTAAAGAAACATATGACCGCATATTGATTAACTAATTAATCTGAATAAAGTTTAACACTTGAAATTAAAAAATAGAGATCCTAAAATTGATGTTGCTAGAGCCGCGATGGCGTAATTGGTAACGTACCAGGCTAGAGATCTGGAGTTCCCGGTTAGAACCCGGGCTGTGGCAATATATTTTCATGATTTCTTTAGAATTTAAAAATCGTCAGGTCTTGTTGCCTCATTAATTCTAAATGAATCAGTAAGGCAATTAGAGCTGACAAATAATTGAAGATTCGATTGTTAGAGATCTTTCTGAGTGCGATAATACTGGGAACCGGGCGGCACTGACTCCAACCGGGTTACGAACTGTCAAAAATATTCCATCATAGAAATTTGGTCAATAACATTGTCGCTTAAGATTTGTCACTTTAAGGAAGGGTATGACCGCATAGTGATTGATTAATTAGACTGAATAAAGTTTAACACTTGACATTAAAAAATAGAGATCGTGAATTGATGTTGCTAGAGCCGCGATGGCGTAATTGGTAATGTACGAGGCTCGAATTCTGAAGTTCCCGGTTCGAACCCGGGCTGTGGCAATAGTTTTCACGATTTCTTTAGAATTTAAAAATCGTCAGGTCTGGTTGCCTCATTGATATTTAATGAATGAGTGCGGCAATTAGAGCTGAGAAATAATTAAAGATTCGATTGTTAGAAACCTTTCTGAGATCGATAACTCATGGATCCAGGCGGCGCTGACTCTAACCGGGTTACGAACTGCCAAAAATATTCCATCATAGAAATTTGGTCGATAACATTGTCGCTTAAGATTTATCACCCTAAAGATACATATGACCGCTTATTGATTAATTAATTAATCTGAATAAAGTTTAACACTTGACATTAAAAAATAGAGATCGTGAATTGATGTTGCTAGAGCCGCGGTGGCGTAATTGGTAACGTACCAGGCTAGATTTCTGGAGTTCCCGGTTAGAACCCGGGCTGTAGCAATATATTTTCACGATTTATTTAGAATTCAAAAATCGTCAGGTCTAGTTGCCTCATTAATTCTTAATGAATGAGTGAAGCAATTAGAGCTGACTAATAATTAAAGATTCGATTGTTAGAGATCTTTCTGAGATCGATAACACACGGAACCAGGCGGCACTGACTCCAACCGGGTTACGAACTGCCAAAAATATTCCATCGTAGAAATTTGGTCGATAACATTGTCGCTTAAGATTTATCACTCTAAAGAAACATATGACCGCATAATAATTAATTAATTGGACTAAATAAAGTTTAACACTTGGCATTGAAAAATAGAGATCGTGAATTGATGTTGCTCGAGCCGCGGGGGCGTATTTCGTAACGTACCAGGCTAGAATTCTGGAATTCCCGGTTAGAACCCGGGCTGTGGCAATATATTTTCATGATTTCTTTAGAATTTAAAAATCGTGAGGTCTTGTTGCTTCATTAATTCTAAATGAATCAGTAAGGCAATTAGAGCTGACAAATAATTGAAGATTCGATTGTTAGAGATCTTTCTGAGTGCGATAACACAGGGATCCAGGCTGCGCTGACTCTAACCGGGTTACGAACTGCTAAAAATATTCCATCATCGAAATTTGGTCAATAACATTGTCGCTTAAGATTTATCACTCTAAAGAAACATATGACCGCATATTGATTAATTAATTAGACTGAATAAAGTTTAACACTTGACATTAAAAAATAGAGATCGTGAATTGATGTTGCTAGAGCCGCGGGGGCGTAATTCGTAACGTACCAGGCCAAAATTCTGGAGTTCCCGGGTCGAACCCGGGCTATGGCGATATTTTTTCTCGATTTCTTTAGAATTTAAAAATCGTCAGGTCTGGTTGCCTTATTGTTTCTAAATGAATGAATGAGGCAATTAGAGCTAACAAATAATTAAAGATTGGATTGTTAAACATCTTTCTGAGATCGATAACACGAGGATCCAGGCGGCACTGACTCTAACCGGATTACGAACTGCCAAGAATATTCCATCATAGAAATTTGGTCAATAACATTGTCGCTTAAGATTTATCACTCTAAAGAAACATATGACCGCATATTGATTAATTAATTAATCTGAATAACGTTTAAAGCTTGACATTAAGAAATAGAGATCGTGATTTGATGTTGCTAGAGCCGCAGTGGCGTAATAGGTAACATACCAGGCTAGAATTCTGGAGTTCCCGGTTCGAACTCGGGCTGTGGCAAAATTTTTTCACGATTTCTTTAGAATTAAAAAATCTCCAGGTCTGGTTGCCTTATTAATTCTTAATGAATGGGTGCGGCAATTAGAGCTGACAAATAATTAAAAATTCGATTGTTAGAAACCTTTCTGAAATCGATAACTCAGGGATCCAGGCGGCGCTGACTCTAACCGGGTTACGGAATGCCAAAAATATTCCATCATAGAAATTTGGTCGATAACATTGTCGCTCAAGATTTATCACTCTAAATATACATATGACGGCATATTGATTAATTAATTAATCTGAATAAAATTTAACACTTGACATTAAAAAATAGAGATCGTGAATTGATGTTGCTAGAGCCGCGGGGGCGTAATTGGTAACGTACCAGGCTAGAATTCTGGAGTTCCGGGGTCGAACCCGGGCTATGGCAATATTTTTTCTCGATTTCTTTAGTATTTAAAAATCGTCAGGTCTGGTTGCCTCATTATTTCTAAATGAATGAGTGAGGCAATTAGAGCTGACAAATAATTAAAGATTGGATTGTTAGACATCTTTCTGAGATCGATAACACAGGGAACCGGGCGGCACTGACTCTAACCGGGTTACGAACTACCAAAAATATTCCATCATAGAAATTTGGTCGATAACATTGTCGCTTAAGATTTATCACTCTAAAGAAACATATGACCGCATATTGATTAATTAATCAATATGAATAAAGTTTTACACTTGACATTAAGAAATAGAGATCGTAAAATTGATGTTGCTAGAGCCGCGATAGCGTAATTGGTAACGTACCAGGCTAGAATTCTGGAGTTCCCGGTTCGAACCCGGGCTGTGGCAATAATTTTTCACGATTTCTTTAGAATTTGAAAATCGTCCGGTCTGGTTGCCTCATTAATTCGTAATGAATGAGTGCCGCAATTACAGCTGACAAATAATTAAGGATTCGATTGTTAGAGACCTTTCTGAGATCGATAACACAGGGATCCAGGCTGCGATAACTCTAACCGGGTTACGAACTGCCAAAAGTATTCCATCATAGAAATTTGGTCATTAACATTGTCGCTTAAGATTTATCAATCTAAAGAAACATATGACCGCATACTAATTAATTAATTAGATTAAATAAAGTTTAACACTTGGCATTAAAAAATGGAGATCGTGAATTGATGTTGCTCGAGCCGCGGGGGCGTAATTCTTGACGTACCAGGCTAGAATTCTGGAGTTCCCGGGTCGAACCCGGGCTGTGGCAATATTTTTTCACGATTTCTTTAGAATTTAAAAATCGTCAGGTCTGGTTGCCTCATTGATACTTAATGAATGAGTGAGGCAATTAGAGCTGACAAATAATTAAAGATTGGATTGTTAGACATCTTTCTGAGATCGATAACACGAGGATCCAGGCGGCACTGACTCTAACCGGATTACAAACTGCCAAGAATATTCCATCATAGAAATTTTGTCAATAACATTGTCGCTTAAAATTTATCACTTTAAAGAAACATATGACCACATATTGATTAATTAATTAATCTGAATAAAGTTTAATGCTTGACATTAAGAAATAGAGATCGTGATTTGATGTTGCTAGAGCCGCGGTGGCGTAATTGGTAACATACCAGGCTAGAATTCTGGAGTTCCCGGGTCGAACCCGGGCTGTGGCAATATTTTTTCACGATTTCTTTAGAATTTAAAAATCGTCAGGTCTGGTTCCCTCATTAATTCTTAATGAATGGGTGCGGCAATTAGAGCTGACAAATGATTAAAGATTCGATTGTTAGAGACCTTTCTGAGATCGATATCACAGGGATCCAGGCAGCGCTGACTCTAACCGGGTTACGAACTGCCAAAAATATTCCATCATAGAAATTTGGTCAATAACATTGTCGCTTAAGATTTATCACTCTAAAAAAACATATGACCGCATATTGATTAACTAATTAATCTGAATAAAGTTTAACACTTGAAATTAAAAAATAGAGATCCTAAAATTGATGTTGCTAGAGCCGCGATGGCGTAATTGGTAACGTACCAGGCTAGAGATCTGGAGTTCCCGGTTAGAACCCGGGCTGTGGCAATATATTTTCATGATTTCTTTAGAATTTAAAAATCGTCAGGTCTTGTTGCCTCATTAATTCTAAATGAATCAGTAAGGCAATTAGAGCTGACAAATAATTGAAGATTCGATTGTTAGATATCTTTCTGAGTGCGATAATACTGGGAACCGGGCGGCACTGACTCCAACCGGGTTACGAACTGTCAAAAATATTCCATCATAGAAATTTGGTCAATAACATTGTCGCTTAAGATTTGTCACTTTAAGGAAGGGTATGACCGCATAGTGATTGATTAATTAGACTGAATAAAGTTTAACACTTGACATTAAAAAATAGAGATCGTGAATTGATGTTGCTAGAGCCGCGGGGGCGTAATTGGTAACGTACCAGGCTAGAATTCTGGAGTTCCGGAGTCGAACCCGGGCTATGGCAATATTTTTTCTCGATTTCTTTAGTATTTAAAAATCGTCAGGTCTGGTTGCCTCATTATTTCTAAATGAATGAGTGAGGCAATTAGAGCTGACAAATAATTAAAGATTGGATTGTTAGACATCTTTCTGAGATCGATAACACGAGGATCTAGGCATCACTGACTCTAACCGGATTACGAACTACCAAGAATATTCCATCATAGAAATTTGGTCAATAACATTGTCGCTTAAGATTTATCACTCTAAAGAAACATATGACCGCATATTGATTAATTAATTATTCTGAATAAAGTTTAATGCTTGACATTAAGAAATAGATATCGTGATTTGATGTTGCTAGAGCCGCGGTGGCGTAATTGGTAACATACCAGGCTAGAATTCTGGAGTTCCCGGTTCGAACCCGGGCTGTGGCAATATTTTTTCACGATTTCTTTAGAATTAAAAAATCGTCAGGTCTGGTTGCCTCATTAATTCTTAATGAATGGGTGCGGCAATTAGAGCTGACAAGTAATTAAAGATTCGATTCTTAGAAATCTTTCTGAGATCGATAACTTAGGGATCCAGGCGGCGCTGACTCTAACCGGGTTACGAACTGCCAAAAATATTCCATCATAGAAATTTGGTCAATAACATTGTCGCTCAAGATTTATCACTCTAAAGAAACATATGACCGCATATTGATTAACTAATTAATCTGAATAAAGTTTAACACTTGAAATTAAAAAATAGAGATCCTAAAATTGATGTTGCTAGAGCCGCGATGGCGTAATTGGTAACGTACCAGGCTAGAGATCTGGAGTTCCCGGTTAGAACCCGGGCTGTGGCAATATATTTTCATGATTTCTTTAGAATTTAAAAATCGGCAGGTCTTGTTGCCTCATTAATTCTAAATGAATCAGTAAGGCAATTAGAGCTGACAAATAATTGAAATTCGATTGTTAGAGATCTTTCTGAGTGCGATAATACTGGGAACCGGGCAGCACTGACTCCAACCGGGTTACGAACTGTCAAAAATATTCCATCATAGAAATTTGGTCAATAACATTGTCGCTTAAGATTTGTCACTTTAAGGAAGGGTATGACCGCATAGTGATTGATTAATTAGACTGAATAAAGTTTAACACTTGACATTAAAAAATAGAGATCTTGATTTGATGTTGCTAGAGCCGCGGTGGCGTAATTGGTAACATACCAGGCTAAAATTCTGGAGTTCCCGGGTCGAACCCGGGCTGTGGCAATATTTTTTCACGATTTCTTTAGAATTTAAAAATCGTCAGGTCTGGTTGCCTCATTAATTCTTAATGAATGGGTGCGGCAATTAGAGCTGACAAATGATTAAAGATTCGATTGTTAGAGACCTTTCTGAGATCGATATCACAGGGATCCAGGCGGCGCTGACTCTAACCGGGTTACGAACTGCCAAAAATATTCCATCATAGAAATTTGGTCGATAACATTGTCGCTTAAGATTTATCACTCTAAAGAAACATATCACCGCATATTGATTAATTAATTAATATGAATAAAGTTTTACACTTGACATTAAGAAATAGAGATCGTGAATTGATGTTGCTAGAGCCGCGGTGGCGCAATTGGTAACGTACCAGGCTGGAATTCTGGAGTTCCCGGTTCGAACCCGGGCTGTGGCAATAATTTTTCACGATTTCTTTAGAATTTAAAAATCGTTAGGTCTGGTTGCCTCATTAATTCTTTATGAATAAGTGCCGCAATTACAGCTGAAAAATAATTAAGGATTCGATTGTTAGAGACCTTTCTGAGATCGATAACACAGGGATCCAGGCTGCGCTAACTCTTACCGGGTTACGAACTGCCAAAAATATTCCATCATAGAAATTTGGTCAATAACATTGTCGCTTAAGATTTATCACTCTAAAGAAAAATATGACCGCATTATGATTAATTAATTAGACTAAATAAAGTTTAACACTTGGCATTGAAAATTAGAGATCGTGAATTGATGTTGCTCGAGCCGCGGGGGCGTAATTCGTGACGTACCAGGCTAGAATTCTGGAGTTCCCGGGTCGAACCCGGGCTGTGGCAATATTTTTTCACGATTTCTTTAGAATTTAAAAATCGTCAGGTCTGGTTGCCTCATTGATACTTAATGAATGAGTGATGCAATTAGAGCTGACAAAGAATTGAAGATTCGATTGTTAGAGACCTTTCTGAGATCGATATCACAGGGATCCAGGCGGCGCTGACTCTAACCGGGTTACGAACTGCCAAAAATATTCCATCATAGAAATTTGGTCAATAACATTGTCGCTTAAGATTTATCACTCTAAAGAAACATATGACCGCATATTGATTAACTAATTAATCTGAATAAAGTTTAACACTTCAAATTAAAAAATAGATATCGTAAAATTGATGTTGCTAGAGCCGCGATGGCGTAATTGGTAACGTACCAGGCTAGAGATCTGGAGTTCCCGGTTAGAACCCGGGCTGTGGCAATATATTTTCATGATTTCTTTAGAATTTAAAAATCGTCAGGTCTTGTTGCCTCATTAATTCTAAATGAATCAGTAAGGCAATTAGAGCTGACAAATAATTGAAGATTCGATTGTTAGAGATCTTTCTGAGTGCGATAATACTGGGAACCGGGCGGCACTGACTCCAACCGGGTTACTAACTGTCAAAAATATTCCATCATAGAAATTTGGTCAATAACATTGTCGCTTAAGATTTGTCACTTTAAGGAAGGGTATGACCGCATAGTGATTGATTAATTAGACTGAATAAAGTTTGACACTTGACATTAAAAAATAGAGATCGTGAATTGATGTTGCTAGAGCCGCGATGGCGTAATTGGTAATGTACCAGCCTAGAATTCTGAAGTTCCCGGTTCGAACCCGGGCTGTGGCAATAGTTTTCACGATTTCTTTAGAATTTAAAAATCGTCAGGTCTGGTTGCCTCATTGATACTTAATGAATGAGTGAGGCAATTAGAGCTGACAAAGAATTGAAGATTCGATTGTTAGAGACCTTTCTGAGATCGATATCACAGGGATCCAGGCGGCGCTGACTCTAACCGGGTTACGAACTGCCAAAAATATTCCATCATAGAAATTTGGTCAATTACATTGTCGCTTAAGATTTATCACTCTAAAGAAACATATGACCGCATATTGTTTAACTAATTAATCTGAATAAAGTTTAACACTTGACACTAAAAAATAGAGATCCTAAAATTGATGTTGCTAGAGCCGCGATGGCGTAATTGGTAACGTACCAGGCTAGAGATCTGGAGTTCCCGGTTAGAACCCGGGCTGTGGCAATATATTTTCATGATTTCTTTAGAATTTAAAAATCGGCAGGTCTTGTTGCCTCATTAATTCTAAATGAATCAGTAAGGCAATTAGAGCTGACAAATAATTGAAATTCGATTGTTAGAGATCTTTCTGAGTGCGATAATACTGGGAACCGGGCAGCACTGACTCCAACCGGGTTACGAACTGTCAAAAATATTCCATCATAGAAATTTGGTCAATAACATTGTCGCTTAAGATTTGTCACTTTAAGGAAGGGTATGACCGCATAGTGATTGATTAATTAGACTGAATAAAGTTTAACACTTGACATTAAAAAATAGAGATCTTGATTTGATGTTGCTAGAGCCGCGGTGGCGTAATTGGTAACATACCAGGCTAAAATTCTGGAGTTCCCGGGTCGAACCCGGGCTGTGGCAATATTTTTTCACGATTTCTTTAGAATTTAAAAATCGTCAGGTCTGGTTGCCTCATTAATTCTTAATGAATGGGTGCGGCAATTAGAGCTGACAAATGATTAAAGATTCGATTGTTAGAGACCTTTCTGAGATCGATATCACAGGGATCCAGGCGGCGCTGACTCTAACCGGGTTACGAACTGCCAAAAATATTCCATCATAGAAATTTGGTCGATAACATTGTCGCTTAAGATTTATCACTCTAAAGAAACATATCACCGCATATTGATTAATTAATTAATATGAATAAAGTTTTACACTTGACATTAAGAAATAGAGATCGTGAATTGATGTTGCTAGAGCCGCGGTGGCGCAATTGGTAACGTACCAGGCTGGAATTCTGGAGTTCCCGGTTCGAACCCGGGCTGTGGCAATAATTTTTCACGATTTCTTTAGAATTTAAAAATCGTTAGGTCTGGTTGCCTCATTAATTCTTTATGAATAAGTGCCGCAATTACAGCTGAAAAATAATTAAGGATTCGATTGTTAGAGACCTTTCTGAGATCGATAACACAGGGATCCAGGCTGCGCTAACTCTTACCGGGTTACGAACTGCCAAAAATATTCCATCATAGAAATTTGGTCAATAACATTGTCGCTTAAGATTTATCACTCTAAAGAAAAATATGACCGCATTATGATTAATTAATTAGACTAAATAAAGTTTAACACTTGGCATTGAAAATTAGAGATCGTGAATTGATGTTGCTCGAGCCGCGGGGGCGTAATTCGTGACGTACCAGGCTAGAATTCTGGAGTTCCCGGGTCGAACCCGGGCTGTGGCAATATTTTTTCACGATTTCTTTAGAATTTAAAAATCGTCAGGTCTGGTTGCCTCATTGATACTTAATGAATGAGTGATGCAATTAGAGCTGACAAAGAATTGAAGATTCGATTGTTAGAGACCTTTCTGAGATCGATATCACAGGGATCCAGGCGGCGCTGACTCTAACCGGGTTACGAACTGCCAAAAATATTCCATCATAGAAATTTGGTCAATAACATTGTCGCTTAAGATTTATCACTCTAAAGAAACATATGACCGCATATTGATTAACTAATTAATCTGAATAAAGTTTAACACTTCAAATTAAAAAATAGATATCGTAAAATTGATGTTGCTAGAGCCGCGATGGCGTAATTGGTAACGTACCAGGCTAGAGATCTGGAGTTCCCGGTTAGAACCCGGGCTGTGGCAATATATTTTCATGATTTCTTTAGAATTTAAAAATCGTCAGGTCTTGTTGCCTCATTAATTCTAAATGAATCAGTAAGGCAATTAGAGCTGACAAATAATTGAAGATTCGATTGTTAGAGATCTTTCTGAGTGCGATAATACTGGGAACCGGGCGGCACTGACTCCAACCGGGTTACTAACTGTCAAAAATATTCCATCATAGAAATTTGGTCAATAACATTGTCGCTTAAGATTTGTCACTTTAAGGAAGGGTATGACCGCATAGTGATTGATTAATTAGACTGAATAAAGTTTGACACTTGACATTAAAAAATAGAGATCGTGAATTGATGTTGCTAGAGCCGCGATGGCGTAATTGGTAATGTACCAGCCTAGAATTCTGAAGTTCCCGGTTCGAACCCGGGCTGTGGCAATAGTTTTCACGATTTCTTTAGAATTTAAAAATCGTCAGGTCTGGTTGCCTCATTGATACTTAATGAATGAGTGAGGCAATTAGAGCTGACAAAGAATTGAAGATTCGATTGTTAGAGACCTTTCTGAGATCGATATCACAGGGATCCAGGCTGCGCTGACTCTAACCGGGTTACGAACTGCCAAAAATATTCCATCATAGAAATTTGGTCAATTACATTGTCGCTTAAGATTTATCACTCTAAAGAAACATATGACCGCATATTGTTTAACTAATTAATCTGAATAAAGTTTAACACTTGACACTAAAAAATAGAGATCATAAAATTGATGTTGCTAGAGCCGCGATAGCGTAATTGGTAACGTACCAGGCTAGAATTCTGGAGTTCCCGGTTAGAACCCGGGCTGTGGCAATAATTTTTCACGATTTCTTTAGAATTTGAAAATCGTCCGGTCTGGTTGCCTAATTAATTCGTAATGAATGAGTGCCGCAATTACAGCTGACAAATAATTAAGGATTCGATTGTTAGAGACCTTTCTGAGATCGATAACACAGGGATCCAGGCTGCGATATCTCTAACCGGGTTACGAACTGCCAAATATATTCCATCATAGAAATTTGGTCATTAACATTGTCGCTTAAGATTTATCAATCTAAAGAAACATATGACCGCATACTATTTAATTAATTAGATTGAATAAAGTTTAACACTTGGCATTGAAAAATGGAGATCGTGAATTGATGTTGCTCGAGCCGCGGGGGCGTAATTCTTGACGTACCAGGCTAGAATTCTGGAGTTCCCGGGTCGAACCCGGGCTGTGGCAATATTTTTTCACGATTTCTTTAGAATTTAAAAATCGTCAGGTCTGGTTGCCTCATTGATACTTAATGAATGAGTGAAGCAATTAGAGCTGACTAATAATTAAAGATTCGATTGTTAGAGATCTTTCTGAGATCGATAACACACGGAATCAGGCGGCACTGTCTCCAACCGGGTTACGAACTGCCAAAAATATTCCATCGTAGAAATTTGGTCGATAACATTGTCGCTTAAGATTTATCACTCTAAAGAAACATATGACCGCATAATAATTAATTAATTGGACTAAATAAAGTTTAACACTTGGCATTGAAAAATAGAGATCGTGAATTGATGTTGCTCGAGCCGCGGGGGCGTATTTCGTAACGTACCAGGCTAGAATTCTGGAATTCCCGGTTAGAACCCGGGCTGTGGCAATATATTTTCATGATTTCTTTAGAATTTAAAAATCGTGAGGTCTTGTTGCTTCATTAATTCTAAATGAATCAGTAAGGCAATTAGAGCTGACAAATAATTGAAGATTCGATTGTTAGAGATCTTTCTGAGTGCGATAACACAGGGATCCAGGCTGCGCTGACTCTAACCGGGTTACGAACTGCTAAAAATATTCCATCATCGAAATTTGGTCAATAACATTGTCGCTTAAGATTTATCACTCTAAAGAAACATATGACCGCATATTGATTAATTAATTAGACTGAATAAAGTTTAACACTTGACATTAAAAAATAGAGATCGTGAATTGATGTTGCTAGAGCCGCGGGGGCGTAATTCGTAACGTACCAGGCCAAAATTCTGGAGTTCCCGGGTCGAACCCGGGCTATGGCGATATTTTTTCTCGATTTCTTTAGAATTTAAAAATCGTCAGGTCTGGTTGCCTTATTATTTCTAAATGAATGAATGAGGCAATTAGAGCTAACAAATAATTAAAGATTGGATTGTTAAACATCTTTCTGAGATCGATAACACGAGGATCCAGGCGGCACTGACTCTAACCGGATTACGAACTGCCAAGAATATTCCATCATAGAAATTTGGTCAATAACATTGTCGCTTAAGATTTATCACTCTAAAGAAACATATGACCGCATATTGATTAATTAATTAATCTGAATAACGTTTAAAGCTTGACATTAAGAAATAGAGATCGTGATTTGATGTTGCTAGAGCCGCAGTGGCGTAATAGGTAACATACCAGGCTAGAATTCTGGAGTTCCCGGTTCGAACTCGGGCTGTGGCAAAATTTTTTCACGATTTCTTTAGAATTAAAAAATCTCCAGGTCTGGTTGCCTTATTAATTCTTAATGAATGGGTGCGGCAATTAGAGCTGACAAATAATTAAAAATTCGATTGTTAGAAACCTTTCTGAAATCGATAACTCAGGGATCCAGGCGGCGCTGACTCTAACCGGGTTACGGAATGCCAAAAATATTCCATCATAGAAATTTGGTCGATAACATTGTCGCTCAAGATTTATCACTCTAAATATACATATGACGGCATATTGATTAATTAATTAATCTGAATAAAATTTAACACTTGACATTAAAAAATAGAGATCGTGAATTGATGTTGCTAGAGCCGCGGGGGCGTAATTGGTAACGTACCAGGCTAGAATTCTGGAGTTCCGGGGTCGAACCCGGGCTATGGCAATATTTTTTCTCGATTTCTTTAGTATTTAAAAATCGTCAGGTCTGGTTGCCTCATTATTTCTAAATGAATGAGTGAGGCAATTAGAGCTGACAAATAATTAAAGATTGGATTGTTAGACATCTTTCTGAGATCGATAACACAGGGAACCGGGCGGCACTGACTCTAACCGGGTTACGAACTACCAAAAATATTCCATCATAGAAATTTGGTCGATAACATTGTCGCTTAAGATTTATCACTCTAAAGAAACATATGACCGCATATTGATTAATTAATCAATATGAATAAAGTTTTACACTTGACATTAAGAAATAGAGATCGTAAAATTGATGTTGCTAGAGCCGCGATAGCGTAATTGGTAACGTACCAGGCTAGAATTCTGGAGTTCCCGGTTCGAACCCGGGCTGTGGCAATAATTTTTCACGATTTCTTTAGAATTTGAAAATCGTCCGGTCTGGTTGCCTCATTAATTCGTAATGAATGAGTGCCGCAATTACAGCTGACAAATAATTAAGGATTCGATTGTTAGAGACCTTTCTGAGATCGATAACACAGGGATCCAGGCTGCGATAACTCTAACCGGGTTACGAACTGCCAAAAGTATTCCATCATAGAAATTTGGTCATTAACATTGTCGCTTAAGATTTATCAATCTAAAGAAACATATGACCGCATACTAATTAATTAATTAGATTAAATAAAGTTTAACACTTGGCATTAAAAAATGGAGATCGTGAATTGATGTTGCTCGAGCCGCGGGGGCGTAATTCTTGACGTACCAGGCTAGAATTCTGGAGTTCCCGGGTCGAACCCGGGCTGTGGCAATATTTTTTCACGATTTCTTTAGAATTTAAAAATCGTCAGGTCTGGTTGCCTCATTGATACTTAATGAATGAGTGAGGCAATTAGAGCTGACAAATAATTAAAGATTGGATTGTTAGACATCTTTCTGAGATCGATAACACGAGGATCCAGGCGGCACTGACTCTAACCGGATTACAAACTGCCAAGAATATTCCATCATAGAAATTTTGTCAATAACATTGTCGCTTAAAATTTATCACTTTAAAGAAACATATGACCACATATTGATTAATTAATTAATCTGAATAAAGTTTAATGCTTGACATTAAGAAATAGAGATCGTGATTTGATGTTGCTAGAGCCGCGGTGGCGTAATTGGTAACATACCAGGCTAGAATTCTGGAGTTCCCGGGTCGAACCCGGGCTGTGGCAATATTTTTTCACGATTTCTTTAGAATTTAAAAATCGTCAGGTCTGGTTGCCTCATTAATTCTTAATGAATGGGTGCGGCAATTAGAGCTGACAAATGATTAAAGATTCGATTGTTAGAGACCTTTCTGAGATCGATATCACAGGGATCCAGGCAGCGCTGACTCTAACCGGGTTACGAACTGCCAAAAATATTCCATCATAGAAATTTGGTCAATAACATTGTCGCTTAAGATTTATCACTCTAAAAAAACATATGACCGCATATTGATTAACTAATTAATCTGAATAAAGTTTAACACTTGAAATTAAAAAATAGAGATCCTAAAATTGATGTTGCTAGAGCCGCGATGGCGTAATTGGTAACGTACCAGGCTAGAGATCTGGAGTTCCCGGTTAGAACCCGGGCTGTGGCAATATATTTTCATGATTTCTTTAGAATTTAAAAATCGTCAGGTCTTGTTGCCTCATTAATTCTAAATGAATCAGTAAGGCAATTAGAGCTGACAAATAATTGAAGATTCGATTGTTAGATATCTTTCTGAGTGCGATAATACTGGGAACCGGGCGGCACTGACTCCAACCGGGTTACGAACTGTCAAAAATATTCCATCATAGAAATTTGGTCAATAACATTGTCGCTTAAGATTTGTCACTTTAAGGAAGGGTATGACCGCATAGTGATTGATTAATTAGACTGAATAAAGTTTAACACTTGACATTAAAAAATAGAGATCGTGAATTGATGTTGCTAGAGCCGCGGGGGCGTAATTGGTAACGTACCAGGCTAGAATTCTGGAGTTCCGGAGTCGAACCCGGGCTATGGCAATATTTTTTCTCGATTTCTTTAGTATTTAAAAATCGTCAGGTCTGGTTGCCTCATTATTTCTAAATGAATGAGTGAGGCAATTAGAGCTGACAAATAATTAAAGATTGGATTGTTAGACATCTTTCTGAGATCGATAACACGAGGATCTAGGCATCACTGACTCTAACCGGATTACGAACTACCAAGAATATTCCATCATAGAAATTTGGTCAATAACATTGTCGCTTAAGATTTATCACTCTAAAGAAACATATGACCGCATATTGATTAATTAATTATTCTGAATAAAGTTTAATGCTTGACATTAAGAAATAGATATCGTGATTTGATGTTGCTAGAGCCGCGGTGGCGTAATTGGTAACATACCAGGCTAGAATTCTGGAGTTCCCGGTTCGAACCCGGGCTGTGGCAATATTTTTTCACGATTTCTTTAGAATTAAAAAATCGTCAGGTCTGGTTGCCTCATTAATTCTTAATGAATGGGTGCGGCAATTAGAGCTGACAAGTAATTAAAGATTCGATTCTTAGAAATCTTTCTGAGATCGATAACTTAGGGATCCAGGCGGCGCTGACTCTAACCGGGTTACGAACTGCCAAAAATATTCCATCATAGAAATTTGGTCAATAACATTGTCGCTCAAGATTTATCACTCTAAAGAAACATATGACCGCATATTGATTAACTAATTAATCTGAATAAAGTTTAACACTTGAAATTAAAAAATAGAGATCCTAAAATTGATGTTGCTAGAGCCGCGATGGCGTAATTGGTAACGTACCAGGCTAGAGATCTGGAGTTCCCGGTTAGAACCCGGGCTGTGGCAATATATTTTCATGATTTCTTTAGAATTTAAAAATCGGCAGGTCTTGTTGCCTCATTGATACTTAATGAATGAGTGAGGCAATTAGAGCTGACAAAGAATTGAAGATTCGATTGTTAGAGACCTTTCTGAGATCGATATCACAGGGATCCAGGCGGCGCTGACTCTAACCGGGTTACGAACTGCCAAAAATATTCCATCATAGAAATTTGGTCAATTACATTGTCGCTTAAGATTTATCACTCTAAAGAAACATATGACCGCATATTGTTTAACTAATTAATCTGAATAAAGTTTAACACTTGACACTAAAAAATAGAGATCATAAAATTGATGTTGCTAGAGCCGCGATAGCGTAATTGGTAACGTACCAGGCTAGAATTCTGGAGTTCCCGGTTAGAACCCGGGCTGTGGCAATAATTTTTCACGATTTCTTTAGAATTTGAAAATCGTCCGGTCTGGTTGCCTAATTAATTCGTAATGAATGAGTGCCGCAATTACAGCTGACAAATAATTAAGGATTCGATTGTTAGAGACCTTTCTGAGATCGATAACACAGGGATCCAGGCTGCGATATCTCTAACCGGGTTACGAACTGCCAAATATATTCCATCATAGAAATTTGGTCATTAACATTGTCGCTTAAGATTTATCAATCTAAAGAAACATATGACCGCATACTATTTAATTAATTAGATTGAATAAAGTTTAACACTTGGCATTGAAAAATGGAGATCGTGAATTGATGTTGCTCGAGCCGCGGGGGCGTAATTCTTGACGTACCAGGCTAGAATTCTGGAGTTCCCGGGTCGAACCCGGGCTGTGGCAATATTTTTTCACGATTTCTTTAGAATTTAAAAATCGTCAGGTCTGGTTGCCTCATTGATACTAAATGAATGAGTGAGGCAATTAGAGCTGACAAAGAATTAAAGATTCGATTGCTAGAGACCTTTCTGAGTGCGATAATACTGGGAACCGGGCGGCACTGACTCTAACCGGATTACAAACTGCCAAGAATATTCCATCATAGAAATTTTGTCAATAACATTGTCGCTTAAAATTTATCACTTTAAAGAAACATATGACCACATATTGATTAATTAATTAATCTGAATAAAGTTTAATGCTTGACATTAAGAAATAGAGATCGTGATTTGATGTTGCTAGAGCCGCGGTGGCGTAATTGGTAACATACCAGGCTAGAATTCTGGAGTTCCCGGGTCGAACCCGGGCTGTGGCAATATTTTTTCAAGATTTCTTTAGAATTTAAAAATCGTCAGGTCTTGTTGCCTCATTAATTCTAAATGAATCAGTAAGGCAATTAGATCTGACAAATAATTGAAGATTCGATTGTTAGAGATCTTTCTGAGTGCGATAACACAGGGATCCAGGCTGCGCTGACTCTAACGGGGTTACGAACTGCTAAAAATATTCCATCATCGAAATTTGGTCAATAACATTGTCGCTTAAGATTTATCACTCTAAAGAAACATATCACCGCATATTGATTAATTAATTAATATGAGTAAAGTTTTACACTTGACATTAAGAAATAGAGATCGTGAATTGATGTTGCTAGAGCCGCGGTGGCGCAATTGGTAACGTACCAGGCTGGAATTCTGGAGTTCCCGGTTCGAACCCGGGCTGTGGCAATAATTTTTCACGATTTCTTTAGAATTTAAAAATCGTCAGGTCTGGTTGCCTCATTAATTCTTAATGAATAAGTGCCGATATTACAGCTGAAAAATAATTAAGGATTCGATTGTTAGAGACCTTTCTGAGATCGATAACACAGGGATCCAGGCTGCGCTAACTCTTACCGGGTTACGAACTGCCAAAAATATTCCATCATAGAAATTTGGTCAATAACATTGTCGCTTAAGATTTATCACTCTAAAGAAAAATATGACCGCATATTGATTAACTAATTAATCTGAATAAAGTTTAACACTTGAAATTAAAAAATAGAGATCCTAAAATTGATGTTGCTAGAGCCGCGGGGGCGTAATTCGTAACGTACCAGGCCAGAATTCTGGAGTTCCCGGGTCGAACCCGGGCTATGGCGATATTTTTTCTCGATTTCTTTAGAATTTAAAAATCGTCAGGTCTGGTTGCCTTATTATTTCTAAATGAATGAATGAGGCAATTAGAGCTAACACATAATTAAAGATTGGATTGTTAGACATCTTTCTGAGATCGATAACACGAGGATCCAGGCGGCACTGACTCTAACCGGATTACGAACTGCCAAGAATATTCCATCATAGAAATTTGGTCAATAACATTGTCGCTTAAGATTTATCACTCTAAAGAAACATATGACCGCATATTGATTAATTAATTAATCTGAATAAAGTTTAAAGCTTGACATTAAGAAATAGAGATCGTGATTTGATGTTGCTAGAGCCGCGGTGGCGTAATAGGTAACATACCAGGCTAGAATTCTGGAGTTCCCGGTTCGAACTCGGGCTGTGGCAAAATTTTTTCACGATTTCTTTAGAATCAAAAAATCTCCAGGTCTGGTTGCCTTATTAATTCTTAATGAATGGGTGCGGCAATTAGAGCTGACAAATAATTAAAGATTCGATTGTTAGAAACCTTTCTGAAATCGATAACTCAGGGATCCAGGCGGCGCTGACTCTAACCGGGTTACGGAATGCCAAAAATATTCCATTATAGAAACTTGGTCGATAACATTGTCGCTTAAGATTTATCACTCTAAAGATACATATGACGGCATATTGATTAATTAATTAATCTGAATAAAATTTAACACTTGACATTAAAAAATAGAGATCGTGAATTGATGTTGCTAGAGCCGCGGGGGCGTAATTGGTAACGTACCAGGCTAGAATTCTGGAGTTCCGGGGTCGAACCCGGGCTATGGCAATATTTTTTCTCGATTTCTTTAGTATTTAAAAATCGTCAGGTCTGGTTGCCTAATTATTTCTAAATGAATGAGTGAGGCAATTAGAGCTGACAAATAATTAAAGATTGGATTGTTAGACATCTTTCTGAGATCGATAACACGAGGATCCAGGCATCACTGACTCTAACCGGATTACGAACTACCAAGAATATTCCATCATAGAAATTTGGTCAATAACATTGTCGCTTAAGATTTATCACTCTAAAGAAACATATGACCGCATATTGATTAATTAATTATTCTGAATAAAGTTTAATGCTTGACATTAAGAAATAGATATCGTGATTTGATGTTGCTAGAGCCGCGGTGGCGTAATTGGTAACATACCAGGCTAGAATTCTGGAGTTCCCGGTTCGAACCGGGGCTGTGGCAATATTTTTTCACGATTTCTTTAGAATTAAAAAATCGTCAGGTCTGGTTGCCTCATTAATTCTTAATGAATGGGTGCGGCAATTAGAGCTGACAAGTAATTAAAGATTCGATTCTTAGAAATCTTTCTGAGATCGATAACTCAGGGATCCAGGCGGCGCTGACTCTAACCGGGTTACGAACTGCCAAAAATATTCCATCATAGAAATTTGGTCAATAACATTGTCGCTTAAGATTTATCACTCTAAAGAAACATATGACCGCATATTGATTAACTAATTAATCTGAATAAAGTTTAACACTTGAAATTAAAAAATAAAGATCCTAAAATTGATGTTGCTAGAGCCGCGATGGCGTAATTGGTAACGTACCAGGCTAGAGATCTGGAGTTCCCGGTTAGAACCCGGGCTGTGGCAATATATTTTCATGATTTCTTTAGAATTTAAAAATCGTCAGGTCTTGTTGCCTCATTAATTCTAAATGAATCAGTAAGGCAATTAGAGCTGACAAATAATTGAAGATTCGATTGTTAGAGATCTTTCTGAGTGCGATAATACTGGGAACCGGGTGGCACTGACTCCAACCGGGTTACGAACTGTCAAAAATATTCCATCATAGAAATTTGGTCAATAACATTGTCGCTTAAGATTTGTCACTTTAAGGAAGGGTATGACCGCATAGTGATTGATTAATTAGGATGAATAAAGTTTAACACTTGACATTAAAAAATAGAGATCGTGATTTGATGTTGCTAGAGCCGCGGTGGCGTAATTGGTAACATACCAGGCTAGAATTCTGGAGTTCCCGGGTCGAACCCGGGCTGTGGCAATATTTTTTCACGATTTCTTTAGAATTTAAAAATCGTCAGGTCTGGTTGCCTCATTAATTCTTAATGAATGGGTGCGGCAATTAGAGCTGACAAATGATTAAAGATTCGATTGTTAGAGACCTTTCTGAGATCGATATCACAGGGATCCAGGCGGCGCTGACTCTAACCGGGTTACGAACTGCCAAAAATATTCCATCATAGAAATTTGGTCGATAACATTGTCGCTTAAGATTTATCACTCTAAAGAAACATATAACCGCATATTGATTAATTAATTAATATGAGTAAAGTTTTACACTTGACATTAAGAAATAGAGATCGTGAATTGATGTTGCTAGAGCCGCGGTGGCGCAATTGGTAACGTACCAGGCTGGAATTCTGGAGTTCCCGGTTCGAACCCGGGCTGTGGCAATAATTTTTCACGATTTCTTTAGAATTTAAAAATCGTCAGGTCAGGTTTCCTCATTAATTCTTAATGAATAAGTGCCGATATTACAGCTGAAAAATAATTAAGGATTCGATTGTTAGAGACCTTTCTGAGATCGATAACACAGGGATCCAGGCTGCGCTAACTCTTACCGGGTTACGAACTGCCAAAAATATTCCATCATAGAAATTTGGTCAATAACATTGTCGCTTAAGATTTATCACTCTAAAGAAAAATATGACCGCATATTGATTAACTAATTAATCTGAATAAAGTTTAACACTTGAAATTAAAAAATAGAGATCCTAAAATTGATGTTGCTAGAGCCGCGATGGCGTAATTGGTAACGTACCAGGCTAGAGATCTGGAGTTCCCGGTTAGAACCCGGGCTGTGGCAATATATTTTCATGATTTCTTTAGAATTTAAAAATCGGCAGGTCTTGTTGCCTCATTAATTCTAAATGAATCAGTAAGGCAATTAGAGCTGACAAATAATTGAAGATTCGATTGTTAGAGATCTTTCTGAGTGCGATAATACTGGGAACCGGGCAGCACTGACTCCAACCGGGTTACGAACTGTCAAAAATATTCCATCATAGAAATTTGGTCAATAACATTGTCGCTTAAGATTTGTCACTTTAAGGAAGGGTATGACCGCATAGTGATTGATTAATTAGACTGAATAAAGTTTAACACTTGACATTAAAAAATAGAAATCGTGATTTGATGTTGCTAGAGCCGCGGTGGCATAATTGGTAACATACCAGGCTAGAATTCTGGAGTTCCCGGGTCGAACCCGGGCTGTGGCAATATTTTTTCACGATTTCTTTAGAATTTAAAAATCGTCAGGTCTGGTTGCCTCATTAATTCTTAATGAATGGGTGCGGCAATTAGAGCTGACAAATGATTAAAGATTCGATAGTTAGAGACCTTTCTGAGATCGATATCACAGGGATCCAGGCGGCGCTGACTTTAACCGGGTTACGAACTGCCAAAAATATTCCATCATAGAAATTTGGTCGATAACATTGTCGCTTAAGATTTATCACTCTAAAGAAACATATCACCGCATATTGATTAATTAATTAATATGAATAAAGTTTTACACTTGACATTAAGAAATAGAGATCGTGAATTGATGTTGCTAGAGCCGCGGTGGCGCAATTGGTAACGTACCAGGCTGGAATTCTGGAGTTCCCGGTTCGAACCCGGGCTGTGGCAATAATTTTTCACGATTTCTTTAGAATTTCAAAATCGTCAGGTCTGGTTGCCTCATTAATTCTTAATGAATAAGTGCCGCAATTACAGCTGAAAAATAATTAAGGATTCGATTGTTAGAGACCTTTCTGAGATCGATAACACAGGGATCCAGGCTGCGCTAACTCTTACCGGGTTACGAACTGCCAAAAATATTCCATCATAGAAATTTGGTCAATAACATTGTCGCTTAAGATTTATCACTCTAAAGAAAAATATGACCGCATTATGATTAATTAATTAGACTAAATAAAGTTTAACACTTGGCATTGAAAATTAGAGATCGTGAATTGATGTTGCTCGAGCCGCGGGGGCGTAATTCGTGACGTACCAGGCTAGAATTCTGGAGTTCCCGGGTCGAACCCGGGCTGTGGCAATATTTTTTCACGATTTCTTTAGAATTTAAAAATCGTCAGGTCTGGTTGCCTCATTGATACTTAATGAATGAGTGAGGCAATTAGAGCTGACAAAGAATTGAAGATTCGATTGTTAGAGACCTTTCTGAGATCGATATCACAGGGATCCAGGCGGCGCTGACTCTAACCGGGTTACGAACTGCCAAAAATATTCCATCATAGAAATTTGGTCAATAACATTGTCGCTTAAGATTTATCACTCTAAAGAAACATATGACCGCATATTGATTAACTAATTAATCTGAATAAAGTTTAACACTTCAAATTAAAAAATAGATATCGTAAAATTGATGTTGCTAGAGCCGCGATGGCGTAATTGGTAACGTACCAGGCTAGAGATCTGGAGTTCCCGGTTAGAACCCGGGCTGTGGCAATATATTTTCATGATTTCTTTAGAATTTAAAAATCGTCAGGTCTTGTTGCCTCATTAATTCTAAATGAATCAGTAAGGCAATTAGAGCTGACAAATAATTGAAGATTCGATTGTTAGAGATCTTTCTGAGTGCGATAATACTGGGAACCGGGCGGCACTGACTCCAACCGGGTTACTAACTGTCAAAAATATTCCATCATAGAAATTTGGTCAATAACATTGTCGCTTAAGATTTGTCACTTTAAGGAAGGGTATGACCGCATAGTGATTGATTAATTAGACTGAATAAAGTTTGACACTTGACATTAAAAAATAGAGATCGTGAATTGATGTTGCTAGAGCCGCGATGGCGTAATTGGTAACATACCAGGCTAGAATTCTGGAGTTCCCGGGTCGAACCCGGGCTGTGGCAATATTTTTTCATGATTTCTTTAGAATTTAAAAATCGTCAGGTCTTGTTGCCTCATTAATTCTAAATGAATCAGTAAGGCAATTAGAGCTGACAAATAATTGAAGATTCGATTGTTAGAGACCTTTCTGAGATCGATATCACAGGGATCCAGGCGGCGCTGACTCTAACCGGGTTACGAACTGCCAAAAATATTCCATCATAGAAATTTGGTCAATAACATTGTCGCTTAAGATTTATCACTCTAAAGAAACATATGACCGCATATTGATTAACTAATTAATCTGAATAAAGTTTAACACTTCAAATTAAAAAATAGATATCGTAAAATTGATGTTGCTAGAGCCGCGATGGCGTAATTGGTAACGTACCAGGCTAGAGATTTGGAGTTCCCGGGTCGAACCCGGGCTGTGGCAATATTTTTTCACGATTTCTTTAGAATTTAAAAATCGTCAGGTCTGGTTGCCTCATTGATACTTAATGAATGAGTGAGGCAATTAGAGCTGACAAAGAATTAAAGATTCGATTGCTAGAGACATTTCTGAGTGCGATAATACTGGGAACCGGGCGGCACTGACTCCAACCGGGTTACGAACTGTCAAAAATATTCCATCATAGAAATTTGGTCAATAACATTGTCGCTTAAGATTTGTCACTTTAAGGAAGGGTATGACCGCATAGTGATTGATTAATTAGACTGAATAAAGTTTAACACTTGACATTAAAAAATAGAGATCGTGATTTGATGTTGCTAGAGCCGCGGTGGCATAATTGGTAACATACCAGGCTAGAATTCTGGAGTTCCCGGGTCGAACCCGGGCTGTGGCAATATTTTTTCACGATTTCTTTAGAATTTAAAAATCGTCAGGTCTGGTTGCCTCATTAATTCTTAATGAATGGGTGCGGCAATTAGAGCTGACAAATGATTAAAGATTCGATAGTTAGAGACCTTTCTCAGATCGATATCACAGGGATCCAGGCGGCGCTGACTCTAACCGGGTTACGAACTGCCAAAAATATTCCATCATAGAAATTTGGTCGATAACATTGTCGCTTAAGATTTATCACTCTAAAGAAACATATCACCGCATATTGATTAATTAATTAATATGAATAAAGTTTTACACTTGACATTAAGAAATAGAGATCGTGAATTGATGTTGCTAGAGCCGCGGTGGCGCAATTGGTAACGTACCAGGCTGGAATTCTGGAGTTCCCGGTTCGAACCCGGGCTGTGGCAATAATTTTTCACGATTTCTTTAGAATTTCAAAATCGTCAGGTCTGGTTGCCTCATTAATTCTTAATGAATAAGTGCCGCAATTACAGCTGAAAAATAATTAAGGATTCGATTGTTAGAGACCTTTCTGAGATCGATAACACAGGGATCCAGGCTGCGCTAACTCTTACCGGGTTACGAACTGCCAAAAATATTCCATCATAGAAATTTGGTCAATAACATTGTCGCTTAAGATTTATCACTCTAAAGAAAAATATGACCGCATTATGATTAATTAATTAGACTAAATAAAGTTTAACACTTGGCATTGAAAATTAGAGATCGTGAATTGATGTTGCTCGAGCCGCGGGGGCGTAATTCGTGACGTACCAGGCTAGAATTCTGGAGTTCCCGGGTCGAACCCGGGCTGTGGCAATATTTTTTCACGATTTCTTTAGAATTTAAAAATCGTCAGGTCTGGTTGCCTCATTGATACTTAATGAATGAGTGAGGCAATTAGAGCTGACAAAGAATTAAAGATTCGATTGTTAGAGACCTTTCTGAGATCGATATCACAGGGATCCAGGCGGCGCTGACTCTAACCGGGTTACGAACTGCCAAAAATATTCCATCATAGAAATTTGGTCAATAACATTGTCGCTTAAGATTTATCACTCTAAAGAAACATATGACCGCATATTGATTAACTAATTAATCTGAATAAAGTTTAACACTTCAAATTAAAAAATAGATATCGTAAAATTGATGTTGCTAGAGCCGCGATGGCGTAATTGGTAACGTACCAGGCTAGAGATCTGGAGTTCCCGGTTAGAACCCGGGCTGTGGCAATATATTTTCATGATTTCTTTAGAATTTAAAAATCGTCAGGTCTTGTTGCCTCATTAATTCTAAATGAATCAGTAAGGCAATTAGAGCTGACAAATAATTGAAGATTCGATTGTTAGAGATCTTTCTGAGTGCGATAATACTGGGAACCGGGCGGCACTGACTCCAACCGGGTTACTAACTGTCAAAAATATTCCATCATAGAAATTTGGTCAATAACATTGTCGCTTAAGATTTGTCACTTTAAGGAAGGGTATGACCGCATAGTGATTGATTAATTAGACTGAATAAAGTTTGACACTTGACATTAAAAAATAGAGATCGTGAATTGATGTTGCTAGAGCCGCGATGGCGTAATTGGTAATGTACCAGCCTAGAATTCTGAAGTTCCCGGTTCGAACCCGGGCTGTGGCAATAGTTTTCACGATTTCTTTAGAATTTAAAAATCGTCAGGTCTGGTTGCCTCATTGATACTTAATGAATGAGTGAGGCAATTAGAGCTGACAAAGAATTGAAGATTTGATTGTTAGAGACCTTTCTGAGATCGATATCACAGGGATCCAGGCGGCGCTGACTCTAACCGGGTTACGAACTGCCAAAAATATTCCATCATAGAAATTTGGTCAATTACATTGTCGCTTAAGATTTATCACTCTAAAGAAACATATGACCGCATATTGTTTAACTAATTAATCTGAATAAAGTTTAACACTTGACACTAAAAAATAGAGATCGTAAAATTGATGTTGCTAGAGCCGCGATAGCGTAATTGGTAACGTACCAGGCTAGAATTCTGGAGTTCCCGGTTAGAACCCGGGCTGTGGCAATAATTTTTCACGATTTCTTTAGAATTTGAAAATCGTCCGGTCTGGTTGCCTCATTAATTCGTAATGAATGAGTGCCGCAATTACAGCTGACAAATAATTAAGGATTCGATTGTTAGAGACCTTTCACAGATCGATAACACAGGGATCCAGGCTGCGATAACTCTAACCGGGTTACGAACTGCCAAATATATTCCATCATAGAAATTTGGTCATTAACATTGTCGCTTAAGATTTATCAATCTAAAGAAACATATGACCGCATACTATTTAATTAATTAGATTGAATAAAGTTTAACACTTGGCATTGAAAAATGGAGATCGTGAATTGATGTTGCTCGAGCCGCGGGGGCGTAATTCTTGACGTACCAGGCTAGAATTCTGGAGTTCCCGGGTCGAACCCGGGCTGTGGCAATATTTTTTCACGATTTCTTTAGAATTTAAAAATCGTCAGGTCTGGTTGCCTCATTGATACTAAATGAATGAGTGAGGCAATTAGAGCTGACAAAGAATTAAAGATTCGATTGCTAGAGACCTTTCTGAGTGCGATAATACTGGGAACCGGGCGGCACTGACTCTAACCGGATTACAAACTGCCAAGAATATTCCATCATAGAAATTTTGTCAATAACATTGTCGCTTAAAATTTATCACTTTAAAGAAACATATGACCACATATTGATTAATTAATTAATCTGAATAAAGTTTAATGCTTGACATTAAGAAATAGAGATCGTGATTTGATGTTGCTAGAGCCGCGGTGGCGTAATTGGTAACATACCAGGCTAGAATTCTGGAGTTCCCGGGTCGAACCCGGGCTGTGGCAATATTTTTTCATGATTTCTTTAGAATTTAAAAATCGTCAGGTCTTGTTGCCTCATTAATTCTAAATGAATCAGTAAGGCAATTAGAGCTGACAAATAATTGAAGATTCGATTGTTAGAGATCTTTCTGAGTGCGATAACACAGGGATCCAGGCTGCGCTGACTCTAACGGGGTTACGAACTGCTAAAAATATTCCATCATCGAAATTTAGTCAATAACATTGTCGCTTAAGATTTATCACTCTAAAGAAACATATGACCGCATATTGATTAATTAATTAGACTGAATAAAGTTTAACACTTGACATTAAAAAATAGAGATCGTGAATTGATGTTGCTAGAGCCGCGGGGGCGTAATTCGTAACGTACCAGGCCAGAATTCTGGAGTTCCCGGGTCGAACCCGGGCTATGGCGATATTTTTTCTCGATTTCTTTAGAATTTAAAAATCGTCAGGTCTGGTTGCCTTATTATTTCTAAATGAATGAATGAGGCAATTAGAGCTAACACATAATTAAAGATTGGATTGTTAGACATCTTTCTGAGATCGATAACACGAGGATCCAGGCGGCACTGACTCTAACCGGATTACGAACTGCCAAGAATATTCCATCATAGAAATTTGGTCAATAACATTGTCGCTTAAGATTTATCACTCTAAAGAAACATATGACCGCATATTGATTAATTAATTAATCTGAATAAAGTTTAAAGCTTGACATTAAGAAATAGAGATCGTGATTTGATGTTGCTAGAGCCGCGGTGGCGTAATAGGTAACATACCAGGCTAGAATTCTGGAGTTCCCGGTTCGAACTCGGGCTGTGGCAATATTTTTTCACGATTTCTTTAGAATTAAAAAATCTCCAGGTCTGGTTGCCTTATTAATTCTTAATGAATGGGTGCGGCAATTAGAGCTGACAAATAATTAAAGATTCGATTGTTAGAAACCTTTCTGAAATCGATAACTCAGGGATCCAGGCGGCGCTGACTCTAACCGGGTTACGGAATGCCAAAAATATTCCATCATAGAAACTTGGTCGATAACATTGTCGCTTAAGATTTATCACTCTAAAGATACATATGACGGCATATTGATTAATTAATTAATCTGAATAAAATTTAACACTTGACATTAAAAAATAGAGATCGTGAATTGATGTTGCTAGAGCCGCGGGGGCGTAATTGGTAACGTACCAGGCTAGAATTCTGGAGTTCCGGGGTCGAACCCGGGCTATGGCAATATTTTTTCTCGATTTCTTTAGTATTTAAAAATCGTCAGGTCTGGTTGCCTAATTATTTCTAAATGAATGAGTGAGGCAATTAGAGCTGACAAATAATTAAAGATTGGATTGTTAGACATCTTTCTGAGATCGATAACACGAGGATCCAGGCATCACTGACTCTAACCGGATTACGAACTACCAAGAATATTCCATCATAGAAATTTGGTCAATAACATTGTTGCTTAAGATTTATCACTCTAAAGAAACATATGACCGAATATTGATTAATTAATTATTCTGAATAAAGTTTAATGCTTGACATTAAGAAATAGATATCGTGATTTGATGTTGCTAGAGCCGCGGTGGCGTAATTGGTAACATACCAGGCTAGAATTCTGGAGTTCCCGGTTCGAACCCGGGCTGTGGCAATATTTTTTCACGATTTCTTTAGAATTAAAAAATCGTCAGGTCTGGTTGCCTCATTAATTCTTAATGAATGGGTGCGGCAATTAGAGCTGACAAGTAATTAAAGATTCGATTCTTAGAAATCTTTTTGAGATCGATAACTCAGGGATCCAGGCGGCGCTGACTCTAACCGGGTTACGAACTGCCAAAAATATTCCATCATAGAAATTTGGTCAATAACATTGTCGCTTAAGATTTATCACTCTAAAGAAACATATGACCGCATATTGATTAACTAATTAATCTGAATAAAGTTTAACACTTGAAATTAAAAAATAGAGATCCTAAAATTGATGTTGCTAGAGCCGCGATGGCGTAATTGGTAACGTACCAGGCTAGAGATCTGGAGTTCCCGGTTAGAACCCGGGCTGTGGCAATATATTTTCATGATTTCTTTAGAATTTAAAAATCGTCAGGTCTTGTTGCCTCATTAATTCTAAATGAATCAGTAAGGCAATTAGAGCTGACAAATAATTGAAGATTCGATTGTTAGAGATCTTTCTGAGTGCGATAATACTGGGAACCGGGCGGCACTGACTCCAACCGGGTTACGAACTGTCAAAAATATTCCATCATAGAAATTTGGTCAATAACATTGTCGCTTAAGATTTGTCACTTTAAGGAAGGGTATGACCGCATAGTGATTGATTAATTAGACTGAATAAAGTTTAACACTTGACATTAAAAAATAGAGATCGTGATTTGATGTTGCTAGAGCCGCGGTGGCGTAATTGGTAACATACCAGGCTAGAATTCTGGAGTTCCCGGGTCGAACCCGGGCTGTGGCAATATTTTTTCACGATTTCTTTAGAATTTAAAAATCGTCAGGTCTGGTTGCCTCATTAATTCTTAATGAATGGGTGCGGCAATTAGAGCTGACAAATGATTAAAGATTCGATTGTTAGAGACCTTTCTGAGATCGATATCACAGGGATCCAGGCGGCGCTGACTCTAACCGGGTTACGAACTGCCAAAAATATTCCATCATAGAAATTTGGTCGATAACATTGTCGCTTAAGATTAATCACTCTAAAGAAACATATCACCGCATATTGATTAATTAATTAATATGAATAAAGTTTTACACTTGACATTAAGAAATAGAGATCGTGAATTGATGTTGCTAGAGCCGCGGTGGCGCAATTGGTAACGTACCAGGCTGGAATTCTGGAGTTCCCGGTTCGAACCCGGGCTGTGGCAATAATTTTTCACGATTTCTTTAGAATTTAAAAATCGTCAGGTCTGGTTGCCTCATTAATTCTTAATGAATAAGTGCCGCAATTACAGCTGAAAAATAATTAAGGATTCGATTGTTAGAGACCTTTCTGAGATCGATAACACAGGGATCCAGGCTGCGCTAACTCTTACCGGGTTACGAACTGCCAAAAATATTCCATCATAGAAATTTGGTCAATAACATTGTCGCTTAAGATTTATCACTCTAAAGAAAAATATGACCGCATTATGATTAATTAATTAGACTAAATAAAGTTTAACACTTGGCATTGAAAATTAGAGATCGTGAATTGATGTTGCTCGAGCCGCGGGGGCGTAATTCGTGACGTACCAGGCTAGAATTCTGGAGTTCCCGGGTCGAACCCGGGCTGTGGCAATATTTTTTCACGATTTCTTTAGAATTTAAAAATCGTCAGGTCTGGTTGCCTCATTGATGCTTAATGAATGAGTGAGGCAATTAGAGCTGACAAAGAATTGAAGATTCGATTGTTAGAGACCTTTCTGAGATCGATATCACAGGGATCCAGGCGGCGCTGACTCTAACCGGGTTACGAACTGCCAAAAATATTCCATCATAGAAATTTGGTCAATAACATTGTCGCTTAAGATTTATCACTCTAAAGAAACATATGACCGCATATTGATTAACTAATTAATCTGAATAAAGTTTAACACTTCAAATTAAAAAATAGATATCGTAAAATTCATGTTGCTAGAGCCGCGATGGCGTAATTGGTAACGTACCAGGCTAGAGATTTGGAGTTCCCGGGTCGAACCCGGGCTGTGGCAATATTTTTTCACGATTTCTTTAGAATTTAAAAATCGTCAGGTCTGGTTGCCTCATTGATACTTAATGAATGAGTGAGGCAATTAGAGCTGACAAAGAATTAAAGATTCGATTGCTAGAGACCTTTCTGAGTGCGATAATACTGGGAACCGGGCGGCACTGACTCCAACCGGGTTACGAACTGTCAAAAATATTCCATCATAGAAATTTGGTCAATAACATTGTCGCTTAAGATTTATCACTTTAAGGAAGGGTATGACCGCATAGTGATTGATTAATTAGACTGAATAAAGTTTAACACTTGACATTAAAAAATAGAGATCGTGAATTGATGTTGCTAGAGCCGCGATGGCGTAATTGGTAATGTACCAGGCTAGAATTCTGGAGTTCCCGGTTAGAACCCGGGCTGTGGCAATATATTTTCATGATTTCTTTAGAATTTAAGAATCGTGAGGTCTTGTTGCTTCATTAATTCTAAATGAATCAGTAAGGCAATTAGAGCTGACAAATAATTGAAGATTCGATTGTTAGAGATCTTTCTGAGTGCGATAACACAGGGATCCAGGCTGCGCTGACTCTAACCGGGTTACGAACTGCCAAAAATATTCCATCATCGAAATTTGGTCAATAACATTGTCGCTTAAGATTTATCACTCTAAAGAAACATATGACCGCATATTGATTAATTAATTAATCTGAATAAAGTTTAATGCTTGACATTAAGAAATAGAGATCGTGATTTGATGTTGCTAGAGCCGCGGTGGCGTAATTGGTAACATACCAGGCTAGAATTCTGGAGTTCCCGGGTCGAACCCGGGCTGTGGCAATATTTTTTCACGATTTCTTTAGAATTTAAAAATCGTCAGGTCTGGTTGCCTCATTAATTCTTAATGAATGGTCGCGGCAATTAGAGCTGACAAATGATTAAAGATTCGATTGTTAGAGACCTTTCTGAGATCGATATCACAGGGATCCAGGCGGCGCTGACTCTAACCGGGTTACGAACTGCCAAAAATATTCCATCATAGAAATTTGGTCAATAACATTGTCGCTTAAGATTTATCACTCTAAAAAAACATATGACCGCATATTGATTAACTAATTAATCTGAATAAAGTTTAACACTTGACATTAAAAAATAGAGATCGTAAAATTGATGTTGCTAGAGCCGCGATAGCGTAATTGGTAACGTACCAGGCTAGAATTCTGGAGTTCCCGGTTGGAACCCGGGCTGTGGCAATATATTTTCATGATTTCTTTAGAATTTAAAAATCGTCAGGTCTTGTTGCCTCATTAATTCTAAATGAATCAGTAAGGCAATTAGAGCTGACAAATAATTGAAGATTCGATTGTTAGAGATCTTTCTGAGTGCGATAACACAGGGATCCAGGCTGCGCTGACTCTAACGGGGTTACGAACTGCTAAAAATATTCCATCATCGAAATTTGGTCAATAACATTGTCGCTTAAGATTTATCACTCTAAAGAAACATGTAACCGCATATTGATTAATTAATTAGACTGAATAAAGTTTAACACTTGACATTAAAAAATAGAGATCGTGAATTGATGTTGCTAGAGCCGCGGGGGCGTAATTCGTAACGTACCAGGCCAGAATTCTGGAGTTCCCGGGTCGAACCCGGGCTATGGCGATATTTTTTCTCGATTTCTTTAGAATTTAAAAATCGTCAGGTCTGGTTGCCTTATTATTTCTAAATGAATGAATGAGGCAATTAGAGCTAACACATAATTAAAGATTGGATTGTTAGACATCTTTCTGAGATCGATAACACGAGGATCCAGGCGGCACTGACTCTAACCGGATTACGAACTGCCAAGAATATTCCATCATAGAAATTTGGTCAATAACATTGTCGCTTAAGATTTATCACTCTAAAGAAACATATGACCGCATATTGATTAATTAATTAATCTGAATAAAGTTTAAAGCTTGACATTAAGAAATAGAGATCGTGATTTGATGTTGCTAGAGCCGCGGTGGCGTAATAGGTAACATACCAGGCTAGAATTCTGGAGTTCCCGGTTCGAACTCGGGCTGTGGCAAAATTTTTTCACGATTTCTTTAGAATTAAAAAATCTCCAGGTCTGGTTGCCTTATTAATTCTTAATGAATGGGTGCGGCAATTAGAGCTGACAAATAATTAAAGATTCGATTGTTAGAAACCTTTCTGAAATCGATAACTCAGGGATCCAGGTGGCGCTGACTCTAACCGGGTTACGGAATGCCAAAAATATTCCATCATAGAAACTTGGTCGATAACATTGTCGCTTAAGATTTATCACTCTAAAGATACATATGACGGCATATTGATTAATTAATTAATCTGAATAAAATTTAACACTTGACATTAAAAAATAGAGATCGTGAATTGATGTTGCTAGAGCCGCGGGGGCGTAATTGGTAACGTACCAGGCTAGAATTCTGGAGTTCCGGGGTCGAACCCGGGCTATGGCAATATTTTTTCTCGATTTCTTTAGTATTTAAAAATCGTCAGGTCTGGTTGCCTCATTATTTCTAAATGAATGAGTGAGGCAATTAGAGCTGACAAATAATTAAAGATTGGATTGTTAGACATCTTTCTGAGATCGATAACACGAGGATCCAGGCATCACTGACTCTAACCGGATTACGAACTACCAAGAATATTCCATCATAGAAATTTGGTCAATAACATTGTCGCTTAAGATTTATCACTCTAAAGAAACATATGACCGCATATTGATTAATTAATTATTCTGAATAAAGTTTAATGCTTGACATTAAGAAATAGATATCGTGATTTGATGTTGCTAGAGCCGCGGTGGCGTAATTGGTAACATACCAGGCTAGAATTCTGGAGTTCCCGGTTCGAACCCGGGCTGTGGCAATATTTTTTCACGATTTCTTTAGAATTAAAAAATCGTCAGGTCTGGTTGCCTCATTAATTCTTAATGAATGGGTGCGGCAATTAAAGCTGACAAGTAATTAAAGATTCGATTCTTAGAAATCTTTCTGAGATCGATAACTCAGGGATCCAGGCGGCGCTGACTCTAACCGGGTTACGAACTGCCAAAAATATTCCATCATAGAAATTTGGTCAATAACATTGTCGCTTAAGATTTATCACTCTAAAGAAACATATGACCGCATATTGATTAACTAATTAATCTGAATAAAGTTTAACACTTGAAATTAAAAAATAGAGATCCTAAAATTGATGTTGCTAGAGACGCGATAGCGTAATTGGTAACGTACCAGGCTAGAGATCTGGAGTTCCCGGTTAGAACCCGGGCTGTGGCAATATATTTTCATGATTTCTTTAGAATTTAAAAATCGTAAGGTCTTGTTGCCTCATTAATTCTAAATGAATCAGTAAGGCAATTAGAGCTGACAAATAATTGAAGATTCGATTGTTAGAGATCTTTCTGAGTGCGATAATACTGGGAACCGGGCGGCACTGACTCCAACCGGGTTACGAACTGTCAAAAATATTCCATCATAGCATAGTGATTGATTAATTAGACTGAATAAAGTTTAACACTTGACATTAAAAAATAGAGATCGTGAATTGATGTTGCTAGAGCCGCGATGGCGTAATTGGTAATGTACCAGGCTAGAATTCTGAAGTTCCCGGTTCGAACCCGGGCTGTGGCAATAGTTTTCACGATTTCTTTAGAATTTAAAAATCGTCAGGTCTGGTTGCCTCATTGATATTTAATGAATGAGTGCGGCAATTAGAGCTGAGAAATAATTAAAGATTCGATTGTTAGAAACCTTTCTGAGATCGATAACTCATGGATCCAGGCGGCGCTGACTCTAACCGGGTTACGAACTGCCAAAAATATTCCATCATAGAAATTTGGTCGATAACATTGTCGCTTAAGATTTATCGACCTAAAGATACATATGACCGCTTATTGATTAATTAATTAATCTGAATAAAGTTTAACACTTGACATTAAAAAATAGAGATCGTGAATTGATGTTGCTAGAGCCGCGGTGGCGTAATTGGTAACGTACCAGGCTAGATTTCTGGAGTTCCCGGTTAGAACCCGGGCTGTAGCAATATATTTTCACGATTTATTTGGAATTCAAAAATCGTCAGGTCTAGTTGCCTCATTAATTCTTAATGAATGAGTGAAGCAATTAGAGCTGACTAATAATTAAAGATTCGATTGTTAGAGATCTTTCTGAGATCGATAACACACGGAACCAGGCGGCACTGACTCCAACCGGGTTACGAACTGCCAAAAATATTCCATCATAGAAATTTGGTCGATAACATTGTCGCTTAAGATTTATCACTCTAAAGAAACATATGACCGCATAATAATTAATTAATTGGACTAAATAAAGTTTAACACTTGGCATTGAAAAATAGAGATCGTGCATTGATGTTGCTCGAGCCGCGGGGGCGTAATTCGTAACGTACCAGGCTAGAATTCTGGAGTTCCCGGTTAGAACCCGGGCTGTGGCAATATATTTTCATGATTTCTTTAGAATTTAAAAATCGTGAGGTCTTGTTGCTTCATTAATTCTAAATGAATCAGTAAGGCAATTAGAGCTGACAAATAATTGAAGATTCGATTGTTAGAGATCTTTCTGAGTGCGATAACACAGGGATCCAGGCTGCGCTGACTCTAACCGGGTTACGAACTGCCAAAAATATTCCATCATCGAAATTTGGTCAATAACATTGTCGCTTAAGATTTATCACTCTAAAGAAACATATGACCGCATATTGATTAATTAATTAGACTGAATAAAGTTTAACACTTGACATTAAAAAATAGAGATCGTGAATTGATGTTGCTAGAGCCGCGAAGGCGTAATTCGTAACGTACCAGGCTAGAATTCTGGAATTCCCGGGTCGAACCCGGGCTATGGCAATATTTTTTCTCGATTTCTTTAGAATTTAAAAATCGTCAGGTCTGGTTGCCTCATCATTTCTAAATGAATGAGTGAGGCAATTAGAGCTGACAAATAATTAAAGATTGGATTGTTAGACATCTTTCTGAGATCGATAACACGAGGATCCAGGCGGCACTGACTCTAACCGGATTACAAACTGCCAAGAATATTCCATCATAGAAATTTTGTCAATAACATTGTCGCTTAAAATTTATCACTTTAAAGAAACATATGACCACATATTGATTAATTAATTAATCTGAATAAAGTTTAATGCTTGACATTAAGAAATAGAGATCGTGATTTGATGTTGCTAGAGCCGCGGTGGCGTAATTGGTAACATACCAGGCTAGAATTCTGGAGTTCCCGGGTCGAACCCGGGCTGTGGCAATATGTTTTCACGATTTCTTTAGAATTTAAAAATCGTCAGGTCTGGTTGCCTCATTAATTCTTAATGAATGGGTGCGGCAATTAGAGCTGACAAATGATTAAAGATTCGATTGTTAGAGACCTTTCTGAGATCGATATCACAGGGATCCAGGCGGCGCTGACTCTAACCGGGTTACGAACTGCCAAAAATATTCCATCATAGAAATTTGGTCAATAACATTGTCGCTTAAGATTTATCACTCTAAAAAAACATATGACCGCATATTGATTAACTAATTAATCTGAATAAAGTTTAATACTTGACATTAAAAAATAGAGATCGTAAAATTGATGTTGCTAGAGTCGCGATAGCGTAATTGGTAACGTACCAGGCTAGAATTCTGGAGTTCCCGGTTAGAACCCGGGCTGTGGCAATATATTTTCATGATTTCTTTAGAATTTAAAAATCGTCAGGTCTTGTTGCCTCATTAATTCTAAATGAATCAGTAAGGCAATTAGAGCTGACAAATAATTGAAGATTCGATTGTTAGAGATCTTTCTGAGTGCGATAACACAGGGATCCAGGCTGCGCTGACTCTAACCGGGTTACGAACTGCTAAAAATATTCCATCATCGAAATTTGGTCAATAACATTGTCGCTTAAGATTTATCACTCTAAAGAAACATATGACCGCATATTGATTAATTAATTAGACTGAATAAAGTTTAACACTTGACATTAAAAAATAGAGATCGTGAATTGATGTCGCTAGAGCCGCGGGGGCGTAATTCGTAACGTACCAGGCCAGAATTCTGGAGTTCCCGGGTCGAACCCGGGCTATGGCGATATTTTTTCTCGATTTCTTTAGAATTTAAAAATCGTCAGGTCTGGTTGCCTTATTATTTCTAAATGAATGAATGAGGCAATTAGAGCTAACAAATAATTAAAGATTGGATTGTTAGACATCTTTCTGAGATCGATAACACGAGGATCCAGGCGGCACTGACTCTAACCGGATTACGAACTGCCAAGAATATTCCATCATAGAAATTTGGTCAATAACATTGTCGCTTAAGATTTATCACTCTAAAGAAACATATGACCGCATATTGATTAATTAATTAATCTGAATAAAGTTTAAAGCTTGACATTAAGAAATAGAGATCGTGATTTGATGTTGCTAGAGCCGCGGTGGCGTAATAGGTAACATACCAGGCTAGAATTCTGGAGTTCCCGGTTCGAACTCGGGCTGTGGCAAAATTTTTTCACGATTTCTTTAGAATTAAAAAATCTCCAGGTCTGGTTGCCTTATTAATTCTTAATGAATGGGTGCGGCAATTAGAGCTGACAAATAATTAAAGATTCGATTGTTAGAAACCTTTCTGAAATCGATAACTCAGGGATCCAGGCGGCGCTGACTCTAACCGGGTTACGGAATGCCAAAAATATTCCATCATAGAAATTTGGTCGATAACATTGTCGCTTAAGATTTATCACTCTAAAGATACATATGACGGCATATTGATTAATTAATTAATCTGAATAAAGTTTAACACTTGACATTAAAAAATAGAGATCGTGAATTGATGTTGCTAGAGCCGCGGGGGCGTAATTGGTAACGTACCAGGCTAGAATTCTGGAGTTCCGGGGTCGAACCCGGGCTATGGCAATATTTTTTCTCGATTTCTTTAGTATTTAAAAATCGTCAGGTCTGGTTGCCTCATTATTTCTAAATGAATGAGTGAGGCAATTAGAGCTGACAAATAATTAAAGATTGGATTGTTAGACATCTTTCTGAGATCGATAACACGAGGATCCAGGCATCACTGACTCTAACCGGATTACGAACTACCAAGAATATTCCATCATAGAAATTTGGTCAATTAAATTGTCGCTTAAGATTTATCACTCTAAAGAAACATATGACCGCATATTGATTAATTAATTATTCTGAATAAAGTTTAATGCTTGACATTAAGAAATAGATATCGTGATTTGATGTTGCTAGAGCCGCGGTGACGTAATTGGTAACATACCAGGCTAGAATTCTGGAGTTCCCGGTTCGAACCCGGGCTGTGGCAATATTTTTTCACGATTTCTTTAGAATTAAAAAATCGTCAGGTCTGGTTGCCTCATTAATTCTTAATGAATGGGTGCGGCAATTAGAGCTGACAAGTAATTAAAGATTCGATTCTTAGAAATCTTTCTGAGATCGATAACTCAGGGATCCAGGCGGCGCTGACTCTAACCGGGTTACGAACTGCCAAAAATATTCCATCATAGAAATTTGGTCGATAACATTGTCGCTTAAGATTTATCACTCTAAAGATACATATGACGGCATATTGATCAATTAATTAATCTGAATAAAGTTTAACACTTGACATTAAAAAATAGAGATCGTGAATTGATGTTGCTAGAGCCGCGGGGGCGTAATTGGTAACGTACCAGGCTAGAATTCTGGAGTTCCGGGGTCGAACCCGGGCTATGGCAATATTTTTTCTCGATTTCTTTAGAATTTAAAAATCGTCAGGTCTTGTTGCCTCATTAATTCTAAATGAATCAGTAAGGCAATTAGAGCTGACAAATAATTGAAGATTCGATTGTTAGAGATCTTTCTGAGTGCGATAACACAGGGATCCAGGCTGCGCTGACTCTAACCGGGTTACGAACTGCTAAAAATATTCCATCATCGAAATTTGGTCAATAACATTGTCGCTTAAGATTTATCACTCTAAAGAAACATATGACCGCATATTGATTAATTAATCAGACTGAATAAAGTTTAACACTTGACATTAAAAAATAGAGATCGTGAATTGATGTTGCTAGAGCCGCGGGGGCGTAATTCGTAACGTACCAGGCCAGAATTCTAGAGCTCCCGGGTCGAACCCGGGCTATGGCGATTTTTTTTCTCGATTTCTTTAGATTTTAAAAATCGTCAGGTCTGGTTGCCTTATTATTTCTAAATGAATGAATGAGGCAATTAGAGCTAACAAATAATTAAAGATTGGATTGTTAGACATCTTTCTGAGATCGATAACACGAGGATCCAGGCGGCACTGACTCTAACCGGATTACGAACTGCCAAGAATATTCCATCATAGAAATTTGGTCAATAACATTGTCGCTTAAGATTTATCACTCTAAAGAAACATATGACCGCATATTGATTAATTAATTATTCTGAATAAAGTTTAATGCTTGACATTAAGAAATAGATATCGTGATTTGATGTTGCTAGAGCCGCGGTGGCGTAATTGGTAACATACCAGGCTAGAATTCTGGAGTTCCCGGTTCGAACCCGGGCTGTAACAATATTTTTTCACGATTTCTTTAGAATTAAAAAATCGTCAGGTCTGGTTGCCTCATTAATTCTTAATGAATGGGTGCGGCAATTAGAGCTGACAAGTAATTAAAGATTCGATTCTTAGAAATCTTTCTGAGATCGATAACTCAGGGATCCAGGCGGCGCTGACTCTAACCGGGTTACGAACTGCCAAAAATATTCCATCATAGAAATTTGGTCAATAACATCGTCGCTTAAGATTTATCACTCTAAAGAAACATATGACCGCATATTGATTAACTAATTAATCTGAATAAAGTTTAACACTTGAAATTAAAAAATAGAGATCCTAAAATTGATGTTGCTAGAGCCGCGATGGCGTAATTGGTAACGTACCAGGCTAGAGATCTGGAGTTCCCGGTTAGAACCCGGGCTGTGGCAATATATTTTCATGATTTCTTTAGAATTTAAAAATCGTCAGGTCTTGTTGCCTCATTAATTCTAAATGAATCAGTAAGGCAATTAGAGCTGACAAATAATTGAAGATTCGATTGTTAGAGATCTTTCTGAGTGCGATAATACTGGGAACCGGGCGGCACTGACTCCAACCGGGTTACGAACTGTCAAAAATATTCCATCATAGAAATTTGGTCAATAACATTGTCGCTTAAGATTTGTCACTTTAAGGAAGGGTATGACCGCATAGTGATTGATTAATTAGACTGAATAAAGTTTAACACTTGACATTAAAAAATAGAGATCGTGAATTGATGTTGCTAGAGCCGCGATGGCGTAATTGGTAATGTACCAGGCTCGAATTCTGAAGTTCCCGGTTCGAACCCGGGCTGTGGCAATAGTTTTCACGATTTCTTTAGAATTTAAAAATCGTCAGGTCTGGTTGCCTCATTGATATTTAATGAATGAGTGCGGCAATTAGAGCTGAGAAATAATTAAAGATTCGATTGTTAGAAACCTTTCTGAGATCGATAACTCATGGATCCAGGCGGCGCTGACTCTAACCGGGTTACGAACTGCCAAAAATATTCCATCATAGAAATTTGGTCGATAACATTGTCGCTTAAGATTTATCACCCTAAAGATACATATGACCGCTTATTGATTAATTAATTAATCTGAATAAAGTTTAACACTTGACATTAAAAAATAGAGATCGTGAATTGATGTTGCTAGAGCCGCGGTGGCGTAATTGGTAACGTACCAGGCTAGATTTCTGGAGTTCCCGGTTAGAACCCGGGCTGTAGCAATATATTTTCACGATTTATTTAGAATTCAAAAATCGTCAGGTCTAGTTGCCTCATTAATTCTTAATGAATGAGTGAAGCAATTAGAGCTGACTAATAATTAAAGATTCGATTGTTAGAGATCTTTCTGAGATCGATAACACACGGAACCAGGCGGCACTGACTCCAACCGGGTTACGAACTGCCAAAAATATTCCATCGTAGAAATTTGGTCGATAACATTGTCGCTTAAGATTTATCACTCTAAAGAAACATATGACCGCATAATAATTAATTAATTGGACTAAATAAAGTTTAACACTTGGCATTGAAAAATAGAGATCGTGAATTGATGTTGCTCGAGCCGCGGGGGCGTATTTCGTAACGTACCAGGCTAGAATTCTGGAATTCCCGGTTAGAACCCGGGCTGTGGCAATATATTTTCATGATTTCTTTAGAATTTAAAAATCGTGAGGTCTTGTTGCTTCATTAATTCTAAATGAATCAGTAAGGCAATTAGAGCTGACAAATAATTGAAGATTCGATTGTTAGAGATCTTTCTGAGTGCGATAACACAGGGATCCAGGCTGCGCTGACTCTAACCGGGTTACGAACTGCCAAAAATATTCCATCATCGAAATTTGGTCAATAACATTGTCGCTTAAGATTTATCACTCTAAAGAAACATATGACCGCATATTGATTAATTAATTAGACTGAATAAAGTTTAACACTTGACATTAAAAAATAGAGATCGTGAATTGATGTTGCTAGAGCCGCGAAGGCGTAATTCGTAACGTACCAGGCTAGAATTCTGGAATTCCCGGGTTGAACCCGGGCTATGGCAATATTTTTTCTCGATTTCTACAGAATTTAAAAATCGTCTGGTCTGGTTGCCTCATTAATTCTTAATGAATGGGTGCGGCAATTAGAGCTGACAAATGATTAAAGATTCGATTGTTAGAGACCTTTCTGAGATCGATATCACAGGGATCCAGGCGGCGCTGACTCTAACCGGGTTACGAACTGCCAAAAATATTCCATCATAGAAATTTGGTCAATAACATTGTCGCTTAAGATTTATCACTCTAAAAAAACATATGACCGCATATTGATTAACTAATTAATCTGAATAAAGTTTAACACTTGACATTAAAAAATAGAGATCGTAAAATTGATGTTGCTAGAGCCGCGATAGCGTAATTGGTAACGTACCAGGCTAGAATTCTGGAGTTCCCGGTTAGAACCCGGGCTGTGGCAATATATTTTCATGATTTCTTTAGAATTTAAAAATCGTCAGGTCTTGTTGCCTCATTAATTCTAAATGAATCAGTAAGGCAATTAGAGCTGACAAATAATTGAAGATTCGATTGTTAGAGATCTTTCTGAGTGCGATAACACAGGGATCCAGGCTGCGCTGACTCTAACCGGGTTACGAACTGCTAAAAATATTCCATCATCGAAATTTGGTCAATAACATTGTCGCTTAAGATTTATCACTCTAAAGAAACATATGACCGCATATTGATTAATTAATTAGACTGAATAAAGTTTAACACTTGACATTAAAAAATAGAGATCGTGAATTGATGTTGCTAGAGCCGCGGGGGCGTAATTCGTAACGTACCAGGCCAAAATTCTGGAGTTCCCGGGTCGAACCCGGGCTATGGCGATATTTTTTCTCGATTTCTTTAGAATTTAAAAATCGTCAGGTCTGGTTGCCTTATTATTTCTAAATGAATGAATGAGGCAATTAGAGCTAACAAATAATTAAAGATTGGATTGTTAAACATCTTTCTGAGATCGATAACACGAGGATCCAGGCGGCACTGACTCTAACCGGATTACGAACTGCCAAGAATATTCCATCATAGAAATTTGGTCAATAACATTGTCGCTTAAGATTTATCACTCTAAAGAAACATATGACCGCATATTGATTAATTAATTAATCTGAATAACGTTTAAAGCTTGACGTTAAGAAATAGAGATCGTGATTTGATGTTGCTAGAGCCGCGGTGGCGTAATAGGTAACATACCAGGCTAGAATTCTGGAGTTCCCGGTTCGAACTCGGGCTGTGGCAAAATTTTTTCACGATTTCTTTAGAATTAAAAAATCTCCAGGTCTGGTTGCCTTATTAATTCTTAATGAATGGGTGCGGCAATTAGAGCTGACAAATAATTAAAGATTCGATTGTTAGAAACCTTTCTGAAATCGATAACTCAGGGATCCAGGCGGCGCTGACGCTAACCGGGTTACGGAATGCCAAAAATATTCCATCATAGAAATTTGGTCGATAACATTGTCGCTCAAGATTTATCACTCTAAATATACATATGACGGCATATTGATTAATTAATTAATCTGAATAAAATTTAACACTTGACATTAAAAAATAGAGATCGTGAATTGATGTTGCTAGAGCCGCGGGGGCGTAATTGGTAACGTACCAGGCTAGAATTCTGGAGTTCCGGGGTCGAACCCGGGCTATGGCAATATTTTTTCTCGATTTCTTTAGTATTTAAAAATCGTCAGGTCTGGTTGCCTCATTATTTCTAAATGAATGAGTGAGGCAATTAGAGCTGACAAATAATTAAAGATTGGATTGTTAGACATCTTTCTGAGATCGATAACACAGGGAACCGGGCGGCACTGACTCTAACCGGGTTACGAACTACCAAAAATATTCCATCATAGAAATTTGGTCGATAACATTGTCGCTTAAGATTTATCACTCTAAAGAAACATATGACCGCATATTGATTAATTAATCAATATGAATAAAGTTTTACACTTGACATTAAGAAATAGAGATCGTAAAATTGATGTTGCTAGAGCCGCGATAGCGTAATTGGTAACGTACCAGGCTAGAATTCTGGAGTTCCCGGTTCGAACCCGGGCTGTGGCAATAATTTTTCACGATTTCTTTAGAATTTGAAAATCGTCCGGTCTGGTTGCCTCATTAATTCGTAATGAATGAGTGCCGCAATTACAGCTGACAAATAATTAAGGATTCGATTGTTAGAGACCTTTCTGAGATCGATAACACAGGGATCCAGGCTGCGATAACTCTAACCGGGTTACGAACTGCCAAAAGTATTCCATCATAGAAATTTGGTCATTAACATTGTCGCTTAAGATTTATCAATCTAAAGAAACATATGACCGCATACTAATTAATTAATTAGATTAAATAAAGTTTAACACTTGGCATTAAAAAATGGAGATCGTGAATTGATGTTGCTCGAGCCGCGGGGGCGTAATTCTTGACGTACCAGGCTAGAATTCTGGAGTTCCCGGGTCGAACCCGGGCTGTGACAATATTTTTTCACGATTTCTTTAGAATTTAAAAATCGTCAGGTCTGGTTGCCTCATTGATACTTAATGAATGAGTGAGGCAATTAGAGCTGACAAATAATTAAAGATTGGATTGTTAGACATCTTTCTGAGATCGATAACACGAGGATCCAGGCGGCACTGACTCTAACCGGATTACAAACTGCCAAGAATATTCCATCATAGAAATTTTGTCAATAACATTGTCGCTTAAAATTTATCACTTTAAAGAAACATATGACCACATATTGATTAATTAATTAATCTGAATAAAGTTTAATGCTTGACATTAAGAAATAGAGATCGTGATTTGATGTTGCTAGAGCCGCGGTGGCGTAATTGGTAACATACCAGGCTAGAATTCTGGAGTTCCCGGGTCGAACCCGGGCTGTGGCAATATTTTTTCACGATTTCTTTAGAATTTAAAAATCGTCAGGTCTGGTTGCCTCATTAATTCTTAATGAATGGGTGCGGCAATTAGAGCTGACAAATGATTAAAGATTCGATTGTTAGAGACCTTTCTGAGATCGATATCACAGGGATCCAGGCGGCGCTGACTCTAACCGGGTTACGAACTGCCAAAAATATTCCATCATAGAAATTTGGTCAATAACATTGTCGCTTAAGATTTATCACTCTAAAAAAACATATGACCGCATATTGATTAACTAATTAATCTGAATAAAGTTTAACACTTGACATTAAAAAATAGAGATCGTAAAATTGATGTTGCTAGAGCCGCGATAGCGTAATTGGTAACGTACCAGGCTAGAATTCTGGAGTTCCCGGTTAGAACCCGGGCTGTGGCAATATATTTTCATGATTTCTTTAGAATTTAAAAATCGTCAGGTCTTGTTGCCTCATTAATTCTAAATGAATCAGTAAGGCAATTAGAGCTGACAAATAATTGAAGATTCGATTGTTAGAGATCTTTCTGAGTGCGATAACACAGGGATCCAGGCTGCGCTGACTCTAACCGGGTTACGAACTGCTAAAAATATTCCATCATCGAAATTTGGTCAATAACATTGTCGCTTAAGATTTATTACTCTAAAGAAACATATGACCGCATATTGATTAATTAATTAGACTGAATAAAGTTTAACACTTGACATTAAAAAATAGAGATCGTGAATTGATGTTGCTAGAGCCGCGGGGGCGTAATTCGTAACGTACCAGGCCAGAATTCTGGAGTTCCCGGGTCGAACCCGGGCTATGGCGATATTTTTTCTCGATTTCTTTAGAATTTAAAAATCGTCAGGTCTGGTTGCCTTATTATTTCTAAATGAATGAATGAGGCAATTAGAGCTAACAAATAATTAAAGATTGGATTGTTAGACATCTTTCTGAGATCGATAACACGAGGATCCAGGCTGCACTGACTCTAACCGGATTACGAACTGCCAAGAATATTCCATCATAGAAATTTGGTCAATAACATTGTCGCTTAAGATTTATGACTCTAAAGAAACATATGACCGCATATTGATTAATTAATTAATCTGAATAAAGTTTAAAGCTTGACATTAAGAAATAGAGATCGTGATTTGATGTTGCTAGAGCCGCGGTGGCGTAATAGGTAACATACCAGGCTAGAATTCTGGAGTTCCCGGTTCGAACTCGGGCTGTGGCAAAATTTTTTCACGATTTCTTTAGAATTAAAAAATCTCCAGGTCTGGTTGCCTTATTAATTCTTAATGAATGGGTGCGGCAATTAGAGCTGACAAATAATTAAAGATTCGATTGTTAGAAACCTTTCTGAAATCGATAACTCAGGGATCCAGGCGGCGCTGACTCTAACCGGGTTACGGAATGCCAAAAATATTCCATCATAGAAATTTGGTCGATAACATTGTCGCTTAAGATTTATCACTCTAAAGATACATATGACGGCATATTGATTAATTAATTAATCTGAATAAAGTTTAACACTTGACATTAAAAAATAGAGATCGTGAATTGATGTTGCTAGAGCCGCGGGGGCGTAATTGGTAACGTACCAGGCTAGAATTCTGGAGTTCCGGGGTCGAACCCGGGCTATGGCAATATTTTTTCTCGATTTCGTTAGTATTTAAAAATCGTCAGGTCTGGTTGCCTCATTATTTCTAAATGAATGAGTGAGGCAATTAGAGCTGACAAATAATTAAAGTTTGGATTGTTAGACATCTTTCTGAGATCGATAACACGAGGATCCAGGCATCACTGACTCTAACCGGATTACGAACTACCAAGAATATTCCATCATAGAAATTTGGTCAATTAAATTGTCGCTTAAGATTTATCACTCTAAAGAAACATATGACCGCATATTGATTAATTAATTATTCTGAATAAAGTTTAATGCTTGACATTAAGAAATAGATATCGTGATTTGATGTTGCTAGAGCCGCGGTGACGTAATTGGTAACATACCAGGCTAGAATTCTGGAGTTCCCGGTTCGAACCCGGGCTGTGGCAATATTTTTTCACGATTTCTTTAGAATTAAAAAATCGTCAGGTCTGGTTGCCTCATTAATTCTTAATGAATGGGTGCGGCAATTAGAGCTGACAAGTAATTAAAGATTCGATTCTTAGAAATCTTTCTGAGATCGATAACTCAGGGATCCAGGCGGCGCTGACTCTAACCGGGTTACGAACTGCCAAAAATATTCCATCATAGAAATTTGGTCGATAACATTGTCGCTTAAGATTTATCACTCTAAAGATACATATGACGGCATATTGATTAATTAATTAATCTGAATAAAGTTTAACACTTGACATTAAAAAATAGAGATCGTGAATTGATGTTGCTAGAGCCGCGGGGGCGTAATTGGTAACGTACCAGGCTAGAATTCTGGAGTTCCGGGGTCGAACCCGGGCTATGGCAATATTTTTTCTCGATTTCTTTAGAATTTAAAAATCGTCAGGTTTTGTTGCCTCATTAATTCTAAATGAATCAGTAAGGCAATTAGAGCTGACAAATAATTGAAGATTCGATTGTTAGAGATCTTTCTGAGTGCGATAACACAGGGATCCAGGCTGCGCTGACTCTAACCGGGTTACGAACTGCTAAAAATATTCCATCATCGAAATTTGGTCAATAACATTGTCGCTTAAGATTTATCACTCTAAAGAAACATATGACCGCATATTGATTAATTAATCAGACTGAATAAAGTTTAACACTTGACATTAAAAAATAGAGATCGTGAATTGATGTTGCTAGAGCCGCGGGGGCGTAATTCGTAACGTACCAGGCCAGAATTCTGGAGCTCCCGGGTCGAACCCGGGCTATGGCGATATTTTTTTTCGATTTCTTTAGAATTTAAAAATCGTCAGGTCTGGTTGCCTTATTATTTCTTAATGAATGGGTGCGGCAATTAGAGCTGACAAATAATTAAAGATTCGATTGTTAGAAACCTTTCTGAAATCGATAACTCAGGGATCCAGGCGGCGCTGACTCTAACCGGGTTACGGAATGCCAAAAATATTCCATCATAGAAATTTGGTCGATAACATTGTCGCTTAAGATTTATCACTCTAAAGATACATATGACGGCATATTGATTAATTAATTAATCTAAATAAAGTTTAACACTTGACATTAAAAAATAGAGATCGTGAATTGATGTTGCTAGAGCCGCGGGGGCGTAATTGGTAACGTACCAGGCTAGAATTCTGGAGTTCCGGGGTCGAACCCGGGCTATGGCAATATTTTTTCTCGATTTCTTTAGTATTTAAAAATCGTCAGGTCTGGTTGCCTCATTATTTCTAAATGAATGAGTGAGGCAATTAGAGCTGACAAATAATTAAAGATTGGATTGTTAGACATCTTTCTGAGTGCGATAATACTGGGAACCGGGCGGCACTGACTCCAACCGGGTTACGAACTGTCAAAAATATTCCATCATAGAAATTTGGTCAATAACATTGTCGCTTAAGATTTGTCACTTTAAGGAAGGGTATGACCGCATAGTGATTCATTAATTAGACTGAATAAAGTTTAACACTTGACATTAAAAAATAGAGATCGTGAATTGATGTTGCTAGAGCCGCGATGGCGTAATTGGTAATGTACCAGGCTCGAATTCTGAAGTTCCCGGTTCGAACCCGGGCTGTGGCAATAGTTTTCACGATTTCTTTAGAATTTAAAAATCGTCAGGTCTGGTTGCCTCATTGATATTTAATGAATGAGTGCGGCAATTAGAGCTGAGAAATAATTAAAGATTCGATTGTTAGAAACCTTTCTGAGATCGATAACTCATGGATCCAGGCGGCGCTGACTCTAACCGGGTTACGAACTGCCAAAAATATTCCATCATAGAAATTTGGTCGATAACATTGTCGCTTAAGATTTATCACCCTAAAGATACATATGACCGCTTATTGATTAATTAATTAATCTGAATAAAGTTTAACACTTGACATTAAAAAATAGAGATCGTGAATTGATGTTGCTAGAGCCGCGGTGGCGTAATTGGTAACGTACCAGGCTAGATTTCTGGAGTTCCCGGTTAGAACCCGGGCTGTAGCAATATATTTTCACGATTTATTTAGAATTCAAAAATCGTCAGGTCTAGTTGCCTCATTAATTCTTAATGAATGAGTGAAGCAATTAGAGCTGACTAATAATTAAAGATTCGATTGTTAGAGATCTTTCTGAGATCGATAACACACGGAACCAGGCGGCACTGACTCCAACCGGGTTACGAACTGCCAAAAATATTCCATCGTAGAAATTTGGTCGATAACATTGTCGCTTAAGATTTATCACTCTAAAGAAACATATGACCGCATAATAATTAATTAATTGGACTAAATAAAGTTTAACACTTGGCATTGAAAAATAGAGATCGTGAATTGATGTTGCTCGAGCCGCGGGGGCGTATTTCGTAACGTACCAGGCTAGAATTCTGGAATTCCCGGTTAGAACCCGGGCTGTGGCAATATATTTTCATGATTTCTTTAGAATTTAAAAATCGTGAGGTCTTGTTGCTTCATTAATTCTAAATGAATCAGTAAGGCAATTAGAGCTGACAAATAATTGAAGATTCGATTGTTAGAGATCTTTCTGAGTGCGATAACACAGGGATCCAGGCTGCGCTGACTCTAACCGGGTTACGAACTGCCAAAAATATTCCATCATCGAAATTTGGTCAATAACATTGTCGCTTAAGATTTATCACTCTAAAGAAACATATGACCGCATATTGATTAATTAATTAGACTGAATAAAGTTTAACACTTGACATTAAAAAATAGAGATCGTGAATTGATGTTGCTAGAGCCGCGAAGGCGTAATTCGTAACGTACCAGGCTAGAATTCTGGAATTCCCGGGTTGAACCCGGGCTATGGCAATATTTTTTCTCGATTTCTACAGAATTTAAAAATCGTCTGGTCTGGTTGCCTCATTAATTCTTAATGAATGGGTGCGGCAATTAGAGCTGACAAATGATTAAAGATTCGATTGTTAGAGACCTTTCTGAGATCGATATCACAGGGATCCAGGCGGCGCTGACTCTAACCGGGTTACGAACTGCCAAAAATATTCCATCATAGAAATTTGGTCAATAACATTGTCGCTTAAGATTTATCACTCTAAAAAAACATATGACCGCATATTGATTAACTAATTAATCTGAATAAAGTTTAACACTTGACATTAAAAAATAGAGATCGTAAAATTGATGTTGCTAGAGCCGCGATAGCGTAATTGGTAACGTACCAGGCTAGAATTCTGGAGTTCCCGGTTAGAACCCGGGCTGTGGCAATATATTTTCATGATTTCTTTAGAATTTAAAAATCGTCAGGTCTTGTTGCCTCATTAATTCTAAATGAATCAGTAAGGCAATTAGAGCTGACAAATAATTGAAGATTCGATTGTTAGAGATCTTTCTGAGTGCGATAACACAGGGATCCAGGCTGCGCTGACTCTAACCGGGTTACGAACTGCTAAAAATATTCCATCATCGAAATTTGGTCAATAACATTGTCGCTTAAGATTTATCACTCTAAAGAAACATATGACCGCATATTGATTAATTAATTAGACTGAATAAAGTTTAACACTTGACATTAAAAAATAGAGATCGTGAATTGATGTTGCTAGAGCCGCGGGGGCGTAATTCGTAACGTACCAGGCCAAAATTCTGGAGTTCCCGGGTCGAACCCGGGCTATGGCGATATTTTTTCTCGATTTCTTTAGAATTTAAAAATCGTCAGGTCTGGTTGCCTTATTATTTCTAAATGAATGAATGAGGCAATTAGAGCTAACAAATAATTAAAGATTGGATTGTTAAACATCTTTCTGAGATCGATAACACGAGGATCCAGGCGGCACTGACTCTAACCGGATTACGAACTGCCAAGAATATTCCATCATAGAAATTTGGTCAATAACATTGTCGCTTAAGATTTATCACTCTAAAGAAACATATGACCGCATATTGATTAATTAATTAATCTGAATAACGTTTAAAGCTTGACGTTAAGAAATAGAGATCGTGATTTGATGTTGCTAGAGCCGCGGTGGCGTAATAGGTAACATACCAGGCTAGAATTCTGGAGTTCCCGGTTCGAACTCGGGCTGTGGCAAAATTTTTTCACGATTTCTTTAGAATTAAAAAATCTCCAGGTCTGGTTGCCTTATTAATTCTTAATGAATGGGTGCGGCAATTAGAGCTGACAAATAATTAAAGATTCGATTGTTAGAAACCTTTCTGAAATCGATAACTCAGGGATCCAGGCGGCGCTGACGCTAACCGGGTTACGGAATGCCAAAAATATTCCATCATAGAAATTTGGTCGATAACATTGTCGCTCAAGATTTATCACTCTAAATATACATATGACGGCATATTGATTAATTAATTAATCTGAATAAAATTTAACACTTGACATTAAAAAATAGAGATCGTGAATTGATGTTGCTAGAGCCGCGGGGGCGTAATTGGTAACGTACCAGGCTAGAATTCTGGAGTTCCGGGGTCGAACCCGGGCTATGGCAATATTTTTTCTCGATTTCTTTAGTATTTAAAAATCGTCAGGTCTGGTTGCCTCATTATTTCTAAATGAATGAGTGAGGGAATTAGAGCTGACAAATAATTAAAGATTGGATTGTTAGACATCTTTCTGAGATCGATAACACAGGGAACCGGGCGGCACTGACTCTAACCGGGTTACGAACTACCAAAAATATTCCATCATAGAAATTTGGTCGATAACATTGTCGCTTAAGATTTATCACTCTAAAGAAACATATGACCGCATATTGATTAATTAATCAATATGAATAAAGTTTTACACTTGACATTAAGAAATAGAGATCGTAAAATTGATGTTGCTAGAGCCGCGATAGCGTAATTGGTAACGTACCAGGCTAGAATTCTGGAGTTCCCGGTTCGAACCCGGGCTGTGGCAATAATTTTTCACGATTTCTTTAGAATTTGAAAATCGTCCGGTCTGGTTGCCTCATTAATTCGTAATGAATGAGTGCCGCAATTACAGCTGACAAATAATTAAGGATTCGATTGTTAGAGACCTTTCTGAGATCGATAACACAGGGATCCAGGCTGCGATAACTCTAACCGGGTTACGAACTGCCAAAAGTATTCCATCATAGAAATTTGGTCATTAACATTGTCGCTTAAGATTTATCAATCTAAAGAAACATATGACCGCATACTAATTAATTAATTAGATTAAATAAAGTTTAACACTTGGCATTAAAAAATGGAGATCGTGAATTGATGTTGCTCGAGCCGCGGGGGCGTAATTCTTGACGTACCAGGCTAGAATTCTGGAGTTCCCGGGTCGAACCCGGGCTGTGACAATATTTTTTCACGATTTCTTTAGAATTTAAAAATCGTCAGGTCTGGTTGCCTCATTGATACTTAATGAATGAGTGAGGCAATTAGAGCTGACAAATAATTAAAGATTGGATTGTTAGACATCTTTCTGAGATCGATAACACGAGGATCCAGGCGGCACTGACTCTAACCGGATTACAAACTGCCAAGAATATTCCATCATAGAAATTTTGTCAATAACATTGTCGCTTAAAATTTATCACTTTAAAGAAACATATGACCACATATTGATTAATTAATTAATCTGAATAAAGTTTAATGCTTGACATTAAGAAATAGAGATCGTGATTTGATGTTGCTAGAGCCGCGGTGGCGTAATTGGTAACATACCAGGCTAGAATTCTGGAGTTCCCGGGTCGAACCCGGGCTGTGGCAATATTTTTTCACGATTTCTTTAGAATTTAAAAATCGTCAGGTCTGGTTGCCTCATTAATTCTTAATGAATGGGTGCGGCAATTAGAGCTGACAAATGATTAAAGATTCGATTGTTAGAGACCTTTCTGAGATCGATATCACAGGGATCCAGGCGGCGCTGACTCTAACCGGGTTACGAACTGCCAAAAATATTCCATCATAGAAATTTGGTCAATAACATTGTCGCTTAAGATTTATCACTCTAAAAAAACATATGACCGCATATTGATTAACTAATTAATCTGAATAAAGTTTAACACTTGACATTAAAAAATAGAGATCGTAAAATTGATGTTGCTAGAGCCGCGGGGGCGTAATTGGTAACGTACCAGGCTAGAATTCTGGAGTTCCGGGGTCGAACCCGGGCTATGGCAATATTTTTTCTCGATTTCTTTAGAATTTAAAAATCGTCAGGTTTTGTTGCCTCATTAATTCTAAATGAATCAGTAAGGCAATTAGAGCTGACAAATAATTGAAGATTCGATTGTTAGAGATCTTTCTGAGTGCGATAACACAGGGATCCAGGCTGCGCTGACTCTAACCGGGTTACGAACTGCTAAAAATATTCCATCATCGAAATTTGGTCAATAACATTGTCGCTTAAGATTTATCACTCTAAAGAAACATATGACCGCATATTGATTAATTAATCAGACTGAATAAAGTTTAACACTTGACATTAAAAAATAGAGATCGTGAATTGATGTTGCTAGAGCCGCGGGGGCGTAATTCGTAACGTACCAGGCCAGAATTCTGGAGCTCCCGGGTCGAACCCGGGCTATGGCGATATTTTTTTTCGATTTCTTTAGAATTTAAAAATCGTCAGGTCTGGTTGCCTTATTATTTCTTAATGAATGGGTGCGGCAATTAGAGCTGACAAATAATTAAAGATTCGATTGTTAGAAACCTTTCTGAAATCGATAACTCAGGGATCCAGGCGGCGCTGACTCTAACCGGGTTACGGAATGCCAAAAATATTCCATCATAGAAATTTGGTCGATAACATTGTCGCTTAAGATTTATCACTCTAAAGATACATATGACGGCATATTGATTAATTAATTAATCTAAATAAAGTTTAACACTTGACATTAAAAAATAGAGATCGTGAATTGATGTTGCTAGAGCCGCGGGGGCGTAATTGGTAACGTACCAGGCTAGAATTCTGGAGTTCCGGGGTCGAACCCGGGCTATGGCAATATTTTTTCTCGATTTCTTTAGTATTTAAAAATCGTCAGGTCTGGTTGCCTCATTATTTCTAAATGAATGAGTGAGGCAATTAGAGCTGACAAATAATTAAAGATTGGATTGTTAGACATCTTTCTGAGTGCGATAATACTGGGAACCGGGCGGCACTGACTCCAACCGGGTTACGAACTGTCAAAAATATTCCATCATAGAAATTTGGTCAATAACATTGTCGCTTAAGATTTGTCACTTTAAGGAAGGGTATGACCGCATAGTGATTGATTAATTAGACTGAATAAAGTTTAACACTTGACATTAAAAAATAGAGATCGTGAATTGATGTTGCTAGAGCCGCGATGGCGTAATTGGTAATGTACCAGGCTCGAATTCTGAAGTTCCCGGTTCGAACCCGGGCTGTGGCAATAGTTTTCACGATTTCTTTAGAATTTAAAAATCGTCAGGTCTGGTTGCCTCATTGATATTTAATGAATGAGTGCGGCAATTAGAGCTGAGAAATAATTAAAGATTCGATTGTTAGAAACCTTTCTGAGATCGATAACTCATGGATCCAGGCGGCGCTGACTCTAACCGGGTTACGAACTGCCAAAAATATTCCATCATAGAAATTTGGTCGATAACATTGTCGCTTAAGATTTATCACCCTAAAGATACATATGACCGCTTATTGATTAATTAATTAATCTGAATAAAGTTTAACACTTGACATTAAAAAATAGAGATCGTGAATTGATGTTGCTAGAGCCGCGGTGGCGTAATTGGTAACGTACCAGGCTAGATTTCTGGAGTTCCCGGTTAGAACCCGGGCTGTAGCAATATATTTTCACGATTTATTTAGAATTCAAAAATCGTCAGGTCTAGTTGCCTCATTAATTCTTAATGAATGAGTGAAGCAATTAGAGCTGACTAATAATTAAAGATTCGATTGTTAGAGATCTTTCTGAGATCGATAACACACGGAACCAGGCGGCACTGACTCCAACCGGGTTACGAACTGCCAAAAATATTCCATCGTAGAAATTTGGTCGATAACATTGTCGCTTAAGATTTATCACTCTAAAGAAACATATGACCGCATAATAATTAATTAATTGGACTAAATAAAGTTTAACACTTGGCATTGAAAAATAGAGATCGTGAATTGATGTTGCTCGAGCCGCGGGGGCGTATTTCGTAACGTACCAGGCTAGAATTCTGGAATTCCCGGTTAGAACCCGGGCTGTGGCAATATATTTTCATGATTTCTTTAGAATTTAAAAATCGTGAGGTCTTGTTGCTTCATTAATTCTAAATGAATCAGTAAGGCAATTAGAGCTGACAAATAATTGAAGATTCGATTGTTAGAGATCTTTCTGAGTGCGATAACACAGGGATCCAGGCTGCGCTGACTCTAACCGGGTTACGAACTGCCAAAAATATTCCATCATCGAAATTTGGTCAATAACATTGTCGCTTAAGATTTATCACTCTAAAGAAACATATGACCGCATATTGATTAATTAATTAGACTGAATAAAGTTTAACACTTGACATTAAAAAATAGAGATCGTGAATTGATGTTGCTAGAGCCGCGAAGGCGTAATTCGTAACGTACCAGGCTAGAATTCTGGAATTCCCGGGTTGAACCCGGGCTATGGCAATATTTTTTCTCGATTTCTACAGAATTTAAAAATCGTCTGGTCTGGTTGCCTCATTAATTCTTAATGAATGGGTGCGGCAATTAGAGCTGACAAATGATTAAAGATTCGATTGTTAGAGACCTTTCTGAGATCGATATCACAGGGATCCAGGCGGCGCTGACTCTAACCGGGTTACGAACTGCCAAAAATATTCCATCATAGAAATTTGGTCAATAACATTGTCGCTTAAGATTTATCACTCTAAAAAAACATATGACCGCATATTGATTAACTAATTAATCTGAATAAAGTTTAACACTTGACATTAAAAAATAGAGATCGTAAAATTGATGTTGCTAGAGCCGCGATAGCGTAATTGGTAACGTACCAGGCTAGAATTCTGGAGTTCCCGGTTAGAACCCGGGCTGTGGCAATATATTTTCATGATTTCTTTAGAATTTAAAAATCGTCAGGTCTTGTTGCCTCATTAATTCTAAATGAATCAGTAAGGCAATTAGAGCTGACAAATAATTGAAGATTCGATTGTTAGAGATCTTTCTGAGTGCGATAACACAGGGATCCAGGCTGCGCTGACTCTAACCGGGTTACGAACTGCTAAAAATATTCCATCATCGAAATTTGGTCAATAACATTGTCGCTTAAGATTTATCACTCTAAAGAAACATATGACCGCATATTGATTAATTAATTAGACTGAATAAAGTTTAACACTTGACATTAAAAAATAGAGATCGTGAATTGATGTTGCTAGAGCCGCGGGGGCGTAATTCGTAACGTACCAGGCCAAAATTCTGGAGTTCCCGGGTCGAACCCGGGCTATGGCGATATTTTTTCTCGATTTCTTTAGAATTTAAAAATCGTCAGGTCTGGTTGCCTTATTATTTCTAAATGAATGAATGAGGCAATTAGAGCTAACAAATAATTAAAGATTGGATTGTTAAACATCTTTCTGAGATCGATAACACGAGGATCCAGGCGGCACTGACTCTAACCGGATTACGAACTGCCAAGAATATTCCATCATAGAAATTTGGTCAATAACATTGTCGCTTAAGATTTATCACTCTAAAGAAACATATGACCGCATATTGATTAATTAATTAATCTGAATAACGTTTAAAGCTTGACGTTAAGAAATAGAGATCGTGATTTGATGTTGCTAGAGCCGCGGTGGCGTAATAGGTAACATACCAGGCTAGAATTCTGGAGTTCCCGGTTCGAACTCGGGCTGTGGCAAAATTTTTTCACGATTTCTTTAGAATTAAAAAATCTCCAGGTCTGGTTGCCTTATTAATTCTTAATGAATGGGTGCGGCAATTAGAGCTGACAAATAATTAAAGATTCGATTGTTAGAAACCTTTCTGAAATCGATAACTCAGGGATCCAGGCGGCGCTGACGCTAACCGGGTTACGGAATGCCAAAAATATTCCATCATAGAAATTTGGTCGATAACATTGTCGCTCAAGATTTATCACTCTAAATATACATATGACGGCATATTGATTAATTAATTAATCTGAATAAAATTTAACACTTGACATTAAAAAATAGAGATCGTGAATTGATGTTGCTAGAGCCGCGGGGGCGTAATTGGTAACGTACCAGGCTAGAATTCTGGAGTTCCGGGGTCGAACCCGGGCTATGGCAATATTTTTTCTCGATTTCTTTAGTATTTAAAAATCGTCAGGTCTGGTTGCCTCATTATTTCTAAATGAATGAGTGAGGGAATTAGAGCTGACAAATAATTAAAGATTGGATTGTTAGACATCTTTCTGAGATCGATAACACAGGGAACCGGGCGGCACTGACTCTAACCGGGTTACGAACTACCAAAAATATTCCATCATAGAAATTTGGTCGATAACATTGTCGCTTAAGATTTATCACTCTAAAGAAACATATGACCGCATATTGATTAATTAATCAATATGAATAAAGTTTTACACTTGACATTAAGAAATAGAGATCGTAAAATTGATGTTGCTAGAGCCGCGATAGCGTAATTGGTAACGTACCAGGCTAGAATTCTGGAGTTCCCGGTTCGAACCCGGGCTGTGGCAATAATTTTTCACGATTTCTTTAGAATTTGAAAATCGTCCGGTCTGGTTGCCTCATTAATTCGTAATGAATGAGTGCCGCAATTACAGCTGACAAATAATTAAGGATTCGATTGTTAGAGACCTTTCTGAGATCGATAACACAGGGATCCAGGCTGCGATAACTCTAACCGGGTTACGAACTGCCAAAAGTATTCCATCATAGAAATTTGGTCATTAACATTGTCGCTTAAGATTTATCAATCTAAAGAAACATATGACCGCATACTAATTAATTAATTAGATTAAATAAAGTTTAACACTTGGCATTAAAAAATGGAGATCGTGAATTGATGTTGCTCGAGCCGCGGGGGCGTAATTCTTGACGTACCAGGCTAGAATTCTGGAGTTCCCGGGTCGAACCCGGGCTGTGACAATATTTTTTCACGATTTCTTTAGAATTTAAAAATCGTCAGGTCTGGTTGCCTCATTGATACTTAATGAATGAGTGAGGCAATTAGAGCTGACAAATAATTAAAGATTGGATTGTTAGACATCTTTCTGAGATCGATAACACGAGGATCCAGGCGGCACTGACTCTAACCGGATTACAAACTGCCAAGAATATTCCATCATAGAAATTTTGTCAATAACATTGTCGCTTAAAATTTATCACTTTAAAGAAACATATGACCACATATTGATTAATTAATTAATCTGAATAAAGTTTAATGCTTGACATTAAGAAATAGAGATCGTGATTTGATGTTGCTAGAGCCGCGGTGGCGTAATTGGTAACATACCAGGCTAGAATTCTGGAGTTCCCGGGTCGAACCCGGGCTGTGGCAATATTTTTTCACGATTTCTTTAGAATTTAAAAATCGTCAGGTCTGGTTGCCTCATTAATTCTTAATGAATGGGTGCGGCAATTAGAGCTGACAAATGATTAAAGATTCGATTGTTAGAGACCTTTCTGAGATCGATATCACAGGGATCCAGGCGGCGCTGACTCTAACCGGGTTACGAACTGCCAAAAATATTCCATCATAGAAATTTGGTCAATAACATTGTCGCTTAAGATTTATCACTCTAAAAAAACATATGACCGCATATTGATTAACTAATTAATCTGAATAAAGTTTAACACTTGACATTAAAAAATAGAGATCGTAAAATTGATGTTGCTAGAGCCGCGATAGCGTAATTGGTAACGTACCAGGCTAGAATTCTGGAGTTCCCGGTTAGAACCCGGGCTGTGGCAATATATTTTCATGATTTCTTTAGAATTTAAAAATCGTCAGGTCTTGTTGCCTCATTAATTCTAAATGAATCAGTAAGGCAATTAGAGCTGACAAATAATTGAAGATTCGATTGTTAGAGATCTTTCTGAGTGCGATAACACAGGGATCCAGGCTGCGCTGACTCTAACCGGGTTACGAACTGCTAAAAATATTCCATCATCGAAATTTGGTCAATAACATTGTCGCTTAAGATTTATTACTCTAAAGAAACATATGACCGCATATTGATTAATTAATTAGACTGAATAAAGTTTAACACTTGACATTAAAAAATAGAGATCGTGAATTGATGTTGCTAGAGCCGCGGGGGCGTAATTCGTAACGTACCAGGCCAGAATTCTGGAGTTCCCGGGTCGAACCCGGGCTATGGCGATATTTTTTCTCGATTTCTTTAGAATTTAAAAATCGTCAGGTCTGGTTGCCTTATTATTTCTAAATGAATGAATGAGGCAATTAGAGCTAACAAATAATTAAAGATTGGATTGTTAGACATCTTTCTGAGATCGATAACACGAGGATCCAGGCTGCACTGACTCTAACCGGATTACGAACTGCCAAGAATATTCCATCATAGAAATTTGGTCAATAACATTGTCGCTTAAGATTTATGACTCTAAAGAAACATATGACCGCATATTGATTAATTAATTAATCTGAATAAAGTTTAAAGCTTGACATTAAGAAATAGAGATCGTGATTTGATGTTGCTAGAGCCGCGGTGGCGTAATAGGTAACATACCAGGCTAGAATTCTGGAGTTCCCGGTTCGAACTCGGGCTGTGGCAAAATTTTTTCACGATTTCTTTAGAATTAAAAAATCTCCAGGTCTGGTTGCCTTATTAATTCTTAATGAATGGGTGCGGCAATTAGAGCTGACAAATAATTAAAGATTCGATTGTTAGAAACCTTTCTGAAATCGATAACTCAGGGATCCAGGCGGCGCTGACTCTAACCGGGTTACGGAATGCCAAAAATATTCCATCATAGAAATTTGGTCGATAACATTGTCGCTTAAGATTTATCACTCTAAAGATACATATGACGGCATATTGATTAATTAATTAATCTGAATAAAGTTTAACACTTGACATTAAAAAATAGAGATCGTGAATTGATGTTGCTAGAGCCGCGGGGGCGTAATTGGTAACGTACCAGGCTAGAATTCTGGAGTTCCGGGGTCGAACCCGGGCTATGGCAATATTTTTTCTCGATTTCGTTAGTATTTAAAAATCGTCAGGTCTGGTTGCCTCATTATTTCTAAATGAATGAGTGAGGCAATTAGAGCTGACAAATAATTAAAGTTTGGATTGTTAGACATCTTTCTGAGATCGATAACACGAGGATCCAGGCATCACTGACTCTAACCGGATTACGAACTACCAAGAATATTCCATCATAGAAATTTGGTCAATTAAATTGTCGCTTAAGATTTATCACTCTAAAGAAACATATGACCGCATATTGATTAATTAATTATTCTGAATAAAGTTTAATGCTTGACATTAAGAAATAGATATCGTGATTTGATGTTGCTAGAGCCGCGGTGACGTAATTGGTAACATACCAGGCTAGAATTCTGGAGTTCCCGGTTCGAACCCGGGCTGTGGCAATATTTTTTCACGATTTCTTTAGAATTAAAAAATCGTCAGGTCTGGTTGCCTCATTAATTCTTAATGAATGGGTGCGGCAATTAGAGCTGACAAGTAATTAAAGATTCGATTCTTAGAAATCTTTCTGAGATCGATAACTCAGGGATCCAGGCGGCGCTGACTCTAACCGGGTTACGAACTGCCAAAAATATTCCATCATAGAAATTTGGTCGATAACATTGTCGCTTAAGATTTATCACTCTAAAGATACATATGACGGCATATTGATTAATTAATTAATCTGAATAAAGTTTAACACTTGACATTAAAAAATAGAGATCGTGAATTGATGTTGCTAGAGCCGCGGGGGCGTAATTGGTAACGTACCAGGCTAGAATTCTGGAGTTCCGGGGTCGAACCCGGGCTATGGCAATATTTTTTCTCGATTTCTTTAGAATTTAAAAATCGTCAGGTTTTGTTGCCTCATTAATTCTAAATGAATCAGTAAGGCAATTAGAGCTGACAAATAATTGAAGATTCGATTGTTAGAGATCTTTCTGAGTGCGATAACACAGGGATCCAGGCTGCGCTGACTCTAACCGGGTTACGAACTGCTAAAAATATTCCATCATCGAAATTTGGTCAATAACATTGTCGCTTAAGATTTATCACTCTAAAGAAACATATGACCGCATATTGATTAATTAATCAGACTGAATAAAGTTTAACACTTGACATTAAAAAATAGAGATCGTGAATTGATGTTGCTAGAGCCGCGGGGGCGTAATTCGTAACGTACCAGGCCAGAATTCTGGAGCTCCCGGGTCGAACCCGGGCTATGGCGATATTTTTTTTCGATTTCTTTAGAATTTAAAAATCGTCAGGTCTGGTTGCCTTATTATTTCTTAATGAATGGGTGCGGCAATTAGAGCTGAAAAATAATTAAAGATTCGATTGTTAGAAACCTTTCTGAAATCGATAACTCAGGGATCCAGGCGGCGCTGACTCTCACCGGGTTACGGAATGCCAAAAATATTCCATCATAGAAATTTGGTCGATAACATTGTCGCTTAAGATTTATCACTCTAAAGATACATATGACGGCATATTGATTAATTAATTAATCTAAATAAAGTTTAACACTTGACATTAAAAAATAGAGATCGTGAATTGATGTTGCTAGAGCCGCGGGGGCGTAATTGGTAACGTACCAGGCTAGAATTCTGGAGTTCCGGGGTCGAACCCGGGCTATGGCAATATTTTTTCTCGATTTCTTTAGTATTTAAAAATCGTCAGGTCTGGTTGCCTCATTATTTCTAAATGAATGAGTGAGGCAATTAGAGCTGACAAATAATTAAAGATTGGATTGTTAGACATCTTTCTGAGATCGATAACACGAGGATCCAGGCATCACTGACTCTAACCGGATTACGAACTACCAAGAATATTCCATCATAGAAATTTGGTCAATTAAATTGTCGCTTAAGATTTATCACTCTAAAGAAACATATGACCGCATATTGATTAATTAATTATTCTGAATAAAGTTTAATGCTTGACATTAAGAAATAGATATCGTGATTTGATGTTGCTAGAGCCGCGGTGGCGTAATTGGTAACATACCAGGCTAGAATTCTGGAGTTCCCGGTTCGAACCCGGGCTGTGGCAATATTTTTTCACGATTTCTTTAGAATTAAAAAATCGTCAGGTCTGGTTGCCTCATTAATTCTTAATGAATGGGTGCGGCAATTAGAGCTGACAAGTAATTAAAGATTCGATTCTTAGAAATCTTTCTGAGATCGATAACTCAGGGATCCAGGCGGCGCTGACTCTAACCGGGTTACAAACTGCCAAAAATATTCCATCATAGAAATTTGGTCAATAACATTGTCGCTTAAGATTTATCACTCTAAAGAAACATATGACCGCATATTGATTAACTAATTAATCTGAATAAAGTTTAACACTAGAAATTTAAAAATAGAGATCCTAAAATTGATGTTGCTAGAGCCGCGATGGCGTAATTGGTAACGTACCAGGCTAGAGATCTGGAGTTCCCGGTTAGAACCCGGGCTGTGGCAATATATTTTCATGATTTCTTTAGAATTTAAAAATCGTCAGGTCTTGTTGCCTCATTAATTCTAAATGAATCAGTAAGGCAATTAGAGCTGACAAATAATTGAAGATTCGATTGTTAGAGATCTTTCTGAGTGCGATAATACTGGGAACCGGGCGGCACTGACTCCAACCGGGTTACGAACTGTCAAAAATATTCCATCATAGAAATTTGGTCAATAACATTGTCGCTTAAGATTTGTCACTTTAAGGAAGGGTATGACCGCATAGTGATTGATTAATTAGACTGAATAAAGTTTAACACTTGACATTAAAAAATAGAGATCGTGAATTGATGTTGCTAGAGCCGCGATGGCGTAATTGGTAATGTACCAGGCTCGAATTCTGAAGTTCCCGGTTCGAACCCGGGCTGTGGCAATAGTTTTCACGATTTCTTTAGAATTTAAAAATCGTCAGGTCTGGTTGCCTCATTGATATTTAATGAATGAGTGCGGCAATTAGAGCTGAGAAATAATTAAAGATTCGATTGTTAGAAACCTTTCTGAGATCGATAACTCATGGATCCAGGCGGCGCTGACTCTAACCGGGTTACGAACTGCCAAAAATATTCCATCATAGAAATTTGGTCGATAACATTGTCGCTTAAGATTTATCACTCTAAAGAAACATATGACCGCATATTGATTAATTAATTAGACTGAATAAAGTTTAACACTTGACATTAAAAAATAGAGATCGTGAATTGATGTTGCTAGAGCCGCGGGGGCGTAATTCGTAACGTACCAGGCCAGAATTCTGGAGTTCCCGGGTCGAACCCGGGCTATGGCGATATTTTTTCTCGATTTCTTTAGAATTTAAAAATTGTCAGGTCTGGTTGCCTTATTATTTCTAAATGAATGAATGAGGCAATTAGAGCTGACAAATAATTGAAGATTCGATTGTTAGAGATCTTTCTGAGTGCGATAACACATGGATCCAGGCTGCGCTGACTCTAACCGGGTTACGAACTGCTAAAAATATTCCATCATCGAAATTTGGTCAATAACATTGTCGCTTAAGATTTATCACTCTAAAGAAACATATGACCGCATATTGATTAATTAATTAGACTGAATAAAGTTTAACACTTGACATTAAAAAATAGAGATCGTGAATTGATGTTGCTCGAGCCGCGGGGGCGTAATTCTTGACGTACCAGGCTAGAATTCTGGAGTTCCCGGGTCGAACCCGGGCTGTGGCAATATTTTTTCACGATTTCTTTAGAATTTAAAAATCGTCAGGTCTGGTTGCCTCATTGATACTTAATGAATGAGTGAGGCAATTAGAGCTGACAAAGAATTAAAGATTCGATTGCTAGAGACCTTTCTGAGATCGATATCACAGGGATCCAGGCGGCGCTGACTCTAACCGGGTTACGAACTGCCAAAAATATTCCTTCATAGAAATTTGGTCAATAACATTGTCGCTTAAGATTTATCACTCTAAAGAAACATATGACCGCATATTGATTAACTAATTAATATGAATAAAGTTTAACACTTGACATTAAAAAATAGAGATCGTAAAATTGATGTTGCTAGAGCCGCGATGGCGTAATTGGTAACGTACCAGGCTAGAATTCTGGAGTTCTCGGTTAGAACCCGGGCTGTGGCAATATTTTTTCACGATTTCTTTAGAATTTTAAAATCGTCAGGTCTGGTTGCCTCATTGATTCTTAATGAATGAGTGAGGCAATTAGAGCTGACAAATAATTAAAGATTCGATTGTTAGAGACCTTTCTGAGATCGATAACACAGGGATCCAGGCTGCGCTGACTCTAACTGGGTTACGAACTGCCAAAAATATTCCATCATAGAAATTTGGTTGATAACATTGTCGCTTAAGTTTTATCACTCTAAAGAAACATATGACCGCATATTGATTAATTAATTAGACTGAATAAAGTTTAACACTTGACATTAAAAAATAGAGATCGTGAATTGATGTTGCTAGAGCCGCGGGGGCGTAATTCGTAACGTACCAGGCTAGAATTCTGGAGTTCCCGGGTCGAACCCGGGCTATAGCAATATTTTTTCTCGATTTCTTTAGAATTTAAAAATCGTCAGGTCTCGTTGCCTTATTATTTCTAAATGAATGAATGAGGCAATTAGAGCTGACAAATAATTAAAGATTGGATTGTAAGACATCTTTCTGAGATCGATAACACGAGGATCCAGGCGGCACTGTGTCTAACCGGATCACGAACTGCCACGAATATTCCATCATAGAAATTGGGTCAATACCATTGTCGCTTAAGATTTATCACTCTAAAGAAACATATGACCGCATATTGATAAATTAATTAATCTAAATAAAGTTTAAAGCTTGACATTAAAAAATAGAGATCGTGAATTGATGTTGCTAGAGCCGCGGTGGCGTAATTGGTAACGTACCAGGCTAGATTTCTGGAGTTCCCGGTTAGAACCCGGGCTGTGGCAATATATTTTCACGATTTATATAGATTTTAAAAACCGTCAGGTCTGGTTGCCTCATTAATTCTTAACGAATGAGGCAAGCAATTACAGCTGACAAATAATTAAAGATTCGATTGTTAGAGACCTTTCTGAGATCGATAACACAGGGATCCAGGCGGCGCTGAATCTAACCGGGTTACGAACTGCCAAAAATATTCCATCATAGAAATTTGGTCGATAACATTGTCGCTTAAGATTTATCACTCTAAAGAAACATATGACCGCATATTGATTAATTAATTAGACTGAATAAAGTTTAACACTTGACATTAAAAAATAGAGATCGTGAATTGATGTTGCTAGAGCCGCGGGGGCGTAATTCGTAACGTACCAGGCCAAAATTCTGGAGTTCCCGGGTCGAACCCGGGCTATGGCGATATTTTTTCTCGATTTCTTTAGAATTTAAAAATCGTCAGGTCTGGTTGCCTTATTATTTCTAAATGAATGAATGAGGCAATTAGAGCTAACAAATAATTAAAGATTGGATTGTTAAACATCTTTCTGAGATCGATAACACGAGGATCCAGGCGGCACTGACTCTAACCGGATTACGAACTGCCAAGAATATTCCATCATAGAAATTTGGTCAATAACATTGTCGCTTAAGATTTATCACTCTAAAGAAACATATGACCGCATATTGATTAATTAATTAATCTGAATAACGTTTAAAGCTTGACATTAAGAAATAGAGATCGTGATTTGATGTTGCTAGAGCCGCGGTGGCGTAATAGGTAACATACCAGGCTAGAATTCTGGAGTTCCCGGTTCGAACTCGGGCTGTGGCAAAATTTTTTCACGATTTCTTTAGAATTAAAAAATCTCCAGGTCTGGTTGCCTTATTAATTCTTAATGAATGGGTGCGGCAATTAGAGCTGACAAATAATTAAAGATTCGATTGTTAGAAACCTTTCTGAAATCGATAACTCAGGGATCCAGGCGGCGCTGACTCTAACCGGGTTACGGAATGCCAAAAATATTCCATCATAGAAATTTGGTCGATAACATTGTCGCTCAAGATTTATCACTCTAAATATACATATGACGGCATATTGATTAATTAATTAATCTGAATAAAATTTAACACTTGACATTAAAAAATAGAGATCGTGAATTGATGTTGCTAGAGCCGCGGGGGCGTAATTGGTAACGTACCAGGCTAGAATTCTGGAGTTCCGGGGTCGAACCCGGGCTATGGCAATATTTTTTCTCGATTTCTTTAGTATTTAAAAATCGTCAGGTCTGGTTGCCTCATTATTTCTAAATGAATGAGTGAGGCAATTAGAGCTGACAAATAATTAAAGATTGGATTGTTAGACATCTTTCTGAGATCGATAACACAGGGAACCGGGCGGCACTGACTCTAACCGGGTTACGAACTACCAAAAATATTCCATCATAGAAATTTGGTCGATAACATTGTCGCTTAAGATTTATCACTCTAAAGAAACATATGACCGCATATTGATTAATTAATCAATATGAATAAAGTTTTACACTTGACATTAAGAAATAGAGATCGTAAAATTGATGTTGCTAGAGCCGCGATAGCGTAATTGGTAACGTACCAGGCTAGAATTCTGGAGTTCCCGGTTCGAACCCGGGCTGTGGCAATAATTTTTCACGATTTCTTTAGAATTTGAAAATCGTCCGGTCTGGTTGCCTCATTAATTCGTAATGAATGAGTGCCGCAATTACAGCTGACAAATAATTAAGGATTCGATTGTTAGAGACCTTTCTGAGATCGATAACACAGGGATCCAGGCTGCGATAACTCTAACCGGGTTACGAACTGCCAAAAGTATTCCATCATAGAAATTTGGTCATTAACATTGTCGCTTAAGATTTATCAATCTAAAGAAACATATGACCGCATACTAATTAATTAATTAGATTAAATAAAGTTTAACACTTGGCATTAAAAAATGGAGATCGTGAATTGATGTTGCTCGAGCCGCGGGGGCGTAATTCTTGACGTACCAGGCTAGAATTCTGGAGTTCCCGGGTCGAACCCGGGCTGTGGCAATATTTTTTCACGATTTCTTTAGAATTTAAAAATCGTCAGGTCTGGTTGCCTCATTGATACTTAATGAATGAGTGAGGCAATTAGAGCTGACAAATAATTAAAGATTGGATTGTTAGACATCTTTCTGAGATCGATAACACGAGGATCCAGGCGGCACTGACTCTAACCGGATTACAAACTGCCAAGAATATTCCATCATAGAAATTTTGTCAATAACATTGTCGCTTAAAATTTATCACTTTAAAGAAACATATGACCACATATTGATTAATTAATTAATCTGAATAAAGTTTAATGCTTGACATTAAGAAATAGAGATCGTGATTTGATGTTGCTAGAGCCGCGGTGGCGTAATTGGTAACATACCAGGCTAGAATTCTGGAGTTCCCGGGTCGAACCCGGGCTGTGGCAATATTTTTTCACGATTTCTTTAGAATTTAAAAATCGTCAGGTCTGGTTGCCTCATTAATTCTTAATGAATGGGTGCGGCAATTAGAGCTGACAAATGATTAAAGATTCGATTGTTAGAGACCTTTCTGAGATCGATATCACAGGGATCCAGGCGGCGCTGACTCTAACCGGGTTACGAACTGCCAAAAATATTCCATCATAGAAATTTGGTCAATAACATTGTCGCTTAAGATTTATCACTCTAAAAAAACATATGACCGCATATTGATTAACTAATTAATCTGAATAAAGTTTAACACTTGACATTAAAAAATAGAGATCGTAAAATTGATGTTGCTAGAGCCGCGATAGCGTAATTGGTAACGTACCAGGCTAGAATTCTGGAGTTCCCGGTTAGAACCCGGGCTGTGGCAATATATTTTCATGATTTCTTTAGAATTTAAAAATCGTCAGGTCTTGTTGCCTCATTAATTCTAAATGAATCAGTAAGGCAATTAGAGCTGACAAATAATTGAAGATTCGATTGTTAGAGATCTTTCTGAGTGCGATAACACAGGGATCCAGGCTGCGCTGACTCTAACCGGGTTACGAACTGCTAAAAATATTCCATCATCGAAATTTGGTCAATAACATTGTCGCTTAAGATTTATTACTCTAAAGAAACATATGACCGCATATTGATTAATTAATTAGACTGAATAAAGTTTAACACTTGACATTAAAAAATAGAGATCGTGAATTGATGTTGCTAGAGCCGCGGGGGCGTAATTCGTAACGTACCAGGCCAGAATTCTGGAGTTCCCGGGTCGAACCCGGGCTATGGCGATATTTTTTCTCGATTTCTTTAGAATTTAAAAATCGTCAGGTCTGGTTGCCTTATTATTTCTAAATGAATGAATGAGGCAATTAGAGCTAACAAATAATTAAAGATTGGATTGTTAGACATCTTTCTGAGATCGATAACACGAGGATCCAGGCGGCACTGACTCTAACCGGATTACGAACTGCCAAGAATATTCCATCATAGAAATTTGGTCAATAACATTGTCGCTTAAGATTTATGACTCTAAAGAAACATATGACCGCATATTGATTAATTAATTAATCTGAATAAAGTTTAAAGCTTGACATTAAGAAATAGAGATCGTGATTTGATGTTGCTAGAGCCGCGGTGGCGTAATAGGTAACATACCAGGCTAGAATTCTGGAGTTCCCGGTTCGAACTCGGGCTGTGGCAAAATTTTTTCACGATTTCTTTAGAATTAAAAAATCTCCAGGTCTGATTGCCTTATTAATTCTTAATGAATGGGTGCGGCAATTAGAGCTGACAAATAATTAAAGATTCGATTGTTAGAAACCTTTCTGAAATCGATAACTCAGGGATCCAGGCGGCGCTGACTCTAACCGGGTTACGGAATGCCAAAAATATTCCATCATAGAAATTTGGTCGATAACATTGTCGCTTAAGATTTATCACTCTAAAGATACATATGACGGCATATTGATTAATTAATTAATCTGAATAAAGTTTAACACTTGACATTAAAAAATAGAGATCGTGAATTGATGTTGCTAGAGCCGCGGGGGCGTAATTGGTAACGTACCAGGCTAGAATTCTGGAGTTCCGGGGTCGAACCCGGGCTATGGCAATATTTTTTCTCGATTTCGTTAGTATTTAAAAATCGTCAGGTCTGGTTGCCTCATTATTTCTAAATGAATGAGTGAGGCAATTAGAGCTGACAAATAATTAAAGTTTGGATTGTTAGACATCTTTCTGAGATCGATAACACGAGGATCCAGGCATCACTGACTCTAACCGGATTACGAACTACCAAGAATATTCCATCATAGAAATTTGGTCAATTAAATTGTCGCTTAAGATTTATCACTCTAAAGAAACATATGACCGCATATTGATTAATTAATTATTCTGAATAAAGTTTAATGCTTGACATTAAGAAATAGATATCGTGATTTGATGTTGCTAGAGCCGCGGTGACGTAATTGGTAACATACCAGGCTAGAATTCTGGAGTTCCCGGTTCGAACCCGGGCTGTGGCAATATTTTTTCACGATTTCTTTAGAATTAAAAAATCGTCAGGTCTGGTTGCCTCATTAATTCTTAATGAATGGGTGCGGCAATTAGAGCTGACAAGTAATTAAAGATTCGATTCTTAGAAATCTTTCTGAGATCGATAACTCAGGGATCCAGGCGGCGCTGACTCTAACCGGGTTACGAACTGCCAAAAATATTCCATCATAGAAATTTGGTCGATAACATTGTCGCTTAAGATTTATCACTCTAAAGATACATATGACGGCATATTGATTAATTAATTAATCTGAATAAAGTTTAACACTTGACATTAAAAAATAGAGATCGTGAATTGATGTTGCTAGAGCCGCGGGGGCGTAATTGGTAACGTACCAGGCTAGAATTCTGGAGTTCCGGGGTCGAACCCGGGCTATGGCAATATTTTTTCTCGATTTCTTTAGAATTTAAAAATCGTCAGGTTTTGTTGCCTCATTAATTCTAAATGAATCAGTAAGGCAATTAGAGCTGACAAATAATTGAAGATTCGATTGTTAGAGATCTTTCTGAGTGCGATAACACAGGGATCCAGGCTGCGCTGACTCTAACCGGGTTACGAACTGCTAAAAATATTCCATCATCGAAATTTGGTCAATAACATTGTCGCTTAAGATTTATCACTCTAAAGAAACATATGACCGCATATTGATTAATTAATCAGACTGAATAAAGTTTAACACTTGACATTAAAAAATAGAGATCGTGAATTGATGTTGCTAGAGCCGCTGGGGCGTAATTCGTAACGTACCAGGCCAGAATTCTGGAGCTCCCGGGTCGAACCCGGGCTATGGCGATATTTTTTTTCGATTTCTTTAGAATTTAAAATTCGTCAGGTCTGGTTGCCTTATTATTTCTTAATGAATGGGTGCGGCAATTAGAGCTGACAAATAATTAAAGATTCGATTGTTAGAAACCTTTCTGAAATCGATAACTCAGGGATCCAGGCGGCGCTGACTCTAACCGGGTTACGGAATGCCAAAAATATTCCATCATAGAAATTTGGTCGATAACATTGTCGCTTAAGATTTATCACTCTAAAGATACATATGACGGCATATTGATTAATTAATTAATCTAAATAAAGTTTAACACTTGACATTAAAAAATAGAGATCGTGAATTGATGTTGCTAGAGCCGCGGGGGCGTAATTGGTAACGTACCAGGCTAGAATTCTGGAGTTCCGGGGTCGAACCCGGGCTATGGCAATATTTTTTCTCGATTTCTTTAGTATTTAAAAATCGTCAGGTCTGGTTGCCTCATTATTTCTAAATGAATGAGTGAGGCAATTAGAGCTGACAAATAATTAAAGATTGGATTGTTAGACATCTTTCTGAGATCGATAACACGAGGATCCAGGCATCACTGACTCTAACCGGATTACGAACTACCAAGAATATTCCATCATAGAAATTTGGTCAATTAAATTGTCGCTTAAGATTTATCACTCTAAAGAAACATATGACCGCATATTGATTAATTAATTATTCTGAATAAAGTTTAATGCTTGACATTAAGAAATAGATATCGTGATTTGATGTTGCTAGAGTCGCGGTGGCGTAATTGGTAACATACCAGGCTAGAATTCTGGAGTTCCCGGTTCGAACCCGGGCTGTGGCAATATTTTTTCACGATTTCTTTAGAATTAAAAAATCGTCAGGTCTGGTTGCCTCATTAATTCTTAATGAATGGGTGCGGCAATTAGAGCTGACAAGTAATTAAAGATTCGATTCTTAGAAATCTTTCTGAGATCGATAACTCAGGGATCCAGGCGGCGCTGACTCTAACCGGGTTACAAACTGCCAAAAATATTCCATCATAGAAATTTGGTCAATAACATTGTCGCTTAAGATTTATCACTCTAAAGAAACATATGACCGCATATTGATTAACTAATTAATCTGAATAAAGTTTAACACTTGAAATTAAAAAATAGAGATCCTAAAATTGATGTTGCTAGAGCCGCGATGGCGTAATTGGTAACGTACCAGGCTAGAGATCTGGAGTTCCCGGTTAGAACCCGGGCTGTGGCAATATATTTTCATGATTTCTTTAGAATTTAAAAATCGTCAGGTCTTGTTGCCTCATTAATTCTAAATGAATCAGTAAGGCAATTAGAGCTGACAAATAATTGAAGATTCGATTGTTAGAGATCTTTCTGAGTGCGATAATACTGGGAACCGGGCGGCACTGACTCCAACCGGGTTACGAACTGTCAAAAATATTCCATCATAGAAATTTGGTCAATAACATTGTCGCTTAAGATTTGTCACTTTAAGGAAGGGTATGACCGCATAGTGATTGATTAATTAGACTGAATAAAGTTTAACACTTGACATTAAAAAATAGAGATCGTGAATTGATGTTGCTAGAGCCGCGATGGCGTAATTGGTAATGTACCAGGCTCGAATTCTGAAGTTCCCGGTTCGAACCCGGGCTGTGGCAATAGTTTTCACGATTTCTTTAGAATTTAAAAATCGTCAGGTCTGGTTGCCTCATTGATATTTAATGAATGAGTGCGGCAATTAGAGCTGAGAAATAATTAAAGATTCGATTGTTAGAAACCTTTCTGAGATCGATAACTCATGGATCCAGGCGGCGCTGACTCTAACCGGGTTACGAACTGCCAAAAATATTCCATCATAGAAATTTGGTCGATAACATTGTCGCTTAAGATTTATCACTCTAAAGAAACATATGACCGCATAATAATTAATTAATTGGACTAAATAAAGTTTAACACTTGGCATTGAAAAATAGAGATCGTGAATTGATGTTGCTCGAGCCGCGGGGGCGTAATTCGTAACGTACCAGGCTAGAATTCTGGAGTTCCCGGTTAGAACCCGGGCTGTGGCAATATATTTTCATGATTTCTTTAGAATTTAAAAATCGTGAGGTCTTGTTGCTTCATTAATTCTAAATGAATCAGTAAGGCAATTAGAGCTGACAAATAATTGAAGATTCGATTGTTAGAGATCTTTCTGAGTGCGATAACACAGGGATCCAGGCTGCGCTGACTCTAACCGGGTTACGAACTGCCAAAAATATTCCATCATCGAAATTTGGTCAATAACATTGTCGCTTAAGATTTATCACTCTAAAGAAACATATGACCGCATATTGATTAATTAATTAGACTGAATAAAGTTTAACACTTGACATTAAAAAATAGAGATCGTGAATTCATGTTGCTAGAGCCGCGAAGGCGTAATTCGTAACGTACCAGGCTAGAATTCTGGAATTCCCGGGTTGAACCCGGGCTATGGCAATATTTTTTCTCGATTTCTTTAGAATTTAAAAATCGTCAGGTCTGGTTGCCTCATTATTTCTAAATGAATGAGTGAGGCAATTAGAGCTGACAAATAATTAAAGATTGGATTGTTAGACATCTTTCTGAGATCGATAACACGAGGATCCAGGCGGCACTGACTCTAACCGGATTACAAACTGCCAAGAATATTCCATCATAGAAATTTTGTCAATAACATTGTCGCTTAAAATTTATCACTCTAAAGAAACATATGACCACATATTGATTAATTAATTAATCTGAATAAAGTTTAATGCTTGACATTAAGAAATAGAGATCGTGATTTGATGTTGCTAGAGCCGCGGTGGCGTAATTGGTAACATACCAGGCTAGAATTGTGGAGTTCCCGGGTCGAACCCGGGCTGTGGCAATATTTTTTCACGATTTCTTTAGAATTTAAAAATCGTCAGGTCTGGTTGCCTCATTAATTCTTAATGAATGGGTGCGGCAATTAGAGCTGACAAGTAATTAAAGATTCGATTCTTAGAAATCTTTCTGAGATCGATAACTCAGGGATCCAGGCGGCGCTGACTCTAACCGGGTTACGAACTGCCAAAAATATTCCATCATAGAAATTTGGTCGATAACATTGTCGCTTAAGATTTATCACTCTAAAGATACATATGACCGCATATTGATTAATTAATTAAACTGAAAAAAGTTTAACACTTGACATTAAAAAATGAAGATCGTGAATTGATGTTGCTAGAGCCGCGGTGGCGTAATTGGTAACGTACCGGGCTAGATTTCTGGAGTTCCCGGGTCGAACCCGGGCTGTGGCAATATTTTTCACGATTTCTTTAGAATTTAAAAATCAGGTCTGGTTGCCTCATTAATTCTAAATAAATCAGTAAGGCAATTAGAGCTGACAAATAATTGAAGATTCGATTGTTAGAGATCTTTCTGAGTGCGATAACACAGGAAACCGGGCGGCACTGACTCCAACCGGGTTACGAACTGTCAAAAATATTCCATCATAGAAACTTGGTCAATAACATTGTCGCTTAAGATTTGTCACTCTAAGGAAACATATGACCGTATAGTGATTGATTAATTAGACTAAATAAAGTTTAACACTTGACATTAAAAAATAGAGATCGTAAAATTGATGTTGCTAGAGCCGCGATAGCGTAATTGGTAACGTACCAGGCTAGAATTCTGGAGTTCCCGGTTAGAACCCGGGCTGTGGCAATATATTTTCATGATTTCTTTAGAATTTAAAAATCGTCAGGTCTTGTTCCCTCATTAATTCTAAATGAATCAGTAAGGCAATTAGAGCTGACAAATAATTGAAGATTCGATTGTTAGAGATCTTTCTGAGTGCGATAACACAGGGATCCAGGCTGCGCTGACTCTAACCGGGTTACGAACTGCTAAAAACTTTCCATCATCGAAATTTGGTCAATAACATTGTCGCTTAAGATTTATCACTCTAAAGAAACATATGACCGCATATTGATTAATTAATTAGACTGAATAAAGTTTAACACTTGACATTAAAAAATAGAGATCGTGAATTGATGTTGCTAGAGCCGCGGGGGCGTAATTCGTAACGTACCAGGCCAGAATTCTGGCGTTCCCGGGTCGAACCCGGGCTATGGCGATATTTTTTCTCGATTTCTTTAGAATTTAAAAATTGTCAGGTCTGGTTGCCTTATTATTTCTAAATGAATGAATGAGGCAATTAGAGCTGACAAATAATTGAAGATTCGATTGTTAGAGATCTTTCTGAGTGCGATAACACAGGGATCCAGGCTGCGCTGACTCTAACCGGGTTACGAACTGCTAAAAATATTCCATCATCGAAATTTGGTCAATAACATTGTCGCTTAAGATTTATCACTCTAAAGAAACATATGACCGCATATTGATTAATTAATTAGACTGAATAAAGTTTAACACTTGACATTAAAAAATAGAGATCGTGAATTGATGTTGCTCGAGCCGCGGGGGCGTAAATCTTGACGTACCAGGCTAGAATTCTGGAGTTCCCGGGTCGAACCCGGGCTGTGGCAATATTTTTTCACGATTTCTTTAGAATTTAAAAATCGTCAGGTCTGGTTGCCTCATTGATACTTAATGAATGAGTGAGGCAATTAGAGCTGACAAAGAATTAAAGATTCGATTGCTAGAGACCTTTCTGAGATCGATATCACAGGGATCCAGGCGGCGCTGACTCTAACCGGGTTACGAACTGCCAAAAATATTCCTTCATAGAAATTTGGTCAATAACATTGTCGCTTAAGATTTATCACTCTAAAGAAACATATGACCGCATATTGATTAACTAATTAATATGAATAAAGTTTAACACTTGACATTAAAAAATAGAGATCGTAAAATTGATGTTGCTAGAGCCGCGATGGCGTAATTGGTAACGTACCAGGCTAGAATTCTGGAGTTCTCGGTTAGAACCCGGGCTGTGGCAATATATTTTCATGATTTCTTTAAAATTTAAAAATCGTCAGGTCTGGTTGCCTTAGTAATTCTAAATGAATCAGTAAGGCAATTAGAGCTGACAAATAATTGAAGATTCGATTGTTAGAGATCTTTCTGAGTGCGATAACACAGGGATCCAGGCTGCGCTGACTCTAACCGGGTTACGAACTGCTAAAAACATTCCATCATCGAAATTTGGTCAATAACATTGTCGCTTAAGATTTATCACTCTAAAGAAACATATGACCGCATATTGATTAATTAATTAGACTGAATAAAGTTTAACACTTGACATTAAAAAATAGAGATCGTGAATTGATGTTGCTAGAGCCGCGGGGGCGTAATTCGTAACGTACCAGGCTAGAATTCTGGAGTTCCCGGGTCGAACCCGGGCTGTGGCAATATTTTTTCACGATTTCGTTAGAATTTTAAAATCGTCAGGTCTGGTTGCCTCATTGATTCTTAATGAATGAGTGAGGCAATTAGAGCTGACAAATAATTAAAGATTCGATTGTTAGAGACCTTTCTGAGATCGATAACACAGGGATCCAGGCTGCGCTGACTCTAACCGGGTTACGAACTGCCAAAAATATTCCATCATAGAAATTTGGTTGATAACATTGTCGCTTAAGTTTTATCACTCTAAAGAAACATATGACCGCATATTGATTAATTAATTAGACTGAATAAAGTTTAACACTTGACATTAAAAAATAGAGATCGTGAATTGATGTTGCTAGAGCCGCGGGGGCGTAATTCGTAACGTACCAGGCTAGAATTCTGGAGTTCCCGGGTCGAACCCGGGCTATAGCAATATTTTTTCTCGATTTCTTTAGAATTTAAAAATCGTCAGGTCTCGTTGCCTTATTATTTCTAAATGAATGAATGAGGCAATTAGAGCTGACAAATAATTAAAGATTGGATTGTAAGACATCTTTCTGAGATCGATAACACGAGGATCCAGGCGGCACTGTGTCTAACCGGATCACGAACTGCCACGAATATTCCATCATAGAAATTGGGTCAATACCATTGTCGCTTAAGATTTATCACTCTAAAGAAACATATGACCGGATATTGATAAATTAATTAATCTAAATAAAGTTTAAAGCTTGACATTAAAAAATAGAGATCGTGAATTGATGTTGCTAGAGCCGCGGTGGCGTAATTGGTAACGTACCAGGCTAGATTTCTGGAGTTCCCGGTTAGAACCCGGGCTGTGGCAATATATTTTCACGATTTATATAGATTTTAAAAACCGTCAGGTCTGGTTGCCTCATTAATTCTTAACGAATGAGGCAAGCAATTACAGCTGACAAATAATTAAAGATTCGATTGTTAGAGACCTTTCTGAGATCGATAACACAGGGATCCAGGCGGCGCTGAATCTAACCGGGTTACGAACTGCCAAAAATATTCCATCATAGAAATTTGGTCGATAACATTGTCGCTTAAGATTTATCACTCTAAAGAAACATATGACCGCATATTGATTAATTAATTAGACTGAATAAAGTTTAACACTTGACATTAAAAAATAGAGATCGTGAATTGATGTTGCTAGAGCCGCGATGGCGTAATTGGTAATGTACCAGGCTAAAATTCTGGAGTTCCCGGTTCGAACCCGGGCTGTGGCAATAGTTTTCACGATTTCTTTAGAATTTGAAAATCGTCAGGTCTGGTTGCCACATTAATTCTAAATGTATCAGTGAAGCATTTAGAGCTGACAAATAATTGAAGATTCGATTGTTAGTTATCTTTCTGAGATCGATAACACGAGGATCCAGGCGGCACTGACTCTAACCGGATTACGAACTGCCAAGAATATTCCATCATAGAAATTTGGTCAATAACATTGTCGCTTAAGATTTATCACTCTAAAGAAACATATGGTCGTATATTGATTAATTAATTAGACTGAATAAAGTTTAACACTTGACATTAAAAAATAGAGATCGTGAATTGATGTTGCTAGAGCCGCGATGGCGTAATTGGTAATGTACCAGGCTAAAATTCTGGAGTTCCCGGTTCGAACCCGGGCTGTGGCAATAGTTTTCACGATTTCTTTAGAATTTGAAAATCGTCAGGTCTGGTTGCCACATTAATTCTAAATGTATCAGTGAAGCATTTAGAGCTGACAAATAGTTGAAGATTCGATTGTTAGTTATCTTTCTGAGATCGATAACACGAGGATCCAGGCGGCACTGACTCTAACCGGATTACGAACTGCCAAGAATATTCCATCATAGAAATTTGGTCGATAACATTGTCGCTTAAGATTTATCACCCTAAAGAAACATATGACCGCATATTGATTAATTAATTAGACTGAATAAAGTTTAACACTTGACATTAAAAAATAGAGATCGTGAATTGATGTTGCTAGAGCCGCGATGGCGTAATTGGTAATGTACCAGGCTAAAATTCTGGAGTTTCCGGTTCGAACCCGGGCTGTGGCAATAGTTTTCACGATTTCTTTAGAATTTGAAAATCGTCAGGCCTGGTTGCCACATTAATTCTAAATGTATCAGTGAAGCATTTAGAGCTGACAAATAATTGAAGATTCGATTGTTAGTTATCTTTCTGAGATCGATAACACGAGGATCTGGAACTGCCACGAATATTCCATCATAGAAATTTGGTCAATAACATTGTCGCTTAAGATTTATCACTCTAAAGAAACATATGACCACATATTGATTAATTAATGAATCTGAATAAATTTTAATGCTTGACATTGAAAAATAGAGATCGTGAATTGATGTTGCTAGAGCCACGGTAGCGTAATTGGTAACGTACCAGGCTAGATTTCTGGAGTTCCCGGTTAGAACCCGGGCTGTGGCAATATATTGTCACGATTTCTTTAAAATTTAAAAATCGTCAGGTCTGGTTGCCTCATTGATACTTAATGAATGAGTGAGGCAATTAGAGCTGACAAATAATTAAGGATTCGATTGTTAGAGACCTTTCTGAGATCGATATCACAGGGATCCAGGCGGCGCTGACTCTAACCGGGTTACGAACTTCCAAAAATATTCCATCATAGAAATTTGGTCAATAACATTGTCGCTTAAGATTTATCACTCTAAAGAAACATATGACCGCATAATGATTAACTAATTAATCTGAATAAAGTTTAACACTTGACACTAAAAAATAGAGATCGTAAAATTGATGTTGCTAGAGCCGCGATAGCGTAATTGGTAACGTACCAGGCTAGAATTCTGGAGTTCCCGGTTAGAACCCGGGCTGTGGCAATATATTTTCATGATATCTTGAGAATTTAAAAATCGTCAGGTCTTGTTGCTTCATTAATTCTAAATGAATCAGTGAGGCAATTAGAGCTGACAAATAATTGAAGATTCGATTGTTAGAGGTCTTTCTGAGTGCGATAACACAGGGATCCAGGCGGCACTGACTCTAACCGGATTACAAACTGCCAAGAATATTCCATCATAGAAATTTTGTCAATAACATTGTCGCTTAAAATTTATCACTCTAAAGAAACATATGACCACATATTGATTAATTAATTAATCTGAATAAAGTTTAATGCTTAAAATTAAGAAATAGAGATCGTGATTTGATGTTGCTAGAGCCGCGGTGGCGTAATTGGTAACATACCAGGCTAGAAATCTGGAGTTCCCGGTTCGAACCCGGGCTGTGGCAATATTTTTTCACGATTTCTTTAGAATTTAAAAATCATCAGGTCTGGTTGCCTCATTAATTCTTAATGAATGGGTGCGGCAATTAGAGCTGAGAAATAATTAAAGATTCGATTGTTAGAAACCTTTCTGAGATCGATAACTCATGGATCCAGGCGGCGCTGACTCTAACCGGGTTACGAACTGCCAAAAATATTCCATCATAGAAATTTGGTCGATAACATTGTCGCTTAAGATTTATCACTCTAAAGAAACATATGACCGCATATTGATTAATTAATTAGACTGAATAAAATTTAACACTTGACATTAAAAAATAGAGATCGTGAATTGATGTTGCTAGAGCCGCGAAGGCGTAATTCGTAACGTACCAGGCTAGAATTCTGGAATTCCCGGGTCGAACCCGGGCTATGGCAATATTTTTTCTCGATTTCTTTAGAATTTAAAAATCGTCAGGTCTGGTTGCCTCATTATTTCGAAATGAATGAGTGAGGCAATTAGAGCTGACAAATAATTAAAGATTGGATTGTTAGACATCTTTCTGAGATCGATAACACGAGGATCCAGGCGGCACTGACTCTAACCGGATTACAAACTGCCAAGAATATTCCATCATAGAAATTTTGTCAATAACATTGTCGCTTAAAATTTATCACTCTAAAGAAACATATGACCACACATTGATTAATTAATTAATCTGAATAAAGTTTAATGCTTGACATTAAGAAATAGAGATCGTGATTTGATGTTGCTAGAGCCGCGGTGGCGTAATTGGTAACATACCAGGCTAGAATTCTGGAGTTCCCGGGTCGAACCCGGGCTGTGGCAATATTTTTTCACGATTTCTTTAGAATTTAAAAATCGTCAGGTCTGGTTGCCTCATTAATTCTTAATGAATGGGTGCGGCAATTAGAGCTGACAAATGATTAAAGATTCGATTGTTAGAGACCTTTCTGAGATCGATATCACAGGGATCCAGGCGGCGCTGACTCTAACCGGGTTACGAACTGCCAAAAATATTCCATCATAGAAATTTGGTCAATAACATTGTCGCTTAAGATTTATCACTCTAAAAAAACATATGACCGCATATTGATTAACTAATTAATCTGAATAAAGTTTAACACTTGACATTAAAAAATAGAGATCGTAAAATTGATGTTGCTAGAGCCGCGATAGCGTAATTGGTAACGTACCAGGCTAGAATTCTAGAGTTCCCGGTTAGAACCCGGGCTGTGGCAATATATTTTCATGATTTCTTTAGAATTTAAAAATCGTCAGGTCTTGTTGCCTCATTAATTCTAAATGAATCAGTAAGGCAATTAGAGCTGACAAATAATTGAAGATTCGATTGTTAGAGATCTTTCTGAGTGCGATAACACAGGGATCCAGGCTGCGCTGACTCTAACCGGGTTACGAACTGCTAAAAATATTCCATCATCGAAATTTGGTCAATAGCATTGTCGCTTAAGATTTATCACTCTAAAGAAACATATGACCGCATTTTGATTAATTAATTAGACTGAATAAAGTTTAACACTTGACATTAAAAAATAGAGATCGTGAATTGATGTTGCTAGAGCCGCGGGGGCGTAATTCGTAACGTACCAGGCCAGAATTCTGGAGTTCCCGGGTCGAACCCGGGCTATGGCGATATTTTTTCTCGATTTCTTTAGAATTTAAAAATCGTCAGGTCTGGTTGCCTTATTATTTCTAAATGAATGAATGAGGCAATTAGAGCTAACAAATAATTAAAGATTGGATTGTTAGACATCTTTCTGAGATCGATAACACGAGGATCCAGGCGGCACTGTCTCTAACCGGATTACGAACTGCAACGAATATTCCATCATAGAAATTTTGTCAATAACATTGTCGCTTCAGATTTATCACTCTAAAGAAACATATGACCACATATTGATTAATTAATTGATCTGAATAAAGTTTAATGCTTGACGTTAAGAAATAGAGATCGTGATTTGATGTTGCTAGAGCCGCGGTGGCGTAATTGGTAACATACCAGGCTAGAAATCTGGAGTTCCCGGTTCGAACCCGGGGTGTGGCAATATTTTTTCACGATTTCTTTAGAATTTAAAAATCATCAGGTCTGGTTGCCTCATTAATTCTTAATGAATGAGTGAAGCAATTAGAGCTGACTAATAATTAAAGATTCGATTGTTAGAGATCTTTCTGAGATCGATAACACACGGAACCAGGCGGCACTGACTCCAACCAGGTTACGAACTGCCAAAAATATTCCATCATAGAAATTTGGTCGATAACATTGTCGCTTAAGATTTATCACTCTAAAGAAACATATGACCGCATAATAATGAATTAATTAGACTAAATAAAGTTTAACACTTGGCATTGAAAAATAGAGATCGTGAATTGATGTTGCTCGAGACGCGGGTGCGTAATTCGTAACGTACCAGGCTAGAATTCTGGAGTTCCCGGGTCGAACCCGGGCTGTGGCAATATTTTTTCACGATTTCTTTAGAATCTAAAAATCGTCAGGTCTGGTTGCCTCATTAATTCTCAATGAATGAGTGCGGCAATTACAGCTGACAAATAATTAAAGATTGGATTGTTAGACATCTTTCTGAGATCGATAACACGAGGATCCAGGCGGCACTGACTCTAACCGGATTACGAACTGCCAAGAATATTCCATCATAGAAATTTGGTCAATAACATTGTCGCTTAAGATTTATCACTCTAAAGAAACATATGACCGCATATTGATTAATTAATTAATCTGAATAAAGTTTAAAGCTTGACATTAAGAAATAGAGATCGTGATTTGATGTTGCTAGAGCCGCGGTGGCGTAATAGGTAACATACCAGGCTAGAATTCTGGAGTTCCCGGTTCGAACTCGGGCTGTGGCAAAATTTTTTCACGATTTCTTTAGAATTAAAAAATCTCCAGGTCTGGTTGCCTTATTAATTCTGAATGAATGGGTGCCGCAATTAGAGCTGACAAATAATTAAAGATTCGATTGTTAGAAACCTTTCTGAAATCGATAACTCAGGGATCCAGGCGGCGCTGACTCTAACCGGGTTTCGGAATGCCAAAAATATTCCATCATAGAAATTTGGTCGATAACATTGTCGCTTAAGATTTATCACTCTAAAGATACATATGACGGCATATTGATTAATTAATTAATCTGAATAAAGTTTAACACTTGAAATTAAAAAATAGAGATCCTAAAATTGATGTTGCTAGAGCCGCGATGGCGTAATTGGTAACGTACCAGGCTAGAGATCTGGAGTTCCCGGTTAGAACCCGGGCTGTGGCAATAATTTTTCACGATTTCTTTAGAATTTAAAAATCGTCAGGTCTGGTTGCCTCATTAATTCTTAATGAATAAGTGCCGCAATTACAGCTGACGAATAATTAAGGATTCGATTGTTAGAGATCTTTCTGAGTGCGATAATACTGGGAACCGGGCGGCACTGACTCCAACCGGGTTACGAACTGTCAAAAATATTCCATCATAGAAATTTGGTCAATAACATTGTCGCTTAAGATTTGTCACTTTAAGGAAGGGTATGAGCGCATAGTGATAGATTAATTAGACTGAATAAAGTTTGACACTTGACATTAAAAAATAGAGATCGTGAATTGATGTTGCTAGAGCCGCGATGGCGTAATTGGTAATGTACCAGGCTAGAATTCTGAAGTTCCCGGTTCCAACCCGGGCTGTGGCAATAGTTTTCACGATTTCTTTAGAATTTAAAAATCATCAGGTCTGGTTGCCTCATTGATATTTAATGAATGAGTGAGGCAATTAGAGCTGACAAAGAATTAAAGATTCGATTGTTAGAGACCTTTCTAAGATCGATATCACAGGGATCCAGGCGGCGCTGACTCTAACCGGGTTACGAACTGCCAAAAATATTCCATCATAGAAATTTGGTCAATAACATTGTCGCTTAAGATTTATCACTCTAAAGAAACATATGACCGCATATTGATTAACTAATTAATCTGAATAAAGTTTAACACTTGACACTAAAAAATAGAGATCGTAAAATTGATGTTGCTAGAGCCGCGATAGCGTAATTGGTAACGTACCAGGCTAGAATTCTGGAGTTCCCGGTTAGAACCCGGGCTGTGGCAATATATTTTCATGATATCTTTAGAATTTAAAAATCGTCAGGTCTTGTTGCTTCATTAATTCTAAATGAATCAGTAAGGCAATTAGAGCTGACAAATAATTGAAGATTCGATTGTTAGAGATCTTTCTGAGTGCGATAACACAGGGATCCAGGCGGCACTGACTCTAACCGGATTACAAACTGCCAAGAATATTCCATCATAGAAATTTTGTCAATAACATTGTCGCTTAAAATTTATCACTCTAAAGAAACATATGACCACATATTGATTAATTAATTAATCTGAATAAAGTTTAATGCTTGACATTAAGAAATAGAGATCGTGATTTGATGTTGCTAGAGCCACGGTGGCGTAATTGGTAACATACCAGGCTAGAAATCTGGAGTTCCCGGTTCGAACCCGGGCTGTGGCAATATTTTTTCACGATTTCTTTAGAATTTAAAAATCGTCAGGTCTGGTTGCCTCATTAATTCTTAATGAATGGGTGCGGCAATTAGAGCTGACAAATGATTAAAGATTCGATTGTTAGAAACCTTTCTGAGATCGATAACTCAGGGATCCAGGCGGCGCTGACTCTAACCGGGTTACGAACTGCCAAAAATATTCCATCATAGAAATTTGGTCGATAACATTGTCGCTTAAGATTTATCACTCTAAAGAAACATATCACCGCATATTGATTAATTAATTAATATGAATAAAGTTTTACACTTGACATTAAGAAATAGAGATCGTGAATTGATGTTGCTAGAGCCGCGGTGGCGCAATTGGTAACGTACTAGGCTAGAATTCTGGAGTTCCCGGTTCGAACCCGGGCTGTGGCAATAATTTTTCACGATTTCTTTAGAATTTAAAAATCGTCAGGTCTGGTTGCCTCATTAATTCTTAATGAATGAGTGCCGCAATTACAGCTGACAAATAATTAAAGATTCGATTGTTAGAGACCTTTCTGAGTTCGATAACACAGGGATCCAGGCGGCACTGACTCCAACCGGGTTACGAACTGCCAAAAATATTCCATCATAGAAATTTGGTCGATAACATTGTCGCTTAAGATTTATCACTCTAAAGAAACATATGACAGCATAATAATTAATTAATTGGACTAAATAAAGTTTAACACTTGGCATTGAAAAATAGAGATCGTGAATTGATGTTGCTCGAGCCGCGGGGGCGTAATTCGTAACGTACCAGGCTAGAATTCTGGAGTTCCCGGTTAGAACCCGGGCTGTGGCAATATTTTTTCTCGATTTCTTTAGAATTTAAAAATCGTCAGGTCTGGTTGCCTCATTATTTCTAAATGAATGAGTGAGGCAATTAGAGCTGACAAATAATTAAAGATTGGATTGTTAGACATCTTTCTGAGATCGATAAAACGAGGATCCAGGCGGCACTGACTCTAACCGGATTACAAACTGCCAAGAATATTCCATCATAGAAATTTTGTCAATAACATTGTCGCTTAAAATTTATCACTCTAAAGAAACATATGACCACATATTGATTAATTAATTAATCTGAATAAAGTTTAATGCTTGACATTAAGAAATAGAGATCGTGATTTGATGTTGCTAGAGCCGCGGTGGCGTAATTGGTAACATACCAGGCTAGAATTCTGGAGTTCCCGGGTCGAACCCGGGCTGTGGCAATATTTTTTCACGATTTCTTTAGAATTTAAAAATCGTCAGGTCGGGTTGCCTCATTAATTCTTAATGAATGGGTGCGACAATTAGAGCTGACAAATGATTAAAGATTCGATTGTTAGAGACCTTTCTGAGATCGATATCACAGGGATCCAGGCGGCGCTGACTCTAACCGGGTTACGAACTGCCAAAAATATTCCATCATAGAAATTTGGTCAATAACATTGTCGCTTAAGATTTATCACTCTAAAAAAACATATGACCGCATATTGATTAACTAATTAATCTGAATAAAGTTTAACACTTGACATTAAAAAATAGAGATCGTAAAATTGATGTTGCTAGAGCCGCGATAGCGTAATTGGTAACGTACCAGGCTAGAATTCTGTAGTTCCCGGTTAGTACCCGGGCTGTGGCAATATATTTTCATGATTTCTTTAGAATTTAAAAATCGTCAGGTCTTGTTGCCTCATTAATTCTAAATGAATCAGTAAGGCAATTAGAGCTGACAAATAATTGAAGATTCGATTGTTAGAGATCTTTCTGAGTGCGATAACACAGGGATCCAGGCTGCGCTGACTCTAACCGGGTTACGAACTGCTAAAAATATTCCATCATCGAAATTTGGTCAATAACATTGTCGCTTAAGATTTATCACTCTAAAGAAACATATGACCCCATATTGATTAATTAATTAGACTGAATAAAGTTTAACACTTGACATTAAAAAATAGAGATCATGAATTGATGTTGCTAGAGCCGCGGGGGCGTAATTCGTAACGTACCAGGCCAGAATTCTGGAGTTCCCGGGTCGAACCCGGGCTATGGCGATATTTTTTCTCGATTTCTTTAGAATTTAAAAATCGTCAGGTCTGGTTGCCTTATTATTTCTAAATGAATGAATGAGGCAATTAGAGCTAACAAATAATTAAAGATTGGATTGTTAGACATCTTTCTGAGATCGATAACACGAGGATCCAGGCGGCACTGACTCTAACCGGATTACGAACTGCCAAGAATATTCCATCATAGAAACTTGGTCAATAACATTGTCGCTTAAGATTTATCAATCTAAAGAAACATATGACCGCATATTGATTAATTAATTAATCTGAATAAAGTTTAAAGCTTGACATTAAGAAATAGAGATCGTGATTTGATGTTGCTAGAGCCGCGGTGGCGTAATAGGTAACATACCACGCTAGAATTCTGGAGTTCCCGGTTCGAACTCGGGCTGTGGCAAAATTTTTTCACGATTTCTTTAGAATTAAAAAATCTCCAGGTCTGGTTGCCTTATTAATTCTTAATGAATGGGTGCGGCAATTAGAGCTGACAAATAATTTAAGATTTGATTGTTAGAAACCTTTCTGAAATCGATAACTCAGGGATCCAGGCGGCGCTGACTCTAACCGGGTTACGGAATGCCAAAAATATTCCATCATAGAAATTTGGTCGATAACATTGTCGCTTGAGATTTATCACTCTAAAGATACATATGACGGCATATTGATTAATTAATTAATCTGAATAAAGTTTAACACTTGACATTAAAAAATGAAGATCGTGAATTGATGTTGCTAGAGCCGCGGTGGCGTAATTGGTAACGTACCGGGCTAGATTTCTGGAGTTCCCGGGTCGAACCCGGGCTGTGGCAATATTTTTCACGATTTCTTTAGAATTTAAAAATCAGGTCTGGTTGCCTCATTAATTCTAAATAAATCAGTAAGGCAATGAGAGCTGACAAATAATTGAAGATTCGATTGTTAGAGATCTTTCTGAGATCGATAACACAGGGAACCGGGCAACACTGACTCTAACCGGGTTACGAACTACCAAAAATATTCCATCATAGAAATTTGGTCGATAACATTGTCGCTTAAGATTTATCACTCTAAAGAAACATATGACCGCATATTGATTAATTTATTAATATGAATAAAGTTTTACACTTGACATTAAGAAATAGAGATCGTGAATTGATGTTGCTAGAGCCGCGGTGGCGCAATTGGTAACGTACCAGGCTAGAATTCTGGAGTTCCCGGTTCGAACCCGGGCTGTGGCAATAATTTTTCACGATTTCTTTAGAATTTGAAAATCGTCCGGTCTGGTTGCCTCATTAATTCGTAATGAATGAGTGCCGCAATTACAGCTGACAAATAATTAAGGATTCGATTGTTAGAGACCTTTCTGAGATCGATAACACAGGGATCCAGGCTGCGATAACTCTAACCGGGTTACGAACTGCCAAAAATATTCCATCATAGAAATTTGGTCATTAACATTGTCGCTTAAGATTTATCAATCTAAAGAAACATATGACCGCATAATAATTAATTAATTAGATTAAATAAAGTTTAACACTTGGCATTGAAAAATGGAGATCGTGAATTGATGTTGCTCGAGCCGCGGGGGCGTAATTCTTGACGTACCAGGCTAGAATTCTGGAGTTCCCGGGTCGAACCCGGGCTGTGGCAATATTTTTTCACGATTTCTTCAGAATTTTAAAATCGTCAGGTCTGGTTGCCTCATTGATACTTAATGAATGAGTGAGGCAATTAGAGCTGACAAAGAATTAAAGATTCGATTGCTAGAGACCTTTCTGAGATCGATATCACAGGGATCCAGGCGGCGCTGACTCTAACCGGGTTACGAACTGCCAAAAATATTCCTTCATAGAAATTTGGTCAATAACATTGTTGCTTAAGATTTATCACTCTAAAGAAACATATGACCGCATATTGATTAACTAATTAATCTGAATAAAGTTTAACACTTGACATTAAAAAATAGAGATCGTAAAATTGATGTTGCTAGAGCCGCGATGGCGTAATTGGTAACGTACCAGGCTAGAATTTTGGAGTTCTCGGTTAGAACCCGGGCTGTGGCAATATATTTTCATGATTTCTTTAAAATTTAAAAATCGTCAGGTCTTGTTGCCTCATTAATTGTAAATGAATCAGTAAGGCAATTAGAGCTGACAAATAATTGAAGATTCGATTGTTAGAGATCTTTCTGAGTGCGATAACACAGGAAACCGGGCGGCACTGACTCCAACCGGGTTACGAACTGTCAAAAATATTCCATCATAGAAACTTGGTCAATAACATTGTCGCTTAAGATTTGTCACTCTAAGGAAACATATGACCGCATAGTGATTGATTAATTAGACTAAATAAAGTTTAACACTTGACATTAAAAAATAGAGATCGTTAAATTGATGTTGCTAGAGCCGCGATAGCGTAATTGGTAACGTACCAGGCTAGAATTCTGGAGTTCCCGGTTAGAACCCGGGCTGTGGCAATATATTTTCATGATTTCTTTAGAATTTAAAAATCGTCAGGTCTTGTTGCCTCATTAATTCTAAATGAATCAGTAAGGCAATTAGGGCTGACAAATAATTGAAGATTCGATTGTTAGAGATCTTTCTGAGTGCGATAACACAGGGATCCAGGCTGCGCTGACTCTAACCGGGTTACGAACTGCTAAAAACATTCCATCATCGAAATTTGGTCAATAACATTGTCGCTTAAGATTTATCACTCTAAAGAAACATATGACCGCATATTGATTAATTAATTAGACTGAATAAAGTTTAACACTTGACATTAAAAAATAGAGATCGTGAATTGATGTTGCTAGAGCCGCGGGGGCGTAATTCGTAACGTACCAGGCCAGAATTCTGGAGTTCCCGGGTCGAACCCGGGCTATGGCGATATTTTTTCTCGATTTCTTTAGAATTTAAAAATCGTCAGGTCTGGTTGCCTTATTATTTGTAAATGAATGAATGAGGCAATTAGAGCTAACAAATAATTAAAGATTGGATTGTTAGACATCTTTCTGAGATCGATAACACGAGGATCCGGGCGGCACTGACTCTAACCGGATTACGAACTGCCAAGAATATTCCATCATAGAAATTTGGTCAATAACATTGTCGCTTAAGATTTATCACTCTAAAGAAACATATGACCGCATATTGATTAATTAATTAATCTGAATAAAGTTTAAAGCTTGACATTAAGAAATAGAGATCGTGATTTGATGTTGCTAGAGCCGCGGTGGCATAATAGGTAACATACCAGGCTAGAATTCTGGAGTTCCCGGTTCGAACTCGGGCTGTGGCAAAATTTTTTCACGATTTCTTTAGAATTAAAAAATCTCCAGGTCTGGTTGCCTTATTAATTCTTAATGAATGGGTGCGGCAATTAGAGCTGACAAATAATTAAAGATTCGATTGTTAGAAACCTTTCTGAAATCGATAACTCAGGGATCCAGGCGGCGCTGACTCTAACCGGGTTACGGAATGCGAAAAATATTCCATCATAGAAATTTGGTCGATAACATTGTCGCTTAAGATTTATCACTCTAAAGATACATATGACGGCATATTGATTAATTAATTAATCTGAATAAAGTTTAACACTTGACATTAAAAAATGAAGATCGTGAATTGATGTTGCTAGAGCCGCGGTGGCGTAATTGGTAACGTACCGGGCTAGATTTCTGGAGTTCCCGGGTCGAACCCGGGCTGTGGCAATATTTTTCACGATTTCTTTAGAATTTAAAAATCAGGTCTGGTTGCCTCATTAATTCTAAATAAATCAGTAAGGCAATGAGAGCTGACAAATAATTGAAGATTCGATTGTTAGAGATCTTTCTGAGATCGATAACACAGGGAACCGGGCGGCACTGACTCTAACCGGGTTACGAACTACCAAAAATATTCCATCATAGAAATTTGGTCGATAACATTGTCGCTTAAGATTTATCACTCTAAAGAAACATATGACCGCATATTGATTAATTAATTAATATGAATAAAGTTTTACACTTGACATTAAGAAATAGAGATCGTGAATTGATGTTGCTAGAGCCGCGGTGGCGCAATTGGTAACGTACCAGGCTAGAATTCTGGAGTTCCCGGTTCGAACCCGGGCTGTGGCAATAATTTTTCACGATTTCTTTAGAATTTGAAAATCGTCCGGTCTGGTTGCCTCATTAATTCGTAATGAATGAGTGCCGCAATTACAGCTGACAAATAATTAAGGATTCGATTGTTAGAGACCTTTCTGAGATCGATAACACAGGGATCCAGGCTGCGATAACTCTAACCGGGTTACGAACTGCCAAAAATATTCCATCATAGAAATTTGGTCATTAACATTGTCGCTTAAGATTTATCAATCTAAAGAAACATATGACCGCATAATAATTAATTAATTAGATTAAATAAAGTTTAACACTTGGCATTGAAAAATGGAGATCGTGAATTGATGTTGCTCGAGCCGCGGGGGCGTAATTCTTGACGTACCAGGCTAGAATTCTGGAGTTCCCGGGTCGAACCCGGGCTGTGGCAATATTTTTTCACGATTTCTTTAGAATTTAAAAATCGTCAGGTCTGGTTGCCTCATTGATACTTAATGAATGAGTGAGGCAATTAGAGCTGACAAGGAATTAAAGATTCGATTGCTAGAGACCTTTCTGAGATCGATATCACAGGGATCCAGGCGGCGCTGACTCTAACCGGGTTACGAACTGCCAAAAATATTCCTTCATAGAAATTTGGTCAATAACATTGTCGCTTAAGATTTATCACTCTAAAGAGACATATGACCGCATATTGATTAACTAATTAATCTGAATAAAGTTTAACACTTGACATTAAAAAATAGAGATCGTAAAATTGATGTTCCTAGAGCCGCGATGGCGTAATTGGTAACGTACCAGGCTAGAATTCTGGAGTTCTCGGTTAGAACCCGGGCTGTGGCAATATATTTTCATGATTTCTTTTAAATTAAAAAATCGTCAGGTCTTGTTGCCTCATTAATTGTAAATGAATCATTAAGGCAATTAGAGCTGACAAATAATTGAAGATTCGATTGTTAGAGATCTTTCTGAGTGCGATAACACAGGAAACCGGGCGGCACTGACTCCAACCGGGTTACGAACTGTCAAAAATATTCCATCATAGAAACTTGGTCAATAACATTGTCGCTTAAGATTTGTCACTCTAAGGAAACATATGACCGCATAGTGATTGATTAATTAGACTAAATAAAGTTTAACACTTGACATTAAAAAATAGAGATCGTAAAATTGATGTTGCTAGAGCCGCGGGGGCGTAATTCGTAACGTACCAGGCCAGAATTCTGGAGTTCCCGGGTCGAACCCGGGCTATGGCGATATTTTTTCTCGATTTCTTTAGAATTTAAAAATCGTCAGGTCTGGTTGCCTTATTATTTCTAAATGAATGAATGAGGCAATTAGAGCTAACAAATAATTAAAGATTGGATTGTTAGACATCTTTCTGAGATCGATAACACGAGGATCCGGGCGGCACTGATTCTAACCGGATTACGAACTGCCAAGAATATTCCATCATAGAAATTTGGTCAATAACATTGTCGCTTAAGATTTATCACTCTAAAGAAACATATGACCGCATATTGATTAATTAATTAATCTCAATAAAGTTTAAAGCTTGACATTAAGAAATAGAGATCGTGATTTGATGTTGCTAGAGCCGCGGTGGCGTAATAGGTAACATACCAGGCTAGAATTCTGGAGTTCCCGGTTCGAACTCGGGCTGTGGCAAAATTTTTTCACGATTTCTTTAGAATTAAAAAATCTCCAGGTCTGGTTGCCTTATTAATTCTTAATGAATGGGTGCGGCAATTAGAGCTGACAAATAACTAAAGATTCGATTGTTAGAAACCTTTCTGAAATCGATAACTCAGGGATCCAGGCGGCGCTGACTCTAACCGGGTTACGGAATGCGAAAAATATTCCATCATAGAAATTTGGTCGATAACATTGTCGCTTAAGATTTATCACTCTAAAGATACATATGACGGCATATTGATTAATTAATTAATCTGAATAAAGTTTAACACTTGACATTAAAAAATGAAGATCGTGAATTGATGTTGCTAGAGCCGCGGTGGCGTAATTGGTAACGTACCGGGCTAGATTTCTGGAGTTCCCGGGTCGAACCCGGGCTGTGGCAATATTTTTCACGATTTCTTTAGAATTTAAAAATTAGGTCTGGTTGCCTCATTAATTCTAAATAAATCAGTAAGGCAATGAGAGCTGACAAATAATTGAAGATTCGATTGTTAGAGATCTTTCTGAGATCGATAACACAGGGAACCGGGCGGCACTGACTCTAACCGGGTTACGAACTACCAAAAATATTCCATCATAGAAATTTGGTCGATAACATTGTCGCTTAAGATTTATCACTCTAAAGAAACATATGACCGCATATTGATTAATTAATTAATATGAATAAAGTTTTACACTTGACATTAAGAAATAGAGATCGTGAATTGATGTTGCTAGAGCCGCGGTGGCGCAATTGGTAACGTACCAGGCTAGAATTCTGGAGTTCCCGGTTCGAACCCGGGCAATGGCAATAATTTTTCACGATTTCTTTAGAATTTGAAAATCGTCCGGTCTGGTTGCCTCATTAATTCGTAATGAATGAGTGCCGCAATTACAGCTGACAAATAATTAAGGATTCGATTGTTAGAGACCTTTCTGAGATCGATAACACAGGGATCCAGGCTGCGATAACTCTAACCGGGTTACGAACTGCCAAAAATATTCCATCATAGAAATTTGGTCATTAACATTGTCGCTTAAGATTTATCAATCTAAAGAAACATATGACCGCATAATAATTAATTAATTAGATTAAATAAAGTTTAACACTTGGCATTGAAAAATGGAGATCGTGAATTGATGTTGCTCGAGCCGCGGGGGCGTAATTCTTGACGTACCAGGCTAGAATTCTGGAGTTCCCGGGTCGAACCCGGGCTGTGGCAATATTTTTTCACGATTTCTTTAGAATTTAAAAATCGTCAGGTCTGGTTGCCTCATTGATACTTAATGAATGAGTGAGGCAATTAGAGCTGACAAGGAATTAAAGATTCGATTGCTAGAGACCTTTCTGAGATCGATATCACAGGGATCCAGGCGGCGCTGACTCTAACCGGGTTACGAACTGCCAAAAATATTCCTTCATAGAAATTTGGTCAATAACATTGTCGCTTAAGATTTATCACTCTAAAGAAACATATGACCGCATATTGATTAACTAACTAATCTGAATAAAGTTTAACACTTGACATTAAAAAATAGAGATCGTAAAATTGATGTTCCTAGAGCCGCGATGGCGTAATTGGTAACGTACCAGGCTAGAATTCTGGAGTTCTCGGTTAGAACCCGGGCTGTGGCAATATATTTTCATGATTTCTTTTAAATTTAAAAATCGTCAGGTCTTGTTGCCTCATTAATTGTAAATGAATCATTAAGGCAATTAGAGCTGACAAATAATTGAAGATTCGATTGTTAGAGATCTTTCTGAGTGCGATAACACAGGAAACCGGGCGGCACTGACTCCAACCGGGTTACGAACTGTCAAAAATATTCCATCATAGAAACTTGGTCAATAACATTGTCGCTTAAGATTTGTCACTCTAAGGAAACATATGACCGCATAGTGATTGATTAATTAGACTAAATAAAGTTTAACACTTGACATTAAAAAATAGAGATCGTAAAATTGATGTTGCTAGAGCCGCGGGGGCGTAATTCGTAACGTACCAGGCCAGAATTCTGGAGTTCCCGGGTCGAACCCGGGCTATGGCGATATTTTTTCTCGATTTCTTTAGAATTTAAAAATCGTCAGGTCTGGTTGCTCTATTATTTCTAAATGAATGAATGAGGCAATTAGAGCTAACAAATAATTAAAGATTGGATTGTTAGACATCTTTCTGAGATCGATAACACGAGGATCCAGGCGGCACTGTCTCTAACCGGATTACGAACTGCAACGAATATTCCATTATAGAAATTTTGTCAATAACATTGTCGCTTCAGATTTATCACTCTAAAGAAACATATGACCACATATTGATTAATTAATTGATCTGAATAAAGTTTAATGCTTGACATTAAGAAATAGAGATCGTGATTTGATGTTGCTAGAGCCGCGGTGGCGTAATTGGTAACATACCAGGCTAGAAATCTGGAGTTCCCGGTTCGAACCCGGGCTGTGGCAATATTTTTTCACGATTTCTTTAGAATTTAAAAATCATCAGGTCTGGTTGCCTCATTAATTCTTAATGAATGGGTGCGGCAATTAGAGCTGAGAAATAATTAAAGATTCGATTGTTAGAAACCTTTCTGAGATCAATAACTCATAGATCCAGGTGGCGCTGAGTCTAACCGGGTTACGAACTGCCAAAAATATTCCATCATAGAAATTTGGTCGATAACATTGTCGTTTAAGATTTATCACCCTAAAGATACATATGACCGCTTATTGATTAATGAATTAATCTGAATAAACTTAAACACTTAACATTAAAAAATAGAGATCGTGAATTGATGTTGCTAGAGCCGCAGTGGCGTAATTGGTAACGTACCAGGCTAGATTTCTGGAGTTCCCGGTTAGAACCCGGGCTGTAGCAATATATTTTCACGATTTATTTAGAATTCAAAAATCGTCAGGTCTGGTTGCCTCATTAATTCTTAATGAATGAGTGAAGCAATTAGAGCTGACTAATAATTAAAGATTCGATTGTTAGAGATCTTTCTGAGATCGATAACACGAGGATCCAGGCGGCACTGTCTCTAACCGGATTACGAACTGCCACGAATATTCCATAATAGAAATTTGGTCAATAACATTGTCGCTTAAGATTTATCACTCTAAAGAAACATATGACCACATATTGATTAATTAATGAATCTGAATAAAGTTTAATGCTTGACATTGAAAAATAGAGATCGTGATTTGATGTTGCTAGAGCCGCGGTGGCGTAATTGGTAACATACCAGGCTAGAAATCTGGAGTTCCCGGTTCGAACCCGGGCTGTGGCAATATTTTTTCACGATTTCTTTAGAATTTAAAAATCGTCAGGTCTGGTTGCCTCATTGATTCTTAATGAATGAGTGAGGCAATTAGAGCTGACAAATAATTAAAGATTCGATTGTTAGAGACCTTTCTGAGATCGATAACACAGGGATTCAGGCGGCACTGACTCCAACCGGGTTACGAACTGCCAAAAATATTCCATCATAGAAATTTGGTCGATAACATTGTCGCTTGAGATTTATCACTCTAAAGAAACATATGACCGCATATTGATTAATTAATTAATATGAATAAAGTTTTACACTTGACATTAAGAAATAGAGATCGTGAATTGATGTTGCTAGAGCCGCGGTGGCGCAATTGGTAACATACCAGGCTAGAAATCTGGAGTTCCCGGTTCGAACCCGGGCTGTGGCAATATTTTTTCACGATTTCTTTAGAATTTAAAATTCGTCAGGTCTGGTTGCCTCATTAATTCTTAATGAATGGGTGCGGCAATTAGAGCTGAGAAATAATTAAAGATTCGATTGTTAGAAACCTTTCTGAGATCGATAACTCATGGATCCAGGCGGCGCTGACTCTAACCGGGTTACGAACTGCCAAAAATATTCCATCATAGAAATTTGGTCGATAACATTGTCGCTTAAGATTTGACACCCTAAAGATACATATGACCGCTTATTGATTAATTAATTAATCTGAATAAAGTTTAACACTTGACATTAAAAAATAGAGATCGTGAATTGATGTTGCTAGAGCCGCGGTGGCGTAATTCGTGACGTACCAGGCTAGAATTCTGGAGTTCCCGGGTCGAACCCGGGCTGTGGCAATATTTTTTCACGATTTCTTTAGAATTTAAAAATCGTCAGGTCAGGTTGCCTCATTGATACTTAATGAATGAGTAAGGCAATTAGAGCTGACAAATAATTGAAGATTCGATTGTTAGAGATCTTTCTGAGTGCGATAACACAGGGATCCAGGTTGCGCTGACTCTAACCGGGTTACGAACTGCCAAAAATATTCCATCATCGAAATTTGGTCAATAACATTGTCGCTTAAGATTTATCACTCTAAAGAAACATATGACCGCATATTGATTAATTAATTAGACTGAATAAAGTTTAACACTTGACATTAAAAAATAGAGATCGTAAAATTAATGTTGCTGGAGCCGCGATGGCGTAATTGGTAACGTACCAGGCTAGAATTCTGGAGTTCCCGGTTAGAACCCGGGCTGTGACAATATATTTTCACGATTTCTTTAGAATTTAAAAATCGTCAGGTCTGGTTGCCTCATTAATTCTAAATAAATCAGTAAGGCAATGCGAGCTGACAAATAATTGAAGATTCGATTGTTAGAGATCTTTCTGAGATCGATAACACAGGGAACCGGGCGGCACTGACTGTAACCGGGTTACGAACTGCCAAATATATTCCATCATAGAAATTTGGTCGATAACATTGTCGCTTAAGATTTATCACTCTAAAGAAACATATGACCGCATATTGATTAATTAATTAATCTGAATAAAGTTTAACACTTGACATTAAAAAATAGAGATCGTGAATTGATGTTGCTAGAGCCGCGGGGGCGTAATTGGTAACGTACCAGGCTAGAATTCTGGAGTTCCCGGGTCGAACTCGGGCTATGGCAATTTTTTTTCACGATTTCTTCAGAATTAAAAAATCGTCAGGTCTGGTTGCCTCATTAATTCTTAATGAATAGGTGCGGCAATTAGAGCTGACAAATAATTAAAGATTCGATTGTTAGAAATCTTTCTGAGATCGATAACTCGGGATCCAGGCGGCGCTGACTCTAACCGGGTTACGAACTGCCAAAAATATTCCATCATAGAAATTTGGTCGATAACATTGTCGCTTAAGATTTATCACTCTAAAGATACATATGACCGCATATTGATTAATTAATTAATCTGAAAAAAGTTTAACACTTGACATTAAAAAATGAAGATCGTGAATTGATGTTGCTAGAGCCGCGGTGGCGTAATTGGTAACGTACCGGGCTAGAGTTCTGGAGTTCCCGGTTAGAACCCGGACTGTGGCAATATATTTTCACGATTTATTTAGAATTTAAAAATCGTCAGGTCTGGTAGCCTCTATAATTCTTATTAAATGAGTGAAGCAATTAGAGCTGACAAATAATTAAAGATTCGATTGTTAGAGATCTTTCTGAGATCGATAACACAGGGAACCAGGCGGCACTGACTCCAACCGGGTTACGAACTGTCTAAAATATTCCATAATAGAAATTTGGTCAATAACATTGTCGCTTAAGATTTATCACTCTAAAGAAACATATGACCACATATTGATTAATTAATGAATCTGAATAAAGTTTAATGCTTGACATTGAAAAATAGAGATCGTGATTTGATGTTGCTAGAGCCGCGGTGGCGTAATTGGTAACATACCAGGCTAGAAATCTGGAGTTCCCGGTTCGAACCCGGGCTGTGGCAATATTTTTTCACGATTTCTTTAGAATTTAAAAATCGTCAGGTCTGGTTGCCTCATTGATTCTTAATGAATGAGTGAGGCAATTAGAGCTGACAAATAATTAAAGATTCGATTGTTAGAGACCTTTCTGAGATCGATAACACAGGGATTCAGGCGGCACTGACTCTAACCGGGTTACGAACTGCCAAAAATATTCCATCATAGAAATTTGGTCGATAACATTGTCGCTTAAGATTTATCACTCTAAAGAAACATATGACCGCATATTGATTAATTAATTAATATGAATAAAGTTTTACACTTAACATTAAGAAATAGAGATCGTGAATTGATGTTGCTAGAGCCGCGGTGGCGCAATTGGTAACATACCAGGCTAGAAATCTGGAGTTCCCGGTTCGAACCCCGGCTGTGGCAATATTTTTTCACGATTTCTTTAGAATTTAAAATTCGTCAGGTCTGGTTGCCTCATTAATTCTTAATGAATGGGTGCGGCAATTAGAGCTGAGAAATAATTAAAGATTCGATTGTTAGAAACCTTTCTGAGATCGATAACTCATGGATCCAGGCGGCGCTGACTCTAACCGGGTTACGAACTGCCAAAAATATTCCATCATAGAAATTTGGTCGATAACATTGTCGCTTAAGATTTATCACCCTAAAGATACATATGACCGCTCATTGATTAATTAATTAATCTGAATAAAGTTTAACACTTGACATTAAAAATAGAGATCGTGAATTGATGTTGCTAGAGCCGCGGTGGCGTAATTCGTGACGTACCAAGCTAGAATTCTGGAGTTCCCGGGTCGAACCCGGGCTGTGGCAATATTTTTTCACGATTTCTTTAGAATTTAAAAATCGTCAGGTCAGGTTGCCTCATTGATACTTAATGAATGAGTAAGGCAATTAGAGCTGACAAATAATTGAAGATTCGATTGTTAGAGATCTTTCTGAGTGCGATAACACAGGGATCCAGGTTGCGCTGACTCTAACCGGGTTACGAACTGCCAAAAATATTCCATCATCGAAATTTGGTCAATAACATTGTCGCTTAAGATTTATCACTCTAAAGAAACATATGACCGCATATTGATTAATTAATTAGACTGAATAAAGTTTAACACTTGACATTAAAAAATAGAGATCGTAAAATTAATGTTGCTAGAGCCGCGATGGCGTAATTGGTAACGTACCAGGCTAGAATTCTGGAGTTCCCGGTTAGAACCCGGGCTGTGACAATATATTTTCACGATTTCTTTAGAATTTAAAAATCGTCAGGTCTGGTTGCCTCATTAATTCTAAATAAATCAGTAAGGCAATGAGAGCTGACAAATAATTGAAGATTCGATTGTTAGAGATCTTTCTGAGATCGATAACACAGGGAACCGGGCGGCACTGACTGTAACCGGGTTACGAACTGCCAAAAATATTCCATCATAGAAATTTGGTCGATAACATTGTCGCTTAAGATTTATCACTCTAAAGAAACATATGACCGCATATTGATTAATTAATTAATCTGAATAAAGTTTAACACTTGACATTAAAAAATAGAGATCGTGAATTGATGTTGCTAGAGCCGCGGGGGCGTAATTGGTAACGTACCAGGCTAGAATTCTGGAGTTCCCGGGTCGAACTGGGGCTATGGCAATTTTTTTTCACGATTTCTTTAAAATTAAAAAATCGTCAGGTCTGGTTGCCTCATTAATTCTTAATGAATAGGTGCGGCAATTAGAGCTGACAAATAATTAAAGATTCGATTGTTAGAAATCTTTCTGAGATCGATAACTCGGGATCCAGGCGGCGCTGACTCTAACCGGGTTACGAACTGCCAAAAATATTCCATCATAGAAATTTGGTCGATCACATTGTCGCTTAAGATTTATCACTCTAAAGATACATATGACCGCATATTGATTAATTAATTAATCTGAAAAAAGTTTAACACTTGACATTAAAAAATGAAGATCGTGAATTGATGTTGCTAGAGCCGCGGTGGCGTAATTGGTAACGTACCGGGCTAGATTTCTGGAGTTCCCGGTTAGAACCCGGACTGTGGCAATATATTTTCACGATTTATTTAGAATTTAAAAATCGTCAGGTCTGGTAGCCTCTATAATTCTTATTAAATGAGTGAAGCAATTAGAGCTGACAAATAATTAAAGATTCGATTGTTAGAGATCTTTCTGAGATCGATAACACAGGGAACCAGGTGGCACTGACTCCAACCGGGTTACGAACTGTCTAAAATATTCAATCATAGAAATTTGGTCAATAACATTGTCGCTTAAGATTTATCACTCTAAAGAAACATATGACCGCATAATGATTAATTGATTAGACTGAATAAAGTTTAACACTTGACATTGAAAAATAGAGATCGTGGTTTGATGTTGCTAGAGACGCGGTGGCGTAATTGGTAACATACCAGGCTAGAAATCTGGAGTTCCCGGTTCGAACCCGGGCTGTGGCAATATTTTTTCACGATTTCTTTAGAATTTAAAAATCGTCAGGTTTGGTTGCCTCATTGATTCTTAATGAATAAGTGAGGCAATTAGAGCTGACAAATAATTAAAGATTCGATTATTAGAGACCTTTCTGAGATGGATAACACAGGGATTCAGGCGGCACTGACTCTAACCGGGTTACGAACTGCCAAAAATATTCCATCATAGAAATTTGGTCGATAACATTGTCGCTTAAGATTTATCACTCTAAAGAAACATATGACCGCATATTGATTAATTAATTAATATGAATAAAGTTTTACACTTGACATTAAGAAATAGAGATCGTGAATTGATGTTGCTAGAGCCGCGATAGCGTAATTGGTAACGTACCAGGCTAGAATTCTGGAGTTCCGGGTTCGAACCCGCGCTGTGGCAATATTTTTTCACGATTTCTTTGGAATTAAAAAATCGTCAGGTCTGGTTGCCTTATTAATTCTTAATGAATGAGTGCTGCAATTAGAGCTGACATATTATTAAAGATTCGATTGTTAGAGACCTTTCTGAAATCGATAACACAGGGATCCAGGCTGCGCGGACTCTAACCGGGTTACGAACTGCCAAAAATATTCCATCATCGAAATTTGGTCAATAACATTGTCGCTTAAGATTTATCACTCTAAAGAAACATATGACCGCATATTGATTAATTAATTAATCTGAATAAAGTTGAACACTTGACATTAAAAAATAGAGATCGTGAATTGATGTTGCTAGAGCCGCGGGGGCGTAATTGGTAACGTACCAGGCTAGAATTCTGGAGTTCCCGGGTCGAACTCGGGCTATGGCAATTTTTTTTCACGATTTCTTTAGAATTAAAAAATCGTTAGGTCTGGTTGCCTCATTAATTCTTAATGAATAGGTGCGGCAATTAGAGCTGACAAATAATTAAAGATTCGATTGTTAGAAATCTTTCTGAGATCGATAACTCGGGATCCAGGCGGCGCTGACTCTAACCGGGTTACGAACTGCCAAAAATATTCCATCATAGAAATTTGGTCGATAACATTGTCGCTTAAGATTTATCACTCTAAAGATACATATGACCGCATATTGATTAATTAATTAATCTGAAAAAAGTTTAACACTTGACATTAAAAAATGAAGATCGTGAATTGATGTTGCTAGAGCCGCGGTGGCGTAATTGGTAACGTACCGGGCTAGATTTCTGGAGTTCCCGGTTAGAACCCGGACTGTGGTAATATATTTTCACGATTTATTTAGAATTGAAAAATCGTCAGGTTTAGTAGCCTCTATAATTCTTATTAAATGAGTGAAGCAATTAGAGCTGACAAATAATTGAAGATTCGATTGTTAGAGATCTTTCTGAGATCGATAACACAGGGAACCAGGCGGCACTGACTCCAACCGGGTTACGAACTGTCTAAAATATTCCATCATAGAAATTTGGTCAATAACATTGTCGCTTAAGATTTATCACTCTAAAGAAACATATGACCGCATAATGATTAATTGATTAGACTGAATAAAGTTTAACACTTGACATTGAAAAATAGAGATCGTGGTTTGATGTTGCTAGAGCCGCGGTGGCGTAATTGGCAACATACCAGGCTAGAAATCTGGAGTTCCCGGTTCGAACCCGGGCTGTGGCAATATTTTTTCACGATTTCTTTAGAATTTAAAAATCGTCAGGTCTGGTTGCCTCATTGATTCTTAATGAATAAGTGAGGCAATTAGAGCTGACAAATAATTAAAGATTCGATTGTTAGAGACCTTTCTGAGATCGATAACACAGGGATTCAGGCGGCACTGACTCTAACCGGGTTACGAACTGCCAAAAATATTCCATCATAGAAATTTGGTCGATAACATTGTCGCTTAAGATTTATCACTCTAAAGAAACATATGACCGCATATTCATTAATTAATTAATATGAATAAAGTTTTACACTTGACATTAAGAAATAGAGATCGTGAATTGATGTTGCTAGAGCCGCGATAGCGTAATTGGTAACGTACCAGGCTAGAATTCTGGAGTTCCCGGTTCGAACCCGCGCTGTGGCAATATTTTTCCACGATTTCTTTGGAATTAAAAAATCGTCAGGTCTGGTTGCCTTATTAATTCTTAATGAATGAGTGCTGCAATTAGAGCTGACATATTATTAAAGATTCGATTGTTAGAGACCTTTCTGAAATCGATAACACAGGGATCCAGGCTGCGCTGACTCTAACCGGGTTACGAACTGCCAAAAATATTCCATCATCGAAATTTGGTCAATAACATTGTCGCTTAAGATTTATCACTCTAAAGAAACATATGACCGCATATTGATTAATTAATTAGACTGAATAAAGTTTAACACTTGACATTAAAAAATAGAGATCGTGAATTGATGTTGCTAGAGCCGCGGGGGCGTAATTCGTAACGTACCAGGCTAGAATTCTGGAGTTCCCGGGTCGAACCCGGGCTATGGCAATATTTTTTCTCGATTTCTTTAGAATTGAAAAATCGTCAGGTCTGGTTGCCTCATTAATTCTTAATGAATGGGTGCGGCAATTAGATCTGACAAATAATTAAAGATTGGATTGTTAGACATCTTTCTGAGATCGATAACACGAGGATCCAGGCGGCACTGACTCTAACCGGATTACGAACTGCCAAGAATATTCCATCATAGAAATTTGGTCAATAACATTGTCGCTTAAGATTCATCACTCTAAAGAAACATATGACCGCATATTGATTAATTAATTAATCTGAATAAAGTTTGAAGCTTGACATTAAGAAATAGAGATCGTGATTTGATGTTGCTAGAGCCGCGGTGGCGTAATAAGTAACATACCAGGCTAGAATTCTGGAGTTCCCGGTTCGAACTCGGGCTGTGGCAAAATTTTTTCACGATTTCTTTAGAATTAAAAAATCGTCAGGTCTGGTTGCCTTATTAATTCTTAATGAATAAGTGCTGCAATTAGAGCTGCCATATAATTAAAGATTCGATTGTTAGAGACCTTTCTGAAATCGATAACACAGGGATCCAGGCTGCGCTGACTCTAACCGAGTTACGAACTGCCAAAAATATTCCATCATCGAAATTTGGTCAATAACATTGTCGCTTAAGATTTATCACTCTAAAGAAACATATGACCGCATATTGATTATCTAATTAGACTGAATAAAGTTTAACACTTGACATTAAAAAATAGAGATCGTGAATTGATGTTGCTAGAGCCGCGGGGGCGTAATTCGTAACGTACCAGCCTAGACTTCTGGAGTTCCCGGGTCGAACCCGGGCTATGGTAATACTTTTTCTCGATTTCTTTAGAATTAAAAAATCGTCAGGTCTGGTTGCCTTATTATTTCTAAATGAATGAATGAAGCAATTGGAGCTGACAAATAATTAAAGATTGGATTGTTAGACATCTTTCTGAGATCGATAACACGAGGATCCAGGCGGCACTGTCTCTAACCGGATTACGAACTGCCACGAATATTCCATAATAGAAATTTGGTCAATAACATTGTCGCTTAAGATTTATCACTCTAAAGAAACATATGACCACATATTGATTAATTAATGAATCTGAATAAAGTTTAATGCTTGACATTGAAAAATAGAGATCGTGATTTGATGTTGCTAGAGCCGCGGTGGCGTAATTGGTAACATACCAGGCTAGAAATCTGGAGTTCCCGGTTCGAACCCGGGCTGTGGCAATATTTTTTCACGATTTCTTTAGAATTTAAAAATCGTCAGGTCTGGTTGCCTCATTGATTCTTAATGAATGAGTGAGGCAATTAGAGCTGACAAATAATTAAAGATTCGATTGTTAGAGACCTTTCTGAGATCGATAACACAGGGATTCAGGCGGCACTGACTCTAACCGGGTTACGAACTGCCAAAAATATTCCATCATAGAAATTTGGTCGATAACATTGTCGCTTAAGATTTATCACTCTAAAGAAACATATGACCGCATATTGATTAATTAATTAATATGAATAAAGTTTTACACTTGACATTAAGAAATAGAGATCGTGAATTGATGTTGCTAGAGCCGCGGTGGCGCAATTGGTAACATACCAGGCTAGAAATCTGGAGTTCCCGGTTCGAACCCCGGCTGTGGCAATATTTTTTCACGATTTCTTTAGAATTTAAAATTCGTCAGGTCTGGTTGCCTCATTAATTCTTAATGAATGGGTGCGGCAATTAGAGCTGAGAAATAATTAAAGATTCGATTGTTAGAAACCTTTCTGAGATCGATAACTCATGGATCCAGGCGGCGCTGACTCTAACCGGGTTACGAACTGCCAAAAATATTCCATCATAGAAATTTGGTCGATAACATTGTCGCTTAAGATTTATCACCCTAAAGATACATATGACCGCTCATTGATTAATTAATTAATCTGAATAAAGTTTAACACTTGACATTAAAAATAGAGATCGTGAATTGATGTTGCTAGAGCCGCGGTGGCGTAATTCGTGACGTACCAAGCTAGAATTCTGGAGTTCCCGGGTCGAACCCGGGCTGTGGCAATATTTTTTCACGATTTCTTTAGAATTTAAAAATCGTCAGGTCAGGTTGCCTCATTGATACTTAATGAATGAGTAAGGCAATTAGAGCTGACAAATAATTGAAGATTCGATTGTTAGAGATCTTTCTGAGTGCGATAACACAGGGATCCAGGTTGCGCTGACTCTAACCGGGTTACGAACTGTTAAAAATATTCCATCATCGAAATTTGGTCAATAACATTGTCGCTTAAGATTTATCACTCTAAAGAAACATATGACCGCATATTGATTAATTAATTAGACTGAATAAAGTTTAACACTTGACATTAAAAAATAGAGATCGTAAAATTAATGTTGCTAGAGCCGCGATGGCGTAATTGGTAACGTACCAGGCTAGAATTCTGGAGTTCCCGGTTAGAACCCGGGCTGTGACAATATATTTTCACGATTTCTTTAGAATTTAAAAATCGTCAGGTCTGGTTGCCTCATTAATTCTAAATAAATCAGTAAGGCAATGAGAGCTGACAAATAATTGAAGATTCGATTGTTAGAGATCTTTCTGAGATCGATAACACAGGGAACCGGGCGGCACTGACTGTATCCGGGTTACGAACTGCCAAAAATATTCCATCATAGAAATTTGGTCGATAACATTGTCGCTTAAGATTTATCACTCTAAAGAAACATATGACCGCATATTGATTAATTAATTAATCTGAATAAAGTTTAACACTTGACATTAAAAAATAGAGATCGTGAATTGATGTTGCTAGAGCCGCGGGGGCGTAATTGGTAACGTACCAGGCTAGAATTCTGGAGTTCCCGGGTCGAACTGGGGCTATGGCAATTTTTTTTCACGATTTCTTTAGAATTAAAAAATCGTCAGGTCTGGTTGCCTCATTAATTCTTAATGAATAGGTGCGGCAATTAGAGCTGACAAATAATTAAAGATTCGATTGTTAGAAATCTTTCTGAGATCGATAACTCGGGATCCAGGCGGCGCTGACTCTAACCGGGTTACGAACTGCCAAAAATATTCCATCATAGAAATTTGGTCGATCACATTGTCGCTTAAGATTTATCACTCTAAAGATACATATGACCGCATATTGATTAATTAATTAATCTGAAAAAAGTTTAACACTTGACATTAAAAAATGAAGATCGTGAATTGATGTTGCTAGAGCCGCGGTGGCGTAATTGGTAACGTACCGGGCTAGATTTCTGGAGTTCCCGGTTAGAACCCGGACTGTGGCAATATATTTTCACGATTTATTTAGAATTTAAAAATCGTCAGGTCTGGTAGCCTCTATAATTCTTATTAAATGAGTGAAGCAATTAGAGCTGACAAATAATTAAAGATTCGATTGTTAGAGATCTTTCTGAGATCGATAACACAGGGAACCAGGTGGCACTGACTCCAACCGGGTTACGAACTGTCTAAAATATTCCATAATAGAAATTTGGTCAATAACATTGTCGCTTAAGATTTATCACTCTAAAGAAACATATGACCACATATTGATTAATTAATGAATCTGAATAAAGTTTAATGCTTGACATTGAAAAATAGAGATCGTGATTTGATGTTGCTAGAGCCGCGGTGGCGTAATTGGTAACATACCAGGCTAGAAATCTGGAGTTCCCGGTTCGAACCCGGGCTGTGGCAATATTTTTTCACGATTTCTTTAGAATTTAAAAATCGTCAGGTCTGGTTGCCTCATTGATTCTTAATGAATGAGTGAGGCAATTAGAGCTGACAAATAATTAAAGATTCGATTGTTAGAGACCTTTCTGAGATCGATAACACAGGGATTCAGGCGGCACTGACTCTAACCGGGTTACGAACTGCCAAAAATATTCCATCATAGAAATTTGGTCGATAACATTGTCGCTTAAGATTTATCACTCTAAAGAAACATATGACCGCATATTGATTAATTAATTAATATGAATAAAGTTTTACACTTGACATTAAGAAATAGAGATCGTGAATTGATGTTGCTAGAGCCGCGGTGGCGCAATTGGTAACATACCAGGCTAGAAATCTGGAGTTCCCGGTTCGAACCCCGGCTGTGGCAATATTTTTTCACGATTTCTTTAGAATTTAAAATTCGTCAGGTCTGGTTGCCTCATTAATTCTTAATGAATGGGTGCGGCAATTAGAGCTGAGAAATAATTGAAGATTCGATTGTTAGAGATCTTTCTGAGTGCGATAACACAGGGATCCAGGTTGCGCTGACTCTAACCGGGTTACGAACTGCCAAAAATATTCCATCATCGAAATTTGGTCAATAACATTGTCGCTTAAGATTTATCACTCTAAAGAAACATATGACCGCATATTGATTAATTAATTAGACTGAATAAAGTTTAACACTTGACATTAAAAAATAGAGATCGTAAAATTAATGTTGCTAGAGCCGCGATGGCGTAATTGGTAACGTACCAGGCTAGAATTCTGGAGTTCCCGGTTAGAACCCGGGCTGTGACAATATATTTTCACGATTTCTTTAGAATTTAAAAATCGTCAGGTCTGGTTGCCTCATTAATTCTAAATAAATCAGTAAGGCAATGAGAGCTGACAAATAATTGAAGATTCGATTGTTAGAGATCTTTCTGAGATCGATAACACAGGGAACCGGGCGGCACTGACTGTAACCGGGTTACGAACTGCCAAAAATATTCCATCATAGAAATTTGGTCGATAACATTGTCGCTTAAGATTTATCACTCTAAAGAAACATATGACCGCATATTGATTAATTAATTAATCTGAATAAAGTTTAACACTTGACATTAAAAAATAGAGATCGTGAATTGATGTTGCTAGAGCCGCGGGGGCGTAATTGGTAACGTACCAGGCTAGAATTCTGGAGTTCCCGGGTCGAACTGGGGCTATGGCAATTTTTTTTCACGATTTCTTTAGAATTAAAAAATCGTCAGGTCTGGTTGCCTCATTAATTCTTAATGAATAGGTGCGGCAATTAGAGCTGACAAATAATTAAAGATTCGATTGTTAGAAATCTTTCTGAGATCGATAACTCGGGATCCAGGCGGCGCTGACTCTAACCGGGTTACGAACTGCCAAAAATATTCCATCATAGAAATTTGGTCGATCACATTGTCGCTTAAGATTTATCACTCTAAAGATACATATGACCGCATATTGATTAATTAATTAATCTGAAAAAAGTTTAACACTTGACATTAAAAAATGAAGATCGTGAATTGATGTTGCTAGAGCCGCGGTGGCGTAATTGGTAACGTACCGGGCTAGATTTCTGGAGTTCCCGGTTAGAACCCGGACTGTGGCAATATATTTTCACGATTTATTTAGAATTTAAAAATCGTCAGGTCTGGTAGCCTCTATAATTCTTATTAAATGAGTGAAGCAATTAGAGCTGACAAATAATTAAAGATTCGATTGTTAGAGATCTTTCTGAGATCGATAACACAGGGAACCAGGTGGCACTGACTCCAACCGGGTTACGAACTGTCTAAAATATTCAATCATAGAAATTTGGTCAATAACATTCTCGCTTAAGATTTATCACTCTAAAGAAACATATGACCGCATAATGATTAATTGATTAGACTGAATAAAGTTTAACACTTGACATTGAAAAATAGAGATCGTGGTTTGATGTTGCTAGAGACGCGGTGGCGTAATTGGTAACATACCAGGCTAGAAATCTGGAGTTCCCGGTTCGAACCCGGGCTGTGGCAATATTTTTTCACGATTTCTTTAGAATTTAAAAATCGTCAGGTTTGGTTGCCTCATTGATTCTTAATGAATAAGTGAGGCAATTAGAGCTGACAAATAATTAAAGATTCGATTATTAGAGACCTTTCTGAGATGGATAACACAGGGATTCAGGCGGCACTGACTCTAACCGGGTTACGAACTGCCAAAAATATTCCATCATAGAAATTTGGTCGATAACATTGTCGCTTAAGATTTATCACTCTAAAGAAACATATGACCGCATATTGATTAATTAATTAATATGAATAAAGTTTTACACTTGACATTAAGAAATAGAGATCGTGAATTGATGTTGCTAGAGCCGCGATAGCGTAATTGGTAACGTACCAGGCTAGAATTCTGGAGTTCCGGGTTCGAACCCGCGCTGTGGCAATATTTTTTCACGATTTCTTTGGAATTAAAAAATCGTCAGGTCTGGTTGCCTTATTAATTCTTAATGAATGAGTGCTGCAATTAGAGCTGACATATTATTAAAGATTCGATTGTTAGAGACCTTTCTGAAATCGATAACACAGGGATCCAGGCTGCGCTGACTCTAACCGGGTTACGAACTGCCAAAAATATTCCATCATCGAAATTTGGTCAATAACATTGTCGCTTAAGATTTATCACTCTAAAGAAACATATGACCGCATATTGATTAATTAATTAGACTGAATAAAGTTTAACACTTGACATTAAAAAATAGAGATCGTGAATTGATGTTGCTAGAGCCGCGGGGGCGTAATTCGTAACGTACCAGGCTAGAATTCTGGAGTTCCCGGGTCGAACCCGGGCTATGGCAATATTTTTTCTCGATTTCTTTAGAATTGAAAAATCGTCAGGTCTGGTTGCCTCATTAATTCTTAATGAATGGGTGCGGCAATTAGATCTGAGAAATAATTAAAGATTCGATTGTTAGAAATCTTTCTGAGATCGATAACTCGGGATCCAGGCGGCGCTGACTCTAACCGGGTTACGAACTGCCAAAAATATTCCATCATAGAAATTTGGTCGATAACATTGTCGCTTAAGATTTATCACTCTAAAGATACATATGACCGCATATTGATTAATTAATTAATCTGAAAAAAGTTTAACACTTGACATTAAAAAATGAAGATCGTGAATTGATGTTGCTAGAGCCGCGGTGGCGTAATTGGTAACGTACCGGGCTAGATTTCTGGAGTTCCCGGTTAGAACCCGGACTGTGGCAATATATTTTCACGATTTATTTAGAATTTAAAAATCGTCAGGTCTGGTAGCCTCTATAATTCTTATTAAATGAGTGAAGCAATTAGAGCTGACAAATAATTAAAGATTCGATTGTTAGAGATCTTTCTGAGATCGATAACACAGGGAACCAGGCGGCACTGACTCCAACCGGGTTACGAACTGTCTAAAATATTCCATCATAGAAATTTGGTCAATAACATTGTCGCTTAAGATTTATCACTCTAAAGAAACATGTGACCGCATAATGATTAATTGATTAGACTGAATAAAGTTTAACACTTGACATTGAAAAATAGAGATCGTGGTTTGATGTTGCTAGAGACGCGGTGGCGTAATTGGTAACATACCAGGCTAGAAATCTGGAGTTCCCGGTTCGAACCCGGGCTGTGGCAATATTTTTTCACGATTTCTTTAGAATTTAAAAATCGTCAGGTTTGGTTGCCTCATTGATTCTTAATGAATAAGTGAGGCAATTAGAGCTGACAAATAATTAAAGATTCGATTATTAGAGACCTTTCTGAGATGGATAACACAGGGATTCAGGCGGCACTGACTCTAACCGGGTTACGAACTGCCAAAAATATTCCATCATAGAAATTTGGTCGATAACATTGTCGCTTAAGATTTATCACTCTAAAGAAACATATGACCGCATATTGATTAATTAATTAATATGAATAAAGTTTTACACTTGACATTAAGAAATAGAGATCGTGAATTGATGTTGCTAGAGCCGCGATAGCGTAATTGGTAACGTACCAGGCTAGAATTCTGGAGTTCCGGGTTCGAACCCGCGCTGTGGCAATATTTTTTCACGATTTCTTTGGAATTAAAAAATCGTCAGGTCTGGTTGCCTTATTAATTCTTAATGAATGAGTGCTGCAATTAGAGCTGACATATTATTAAAGATTCGATTGTTAGAGACCTTTCTGAAATCGATAACACAGGGATCCAGGCTGCGCGGACTCTAACCGGGTTACGAACTGCCAAAAATATTCCATCATTGAAATTTGGTCAATAACATTGTCGCTTAAGATTTATCACTCTAAAGAAACATATGACCGCATATTGATTAATTAATTAATCTGAATAAAGTTGAACACTTGACATTAAAAAATAGAGATCGTGAATTGATGTTGCTAGAGCCGCGGGGGCGTAATTGGTAACGTACCAGGCTAGAATTCTGGAGTTCCCGGGTCGAACTCGGGCTATGGCAATTTTTTTTCACGATTTCTTTAGAATTAAAAAATCGTCAGGTCTGGTTGCCTCATTAATTCTTAATGAATAGGTGCGGCAATTAGAGCTGACAAATAATTAAAGATTCGATTGTTAGAAATCTTTCTGAGATCGATAACTCGGGATCCAGGCGGCGCTGACTCTAACCGGGTTACGAACTGCCAAAAATATTCCATCATAGAAATTTGGTCGATAACATTGTCGCTTAAGATTTATCACTCTAAAGATACATATGACCGCATATTGATTAATTAATTAATCTGAAAAAAGTTTAACACTTGACATTAAAAAATGAAGATCGTGAATTGATGTTGCTAGAGCCGCGGTGGCGTAATTGGTAACGTACCGGGCTAGATTTCTGGAGTTCCCGGTTAGAACCCGGACTGTGGTAATATATTTTCACGATTTATTTAGAATTGAAAAATCGTCAGGTTTAGTAGCCTCTATAATTCTTATTAAATGAGTGAAGCAATTAGAGCTGACAAATAATTGAAGATTCGATTGTTAGAGATCTTTCTGAGATCGATAACACAGGGAACCAGGCGGCACTGACTCCAACCGGGTTACGAACTGTCTAAAATATTCCATCATAGAAATTTGGTCAATAACATTGTCGCTTAAGATTTATCACTCTAAAGAAACATATGACCGCATAATGATTAATTGATTAGACTGAATAAAGTTTAACACTTGACATTGAAAAATAGAGATCGTGGTTTGATGTTGCTAGAGCCGCGGTGGCGTAATTGGCAACATACCAGGCTAGAAATCTGGAGTTCCCGGTTCGAACCCGGGCTGTGGCAATATTTTTTCACGATTTCTTTAGAATTTAAAAATCGTCAGGTCTGGTTGCCTCATTGATTCTTAATGAATAAGTGAGGCAATTAGAGCTGACAAATAATTAAAGATTCGATTGTTAGAGACCTTTCTGAGATCGATAACACAGGGATTCAGGCGGCACTGACTCTAACCGGGTTACGAACTGCCAAAAATATTCCATCATAGAAATTTGGTCGATAACATTGTCGCTTAAGATTTATCACTCTAAAGAAACATATGACCGCATATTGATTAATTAATTAATATGAATAAAGTTTTACACTTGACATTAAGAAATAGAGATCGTGAATTGATGTTGCTAGAGCCGCGATAGCGTAATTGGTAACGTACCAGGCTAGAATTCTGGAGTTCCCGGTTCGAACCCGCGCTGTGGCAATATTTTTCCACGATTTCTTTGGAATTAAAAAATCGTCAGGTCTGGTTGCCTTATTAATTCTTAATGAATGAGTGCTGCAATTAGAGCTGACATATTATTAAAGATTCGATTGTTAGAGACCTTTCTGAAATCGATAACACAGGGATCCAGGCTGCGCTGACTCTAACCGGGTTACGAACTGCCAAAAATATTCCATCATCGAAATTTGGTCAATAACATTGTCGCTTAAGATTTATCACTCTAAAGAAACATATGACCGCATATTGATTAATTAATTAGACTGAATAAAGTTTAACACTTGACATTAAAAAATAGAGATCGTGAATTGATGTTGCTAGAGCCGCGGGGGCGTAATTCGTAACGTACCAGGCTAGAATTCTGGAGTTCCCGGGTCGAACCCGGGCTATGGCAATATTTTTTCTCGATTTCTTTAGAATTGAAAAATCGTCAGGTCTGGTTGCCTCATTAATTCTTAATGAATGGGTGCGGCAATTAGATCTGAGAAATAATTAAAGATTCGATTGTTAGAAACCTTTCTGAGATCGATAACTCATGGATCCAGGCGGCGCTGACTCTAACCGGGTTACGAACTGCCAAAAATATTCCATCATAGAAATTTGGTCGATAACATTGTCGCTTAAGATTTATCACCCTAAAGATACATATGACCGCTTATTGATTAATTAATTAATCTGAATAAAGTTTAACACTTGACATTAAAAAATAGAGATCGTGAATTGATGTTGCTAGAGCCGCGGTGGCGTAATTCGTGACGTACCAGGCTAGAATTCTGGAGTTCCCGGGTCGAACCCGGGCTGTGGCAATATTTTTTCACGATTTGTTTAGAATTTAAAAATCGTCAGGTCAGGTTGCCTCATTGATACTTAATGAATGAGTAAGGCAATTAGAGCTGACAAATAATTGAAGATTCGATTGTTAGAGATCCTCTGAGTGCGATAACACAGGGATCCAGGTTGCGCTGACTCTAACCGGGTTACGAACTGCCAACAATATTCCATCATCGAAATTTGGTCAATAACATTGTCGCTTAAGATTTATCACTCTAAAGAAACATATGACCGCATATTGATTAATTAATTAGACTGAATAAAGTTTAACACTTGACATTAAAAAATAGAGATCGTAAAATTAATGTTGCTAGAGCCGCGATGGCGTAATTGGTAACGTACCAGGCTAGAATTCTGGAGTTCCCGGTTAGAACCCGGGCTGTGACAATATAGTTTCACGATTTCTTTAGAATTTAAAAATCGTCAGGTCTGGTTGCCTCATTAATTCTAAATAAATCAGTAAGGCAATGAGAGCTGACAAATAATTGAAGATTCGATTGTTAGAGATCTTTCTGAGATCGATAACACAGGGAACCGGGCGGCACTGACTGTAACCGGGTTACGAACTGCCAAAATAATTCCATCATAGAAATTTGGTCGATAACATTGTCGCTTAAGATTTATCACTCTAAAGAAACATATGACCGCATATTGATTAATTAATTAATCTGAATAAAGTTTAACACTTGACATTAAAAAATAGAGATCGTGAATTGATGTTGCTAGAGCCGCGGGGGCGTAATTGGTAACGTACCAGGCTAGAATTCTGGAGTTCCCGGGTCGAACTCGGGCTATGGCAATTTTTTTTCACGATTTCTTTAGAATTAAAAAATCGTCAGGTCTGGTTGCCTCATTAATTCTTAATGAATAGGTGCGGCAATTAGAGCTGACAAATAATTAAAGATTCGATTGTTAGAAATCTTTCTGAGATCGATAACTCGGGATCCAGGCGGCGCTGACTCTAACCGGGTTACGAACTGCCAAAAATATTCCATCATAGAAATTTGGTCGATAACATTGTCACTTAAGATTTATCACTCTAAAGATACATATGACCGCATATTGATTAATTAATTAATCTGAAAAAAGTTTAACACTTGACATTAAAAAATGAAGATCGTGAATTGATGTTGCTAGAGCCGCGGTGGCGTAATTGGTAACGTACCGGGCTAGATTTCTGGAGTTCCCGGTTAGAACCCGGACTGTGGCAATATATTTTCACGATTTATTTAGAATTTAAAAATCGTCAGGTCTGGTAGCCTCTATAATTCTTATTAAATGAGTGAAGCAATTAGAGCTGACAAATAATTAAAGATTCGATTGTTAGAGATCTTTCTGAGATCGATAACACAGGGAACCAGGCGGCACTGACTCCAACCGGGTTACGAACTGTCTAAAATATTCCATCATAGAAATTTGGTCAATAACATTGTCGCTTAAGATTTATCACTCTAAAGAAACATATGACCGCATAATGATTAATTGATTAGACTGAATAAAGTTTAACACTTGACATTGAAAAATAGAGATCGTGGTTTGATGTTGCTAGAGACGCGGTGGCGTAATTGGTAACATACCAGGCTAGAAATCTGGAGTTCCCGGTTCGAACCCGGGCTGTGGCAATATTTTTTCACGATTTCTTTAGAATTTAAAAATCGTCAGGTCTGGTTGCCTCATTGATCCTTAATGAATAAGTGAGCCAATTAGAGCTGACAAATAATTAAAGATTCGATTGTTAGAGACCTTTCTGAGATGGATAACACAGGGATTCAGGCGGCACTGACTCTAACCGGGTTACGAACTGCCAAAAATATTCCATCATAGAAATTTGGTCGATAACATTGTCGCTTAAGATTTATCACTCTAAAGAAACATATGACCGCATATTGATTAATTAATTAATATGAATAAAGTTTTACATTTGACATTAAGAAATAGAGATCGTGAATTGATGTTGCTAGAGCCGCGATAGCGTAATTGGTAACGTACCAGGCTAGAATTCTGGAGTTCCGGGTTCGAACCCGCGCTGTGGCAATATTTTTTCACGATTTCTTTAGAATTAAAAAATCGTCAGGTCTGGTTGCCTCATTAATTCTAAATAAATCAGTAAGGCAATGAGAGCTGACAAATAATTGAAGATTCGATTGTTAGAGATCTTTCTGAGATCGATAACACAGGGAACCGGGCGGCACTGACTGTAACCGGGTTACGAACTGCCAAAAATATTCCATCATAGAAATTTGGTCGATAACATTGTCGCTTAAGATTTATCACTCTAAAGAAACATATGACCGCATATTGATTAATTAATTAATCTGAATAAAGTTTAACACTTGACATTAAAAAATAGAGATCGTGAATTGATGTTGCTAGAGCCGCGGGGGCGTAATTGGTAACGTACCAGGCTAGAATTCTGGAGTTCCCGGGTCGAACTCGGGCTATGGCAATATTTTTTCACGATTTCTTTAGAATTAAAAAATCGTCAGGTCTGGTTGCCTCATTAATTCTTAATGAATAGGTGCGGCAATTAGAGCTGACAAATAATTAAAGATTCGATTGTTAGAAATCTTTCTGAGATCGATAACTCGGGATCCAGGCGGCGCTGACTCTAACCGGGTTACGAACTGCCAAAAATATTCCATCATAGAAATTTGGTCGATAACATTGTCGCTTAAAATTTATCACTCTAAAGATACATATGACCGCATATTGATTAATTAATTAATCTGAAAAAAGTTTAACACTTGACATTAAAAAATGAAGATCGTGAATTGATGTTGCTAGAGCCGCGGTGGCGTAATTGGTAACGTACCGGGCTAGATTTCTGGAGTTCCCGGTTAGAACCCGGACTGTGGCAATATATTTTCACGATTTATTTAGAATTTAAAAATCGTCAGGTCTGGTAGCTTCTATAATTCTTATTAAATGAGTGAAGCAATTAGAGCTGACAAATAATTAAAGATTCGATTGTTAGAGATCTTTCTGAGATCGATAACACAGGGAACCAGGCGGCACTGACTCCAACCGGGTTACGAACTGTCTAAAATATTCCATCATAGAAATTTGGTCAATAACATTGTCGCTTAAGATTTATCACTCTAAAGAAACATATGACCGCATAATGATTAATTGATTAGACTGAATAAAGTTTAACACTTGACATTGAAAAATAGAGATCGTGGTTTGATGTTGCTAGAGCCGCGGTGGCGTAATTGGTAACATACCAGGCTAGAAATCTGGAGTTCCCGGTTCGAACCCGGGCTGTGGCAATATTTTTTCACGATTTCTTTAGAATTTAAAAATCGTCAGGTCTGGTTGTCTCATTGATTCTTAATGAATAAGTGAGGCAATTAGAGCTGACAAATAATTAAAGATTCGATTGTTAGAGACCTTTCTGAGATCGATAACACAGGGATTCAGGCGGCACTGACTCTAACCGGGTTACGAACTGCCAAAAATATTCCATCATAGAAATTTGGTCGATAACATTGTCGCTTAAGATTTATCACTCTAAAGAAACATATGACCGCATATTGATTAATTAATTAATATGAATAAAGTTTTACACTTGACATTAAGAAATAGAGATCGTGAATTGATGTTGCTAGAGCCGCGATAGCGTAATTGGTAACGTACCAGGCTAGAATTCTGGAGTTCCCGGTTCGAACCCGCGCTGTGGCAATATTTTTTCACGATTTCTTTGGAATTAAAAAATCGTCAGGTCTGGTTGCCTTATTAGATCTTAATGAATGAGTGCTGCAATTAGAGCTGACATATTATTAAAGATTCGATTGTTAGAGACCTTTCTGAAATCGATAACACAGGGATCCAGGCTGCGCTGACTCTAACCGGGTTACGAACTGCCAACAATATTCCATCATCGAAATTTGGTCAATAACATTGTCGCTTAAGATTTATCACTCTAAAGAAACATATGACCGCATATTGATTAATTAATTAGACTGAATAAAGTTTAACACTTGACATTAAAAAATAGAGATCGTGAATTGATGTTGCTAGAGCCGCGGGGGCGTAATTCGTAACGTACCAGGCTAGAATTCTGGAGTTCCCGGGTCGAACCCGGGCTATGGCAATATTTTTTCTCGATTTCTTTAGAATTGAAAAATCGTCAGGTCTGGTTGCCTCATTAATTCTTAATGAATAGGTGCGGCAATTAGAGCTGAGAAATAATTAAAGATTCGATTGTTAGAAACCTTTCTGAGATCGATAACTCATGGATCCAGGCGGCGCTGACTCTAACCGGGTTACGAACTGCCAAAAATATTCCATCATAGAAATTTGGTCGATAACATTGTCGCTTAAGATTTATCACCCTAAAGATACATATGACCGCTTATTGATTAATTAATTAATCTGAATAAAGTTTAACACTTGACATTAAAAAATAGAGATCGTGAATTGATTTTGCTAGAGCCGCGGTGGCGTAATTCGTGACGTACCAGGCTAGAATTCTGGAGTTCCCGGGTCGAACCCGGGCTATGGCAATATTTTTTCTCGATTTCTTTAGAATTGAAAAATCGTCAGGTCTGGTTGCCTCATTAATTCTTAATGAATGGGTGCGGCAATTAGAGCTGAGAAATAATTAAAGATTCGATTGTTAGAAACCTTTCTGAGATCGATAACTCATGGATCCAGGCGGCGCTGACTCTAACCGGGTTACGAACTGCCAAAAATATTCCATCATAGAAATTTGGTCGATAACATTGTCGCTTAAGATTTATCACCCTAAAGATACATATGACCGCTTATTGATTAATTAATTAATCTGAATAAAGTTTAACACTTGACCTTAAAAAATAGAGATCGTGAATTGATTTTGCTAGAGCCGCGGTAGCGTAATTCGTGACGTACCAGGCTAGAATTCTGGAGTTCCCGGGTCGAACCCGGGCTGTGGCAATATTTTTTCACGATTTCTTTAGAATTTAAAAATCGTCAGGTCAGGTTGCCTCATTGATACTTAATGAATGAGTAAGGCAATTAGAGCTGACAAATAATTGAAGATTCGATTGTTAGAGATCTTTCTGAGTGCGATAACACAGGGATCCAGGTTGCGCTGACTCTAACCGGGTTACGAACTGCCAACAATATTCCATCATCGAAATTTGGTCAATAACATTGTCGCTTAAGATTTATCACTCTAAAGAAACATATGACCGCATATTGATTAATTAATTAGACTGAATAAAGTTTAACACTTGACATTAAAAAATAGAGATCGTAAAATTAATGTTGCTAGAGCCGCGATGGCGTAATTGGTAACGTACCAGGCTAGAATTCTGGAGTTCCCGGTTAGAACCCGGGCTGTGACAATATATTTTCACGATTTCTTTAGAATTTAAAAATCGTCAGGTCTGGTTGCCTCATTAATTCTAAATAAATCAGTAAGGCAATGAGAGCTGACAAATAATTGAAGATTCGATTGTTAGAGATCTTTCTGAGATCGATAACACAGGGAACCGGGCGGCACTGACTGTAACCGGGTTACGAACTGCCAAAATAATTCCATCATAGAAATTTGGTCGATAACATTGTCGCTTAAGATTTATCACTCTAAAGAAACATATGACCGCATATTGATTAATTAATTAATCTGAATAAAGTTTAACACTTGACATTAAAAAATAGAGATCGTGAATTGATGTTGCTAGAGCCGCGGGGGCGTAATTGGTAACGTACCAGGCTAGAATTCTCGAGTTCCCGGGTCGAACTCGGGCTATGGCAATTTTTTTTCACGATTTCTTTAGAATTAAAAAATCGTCAGGTCTGGTTGCCTCATTAATTCTTAATGAATAGGTGCGGCAATTAGAGCTGACAAATAATTAAAGATTCGATTGTTAGAAATCTTTCTGAGATCGATAACTCGGGATCCAGGCGGCGCTGACTCTAACCGGGTTACGAACTACCAAAAATATTCCATCATAGAAATTTGGTCGATAACATTGTCACTTAAGATTTATCACTCTAAAGATACATATGACCGCATATTGATTAATTAATTAATCTGAAAAAAGTTTAACACTTGACATTAAAAAATGAAGATCGTGAATTGATGTTGCTAGAGCCGCGGTGGCGTAATTGGTAACGTACCGGGCTAGATTTCTGGAGTTCCCGGTTAGAACCCGGACTGTGGCAATATATTTTCACGATTTATTTAGAATTTAAAAATCGTCAGGTCTGGTAGCCTCTATAATTCTTATTAAATGAGTGAAGCAATTAGAGCTGACAAATAATTAAAGATTCGATTGTTAGAGATCTTTCTGAGATCGATAACACAGGGAACCAGGCGGCACTGACTCCAACCGGGTTACGAACTGTCTAAAATATTCCATCATAGAAATTTGGTCAATAACATTGTCGCTTAAGATTTATCACTCTAAAGAAACATATGACCGCATAATGATTAATTGATTAGACTGAATAAAGTTTAACACTTGACATTGAAAAATAGAGATCGTGGTTTGATGTTGCTAGAGACGCGGTGGCGTAATTGGTAACATACCAGGCTAGAAATCTGGAGTTCCCGGTTCGAACCCGGGCTGTGGCAATATTTTTTCACGATTTCTTTAGAATTTAAAAATCGTCAGGTCTGGTTGCCTCATTGATCCTTAATGAATAAGTGAGCCAATTAGAGCTGACAAATAATTAAAGATTCGATTGTTAGAGACCTTTCTGAGATGGATAACACAGGGATTCAGGCGGCACTGACTCTAACCGGGTTACGAACTGCCAAAAATATTCCATCATAGAAATTTGGTCGATAACATTGTCGCTTAAGATTTATCACTCTAAAGAAACATATGACCGCATATTGATTAATTAATTAATATGAATAAAGTTTTACATTTGACATTAAGAAATAGAGATCGTGAATTGATGTTGCTAGAGCCGCGATAGCGTAATTGGTAACGTACCAGGCTAGAATTCTGGAGTTCCGGGTTCGAACCCGCGCTGTGGCAATATTTTTTCACGATTTCTTTAGAATTAAAAAATCGTCAGGTCTGGTTGCCTCATTAATTCTAAATAAATCAGTAAGGCAATGAGAGCTGACAAATAATTGAAGATTCGATTGTTAGAGATCTTTCTGAGATCGATAACACAGGGAACCGGGCGGCACTGACTGTAACCGGGTTACGAACTGCCAAAAATATTCCATCATAGAAATTTGGTCGATAACATTGTCGCTTAAGATTTATCACTCTAAAGAAACATATGACCGCATATTGATTAATTAATTAATCTGAATAAAGTTTAACACTTGACATTAAAAAATAGAGATCGTGAATTGATGTTGCTAGAGCCGCGGGGGCGTAATTGGTAACGTACCAGGCTAGAATTCTGGAGTTCCCGGGTCGAACTCGGGCTATGGCAATATTTTTTCACGATTTCTTTAGAATTAAAAAATCGTCAGGTCTGGTTGCCTCATTAATTCTTAATGAATAGGTGCGGCAATTAGAGCTGACAAATAATTAAAGATTCGATTGTTAGAAATCTTTCTGAGATCGATAACTCGGGATCCAGGCGGCGCTGACTCTAACCGGGTTACGAACTGCCAAAAATATTCCATCATAGAAATTTGGTCGATAACATTGTCGCTTAAAATTTATCACTCTAAAGATACATATGACCGCATATTGATTAATTAATTAATCTGAAAAAAGTTTAACACTTGACATTAAAAAATGAAGATCGTGAATTGATGTTGCTAGAGCCGCGGTGGCGTAATTGGTAACGTACCGGGCTAGATTTCTGGAGTTCCCGGTTAGAACCCGGACTGTGGCAATATATTTTCACGATTTATTTAGAATTTAAAAATCGTCAGGTCTGGTAGCTTCTATAATTCTTATTAAATGAGTGAAGCAATTAGAGCTGACAAATAATTAAAGATTCGATTGTTAGAGATCTTTCTGAGATCGATAACACAGGGAACCAGGCGGCACTGACTCCAACCGGGTTACGAACTGTCTAAAATATTCCATCATAGAAATTTGGTCAATAACATTGTCGCTTAAGATTTATCACTCTAAAGAAACATATGACCGCATAATGATTAATTGATTAGACTGAATAAAGTTTAACACTTGACATTGAAAAATAGAGATCGTGGTTTGATGTTGCTAGAGCCGCGGTGGCGTAATTGGTAACATACCAGGCTAGAAATCTGGAGTTACCGGTTCGAACCCGGGCTGTGGCAATATTTTTTCACGATTTCTTTAGAATTTAAAAATCGTCAGGTCTGGTTGCCTCATTGATTCTTAATGAATAAGTGAGGCAATTAGAGCTGACAAATAATTAAAGATTCGATTGTTAGAGACCTTTCTGAGATCGATAACACAGGGATTCAGGCGGCACTGACTCTAACCGGGTTACGAACTGCCAAAAATATTCCATCATAGAAATTTGGTCGATAACATTGTCGCTTAAGATTTATCACTCTAAAGAAACATATGACCGCATATTGATTAATTAATTAATATGAATAAAGTTTTACACTTGACATTAAGAAATAGAGATCGTGAATTGATGTTGCTAGAGCCGCGATAGCGTAATTGGTAACGTACCAGGCTAGAATTCTGGAGTTCCCGGTTCGAACCCGCGCTGTGGCAATATTTTTTCACGATTTCTTTGGAATTAAAAAATCGTCAGGTCTGGTTGCCTTATTAGATCTTAATGAATGAGTGCTGCAATTAGAGCTGACATATTATTAAAGATTCGATTGTTAGAGACCTTTCTGAAATCGATAACACAGGGATCCAGGCTGCGCTGACTCTAACCGGGTTACGAACTGCCAACAATATTCCATCATCGAAATTTGGTCAATAACATTGTCGCTTAAGATTTATCACTCTAAAGAAACATATGACCGCATATTGATTAATTAATTAGACTGAATAAAGTTTAACACTTGACATTAAAAAATAGAGATCGTGAATTGATGTTGCTAGAGCCGCGGGGGCGTAATTCGTAACGTACCAGGCTAGAATTCTGGAGTTCCCGGGTCGAACCCGGGCTATGGCAATATTTTTTCTCGATTTCTTTAGAATTGAAAAATCGTCAGGTCTGGTTGCCTCATTAATTCTTAATGAATAGGTGCGGCAATTAGAGCTGAGAAATAATTAAAGATTCGATTGTTAGAAACCTTTCTGAGATCGATAACTCATGGATCCAGGCGGCGCTGACTCTAACCGGGTTACGAACTGCCAAAAATATTCCATCATAGAAATTTGGTCGATAACATTGTCGCTTAAGATTTATCACCCTAAAGATACATATGACCGCTTATTGATTAATTAATTAATCTGAATAAAGTTTAACACTTGACATTAAAAAATAGAGATCGTGAATTGATTTTGCTAGAGCCGCGGTGGCGTAATTCGTGACGTACCAGGCTAGAATTCTGGAGTTCCCGGGTCGAACCCGGGCTATGGCAATATTTTTTCTCGATTTCTTTAGAATTGAAAAATCGTCAGGTCTGGTTGCCTCATTAATTCTTAATGAATGGGTGCGGCAATTAGAGCTGAGAAATAATTAAAGATTCGATTGTTAGAAACCTTTCTGAGATCGATAACTCATGGATCCAGGCGGCGCTGACTCTAACCGGGTTACGAACTGCCAAAAATATTCCATCATAGAAATTTGGTCGATAACATTGTCGCTTAAGATTTATCACCCTAAAGATACATATGACCGCTTATTGATTAATTAATTAATCTGAATAAAGTTTAACACTTGACATTAAAAAATAGAGATCGTGAATTGATTTTGCTAGAGCCGCGGTAGCGTAATTCGTGACGTACCAGGCTAGAATTCTGGAGTTCCCGGGTCGAACCCGGGCTGTGGCAATATTTTTTCACGATTTCTTTAGAATTTAAAAATCGTCAGGTCAGGTTGCCTCATTGATACTTAATGAATGAGTAAGGCAATTAGAGCTGACAAATAATTGAAGATTCGATTGTTAGAGATCTTTCTGAGTGCGATAACACAGGGATCCAGGTTGCGCTGACTCTAACCGGGTTACGAACTGCCAAAAATATTCCATCATCGAAATTTGGTCAATAACATTGTCGCTTAAGATTTATCACTCTAAAGAAACATATGACCGAATATTGATTAATTAATTAGACTGAATAAAGTTTAACACTTGACATTAAAAAATAGACATCGTAAAATTAATGTTGCTAGAGCCGCGATGGCGTAATTGGTAACGTACCAGGCTAGAATTCTGGAGTTCCCGGTTAGAACCCGGGCTGTGACAATATATTTTCACGATTTCTTTAGAATTTAAAAATCGTCAGGTCTGGTTGCCTCATTAATTCTAAATAAATCAGTAAGGCAATGAGAGCTGACAAATAATTGAAGATTCGATTGTTAGAGATCTTTCTGAGATCGATAACACAGGGAACCGGGCGGCACTGACTGTAACCGGGTTACGAACTGCCAAAAATATTCCATCATAGAAATTTGGTCGATAACATTGTCGCTTAAGATTTAACACTCTAAAGAAACATATGACCGCATATTGATTAATTAATTAATCTGAATAAAGTTTAACACTTGACATTAAAAAATAGAGATCGTGAATTGATATTGCTAGAGCCGCGGGGGCGTAATTGGTAACGTACCAGGCTAGAATTCTGAAGTTCCCGGGTCGAACTCGGGCTATGGCAATTTTTTTTCACGATTTCTTTAGAATTAAAAAATCGTCAGGTCTGGTTGCCTCATTAATTCTTAATGAATAGGTGCGGCAATTAGAGCTGACAAATATTTAAAGATTCGGATGTTAGAAATCTTTCTGAGATCGATAACTCGGGATCCAGGCGGCGCTGACTCTAACCGGGTTACGAACTGCCAAAAATATTCCATCATAGAAATTTGGTCGATAACATTGTCGCTTAAGATTTATCACTCTAAAGATACATATGACCGCATATTGATTAATTAATTAATCTGAAAAAAGTTTAACACTTGACATTAAAAAATGAAGATCGTGAATTGATGTTGCTAGAGCCGCGGTGGCGTAATTGGTAACGTACCGGGCTAGATTTCTGGAGTTCCCGGTTAGAACCCGGACTGTGGCAATATTTTTTCACGATTTCTTTAGAATTTAAAAATCGTCAGGTCAGGTTGCCTCATTGATACTTAATGAATGAGTAAGGCAATTAGAGCTGACAAATAATTGAAGATTCGATTGTTAGAGATCTTTCTGAGTGCGATAACACAGGGATCCAGGTTGCGCTGACTCTAACCGGGTTACGAACTGCCAAAAATATTCCATCATCGAAATTTGGTCAATAACATTGTCGCTTAAGATTTATCACTCTAAAGAAACATATGACCGAATATTGATTAATTAATTAGACTGAATAAAGTTTAACACTTGACATTGAAAAATAGAGATCGTGGTTTGATGTTGCTAGAGCCGCGGTGGCGTAATTGGCAACATACCAGGCTAGAAATCTGGAGTTCCCGGTTCGAACCCGGGCTGTGGCAATATTTTTTCACGATTTCTTTAGAATTTAAAAATCGTCAGGTCTGGTTGCCTCATTGATTCTTAATGAATAAGTGAGGCATTTAGAGCTGACAAATAATTGAAGATTCGATTGTTAGAGATCTTTCTGAGTGCGATAACACAGGGATCCAGGTTGCGCTGACTCTAACCGGGTTACGAACTGCCAAAAATATTCCATCATCGAAATTTGGTCAATAACATTGTCGCTTAAGATTTATCACTCTAAAGAAACATATGACCGCATATTGATTAATTAATTAGACTGAATAAAGTTTAACACTTGACATTAAAAAATAGAGATCGTAAAATTAATGTTGCTAGAGCCGCGATGGCGTAATTGGTAACGTACCAGGCTAGAATTCTGGAGTTCCCGGTTAGAACCCGGGCTGTGACAATATATTTTCACGATTTCTTTAGAATTTAAAAATCGTCAGGTCTGGTTGCCTCATTAATTCTAAATAAATCAGTAAGGCAATGAGAGCTGACAAATAATTGAAGATTCGATTGTTAGAGATCTTTCTGAGATCGATAACACAGGGAACCGGGCGGCACTGACTGTAACCGGGTTACGAACTGCCAAAAATATTCCATCATAGAAATTTGGTCGATAACATTGTCGCTTAAGATTTATCACTCTAAAGAAACATATGACCGCATATTGATTAATTAATTAATCTGAATAAAGTTTAACACTTGACATTAAAAAATAGAGATCGTGAATTGATGTTGCTAGAGCGGCGGGGGCGTAATTGGTAACGTACCAGGCTAGAATTCTGGAGTTCGCGGGTCGAACTCGGGCTATGGCAATCTTTTTTCACGATTTCTTTAGAATTAAAAAATCGTCAGGTCTGGTTGCCTCATTAATTCTTAATGAATAGGTGCGGCAATTAGAGCTGACAAATAATTAAAGATTCGATTGTTAGAAATCTTTCTGAGATCGATAACTCGGGATCCAGGCGGCGCTGACTCTAACCGGGTTACGAACTGCCAAAAATATTCCATCATAGAAATTTGGTCGATAACATTGTCGCTCAAAATTTATCACTCTAAAGATACATATGACCGCATATTGATTAATTAATTAATCTGAAAAAAGTTTAACACTTGACATTAAAAAATGAAGATCGTGAATTGATGTTGCTAGAGCCGCGGTGGCGTAATTGGTAACGTACCGGGCTAGATTTCTGGAGTTCCCGGTTAGAACCCGGACTGTGGCAATATATTTTCACGATTTATTTAGAATTTAAAAATCGTCAGGTCTGGTAGCTTCTATAATTCTTATTAAATGAGTGAAGCAATTAGAGCTGACAAATAATTAAAGATTCGATTGTTAGAGATCTTTCTGAGATCGATAACACAGGGAACCAGGCGGCACTGACTCCAACCGGGTTACGAACTGTCTAAAATATTCCATCATAGAAATTTGGTCAATAACATTGTCGCTTAAGATTTATCACTCTAAAGAAACATATGACCGCATAATGATTAATTGATTAGACTGAATAAAGTTTAACACTTGACATTGAAAAATAGAGATCGTGGTTTGATGTTGCTAGAGCCGCGGTGGCGTAATTGGTAACATACCAGGCTAGAAATCTGGAGTTCCCGGTTCGAACCCGGGCTGTGGCAATATTTTTTCACGATTTCTTTAGAATTTAAAAATCGTCAGGTCTGGTTGCCTCATTGATTCTTAATGAATAAGTGAGGCAATTAGAGCTGACAAATAATTAAAGATTCGATTGTTAGAGACCTTTCTGAGATCGATAACACAGGGATTCAGGCGGCACTGACTCTAACCGGGTTACGAACTGCCAAAAATATTCCATCATAGAAATTTGGTCGATAACATTGTCGCTTAAGATTTATCACTCTAAAGAAACATATGACCGCATATTGATTAATTAATTAATATGAATAAAGTTTTACACTTGACATTAAGAAATAGAGATCGTGAATTGATGTTGCTAGAGCCGCGATAGCGTAATTGGTAACGTACCAGGCTAGAATTCTGGAGTTCCCGGTTCGAACCCGCGCTGTGGCAATATTTTTTCACGATTTCTTTGGAATTAAAAAATCGTCAGGTCTGGTTGCCTTATTAGATCTTAATGAATGAGTGCTGCAATTAGAGCTGACATATTATTAAAGATTCGATTGTTAGAGACCTTTCTGAAATCGATAACACAGGGATCCAGGCTGCGCTGACTCTAACCGGGTTACGAACTGCCAACAATATTCCATCATCGAAATTTGGTCAATAACATTGTCGCTTAAGATTTATCACTCTAAAGAAACATATGACCGCATATTGATTAATTAATTAGACTGAATAAAGTTTAACGCTTGACATTAAAAAATAGAGATCGTGAATTGATGTTGCTAGAGCCGCGGGGGCGTAATTCGTAACGTACCAGGCTAGAATTCTGGAGTTCCCGGGTCGAACCCGGGCTATGGCAATATTTTTTCTCGATTTCTTTAGAATTGAAAAATCGTCAGGTCTGGTTGCCTCATTAATTCTTAATGAATGGGTGCGGCAATTAGAGCTGAGAAATAATTAAAGATTCGATTGTTAGAAACCTTTCTGAGATCGATAACTCATGGATCCAGGCGGCGCTGACTCTAACCGGGTTACGAACTGCCAAAAATATTCCATCATAGAAATTTGGTCGATAACATTGTCGCTTAAGATTTATCACCCTAAAGATACATATGACCGCTTATTGATTAATTAATTAATCTGAATAAAGTTTAACACTTGACATTAAAAAATAGAGATCGTGAATTGATTTTGCTAGAGCCGCGGTGGCGTAATTCGTGACGTACCAGGCTAGAATTCTGGAGTTCCCGGGTCGAACCCGGGCTGTGGCAATATTTTTTCACGATTTCTTTAGAATTTAAAAATCGTCAGGTCAGGTTGCCTCATTGATACTTAATGAATGAGTAAGGCAATTAGAGCTGACAAATAATTGAAGATTCGATTGTTAGAGATCTTTCTGAGTGCGATAACACAGGGATCCAGGTTGCGCTGACTCTAACCGGGTTACGAACTGCCAAAAATATTCCATCATCGAAATTTGGTCAATAACATTGTCGCTTAAGATTTATCACTCTAAAGAAACATATGACCGAATATTGATTAATTAATTAGACTGAATAAAGTTTAACACTTGACATTAAAAAATAGACATCGTAAAATTAATGTTGCTAGAGCCGCGATGGCGTAATTGGTAACGTACCAGGCTAGAATTCTGGAGTTCCCGGTTAGAACCCGGGCTGTGACAATATATTTTCACGATTTCTTTAGAATTTAAAAATCGTCAGGTCTGGTTGCCTCATTAATTCTAAATAAATCAGTAAGGCAATGAGAGCTGACAAATAATTGAAGATTCGATTGTTAGAGATCTTTCTGAGATCGATAACACAGGGAACCGGGCGGCACTGACTGTAACCGGGTTACGAACTGCCAAAAATATTCCATCATAGAAATTTGGTCGATAACATTGTCGCTTAAGATTTAACACTCTAAAGAAACATATGACCGCATATTGATTAATTAATTAATCTGAATAAAGTTTAACACTTGACATTAAAAAATAGAGATCGTGAATTGATGTTGCTAGAGCCGCGGGGGCGTAATTGGTAACGTACCAGGCTAGAATTCTGGAGTTCCCGGGTCGAACTCGGGCTATGGCAATTTTTTTTCACGATTTCTTTAGAATTAAAAAATCGTCAGGTCTGGTTGCCTCATTAATTCTTAATGAATAGGTGCGGCAATTAGAGCTGACAAATATTTAAAGATTCGGATGTTAGAAATCTTTCTGAGATCGATAACTCGGGATCCAGGCGGCGCTGACTCTAACCGGGTTACGAACTGCCAAAAATATTCCATCATAGAAATTTGGTCGATAACATTGTCGCTTAAGATTTATCACTCTAAAGATACATATGACCGCATATTGATTAATTAATTAATCTGAAAAAAGTTTAACACTTGACATTAAAAAATGAAGATCGTGAATTGATGTTGCTAGAGCCGCGGTGGCGTAATTGGTAACGTACCGGGCTAGATTTCTGGAGTTCCCGGTTAGAACCCGGACTGTGGCAATATTTTTTCACGATTTCTTTAGAATTTAAAAATCGTCAGGTCAGGTTGCCTCATTGATACTTAATGAATGAGTAAGGCAATTAGAGCTAACAAATAATTGAAGATTCGATTGTTAGAGATCTTTCTGAGTGCGATAACACAGGGATCCAGGTTGCGCTGACTCTAACCGGGTTACGAACTGCCAAAAATATTCCATCATCGAAATTTGGTCAATAACATTGTCGCTTAAGATTTATCACTCTAAAGAAACATATGACCGAATATTGATTAATTAATTAGACTGAATAAAGTTTAACACTTGACATTGAAAAATAGAGATCGTGGTTTGATGTTGCTAGAGCCGCGGTGGCGTAATTGGCAACATACCAGGCTAGAAATCTGGAGTTCCCGGTTCGAACCCGGGCTGTGGCAATATTTTTTCACGATTTCTTTAGAATTTAAAAATCGTCAGGTCTGGTTGCCTCATTGATTCTTAATGAATAAGTGAGGCATTTAGAGCTGACAAATAATTGAAGATTCGATTGTTAGAGATCTTTCTGAGTGCGATAACACAGGGATCCAGGTTACGCTGACTCTAACCGGGTTACGAACTGCCAAAAATATTCCATCATCGAAATTTGGTCAATAACATTGTCGCTTAAGATTTATCACTCTAAAGAAACATATGACCGCATATTGATTAATTAATTAGACTGAATAAAGTTTAACACTTGACATTAAAAAATAGAGATCGTAAAATTAATGTTGCTAGAGCCGCGATGGCGTAATTGGTAACGTACCAGGCTAGAATTCTGGAGTTCCCGGTTAGAACCCGGGCTGTGACAATATATTTTCACGATTTCTTTAGAATTTAAAAATCGTCAGGTCTGGTTGCCTCATTAATTCTAAATAAATCAGTAAGGCAATGAGAGCTGACAAATAATTGAAGATTCGATTGTTAGAGATCTTTCTGAGATCGATAACACAGGGAACCGGGCGGCACTGACTGTAACCGGGTTACGAACTGCCAAAAATATTCCATCATAGAAATTTGGTCGATAACATTGTCGCTTAAGATTTAACACTCTAAAGAAACATATGACCGCATATTGTTTAATTAATTAATCTGAATAAAGTTTAACACTTGACATTAAAAAATAGAGATCGTGAATTGATGTTGCTAGAGCCGCGGGGGCGTAATTGGTAACGTACCAGGCTAGAATTCTGGAGTTCCCGGGTCGAACTCGGGCTATGGCAATTTTTTTTCACGATTTCTTTAGAATTAAAAAATCGTCAGGTCTGGTTGCCTCATTAATTCTTAATGAATAGGTGCGGCAATTAGAGCTGACAAATATTTAAAGATTCGGATGTTAGGAATCTTTCTGAGATCGATAACTCGGGATCCAGGCGGCGCTGACTCTAACCGGGTTACGAACTGCCAAAAATATTCCATCATAGAAATTTGGTCGATAACATTGTCGCTTAAGATTTATCACTCTAAAGATACATATGACCGCATATTGATTAATTAATTAATCTGAAAAAAGTTTAACACTTGACATTAAAAAATGAAGATCGTGAATTGATGTTGCTAGAGCCGCGGTGGCGTAATTGGTAACGTACCGGGCTAGATTTCTGGAGTTCCCGGTTAGAACCCGGACTGTGGCAATATTTTTTCACGATTTCTTTAGAATTTAAAAATCGTCAGGTCAGGTTGCCTCATTGACACTTAATGAATGAGTAAGGCAATTAGAGCTGACAAATAATTGAAGATTCGATTGTTAGAGATCTTTCTGAGTGCGATAACACAGGGATCCAGGTTGCGCTGACTCTAACCGGGTTACGAACTGCCAAAAATATTCCATCATCGAAATTTGGTCAATAACATTGTCGCTTAAGATTTATCACTCTAAAGAAACATATGACCGAATATTGATTAATTAATTAGACTGAATAAAGTTTAACACTTGACATTGAAAAATAGAGATCGTGGTTTGATGTTGCTAGAGCCGCGGTGGCGTAATTGGCAACATACCAGGCTAGAAATCTGGAGTTCCCGGTTCGAACCCGGGCTGTGGCAATATTTTTTCACGATTTCTTTAGAATTTAAAAATCGTCAGGTCTGTTTGCCTCATTGATTCTTAATGAATAAGTGAGGCATTTAGAGCTGACAAATAATTGAAGATTCGATTGTTAGAGATCTTTCTGAGTGCGATAACACAGGGATCCAGGTTGCGCTGACTCTAACCGGGTTACGAACTGCCAAAAATATTCCATCATCGAAATTTGGTCAATAACATTGTCGCTTAAGATTTATCACTCTAAAGAAACATATGACCGCATATTGATTAATTAATTAGACTGAATAAAGTTTAACACTTGACATTAAAAAATAGAGATCGTAAAATTAATGTTGCTAGAGCCGCGATGGGGTAATTGGTAACGTACCAGGCTAGAATTCTGGAGTTCCCGGTTAGAACCCGGGCTGTGACAATATATTTTCACGATTTCTTTAGAATTTAAAAATCGTCAGGTCTGGTTGCCTCATTAATTCTAAATAAATCAGTAAGGCAATGAGAGCTGACAAATAATTGAAGATTCGATTGTTAGAGATCTTTCTGAGATCGATAACACAGGGAACCGGGCGGCACTGACTGTAACCGGGTTACGAACTGCCAAAAATATTCCATCATAGAAATTTGGTCGATAACATTGTCGCTTAAGATTTATCACCCTAAAGATACATATGACCGCTTATTGATTAATTAATTAATCTGAATAAAGTTTAACACTTGACATTAAAAAATAGAGATCGTGAATTGATTTTGCTAGAGCCGCGGTGGCGTAATTCGTGACGTACCAGGCTAGAATTCTGGAGTTCCCGGGTCGAACCCGGGCTGTGGCAATATTTTTTCACGATTTCTTTAGAATTTAAAAATCGTCAGGTCAGGTTGCCTCATTGATACTTAATGAATGAGTAAGGCAATTAGAGCTGACAAATAATTGAAGATTCGATTGTTAGAGATCTTTCTGAGTGCGATAACACAGGGATCCAGGTTGCGCTGACTCTAACCGGGTTACGAACTGCCAAAAATATTCCATCATCGAAATTTGGTCAATAACATTGTCGCTTAAGATTTATCACTCTAAAGAAACATATGACCGAATATTGATTAATTAATTAGACTGAATAAAGTTTAACACTTGACATTAAAAAATAGACATCGTAAAATTAATGTTGCTAGAGCCGCGATGGCGTAATTGGTAACGTACCAGGCTAGAATTCTGGAGTTCCCGGTTAGAACCCGGGCTGTGACAATATATTTTCACGATTTCTTTAGAATTTAAAAATCGTCAGGTCTGGTTGCCTCATTAATTCTAAATAAATCAGTAAGGCAATGAGAGCTGACAAATAATTGAAGATTCGATTGTTAGAGATCTTTCTGAGATCGATAACACAGGGAACCGGGCGGCACTGACTGTAACCGGGTTACGAACTGCCAAAAATATTCCATCATAGAAATTTGGTCGATAACATTGTCGCTTAAGATTTAACACTCTAAAGAAACATATGACCGCATATTGATTAATTAATTAATCTGAATAAAGTTTAACACTTGACATTAAAAAATAGAGATCGTGAATTGATGTTGCTAGAGCCGCGGGGGCGTAATTGGTAACGTACCAGGCTAGAATTCTGGAGTTCCCGGGTCGAACTCGGGCTATGGCAATTTTTTTTCACGATTTCTTTAGAATTAAAAAATCGTCAGGTCTGGTTGCCTCATTAATTCTTAATGAATAGGTGCGGCAATTAGAGCTGACAAATATTTAAAGATTCGGATGTTAGAAATCTTTCTGAGATCGATAACTCGGGATCCAGGCGGCGCTGACTCTAACCGGGTTACGAACTGCCAAAAATATTCCATCATAGAAATTTGGTCGATAACATTGTCGCTTAAGATTTATCACTCTAAAGATACATATGACCGCATATTGATTAATTAATTAATCTGAAAAAAGTTTAACACTTGACATTAAAAAATGAAGATCGTGAATTGATGTTGCTAGAGCCGCGGTGGCGTAATTGGTAATGTACCGGGCTAGATTTCTGGAGTTCCCGGTTAGAACCCGGACTGTGGCAATATTTTTTCACGATTTCTTTAGAATTTAAAAATCGTCAGGTCAGGTTGCCTCATTGATACTTAATGAATGAGTAAGGCAATTAGAGCTGACAAATAATTGAAGATTCGATTGTTAGAGATCTTTCTGAGTGCGATAACACAGGGATCCAGGTTGCGCTGACTCTAACCGGGTTACGAACTGCCAAAAATATTCCATCATCGAAATTTGGTCAATAACATTGTCGCTTAAGATTTATCACTCTAAAGAAACATATGACCGAATATTGATTAATTAATTAGACTGAATAAAGTTTAACACTTGACATTGAAAAATAGAGATCGTGGTTTGATGTTGCTAGAGCCGCGGTGGCGTAATTGGCAACATACCAGGCTAGAAATCTGGAGTTCCCGGTTCGAACCCGGGCTGTGGCAATATTTTTTCACGATTTCTTTAGAATTTAAAAATCGTCAGGTCTGGTTGCCTCATTGATTCTTAATGAATAAGTGAGGCATTTAGAGCTGACAAATAATTGAAGATTCGATTGTTAGAGTTCTTTCTGAGTGCGATAACACAGGGATCCAGGTTGCGCTGACTCTAACCGGGTTACGAACTGCCAAAAATATTCCATCATCGAAATTTGGTCAATAACATTGTCGCTTAAGATTTATCACTCTAAAGAAACATATGACCGCATATTGATTAATTAATTAGACTGAATAAAGTTTAACACTTGACATTAAAAAATAGAGATCGTAAAATTAATGTTGCTAGAGCCGCGATGGCGTAATTGGTAACGTACCAGGCTAGAATTCTGGAGTTCCCGGTTAGAACCCGGGCTGTGACAATATATTTTCACGATTTCTTTAGAATTTAAAAATCGTCAGGTCTGGTTGCCTCATTAATTCTAAATAAATCAGTAAGGCAATGAGAGCTGACAAATAATTGAAGATTCGATTGTTAGAGATCTTTCTGAGATCGATAACACAGGGAACCGGGCGGCACTGACTGTAACCGGGTTACGAACTGCCAAAAATATTCCATCATAGAAATTTGGTCGATAACATTGTCGCTTAAGATTTATCACTCTAAAGAAACATATGACCGCATATTGATTAATTAATTAATCTGAATAAAGTTTAACACTTGACATTAAAAAATAGAGATCGTGAATTGATGTTGCTAGAGCCGCGGGGGCGTAATTGGTAACGTACCAGGCTAGAATTCTGGAGTTCCCGGGTCGAACTCGGGCTATGGCAATATTTTTTCACGATTTCTTTAGAATTAAAAAATCGTCAGGTCTGGTTGCCTCATTAATTCTTAATGAATAGGTGCGGCAATTAGAGCTGACAAATAATTAAAGATTCGATTGTTAGAAATCTTTCTGAGATCGATAACTCGGGATCCAGGCGGCGCTGACTCTAACCGGGTTACGAACTGCCAAAAATATTCCATCATAGAAATTTGGTCGATAACATTGTCGCTTAAAATTTATCACTCTAAAGATACATATGACCGCATATTGATTAATTAATTAATCTGAAAAAAGTTTAACACTTGACATTAAAAAATGAAGATCGTGAATTGATGTTGCTAGAGCCGCGGTGGCGTAATTGGTAACGTACCGGGCTAGATTTCTGGAGTTCCCGGTTAGAACCCGGACTGTGGCAATATATTTTCACGATTTATTTAGAATTTAAAAATCGTCAGGTCTGGTAGCTTCTATAATTCTTATTAAATGAGTGAAGCAATTAGAGCTGACAAATAATTAAAGATTCGATTGTTAGAGATCTTTCTGAGATCGATAACACAGGGAACCAGGCGGCACTGACTCCAACCGGGTTACGAACTGTCTAAAATATTCCATCATAGAAATTTGGTCAATAACATTGTCGCTTAAGATTTATCACTCTAAAGAAACATATGACCGCATAATGATTAATTGATTAGACTGAATAAAGTTTAACACTTGACATTGAAAAATAGAGATCGTGGTTTGATGTTGCTAGAGCCGCGGTGGCGTAATTGGTAACATACCAGGCTAGAAATCTGGAGTTCCCGGTTCGAACCCGGGCTGTGGCAATATTTTTTCACGATTTCTTTAGAATTTAAAAATCGTCAGGTCTGGTTGCCTCATTGATTCTTAATGAATAAGTGAGGCAATTAGAGCTGACAAATAATTAAAGATTCGATTGTTAGAGACCTTTCTGAGATCGATAACACAGGGATTCAGGCGGCACTGACTCTAACCGGGTTACGAACTGCCAAAAATATTCCATCATAGAAATTTGGTCGATAACATTGTCGCTTAAGATTTATCACTCTAAAGAAACATATGACCGCATATTGATTAATTAATTAATATGAATAAAGTTTTACACTTGACATTAAGAAATAGAGATCGTGAATTGATGTTGCTAGAGCCGCGATAGCGTAATTGGTAACGTACCAGGCTAGAATTCTGGAGTTCCCGGTTCGAACCCGCGCTGTGGCAATATTTTTTCACGATTTCTTTGGAATTAAAAAATCGTCAGGTCTGGTTGCCTTATTAGATCTTAATGAATGAGTGCTGCAATTAGAGCTGACATATTATTAAAGATTCGATTGTTAGAGACCTTTCTGAAATCGATAACACAGGGATCCAGGCTGCGCTGACTCTAACCGGGTTACGAACTGCCAACAATATTCCATCATCGAAATTTGGTCAATAACATTGTCGCTTAAGATTTATCACTCTAAAGAAACATATGACCGCTTATTGATTAATTAATTAATCTGAATAAAGTTTAACACTTGACATTAAAAATCAGAGATCGTGAATTGATTTTGCTAGAGCCGCGGTGGCGTAATTCGTGACGTACCAGGCTAGAATTCTGGAGTTCCCGGGTCGAACCCGGGCTGTGGCAATATTTTTTCACGATTTCTTTAGAATTTAAAAATCGTCAGGTCAGGTTGCCTCATTGATACTTAATGAATGAGTAAGGCAATTAGAGCTGACAAATAATTGAAGATTCGATTGTTAGAGATCTTTCTGAGTGCGATAACACAGGGATCCAGGTTGCGCTGACTCTAACCGGGTTACGAACTGCCAAAAATATTCCATCATCGAAATTTGGTCAATAACATTGTCGCTTAAGATTTATCACTCTAAAGAAACATATGACCGAATATTGATTAATTAATTAGACGGAATAAAGTTTAACACTTGACATTAAAAAATAGACATCGTAAAATTAATGTTGCTAGAGCCGCGATGGCGTAATTGGTAACGTACCAGGCTAGAATTCTGGAGTTCCCGGTTAGAACCCGGGCTGTGACAATATATTTTCACGATTTCTTTAGAATTTAAAAATCGTCAGGTCTGGTTGCCTCATTAATTCTAAATAAATCAGTAAGGCAATGAGAGCTGACAAATAATTGAAGATTCGATTGTTAGAGATCTTTCTGAGATCGATAACACAGGGAACCGGGCGGCACTGACTGTAACCGGGTTACGAACTGCCAAAAATATTCCATCATAGAAATTTGGTCGATAACATTGTCGCTTAAGATTTAACACTCTAAAGAAACATATGACCGCATATTGATTAATTAATTAATCTGAATAAAGTTTAACACTTGACATTAAAAAATAGAGATCGTGAATTGATGTTGCTAGAGCCGCGGGGGCGTAATTGGTAACGTACCAGGCTAGAATTCTGGAGTTCCCGGGTCGAACTCGGGCTATGGCAATTTTTTTTCACGATTTCTTTAGAATTAAAAAATCGTCAGGTCTGGTTGCCTCATTAATTCTTAATGAATAGGTGCGGCAATTAGAGCTGACAAATATTTAAAGATTCGGATGTTAGAAATCTTTCTGAGATCGATAACTCGGGATCCAGGCGGCGCTGACTCTAACCGGGTTACGAACTGCCAAAAATATTCCATCATAGAAATTTGGTCGATAACATTGTCGCTTAAGATTTATCACTCTAAAGATACATATGACCGCATATTGATTAATTAATTAATCTGAAAAAAGTTTAACACTTGACATTAAAAAATGAAGATCGTGAATTGATGTTGCTAGAGCCGCGGTGGCGTAATTGGTAACGTACCGGGCTAGATTTCTGGAGTTCCCGGTTAGAACCCGGACTGTGGCAATATTTTTTCACGATTTCTTTAGAATTTAAAAATCGTCAGGTCAGGTTGCCTCATTGATACTTAATGAATGAGTAAGGCAATTAGAGCTGACAAATAATTGAAGATTCGATTGTTAGAGATCTTTCTGAGTGCGATAACACAGGGATCCAGGTTGCGCTGACTCTAACCGGGTTACGAACTGCCAAAAATATTCCATCATCGAAATTTGGTCAATAACATTGTCGCTTAAGATTTATCACTCTAAAGAAACATATGACCGAATATTGATTAATTAATTAGACTGAATAAAGTTTAACACTTGACATTGAAAAATAGAGATCGTGGTTTGATGTTGCTAGAGCCGCGGTGGCGTAATTGGCAACATACCAGGCTAGAAATCTGGAGTTCCCGGTTCGAACCCGGGCTGTGGCAATATTTTTTCACGATTTCTTTAGAATTTAAAAATCGTCAGGTCTGGTTGCCTCATTGATTCTTAATGAATAAGTGAGGCATTTAGAGCTGACAAATAATTGAAGATTCGATTGTTAGAGATCTTTCTGAGTGCGATAACACAGGGATCCAGGTTGCGCTGACTCTAACCGGGTTACGAACTGCCAAAAATATTCCATCATCGAAATTTGGTCAATAACATTGTCGCTTAAGATTTATCACTCTAAAGAAACATATGACCGCATATTGATTAATTAATTAGACTGAATAAAGTTTAACACTTGACATTAAAAAATAGAGATCGTAAAATTAATGTTGCTAGAGCCGCGATGGCGTAATTGGTAACGTACCAGGCTAGAATTCTGGAGTTCCCGGTTAGAACCCGGGCTGTGACAATATATTTTCACGATTTCTTTAGAATTTAAAAATCGTCAGGTCTGGTTGCCTCATTAATTCTAAATAAATCAGTAAGGCAATGAGAGCTGACAAATAATTGAAGATTCGATTGTTAGAGATCTTTCTGAGATCGATAACACAGGGAACCGGGCGGCACTGACTGTAACCGGGTTACGAACTGCCAAAAATATTCCATCATAGAAATTTGGTCGATAACATTGTCGCTTAAGATTTATCACTCTAAAGAAACATATGACCGCATATTGATTAATTAATTAATCTGAATAAAGTTTAACACTTGACATTAAAAAATAGAGATCGTGAATTGATGTTGCTAGAGCCGCGGGGGCGTAATTGGTAACGTACCAGGCTAGAATTCTGGAGTTCCCGGGTCGAACTCGGGCTATGGCAATATTTTTTCACGATTTCTTTAGAATTAAAAAATCGTCAGGTCTGGTTGCCTCATTAATTCTTAATGAATAGGTGCGGCAATTAGAGCTGACAAATAATTAAAGATTCGATTGTTAGAAATCTTTCTGAGATCGATAACTCGGGATCCAGGCGGCGCTGACTCTAACCGGGTTACGAACTGCCAAAAATATTCCATCATAGAAATTTGGTCGATAACATTGTCGCTTAAAATTTATCACTCTAAAGATACATATGACCGCATATTGATTAATTAATTAATCTGAAAAAAGTTTAACACTTGACATTAAAAAATGAAGATCGTGAATTGATGTTGCTAGAGCCGCGGTGGCGTAATTGGTAACGTACCGGGCTAGATTTCTGGAGTTCCCGGTTAGAACCCGGACTGTGGCAATATATTTTCACGATTTATTTAGAATTTAAAAATCGTCAGGTCTGGTAGCTTCTATAATTCTTATTAAATGAGTGAAGCAATTAGAGCTGACAAATAATTAAAGATTCGATTGTTAGAGATCTTTCTGAGATCGATAACACAGGGAACCAGGCGGCACTGACTCCAACCGGGTTACGAACTGTCTAAAATATTCCATCATAGAAATTTGGTCAATAACATTGTCGCTTAAGATTTATCACTCTAAAGAAACATATGACCGCATAATGATTAATTGATTAGACTGAATAAAGTTTAACACTTGCAATTGAAAAATAGAGATCGTGGTTTGATGTTGCTAGAGCCGCGGTGGCGTAATTGGTAACATACCAGGCTAGAAATCTGGAGTTCCCGGTTCGAACCCGGGCTGTGGCAATATTTTTTCACGATTTCTTTAGAATTTAAAAATCGTCAGGTCTGGTTGCCTCATTGATTCTTAATGAATAAGTGAGGCAATTAGAGCTGACAAATAATTAAAGATTCGATTGTTAGAGACCTTTCTGAGATCGATAACACAGGGATTCAGGCGGCACTGACTCTAACCGGGTTACGAACTGCCAAAAATATTCCATCATAGAAATTTGGTCGATAACATTGTCGCTTAAGATTTATCACTCTAAAGAAACATATAACCGCATATTGATTAATTAATTAATATGAATAAAGTTTTACACTTGACATTAAGAAATAGAGATCGTGAATTGATGTTGCTAGAGCCGCGATAGCGTAATTGGTAACGTACCAGGCTAGAATTCTGGAGTTCCCGGTTCGAACCCGCGCTGTGGCAATATTTTTTCACGATTTCTTTGGAATTAAAAAATCGTCAGGTCTGGTTGCCTTATTAGATCTTGATGAATGAGTGCTGCAATTAGAGCTGACATATTATTAAAGATTCGATTGTTAGAGACCTTTCTGAAATCGATAACACAGGGATCCAGGCTGCGCTGACTCTAACCGGGTTACGAACTGCCAACAATATTCCATCATCGAAATTTGGTCAATAACATTGTCGCTTAAGATTTATCACTCTAAAGAAACATATGACCGCATATTGATTAATTAATTAGACTGAATAAAGTTTAACACTTGACATTAAAAAATAGAGATCGTGAATTGATGTTGCTAGAGCCGCGGGGGCGTAATTCGTAACGTACCAGGCTAGAATTCTGGAGTTCCCGGGTCGAACCCGGGCTATGGCAATATTTTTTCTCGATTTCTTTAGAATTGAAAAATCGTCAGGTCTGGTTGCCTCATTAATTCTTAATGAATGGGTGCGGCAATTAGAGCTGAGAAATAATTAAAGATTCGATTGTTAGAAACCTTTCTGAGATCGATAACTCATGGATCCAGGCGGCGCTGACTCTAACCGGGTTACGAACTGCCAAAAATATTCCATCATAGAAATTTGGTCGATAACATTGTCGCTTAAGATTTATCACCCTAAAGATACATATGACCGCTTATTGATTAATTAATTAATCTGAATAAAGTTTAACACTTGACATTAAAAAATAGAGATCGTGAATTGATTTTGCTAGAGCCGCGGTGGCGTAATTCGTGACGTACCAGGCTAGAATTCTGGAGTTCCCGGGTCGAACCCGGGCTGTGGCAATATTTTTTCACGATTTCTTTAGAATTTAAAAATCGTCAGGTCAGGTTGCCTCATTGATACTTAATGAATGAGTAAGGCAATTAGAGCTGACAAATAATTGAAGATTCGATTGTTAGAGATCTTTCTGAGTGCGATAACACAGGGATCCAGGTTGCGCTGACTCTAACCGGGTTACGAACTGCCAAAAATATTCCATCATCGAAATTTGGTCAATAACATTGTCGCTTAAGATTTATCACTCTAAAGAAACATATGACCGCATATTGATTAATTAATTAGACTGAATAAAGTTTAACACTTGACATTAAAAAATAGAGATCGTAAAATTAATGTTGCTAGAGCCGCGATGGCGTAATTGGTAACGTACCAGGCTAGAATTCTGGAGTTCCCGGTTAGAACCCGGGCTGTGACAATATATTTTCACGATTTCTTTAGAATTTAAAAATCGTCAGGTCTGGTTGCCTCATTAATTCTAAATAAATCAGTAAGGCAATGAGAGCTGACAAATAATTGAAGATTCGATTGTTAGAGATCTTTCTGAGATCGATAACACAGGGAACCGGGCGGCAATGACTGTAACCGGGTTACGAACTGCCAAAAATATTCCATCATAGAAATTTGGTCGATAACATTGTCGCTTAAGATTTATCACTCTAAAGAAACATATGACCGCATATTGACTAATTAATTAATCTGAATAAAGTTTAACACTTGACATTAAAAAATAGAGATCGTGAATTGATGTTGCTAGAGCCGCGGGGGCGTAATTGGTAACGTACCAGGCTAGAATTCTGGAGTTCCCGGGTCGAACTCGGGCTATGGCAATATTTTTTCACGATTTCTTTAGAATTAAAAAATCGTCAGGTCTGGTTGCCTCATTAATTCTTAATGAATAGGTGCGGCAATTAGAGCTGACAAATAATTAAAGATTCGATTGTTAGAAATCTTTCTGAGATCGATAACTCGGGATCCAGGCGGCGCTGACTCTAACCGGGTTACGAACTGCCAAAAATATTCCATCATAGAAATTTGGTCGATAACATTGTCGCTTAAAATTTATCACTCTAAAGATACATATGACCGCATATTGATTAATTAATTAATCTGAAAAAAGTTTAACACTTGACATTAAAAAATGAAGATCGTGAATTGATGTTGCTAGAGCCGCGGTGGCGTAATTGGTAACGTACCGGGCTAGATTTCTGGAGTTCCCGGTTAGAACCCGGACTGTGGCAATATATTTTCACGATTTATTTAGAATTTAAAAATCGTCAGGTCTGGTAGCTTCTATAATTCTTATTAAATGAGTGAAGCAATTAGAGCTGACAAATAATTAAAGATTCGATTGTTAGAGATCTTTCTGAGATCGATAACACAGGGAACCAGGCGGCACTGACTCCAACCGGGTTACGAACTGTCTAAAATATTCCATCATAGAAATTTGGTCAATAACATTGTCGCTTAAGATTTATCACTCTAAAGAAACATATGACCGCATAATGATTAATTGATTAGACTGAATAAAGTTTAACACTTGACATTGAAAAATAGAGATCGTGGTTTGATGTTGCTAGAGCCGCGGTGGCGTAATTGGTAACATACCAGGCTAGAAATCTGGAGTTCCCGGTTCGAACCCGGGCTGTGGCAATATTTTTTCACGATTTCTTTAGAATTTAAAAATCGTCAGGTCTGGTTGCCTCATTGATTCTTAATGAATAAGTGAGGCAATTAGAGCTGACAAATAATTAAAGATTCGATTGTTAGAGACCTTTCTGAGATCGATAACACAGGGATTCAGGCGGCACTGACTCTAACCGGGTTACGAACTGCCAAAAATATTCCATCATAGAAATTTGGTCGATAACATTGTCGCTTAAGATTTATCACTCTAAAGAAACATATGACCGCATATTGATTAATTAATTAATATGAATAAAGTTTTACACTTGACATTAAGAAATAGAGATCGTGAATTGATGTTGCTAGAGCCGCGATAGCGTAATTGGTAACGTACCAGGCTAGAATTCTGGAGTTCCCGGTTCGAACCCGCGCTGTGGCAATATTTTTTCACGATTTCTTTGGAATTAAAAAATCGTCAGGTCTGGTTGCCTTATTAGATCTTAATGAATGAGTGCTGCAATTAGAGCTGACATATTATTAAAGATTCGATTGTTAGAGACCTTTCTGAAATCGATAACACAGGGATCCAGGCTGCGCTGACTCTAACCGGGTTACGAACTGCCAACAATATTCCATCATCGAAATTTGGTCAATAACATTGTCGCTTAAGATTTATCACTCTAAAGAAACATATGACCGCATATTGATTAATTAATTAGACTGAATAAAGTTTAACACTTGACATTAAAAAATAGAGATCGTGAATTGATGTTGCTAGAGAGGCGGGGGCGTAATTCGTAACGTACTGGGCTAGATTTCTGGAGTTCCCGGTTAGGACCCGGACTGTGGCAATATTTTTTCACGATTTCTTTAGAATTTAAAAATCGTCAGGTCAGGTTGCCTCATTGATACTTAATGAATGAGTAAGGCAATTAGAGCTGACAAATAATTGAAGATTCGATTGTTAGAGATCTTTCTGAGTGCGATAACACAGGGATCCAGGTTGCGCTGACTCTAACCGGGTTACGAACTGCCAAAAATATTCCATCATCGAAATTTGGTCAATAACATTGTCGCTTAAGATTTATCACTCTAAAGAAACATATGACCGAATATTGATTAATTAATTAGACTGAATAAAGTTTAACACTTGACATTGAAAAATAGAGATCGTGGTTTGATGTTGCTAGAGCCGCGGTGGCGTAATTGGCAACATACCAGGCTAGAAATCTGGAGTTCCCGGTTCGAACCCGGGCTGTGGCAATATTTTTTCACGATTTCTTTAGAATTTAAAAATCGTCAGGTCTGGTTGCCTCATTGATTCTTAATGAATAAGTGAGGCATTTAGAGCTGACAAATAATTGAAGATTCGATTGTTAGAGATCTTTCTGAGTGCGATAACACAGGGATCCAGGTTGCGCTGACTCTAACCGGGTTACGAACTGCCAAAAATATTCCATCATCGAAATTTGGTCAATAACATTGTCGCTTAAGATTTATCACTCTAAAGAAACATATGACCGCATATTGATTAATTAATTAGACTGAATAAAGTTTAACACTTGACATTAAAAAATAGAGATCGTGAATTGATGTTGCTAGAGCGGCGGGGGCGTAATTGGTAACGTACCAGGCTAGAATTCTGGAGTTCCCGGGTCGAACTCGGGCTATGGCAATCTTTTTTCACGATTTCTTTAGAATTAAAAAATCGTCAGGTCTGGTTGCCTCATTAATTCTTAATGAATAGGTGCGGCAATTAGAGCTGACAAATAATTAAAGATTCGATTGTTAGAAATCTTTCTGAGATCGATAACTCGGGATCCAGGCGGCGCTGACTCTAACCGGGTTACGAACTGCCAAAAATATTCCATCATAGAAATTTGGTCGATAACATTGTCGCTCAAAATTTATCACTCTAAAGATACATATGACCGCATATTGATTAATTAATTAATCTGAAAAAAGTTTAACACTTGACATTAAAAAATGAAGATCGTGAATTGATGTTGCTAGAGCCGCGGTGGCGTAATTGGTAACGTACCGGGCTAGATTTCTGGAGTTCCCGGTTAGAACCCGGACTGTGGCAATATATTTTCACGATTTATTTAGAATTTAAAAATCGTCAGGTCTGGTAGCTTCTATAATTCTTATTAAATGAGTGAAGCAATTAGAGCTGACAAATAATTAAAGATTCGATTGTTAGAGATCTTTCTGAGATCGATAACACAGGGAACCAGGCGGCACTGACTCCAACCGGGTTACGAACTGTCTAAAATATTCCATCATAGAAATTTGGTCAATAACATTGTCGCTTAAGATTTATCACTCTAAAGAAACATATGACCGCATAATGATTAATTGATTAGACTGAATAAAGTTTAACACTTGACATTGAAAAATAGAGATCGTGGTTTGATGTTGCTAGAGCCGCGGTGGCGTAATTGGTAACATACCAGGCTAGAAATCTGGAGTTCCCGGTTCGAACCCGGGCTGTGGCAATATTTTTTCACGATTTCTTTAGAATTTAAAAATCGTCAGGTCTGGTTGCCTCATTGATTCTTAATGAATAAGTGAGGCAATTAGAGCTGACAAATAATTAAAGATTCGATTGTTAGAGACCTTTCTGAGATCGATAACACAGGGATTCAGGCGGCACTGACTCTAACCGGGTTACGAACTGCCAAAAATATTCCATCATAGAAATTTGGTCGATAACATTGTCGCTTAAGATTTATCACTCTAAAGAAACATATGACCGCATATTGATTAATTAATTAATATGAATAAAGTTTTACACTTGACATTAAGAAATAGAGATCGTGAATTGATGTTGCTAGAGCCGCGATAGCGTAATTGGTAACGTACCAGGCTAGAATTCTGGAGTTCCCGGTTCGAACCCGCGCTGTGGCAATATTTTTTCACGATTTCTTTGGAATTAAAAAATCGTCAGGTCTGGTTGCCTTATTAGATCTTAATGAATGAGTGCTGCAATTAGAGCTGACATATTATTAAAGATTCGATTGTTAGAGACCTTTCTGAAATCGATAACACAGGGATCCAGGCTGCGCTGACTCTAACCGGGTTACGAACTGCCAACAATATTCCATCATCGAAATTTGGTCAATAACATTGTCGCTTAAGATTTATCACTCTAAAGAAACATATGACCGCATATTGATTAATTAATTAGACTGAATAAAGTTTAACGCTTGACATTAAAAAATAGAGATCGTGAATTGATGTTGCTAGAGCCGCGGGGGCGTAATTCGTAACGTACCAGGCTAGAATTCTGGAGTTCCCGGGTCGAACCCGGGCTATGGCAATATTTTTTCTCGATTTCTTTAGAATTGAAAAATCGTCAGGTCTGGTTGCCTCATTAATTCTTAATGAATGGGTGCGGCAATTAGAGCTGAGAAATAATTAAAGATTCGATTGTTAGAAACCTTTCTGAGATCGATAACTCATGGATCCAGGCGGCGCTGACTCTAACCGGGTTACGAACTGCCAAAAATATTCCATCATAGAAATTTGGTCGATAACATTGTCGCTTAAGATTTATCACCCTAAAGATACATATGACCGCTTATTGATTAATTAATTAATCTGAATAAAGTTTAACACTTGACATTAAAAAATAGAGATCGTGAATTGATTTTGCTAGAGCCGCGGTGGCGTAATTCGTGACGTACCAGGCTAGAATTCTGGAGTTCCCGGGTCGAACCCGGGCTGTGGCAATATTTTTTCACGATTTCTTTAGAATTTAAAAATCGTCAGGTCAGGTTGCCTCATTGATACTTAATGAATGAGTAAGGCAATTAGAGCTGACAAATAATTGAAGATTCGATTGTTAGAGATCTTTCTGAGTGCGATAACACAGGGATCCAGGTTGCGCTGACTCTAACCGGGTTACGAACTGCCAAAAATATTCCATCATCGAAATTTGGTCAATAACATTGTCGCTTAAGATTTATCACTCTAAAGAAACATATGACCGAATATTGATTAATTAATTAGACTGAATAAAGTTTAACACTTGACATTAAAAAATAGACATCGTAAAATTAATGTTGCTAGAGCCGCGATGGCGTAATTGGTAACGTACCAGGCTAGAATTCTGGAGTTCCCGGTTAGAACCCGGGCTGTGACAATATATTTTCACGATTTCTTTAGAATTTAAAAATCGTCAGGTCTGGTTGCCTCATTAATTCTAAATAAATCAGTAAGGCAATGAGAGCTGACAAATAATTGAAGATTCGATTGTTAGAGATCTTTCTGAGATCGATAACACAGGGAACCGGGCGGCACTGACTGTAACCGGGTTACGAACTGCCAAAAATATTCCATCATAGAAATTTGGTCGATAACATTGTCGCTTAAGATTTAACACTCTAAAGAAACATATGACCGCATATTGATTAATTAATTAATCTGAATAAAGTTTAACACTTGACATTAAAAAATAGAGATCGTGAATTGATGTTGCTAGAGCCGCGGGGGCGTAATTGGTAACGTACCGGGCTAGAATTCTGGAGTTCCCGGGTCGAACTCGGGCTATGGCAATTTTTTTTCACGATTTCTTTAGAATTAAAAAATCGTCAGGTCTGGTTGCCTCATTAATTCTTAATGAATAGGTGCGGCAATTAGAGCTGACAAATATTTAAAGATTCGGATGTTAGAAATCTTTCTGAGATCGATAACTCGGGATCCAGGCGGCGCTGACTCTAACCGGGTTACGAACTGCCAAAAATATTCCATCATAGAAATTTGGTCGATAACATTGTCGCTTAAGATTTATCACTCTAAAGATACATATGACCGCATATTGATTAATTAATTAATCTGAAAAAAGTTTAACACTTGACATTAAAAAATGAAGATCGTGAATTGATGTTGCTAGAGCCGCGGTGGCGTAATTGGTAACGTACCGGGCTAGATTTCTGGAGTTCCCGGTTAGAACCCGGACTGTGGCAATATTTTTTCACGATTTCTTTAGAATTTAAAAATCGTCAGGTCAGGTTGCCTCATTGATACTTAATGAATGAGTAAGGCAATTAGAGCTGACAAATAATTGAAGATTCGATTGTTAGAGATCTTTCTGAGTGCGATAACACAGGGATCCAGGTTGCGCTGACTCTAACCGGGTTACGAACTGCCAAAAATATTCCATCATCGAAATTTGGTCAATAACATTGTCGCTTAAGATTTATCACTCTAAAGAAACATATGACCGAATATTGATTAATTAATTAGACTGAATAAAGTTTAACACTTGACATTGAAAAATAGAGATCGTGGTTTGATGTTGCTAGAGCCGCGGTGGCGTAATTGGCAACATACCAGGCTAGAAATCTGGAGTTCCCGGTTCGAACCCGGGCTGTGGCAATATTTTTTCACGATTTCTTTAGAATTTAAAAATCGTCAGGTCTGGTTGCCTCATTGATTCTTAATGAATAAGTGAGGCATTTAGAGCTGACAAATAATTGAAGATTCGATTGTTAGAGTTCTTTCTGAGTGCGATAACACAGGGATCCAGGTTGCGCTGACTCTAACCGGGTTACGAACTGCCAAAAATATTCCATCATCGAAATTTGGTCAATAACATTGTCGCTTAAGATTTATCACTCTAAAGAAACATATGACCGCATATTGATTAATTAATTAGACTGAATAAAGTTTAACACTTGACATTAAAAAATAGAGATCGTAAAATTAATGTTGCTAGAGCCGCGATGGCGTAATTGGTAACGTACCAGGCTAGAATTCTGGAGTTCCCGGTTAGAACCCGGGCTGTGACAATATATTTTCACGATTTCTTTAGAATTTAAAAATCGTCAGGTCTGGTTGCCTCATTAATTCTAAATAAATCAGTAAGGCAATGAGAGCTGACAAATAATTGAAGATTCGATTGTTAGAGATCTTTCTGAGATCGATAACACAGGGAACCGGGCGGCACTGACTGTAACCGGGTTACGAACTGCCAAAAATATTCCATCATAGAAATTTGGTCGATAACATTGTCGCTTAAGATTTATCACTCTAAAGAAACATATGACCGCATATTGATTAATTAATTAATCTGAATAAAGTTTAACACTTGACATTAAAAAATAGAGATCGTGAATTGATGTTGCTAGAGCCGCGGGGGCGTAATTGGTAACGTACCAGGCTAGAATTCTGGAGTTCCCGGGTCGAACTCGGGCTATGGCAATATTTTTTCACGATTTCTTTAGAATTAAAAAATCGTCAGGTCTGGTTGCCTCATTAATTCTTAATGAATAGGTGCGGCAATTAGAGCTGACAAATAATTAAAGATTCGATTGTTAGAAATCTTTCTGAGATCGATAACTCGGGATCCAGGCGGCGCTGACTCTAACCGGGTTACGAACTGCCAAAAATATTCCATCATAGAAATTTGGTCGATAACATTGTCGCTTAAAATTTATCACTCTAAAGATACATATGACCGCATATTGATTAATTAATTAATCTGAAAAAAGTTTAACACTTGACATTAAAAAATGAAGATCGTGAATTGATGTTGCTAGAGCCGCGGTGGCGTAATTGGTAACGTACCGGGCTAGATTTCTGGAGTTCCCGGTTAGAACCCGGACTGTGGCAATATATTTTCACGATTTATTTAGAATTTAAAAATCGTCAGGTCTGGTAGCTTCTATAATTCTTATTAAATGAGTGAAGCAATTAGAGCTGACAAATAATTAAAGATTCGATTGTTAGAGATCTTTCTGAGATCGATAACACAGGGAACCAGGCGGCACTGACTCCAACCGGGTTACGAACTGTCTAAAATATTCCATCATAGAAATTTGGTCAATAACATTGTCGCTTAAGATTTATCACTCTAAAGAAACATATGACCGCATAATGATTAATTGATTAGACTGAATAAAGTTTAACACTTGCAATTGAAAAATAGAGATCGTGGTTTGATGTTGCTAGAGCCGCGGTGGCGTAATTGGTAACATACCAGGCTAGAAATCTGGAGTTCCCGGTTCGAACCCGGGCTGTGGCAATATTTTTTCACGATTTCTTTAGAATTTAAAAATCGTCAGGTCTGGTTGCCTCATTGATTCTTAATGAATAAGTGAGGCAATTAGAGCTGACAAATAATTAAAGATTCGATTGTTAGAGACCTTTCTGAGATCGATAACACAGGGATTCAGGCGGCACTGACTCTAACCGGGTTACGAACTGCCAAAAATATTCCATCATAGAAATTTGGTCGATAACATTGTCGCTTAAGATTTATCACTCTAAAGAAACATATGACCGCATATTGATTAATTAATTAATATGAATAAAGTTTTACACTTGACATTAAGAAATAGAGATCGTGAATTGATGTTGCTAGAGCCGCGATAGCGTAATTGGTAACGTACCAGGCTAGAATTCTGGAGTTCCCGGTTCGAACCCGCGCTGTGGCAATATTTTTTCACGATTTCTTTGGAATTAAAAAATCGTCAGGTCTGGTTGCCTTATTAGATCTTAATGAATGAGTGCTGCAATTAGAGCTGACATATTATTAAAGATTCGATTGTTAGAGACCTTTCTGAAATCGATAACACAGGGATCCAGGCTGCGCTGACTCTAACCGGGTTACGAACTGCCAACAATATTCCATCATCGAAATTTGGTCAATAACATTGTCGCTTAAGATTTATCACTCTAAAGAAACATATGACCGCATATTGATTAATTAATTAGACTGAATAAAGTTTAACACTTGACATTAAAAAATAGAGATCGTGAATTGATGTTGCTAGAGCCGCGGGGGCGTAATTCGTAACGTACCAGGCTAGAATTCTGGAGTTCCCGGGTCGAACCCGGGCTATGGCAATATTTTTTCTCGATTTCTTTAGAATTGAAAAATCGTCAGGTCTGGTTGCCTCATTAATTCTTAATGAATGGGTGCGGCAATTAGAGCTGAGAAATAATTAAAGATTCGATTGTTAGAAACCTTTCTGAGATCGATAACTCATGGATCCAGGCGGCGCTGACTCTAACCGGGTTACGAACTGCCAAAAATATTCCATCATAGAAATTTGGTCGATAACATTGTCGCTTAAGATTTATCACCCTAAAGATACATATGACCGCTTATTGATTAATTAATTAATCTGAATAAAGTTTAACACTTGACATTAAAAATCAGAGATCGTGAATTGATTTTGCTAGAGCCGCGGTGGCGTAATTCGTGACGTACCAGGCTAGAATTCTGGAGTTCCCGGGTCGAACCCGGGCTGTGGCAATATTTTTTCACGATTTCTTTAGAATTTAAAAATCGTCAGGTCAGGTTGCCTCATTGATACTTAATGAATGAGTAAGGCAATTAGAGCTGACAAATAATTGAAGATTCGATTGTTAGAGATCTTTCTGAGTGCGATAACACAGGGATCCAGGTTGCGCTGACTCTAACCGGGTTACGAACTGCCAAAAATATTCCATCATCGAAATTTGGTCAATAACATTGTCGCTTAAGATTTATCACTCTAAAGAAACATATGACCGAATATTGATTAATTAATTAGACTGAATAAAGTTTAACACTTGACATTAAAAAATAGACATCGTAAAATTAATGTTGCTAGAGCCGCGATGGCGTAATTGGTAACGTACCAGGCTAGAATTCTGGAGTTCCCGGTTAGAACCCGGGCTGTGACAATATATTTTCACGATTTCTTTAGAATTTAAAAATCGTCAGGTCTGGTTGCCTCATTAATTCTAAATAAATCAGTAAGGCAATGAGAGCTGACAAATAATTGAAGATTCGATTGTTAGAGATCTTTCTGAGATCGATAACACAGGGAACCGGGCGGCACTGACTGTAACCGGGTTACGAACTGCCAAAAATATTCCATCATAGAAATTTGGTCGATAACATTGTCGCTTAAGATTTAACACTCTAAAGAAACATATGACCGCATATTGATTAATTAATTAATCTGAATAAAGTTTAACACTTGACATTAAAAAATAGAGATCGTGAATTGATGTTGCTAGAGCCGCGGGGGCGTAATTGGTAACGTACCAGGCTAGAATTCTGGAGTTCCCGGGTCGAACTCGGGCTATGGCAATTTTTTTTCACGATTTCTTTAGAATTAAAAAATCGTCAGGTCTGGTTGCCTCATTAATTCTTAATGAATAAGTGCGGCAATTAGAGCTGACAAATATTTAAAGATTCGGATGTTAGAAATCTTTCTGAGATCGATAACTCGGGATCCAGGCGGCGCTGACTCTAACCGGGTTACGAACTGCCAAAAATATTCCATCATAGAAATTTGGTCGATAACATTGTCGCTTAAGATTTATCACTCTAAAGATACATATGACCGCATATTGATTAATTAATTAATCTGAAAAAAGTTTAACACTTGACATTAAAAAATGAAGATCGTGAATTGATGTTGCTAGAGCCGCGGTGGCGTAATTGGTAACGTACCGGGCTAGATTTCTGGAGTTCCCGGTTAGAACCCGGACTGTGGCAATATTTTTTCACGATTTCTTTAGAATTTAAAAATCGTCAGGTCAGGTTGCCTCATTGATACTTAATGAATGAGTAAGGCAATTAGAGCTGACAAATAATTGAAGATTCGATTGTTAGAGATCTTTCTGAGTGCGATAACACAGGGATCCAGGTTGCGCTGACTCTAACCGGGTTACGAACTGCCAAAAATATTCCATCATCGAAATTTGGTCAATAACATTGTCGCTTAAGATTTATCACTCTAAAGAAACATATGACCGAATATTGATTAATTAATTAGACTGAATAAAGTTTAACACTTGACATTGAAAAATAGAGATCGTGGTTTGATGTTGCTAGAGCCGCGGTGGCGTAATTGGCAACATACCAGGCTAGAAATCTGGAGTTCCCGGTTCGAACCCGGGCTGTGGCAATATTTTTTCACGATTTCTTTAGAATTTAAAAATCGTCAGGTCTGGTTGCCTCATTGATTCTTAATGAATAAGTGAGGCATTTAGAGCTGACAAATAATTGAAGATTCGATTGTTAGAGATCTTTCTGAGTGCGATAACACAGGGATCCAGGTTGCGCTGACTCTAACCGGGTTACGAACTGCCAAAAATATTCCATCATCGAAATTTGGTCAATAACATTGTCGCTTAAGATTTATCACTCTAAAGAAACATATGACCGCATATTGATTAATTAATTAGACTGAATAAAGTTTAACACTTGACATTAAAAAATAGAGATCGTAAAATTAATGTTGCTAGAGCCGCGATGGCGTAATTGGTAACGTACCAGGCTAGAATTCTGGAGTTCCCGGTTAGAACCCGGGCTGTGACAATATATTTTCACGATTTCTTTAGAATTTAAAAATCGTCAGGTCTGGTTGCCTCATTAATTCTAAATAAATCAGTAAGGCAATGAGAGCTGACAAATAATTGAAGATTCGATTGTTAGAGATCTTTCTGAGATCGATAACACAGGGAACCGGGCGGCACTGACTGTAACCGGGTTACGAACTGCCAAAAATATTCCATCATAGAAATTTGGTCGATAACATTGTCGCTTAAGATTTATCACTCTAAAGAAACATATGACCGCATATTGATTAATTAATTAATCTGAATAAAGTTTAACACTTGACATTAAAAAATAGAGATCGTGAATTGATGTTGCTAGAGCCGCGGGGGCGTAATTGGTAACGTACCAGGCTAGAATTCTGGAGTTCCCGGGTCGAACTCGGGCTATGGCAATATTTTTTCACGATTTCTTTAGAATTAAAAAATCGTCAGGTCTGGTTGCCTCATTAATTCTTAATGAATAGGTGCGGCAATTAGAGCTGACAAATAATTAAAGATTCGATTGTTAGAAATCTTTCTGAGATCGATAACTCGGGATCCAGGCGGCGCTGACTCTAACCGGGTTACGAACTGCCAAAAATATTCCATCATAGAAATTTGGTCGATAACATTGTCGCTTAAAATTTATCACTCTAAAGATACATATGACCGCATATTGATTAATTAATTAATCTGAAAAAAGTTTAACACTTGACATTAAAAAATGAAGATCGTGAATTGATGTTGCTAGAGCCGCGGTGGCGTAATTGGTAACGTACCGGGCTAGATTTCTGGAGTTCCCGGTTAGAACCCGGACTGTGGCAATATATTTTCACGATTTATTTAGAATTTAAAAATCGTCAGGTCTGGTAGCTTCTATAATTCTTATTAAATGAGTGAAGCAATTAGAGCTGACAAATAATTAAAGATTCGATTGTTAGAGATCTTTCTGAGATCGATAACACAGGGAACCAGGCGGCACTGACTCCAACCGGGTTACGAACTGTCTAAAATATTCCATCATAGAAATTTGGTCAATAACATTGTCGCTTAAGATTTATCACTCTAAAGAAACATATGACCGCATAATGATTAATTGATTAGACTGAATAAAGTTTAACACTTGCAATTGAAAAATAGAGATCGTGGTTTGATGTTGCTAGAGCCGCGGTGGCGTAATTGGTAACATACCAGGCTAGAAATCTGGAGTTCCCGGTTCGAACCCGGGCTGTGGCAATATTTTTTCACGATTTCTTTAGAATTTAAAAATCGTCAGGTCTGGTTGCCTCATTGATTCTTAATGAATAAGTGAGGCAATTAGAGCTGACAAATAATTAAAGATTCGATTGTTAGAGACCTTTCTGAGATCGATAACACAGGGATTCAGGCGGCACTGACTCTAACCGGGTTACGAACTGCCAAAAATATTCCATCATAGAAATTTGGTCGATAACATTGTCGCTTAAGATTTATCACTCTAAAGAAACATATAACCGCATATTGATTAATTAATTAATATGAATAAAGTTTTACACTTGACATTAAGAAATAGAGATCGTGAATTGATGTTGCTAGAGCCGCGATAGCGTAATTGGTAACGTACCAGGCTAGAATTCTGGAGTTCCCGGTTCGAACCCGCGCTGTGGCAATATTTTTTCACGATTTCTTTGGAATTAAAAAATCGTCAGGTCTGGTTGCCTTATTAGATCTTGATGAATGAGTGCTGCAATTAGAGCTGACATATTATTAAAGATTCGATTGTTAGAGACCTTTCTGAAATCGATAACACAGGGATCCAGGCTGCGCTGACTCTAACCGGGTTACGAACTGCCAACAATATTCCATCATCGAAATTTGGTCAATAACATTGTCGCTTAAGATTTATCACTCTAAAGAAACATATGACCGCATATTGATTAATTAATTAGACTGAATAAAGTTTAACACTTGACATTAAAAAATAGAGATCGTGAATTGATGTTGCTAGAGCCGCGGGGGCGTAATTCGTAACGTACCAGGCTAGAATTCTGGAGTTCCCGGGTCGAACCCGGGCTATGGCAATATTTTTTCTCGATTTCTTTAGAATTGAAAAATCGTCAGGTCTGGTTGCCTCATTAATTCTTAATGAATGGGTGCGGCAATTAGAGCTGAGAAATAATTAAAGATTCGATTGTTAGAAACCTTTCTGAGATCGATAACTCATGGATCCAGGCGGCGCTGACTCTAACCGGGTTACGAACTGCCAAAAATATTCCATCATAGAAATTTGGTCGATAACATTGTCGCTTAAGATTTATCACCCTAAAGATACATATGACCGCTTATTGATTAATTAATTAATCTGAATAAAGTTTAACACTTGACATTAAAAAATAGAGATCGTGAATTGATTTTGCTAGAGCCGCGGTGGCGTAATTCGTGACGTACCAGGCTAGAATTCTGGAGTTCCCGGGTCGAACCCGGGCTGTGGCAATATTTTTTCACGATTTCTTTAGAATTTAAAAATCGTCAGGTCAGGTTGCCTCATTGATACTTAATGAATGAGTAAGGCAATTAGAGCTGACAAATAATTGAAGATTCGATTGTTAGAGATCTTTCTGAGTGCGATAACACAGGGATCCAGGTTGCGCTGACTCTAACCGGGTTACGAACTGCCAAAAATATTCCATCATCGAAATTTGGTCAATAACATTGTCGCTTAAGATTTATCACTCTAAAGAAACATATGACCGCATATTGATTAATTAATTAGACTGAATAAAGTTTAACACTTGACATTAAAAAATAGAGATCGTAAAATTAATGTTGCTAGAGCCGCGATGGCGTAATTGGTAACGTACCAGGCTAGAATTCTGGAGTTCCCGGTTAGAACCCGGGCTGTGACAATATATTTTCACGATTTCTTTAGAATTTAAAAATCGTCAGGTCTGGTTGCCTCATTAATTCTAAATAAATCAGTAAGGCAATGAGAGCTGACAAATAATTGAAGATTCGATTGTTAGAGATCTTTCTGAGATCGATAACACAGGGAACCGGGCGGCAATGACTGTAACCGGGTTACGAACTGCCAAAAATATTCCATCATAGAAATTTGGTCGATAACATTGTCGCTTAAGATTTATCACTCTAAAGAAACATATGACCGCATATTGACTAATTAATTAATCTGAATAAAGTTTAACACTTGACATTAAAAAATAGAGATCGTGAATTGATGTTGCTAGAGCCGCGGGGGCGTAATTGGTAACGTACCAGGCTAGAATTCTGGAGTTCCCGGGTCGAACTCGGGCTATGGCAATATTTTTTCACGATTTCTTTAGAATTAAAAAATCGTCAGGTCTGGTTGCCTCATTAATTCTTAATGAATAGGTGCGGCAATTAGAGCTGACAAATAATTAAAGATTCGATTGTTAGAAATCTTTCTGAGATCGATAACTCGGGATCCAGGCGGCGCTGACTCTAACCGGGTTACGAACTGCCAAAAATATTCCATCATAGAAATTTGGTCGATAACATTGTCGCTTAAAATTTATCACTCTAAAGATACATATGACCGCATATTGATTAATTAATTAATCTGAAAAAAGTTTAACACTTGACATTAAAAAATGAAGATCGTGAATTGATGTTGCTAGAGCCGCGGTGGCGTAATTGGTAACGTACCGGGCTAGATTTCTGGAGTTCCCGGTTAGAACCCGGACTGTGGCAATATATTTTCACGATTTATTTAGAATTTAAAAATCGTCAGGTCTGGTAGCTTCTATAATTCTTATTAAATGAGTGAAGCAATTAGAGCTGACAAATAATTAAAGATTCGATTGTTAGAGATCTTTCTGAGATCGATAACACAGGGAACCAGGCGGCACTGACTCCAACCGGGTTACGAACTGTCTAAAATATTCCATCATAGAAATTTGGTCAATAACATTGTCGCTTAAGATTTATCACTCTAAAGAAACATATGACCGCATAATGATTAATTGATTAGACTGAATAAAGTTTAACACTTGACATTGAAAAATAGAGATCGTGGTTTGATGTTGCTAGAGCCGCGGTGGCGTAATTGGTAACATACCAGGCTAGAAATCTGGAGTTCCCGGTTCGAACCCGGGCTGTGGCAATATTTTTTCACGATTTCTTTAGAATTTAAAAATCGTCAGGTCTGGTTGCCTCATTGATTCTTAATGAATAAGTGAGGCAATTAGAGCTGACAAATAATTAAAGATTCGATTGTTAGAGACCTTTCTGAGATCGATAACACAGGGATTCAGGCGGCACTGACTCTAACCGGGTTACGAACTGCCAAAAATATTCCATCATAGAAATTTGGTCGATAACATTGTCGCTTAAGATTTATCACTCTAAAGAAACATATGACCGCATATTGATTAATTAATTAATATGAATAAAGTTTTACACTTGACATTAAGAAATAGAGATCGTGAATTGATGTTGCTAGAGCCGCGATAGCGTAATTGGTAACGTACCAGGCTAGAATTCTGGAGTTCCCGGTTCGAACCCGCGCTGTGGCAATATTTTTTCACGATTTCTTTGGAATTAAAAAATCGTCAGGTCTGGTTGCCTTATTAGATCTTAATGAATGAGTGCTGCAATTAGAGCTGACATATTATTAAAGATTCGATTGTTAGAGACCTTTCTGAAATCGATAACACAGGGATCCAGGCTGCGCTGACTCTAACCGGGTTACGAACTGCCAACAATATTCCATCATCGAAATTTGGTCAATAACATTGTCGCTTAAGATTTATCACTCTAAAGAAACATATGACCGCATATTGATTAATTAATTAGACTGAATAAAGTTTAACACTTGACATTAAAAAATAGAGATCGTGAATTGATGTTGCTAGAGAGGCGGGGGCGTAATTCGTAACGTACTGGGCTAGATTTCTGGAGTTCCCGGTTAGGACCCGGACTGTGGCAATATTTTTTCACGATTTCTTTAGAATTTAAAAATCGTCAGGTCAGGTTGCCTCATTGATACTTAATGAATGAGTAAGGCAATTAGAGCTGACAAATAATTGAAGATTCGATTGTTAGAGATCTTTCTGAGTGCGATAACACAGGGATCCAGGTTGCGCTGACTCTAACCGGGTTACGAACTGCCAAAAATATTCCATCATCGAAATTTGGTCAATAACATTGTCGCTTAAGATTTATCACTCTAAAGAAACATATGACCGAATATTGATTAATTAATTAGACTGAATAAAGTTTAACACTTGACATTGAAAAATAGAGATCGTGGTTTGATGTTGCTAGAGCCGCGGTGGCGTAATTGGCAACATACCAGGCTAGAAATCTGGAGTTCCCGGTTCGAACCCGGGCTGTGGCAATATTTTTTCACGATTTCTTTAGAATTTAAAAATCGTCAGGTCTGGTTGCCTCATTGATTCTTAATGAATAAGTGAGGCATTTAGAGCTGACAAATAATTGAAGATTCGATTGTTAGAGATCTTTCTGAGTGCGATAACACAGGGATCCAGGTTGCGCTGACTCTAACCGGGTTACGAACTGCCAAAAATATTCCATCATCGAAATTTGGTCAATAACATTGTCGCTTAAGATTTATCACTCTAAAGAAACATATGACCGCATATTGATTAATTAATTAGACTGAATAAAGTTTAACACTTGACATTAAAAAATAGAGATCGTAAAATTAATGTTGCTAGAGCCGCGATGGCGTAATTGGTAACGTACCAGGCTAGAATTCTGGAGTTCCCGGTTAGAACCCGGGCTGTGACAATATATTTTCACGATTTCTTTAGAATTTAAAAATCGTCAGGTCTGGTTGCCTCATTAATTCTGAATAAATCAGTAAGGCAATGAGAGCTGACAAATAATTGAAGATTCGATTGTTAGAGATCTTTCTGAGATCGATAACACAGGGAACCGGGCGGCACTGACTGTAACCGGGTTACGAACTGCCAAAAATATTCCATCATAGAAATTTGGTCGATAACATTGTCGCTTAAGATTTATCACTCTAAAGAAACATATGACCGCATATTGATTAATTAATTAATCTGAATAAAGTTTAACACTTGACATTAAAAAATAGAGATCGTGAATTGATGTTGCTAGAGCCGCGGGGGCGTAATTGGTAACGTACCAGGCTAGAATTCTGGAGTTCCCGGGTCGAACTCGGGCTATGGCAATATTTTTTCACGATTTCTTTAGAATTAAAAAATCGTCAGGTCTGGTTGCCTCATTAATTCTTAATGAATAGGTGCGGCAATTAGAGCTGACAAATAATTAAAGATTCGATTGTTAGAAATCTTTCTGAGATCGATAACTCGGGATCCAGGCGGCGCTGACTCTAACCGGGTTACGAACTGCCAAAAATATTCCATCATAGAAATTTGGTCGATAACATTGTCGCTTAAAATTTATCACTCTAAAGATACATATGACCGCATATTGATTAATTAATTAATCTGAAAAAAGTTTAACACTTGACATTAAAAAATGAAGATCGTGAATTGATGTTGCTAGAGCCGCGGTGGCGTAATTGGTAACGTACCGGGCTAGATTTCTGGAGTTCCCGGTTAGAACCCGGACTGTGGCAATATATTTTCACGATTTATTTAGAATTTAAAAATCGTCAGGTCTGGTAGCTTCTATAATTCTTATTAAATGAGTGAAGCAATTAGAGCTGACAAATAATTAAAGATTCGATTGTTAGAGATCTTTCTGAGATCGATAGCACAGGGAACCAGGCGGCACTGACTCCAACCGGGTTACGAACTGTCTAAAATATTCCATCATAGAAATTTGGTCAATAACATTGTCGCTTAAGATTTATCACTCTAAAGAAACATATGACCGCATAATGATTAATTGATTAGACTGAATAAAGTTTAACACTTGACATTGAAAAATAGAGATCGTGGTTTGATGTTGCTAGAGCCGCGGTGGCGTAATTGGTAACATACCAGGCTAGAAATCTGGAGTTCCCGGTTCGAACCCGGGCTGTGGCAATATTTTTTCACGATTTCTTTAGAATTTAAAAATCGTCAGGTCTGGTTGCCTCATTGATTCTTAATGAATAAGTGAGGCAATTAGAGCTGACAAATAATTAAAGATTCGATTGTTAGAGACCTTTCTGAGATCGATAACACAGGGATTCAGGCGGCACTGACTCTAACCGGGTTACGAACTGCCAAAAATATTCCATCATAGAAATTTGGTCGATAACATTGTCGCTTAAGATTTATCACTCTAAAGAAACATATGACCGCATATTGATTAATTAATTAATATGAATAAAGTTTTACACTTGACATTAAGAAATAGAGATCGTGAATTGATGTTGCTAGAGCCGCGATAGCGTAATTGGTAACGTACCAGGCTAGAATTCTGGAGTTCCCGGTTCGAACCCGCGCTGTGGCAATATTTTTTCACGATTTCTTTGGAATTAAAAAATCGTCAGGTCTGGTTGCCTTATTAGATCTTAATGAATGAGTGCTGCAATTAGAGCTGACATATTATTAAAGATTCGATTGTTAGAGACCTTTCTGAAATCGATAACACAGGGATCCAGGCTGCGCTGACTCTAACCGGGTTACGAACTGCCAACAATATTCCATCATCGAAATTTGGTCAATAACATTGTCGCTTAAGATTTATCACTCTAAAGAAACATATGACCGCATATTGATTAATTAATTAGACTGAATAAAGTTTAACACTTGACATTAAAAAATAGAGATCGTGAATTGATGTTGCTAGAGCCGCGGGGGCGTAATTCGTAACGTACCAGGCTAGAATTCTGGAGTTCCCGGGTCGAACCCGGGCTATGGCAATATTTTTTCTCGATTTCTTTAGAATTGAAAAATCGTCAGGTCTGGTTGCCTCATTAATTCTTAATGAATAGGTGCGGCAATTAGAGCTGAGAAATAATTAAAGATTCGATTGTTAGAAACCTTTCTGAGATCGATAACTCATGGATCCAGGCGGCGCTGACTCTAACCGGGTTACGAACTGCCAAAAATATTCCATCATAGAAATTTGGTCGATAACATTGTCGCTTAAGATTTATCACCCTAAAGATACATATGAACGCTTATTGATTAATTAATTAATCTGAATAAAGTTTAACACTTGACATTAAAAAATAGAGATCGTGAATTGATTTTGCTAGAGCCGCGGTGGCGTAATTCGTGACGTACCAGGCTAGAATTCTGGAGTTCCCGGGTCGAACCCGGGCTGTGGCAATATTTTTTCACGATTTCTTTAGAATTTAAAAATCGTCAGGTCAGGTTGCCTCATTGATACTTAATGAATGAGTAAGGCAATTAGAGCTGACAAATAATTGAAGATTCGATTGTTAGAGATCTTTCTGAGTGCGATAACACAGGGATCCAGGTTGCGCTGACTCTAACCCGGTTACGAACTGCCAAAAATATTCCATCATCGAAATTTGGTCAATAACATTGTCGCTTAAGATTTATCACTCTAAAGAAACATATGACCGAATATTGATTAATTAATTAGACTGAATAAAGTTTAACACTTGACATTAAAAAATAGACATCGTAAAATTAATGTTGCTAGAGCCGCGATGGCGTAATTAGTAACGTACCAGGCTAGAATTCTGGAGTTCCCGGTTAGAACCCGGGCTGTGACAATATATTTTCACGATTTCTTTAGAATTTAAAAATCGTCAGGTCTGGTTGCCTCATTAATTCTAAATAAATCAGTAAGGCAATGAGAGCTGACAAATAATTGAAGATTCGATTGTTAGAGATCTTTCTGAGATCGATAACACAGGGAACCGGGCGGCACTGACTGTAACCGGGTTACGAACTGCCAAAAATATTCCATCATAGAAATTTGGTCGATAACATTGTCGCTTAAGATTTAACACTCTAAAGAAACATATGACCGCATATTGATTAATTAATTAATCTGAATAAAGTTTAACACTTGACATTAAAAAATAGAGATCGTGAATTGATGTTGCTAGAGCCGCGGGGGCGTAATTGGTAACGTACCAGGCTAGAATTCTGGAGTTCCCGGGTCGAACTCGGGCTATGGCAATTTTTTTTCACGATTTCTTTAGAATTAAAAAATCGTCAGGTCTGGTTGCCTCATTAATTCTTAATGAATAGGTGCGGCAATTAGAGCTGACAAATATTTAAAGATTCGGATGTTAGAAATCTTTCTGAGATCGATAACTCGGGATCCAGGCGGCGCTGACTCTAACCGGGTTACGAACTGCCAAAAATATTCCATCATAGAAATTTGGTCGATAACATTGTCGCTTAAGATTTATCACTCTAAAGATACATATGACCGCATATTGATTAATTAATTAATCTGAAAAAAGTTTAACACTTGACATTAAAAAATGAAGATCGTGAATTGATGTTGCTAGAGCCGCGGTGGCGTAATTGGTAACGTACCGGGCTAGATTTCTGGAGTTCCCGGTTAGAACCCGGACTGTGGCAATATTTTTTCACGATTTCTTTAGAATTTAAAAATCGTCAGGTCAGGTTGCCTCATTGATACTTAATGAATGAGTAAGGCAATTAGAGCTGACAAATAATTGAAGATTCGATTGTTAGAGATCTTTCTGAGTGCGATAACACAGGGATCCAGGTTGCGCTGACTCTAACCGGGTTACGAACTGCCAAAAATATTCCATGATCGAAATTTGGTCAATAACATTGTCGCTTAAGATTTATCACTCTAAAGAAACATATGACCGAATATTGATTAATTAATTAGACTGAATAAAGTTTAACACTTGACATTGAAAAATAGAGATCGTGGTTTGATGTTGCTAGAGCCGCGGTGGCGTAATTGGCAACATACCAGGCTAGAAATCTGGAGTTCCCGGTTCGAACCCGGGCTGTGGCAATATTTTTTCACGATTTCTTTAGAATTTAAAAATCGTCAGGTCTGGTTGCCTCATTGATTCTTAATGAATAAGTGAGGCATTTAGAGCTGACAAATAATTGAAGATTCGATTGTTAGAGATCTTTCTGAGTGCGATAACACAGGGATCCAGGTTGCGCTGACTCTAACCGGGTTACGAACTGCCAAAAATATTCCATCATCGAAATTTGGTCAATAACATTGTCGCTTAAGATTTATCACTCTAAAGAAACATATGACCGCATATTGATTAATTAATTAGACTGAATAAAGTTTAACACTTGACATTAAAAAATAGAGATCGTAAAATTAATGTTGCTAGAGCCGCGATGGCGTAATTGGTAACGTACCAGGCTAGAATTCTGGAGTTCCCGGTTAGAACCCGGGCTGTGACAATATATTTTCACGATTTCTTTAGAATTTAAAAATCGTCAGGTCTGGTTGCCTCATTAATTCTAAATAAATCAGTAAGGCAATGAGAGCTGACAAATAATTGAAGATTCGATTGCTAGAGATCTTTCTGAGATCGATAACACAGGGAACCGGGCGGCACTGACTGTAACCGGGTTACGAACTGCCAAAAATATTCCATCATAGAAATTTGGTCGATAACATTGTCGCTTAAGATTTATCACTCTAAAGAAACATATGACCGCATATTGATTAATTAATTAATCTGAATAAAGTTTAACACTTGACATTAAAAAATAGAGATCGTGAATTGATGTTGCTAGAGCCGCGGGGGCGTAATTGGTAACGTACCAGGCTAGAATTCTGGAGTTCCCGGGTCGAACTCGGGCTATGGCAATATTTTTTCACGATTTCTTTAGAATTAAAAAATCGTCAGGTCTGGTTGCCTCATTAATTCTTAATGAATAGGTGCGGCAATTAGAGCTGACAAATAATTAAAGATTCGATTGTTAGAAATCTTTCTGAGATCGATAACTCGGGATCCAGGCGGCGCTGACTCTAACCGGGTTACGAACTGCCAAAAATATTCCATCATAGAAATTTGGTCGATAACATTGTCGCTTAAAATTTATCACTCTAAAGATACATATGACCGCATATTGATTAATTAATTAATCTGAAAAAAGTTTAACACTTGACATTAAAAAATGAAGATCGTGAATTGATGTTGCTAGAGCCGCGGTGGCGTAATTGGTAACGTACCGGGCTAGATTTCTGGAGTTCCCGGTTAGAACCCGGACTGTGGCAATATATTTTCACGATTTATTTAGAATTTAAAAATCGTCAGGTCTGGTAGCTTCTATAATTCTTATTAAATGAGTGAAGCAATTAGAGCTGACAAATAATTAAAGATTCGATTGTTAGAGATCTTTCTGAGATCGATAACACAGGGAACCAGGCGGCACTGACTCCAACCGGGTTACGAACTGTCTAAAATATTCCATCATAGAAATTTGGTCAATAACATTGTCGCTTAAGATTTATCACTCTAAAGAAACATATGACCGCATAATGATTAATTGATTAGACTGAATAAAGTTTAACACTTGACATTGAAAAATAGAGATCGTGGTTTGATGTTGCTAGAGCCGCGGTGGCGTAATTGGTAACATACCAGGCTAGAAATCTGGAGTTCCCGGTTCGAACCCGGGCTGTGGCAATATTTTTTCACGATTTCTTTAGAATTTAAAAATCGTCAGGTCTGGTTGCCTCATTGATTCTTAATGAATAAGTGAGGCAATTAGAGCTGACAAATAATTAAAGATTCGATTGTTAGAGACCTTTCTGAGATCGATAACACAGGGATTCAGGCGGCACTGACTCTAACCGGGTTACGAACTGCCAAAAATATTCCATCATAGAAATTTGGTCGATAACATTGTCGCTTAAGATTTATCACTCTAAAGAAACATATGACCGCATATTGATTAATTAATTAATATGAATAAAGTTTTACACTTGACATTAAGAAATAGAGATCGTGAATTGATGTTGCTAGAGCCGCGATAGCGTAATTGGTAACGTACCAGGCTAGAATTCTGGAGTTCCCGGTTCGAACCCGCGCTGTGGCAATATTTTTTCACGATTTCTTTGGAATTAAAAAATCGTCAGGTCTGGTTGCCTTATTAGATCTTAATGAATGAGTGCTGCAATTAGAGCTGACATATTATTAAAGATTCGATTGTTAGAGACCTTTCTGAAATCGATAACACAGGGATCCAGGCTGCGCTGACTCTAACCGGGTTACGAACTGCCAACAATATTCCATCATCGAAATTTGGTCAATAACATTGTCGCTTAAGATTTATCACTCTAAAGAAACATATGACCGCATATTGATTAATTAATTAGACTGAATAAAGTTTAACACTTGACATTAAAAAATAGAGATCGTGAATTGATGTTGCTAGAGCCGCGGGGGCGTAATTGGTAACGTACCAGGCTAGAATTCTGGAGTTCCCGGGTCGAACCCGGGCTATGGCAATATTTTTTCTCGATTTCTTTAGAATTGAAAAATCGTCAGGTCTGGTTGCCTCATTAATTTTTAATGAATGGGTGCGGCAATTAGAGCTGAGAAATAATTAAAGATTCGATTGTTAGAAACCTTTCTGAGATCGATAACTCATGGATCCAGGCGGCGCTGACTCTAACCGGGTTACGAACTGCCAAAAATATTCCATCATAGAAATTTGGTCGATAACATTGTCGCTTAAGATTTATCACCCTAAAGATACATATGACCGCTTATTGATTAATTAATTAATCTGAATAAAGTTTAACACTTGACATTAAAAAATAGAGATCGTGAATTGATTTTGCTAGAGCCGCGGTGGCGTAATTCGTGACGTGCCAGGCTAGAATTCTGGAGTTCCCGGGTCGAACCCGGGCTGTGGCAATATTTTTTCACGATTTCTTTAGAATTTAAAAATCGTCAGGTCAGGTTGCCTCATTGATACTTAATGAATGAGTAAGGCAATTAGAGCTGACAAATAATTGAAGATTCGATTGTTAGAGATCTTTCTGAGTGCGATAACACAGGGATCCAGGTTGCGCTGACTCTAACCGGGTTACGAACTGCCAAAAATATTCCATCATCGAAATTTGGTCAATAACATTGTCGCTTAAGATTTATCACTCTAAAGAAACATATGACCGAATATTGATTGATTAATTAGACTGAATAAAGTTTAACACTTGACATTAAAAAATAGACATCGTAAAATTAATGTTGCTAGAGCCGCGATGGCGTAATTGGTAACGTACCAGGCTAGAATTCTGGAGTTCCCGGTTAGAACCCGGGCTGTGACAATATATTTTCACGATTTCTTTAGAATTTAAAAATCGTCAGGTCTGGTTGCCTCATTAATTCTAAATAAATCAGTAAGGCAATGAGAGCTGACAAATAATTGAAGATTCGATTGTTAGAGATCTTTCTGAGATCGATAACACAGGGAACCGGGCGGCACTGACTGTAACCGGGTTACGAACTGCCAAAAATATTCCATCATAGAAATTTGGTCGATAACATTGTCGCTTAAGATTTAACACTCTAAAGAAACATATGACCGCATATTGATTAATTAATTAATCTGAATAAAGTTTAACACTTGACATTAAAAAATAGAGATCGTGAATTGATGTTGCTAGAGCCGCGGGGGCGTAATTGGTAACGTACCAGGCTACAATTCTGGAGTTCCCGGGTCGAACTCGGGCTATGGCAATTTTTTTTCACGATTTCTTTAGAATTAAAAAATCGTCAGGTCTGGTTGCCTCATTAATGCTTAATGAATAGGTGCGGCAATTAGAGCTGACAAATATTTAAAGATTCGGATGTTAGAAATCTTTCTGAGATCGATAACTCGGGATCCAGGCGGCGCTGACTCTAACCGGGTTACGAACTGCCAAAAATATTCCATCATAGAAATTTGGTCGATAACATTGTCGCTTAAGATTTATCACTCTGAAGATACATATGACCGCATATTGATTAATTAATTAATCTGAAAAAAGTTTAACACTTGACATTAAAAAATGAAGATCGTGAATTGATGTTGCTAGAGCCGCGGTGGCGTAATTGGTAACGTACCGGGCTAGATTTCTGGAGTTCCCGGTTAGAACCCGGACTGTGGCAATATTTTTTCACGATTTCTTTAGAATTTAAAAATCGTCAGGTCAGGTTGCCTCATTGATACTTAATGAATGAGTAAGGCAATTAGAGCTGACAAATAATTGAAGATTCGATTGTTAGAGATCTTTCTGAGTGCGATAACACAGGGATCCAGGTTGCGCTGACTCTAACCGGGTTACGAACTGCCAAAAATATTCCATCATCGAAATTTGGTCAATAACATTGTCGCTTAAGATTTATCACTCTAAAGAAACATATGACCGAATATTGATTAATTAATTAGACTGAATAAAGTTTAACACTTGACATTGAAAAATAGAGATCGTGGTTTGATGTTGCTACAGCCGCGGTGGCGTAATTGGCAACATACCAGGCTAGAAATCTGGAGTTCCCGGTTCGAACCCGGGCTGTGGCAATATTTTTTCACGATTTCTTTAGAATTTAAAAATCGTCAGGTCTGGTTGCCTCATTGATTCTTAATGAATAAGTGAGGCAATTAGAGCTGACAAATAATTAAAGATTCGATTGTTAGAGACCTTTCTGAGATCGATAACACAGGGATTCAGGCGGCACTGACTCTAACCGGGTTACGAACTGCCAAAAATATTCCATCATAGAAATTTGGTCGATAACATTGTCGCTTAAGATTTATCACTCTAAAGAAACATATGACCGCATATTGATTAATTAATTAATATGAATAAAGTTTTACACTTGACATTAAGAAATAGAGATCGTGAATTGATGTTGCTAGAGTCGCGATAGCGTAATTGGTAACGTACCAGGCTAGAATTCTGGAGTTCCCGGTTCGAACCCGCGCTGTGGCAATATTTTTTCACGATTTCTTTGGAATTAAAAAATCGTCAGGTCTGGTTGCCTTATTAGATCTTAATGAATGAGTGCTGCAATTAGAGCTGACATATTATTAAAGATTCGATTGTTAGAGACCTTTCTGAAATCGATAACACAGGGATCCAGGCTGCGCTGACTCTAACCGGGTTACGAACTGCCAACAATATTCCATCATCGAAATTTGGTCAATAACATTGTCGCTTAAGATTTATCACTCTAAAGAAACATATGACCGCATATTGATTAATTAATTAGACTGAATAAAGTTTAACACTTGACATTAAAAAATAGAGATCGTGAATTGATGTTGCTAGAGCCGCGGGGGCGTAATTCGTAACGTACCAGGCTAGAATTCTGGAGTTCCCGGGTCGAACCCGGGCTATGGCAATATTTTTTCTCGATTTCTTTAGAATTGAAAAATCGTCAGGTCTGGTTGCCTCATTAATTCTTAATGAATGGGTGCGGCAATTAGAGCTGAGAAATAATTAAAGATTCGATTGTTAGAAACCTTTCTGAGATCGATAACTCATGGATCCAGGCGGCGCTGACTCTAACCGGGTTACGAACTGCCAAAAATATTCCATCATAGAAATTTGGTCGATAACATTGTCGCTTAAGATTTATCACCCTAAAGATACATATGACCGCTTATTGATTAATTAATTAATCTGAATAAAGTTTAACACTTGACATTAAAAAATAGAGATCGTGAATTGATTTTGCTAGAGCCGCGGTGGCGTAATTCGTGACGTACCAGGCTAGAATTCTGGAGTTCCCGGGTCGAACCCGGGCTGTGGCAATATTTTTTCACGATTTCTTTAGAATTTAAAAATCGTCAGGTCAGGTTGCCTCATTGATACTTAATGAATGAGTAAGGCAATTAGAGCTGACAAATAATTGAAGATTCGATTGTTAGAGATCTTTCTGAGTGCGATAACACAGGGATCCAGGTTGCGCTGACTCTAACCGGGTTACGAACTGCCAAAAATATTCCATCATCGAAATTTGGTCAATAACATTGTCGCTTAAGATTTATCACTCTAAAGAAACATATGACCGAAAATTGATTAATTAATTAGACTGAATAAAGTTTAACACTTGACATTAAAAAATAGAGATCGTAAAATTAATGTTGCTAGAGCCGCGATGGCGTAATTGGTAACGTACCAGGCTAGAATTCTGGAGTTCCCGGTTAGAACCCGGGCTGTGACAATATATTTTCACGATTTCTTTAGAATTTAAAAATCGTCAGGTCTGGTTGCCTCATTAATTCTAAATAAATCAGTAAGGCAATGAGAGCTGACAAATAATTGAAGATTCGATTGTTAGAGATCTTTCTGAGATCGATAACACAGGGAACCGGGCGGCACTGACTGTAACCGGGTTACGAACTGCCAAAAATATTCCATCATAGAAATTTGGTCGATAACATTGTCGCTTAAGATTTAACACTCTAAAGAAACATATGACCGCATATTGATTAATTAATTAATCTGAATAAAGTTTAACACTTGACATTAAAAAATAGAGATCGTGAATTGATGTTGCTAGAGCCGCGGGGGCGTAATTGGTAACGTACCAGGCTAGAATTCTGGAGTTCCTGGGTCGAACTCGGGCTATGGCAATTTTTTTTCACGATTTCTTTAGAATTAAAAAATCGTCAGGTCTGGTTGCCTCATTAATTCTTAATGAATAGGTGCGGCAATTAGAGCTGACAAATAATTAAAGATTCGATTGTTAGAAATCTTTCTGAGATCGATAACTCGGGATCCAGGCGGCGCTGACTCTAACCGGGTTACGAACTGCCAAAAATATTCCATCATAGAAATTTGGTCGATAACATTGTCGCTTAAGATTTATCACTCTAAAGATACATATGACCGCATATTGATTAATTAATTAATCTGAAAAAAGTTTAACACTTGACATTAAAAAATGAAGATCGTGAATTGATGTTGCTAGAGCCGCGGTGGCGTAATTGGTAACGTACCGGGCTAGATTTCTGGAGTTCCCGGTTAGAACCCGGACTGTGGCAATATATTTTCACGATTTATTTAGAATTTAAAAATCGTCAGGTCTGGTAGCCTCTATAATTCTTATTAAATGAGTGAAGCAATTAGAGCTGACAAATAATTAAAGATTCGATTGTTAGAGATCTTTCTGAGATCGATAACACAGGGAACCAGGCGGCACTGACTCCAACCGGGTTACGAACTGTCTAAAATATTCCATCATAGAAATTTGGTCAATAACATTGTCGCTTAAGATTTATCACTCTAAAGAAACATATGACCGCATATTGATTAATTGATTAGACTGAATAAAGTTTAACACTTGATATTAAAAAATAGAGATCGTGAATTGATGTTGCTAGAGCCGCGATGGCGTAATTGGTAATGTACCAGGCTCAAATTCTGGAGTTCCCGTTTGAACCCGGGCTGTGGCAATAGTTTTCACGATTTCTTTAGAATTCAAAAATCGTCAGGTCTGGTTGCCTCATTGATTCTTAATGAATGAGTGAGGCAATTAGAGCTGACAAATAATTAAAGATTTGATTGTTAGAGACCTTTCTGAGGTCGATAACACAGGGATTCAGGCGACGCTGACTCTAACCGGGTTTCGAACTGCCACGAATATTCCATCATAGAAATTTGGTCAATAACATTGTCGCTTAAGATTTATCACTCTAAAGAAACATATAATCACATATTGATTAATTAATTAATCTGAATAAAGTTTAATGCTTGACATTAAGAAATAGATATCGTGATTTGATGTTGCTAGAGCCGCGATAGCGTAATTGGTAACGTACCAGGCTAGAATTCTGGAGTTCCCGGTTCGAACCCGCGCTGTGGCAATATTTTTTCACGATTTCTTTAGAATTAAAAAATCGTCAGGTCTGGTTGCCTTATTAGATCTTAATGAATGAGTGCTGCAATTAGAACTGACATATTATTAAAGATTCGATTGTTAGAGACCTTTCTGAAATCGATAACACAGGGATCCAGGCTGCGCTGACTCTAACCGGGTTACGAACTGCCAAAAATATTCCATCATAGAAATTTGGTCGATAACATTGTCGCTTAAGATTTATCACTCTAAAAAAACATATGACCGCATATTGATTAATTAATTAATATGAATAAAGTTTTACACTTGACATTAAGAAATAGAGATCGTGAATTGATGTTGCTAGAGCCGCGATAGCGTAATTGGTAACGTACCAGGCTAGAATTCTGGAGTTCCCGGTTCGAACCCGCGCTGTGGCAATATTTTTTCACGATTTCTTTAGAATTAAAAAATCGTCAGGTCTGGTTGCCTTATTAGATCTTAATGAATGAGTGCTGCAATTAGAACTGACATATTATTAAAGATTCGATTGTTAGAGACCTTTCTGAAATCGATAACACAGGGATCCAGGCTGCGCTGACTCTAACCGGGTTACGAACTGCCAAAAATATTCCATCATCGAAATTTGGTCAATAACATTGTCGCTTAAGATTTATCACTCTAAAGAAACATATGACCGCATATTGATTAATTAATTAAACTGAATAAAGTTTAACACTTGACATTAAAAAATAGAGATCGTGAATTGATGTTGCTAGAGCCGCGGTGGCGTAATTGGTAACGTACCGGGCTAGATTTCTGGAGTTCCCGGTTAGAACCCGGACTGTGGCAATATATTTTCACGATTTATTTAGAATTTAAAAATCGTCAGGTCTGGTAGCCTCTATAATTCTTATTAAATGAGTGAAGCAATTAGAGCTGACAAATAATTAAAGATTCGATTGTTAGAGATCTTTCTGAGATCGATAACACAGGGAACCAGGCGGCACTGACTCCAACCGGGTTACGAACTGTCTAAAATATTCCATCATCGAAATTTGGTCAATAACATTGTCGCTTAGGATTTATCACTCTAAAGAAACATATGACCGCATATTGATTAATTAATTAGACTGAATAAAGTTTAACACTTGACATTAAAAAATAGAGATCGTGAATTGATGTTGCTAGAGCCGCGGGGGCGTAATTCGTAACGTACCAGCCAAGAATTCTGGAGTTCCCGGGTCGAACCCGGGCTATGGCAATATTTTTTCTTGATTTCTTTAGAATTAAAAAATCGTCAGGTCTGGTTGCCTTATTATTTCTAAATGAATGAATGAGGCAATTAGAGCTGACAAATAATTAAAGATTGGATTGTTAGACATGTTTCTGAGATCGATAACACGAGGATCCAGCCGGCACTGTCTCTAACCGGATTACGAACTGCCACGAATATTCCATCATAGAAATTTGGTCAATAACATTGTCGCTTAAGATTTATCACTGTTAAGCAACATATGACCGCATAATGATTAATTAATTAGAATGAATAAAGTTTAACACTTGACATTGAAAAATAGAGATCGTTAATTGATGTTGCTCGAGCCGCGGGGGCGTAATTCGTAACGTACCAGGCTAGAATTCTGGAGTTCCCGGGTCGAACCCGGGCTGTGGCAATATTTTTTCACGATTTCTTTAGAATTTTAAAATCGTCAGGTCTGGTTGCCTCATTGATTCTTAATGAATGAGTGAGGCAATTAGAGCTGACAACAATTAAAGATTCGATTGTTAGAGACCTTTCTGACATCGATAACACAGGGATCCAGGCGGCGCTGACTCTAACCGGGTTACGAACTGCCAAAAATATTCCATCATAGAAATTTGGTTGATAACATTGTCGCTTAAGTTTTATCACTCTAAAGAAACATATGACCGCATATTGATTAATTAATTAGACTGAATAAAGTTTAACACTTGACATTAAAAAATAGAGATCGTGAATTGATGTTGCTAGAGCCGCGGGGGCGTAATTCGTAACGTACCAGGCTAGAATTCTGGAGTTCCCGGGTCGGACCCGGGCTATGGCAATATTTTTTCTCGATTTCTTTAGAATTTAAAAATCGTCAGGTCTGGTTGCCTTATTATTTCTAAATGAATGAATGAGGCAATTAGAGCTGACAAATAATTAAAGATTGGATTGTAAGACATCTTTCTGAGATCGATAACACGAGGATCCAGGCGGCACTGTCTCTAACCGGATTACGAACTGCCACGAATATTCCATCATAGAAATTGGGTCAATACCATTGTCGCTTAAAATTTAACACTCTAAAGAAACATATGACCGCATATTGATAAATTCATTAATCTGAATAAAGTTTAAAGCTTGACATTAAAAAATAGAGATCGTGAATTGATGTTGCTAGAGCCGCGGTGGCGTAATTGGTAACGTACCAGGCTAGATTTCTGGAGTTCCCGGTTATAACCCGGGCTGTGGCAATATATTTTCACGATTTATTTAGATTTTAAAAACCGTCAGGTCTGGTTTGCTTCATTAATTCTTAATGAATGAGTGAAGTAATTACAGCTGACAAATAATTAAAGATTCGATTGTTAGAGACCTTTCTGAGATCGATAACACAGGGATCCAGGCGGCGCTGACTCTAACCGGGTTACGAACTGCCAAAAATATTCCATCATAGAAATTTGGTCGATAACATTGTCGCTTAAGATTTATCACTCTAAAGAAACATATGACCGCATATTGATTAATTAATTAGACTGAATAAAGTTTAACACTTGACATTAAAAAATAGAGATCGTGAATTGATGTTGCTAGAGCCGCGATGGCGTAATTGGTAATGTACCAGGCTAAAATTCTGGAGTTCCCGGTTTGAACCCGGGCTCTGGCAATAGTTTTCACGATTTCTTTAGAATTTGAAAATCGTCAGGTCTGGTTGCCACATTAATTCTAAATGTATCAGTGAAGCATTTAGAGCTGACAAATAATTGAAGATTCGATTGTTAGTTATCTTTCTGAGATCGATAACACGAGGATCCAGGCGGCACTGTCTCTAACCGGATTACGAACTGCCACGAATATTCCATCATAGAAATTTGGTCAATAACATTGTCGCTTAAGATTTATCACTCTAAAGAAACATATGACCACATATTGATTAATTAATTAATCTGAATAAAGTTTAATGCTTGACATTAAGAAATAGAGATCGTGATTTGATGTTGCTAGAGCCGCGGTGGCATAATTGGTAACATACCAGGCTAGAAATCTGGAGTTCCCGGTTCGAACCCGGGCTGTGGCAATATTTTTTCACGATTTCTTTAGAATTTAAAAATCGTCAGGTCTGGTTGCCTCATTAGATCTTAATGAATGGGTGCGGCAATTAGAGCTGACAAAGAATTAAAGATTCGATTGTTAGAAACCTTTCTGAGATCGATAACTCAGGAATCCAGGCGGCGTTGACTCTAACCGGGTTACGAACTGCCAAAAATATTCCATCATAGAAATTTGGTCGATAACATTGTCGCTTAAGATTTATCACTCTAAAGAAACATATGACCACATATTGATTAATTAATTAATCTGAATAAAGTTTAACACTTGACATTAAAAAATAGAGATCGTAAAATTGATGTTGCTAGAGCCGCGATGGCGTAATTGGTAACGTACCAGGCTAGAATTCTGGAGTTCCCGATAAGAACCCGGGCTGTGGCAATATATTTTCATGATTTCTTTAGAATTAAAAAATCGTCAGGTCTTGTTGCCTCATTAATTCTAAATGAATCAGTAAGGCATATAAAACTGACAAATAATTGAAGATTCGATTGTTAGTTATCTTTCTGAGATCGATAACACAGGGAACCAGGCGGCGCTGACTCTAACCGGGTTACGAACTGCCAAAAATTCTCCATCATCGAAATTTGGTCAATAACATTGTCGCTTAAGATTTATCACTCTAAAGAAACATATGACCGCATATTGATTAATTAATTAATCTGAATAAAGTTTAACACTTGACATTAAAAAATAGAGATCGCGAATTGATGTTGCTAGAGCCGCGATAGCGTAATTGGTAACGTACCAGGCTAGAATTCTGGAGTTCCCGGTTCGAACCCGGGCTGTGGCAATATTTTTTCACGATTTCTTTAGAATTAAAAAATCGTCAGGTCTGGTTGCCTTATTAATTCTTGGTGAATGAGTGCTGCAATTAGAGCTGACATATAATTAAAGATTCGATTGTTACAGACCTTTCTGAAATCGATAACACAGGGATCCAGGCTGCGCTGACTCTAACCGGGTTACGAACTGCCAAAAATATTCCATCATCGAAATTTGGTCAATAACATTGTCGCTTAAGATTTATCACTCTAAAGAAACATATGACCGCGAATTGATTAATTAATTAGACTGAATAAAGTTTAACACTTGACATTAAAAAATAGAGATCGTGAATTGATGTTGCTAGAGCCGCGGGGGCGTAATTCGTAACGTACCAGCCAAGAATTCTGGAGTTCCCGGGTCGAACCCGGGCTATGGCAATATTTTTTCTCGATTTCTTTAGAATTAAAAAATCGTCAGGTCTGGTTGCATTATTATTTCTAAATGAATGAATGAGGCAAGTAGAGCTGACAAATAATTAAAGATTGGATTGTTAGACATCTTTCTGAGATCGATAACACGAGGATCCAGGCGGCACTGTCTCTAACCGGATTACGAACTGCCACGAATATTCCATCATAGAAATTTGGTCAATAACATTGTCGCTTAAGATTTATCACTCTAAAGAAACATATGACCACATATTGATTAATTAATGAATCTGAATGAAGTTTAATGCTTGACATTGAAAAATAGAGATCGTGATTTGATGTTGCTAGAGCCGCGGTGGCGTAATTGGTAACATACCAGGCTAGAAATCTGGAGTTCCCGGTTCGAACCCGGGCTGTGGCAATATTTTTTCACGATTTCTTTAGAATTCAAAAATCGTCAGGTCTGGTTGCCTCATTGATTCTTAATGAATGAGTGAGGCAATTAGAGCTGATAAATAATTAAAGATTCGATTGTTAGAGACCTTTCTGAGGTCGATAACACAGGGATTCAGGCGGCGCTGACTCTAACCGGGTTTCGAACTGCCACGAATATTCCATCATAGAAATTTGGTCAATAACATTGTCGCTTAAGATTTATCACTCTAAAGAAACATATGACCGCATATTGATTAATTAATTAGACTGAATAAAGTTTAACACTTGACATTAAAAAATAGAGATCGTGAATTGATGTTGCTAGAGCCGCGGGGGCGTAATTCGTAACGTACCAGGCTAGAATTTTGGAGTTCCCGGGTCGAACCCGGGCTATGGCAATATTTTTTCTCGATTTCTTTAGAATTTAAAAATCGTCAGGTCTGGTTGCCTCATTAATTCTTAATGAATGGGTGCGGCAATTAGAGCTGAGAAATAATTAAAGATTCGATTGTTAGAAACCTTTCTGAGATCGATAACTCATGGATTCAGGCGGCGCTGACTCTAACCGGGTTTCGAACTGCCACGAATATTCCATCATAGAAATTTGGTCAATAACATTGTCGCTTAAGATTTATCACTCTAAAGAAACATATGACCGCATATTGATTAATTAATTAGACTGAATAAAGTTTAACACTTGACATTAAAAAATAGAGATCGTGAATTGATGTTGCTAGAGCCGCGGGGGCGTAATTCGTAACGTACCAGGCTAGAATTTTGGAGTTCCCGGGTCGAACCCGGGCTATGGCAATATTTTTTCACGATTTCTTTAGAATTTAAAAATCGTCAGGTCAGGTTGCCTCATTGATACTTAATGAATGAGTAAGGCAATTAGAGCTGACAAATAATTGAAGATTCGATTGTTAGAGATCTTTCTGAGTGCGATAACACAGGGATCCAGGTTGCGCTGACTCTAACCGGGTTACGAACTGCCAAAAATATTCCATCATCGAAATTTGGTCAATAACATTGTCGCTTAAGATTTATCACTCTAAAGAAACATATGACCGCATATTGATTAATTAATTAGACTGAATAAAGTTTAACACTTGACATTAAAAAATAGAGATCGTAAAATTAATGTTGCTAGAGCCGCGATGGCGTAATTGGTAACGTACCAGGCTAGAATTCTGGAGTTCCCGGTTAGAACCCGGGCTGTGACAATATATTTTCACGATTTCTTTAGAATTTAAAAATCGTCAGGTCTGGTTGCCTTATTATTTCTAAATGAATGAATGAGGCAATTAGAGCTGACAAATAATTAAAGATTGGATTGTTAGACATCTTTCTGAGATCGATAACACGAGGATCCAGGCGGCACTGTCTCTAACCGGATTACGAACTGCCACGAATATTCCATCATAGAAATTGGGTCAATACTATTGTCGCTTAAGATTTATCACTCTAAAGAAACATATGACCGCATATTGATAAATTAATTAATCTGAATAAAGTTTAAAGCTTGACATTAAAAAATAGAGATCGTGAATTGATGTTGCTAGAGCCGCGGTGGCGTAATTGGTAACGTACCAGGCTAGATTTCTGGAGTTCCCGGTTAGAACCCGGGCTGTGGCAATATATTTTCACGATTTATTTGGATTTTAAAAACCGTCAGGTCTGGTTGCCTCATTAATTCTTAATGAATGAGTGAAGCAATTACAGCTCACAAATAATTAAAGATTCGATTGTTAGAGACCTTTCTGAGATCGATAACACAGGGATCCAGGCGGCGCTGACTCTAACCGGGTTACGAACTGCCAAAAATATTCCATCATAGAAATTTGGTCGATAACATTGTCGCTTAAGATTTATCACTCTAAAGAAACATATGACCGCATATTGATTAATTAATTAGACTGAATAAAGTTTAACACTTGACATTAAAAAATAGAGATCGTGAATTGATGTTGCTAGAGCCGCGATGGCGTAATTGGTAATGTACCAGGCTAAAGATCTGGAGTTCCCGGTTTGAACCCGGGCTGTGGCAATAGTTTTCACGATTTCTTTAGAATTTGAAAATCGTCAGGTCTGGTTGCCACATTAATTCTACATGTATCAGTGAAGCATTTAGAGCTGACAAATAATTGAAGATTCGATTGTTAGTTATCTTTCTGAGATCGATAACACGAGGATCCAGGCGGCACTGTCTCTAACCGGATTACGAACTGCCACGAATATTCCATCATAGAAATTTGGTCAATAACATTGTCGCTTAAGATTTATCACTCTAAAGAAACATATGACCACATATTGATTAATTAATTAATCTGAATAAAGTTTAATGCTTGACATTAAGGAATAGAGATCGTGATTTGATGTTGCTAGAGCCGCGGTGGCATAATTGGTAACATACCAGGCTAGAAATCTGGAGTTCCCGGTTCGAACCCGGGCTGTGGCAATATTTTTTCACGATTTCTTTAGAATTTAAAAATCGTCAGGTCTGGTTGCCTCATTAATTCTTAATGAATGGCTGCGGCAATTAGAGCTGACAAAGAATTAAAGATTCGATTGTTAGAAACCTTTCTGAGATCGATACTCAGGGATCCAGGCGGCGCTGACTCTAACCGGGTTACGAACTGCCAAAAATATTCCATCATAGAAATTTGGTCGATAACATTGTCGCTTAAGATTTATCACTCTAAAGAAACATATGACCACATATTGATTAATTAATTAATCTGAATAAAGTTTAACACTTGACATTAAAAAATAGAGATCGTAAAATTGATGTTGCTAGAGCCGCGATGGCGTAATTGGTAACGTACCAGGCTAGAATTCTGGAGTTCCCGGTTAGAACCCGGGCTGTGGCAATATATTTTCATGATTTCTTTAGAATTAAAAAATCGTCGGGTCTTGTTGCCTCATTAATTCTAAATGAATCAGTAAGGCATATAAAACTGACAAATAATTGAAGATTCGATTGTTAGTTATCTTTCTGAGATCGATAACACAGGGAACCAGGCGGCGCTGACTCTAACCGGGTTACGAACTGCCAAAAATTCTCCATCATCGAAATTTGTTCAATAACATTGTCGCTTAAGATTTATCACTCTAAAGAAACATATGACCGCATATTGATTAATTAATTAATCTGAATAAAGTTTAACACTTGACATTAAAAAATAGAGATCGTGAATTGATGTTGCTAGAGCCGCGGGGGCGTAATTCGTAACGTACCAGGCTAGAATTCTGGATTTCCCGGGTCGAACCCGGGCTATGGCAATATTTTTTCTCGATTTCTTTAGAATTTAAAAATCGTCAGGTCTGGTTGCCTCATTAATTCTTAATGAATGGGTGCGGCAATTAGAGCTGAGAAATAATTAAAGATTCGATTGTTAGAAACCTTTCTGAGATCGATAACTCATGGATCCAGGCGGCGCTGACTCTAACCGGGTTACGAACTGCCAAAAATATTCCATCATAGAAATTTGGTCGATAACATTGTCGCTTAAGATTTATCACCCTAAAGATACATATGACCGCTTATTGATTAATTAATTAGACTGAATAAAGTTTAACACTTGACATTAAAAAATAGAGATCGTGAATTGATGTTGCTAGAGCCGCGGGGGCGTAATTCGTAACGTACCAGGCTAGAATTCTGGAGTTCCCGGGTCGAACCCGGGCTATGGCAATATTTTTTCACGATTTCTTTAGAATTTAAAAATCGTCAGGTCAGGTTGCCTCATTGATACTTAATGAATGAGTAAGGCAATTAGAGCTGACAAATAATTAAAGATTCGATTGTTAGAGATCTTTCTGAGTGCGATAACACAGGGATCCAGGTTGCGCTGACTCTAACCGGGTTACGAACTGCCAAAAATATTCCATCATCGAAATTTGGTCAATAACATTGTCGCTTAAGATTTATCACTCTAAAGAAACATATGACCGCATATTGATTAATTAATTAGACTGAATAAAGTTTAACACTTGACATTAAAAAATAGAAATCGTAAAATTAATGTTGCTAGAGCCGCGATGGCGTAATTGGTAACGTACCAGGCTAGAATTCTGGAGTTCCCGGTTAGAACCCGGGCTGTGACAATATATTTTCACGATTTCTTTAGAATTTAAAAATCGTCAGGTCTGGTTGCCTCATCAATTCTAAATAAATCAGTAAGGCAATGAGAGCTGACAAATAATTGAAGATTCGATTGTTAGAGATCTTTCTGAGATCGATAACACAGGGAACCGGGCGGCAATGACTGTAACCGGGTTACGAACTGCCAAAAATATTCCATCATAGAAATTTGGTCGATAACATTGTCGCTTAAGATTTATCACTCTAAAGAAACATATGACCGCATATTGATTAATTAATTAATCTGAATAAAGTTTAACACTTGACATTAAAAAATAGAGATCGTGAATTGATGTTGCTAGAGCCGCGGGGGCGTAATTGGTAACGTACCAGGCTAGAATTCTGGAGTTCCCGGGTCGAACTCGGGCTATGGCAATATTTTTTCACGATTTCTTTAGAATTAAAAAATCGTCAGGTCTGGTTGCCTCATTAATTCTTAATGAATAGGTGCGGCAATTAGAGCTGACAAATAATTAAAGATTCGATTGTTAGAAATCTTTCTGAGATCGATAACTCGGGATCCAGGCGGCGCTGACTCTAACCGGGTTACGAACTGCCAAAAATATTCCATCATAGAAATTTGGTCGATAACATTGTCGCTTAAGATTTATCACTCTAAAGATACATATGACCGCATATTGATTAATTAATTAATCTGAAAAAAGTTTAACACTTGACATTAAAAAATGAAGATCGTGAATTGATGTTGCTAGAGCCGCGGTGGCGTAATTGGTAACGTACCGGGCTAGATTTCTGGAGTTCCCGGTTAGAACCCGGACTGTGGCAATATATTTTCACGATTTATTTAGAATTTAAAAATCGTCAGGTCTGGTAGCCTCTATAATTCTTATTAAATGAGTGAAGCAATTAGAGCTGACAAATAATTAAAGATTCGATTGTTAGAGATCTTTCTGAGATCGATAACACAGGGAACCAGGCGGCACCGACTCCAACCGGGTTACGAACTGTCTAAAATATTCCATCATAGAAATTTGGTCAATAACATTGTCGCTTAAGATTTATCACTCTAAAGAAACATATGACCGCATAATGATTAATTGATTAGACTGAATAAAGTTTAACACTTGACATTGAAAAATAGAGATCGTGGTTTGATGTTGCTAGAGTCGCGGTGGCGTAATTGGTAACATACCAGGCTAGAAATCTGGAGTTCCCGGTTCGAACCCGGGCTGTGGCAATATTTTTTCACGATTTCTTTGTAATTTAAAAATCGTCAGGTCTGGTTGCCTCATTGATTCTTAATGAATAAGTGAGGCAATTAGAGCTGACAAATAATTAAAGATTAGATTGTTAGAGACCTTTCTGAGATCGATAACACAGGGATTCAGGCGGCACTGACTCTAACCGGGTTACGAACTGCCAAAAATATTCCATCATAGAAATTTGGTCGATAACATTGTCGCTTAAGATTTATCACTCTAAAGAAACATATGACCGCATATTGATTAATTAATTAATATGAATAAAGTTTTACACTTGACATTAAGAAATAGAGATCGTGAATTGATGTTGCTAGAGCCGCGATAGCGTAATTGGTAACGTACCAGGCTAGAATTCTGGAGTTCCCGGTTCGAACCCGCGCTGTGGCAATATTTTTTCACGATTTCTTTGGAATTAAAAAATCGTCAGGTCTGGTTGCCGTATTAATTCTTAATGAATGAGTGCTGCAATTAGAGCTGACATATTATTAAAGATTCGATTGTTAGAGACCTTTCTGAAATCGATAACACAGGGATCCAGGCTGCGCTGACTCTAACCGGGTTACGAACTGCCAAAAATATTCCATCATCGAAATTTGGTCAATAACATTGTCGCTTAAGATTTATCACTCTAAAGAAACATATGACCGCATATTGATTAATTAATTAGACTGAATAAAGTTTAACACTTGACATTAAAAAATAGAGATCGTGAATTGATGTTGCTAGAGCCGCGGGGGCGTAATTCGTAACGTACCAGGCTAGAATTCTGGAGTTCCCGGGTCGAACCCGGGCTATGGCAATATTTTTTCTCGATTTCTTTAGAATTTAAAAATCGTCAGGTCTGGTTGCCTTATTATTTCTAAATGAATGAATGAGGCAATTAGAGCTGACAAATAATTAAAGATTGGATTGTTAGACATCTTTCTGAGATCGATAACACGAGGATCCAGGCGGCACTGTCTCTAACCGGATTACGAACTGCCACGAATATTCCATCATAGAAATTGGGTCAATACTATTGTCGCTTAAGATTTATCACTCTAAAGAAACATATGACCGCATATTGATAAATAAATTAATCTGAATAAAGTTTAAAGCTTGACATTAAAAAATAGAGATCGTGAATTGATGTTGCTAGAGCCGCGGTGACGTAATTGGTAACGTACCAGGCTAGATTTCTTGAGTTCCCGGTTAGAACCCGGGCTGTGGCAATATATTTTCACGATTTATTTAGATTTTAAAAACCGTCAGGTCTGGTTGCCTCATTAATTCTTAATGAATGAGTGAAGCAATTACAGCTCACAAATAATTAAAGATTCGATTGTTAGAGACCTTTCTGAGATCGATAACACAGGGATCCAGGCGGCGCTGACTCTAACCGGATTACGAACTGCCACGAATATTCCATCATAGAAATTTGGTCAATAACATTGTCGCTTAAGATTTATCACTCTAAAGAAACATATGACCACATATTGATTAATTAATTAATCTGAATAAAGTTTAATGCTTGACATTAAGGAATAGAGATCGTGATTTGATGTTGCTAGAGCCGCGGTGGCATAATTGGTAACATACCAGGCTAGAAATCTGGAGTTCCCGGTTCGAACCCGGGCTGTGGCAATATTTTTTCACGATTTCTTTAGAATTTAAAAATCGTCAGGTCTGGTTGCCTCATTAATTCTTAATGAATGGGTGCGGCAATTAGAGCTGACAAAGAATTAAAGATTCGATTGTTAGAAACCTTTCTGAGATCGATACTCAGGGATCCAGGCGGCGCTGACTCTAATCGGGTTACGAACTGCCAAAAATATTCCATCATAGAAATTTGGTCGATAACATTGTCGCTTAAGATTTATCACTCTAAAGAAACATATGACCACATATTGATTAATTAATTAATCTGAATAAAGTTTAACACTTGACATTAAAAAATAGAGATCGTAAAATTGATGTTGCTAGAGCCGCGATGGCGTAATTGGTAACGTACCAGGCTAGAATTCTGGAGTTCCTGGTTAGAACCCGGGCTGTGGCAATATATTTTCATGATTTCTTTAGAATTAAAAAATCGTCGGGTCTTGTTGCCTCATTAATTCTAAATGAATCAGTAAGGCATATAAAACTGACAAATAATTGAAGATTCGATTGTTAGTTATCTTTCTAAGATCGATAACACAGGGAACCAGGCGGCGCTGACTCTAACCGGGTTACGAACTGCCAAAAATTCTCCATCATCGAAATTTGTTCAATAACATTGTCGCTTAAGATTTATCACTCTAAAGAAACATATGACCGCATATTGATTAATTAATTAATCTGAATAAAGTTTAACACTTGACATTAAAAAATAGAAATCGCGAATTGATGTTCTAGAGCCGCGATAGCGTAATTGGTAACGTACCAGGCTAGAAGTCTGGAGTTCCCGGTTCGAACCCGGGCTGTGGCAATATTTTTTCACGATTTCTTTAGAATTAAAAAATCGTCAGGTCTGGTTGCCTTATTAATTCTTAATGAATGAGTGCTGCAATTAGAGCTGACATATAATTAAAGATTCGATTGTTAGAGATCTTTCTGAAATCGATAACACAGGGATCCAGGCTGCGCTGACTCTAACCGGGTTACGAACTGCCAAAAATATTCCATCATCGAAATTTGGTCAATAACATTGTCGCTTAAGATTTATCACTCTAAAGAAACATATGACCGCATATTGATTAATTAATTAATCTGAATAAAGTTTAACACTTGACATTAAAAAATAGAGATCGTGAATTGATGTTGCTAGAGCCGCGGGGGCGTAATTGGTAACGTACCAGGCTAGAATTCTGGAGTTCCCGGGTCGAACTCGGGCTATGGCAATATTTTTTCACGATTTCTTTAGAATTAAAAAATCGTCAGGTCTGGTTGCCTCATTAATTCTTAATGAATAGGTGCGGCAATTAGAGCTGACAAATAATTAAAGATTCGATTGTTAGAAATCTTTCTGAGATCGATAACTCGGGATCCAGGCGGCGCTGACTCTAACCGGGTTACGAACTGCCAAAAATATTCCATCATAGAAATTTGGTCGATAACATTGTCGCTTAAGATTTATCACTCTAAAGATACATATGACCGCATATTGATTAATTAATTAATCTGAAAAAAGTTTAACACTTGACATTAAAAAATGAAGATCGTGAATTGATGTTGCTAGAGCCGCGGTGGCGTAATTGGTAACGTACCGGGCTAGATTTCTGGAGTTCCCGGTTAGAACCCGGACTGTGGCAATATATTTTCACGATTTATTTAGAATTTAAAAATCGTCAGGTCTGGTAGCCTCTATAATTCTTATTAAATGAGTGAAGCAATTAGAGCTGACAAATAATTAAAGATTCGATTGTTAGAGATCTTTCTGAGATGGATAACACAGGGAACCAGGCGGCACCGACTCCAACCGGGTTACGAACTGTCTAAAATATTCCATCATAGAAATTTGGTCAATAACATTGTCGCTTAAGATTTATCACTCTAAAGAAACATATGACCGCATAATGATTAATTGATTAGACTGAATAAAGTTTAACACTTGACATTGAAAAATAGAGATCGTGGTTTGATGTTGCTAGAGCCGCGGTGGCGTAATTGGTAACATACCAGGCTAGAAATCTGGAGTTCCCGGTTCGAACCCGGGCTGTGGCAATATTTTTTCACGATTTCTTTAGAATTTAAAAATCGTCAGGTCTGGTTGCCTCATTGATTCTTAATGAATAAGTGAGGCAATTAGAGCTGACAAATAATTAAAGATTAGATTGTTAGAGACCTTTCTGAGATCGATAACACAGGGATTCAGGCGGCACTGACTCTAACCGGGTTACGAACTGCCAAAAATATTCCATCATAGAAATTTGGTCGATAACATTGTCGCTTAAGATTTATCACTCTAAAGAAACATATGACCGCATATTGATTAATTAATTAATATGAATAAAGTTTTACACTTGACATTAAAAAATAGAGATCGTGAATTGATGTTGCTAGAGCCGCGGGGGCGTAATTCGTAACGTACCAGGCTAGAATTCTGGAGTTCCCGGGTCGAACCCGGGCTATGGCAATATTTTTTCTCGATTTCTTTAGAATTTAAAAATCGTCAGGTCTGGTTGCCTTATTATTTCTAAATGAATGAATGAGGCAATTAGAGCTGACAAATAATTAAAGATTGGATTGTTAGACATCTTTCTGAGATCGATAACACGAGGATCCAGGCGGCACTGTCTCTAACCGGATTACGAACTGCCACGAATATTCCATCATAGAAATTGGGTCAATACTATTGTCGCTTAAGATTTATCACTCTAAAGAAACATATGACCGCATATTGATAAATTAATTAATCTGAATAAAGTTTAAAGCTTGACATTAAAAAATAGAGATCGTGAATTGATGTTGCTAGAGCCGCGGTGACGTAATTGGTAACGTACCAGGCTAGATTTCTGGAGTTCCCGGTTAGAACCCGGGCTGTGGCAATATATTTTCACGATTTATTTAGATTTTAAAAACCGTCAGGTCTGGTTGCCTCATTAATTCTTAATGAATGAGTGAAGCAATTACAGCTCACAAATAATTAAAGATTCGATTGTTAGAGACCTTTCTGAGATCGATAACACAGGGATCCAGGCGGCGCTGACTCTAACCGGGTTACGAACTGCCAAAAATATTCCATCATAGAAATTTGGTCGATAACATTGTCGCTTAAGATTTATCACTCTAAAGATACATATGACCGCATATTGATTAATTAATTAATCTGAATAAAGTTTAACACTTGACATTAAAAAATAGAGATCGTAAAATTGATGTTGCTAGAGCCGCGATGGCGTAATTGGTAACGTACCAGGCTAGAATTCTGGAGTTCCTGGTTAGAACCCGGGCTGTGGCAATATATTTTCATGATTTCTTTAGAATTAAAAAATCGTCGGGTCTTGTTGCCTCATTAATTCTACATGAATCAGTAAGGCATATAAAACTGACAAATAATTGAAGATTCGATTGTTAGTTATCTTTCTAAGATCGATAACACAGGGAACCAGGCGGCGCTGACTTTAACCGGGTTACGAACTGCCAAAAATTCTCCATCATCGAAATTTGTTCAATAACATTGTCGCTTAAGATTTATCACTCTAAAGAAACATATGACCGCATATTGATTAATTAATTAATCTGAATAAAGTTTAACACTTGACATTAAAAAATAGAGATCGCGAATTGATGTTCTAGAGCCGCGATAGCGTAATTGGTAACGTACCAGGCTAGAATTCTGGAGTTCCCGGTTCGAACCCGGGCTGTGGCAATATTTTTTCACGATTTCTTTAGAATTAAAAAATCGTCAGGTCTGGTTGCCTTATTAATTCTTAATGAATGAGTGCTGCAATTAGAGCTGACATATAATTAAAGATTCGATTGTTAGAGATCTTTCTGAAATCGATAACACAGGGATCCAGGCTGCGCTGAGTCTAACCGGGTTACGAACTGCCAAAAATTCTCCATCATCGAAATTTGTTCAATAACATTGTCGCTTAAGATTTATCACTCTAAAGAAACATATGACCGCATATTGATTAATTAATTAATCTGAATAAAGTTTAACACTTGACATTAAAAAATAGAGATCGCGAATTGATGTTCTAGAGCCGCGATAGCGTAATTGGTAACGTACCAGGCTAGAATTCTGGAGTTCCCGGTTCGAACCCGGGCTGTGGCAATATTTTTTCACGATTTCTTTAGAATTCAAAAATCGTCAGGTCTGGTTGCCTCATTGATTCTTAATGAATGAGTGAGGCAATTAGAGCTGACAAATAATTAAAGATTCGATTGTTAGAGATCTTTTTGAGATCGATAACACAGGGATTCAGGCGGCGCTGACTCTAACCGGGTTTCGAACTGCCACGAATATTCCATCATAGAAATTTGGTCAATAACATTGTCGCTTAAGATTTATCACTGTTAAGCAACATATGACCGCATAATGATTAATTAATTAGAATGAATAAAGTTTAACACTTGACATTGAAAAATAGAGATCGTTAATTGATGTTGCTCGAGCCGCGGGGGCGTAATTCGTAACGTACCAGGCTAGAATTCTGGAGTTCCCGGGTCGAACCCGGGCTGTGGCAATATTTTTTCACGATTTCTTTAGAATTTTAAAATCGTCAGGTTTGGTTGCCTCATTGATTCTTAATGAATGAGTGAGGCAATTAGAGCTGACAACAATTAAAGATTCGATTGTTAGAGACCTTTCTGACATCGATAACACAGGGATCCAGGCGGCGCTGAATCTAACCGGGTTACGAACTGCCAAAAATATTCCTTCATAGAAATTTGGTTGATAACATTGTCGCTTAAGTTTTATCACTCTAAAGAAACATATGACCGCATATTGATTAATTAATTAGACTGAATAAAGTTTAACACTTGACATTAAAAAATAGAGATCGTGAATTGATGTTGCTAGAGCCGCGGGGGCGTAATTCGTAACGTACCAGGCTAGAATTCTGGAGTTCCCGGGTCGGACCCGGGCTATGGCAATATTTTTTCTCGATTTCTTTAGAATTTAAAAATCGTCAGGTCTGGTTGCCTTATTATTTCTAAATGAATAAATGAGGCAATTAGAGCTGACAAATAATTAAAGATTGGATTGTAAGACATCTTTCTGAGATCGATAACACGAGGATCCAGGCGGCACTGTCTCTAACCGGATTACGAACTGCCACGAATATTCCGACATAGAAATTGGGTCAATACCATTGTCGCTTAAGATTTATCACTCTAAAGAAACATATGACCGCATATTGATAAATTAATTAATCTGAATAAAGTTTAAAGCTTGACATTAAAAAATAGAGATCGTGAATTGATGTTGCTAGAGCCGCGGTGGCGTAATTGGTAACGTACCAGGCTAGATTTCTGGAGTTCCCGGTTATAACCCGGGCTGTGGCAATATATTTTCACGATTTATTTAGATTTTAAAAACCGTCAGGTCTGGTTGCCTCATTAATTCTTAATGAATGAGTGAAGTAATTACAGCTGACAAATAATTAAAGATTCGATTGTTAGAGACCTTTCTGAGATCGATAACACAGGGATCCAGGCGGCGCTGACTCTAACCGGGTTACGAACTGCCAAAAATATTCCATCATAGAAATTTGGTCGATAACATTGTCGCTTAAGATTTATCACTCTAAAGAAACATATGACCGCATATTGATTAATTAATTAGACTGAATAAAGTTTAACACTTGACATTAAAAAATAGAGATCGTGAATTGATGTTGCTAGAGCCGCGATGGCGTAATTGGTAATGTACCAGGCTAAAATTCTGGAGTTCCCGGTTTGAACCCGGGCTGTGGCAATAGTTTTCACGATTTCTTTAGAATTTGAAAATCGTCAGGTCTGGTTGCCACATTAATTCTAAATGTATCAGTGAAGCATTTAGAGCTGACAAATAATTGAAGATTCGATTGTTAGTTATCTTTCTGAGATCGATAACACGAGGATCCAGGCGGCACTGTCTCTAACCGGATTACGAACTGCCACGAATATTCCATCATAGAAATATGGTCAATAACATTGTCGCTTAAGATTTATCACTCTAAAGAAACATATGACCACATATTGATTAATTAATTAATCTGAATAAAGTTTAATGCTTGACATTAAGAAATAGAGATCGTGATTTGATGTTGCTAGAGCCGCGGTGGCATAATTGGTAACATACCAGGCTAGAAATCTGGAGTTCCCGGTTCGAACCCGGGCTGTGGCAATATTTTTTCACGATTTCTTTAGAATTTAAAAATCGTCAGGTCTGGTTGCCTCATTAATTCTTAATGAATGGGTGCGGCAATTAGAGCTGACAAAGAATTAAAGATTCGATTGTTAGAAACCTTTCTGAGATCGATAACTCAGGGATCCAGGCGGCGCTGACTCTAACCGGGTTACGAACTGCCAAAAATATTCCATCATAGAAATTTGGTCGATAACATTGTCGCTTAAGATTTATCACTCTAAAGAAACATATGACCACATATTGATTAATTAATTAATCTGAATAAAGTTTAACACTTGACATTAAAAAATAGAGATCGTAAAATTGATGTTGCTAGAGCCGCGATGGCGTAATTGGTAACGTACCAGGCTAGAATTCTGGAGTTCCCGATAAGAACCCGGGCTGTGGCAATATATTTTCATGATTTCTTTAGAATTAAAAAATCGTCAGGTCTTGTTGCCTCATTAATTCTAAATGAATCAGTAAGGCATATAAAACTGACAAATAATTGAAGATTCGATTGTTAGTTATCTTTCTGAGATCGATAACACAGGGAACCAGGCGGCGCTGACTCTAACCGGGTTACGAACTGCCAAAAATTCTCCATCATCGAAATTTGGTCAATAACATTGTCGCTTAAGATTTATCACTCTAAAGAAACATATGACCGCATATTGATTAATTAATTAATCTGAATAAAGTTTAACACTTGACATTAAAAAATAGAGATCGCGAATTGATGTTGCTAGAGCCGCGATAGCGTAATTGGTAACGTACCAGGCTAGAATTCTGGAGTTCCCGGTTCGAACCCGGGCTGTGGCAATATTTTTTCACGATTTCTTTAGAATTAAAAAATCGTCAGGTCTGGTTGCCTTATTAATTCTTAATGAATGAGTGCTGCAATTAGAGCTGACATATAATTAAAGATTCGATTGTTAGAGATCTTTCTGAAATCGATAACACAGGGATCCAGGCTGCGCTGACTCTAACCGGGTTACGAACTGCCAAAAATATTCCATCATCGAAATTTGGTCAATAACATTGTCGCTTAAGATTTATCACTCTAAAGAAACATATGAATGCATATTGAATAATTAATTAGACTGAATAAAGTTTAACACTTGACATTAAAAAATAGAGATCGTGAATTGATGTTGCTAGAGCCGCGGGGGCGTAATTCGTAACGTACCAGCCAAGAATTCTGGAGTTCCCGGGTCGAACCCGGGCTATGGCAATATTTTTTCTCGATTTCTTTAGAATTAAAAAATCGTCAGGTCTGGTTGCCTTATTATTTCTAAATGAATGAATGAGGCAATTAGAGCTGACAAATAATTAAAGATTGGATTGTTAGACATGTTTCTGAGATCGATAACACGAGGATCCAGGCGGCACTGTCTCTAACCGGATTACGAACTGCCACGAATATTCCATCATAGAAATTTGGTCAATAACATTGTCGCTTAAGATTTATCACTCTAAAGAAACATATGACCGCATATTGATAAATTAATTAATCTGAATAAAGTTTAAAGCTTGACATTAAAAAATAGAGATCGTGAATTGATGTTGCTAGAGCCGCGGTGACGTAATTGGTAACGTACCAGGCTAGATTTCTGGAGTTCCCGTTTAGAACCCGGGCTGTGGCAATATATTTTCACGATTTATTTAGATTTTAAAAACCGTCAGGTCTGGTTGCCTCATTAATTCTTAATGAATGAGTAAAGCAATTACAGCTCACAAATAATTAAAGATTCGATTGTTAGAGACCTTTCTGAGATCGATAACACAGGGATCCAGGCGGCGCTGACTCTAACCGGGTTACGAACTGCCAAAAATATTCCATCATAGAAATTTGGTCGATAACATTGTCGCTTAAGATTTATCACTCTAAAGATACATATGACCGCATATTGATTAATTGATTAGACTGAATAAAGTTTAACACTTGATATTAAAAAATAGAGATCGTGAATTGATGTTGCTAGAGCCGCGATGGCGTAATTGGTAATGTACCAGGCTCAAATTCTGGAGTTCCCGTTTGAACCCGGGCTGTGGCAATAGTTTTCACGATTTCTTTAGAATTCAAAAATCGTCAGGTCTGGTTGCCTCATTGATTCTTAATGAATGAGTGAGGCAATTAGAGCTGACAAATAATTAAAGATTTGATTGTTAGAGACCTTTCTGAGGTCGATAACACAGGGATTCAGGCGACGCTGACTCTAACCGGGTTTCGAACTGCCACGAATATTCCATCATAGAAATTTGGTCAATAACATTGTCGCTTAAGATTTATCACTCTAAAGAAACATATAATCACATATTGATTAATTAATTAATCTGAATAAAGTTTAATGCTTGACATTAAGAAATAGATATCGTGATTTGATGTTGCTAGAGCCGCGATGGCGTAATTGGTAACGTACCAGGCTAGAATTCTGGAGTTCCCGGTTAGAACCCGGGCTGTAGCAATATATTGTCACGATTTCTTCAAAATTTAAAAATCGTCAGGTCTGGTTGCCTCATTAATTCTAAATGAATCAGTAAGGCAATTAGAGCTGACAAATAATTAAAGATTCGATTGTTACAGATCTTTTTGAGATCGATAACACAGGGAACCGGGCGGCACTGACTCTAACCGGGTTACGAACTGCCAAAAATATTCCATCATAGAAATTTGGTCAATAACATTGTCGCTTAAGATTTATCACTGTTAAGCAACATATGACCGCATAATGATTAATTAATTAGAATGAATAAAGTTTAACACTTGACATTGAAAAATAGAGATCGTTAATTGATGTTGCTCGAGCCGCGGGGGCGTAATTCGTAACGTACCAGGCTAGAATTCTGGAGTTCCCGGGTCGAACCCGGGCTGTGGCAATATTTTTTCACGATTTCTTTAGAATTTTGAAATCGTCAGGTCTGGTTGCCTCATTGATTCTTAATGAATGAGTGAGGCAATTAGAGCTGACAAATAATTAAAGATTCGATTGTTAGAGACCTTTCTGAGATCGATAACACAGGGATCCAGGCGGCGCTGACTCTAACCGGGTTACGAACTGCCAAAAATATTCCATCATAGAAATTTGGTTGATAACATTGTCGCTTAAGTTTTATCACTCTAAAGAAACATATGACCGCATATTGATTAATTAATTAGACTGAATAAAGTTTAACACTTGACATTAAAAAATAGAGATCGTGAATTGATGTTGCTAGAGCCGCGGGGGCGTAATTCGTAACGTACAAGGCTGGAATTCTGGAGTTCCCGGGTCGAACCCGGGCTATGGCAATATTTTTTCTCGATTTCTTTAGAATTTAAAAATCGTCAGGTCTCGTTGCCTTATTATTTCTAAATGAATGAATGAGGCAATTAGAGCTGACAAATAATTAAAGATTGGATTGTAAGACATCTTTCTGAGATCGATAACACGAGGATCCAGGCGGCACTGTGTCTAACCGGATCACGAACTGCCACGAATATTCCATCATAGAAATTGGGTCAATACCATTGTCGCTTAAGATTTATCACTCTAAAGAAACATATGACCGCATATTGATAAATTAATTAATCTAAATAAAGTTTAAAGCTTGACATTAAAAAATAGAGATCGTGAATTGATGTTGCTAGAGCCGCGGTGGCGTAATTGGTAACGTACCAGGCTAGATTTCTGGAGTTCCCGGTTAGAACCCGGGCTGTGGCAATATATTTTCACGATTTATTTAGATTTTAAAAACCGTCAGGTCTGGTTGCCTCATTAATTCTTAATGAATGAGTGAAGCAATTACAGCTGACAAATAATTAAAGATTCGATTGTTAGAGACCGTTCTGAGATCGATAACACAGGGATCCAGGCGGCGCTGACTCTAACCGGGTTACGAACTGCCAAAAATATTCCATCATAGAAATTTGGTCGATAACATTGTCGCTTAAGATTTATCACTCTAAAGAAACATTCGACCGCATATTGATTAATTAATTAGACTGAATAAAGTTTAACACTTGACATTAAAAAATAGAGATCGTGCATTGATGTTGCTAGAGCCGCGATGGCGTAATTGGTAATGTACCAGGCTAAAATTCTGGAGTTCCCGGTTCGAACCCGGGCTGTGGCAATAATTTTCACGATTTCTTTAGAATTTGAAAATCGTCAGGTCTGGTTGCCACATTAATTCTAAATGTATCAGTGAAGCATTTAGAGCTGAAAAATAATTGAAGATTCGATTGTTAGTTATCTTTCTGAGATCGATAACACGAGGATCCAGGCGGCACTGACTCTAACCGGATTACGAACTGCCAAGAATATTCCATCATAGAAATTTGGTCAATAACATTGTCGCTTAAGATTTATCACTCTAAAGAAACATATGATCACATATTGATTAATTAATTAGACTGAATAAAGTTTAACACTTGACATTAAAAAATAGAGATCGTGAATTGATGTTGCTAGAGCCGCGATGGCGTAATTGGTAATGTACCAGGCTAAAATTCTGGAGTTCCCGGTTCGAACCCGGGCTGTGGCAATAGTTTTCACGATTTCTTTAGAATTTGAAAATCGTCAGGTCTGGTTGCCACATTAATTCTAAATGTATCAGTGAAGCATTTAGAGCTGACAAATAATTGAAGATTCGATTGTTAGTTATCTTTCTGAGATCGATAACACGAGGATCCAGGCGGCACTGACTCTAACCGTATTACGAACTGCCAAGAATATTCCATCATAGAAATTTGGTCGATAACATTGTCGCTTAAGATTTATCACCCTAAAGAAACATATGACTGCATATTGATTAATTAATTAGACTGAATAAAGTTTAACACTTGACATTAAAAAATAGAGATCGTGAATTGATGTTGCTAGAGCCGCGATGGCGTAATTGGTAATGTACCAGGCTAAAATTCTGGAGTTCCCGGTTCGAACCCGGGCTGCGGCAATAGTTTTCACGATTTCTTTAGAATTTGAAAATCGTCAGGTCTGGTTGCCACATTAATTCTAAATGTATCAGTGAAGCATTTAGAGCTGACAAATAATTGAAGATTCGATTGTTAGTTATCTTTCTGAGATCGATAACACGAGGATCTGGAACTGCCACGAATATTCCATCATAGAAATTTGGTCAATAACATTGTCGCTTAAGATTTATCACTTTAAAGAAACATATGACCACATATTGATTAATTAATGAATCTGAATAAAGTTTAATGCTTGACATTGAAAAATAGAGATCGTGAATTGATGTTGCTAGAGCCACGGTGGCGTAATTGGTAACGTACCAGGCTAGATTTCTGGAGTTCCCGGTTAGAACCCGGGCTGTGGCAATATATTGTCACGATTTCTTCAAAATTTGAAAATCGTCAGGTCTGGTTGCCTCATTAATTCTAAATGAATCAGTAAGGCAATTAGAGCTGACAAATAATTGAAGATTCGATTGTTAGAGATCTTTCTGAGATCGATAACACAGGGAACCGGGCGGCACTGACTCTAACCGGGTTACGAACTGCCAAAAATATTCCATCATAGAAATTTGGTCAATAACATTGTCGCTTAAGATTTATCAGTCTAAAGAAACATATGACCGCATATTGAATAATTAATTGATCTGAATAAAGTTTAAAGCTTGACATTAAAAAATAGAGATCGTGAATTGATGTTGCTAGACCCACGGTGGCGTAATTGGTAACGTACCAGGCTAGATTTCTGGAGTTCCTGGTTAGAACCCGGGCTGTGGCAATATATTTTCACGATTTATTTAGATTTTAAAAACCGTCAGGTCTGGTTGCCTTATTAATTCTTAATGAATGAGTGAAGCAATTACAGCTGACAAATAATTAAAGATCCGATTGTTAGAGACCTTTCTGAGATCGATAACACAGGGATCCAGGCAGCGCTGACTCTAACCGGGTTACGAACTGCCAAAAATATTCCATCATAGAAATTTGGTCGATAACATTGTCGCTTAAGATTTATCACTCCAAAGAAACATATGACCGCATATTGATTGATTAATTAGACTGAATAAAGTTGAACACTTGACATTAAAAAATAGAGATCGTGAATTGATGTTGCTCGAGCCGCGATGGCGTAATTGGTAACGTACCAGGCTAGAATTCTGGAGTTCCCGGTTAGAACCCGGGCTGTGGCAATATATTGTCACGATTTCTTCAAAATTTAAAAATCGTCAAGTCTGGTTGCCTCATTAATTCTAAATGAATCAGTAAGGCAATTAGAGCTGACAAATAATTGAAGATTCGATTGTTAGAGATCTTTCTAAGATCGATAACACAGGGAACCGGGCGGCACTGACTCTAACCGGGTTACGAACTGCAAAAAAATTTTCCATCATAGAAATTTGGTCAATAACATTGTCGCTTAAGATTTATCACTGTAAAGAAACATATGACCGCATAATGATTAATTAATTAGACTGAATAAAGTTTAACACTTGACATTGAAAAATAGAGATCGTGAATTGATGTTGCTCGAGCCGCGGGGGCGTAATTCGTAACGTACCAGGCCAGAATTCTGGAGTTCCCGGGTCGAACCCGGGCTGTGGCAATATTTTTTCACGATTTCTTTAAAATTTAAAAATCGTCAGGTCTGGTTGCCTCATTAATTCTAAATGAATCAGTAAGGCAATTAGAGCTGACAAATAATTGAAGATTCGATTGTTAGAGATCATTCTGAGATCGATAACACAAGGAACCGGGCGGCACTGACTCTAACCGGGTTACGAACTGCCAAAAATATTCCATCATAGAAATTTGGTCAATAACATTGTCGCTTAAGATTTATCACTGTAAAGAAACCTATGACCGCATAATGATTAATTAATTAGACTGAATAAAGTTTAACACTTGACATTGAAAAATAGAGATCGTGAATTGATGTTGCTAGAGCCGCGATGGCATAATTGGTAATGTACCAGGCCAGAATTCTGGAGTTCCCGGTTCGGACCCGGGCTGTGGCAATATTTTTTCACGATCTCTTTAGAATTAAAAAATCGTCAGGTCTGGTTGTCTTATTAATTCTTAATGAATGAGTGCTGCGATTAGAGCTGACATATAATTAAAGATTCGATTGTTAGAGACCTTTCTGAAATCGATAACACAGGGATCCAAACTGCGCTGACTCTAACCGGGTTACGAACTGCCAAAAATATTCCATCATCGAAATTTGGTCAATATCATTGTCCCTTAAGATTTACCACTCTAAAGAAACATATGACCGCATATTGATTAATTAATTAGACTGAATAAAGTTTAACACTTGACATTAAAAAATAGAGATCGTGAATTGATGTTTCTAGAGCCGCGGTGGCGTTATTGGTAACATACCAGGCTAGAAATCTGGAGTTCCCGGTTCGAACCCGGGCTGTGGCAATATTTTTTCACGATTTCTTTAGAATTTAAAAATCGTCAGGTCTGGTTGCCTCATTAATTCTTAATGAATGGGTGCGGCAATTAGAGCTGACAAATAATTAAAGATTCGATTGTTAGAAACCTTTCTGAGATCGATAACTCAGGGATCCAGGCGGCGCTGACTCTAACCAGGTTACGAACTGCCAAAAATATTCCATCATAGAAATTTGGTCGATAACATTGTCGCTTAAGATTTATCACCCTAAAGATACATATGACCGCATAGTGATTAATTAATTAATCTGAATAAAGTTTAACACGTGACATTAAAATATAGAGATCGTGACTTGATGTTGCTAGAGCCGCGATCGCGTAATTGGTAACGTACCAGGCTAGAATTCTGGAGTTCCCGGTTCGAACCCGGGCTGTGGCAATAGTTTTCACGATTTCTGTAGAATTTAAAAATCGTTAGGTCTGGTTGCCATATTAATTCTAAATGTATCAGTGAAGCATTTAGAGCTGACAAATAATTGAAGATTCGATTGTTAGAGATCTTTCTGAGATCGATAACACAGGGAACCAGGCGGCATTGACTCCAACCGGGTTACGAACTGTCAAAACTATTCCATCATAGAAATTTGGTCAATAACATTGTCGCTTGAGATTTGGCACTCTAAGGAAACATATAACCGCATATTGATTAATTAATTAGACTGAATAAAGTTTAACACTTGACATTAAAAAATAGAGATCGCAAATTGATGTTGCTAGAGCCGCGATAGCGTAATTGGTAACGTACCAGGCTAGAATTCTGGAGTTCCCGGTTCGAACCCGGGCTGTGGCAATATTTTTTCACGATTTCTTTAGAATTAATAAATCGTCAGGTCTGGTTGCCTCATTAATTCTAAATGAATCAGTGAGGCAATTAGAGCTGACAAATTATTAAAGATTCGATTGTTAGAGACCTTTCTGAGATCGATAACACAGGGATCCAGGCGGCGCTGACTCTAACCGGGTTACGAACTGCCAAAAATATTCCATCATCGAAATTTGGTCAATAACATTGTCGCTTAAGATTTATCACTCTAAAGAAACATATGACCGCATATTGATTAATTAATTAGACTGAATAAAGTTTAACACTTGACATTAAAAAATAGAGATCGTGAATTGATGTTGCTACAGCCGCGATGGCGTAATTGGTAATGTACCAGGCTAAAATTCTGGAGTTCCCGGTTCGAACCCGGGCTGTGGCAATAGTTTTCACGATTTCTTTAGAATTTGAAAATCGTCAGGTCTGGTTGCCACATTAATTCTAAATGTATCAGTGAAGCATTTAGAGCTGACAAATAATTGAAGATTCGATTGTTAGTTATCTTTCTGAGATCGATAACACGAGGATCCAGCCGGCACTGACTCTAACCAGATTACGAACTGCCAAGAATATTCCATCATAGAAATTTGGTCGATAACATTGTCGCTTAAGATTTATCACTCTAAAGAAACATATGACCGCATATTGATTAATTAATTAGACTGAATAAAGTTTAACACGTGACATTAAAATATAGAGATCGTGACTTGATGTTGCTAGAGCCGCGATGGCGTAATTGGTAACGTACCAGGCTAGAATTCTGGAGTTCCCGGTTCGAAGCTGGGCTGTGGCAATAGTTTTCACGATTTCTGTAGAATTTAAAAATCGTTAGGTCTGGTTGCCATATTAATTCTAAATGTATCAGTGAAGCATTTAGAGCTGACAAATAATTGAAGATTCGATTGTTAGAGATCTTTCTGAGATCGATAACACAGGGAACCAGGCGGCATTGACTCCACCCGGGTTACGAACTGCCAAAAATATTCCATCATAGAAATTTGGTCAATAACATTGTCGCTTAAGATTTATCACTCTAAAGAAACATATGACCGCATATTGATTAATTAATTAGACTGAATAAAGTTTAACACGTGACATTAAAATATAGAGATCGTGACTTGATGTTGCTAGAGCCGCGATGGCGTAATTGGTAACGTACCAGGCTAGAATTCTGGAGTTCCCGGTTCGAAGCTGGGCTGTGGCAATAGTTTTCACGATTTCTGTAGAATTTAAAAATCGTTAGGTCTGGTTGCCATATTAATTCTAAATGTATCAGTGAAGCATTTAGAGCTGACAAATAATTGAAGATTCGATTGTTAGGGATCTTTCTGAGATCGATAACACAGGGAACCAGGCGGCATTGACTCCAACCGGGTTACGAACTGCCAAAAATATTCCATCATAGAAATTTGGTCAATAACATTGTCGCTTAAGATTTATCACTCTAAAGAAACATATGACCACATATTGATTAATTAATGAATCTGAATAAAGTTTAATGCTTGACATTGAAAAATAGAGATCGTGAATTGATGTTGCTAGAGCCACGGTGGCGTAATTGGTAACGTACCAGGCTAGATTTCTGGAGTTCCCGGTTAGAAAGCGGGCTGTGGCAATATATTGTCACGATTTCTTTAAAATTTTAAAATCGTCAGGTCTGGTTGCCTCATTAATTCTAAATGAATCAGTAAGGCAATTAGAGCTGACAAATAATTGAAGATTCGATTGTTAGAGATCTTTCTGAGATCGATAACACAGGGAACCGGGCGGCACTGACTCTAACCGGGTTACGAACTGCAAAAAATATTCCATCATAGAAATTTGGTCAATAACATTGTCGCTTAAGATTTATCAGTCTAAAGAAACATATGACCGCATATTGAATAATTAATTGATCTGAATAAAGTTTAAAGCTTGACATTAAAAAATAGAGATCGTGAATTGATGTTGCTAGACCCACGGTGGCGTAATTGGTAACGTACCAGGCTAGATTTCTGGAGTTCCTGGTTAGAACCCGGGCTGTGGCAATATATTTTCACGATTTATTTAGATTTTAAAAACCGTCAGGTCTGGTTGCCTCATTAATTCTTAATGAATGAGTAAAGCAATTACAGCTGACAAATAATTAAAGATCCGATTGTTAGAGACCTTTCTGAGATCGATAACACAGGGATCCAGGCAGCGCTGACTCTAACCGGGTTACGAACTGCCAAAAATTCTCCATCATCGAAATTTGGTCAATAACATTGTCGCTTAAGATTTATCACTCTAAAGAAACATATGACCGCATATTGATTAATTAATTAATCTGAATAAAGTTTAACACTTGACATTAAAAAATAGAGATCGCGAATTGATGTTGCTAGAGCCGCGATAGCGTAATTGGTAACGTACCAGGCTAGAATTCTGGAGTTCCCGGTTCGAACCCGGGCTGTGGCAATATTTTTTCACGATTTCTTTAGAATTAAAAAATCGTCAGGTCTGGTTGCCTTATTAATTCTTAATGAATGAGTGCTGCAATTAGAGCTGACATATAATTAAAGATTCGATTGTTAGAGATCTTTCTGAAATCGATAACACAGGGATCCAGGCTGCGCTGACTCTAACCGGGTTACGAACTGCCAAAAATATTCCATCATCGAAATTTGGTCAATAACATTGTCGCTTAAGATTTATCACTCTAAAGAAACATATGAATGCATATTGAATAATTAATTAGACTGAATAAAGTTTAACACTTGACATTAAAAAATAGAGATCGTGAATTGATGTTGCTAGAGCCGCGGGGGCGTAATTCGTAACGTACCAGCCAAGAATTCTGGAGTTCCCGGGTCGAACCCGGGCTATGGCAATATTTTTTCTCGATTTCTTTAGAATTAAAAAATCGTCAGGTCTGGTTGCCTTATTATTTCTAAATGAATGAATGAGGCAATTAGAGCTGACAAATAATTAAAGATTGGATTGTTAGACATGTTTCTGAGATCGATAACACGAGGATCCAGGCGGCACTGTCTCTAACCGGATTACGAACTGCCACGAATATTCCATCATAGAAATTTGGTCAATAACATTGTCGCTTAAGATTTATCACTCTAAAGAAACATATGACCGCATATTGATAAATTAATTAATCTGAATAAAGTTTAAAGCTTGACATTAAAAAATAGAGATCGTGAATTGATGTTGCTAGAGCCGCGGTGACGTAATTGGTAACGTACCAGGCTAGATTTCTGGAGTTCCCGGTTAGAACCCGGGCTGTGGCAATATATTTTCACGATTTATTTAGATTTTAAAAACCGTCAGGTCTGGTTGCCTCATTAATTCTTAATGAATGAGTGAAGCAATTACAGCTCACAAATAATTAAAGATTCGATTGTTAGAGACCTTTCTGAGATCGATAACACAGGGATCCAGGGGGCGCTGACTCTAACCGGGTTACGAACTGCCAAAAATATTCCATCATAGAAATTTGGTCGATAACATTGTCGCTTAAGATTTATCACTCTAAAGATACATATGACCGCATATTGATTAATTGATTAGACTGAATAAAGTTTAACACTTGATATTAAAAAATAGAGATCGTGAATTGATGTTGCTAGAGCCGCGATGGCGTAATTGGTAATGTACCAGGCTCAAATTCTGGAGTTCCCGTTTGAACCCGGGCTGTGGCAATAGTTTTCACGATTTCTTTAGAATTCAAAAATCGTCAGGTCTGGTTGCCTCATTGATTCTTAATGAATGAGTGAGGCAATTAGAGCTGACAAATAATTAAAGATTCGATTGTTAGAGACCTTTCTGAGGTCGATAACACAGGGATTCAGGCGACGCTGACTCTAACCGGGTTTCGAACTGCCACGAATATTCCATCATAGAAATTTGGTCAATAACATTGTCGCTTAAGATTTATCACTCTAAAGAAACATATAATCACATATTGATTAATTAATTAATCTGAATAAAGTTTAATGCTTGACATTAAGAAATAGATATCGTGATTTGATGTTGCTAGAGCCGCGATGGCGTAATTGGTAACGTACCAGGCTAGAATTCTGGAGTTCCCGGTTAGAACCCGGGCTGTAGCAATATATTGTCACGATTTCTTCAAAATTTAAAAATCGTCAGGTCTGGTTGCCTCATTAATTCTAAATGAATCAGTAAGGCAATTAGAGCTGACAAATAATTAAAGATTCGATTGTTACAGATCTTTTTGAGATCGATAACACAGGGAACCGGGCGGCACTGACTCTAACCGGGTTACGAACTGCCAAAAATATTCCATCATAGAAATTTGGTCAATAACATTGTCGCTTAAGATTTATCACTGTTAAGCAACATATGACCGCATAATGATTAATTAATTAGAATGAATAAAGTTTAACACTTGACATTGAAAAATAGAGATCGTTAATTGATGTTGCTCGAGCCGCGGGGGCGTAATTCGTAACGTACCAGGCTAGAATTCTGGAGTTCCCGGGTCGAACCCGGGCTGTGGCAATATTTTTTCACGATTTCTTTAGAATTTTGAAATCGTCAGGTCTGGTTGCCTCATTGATTCTTAATGAATGAGTGAGGCAATTAGAGCTGACAAATAATTAAAGATTCGATTGTTAGAGACCTTTCTGAGATCGATAACACAGGGATCCAGGCGGCGCTGACTCTAACCGGGTTACGAACTGCCAAAAATATTCCATCATAGAAATTTGGTTGATAACATTGTCGCTTAAGTTTTATCACTCTAAAGAAACATATGACCGCATATTGATTAATTAATTAGACTGAATAAAGTTTAACACTTGACATTAAAAAATAGAGATCGTGAATTGATGTTGCTAGAGCCGCGGGGGCGTAATTCGTAACGTACCAGGCTGGAATTCTGGAGTTCCCGGGTCGAACCCGGGCTATGGCAATATTTTTTCTCGATTTCTTTAGAATTTAAAAATCGTCAGGTCTCGTTGCCTTATTATTTCTAAATGAATGAATGAGGCAATCAGAGCTGACAAATAATTAAAGATTGGATTGTAAGACATCTTTCTGAGATCGATAACACGAGGATCCAGGCGGCACTGTGTCTAACCGGATCACGAACTGCCACGAATATTCCATCATAGAAATTGGGTCAATACCATTGTCGCTTAAGATTTATCACTCTAAAGAAACATATGACCGCATATTGATAAATTAATTAATCTAAATAAAGTTTAAAGCTTGACATTAAAAAATAGAGATCGTGAATTGATGTTGCTAGAGCCGCGGTGGCGTAATTGGTAACGTACCAGGCTAGATTTCTGGAGTTCCCGGTTAGAACCCGGGCTGTGGCAATATATTTTCACGATTTATTTAGATTTTAAAAACCGTCAGGTCTGGTTGCCTCATTAATTCTTAATGAATGAGTGAAGCAATTACAGCTGACAAATAATTAAAGATTCGATTGTTAGAGACCGTTCTGAGATCGATAACACAGGGATCCAGGCGGCGCTGACTCTAACCGGGTTACGAACTGCCAAAAATATTCCATCATAGAAATTTGGTCGATAACATTGTCGCTTAAGATTTATCACTCTAAAGAAACATTCGACCGCATATTGATTAATTAATTAGACTGAATAAAGTTTAACACTTGACATTAAAAAATAGAGATCGTGAATTGATGTTGCTAGAGCCGCGATGGCGTAATTGGTAATGTACCAGGCTAAAATTCTGGAGTTCCCGGTTCGAACCCGGGCTGTGGCAATAATTTTCACGATTTCTTTAGAATTTGAAAATCGTCAGGTCTGGTTGCCACATTAATTCTAAATGTATCAGTGAAGCATTTAGAGCTGACAAATAATTGAAGATTCGATTATTAGTTATCTTTCTGAGATCGATAACACGAGGATCCAGGCGGCACTGACTCTAACCGGATTACGAACTGCCAAGAATATTCCATCATAGAAATTTGGTCAATAACATTGTCGCTTAAGATTTATCACTCTAAAGAAACATATGATCACATATTGATTAATTAATTAGACTGAATAAAGTTTAACACTTGACATTAAAAAATAGAGATCGTGAATTGATGTTGCTAGAGCCGCGATGGCGTAATTGGTAATGTACCAGGCTAAAATTCTGGAGTTCCCGGTTCGAACCCGGGCTGTGGCAATAGTTTTCACGATTTCTTTAGAATTTGAAAATCGTCAGGTCTGGTTGCCACATTAATTCTAAATGTATCAGTGAAGCATTTAGAGCTGACAAATAATTGAAGATTCGATTGTTAGTTATCTTTCTGAGATCGATAACACGAGGATCTGGAACTGCCACGAATATTCCATCATAGAAATTTGGTCAATAACATTGTCGCTTAAGATTTATCACTTTAAAGAAACATATGACCACATATTGATTAATTAATGAATCTGAATAAAGTTTAATGCTTGACATTGAAAAATAGAGATCGTGAATTGATGTTGCTAGAGCCACGGTGGCGTAATTGGTAACGTACCAGGCTAGATTTCTGGAGTTCCCGGTTAGAACCCGGGCTGTGGCAATATATTGTCACGATTTCTTCAAAATTTGAAAATCGTCAGGTCTGGTTGCCTCATTAATTCTAAATGAATCAGTAAGGCAATTAGAGCTGACAAATAATTGAAGATTCGATTGTTAGAGATCTTTCTGAGATCGATAACACAGGGAACCGGGCGGCACTGACTCTAACCGGGTTACGAACTGCCAAAAATATTCCATCATAGAAATTTGGTCAATAACATTGTCGCTTAAGATTTATCAGTCTAAAGAAACATATGACCGCATATTGAATAATTAATTGATCTGAATAAAGTTTAAAGCTTGACATTAAAAAATAGAGATCGTGAATTGATGTTGCTAGACCCACGGTGGCGTAATTGGTAACGTACCAGGCTAGATTTCTGGAGTTCCTGGTTAGAACCCGGGCTGTGGCAATATATTTTCACGATTTATTTAGATTTTAAAAACCGTCAGGTCTGGTTGCCTCATTAATTCTTAATGAATGAGTGAAGCAATTACAGCTGACAAATAATTAAAGATCCGATTGTTAGAGACCTTTCTGAGATCGATAACACAGGGATCCAGGCAGCGCTGACTCTAACCGGGTTACGAACTGCCAAAAATATTCCATCATAGAAATTTGGTCGATAACATTGTCGCTTAAGATTTATCACTCCAAAGAAACATATGACCGCATATTGATTAATTAATTAGACTGAATAAAGTTGAACACTTGACATTAAAAAATAGAGATCGTGAATTGATGTTGCTCGAGCCGCGATGGCGTAATTGGTAACGTACCAGGCTAGAATTCTGGAGTTCCCGGTTAGAACCCGGGCTGTGGGAATATATTGTCACGATTTCTTCAAAATTTAAAAATCGTCAAGTCTGGTTGCCTCATTAATTCTAAATGAATCAGTAAGGCAATTAGAGCTGACAAATAATTGAAGATTCGATTGTTAGAGATCTTTCTGAGATCGATAACACAGGGAACCGGGCGGCACTGACTCTAACCGGGTTACGAACTGCCAAAAATATTCCATCATAGAAATTTGGTCAATAACATTGTCGCTTAAGATTTATCAGTCTAAAGAAACATATGACCGCATATTGAATAATTAATTGATCTGAATAAAGTTTAAAGCTTGACATTAAAAAATAGAGATCGTGAATTGATGTTGCTAGACCCACGGTGGCGTAATTGGTAACGTACCAGGCTAGATTTCTGGAGTTCCTGGTTAGAACCCGGGCTGTGGCAATATATTTTCACGATTTATTTAGATTTTAAAAACCGTCAGGTCTGGTTGCCTCATTAATTCTTAATGAATGAGTGAAGCAATTACAGCTGACAAATAATTAAAGATCCGATTGTTAGAGACCTTTCTGAGATCGATAACACAGGGATCCAGGCAGCGCTGACTCTAACCGGGTTACGAACTGCCAAAAATATTCCATCATAGAAATTTGGTCGATAACATTGTCGCTTAAGATTTATCACTCCAAAGAAACATATGACCGCATATTGATTAATTAATTAGACTGAATAAAGTTGAACACTTGACATTAAAAAATAGAGATCGTGAATTGATGTTGCTCGAGCCGCGATGGCGTAATTGGTAACGTACCAGGCTAGAATTCTGGAGTTCCCGGTTAGAACCCGGGCTGTGGGAATATATTGTCACGATTTCTTCAAAATTTAAAAATCGTCAAGTCTGGTTGCCTCATTAATTCTAAATGAATCAGTAAGGCAATTAGAGCTGACAAATAATTGAAGATTCGATTGTTAGAGATCTTTCTAAGATCGATAACACAGGGAACCGGGCGGCACTGACTCTAACCGGGTTACGAACTGCAAAAAAATTTTCCATCATAGAAATTTGGTCAATAACATTGTCGCTTAAGATTTATCACTGTAAAGAAACATATGACCGCATAATGATTAATTAATTAGACTGAATAAAGTTTAACACTTGACATTGAAAAATAGAGATCGTGAATTGATGTTGCTCGAGCCGCGGGGGCGTAATTCGTAACGTACCAGGCCAGAATTCTGGAGTTCCCGGGTCGAACCCGGGCTGTGGCAATATTTTTTCACGATTTCTTTAAAATTTAAAAATCGTCAGGTCTGGTTGCCTCATTAATTCTAAATGAATCAGTAAGGCAATTAGAGCTGACAAATAATTGAAGATTCGATTGTTAGAGATCATTCTGAGATCGATAACACAAGGAACCGGGCGGCACTGACTCTAACCGGGTTACGAACTGCCAAAAATATTCCATCATAGAAATTTGGTCAATAACATTGTCGCTTAAGATTTATCACTGTAAAGAAACCTATGACCGCATAATGATTAATTAATTAGACTGAATAAAGTTTAACACTTGACATTGAAAAATAGAGATCGTGAATTGATGTTGCTAGAGCCGCGATGGCATAATTGGTAATGTACCAGGCCAGAATTCTGGAGTTCCCGGTTCGGACCCGGGCTGTGGCAATATTTTTTCACGATTTCTTTAGAATTAAAAAATCGTCAGGTCTGGTTGTCTTATTAATTCTTAATGAATGAGTGCTGCGATTAGAGCTGACATATAATTAAAGATTCGATTGTTAGAGACCTTTTTGAAATCGATAACACAGGGATCCAAACTGCGCTGACTCTAACCGGGTTACGAACTGCCAAAAATATTCCATCATCGAAATTTGGTCAATATCATTGTCCCTTAAGATTTACCACTCTAAAGAAACATATGACCGCATATTGATTAATTAATTAGACTGAATAAAGTTTAACACTTGACATTAAAAAATAGAGATCGTGAATTGATGTTTCTAGAGCCGCGGTGGCGTTATTGGTAACATACCAGGCTAGAAATCTGGAGTTCCCGGTTCGAACCCGGGCTGTGGCAATATTTTTTCACGATTTCTTTAGAATTTAAAAATCGTCAGGTCTGGTTGCCTCATTAATTCTTAATGAATGGGTGCGGCAATTAGAGCTGACAAATAATTAAAGATTCGATTGTTAGAAACCTTTCTGAGATCGATAACTCAGGGATCCAGGCGGCGCTGACTCTAACCAGGTTACGAACTGCCAAAAATATTCCATCATAGAAATTTGGTCGATAACATTGTCGCTTAAGATTTATCACCCTAAAGATACATATGACCGCATAGTGATTAATTAATTAATCTGAATAAAGTTTAACACGTGACATTAAAATATAGAGATCGTGACTTGATGTTGCTAGAGCGGCGATCGCGTAATTGGTAACGTACCAGGCTAGAATTCTGGAGTTCCCGGTTCGAACCCGGGCTGTGGCAATAGTTTTCACGATTTCTGTAGAATTTAAAAATCGTTAGGTCTGGTTGCCATATTAATTCTAAATGCATCAGTGAAGCATTTAGAGCTGACAAATAATTGAAGATTCGATTGTTAGAGATCTTTCTGAGATCGATAACACAGGGAACCAGGCGGCATTGACTCCAACCGGGTTACGAACTGTCAAAACTATTCCATCATAGAAATTTGGTCAATAACATTGTCGCTTGAGATTTGGCACTCTAAGGAAACATATAACCGCATATTGATTAATTAATTAGACTGAATAAAGTTTAACACTTGACATTAAAAAATAGAGATCGCAAATTGATGTTGCTAGAGCCGCGATAGCGTAATTGGTAACGTACCAGGCTAGAATTCTGGAGTTCCCGGTTCGAACCCGGGCTGTGGCAATATTTTTTCACGATTTCTTTAGAATTAATAAATCGTCAGGTCTGGTTGCCTCATTAATTCTAAATGAATCAGTGAGGCAATTAGAGCTGACAAATTATTAAAGATTCGATTGTTAGAGACCTTTCTGAGATCGATAACACAGGGATCCAGGCGGCGCTAACTCTAACCGGGTTACGAACTGTCAAAACTATTCCATCATAGAAATTTGGTCAATAACATTGTCGCTTGAGATTTGGCACTCTAAGGAAACATATAACCGCATATTGATTAATTAATTAGACTGAATAAAGTTTAACACTTGACATTAAAAAATAGAGATCGCAAATTGATGTTGCTAGAGCCGCGATAGCGTAATTGGTAACGTACCAGGCTAGAATTCTGGAGTTCCCGGTTCGAACCCGGGCTGTGGCAATATTTTTTCACGATTTCTTTAGAATTTGAAAATCGTCAGGTCTGGTTGCCACATTAATTCTAAATGTATCAGTGAAGCATTTAGAGCTGACAAATAATTGAAGATTCGATTGTTAGTTATCTTTCTGAGATCGATAACACGAGGATCCAGCCGGCACTGACTCTAACCAGATTACGAACTGCCAAGAATATTCCATCATAGAAATTTGGTCGATAACATTGTCGCTTAAGATTTATCACTCTAAAGAAACATATGACCGCATATTGATTAATTAATTAGACTGAATAAAGTTTAACACGTGACATTAAAATATAGAGATCGTGACTTGATGTTGCTAGAGCCGCGATGGCGTAATTGGTAACGTACCAGGCTAGAATTCTGGAGTTCCCGGTTCGAAGCTGGGCTGTGGCAATAGTTTTCACGATTTCTGTAGAATTTAAAAATCGTTAGGTCTGGTTGCCATATTAATTCTAAATGTATCAGTGAAGCATTTAGAGCTGACAAATAATTGAAGATTCGATTGTTAGAGATCTTTCTGAGATCGATAACACAGGGAACCAGGCGGCATTGACTCCAACCGGGTTACGAACTGCCAAAAATATTCCATCATAGAAATTTGGTCAATAACATTGTCGCTTAAGATTTATCACTCTAAAGAAACATATGACCGCATATTGATTAATTAATTAGACTGAATAAAGTTTAACACGTGACATTAAAATATAGAGATCGTGACTTGATGTTGCTAGAGCCGCGATGGCGTAATTGGTAACGTACCAGGCTAGAATTCTGGAGTTCCCGGTTCGAAGCTGGGCTGTGGCAATAGTTTTCACGATTTCTGTAGAATTTAAAAATCGTTAGGTCTGGTTGCCATATTAATTCTAAATGTATCAGTGAAGCATTTAGAGCTGACAAATAATTGAAGATTCGATTGTTAGGGATCTTTCTGAGATCGATAACACAGGGAACCAGGCGGCATTGACTCCAACCGGGTTACGAACTGCCAAAAATATTCCATCATAGAAATTTGGTCAATAACATTGTCGCTTAAGATTTATCACTCTAAAGAAACATATGACCACATATTGATTAATTAATGAATCTGAATAAAGTTTAATGCTTGACATTGAAAAATAGAGATCGTGAATTGATGTTGCTAGAGCCACGGTGGCGTAATTGGTAACGTACCAGGCTAGATTTCTGGAGTTCCCGGTTAGAAAGCGGGCTGTGGCAATATATTGTCACGATTTCTTTAAAATTTTAAAATCGTCAGGTCTGGTTGCCTCATTAATTCTAAATGAATCAGTAAGGCAATTAGAGCTGACAAATAATTGAAGATTCGATTGTTAGAGATCTTTCTGAGATCGATAACACAGGGAACCGGGCGGCACTGACTCTAGCCGGGTTACGAACTGCAAAAAATATTCCATCATAGAAATTTGGTCAATAACATTGTCGCTTAAGATTTATCAGTCTAAAGAAACATATGACCGCATATTGAATAATTAATTGATCTGAATAAAGTTTAAAGCTTGACATTAAAAAATAGAGATCGTGAATTGATGTTGCTCGAGCCGCGATGGCGTAATTGGTAACGTACCAGGCTAGAATTCTGGAGTTCCCGGTTAGAACCCGGGCTGTGGGAATATATTGTCACGATTTCTTCAAAATTTAAAAATCGTCAAGTCTGGTTGCCTCATTAATTCTAAATGAATCAGTAAGGCAATTAGAGCTGACAAATAATTGAAGATTCGATTGTTAGAGATCTTTCTAAGATCGATAACACAGGGAACCGGGCGGCACTGACTCTAACCGGGTTACGAACTGCAAAAAAATTTTCCATCATAGAAATTTGGTCAATAACATTGTCGCTTAAGATTTATCACTGTAAAGAAACATATGACCGCATAATGATTAATTAATTAGACTGAATAAAGTTTAACACTTGACATTGAAAAATAGAGATCGTGAATTGATGTTGCTCGAGCCGCGGGGGCGTAATTCGTAACGTACCAGGCCAGAATTCTGGAGTTCCCGGGTCGAACCCGGGCTGTGGCAATATTTTTTCACGATTTCTTTAAAATTTAAAAATCGTCAGGTCTGGTTGCCTCATTAATTCTAAATGAATCAGTAAGGCAATTAGAGCTGACAAATAATTGAAGATTCGATTGTTAGAGATCATTCTGAGATCGATAACACAAGGAACCGGGCGGCACTGACTCTAACCGGGTTACGAACTGCCAAAAATATTCCATCATAGAAATTTGGTCAATAACATTGTCGCTTAAGATTTATCACTGTAAAGAAACCTATGACCGCATAATGATTAATTAATTAGACTGAATAAAGTTTAACACTTGACATTAAAAAATAGAGATCGTGAATTGATGTTTCTAGAGCCGCGGTGGCGTTATTGGTAACATACCAGGCTAGAAATCTGGAGTTCCCGGTTCGAACCCGGGCTGTGGCAATATTTTTTCACGATTTCTTTAGAATTTAAAAATCGTCAGGTCTGGTTGCCTCATTAATTCTTAATGAATGGGTGCGGCAATTAGAGCTGACAAATAATTAAAGATTCGATTGTTAGAAACCTTTCTGAGATCGATAACTCAGGGATCCAGGCGGCGCTGACTCTAACCAGGTTACGAACTGCCAAAAATATTCCATCATAGAAATTTGGTCGATAACATTGTCGCTTAAGATTTATCACCCTAAAGATACATATGACCGCATAGTGATTAATTAATTAATCTGAATAAAGTTTAACACGTGACATTAAAATATAGAGATCGTGACTTGATGTTGCTAGAGCGGCGATCGCGTAATTGGTAACGTACCAGGCTAGAATTCTGGAGTTCCCGGTTCGAACCCGGGCTGTGGCAATAGTTTTCACGATTTCTGTAGAATTTAAAAATCGTTAGGTCTGGTTGCCATATTAATTCTAAATGTATCAGTGAAGCATTTAGAGCTGACAAATAATTGAAGATTCGATTGTTAGAGATCTTTCTGAGATCGATAACACAGGGAACCAGGCGGCATTGACTCCAACCGGGTTACGAACTGTCAAAACTATTCCATCATAGAAATTTGGTCAATAACATTGTCGCTTGAGATTTGGCACTCTAAGGAAACATATAACCGCATATTGATTAATTAATTAGACTGAATAAAGTTTAACACTTGACATTAAAAAATAGAGATCGCAAATTGATGTTGCTAGAGCCGCGATAGCGTAATTGGTAACGTACCAGGCTAGAATTCTGGAGTTCCCGGTTCGAACCCGGGCTGTGGCAATAGTTTTCACGATTTCTTTAGAATTTGAAAATCGTCAGGTCTGGTTGCCACATTAATTCTAAATGTATCAGTGAAGCATTTAGAGCTGACAAATAATTGAAGATTCGATTGTTAGTTATCTTTCTGAGATCGATAACACGAGGATCCAGCCGGCACTGACTCTAACCAGATTACGAACTGCCAAGAATATTCCATCATAGAAATTTGGTCGATAACATTGTCGCTTAAGATTTATCACTCTAAAGAAACATATGACCGCATATTGATTAATTAATTAGACTGAATAAAGTTTAACACGTGACATTAAAATATAGAGATCGTGACTTGATGTTGCTAGAGCCGCGATGGCGTAATTGGTAACGTACCAGGCTAGAATTCTGGAGTTCCCGGTTCGAAGCTGGGCTGTGGCAATAGTTTTCACGATTTCTGTAGAATTTAAAAATCGTTAGGTCTGGTTGCCATATTAATTCTAAATGTATCAGTGAAGCATTTAGAGCTGACAAATAATTGAAGATTCGATTGTTAGAGATCTTTCTGAGATCGATAACACAGGGAACCAGGCGGCATTGACTCCAACCGGGTTACGAACTGCCAAAAATATTCCATCATAGAAATTTCGTCAATAACATTGTCGCTTAAGATTTATCACTCTAAAGAAACATATGACCGCATATTGATTAATTAATTAGACTGAATAAAGTTTAACACGTGACATTAAAATATAGAGATCGTGACTTGATGTTGCTAGAGCCGCGATGGCGTAATTGGTAACGTACCAGGCTAGAATTCTGGAGTTCCCGGTTCGAAGCTGGGCTGTGGCAATAGTTTTCACGATTTCTGTAGAATTTAAAAATCGTTAGGTCTGGTTGCCATATTAATTCTAAATGTATCAGTGAAGCATTTAGAGCTGACAAATAATTGAAGATTCGATTGTTAGGGATCTTTCTGAGATCGATAACACAGGGAACCAGGCGGCATTGACTCCAACCGGGTTACGAACTGCCAAAAATATTCCATCATAGAAATTTGGTCAATAACATTGTCGCTTAAGATTTATCACTCTAAAGAAACATATGACCACATATTGATTAATTAATGAATCTGAATAAAGTTTAATGCTTGACATTGAAAAATAGAGATCGTGAATTGATGTTGCTAGAGCCACGGTGGCGTAATTGGTAACGTACCAGGCTAGATTTCTGGAGTTCCCGGTTAGAAAGCGGGCTGTGGCAATATATTGTCACGATTTCTTTAAAATTTTAAAATCGTCAGGTCTGGTTGCCTCATTAATTCTAAATGAATCAGTAAGGCAATTAGAGCTGACAAATAATTGAAGATTCGATTGTTAGAGATCTTTCTGAGATCGATAACACAGGGAACCGGGCGGCACTGACTCTAACCGGGTTACGAACTGCAAAAAATATTCCATCATAGAAATTTGGTCAATAACATTGTCGCTTAAGATTTATCAGTCTAAAGAAACATATGACCGCATATTGAATAATTAATTGATCTGAATAAAGTTTAAAGCTTGACATTAAAAAATAGAGATCGTGAATTGATGTTGCTAGACCCACGGTGGCGTAATTGGTAACGTACCAGGCTAGATTTCTGGAGTTCCTGGTTAGAACCCGGGCTGTGGCAATATATTTTCACGATTTATTTAGATTTTAAAAACCGTCAGGTCTGGTTGCCTCATTAATTCTTAATGAATGAGTAAAGCAATTACAGCTGACAAATAATTAAAGATCCGATTGTTAGAGACCTTTCTGAGATCGATAACACAGGGATCCAGGCAGCGCTGACTCTAACCGGGTTACGAACTGCCAAACATATTCCATCATAGAAATTTGGTCGATAACATTGTCGCTTAAGATTTATCACTCCAAAGAAACATATGACCGCATATTGATTAATTAATTAGACTGAATAAAGTTGAACACTTGACATTAAAAAATAGAGATCGTGAATTGATGTTGCTCGAGCCGCGATGGCGTAATTGGTAACGTACCAGGCTAGAATTCTGGAGTTCCCGGTTAGAACCCGGGCTGTGGCAATATATTGTCACGATTTCTTCAAAATTTAAAAATCGTCAAGTCTGGTTGCCTCATTAATTCTAAATGAATCAGTAAGGCAATTAGAGCTGACAAATAATTGAAGATTCGATTGTTAGAGATCTTTCTAAGATCGATAACACAGGGAACCGGGCGGCACTGACTCTAACCGGGTTACGAACTGCAAAAAAATTTTCCATCATAGAAATTTGGTCAATAACATTGTCGCTTAAGATTTATCACTGTAAAGAAACATATGACCGCATAATGATTAATTAGTTAGACTGAATAAAGTTTAACACTTGACATTGAAAAATAGAGATCGTGAATTGATGTTGCTCGAGCCGCGGGGGCGTAATTCGTAACGTACCAGGCCAGAATTCTGGAGTTCCCGGGTCGAACCCGGGCTGTGGCAATATTTTTTCACGATTTCTTTAGAATTTTAAATCGTCAGGTCTGGTTGCCTCATTGATTCTTAATGAATGAGTGAGGCAATTAGAGCTGACAAATAATTGAAGATTCGATTGTTAGAGACCTTTCTGAGATCGATAACACAGGGATCCAGGCGGCGCTGACTCTAACCGGGTTACGAACTGCCAAAAATATTCCATCATAGAAATTTGGTCGATAACATTGTCGCTTAAGATTTATCACTCTAAAGAAACATATGACCGCATATTGATTAATTAATTAGACTGAATAAAGTTTAACACTTGACATTAAAAAATAGAGATCGTGAATTGATGTTGCTAGAGCCGCGATGGCGTAATTGGTAATGTACCAGGCTAGAATTCTGGAGTTCCCGGTTCGGACCCGGGCTGTGGCAATATTTTTTCACGATTTCTTTAGAATTAAAAAATCGTTAGGTCTGGTTGCCTTATTCATTCTTAATGAATGAGTGCTGCGATTAGAGCTGACATATGATTAAAGATTCGATTGTTAGAGACCTTTCTGAGATCGATAACACAGGGAACCAGGCGGCATTGACTCCAACCGGGTTACGAACTGCCAAAAATATTCCATCATAGAAATTTGGTCAATAACATTGTCGCTTAAGATTTATCACTCTAAAGAAACATATGACCACATATTGATTAATTAATGAATCTGAATAAAGTTTAATGCTTGACATTGAAAAATAGAGATCGTGAATTGATGTTGCTAGAGCCACGGTGGCGTAATTGGTAACGTACCAGGCTAGATTTCTGGAGTTCCCGGTTAGAAACCGGGCTGTGGCAATATATTGTCACGATTTCTTTAAAATTTAAAAATCGTCAGGTCTGGTTGCCTCATTAATTCTAAATGAATCAGTAAGGCAATTAGAGCTGACAAATAATTGAAGATTCGATTGTTAGAGATCTTTCTGAGATCGATAACACAGGGAACCGGGCGGCACTGACTCTAACCGGGTTACGAACTGCTAAAAATATTCCATCATAGAAATTTGGTCAATAACATTGTCGCTTAAGATTTATCAGTCTAAAGAAACATATGACCGCATATTGAATAATTAATTGATCTGAATAAAGTTTAAAGCTTGACATTAAAAAATAGAGATCGTGAATTGATGTTGCTAGACCCACGGTGGCGTAATTGGTAACGTACCAGGCTAGATTTCTGGAGTTCCTGGTTAGAACCCGGGCTGTGGCAATATATTTTCACGATTTATTTAGATTTTAAAAACCGTCAGGTCTGGTTGCCTCATTAATTCTTAATGAATGAGTGAAGCAATTACAGCTGACAAATAATTAAAGATCCGATTGTTAGAGACCTTTCTGAGATCGATAACACAGGGATCCAGGCAGCGCTGACTCTAACCGGGTTACGAACTGCCAAAAATATTCCATCATAGAAATTTGGTCGATAACATTGTCGCTTAAGATTTATCACTCCAAAGAAACATATGACCGCATATTGATTAATTAATTAGACTGAATAAAGTTGAACACTTGACATTAAAAAATAGAGATCGTGAATTGATGTTGCTCGAGCCGCGATGGCGTAATTGGTAACGTACCAGGCTAGAATTCTGGAGTTCCCGGTTAGAACCCGGGCTGTGGCAATATATTGTCACGATTTCTTCAAAATCTAAAAATCGTCAAGTCTGGTTGCCTCATTATTTCTAAATGAATCAGTAAGGCAATTAGAGCTGACAAATAAGTGAAGATTCGATTGTTAGAGATCTTTCTAAGATCGATAACACAGGGAACCGGGCGGCACTGACTCTAACCGGGTTACGAACTGCCACGAATATTCCATCATAGAAATTTGGTCAATAACATTGTCGCTTAAGATTTATCACTCTAAAGAAACATATGACCACATATTGATTAATTAATGAATCTGAATAAAGTTTAATGCTTGACATTGAAAAATAGAGATCGTGAATTGATGTTGCTCGAGCCGCGATGGCGTAATTGGTAACGTACCAGGCTAGAATTCTGGAGTTCCCGGTTAGAACCCGGGCTGTGGGAATATATTGTCACGATTTCTTCAAAATTTAAAAATCGTCAAGTCTGGTTGCCTCATTAATTCTAAATGAATCAGTAAGGCAATTAGAGCTGACAAATAATTGAAGATTCGATTGTTAGAGATCTTTCTAAGATCGATAACACAGGGAACCGGGCGGCACTGACTCTAACCGGGTTACGAACTGCAAAAAAATTTTCCATCATAGAAATTTGGTCAATAACATTGTCGCTTAAGATTTATCACTGTAAAGAAACATATGACCGCATAATGATTAATTAATTAGACTGAATAAAGTTTAACACTTGACATTGAAAAATAGAGATCGTGAATTGATGTTGCTCGAGCCGCGGGGGCGTAATTCGTAACGTACCAGGCCAGAATTCTGGAGTTCCCGGGTCGAACCCGGGCTGTGGCAATATTTTTTCACGATTTCTTTAAAATTTAAAAATCGTCAGGTCTGGTTGCCTCATTAATTCTAAATGAATCAGTAAGGCAATTAGAGCTGACAAATAATTGAAGATTCGATTGTTAGAGATCATTCTGAGATCGATAACACAAGGAACCGGGCGGCACTGACTCTAACCGGGTTACGAACTGCCAAAAATATTCCATCATAGAAATTTGGTCAATAACATTGTCGCTTAAGATTTATCACTGTAAAGAAACCTATGACCGCATAATGATTAATTAATTAGACTGAATAAAGTTTAACACTTGACATTAAAAAATAGAGATCGTGAATTGATGTTTCTAGAGCCGCGGTGGCGTTATTGGTAACATACCAGGCTAGAAATCTGGAGTTCCCGGTTCGAACCCGGGCTGTGGCAATATTTTTTCACGATTTCTTTAGAATTTAAAAATCGTCAGGTCTGGTTGCCTCATTAATTCTTAATGAATGGGTGCGGCAATTAGAGCTGACAAATAATTAAAGATTCGATTGTTAGAAACCTTTCTGAGATCGATAACTCAGGGATCCAGGCGGCGCTGACTCTAACCAGGTTACGAACTGCCAAAAATATTCCATCATAGAAATTTGGTCGATAACATTGTCGCTTAAGATTTATCACCCTAAAGATACATATGACCGCATAGTGATTAATTAATTAATCTGAATAAAGTTTAACACGTGACATTAAAATATAGAGATCGTGACTTGATGTTGCTAGAGCGGCGATCGCGTAATTGGTAACGTACCAGGCTAGAATTCTGGAGTTCCCGGTTCGAACCCGGGCTGTGGCAATAGTTTTCACGATTTCTGTAGAATTTAAAAATCGTTAGGTCTGGTTGCCATATTAATTCTAAATGTATCAGTGAAGCATTTAGAGCTGACAAATAATTGAAGATTCGATTGTTAGAGATCTTTCTGAGATCGATAACACAGGGAACCAGGCGGCATTGACTCCAACCGGGTTACGAACTGTCAAAACTATTCCATCATAGAAATTTGGTCAATAACATTGTCGCTTGAGATTTGGCACTCTAAGGAAACATATAACCGCATATTGATTAATTAATTAGACTGAATAAAGTTTAACACTTGACATTAAAAAATAGAGATCGCAAATTGATGTTGCTAGAGCCGCGATAGCGTAATTGGTAACGTACCAGGCTAGAATTCTGGAGTTCCCGGTTCGAACCCGGGCTGTGGCAATAGTTTTCACGATTTCTTTAGAATTTGAAAATCGTCAGGTCTGGTTGCCACATTAATTCTAAATGTATCAGTGAAGCATTTAGAGCTGACAAATAATTGAAGATTCGATTGTTAGTTATCTTTCTGAGATCGATAACACGAGGATCCAGCCGGCACTGACTCTAACCAGATTACGAACTGCCAAGAATATTCCATCATAGAAATTTGGTCGATAACATTGTCGCTTAAGATTTATCACTCTAAAGAAACATATGACCGCATATTGATTAATTAATTAGACTGAATAAAGTTTAACACGTGACATTAAAATATAGAGATCGTGACTTGATGTTGCTAGAGCCGCGATGGCGTAATTGGTAACGTACCAGGCTAGAATTCTGGAGTTCCCGGTTCGAAGCTGGGCTGTGGCAATAGTTTTCACGATTTCTGTAGAATTTAAAAATCGTTAGGTCTGGTTGCCATATTAATTCTAAATGTATCAGTGAAGCATTTAGAGCTGACAAATAATTGAAGATTCGATTGTTAGAGATCTTTCTGAGATCGATAACACAGGGAACCAGGCGGCATTGACTCCAACCGGGTTACGAACTGCCAAAAATATTCCATCATAGAAATTTCGTCAATAACATTGTCGCTTAAGATTTATCACTCTAAAGAAACATATGACCGCATATTGATTAATTAATTAGACTGAATAAAGTTTAACACGTGACATTAAAATATAGAGATCGTGACTTGATGTTGCTAGAGCCGCGATGGCGTAATTGGTAACGTACCAGGCTAGAATTCTGGAGTTCCCGGTTCGAAGCTGGGCTGTGGCAATAGTTTTCACGATTTCTGTAGAATTTAAAAATCGTTAGGTCTGGTTGCCATATTAATTCTAAATGTATCAGTGAAGCATTTAGAGCTGACAAATAATTGAAGATTCGATTGTTAGGGATCTTTCTGAGATCGATAACACAGGGAACCAGGCGGCATTGACTCCAACCGGGTTACGAACTGCCAAAAATATTCCATCATAGAAATTTGGTCAATAACATTGTCGCTTAAGATTTATCACTCTAAAGAAACATATGACCACATATTGATTAATTAATGAATCTGAATAAAGTTTAATGCTTGACATTGAAAAATAGAGATCGTGAATTGATGTTGCTAGAGCCACGGTGGCGTAATTGGTAACGTACCAGGCTAGATTTCTGGAGTTCCCGGTTAGAAAGCGGGCTGTGGCAATATATTGTCACGATTTCTTTAAAATTTTAAAATCGTCAGGTCTGGTTGCCTCATTAATTCTAAATGAATCAGTAAGGCAATTAGAGCTGACAAATAATTGAAGATTCGATTGTTAGAGATCTTTCTGAGATCGATAACACAGGGAACCGGGCGGCACTGACTCTAACCGGGTTACGAACTGCAAAAAATATTCCATCATAGAAATTTGGTCAATAACATTGTCGCTTAAGATTTATCAGTCTAAAGAAACATATGACCGCATATTGAATAATTAATTGATCTGAATAAAGTTTAAAGCTTGACATTAAAAAATAGAGATCGTGAATTGATGTTGCTAGACCCACGGTGGCGTAATTGGTAACGTACCAGGCTAGATTTCTGGAGTTCCTGGTTAGAACCCGGGCTGTGGCAATATATTTTCACGATTTATTTAGATTTTAAAAACCGTCAGGTCTGGTTGCCTCATTGATTCTTAATGAATGAGTGAGGCAATTAGAGCTGACAAATAATTGAAGATTCGATTGTTAGAGACCTTTCTGAGATCGATAACACAGGGAACCGGGCGGCACTGACTCTAACCGGGTTACGAACTGCCACGAATATTCCATCATAGAAATTTGGTCAATAACATTGTCGCTTAAGATTTATCACTCTAAAGAAACATATGACCACATATTGATTAATTAATGAATCTGAATAAAGTTTAATGCTTGACATTGAAAAATAGAGATCGTGAATTGATGTTGCTCGAGCCGCGATGGCGTAATTGGTAACGTACCAGGCTAGAATTCTGGAGTTCCCGGTTAGAACCCGGGCTGTGGGAATATATTGTCACGATTTCTTCAAAATTTAAAAATCGTCAAGTCTGGTTGCCTCATTAATTCTAAATGAATCAGTAAGGCAATTAGAGCTGACAAATAATTGAAGATTCGATTGTTAGAGATCTTTCTAAGATCGATAACACAGGGAACCGGGCGGCACTGACTCTAACCGGGTTACGAACTGCAAAAAAATTTTCCATCATAGAAATTTGGTCAATAACATTGTCGCTTAAGATTTATCACTGTAAAGAAACATATGACCGCATAATGATTAATTAATTAGACTGAATAAAGTTTAACACTTGACATTGAAAAATAGAGATCGTGAATTGATGTTGCTCGAGCCGCGGGGGCGTAATTCGTAACGTACCAGGCCAGAATTCTGGAGTTCCCGGGTCGAACCCGGGCTGTGGCAATATTTTTTCACGATTTCTTTAAAATTTAAAAATCGTCAGGTCTGGTTGCCTCATTAATTCTAAATGAATCAGTAAGGCAATTAGAGCTGACAAATAATTGAAGATTCGATTGTTAGAGATCATTCTGAGATCGATAACACAAGGAACCGGGCGGCACTGACTCTAACCGGGTTACGAACTGCCAAAAATATTCCATCATAGAAATTTGGTCAATAACATTGTCGCTTAAGATTTATCACTGTAAAGAAACCTATGACCGCATAATGATTAATTAATTAGACTGAATAAAGTTTAACACTTGACATTGAAAAATAGAGATCGTGAATTGATGTTGCTAGAGCCGCGATGGCATAATTGGTAATGTACCAGGCCAGAATTCTGGAGTTCCCGGTTCGGACCCGGGCTGTGGCAATATTTTTTCACGATTTCTTTAGAATTAAAAAATCGTCAGGTCTGGTTGTCTTATTAATTCTTAATGAATGAGTGCTGCGATTAGAGCTGACATATAATTAAAGATTCGATTGTTAGAGACCTTTTTGAAATCGATAACACAGGGATCCAAACTGCGCTGACTCTAACCGGGTTACGAACTGCCAAAAATATTCCATCATCGAAATTTGGTCAATATCATTGTCCCTTAAGATTTACCACTCTAAAGAAACATATGACCGCATATTGATTAATTAATTAGACTGAATAAAGTTTAACACTTGACATTAAAAAATAGAGATCGTGAATTGATGTTTCTAGAGCCGCGGTGGCGTTATTGGTAACATACCAGGCTAGAAATCTGGAGTTCCCGGTTCGAACCCGGGCTGTGGCAATATTTTTTCACGATTTCTTTAGAATTTAAAAATCGTCAGGTCTGGTTGCCTCATTAATTCTTAATGAATGGGTGCGGCAATTAGAGCTGACAAATAATTAAAGATTCGATTGTTAGAAACCTTTCTGAGATCGATAACTCAGGGATCCAGGCGGCGCTGACTCTAACCAGGTTACGAACTGCCAAAAATATTCCATCATAGAAATTTGGTCGATAACATTGTCGCTTAAGATTTATCACCCTAAAGATACATATGACCGCATAGTGATTAATTAATTAATCTGAATAAAGTTTAACACGTGACATTAAAATATAGAGATCGTGACTTGATGTTGCTAGAGCGGCGATCGCGTAATTGGTAACGTACCAGGCTAGAATTCTGGAGTTCCCGGTTCGAACCCGGGGTGTGATAATAGTTTTCACGATTTCTGTAGAATTTAAAAATCGTTAGGTCTGGTTGCCATATTAATTCTAAATGCATCAGTGAAGCATTTAGAGCTGACAAATAATTGAAGATTCGATTGTTAGAGATCTTTCTGAGATCGATAACACAGGGAACCAGGCGGCATTGACTCCAACCGGGTTACGAACTGTCAAAACTATTCCATCATAGAAATTTGGTCAATAACATTGTCGCTTGAGATTTGGCACTCTAAGGAAACATATAACCGCATATTGATTAATTAATTAGACTGAATAAAGTTTAACACTTGACATTAAAAAATAGAGATCGCAAATTGATGTTGCTAGAGCCGCGATAGCGTAATTGGTAACGTACCAGGCTAGAATTCTGGAGTTCCCGGTTCGAACCCGGGCTGTGGCAATATTTTTTCACGATTTCTTTAGAATTAATAAATCGTCAGGTCTGGTTGCCTCATTAATTCTAAATGAATCAGTGAGGCAATTAGAGCTGACAAATTATTAAAGATTCGATTGTTAGAGACCTTTCTGAGATCGATAACACAGGGATCCAGGCGGCGCTGACTCTAACCGGGTTACGAACTGCCAAAAATATTCCATCATCGAAATTTGGTCAATAACATTGTCGCTTAAGATTTATCACTCTAAAGAAACATATGACCGCATATTGATTAATTAATTAGACTGAATAAAGTTTAACACTTGACATTAAAAAATAGAGATCGTGAATTGATGTTGCTACAGCCGCGATGGCGTAATTGGTAATGTACCAGGCTAAAATTCTGGAGTTCCCGGTTCGAACCCGGGCTGTGGCAATAGTTTTCACGATTTCTTTAGAATTTGAAAATCGTCAGGTCTGGTTGCCACATTAATTCTAAATGTATCAGTGAAGCATTTAGAGCTGACAAATAATTGAAGATTCGATTGTTAGTTATCTTTCTGAGATCGATAACACGAGGATCCAGCCGGCACTGACTCTAACCAGATTACGAACTGCCAAGAATATTCCATCATAGAAATTTGGTCGATAACATTGTCGCTTAAGATTTATCACTCTAAAGAAACATATGACCGCATATTGATTAATTAATTAGACTGAATAAAGTTTAACACGTGACATTAAAATATAGAGATCGTGACTTGATGTTGCTAGAGCCGCGATGGCGTAATTGGTAACGTACCAGGCTAGAATTCTGGAGTTCCCGGTTCGAAGCTGGGCTGTGGCAATAGTTTTCACGATTTCTGTAGAATTTAAAAATCGTTAGGTCTGGTTGCCATATTAATTCTAAATGTATCAGTGAAGCATTTAGAGCTGACAAATAATTGAAGATTCGATTGTTAGAGATCTTTCTGAGATCGATAACACAGGGAACCAGGCGGCATTGACTCCAACCGGGTTACGAACTGCCAAAAATATTCCATCATAGAAATTTGGTCAATAACATTGTCGCTTAAGATTTATCACTCTAAAGAAACATATGACCGCATATTGATTAATTAATTAGACTGAATAAAGTTTAACACGTGACATTAAAATATAGAGATCGTGACTTGATGTTGCTAGAGCCGCGATGGCGTAATTGGTAACGTACCAGGCTAGAATTCTGGAGTTCCCGGTTCGAAGCTGGGCTGTGGCAATAGTTTTCACGATTTCTGTAGAATTTAAAAATCGTTAGGTCTGGTTGCCATATTAATTCTAAATGTATCAGTGAAGCATTTAGAGCTGACAAATAATTGAAGATTCGATTGTTAGGGATCTTTCTGAGATCGATAACACAGGGAACCAGGCGGCATTGACTCCAACCGGGTTACGAACTGCCAAAAATATTCCATCATAGAAATTTGGTCAATAACATTGTCGCTTAAGATTTATCACTCTAAAGAAACATATGACCACATATTGATTAATTAATGAATCTGAATAAAGTTTAATGCTTGACATTGAAAAATAGAGATCGTGAATTGATGTTGCTAGAGCCACGGTGGCGTAATTGGTAACGTACCAGGCTAGATTTCTGGAGTTCCCGGTTAGAAAGCGGGCTGTGGCAATATATTGTCACGATTTCTTTAAAATTTTAAAATCGTCAGGTCTGGTTGCCTCATTAATTCTAAATGAATCAGTAAGGCAATTAGAGCTGACAAATAATTGAAGATTCGATTGTTAGAGATCTTTCTGAGATCGATAACACAGGGAACCGGGCGGCACTGACTCTAGCCGGGTTACGAACTGCAAAAAATATTCCATCATAGAAATTTGGTCAATAACATTGTCGCTTAAGATTTATCAGTCTAAAGAAACATATGACCGCATATTGAATAATTAATTGATCTGAATAAAGTTTAAAGCTTGACATTAAAAAATAGAGATCGTGAATTGATGTTGCTCGAGCCGCGATGGCGTAATTGGTAACGTACCAGGCTAGAATTCTGGAGTTCCCGGTTAGAACCCGGGCTGTGGGAATATATTGTCACGATTTCTTCAAAATTTAAAAATCGTCAAGTCTGGTTGCCTCATTAATTCTAAATGAATCAGTAAGGCAATTAGAGCTGACAAATAATTGAAGATTCGATTGTTAGAGATCTTTCTAAGATCGATAACACAGGGAACCGGGCGGCACTGACTCTAACCGGGTTACGAACTGCAAAAAAATTTTCCATCATAGAAATTTGGTCAATAACATTGTCGCTTAAGATTTATCACTGTAAAGAAACATATGACCGCATAATGATTAATTAATTAGACTGAATAAAGTTTAACACTTGACATTGAAAAATAGAGATCGTGAATTGATGTTGCTCGAGCCGCGGGGGCGTAATTCGTAACGTACCAGGCCAGAATTCTGGAGTTCCCGGGTCGAACCCGGGCTGTGGCAATATTTTTTCACGATTTCTTTAAAATTAAAAAATCGTCAGGTCTGGTTGCCTCATTAATTCTAAATGAATCAGTAAGGCAATTAGAGCTGACAAATAATTGAAGATTCGATTGTTAGAGATCATTCTGAGATCGATAACACAAGGAACCGGGCGGCACTGACTCTAACCGGGTTACGAACTGCCAAAAATATTCCATCATAGAAATTTGGTCAATAACATTGTCGCTTAAGATTTATCACTGTAAAGAAACCTATGACCGCATAATGATTAATTAATTAGACTGAATAAAGTTTAACACTTGACATTAAAAAATAGAGATCGTGAATTGATGTTTCTAGAGCCGCGGTGGCGTTATTGGTAACATACCAGGCTAGAAATCTGGAGTTCCCGGTTCGAACCCGGGCTGTGGCAATATTTTTTCACGATTTCTTTAGAATTTAAAAATCGTCAGGTCTGGTTGCCTCATTAATTCTTAATGAATGGGTGCGGCAATTAGAGCTGACAAATAATTAAAGATTCGATTGTTAGAAACCTTTCTGAGATCGATAACTCAGGGATCCAGGCGGCGCTGACTCTAACCAGGTTACGAACTGCCAAAAATATTCCATCATAGAAATTTGGTCGATAACATTGTCGCTTAAGATTTATCACCCTAAAGATACATATGACCGCATAGTGATTAATTAATTAATCTGAATAAAGTTTAACACGTGACATTAAAATATAGAGATCGTGACTTGATGTTGCTAGAGCGGCGATCGCGTAATTGGTAACGTACCAGGCTAGAATTCTGGAGTTCCCGGTTCGAACCCGGGCTGTGGCAATAGTTTTCACGATTTCTGTAGAATTTAAAAATCGTTAGGTCTGGTTGCCATATTAATTCTAAATGTATCAGTGAAGCATTTAGAGCTGACAAATAATTGAAGATTCGATTGTTAGAGATCTTTCTGAGATCGATAACACAGGGAACCAGGCGGCATTGACTCCAACCGGGTTACGAACTGTCAAAACTATTCCATCATAGAAATTTGGTCAATAACATTGTCGCTTGAGATTTGGCACTCTAAGGAAACATATAACCGCATATTGATTAATTAATTAGACTGAATAAAGTTTAACACTTGACATTAAAAAATAGAGATCGCAAATTGATGTTGCTAGAGCCGCGATAGCGTAATTGGTAACGTACCAGGCTAGAATTCTGGAGTTCCCGGTTCGAACCCGGGCTGTGGCAATAGTTTTCACGATTTCTTTAGAATTTGAAAATCGTCAGGTCTGGTTGCCACATTAATTCTAAATGTATCAGTGAAGCATTTAGAGCTGACAAATAATTGAAGATTCGATTGTTAGTTATCTTTCTGAGATCGATAACACGAGGATCCAGCCGGCACTGACTCTAACCAGATTACGAACTGCCAAGAATATTCCATCATAGAAATTTGGTCGATAACATTGTCGCTTAAGATTTATCACTCTAAAGAAACATATGACCGCATATTGATTAATTAATTAGACTGAATAAAGTTTAACACGTGACATTAAAATATAGAGATCGTGACTTGATGTTGCTAGAGCCGCGATGGCGTAATTGGTAACGTACCAGGCTAGAATTCTGGAGTTCCCGGTTCGAAGCTGGGCTGTGGCAATAGTTTTCACGATTTCTGTAGAATTTAAAAATCGTTAGGTCTGGTTGCCATATTAATTCTAAATGTATCAGTGAAGCATTTAGAGCTGACAAATAATTGAAGATTCGATTGTTAGAGATCTTTCTGAGATCGATAACACAGGGAACCAGGCGGCATTGACTCCAACCGGGTTACGAACTGCCAAAAATATTCCATCATAGAAATTTCGTCAATAACATTGTCGCTTAAGATTTATCACTCTAAAGAAACATATGACCGCATATTGATTAATTAATTAGACTGAATAAAGTTTAACACGTGACATTAAAATATAGAGATCGTGACTTGATGTTGCTAGAGCCGCGATGGCGTAATTGGTAACGTACCAGGCTAGAATTCTGGAGTTCCCGGTTCGAAGCTGGGCTGTGGCAATAGTTTTCACGATTTCTGTAGAATTTAAAAATCGTTAGGTCTGGTTGCCATATTAATTCTAAATGTATCAGTGAAGCATTTAGAGCTGACAAATAATTGAAGATTCGATTGTTAGGGATCTTTCTGAGATCGATAACACAGGGAACCAGGCGGCATTGACTCCAACCGGGTTACGAACTGCCAAAAATATTCCATCATAGAAATTTGGTCAATAACATTGTCGCTTAAGATTTATCACTCTAAAGAAACATATGACCACATATTGATTAATTAATGAATCTGAATAAAGTTTAATGCTTGACATTGAAAAATAGAGATCGTGAATTGATGTTGCTAGAGCCACGGTGGCGTAATTGGTAACGTACCAGGCTAGATTTCTGGAGTTCCCGGTTAGAAAGCGGGCTGTGGCAATATATTGTCACGATTTCTTTAAAATTTTAAAATCGTCAGGTCTGGTTGCCTCATTAATTCTAAATGAATCAGTAAGGCAATTAGAGCTGACAAATAATTGAAGATTCGATTGTTAGAGATCTTTCTGAGATCGATAACACAGGGAACCGGGCGGCACTGACTCTAACCGGGTTACGAACTGCAAAAAATATTCCATCATAGAAATTTGGTCAATAACATTGTCGCTTAAGATTTATCAGTCTAAAGAAACATATGACCGCATATTGAATAATTAATTGATCTGAATAAAGTTTAAAGCTTGACATTAAAAAATAGAGATCGTGAATTGATGTTGCTAGACCCACGGTGGCGTAATTGGTAACGTACCAGGCTAGATTTCTGGAGTTCCTGGTTAGAACCCGGGCTGTGGCAATATATTTTCACGATTTATTTAGATTTTAAAAACCGTCAGGTCTGGTTGCCTCATTAATTCTTAATGAATGAGTAAAGCAATTACAGCTGACAAATAATTAAAGATCCGATTGTTAGAGACCTTTCTGAGATCGATAACACAGGGATCCAGGCAGCGCTGACTCTAACCGGGTTACGAACTGCCAAACATATTCCATCATAGAAATTTGGTCGATAACATTGTCGCTTAAGATTTATCACTCCAAAGAAACATATGACCGCATATTGATTAATTAATTAGACTGAATAAAGTTGAACACTTGACATTAAAAAATAGAGATCGTGAATTGATGTTGCTCGAGCCGCGATGGCGTAATTGGTAACGTACCAGGCTAGAATTCTGGAGTTCCCGGTTAGAACCCGGGCTGTGGCAATATATTGTCACGATTTCTTCAAAATTTAAAAATCGTCAAGTCTGGTTGCCTCATTAATTCTAAATGAATCAGTAAGGCAATTAGAGCTGACAAATAATTGAAGATTCGATTGTTAGAGATCTTTCTAAGATCGATAACACAGGGAACCGGGCGGCACTGACTCTAACCGGGTTACGAACTGCAAAAAAATTTTCCATCATAGAAATTTGGTCAATAACATTGTCGCTTAAGATTTATCACTGTAAAGAAACATATGACCGCATAATGATTAATTAGTTAGACTGAATAAAGTTTAACACTTGACATTGAAAAATAGAGATCGTGAATTGATGTTGCTCGAGCCGCGGGGGCGTAATTCGTAACGTACCAGGCCAGAATTCTGGAGTTCCCGGGTCGAACCCGGGCTGTGGCAATATTTTTTCACGATTTCTTTAGAATTTTAAATCGTCAGGTCTGGTTGCCTCATTGATTCTTAATGAATGAGTGAGGCAATTAGAGCTGACAAATAATTGAAGATTCGATTGTTAGAGACCTTTCTGAGATCGATAACACAGGGATCCAGGCGGCGCTGACTCTAACCGGGTTACGAACTGCCAAAAATATTCCATCATAGAAATTTGGTCGATAACATTGTCGCTTAAGATTTATCACTCTAAAGAAACATATGACCGCATATTGATTAATTAATTAGACTGAATAAAGTTTAACACTTGACATTAAAAAATAGAGATCGTGAATTGATGTTGCTAGAGCCGCGATGGCGTAATTGGTAATGTACCAGGCTAGAATTCTGGAGTTCCCGGTTCGGACCCGGGCTGTGGCAATATTTTTTCACGATTTCTTTAGAATTAAAAAATCGTTAGGTCTGGTTGCCTTATTCATTCTTAATGAATGAGTGCTGCGATTAGAGCTGACATATGATTAAAGATTCGATTGTTAGAGACCTTTCTGAGATCGATAACACAGGGAACCAGGCGGCATTGACTCCAACCGGGTTACGAACTGCCAAAAATATTCCATCATAGAAATTTGGTCAATAACATTGTCGCTTAAGATTTATCACTCTAAAGAAACATATGACCACATATTGATTAATTAATGAATCTGAATAAAGTTTAATGCTTGACATTGAAAAATAGAGATCGTGAATTGATGTTGCTAGAGCCACGGTGGCGTAATTGGTAACGTACCAGGCTAGATTTCTGGAGTTCCCGGTTAGAAACCGGGCTGTGGCAATATATTGTCACGATTTCTTTAAAATTTAAAAATCGTCAGGTCTGGTTGCCTCATTAATTCTAAATGAATCAGTAAGGCAATTAGAGCTGACAAATAATTGAAGATTCGATTGTTAGAGATCTTTCTGAGATCGATAACACAGGGAACCGGGCGGCACTGACTCTAACCGGGTTACGAACTGCTAAAAATATTCCATCATAGAAATTTGGTCAATAACATTGTCGCTTAAGATTTATCAGTCTAAAGAAACATATGACCGCATATTGAATAATTAATTGATCTGAATAAAGTTTAAAGCTTGACATTAAAAAATAGAGATCGTGAATTGATGTTGCTAGACCCACGGTGGCGTAATTGGTAACGTACCAGGCTAGATTTCTGGAGTTCCTGGTTAGAACCCGGGCTGTGGCAATATATTTTCACGATTTATTTAGATTTTAAAAACCGTCAGGTCTGGTTGCCTCATTAATTCTTAATGAATGAGTGAAGCAATTACAGCTGACAAATAATTAAAGATCCGATTGTTAGAGACCTTTCTGAGATCGATAACACAGGGATCCAGGCAGCGCTGACTCTAACCGGGTTACGAACTGCCAAAAATATTCCATCATAGAAATTTGGTCGATAACATTGTCGCTTAAGATTTATCACTCCAAAGAAACATATGACCGCATATTGATTAATTAATTAGACTGAATAAAGTTGAACACTTGACATTAAAAAATAGAGATCGTGAATTGATGTTGCTCGAGCCGCGATGGCGTAATTGGTAACGTACCAGGCTAGAATTCTGGAGTTCCCGGTTAGAACCCGGGCTGTGGCAATATATTGTCACGATTTCTTCAAAATCTAAAAATCGTCAAGTCTGGTTGCCTCATTATTTCTAAATGAATCAGTAAGGCAATTAGAGCTGACAAATAAGTGAAGATTCGATTGTTAGAGATCTTTCTAAGATCGATAACACAGGGAACCGGGCGGCACTGACTCTAACCGGGTTACGAACTGCCACGAATATTCCATCATAGAAATTTGGTCAATAACATTGTCGCTTAAGATTTATCACTCTAAAGAAACATATGACCACATATTGATTAATTAATGAATCTGAATAAAGTTTAATGCTTGACATTGAAAAATAGAGATCGTGAATTGATGTTGCTAGAGCCACGGTGGCGTAATTGGAAACGTACCAGGCTAGATTTCTGGAGTTCCCGGTTAGAACCCGGGCTGTGGCAATATATTGTCACGATTTCTTTAAAATTTAAAAATCGTCAGGTCTGGTTGCCTCATTAATTCTAAATGAATCAGTAAGGCAATTAGAGCTGACAAATAATTGAAGATTCGATTGTTAGAGATCATTCTGAGATCGATAACACAAGGAACCGGGCGGCACTGACTCTAACCGGGTTACGAACTGCCAAAAATATTCCATCATAGAAATTTGGTCAATAACATTGTCGCTTAAGATTTATCACTGTAAAGAAACCTATGACCGCATAATGATTAATTAATTAGCCTGAATAAAGTTTAACACTTGACATTGAAAAATAGAGATCGTGAATTGATGTTGCTAGAGCCGCGATGGCATAATTGGTAATGTACCAGGCCAGAATTCTGGAGTTCCCGGTTCGGACCCGGGCTGTGGCAATATTTTTTCACGATTTCTTTAGAAATAAAAAATCGTCAGGTCTGGTTGCCTTATTAATTCTTAATGAATGAGTGCTGCGATTAGAGCTGACATATAATTAAAGATTCGATTGTTGGAGACCTTTCTGAAATCGATAACAGAGGGATCCAAACTGCGCTGACTCTAACCGGGTTACGAACTGCCAAAAATATTCCATCATCGAAATTTGGTCAATATCATTGTCCCTTAAGATTTATCACTCTAAAGAAACATATGACCGCATATTGATTAATTAATTAGACTGAATAAAGTTTAACACTTGACATTAAAAAATAGAGATCGTGAATTGATGTTTCTAGAGCCGCGGTGGCGTTATTGGTAACATACCAGGCTAGAAATCTGGAGTTCCCGGTTCGAACCCGGGCTGTGGCAATATTTTTTCACGATTTCTTTAGAATTTAAAAATCGTCAGGTCTGGTTGCCTCATTAATTCTTAATGAATGGGTGCGGCAATTAGAGCTGACAAATAATTAAAGATTCGATTGTTAGAAACCTTTCTGAGATCGATAACTCAGGGATCCAGGCGGCGCTGACTCTAACCAGGTTACGAACTGCCAAAAATATTCCATCATAGAAATTTGGTCGATAACATTGTCGCTTAAGATTTATCACCCTAAATATACATATGACCGCATAGTGATTAATTAATTAATCTGAATAAAGTTTAACACGTGACATTAAAATATAGAGATCGTGACTTGATGTTGCTAGAGCCGCGATCGCGTAATTGGTAACGTACCAGGCTAGAATTCTGGAGTTCCCGGTTCGAACCCGGGCTGTGGCAATAGTTTTCACGATTTCTGTAGAATTTAAAAATCGTTAGGTCTGGTTGCCATATTAATTCTAAATGTATCAGTGAAGCATTTAGAGCTGACAAATAATTGAAGATTCGATTGTTAGAGATCTTTCTGAGATCGATAACACAAGGAACCAGGCGGCATTGACTCCAACCGGGTTACGAACTGTCAAAACTATTCCATCATAGAAATTTGGTCAATAACATTGTCGCTTAAGATTTGGCACTCTAAGGAAACATATAACCGCATATTGATTAATTAATTAGACTGAATAAAGTTTAACACTTGACATTAAAAAATAGAGATCGCAAATTGATGTTGCTAGAGCCGCGATAGCGTAATTGGTAACGTACCAGGCTAGAATTCTGGAGTTCCCGGTTCGAACCCGGGCTGTGGCAATATTTTTTCACGATTTCTTTAGAATTAATAAATCGTCAGGTCTGGTTGCCTCATTAATTCTAAATGAATCAGTGAGGCAATTAGAGCTGACAAATTATTAAAGATTCGATTGTTAGAGACCTTTCTGAGATCGATAACACAGGGATCCAGGCGGCGCTGACTCTAACCGGGTTACGAACTGCCAAAAATATTCCATCATCGAAATTTGGTCAATAACATTGTCGCTTAAGATTTATCACTCTAAAGAAACATATGACCGCATATTGATTAATTAATTAGACTGAATAAAGTTTAACACTTGACATTAAAAAATAGAGATCGTGAATTGATGTTGCTAGAGCCGCGATGGCGTAATTGGTAATGTACCAGGCTAAAATTCTGGAGTTCCCGGTTCGAACCCGGGCTGTGGCAATAGTTTTCACGATTTCTTTAGAATTTGAAAATCGTCAGGTCTGGTTGCCACATTAATTCTAAATGTATCAGTGAAGCATTTAGAGCTGACAAATAATTGAAGATTCGATTGTTAGTTATCTTTCTGAGATCGATAACACGAGGATCCAGCCGGCACTGACTCTAACCAGATTACGAACTGCCAAGAATATTCCATCATAGAAATTTGGTCGATAACATTGTCGCTTAAGATTTATCACTCTAAAGAAACATATGACCGCATATTGATTAATTAATTAGACTGAATAAAGTTTAACACGTGACATTAAAATATAGAGATCGTGACTTGATGTTGCTAGAGCCGCGATGGCGTAATTGGTAACGTACCAGGCTAGAATTCTGGAGTTCCCGGTTCGAAGCCGGGCTGTGGCAATAGTTTTCACGATTTCTGTAGAATTTAAAAATCGTTAGGTCTGGTTGCCATATTAATTCTAAATGTATCAGTGAAGCATTTAGAGCTGACAAATAATTGAAGATTCGATTGTTAGAGATCTTTCTGAGATCGATAACACAGGGAACCAGGCGGCATTGACTCCAACCGGGTTACGAACTGCCAAAAATATTCCATCATAGAAATTTGGTCAATAACATTGTCGCTTAAGATTTATCACTCTAAAGAAACATATGACCACATATTGATTAATTAATGAATCTGAATAAAGTTTAATGCTTGACATTGAAAAATAGAGATCGTGAATTGATGTTGCTAGAGCCACGGTGGCGTAATTGGTAACGTACCAGGCTAGATTTCTGGAGTTCCCGGTTAGAAACCGGGCTGTGGCAATATATTGTCACGATTTCTTTAAAATTTAAAAATCGTCAGGTCTGGTTGCCTCATTAATTCTAAATGAATCAGTAAGGCAATTAGAGCTGACAAATAATTGAAGATTCGATTGTTAGAGATCTTTCTGAGATCGATAACACAGGGAACCGGGCGGCACTGACTCTAACCGGGTTACGAACTGCCAAAAATATTCCATCATAGAAATTTGGTCAATAACATTGTCGCTTAAGATTTATCAGTCTAAAGAAACATATGACCGCATATTGAATAATTAATTGATCTGAATAAAGTTTAAAGCTTGACATTAAAAAATAGAGATCGTGAATTGATGTTGCTAGACCCACGGTGGCGTAATTGGTAACGTACCAGGCTAGATTTCTGGAGTTCCTGGTTAGAACCCGGGCTGTGGCAATATATTTTCACGATTTATTTAGATTTTAAAAACCGTCAGGTCTGGTTGCCTCATTAATTCTTAATGAATGAGTGAAGCAATTACAGCTGACAAATAATTAAAGATCCGATTGTTAGAGACCTTTCTGAGATCGATAACACAGGGATCCAGGCAGCGCTGACTCTAACCGGGTTACGAACTGCCAAAAATATTCCATCATAGAAATTTGGTCGATAACATTGTCGCTTAAGATTTATCACTCCAAAGAAACATATGACCGCATATTGATTAATTAATTAGACTGAATAAAGTTGAACACTTGACATTAAAAAATAGAGATCGTGAATTGATGTTGCTCGAGCCGCGATGGCGTAATTGGTAACGTACCAGGCTAGAATTCTGGAGTTCCCGGTTAGAACCCGGGCTGTGGCAATATATTGTCACGATTTCTTCAAAATTTAAAAATCGTCAAGTCTGGTTGCCTCATTAATTCTAAATGAATCAGTAAGGCAATTAGAGCTGACAAATAATTGAAGATTCGATTGTTAGAGATCTTTCTAAGATCGATAACACAGGGAACCGGGCGGCACTGACTCTAACCGGGTTACGAACTGCAAAAAAATTTTCCATCATAGAAATTTGGTCAATAACATTGTCGCTTAAGATTTATCACTGTAAAGAAACATATGACCGCATAATGATTAATTAATTAGACTGAATAAAGTTTAACACTTGACATTGAAAAATAGAGATCGTGAATTGATGTTGCTCGAGCCGCGGGGGCGTAATTCGTAACGTACCAGGCCAGAATTCTGGAGTTCCCGGGTCGAACCCGGGCTGTGGCAATATTTTTTCACGATTTCTTTAGAATTTTAAATCGTCAGGTCTGGTTGCCTCATTGATTCTTAATGAATGAGTGAGGCAATTAGAGCTGACAAATAATTGAAGATTCGATTGTTAGAGACCTTTCTGAGATCGATAACACAGGGATCCAGGCGGCGCTGACTCTAACCGGGTTACGAACTGCCAAAAATATTCCATCATAGAAATTTGGTCGATAACATTGTCGCTTAAGATTTATCACTCTAAAGAAACATATGACCGCATATTGATTAATTAATTAGACTGAATAAAGTTTAACACTTGACATTAAAAAATAGAGATCGTGAATTGATGTTGCTAGAGCCGCGATGGCGTAATTGGTAATGTACCAGGCTAGAATTCTGGAGTTCCCGGTTCGGACCCGGGCTGTGGCAATATTTTTTCACGATTTCATTAGAATTAAAAAATCGTTAGGTCTGGTTGCCTTATTCATTCTTAATGAATGAGTGCTGCGATTAGAGCTGACATATGATTAAAGATTCGATTGTTAGAGACCTTTCTGAAATCGATGACACAGGGATCCAAACTGCGCTGACTCTAACCGGGTTACGAACTGCCAAAAATATTCCATCATCGAAATTTGGTCAATAACATTGTCCCTTAAGATTTATCACTCCAAAGAAACATATGACCGCATATTGATTAATTAATTAGACTGAATAAAGTTTAACACTTGACATTAAAAAATAGAGATCGTGAATTGATGTTGCTAGAGCCGCGGTGGCGTTATTGGTAACATACCAGGCTAGAAATCTGGAGTTCCCGGTTCGAACCCGGGCTGTGGCAATATTTTTTCACGATTTCTTTAGAATTTAAAAATCGTCAGGTCTGGTTGCCTCATTAATTCTTAATGAATGGGTGCGGCAATTAGAGCTGACAAATAATTAAAGATTCGATTGTTAGAAACCTTTCTGAGATCGATAACTCAGGGATCCAGGCGGCGCTGAATCTAACCGGGTTACGAACTGCCAAAAATATTCCATCATAGAAATTTGGTCGATAACATTGTCGCTTAAGATTTATCACCCTAAAGATACATATGACCGCATAGTGATTAATTAATTAATCTGAATAAAGTTTAACACGTGACATTAAAATATAGAGATCGTGAATTGATGTTGCTAGAGCCGCGATGGCGTAATTGGTAATGTACCAGGCTAGAATTCTGGAGTTCCCGGTTCGAACCCCGGCTGTGGCAATAGTTTTCACGATTTCTTTAGAATTTAAAAATCGTTAGGTCTGGTTGCTATATTAATTCTAAATGTATCAGTGAAGCATTTAGAGCTGACAAATAATTGAAGATTCGATTGTTGGTTATCTTTCTGAGATCGATAACACGAGGATCCAGGCGGCACTGACTCTAACCGGATTACGAACTGCCAAGAATATTCCATCATAGAAATTTGGTCAATAACATTGTCGCTTAAGATTTATCACTCTAAAGAAACATATGATCACATATTGATTAATCAATTAGACTGAATAAAGTTTAACACTTGACATTAAAAAATAGAGATCGTGAATTGATGTTGCTAGAGCCGCGATGACGTAATTGGTAATGTACCAGGCTAAAATTCTGGAATTCCCGGTTCGAACCCGGGCTGTGGCAATAGTTTTCTCGATTTCTTTAGAATTTGAAAATCGTCAGGTCTGGTTGCCACATTAATTCCAAATGTATCAGTGAAGCATTTAGACCTGACAAATAATTGAAGATTCGATTGTTAGTTATCTTTCTGAGATCGATAACACGAGGATCCAGGCGGCACTGTCTCTAACCGGATTACGAACTGCCACGAATATTCCATCATAGAAATTTGGTCAATAACATTGTCGCTTAAGATTTATCACTCTAAAGAAACATATGACCACATATTGATTAATTAATGAATCTGAATAAAGTTTAATGCTTGACATTGAAAAATAGAGATCGTGAATTGATGTTGCTAGAGCCACGGTGGCGTAATTGGTAACGTACCAGGCTAGAATTCTGGAGTTCCCGGGTCGAACCCGGGCTGTGGCAATATTTTTTCACGATTTCTTTAGAATTTAAAAATCGTCAGGTCTGGTTGCCACATTAATTCTAAATGTATCAGTGAAGCATTTAGAGCTGACAAATAATTGAAGATTCGATTGTTAGTTATCTTTCTGAGATCGATAACACGAGGATCCAGGCGGCACTGACTCTAACCAGATTACGAACTGCCAAGAATATTCCATCATAGAAATTTGGTCGATAACATTGTCGCTTAAGATTTATCACTCTAAAGAAACATATGACCGCATATTGATTAATTAATTAGACTGAATAAAGTTTAACACTTGACATTAAAAAATAGAGATCGTGAATTGATGTTGCTAGAGCCGCGATGGCGTAATTGGTAATGTACCAGGCTAAAATTCTGGAGTTCCCGGTTCGAACCCGGGCTGTGGCAATAGTTTTCACGATTTCTTTGGAATTTGAAAATCGTCAGGTCTGGTTGCCACATTAATTCTAAATGTATCAGTGAAGCATTTAGAGCTGACAAATAATTGAAGATTCGATTGTTAGTTATCTTTCTGAGATCGATAACACGAGGATCCAGCCGGCACTGACTCTAACCAGATTACGAACTGCCAAGAATATTCCATCATAGAAATTTGGTCGATAACATTGTCGCTTAAGATTTATCACTCTAAAGAAACATATGACCGCATATTGATTAATTAATTAGACTGAATAAAGTTTAACACGTGACATTAAAATATAGAGATCGTGACTTGATGTTGCTAGAGCCGCGATGGCGTAATTGGTAACGTACCAGGCTAGATTTCTGGAGTTCCCGGTTAGAAACCGGGCTGTGGCAATATATTGTCACGATTTCTTTAAAATTTAAAAATCGTCAGGTCTGGTTGCCTCATTAATTCTAAATGAATCAGTAAGGCAATTAGAGCTGACAAATAATTGAAGATTCGATTGTTAGAGATCTTTCTGAGATCGATAACACAGGGAACCGGGCGGCACTGACTCTAACCGGGTTACGAACTGCCAAAAATATTCCATCATAGAAATTTGGTCAATAACATTGTCGCTTAAGATTTATCAGTCTAAAGAAACATATGACCGCATATTGAATAATTAATTGATCTGAATAAAGTTTAAAGCTTGACATTAAAAAATAGAGATCGTGAATTGATGTTGCTAGAGCCGCGATGGCGTAATTGGTAATGTACCAGGCCAGAATTCTGGAGTTCCCGGTTCGGACCCGGGCTGTGGCAATATTTTTTCACGATTTCTTTAGAATTAAAAAATCGTCAGGTCTGGTTGCCTTATTAATTCTTAATGAATGAGTGCTGCGATTAGAGCTGACATATAATTAAAGATTCGATTGTTAGAGACCTTTCTGAAATCGATAACACAGGGATCCAAACTGCGCTGACTCTAACCGGGTTACGAACTGCCAAAAATATTCCATCATCGAAATTTGGTCAATAACATTGTCCCTTAAGATTTATCACTCTAAAGAAACATATGACCGCATATTGATTAATTAATTAGACTGAATAAAGTTTAACACTTGACATTAAAAAATAGAGATCGTGAATTGATGTTTCTAGAGCCGCGGTGGCGTTATTGGTAACATACCAGGCTAGAAATCTGGAGTTCCCGGTTCGAACCCGGGCTGTGGCAATATTTTTTCACGATTTCTTTAGAATTTAAAAATCGTCAGGTCTGGTTGCCTCATTAATTCTTAATGAATGGGTGCGGCAATTAGAGCTGACAAATAATTAAAGATTCGATTGTTAGAAACCTTTCTGAGATCGATAACTCAGGGATCCAGGCGGCGCTGACTCTAACCGGGTTACGAACTGCCAAAAATATTCCATCATAGAAATTTGGTCGATAACATTGTCGCTTAAGATTTATCACCCTAAAGATACATATGACCGCATAGTGATTAATTAATTAATCTGAATAAAGTTTAACACGTGACATTAAAATATAGAGATCGTGACTTGATGTTGCTAGAGCCGCGATGGCGTAATTGGTAACGTACCAGGCTAGAATTCTGGAGTTCCCGGTTCGAACCCGGCCTGTGGCAATAGTTTTCACGATTTCTGTAGAATTTAAAAATCGTTAAATCTGGTTGCCATATTAATTCTAAATGTATCAGTGAAGCATTTAGAGCTGACAAATAATTGAAGATTCGATTGTTAGAGATCTTTCTGAGATCGATAACACAGGGAACCAGGCGGCATTGACTCCAACCGGGTTACGAACTGCCAAAAATATTCCATCATAGAAATTTGGTCAATAACATTGTCGCTTAAGATTTATCACTCTAAAGAAACATATGACCACATATTGATTAATTAATGAATCTGAATAAAGTTTAATGCTTGACATTGAAAAATAGAAATCGTGAATTGATGTTGCTAGAGCCACGGTGGCGTAATTGGTAACGTACCAGGCTAGATTTCTGGAGTTCCCGGTTAGAAACCGGGCTGTGGCAATATATTGTCACGATTTCTTTAAAATTTAAAAATCGTCAGGTCTGGTTGCCTCATTAATTCTAAATGAATCAGTAAGGCAATTAGAGCTGACAAATAATTGAAGATTCGATTGTTAGAAATCTTTCTGAGATCGATAACACAGGGAACCGGGCGGCTCTGACCCTAACCGGGTTACGAACTGCCAAAAATATTCCATCATCGAAATTTGGTCAATAACATTGTCCCTTAAGATTTATCACTCTAAAGAAACATATGACCGCATGTTGATTAATTAATTAGACTGAATAAAGTTTAACACTTGACATTAAAAAATAGAGATCGTGAATTGATGTTTCTAGAGCCGCGGTGGCGTTATTGGTAACATACCAGGCTAGAAATCTGGAGTTCCCGGTTCGAACCCGGGCTGTGGCAATATTTTTTCACGATTTCTTTAGAATTTAAAAATCGTCAGGTCTGGTTGCCTCATTAATTCTTAATGAATGGGTGCGGCAATTAGAGCTGACAAATAATTAAAGATTCGATTGTTAGAAACCTTTCTGAGATCGATAACTCAGGGATCCAGGCGGCGCTGACTCTAACCGGGTTACGAACTGCCAAAAATATTCCATCATAGAAATTTGGTCGATAACATTGTCGCTTAAGATTTATCACCCTAAAGATACATATGACCGCATAGTGATTAATTAATTAATCTGAATAAAGTTTAACACGTGACATTAAAATATAGAGATCGTGACTTGATGTTGCTAGAGCCGCGATCGCGTAATTGGTAACGTACCAGGCTAGAATTCTGGAGTTCCCGGTTCGAACCCGGGCTGTGGCAATAGTTTTCACGATTTCTGTAGAATTTAAAAATCGTTAGGTCTGGTTGCCATATTAATTCTAAATGTATCAGTGAAGCATTTAGAGCTGACAAATAATTGAAGATTCGATTGTTAGCGATCTTTCTGAGATCGATAACACAGGGAACCAGGCGGCATTGACTCCAACCGGGTTACGAACTGTCAAAACTATTCCATCATAGAAATTTGGTCAATAACATTGTCGCTTAAGATTTGGCACTCTAAGGAAACATATAACCGCATATTGATTAATTAATTAGACTGAATAAAGTTTAACACTTGACATTAAAAAATAGAGATCGCAAATTGATGTTGCTAGAGCCGCGATAGCGTAATTGGTAACGTACCAGGCTAGAATTCTGGAGTTCCCGGTTCGAACCCGGGCTGTGGCAATATTTTTTCACGATTTCTTTAGAATTAATAAATCGTCAGGTCTGGTTGCCTCATTAATTCTAAATGAATCAGTGAGGCAATTAGAGCTGACAAATTATTAAAGATTCGATTGTTAGAGACCTTTCTGAGATCGATAACACAGGGATCCAGGCGGCGCTGACTCTAACCGGGTTACGAACTGCCAAAAATATTCCATCATCGAAATTTGGTCAATAACATTGTCGCTTAAGATTTATCACTCTAAAGAAACATATAACCGCATATTGATTAATTAATTAGACTAAATAAAGTTTAACACTTGACATTAAAAAATAGAGATCGTAAATTGATGTTGCTAGAGCCGCGATGGCGTAATTGGTAATGTACCAGGCTAAAATTCTGGAGTTCCCGGTTCGAACCCGGGCTGTGGCAATAGTTTTCACGATTTCTTTAGAATTTGAAAATCGTCAGGTCTGGTTGCCACATTAATTCTAAATGTATCAGTGAAGCATTTAGAGCTGACAAATAATTGAAGATTCGATTGTTAGTTATCTTTCTGAGATCGATAACACGAGGATCCAGCCGGCACTGACTCTAACCAGATTACGAACTGCCAAGAATATTCCATCATAGAAATTTGGTCGATAACATTGTCGCTTAAGATTTATCACTCTAAAGAAACATATGACCGCATATTGATTAATTAATTAGACTGAATAAAGTTTAACACGTGACATTAAAATATAGAGATCGTGACTTGATGTTGCTAGAGCCGCGATGGCGTAATTGGTAACGTACCAGGCTAGAATTCTGGAGTTCCCGGTTCGAAGCCGGGCTGTGGCAATAGTTTTCACGATTTCTGTAGAATTTAAAAATCGTTAGGTCTGGTTGCCATATTAATTCTAAATGTATCAGTGAAGCATTTAGAGCTGACAAATAATTGAAGATTCGATTGTTAGAGATCTTTCTGAGATCGATAACACAGGGAACCAGGCGGCATTGACTCCAACCGGGTTACGAACTGCCAAAAATATTCCATCATAGAAATTTGGTCAATAACATTGTCGCTTAAGATTTATCACTCTAAAGAAACATATGACCACATATTGATTAATTAATGAATCTGAATAAAGTTTAATGCTTGACATTGAAAAATAGAGATCGTGAATTGATGTTGCTAGAGCCACGGTGGCGTAATTGGTAACGTACCAGGCTAGATTTCTGGAGTTCCCGGTTAGAAACCGGGCTGTGGCAATATATTGTCACGATTTCTTTAAAATTTAAAAATCGTCAGGTCTGGTTGCCTCATTAATTCTAAATGAATCAGTAAAGCAATTAGAGCTGACAAATAATTGAAGATTCGATTGTTAGAGATCTTTCTGAGATCGATAACACAGGGAACCGGGCGGCACTGACTCCAACCGGGTTACGAACTGTCAAAACTATTCCATCATAGAAATTTGGTCAATAACATTGTCGCTTAAGATTTGGCACTCTAAGGAAACATATAACCGCATATTGATTAATTAATTAGACTGAATAATGTTTAACACTTGACATTGAAAAATAGAGATCGTGAATTGATGTTGCTAGAGCCGCGATAGCGTAATTGGTAATGTACCAGGCCAGAATTCTGGAGTTCCCGGTTCGGACCCGGGCTGTGGCAATATTTTTTCACGATTTCTTTAGAATTAAAAAATCGTCAGGTCTGGTTGCCTTATTAATTCTTAATAAATGAGTGCTGCGATTAGAGCTGACATATAATTAAAGATTCGATTGTTAGAGACCTTTCTGAAATCGATAACACAGGGATCCAAACTGCGCTGACCCTAACCGGGTTACGAACTGCCAAAAATATTCCATCATCGAAATTTGGTCAATAACATTGTCCCTTAAGATTTATCACTCTAAAGAAACATATGACCGCATATTGATTAATTAATTAGACTGAATAAAGTTTAACACTTGACATTAAAAAATAGAGATCGTGAATTGATGTTTCTAGAGCCGCGGTGGCGTTATTGGTAACATACCAGGCTAGAAATCTGGAGTTCCCGGTTCGAACCCGGGCTGTGGCAATATTTTTTCACGATTTCTTTAGAATTTAAAAATCGTCAGGTCTGGTTGCCTCATTAATTCTTAATAAATGGGTGCGGCAATTAGAGCTGACAAATAATTAAAGATTCGATTGTTAGAAACCTTTCTGAGATCGATAACTCAGGGATCCAGGCGGCGCTGACTCTAACCGGGTTACGAACTGCCAAAAATATTCCATCATAGAAATTTGGTCGATAACATTGTCGCTTAAGATTTATCACCCTAAAGATACATATGACCGCATAGTGATTAATTAATTAATCTGAATAAAGTTTAACACGTGACATTAAAATATAGAGATCGTGAATTGATGTTGCTAGAGCCGCGATGGCGTAATTGGTAATGTACCAGGCTAGAATTCTGGAGTTCCCGGTTCGAACCCGGGCTGTGGCAATAGTTTTCACGATTTCTTTAGAATTTAAAAATCGTTAGGTCTGGTTGCTATATTAATTCTAAATGTATCAGTGAAGCATTTAGAGCTGACAAATAATTGAAGATTCGATTGTTAGTTATCTTTCTGAGATCGATAACACGAGGATCCAGGCGGCACTGACTCTAACCGGATTACGAACTGCCAAGAATATTCCATCATAGAAATTTGGTCAATAACATTGTCGCTTAAGATTTATCACTCTAAAGAAACATATGATCACATATTGATTAATCAATTAGACTGAATAAAGTTTAACACTTGACATTAAAAAATAGAGATCGTGAATTGATGTTGCTAGAGCCGCGATGGCGTAATTGGTAATGTACCAGGCTAAAATTCTGGAATTCCCGGTTCGAACCCGGGCTGTGGCAATAGTTTTCTCGATTTCTTTAGAATTTGAAAATCGTCAGGTCTGGTTGCCACATTAATTCCAAATGTATCAGTGAAGCATTTAGACCTGACAAATAATTGAAGATTCGATTGTTAGTTATCTTTCTGAGATCGATAACACGAGGATCCAGGCGGCACTGTCTCTAACCGGATTACGAACTGCCACGAATATTCCATCATAGAAATTTGGTCAATAACATTGTCGCTTAAGATTTATCACTCTAAAGAAACATATGACCACATATTGATTAATTAATGAATCTGAATAAAGTTTAATGCTTGACATTGAAAAATAGAGATCGTGAATTGATGTTGCTAGAGCCACGGTGGCGTAATTGGTAACGTACCAGGCTAGAATTCTGGAGTTCCCGGGTCGAACCCGGGCTGTGGCAATATTTTTTCACGATTTCTTTAGAATTTAAAAATCGTCAGGTCTGGTTTCCTCATTGATTCTTAATGAATGAGTGAGGCAATTGGAGCTGACAAATAATTAAAGATTCGATTGTTAGAGACCTTTCTGAGATCGATAACACAGGGATCCAGGCGGCGCTGACTCTAACCGGGTTACGAACTGCCAAAAATATTCCATCATCGAAATTTGGTCAATAACATTCTCGCTTAAGATTTATCACTCTAAAGAAACATATGACCGCATATTGATTAATTAATTAGACTGAATAAAGTTTAACACTTGACATTAAAAAATAGAGATCGTGAATTGATGTTGCTAGAGCCGCGATGGCGTAATTGGTAATGTACCAGGCTAAAATTCTGGAGTTCCCGGTTCGAACCCGGGCTGTGGCAATAGTTTTCACGATTTCTTTAGAATTTGAAAATCGTCAGGTCTGGTTGCCACATTAATTCTAAATGTATCAGTGAAGCATTTAGAGCTGACAAATAATTGAAGATTCGATTGTTAGTTATCTTTCTGAGATCGATAACACGAGGATCCAGGCGGCACTGACTCTAACCAGATTACGAACTGCCAAGAATATTCCATCATAGAAATTTGGTCGATAACATTGTCGCTTAAGATTTATCACTCTAAAGAAACATATGACCGCATATTGATTAATTAATTAGACTGAATAAAGTTTAACACTTGACATTAAAAAATAGAGATCGTGAATTGATGTTGCTAGAGCCGCGATGGCGTAATTGGTAATGTACCAGGCTAAAATTCTGGAGTTCCCGGTTCGAACCCGGGCTGTGGCAATAGTTTTCACGATTTCTTTAGAATTTGAAAATCGTCAGGTCTGGTTGCCACATTAATTCTAAATGTATCAGTGAAGCATTTAGAGCTGACTAATAATTGAAGATTCGATTGTTAGTTATCTTTCTGAGATCGATAACACGAGGATCCAGGCGGCACTGTCTCTAACCGGATTACGAACTGCCACGAATATTCCATCATAGAAATTTGGTCAATAACATTGTCGCTTAAGATTTATCACTCTAAAGAAACATATGACCGCATATTGATTAATTAATTAGACTGAATAAAGTTTAACACTTGACATTAAAAAATAGAGATCGTGAATTGATGTTTCTAGAGCCGCGGTGGCGTTATTGGTAACATACCAGGCTAGAAATCTGGAGTTCCCGGTTCGAACCCGGGCTGTGGCAATATTTTTTCACGATTTCTTTAGAATTTAAAAATCGTCAGGTCTGGTTGCCTCATTAATTCTTAATGAATGGGTGCGGCAATTAGAGCTGACAAATAATTAAAGATTCGATTGTTAGAAACCTTTCTGAGATCGATAACTCAGGGATCCAGGCGGCGCTGACTCTAACCGGGTTACGAACTGCCAAAAATATTCCATCATAGAAATTTGGTCGATAACATTGTCGCTTAAGATTTATCACCCTAAAGATACATATGACCGCATAGTGATTAATTAATTAATCTGAATAAAGTTTAACACGTGACATTAAAATATAGAGATCGTGACTTGATGTCGCTAGAGCCGCGATGGCGTAATTGGTAACGTACCAGGCTAGAATTCTGGAGTTCCCGGTTCGAACCCGGGCTGTGGCAATAGTTTTCACGATTTCTGTAGAATTTAAAAATCGTCAGGTCTGGTTGCCATATTAATTCTAAATGTATCAGTGAAGCATTTAGAGCTGACAAATAATTGAAGATTCGATTGTTAGAGATCTTTCTGAGATCGATAACACAGGGAACCAGGCGGCATTGACTCCAACCGGGTTACGAACTGTCAAAACTATTCCATCATAGAAATTTGGTCAATAACATTGTCGCTTAAGATTTAGCACTCTAAGGAAACATATAACCGCATATTGATTAATTAATTAGACTGAATAAAGTTTAACACTTGACATTAAAAAATAGAGATCGCAAATTGATGTTGTTAGAGCCCTGATAGCGTAATTGGTAACGTACCAGGCTAGAATTCTGGAGTTCCCGGTTCGAACCCGGGCTGTGGCAATATTTTTTCACGATTTCTTTAGAATTAATAAATCGTCAGGTCTGGTTGACTCATTAATTCTAAATGAATCAGTGAGGCAATTAGAGCTGACAAATTATTAAAGATTCGATTGTTAGAGATCTTTCTGAGTGCGATAACACAGGGAACCGGGCAGCACTGACTCCAACCGGGTTACGAACTGCCAAAAATATTCCATCATAGAAATTTGGTCAATAACATTGTCGCTTAAGATTTGCCACTCTAAGGAAACATATGACCGCATAGTGATTAATTAATTAGACTGAATAAAGTTTAACACTTGACATTAAAAAATAGAGATCGTGAATTGATGTTGCTAGAGCCGCGATGGCGTAATTGGTAATGTACCAGGCTAAAATTCTGGAGTTCCCGGTTCGAACCCGGGCTGTGGCAATAGTTTTCACGATTTCTTTAGAATTTGAAAATCTTCAGGTCTGGTTGCCACATTAATTCTAAATGTATCAGTGAAGCATTTAGAGCTGACAAATAATTGAAGATTCGATTGTTAGTTATCTTTCTGAGATCGATAACACGAGGATCCAGGCGGCACTGACTCTAACCGGATTACGAACTGCCAAGAATATTCCATCATAGAAATTTGGTCAATAACATTGTCGCTTAAGATTTATCACTCTAAAGAAACATATAATCAAATATTGATTAATTAATTAATCTGAATAAAGTTTAATGCTTGACATTAAGAAATAGATATCGTGATTTGATGTTGCTAGAGCCGCGATGGCGTAATTGGTAACGTACCAGGCTAGAATTCTGGAGTTCCCGGTTAGAACCCGGGCTGTGGCAATATATTGTCACGATTTCTTTAACATTTAAAAATCGTCAGGTCTGGTTGCCTCATTAATTCTAAATGAATCAGTAAGGCAATTAGAGCTGACAAATAATTGAAGATTCGATTGTTAGAGAATTTTCTGAGATCGATAACACAGGGAACCGGGCGGGACTGACTCTAACCGGGTTACGAACTGCCAAAAATATTCCATCATAGAAATTTGGTCAATAACATTGTCGCTTAAGATTTATCACTGTAAAGAAACATATGACCGCATAATGATTAATTAATTAGACTGAATAAAGTTTAACACTTGACATTGAAAAATAGAGATCGTGAATTGATGTTGCTCGAGCCGCGGGGGCGTAATTCGTAACGTACCAGGCTAGAATTCTGGAGTTCCCGGGTCGAACCCGGGCTGTGGCAATACTTTTCACGATTTCTTTAGAATTTGAAAATCGTCAGGTCTGGTTGCCACATTAATTCTAAATGTATCAGTTAAGCATTTAGAGCTGACAAATAATTGAAGATTCGATTGTTAGTTATCTTTCTGAGATCGATAACACGAGGATCCAGGCGGCACTGTCTCCAACCGGATTACGAACTGCCACGAATATTCCATCATAGAAATTTGGTCAATAACATTGTCGCTTAAGCTTTATCACTCTAAAGAAACATATGACCACATATTGATTAATTAATGAATCTGAATAAAGTTTAATACTTGACATTGAAAAATAGAGATCGTGAATTGATGTTGCTAAAGCCACGGTGGCGTAATTGGTAACGTACCAGGCTAGATTTCTGGAGTTCCCGGTTAGAACCCGGGCTGTGGCAATATATTGTCACGATTTCTTTAAAATTTAAAAATCGTCAGGTCTGGTTGCCTCATTAATTCTAAATGAATCAGTAAGGCAATTAGAGCTGACAAATAATTGAAGATTCGATTGTTAGAGATCATTCTGAGATCGATAACACAAGGAACCGGGCGGCACTGACTCTAACCGGGTTACGAACTGCCAAAAATATTCCATCATAGAAATTTGGTCAATAACATTGTCGCTTAAGATTTATCACTGTAAAGAAACCTATGACCGCATAATGATTAATTAATTAGACTGAATAAAGTTTAACACTTGACATTGAAAAATAGAGATCGTGAATTGATGTTGCTAGAGCCGCGATGGCGTAATTGGTAATGTACCAGGCCAGAATTCTGGAGTTCCCGGTTCGGACCCGGGCTGTGGCAATATTTTTTCACGATTTCTTTAGAATTAAAAAATCGTCAGGTCTGGTTGCCTTATTAATTCTTAATGAATGAGTGCTGCGATTAGAGCTGACATATAATTAAAGATTCGATTGTTAGAGACCTTTCTGAAATCGATAACACAGGGATCCAAACTGCGCTGACTCTAACCGGGTTACGAACTGCCAAAAATATTCCATCATCGAAATTTGGTCAATAACATTGTCCCTTAAGATTTATCACTCTAAAGAAACATATGACCGCATATTGATTAATTAATTAGACTGAATAAAGTTTAACACTTGACATTAAAAAATAGAGATCGTGAATTGATGTTTCTAGAGCCGCGGTGGCGTTATTGGTAACATACCAGGCTAGAAATCTGGAGTTCCCGGTTCGAACCCGGGCTGTGGCAATATTTTTTCACGATTTCTTTAGAATTTAAAAATCGTCAGGTCTGGTTGCCTCATTAATTCTAAATGTATCAGTGAAGCATTTAGAGCTGACAAATAATTGAAGATTCGATTGTTAGAGATCTTTCTGAGATCGATAACACAGGGATTCAGGCGGCACTGACTCTAACCGGGTTACGAACTGCCAAAAATATTCCATCATCGAAATTTGGTCAATAACATTGTCCCTTAAGATTTATCACTCTAAAGAAACATTAGACCGCATATTGATTAATTAATTAGACTGAATAAAGTTTAACACTTGACATGTAAAAATAGACATCGTGAATTGATGTTGCTCGAGCCGCGGGGGCGTAATTCGTAACGTACCAGGCTAGAATTCTGGAGTTCCCGGTTCGAACCCGGGCTGTGGCAATATTTTTTCACGATTTCTTTAGAATTTATAAATCGTCAGGTCTGGTTGCCTCATTAATTCTTAATGAATGGGTGCGGCAATTAGAGCTGACAAATAATTAAAGATTCGATTGTTAGAAACCTTTCTGAGATCGATAACTCAGGGATCCAGGCGGCGCTGACTCTAACCGGGTTACGAACTGCCAAAAATATTCCATCATAGAAATTTGGTCGATAACATTGTCGCTTAAGATTTATCACCCTAAAGATACATATGACCGCATAGTGATTAATTAATTAATCTGAATAAAGTTTAACACGTGACATTAAAATATAGCGATCGTGACTTGATGTTGCTAGAGCCGCGATGGCGTAATTGGTAACGTACCAGGCTAGAATTCTGGAGTTCCCGGTTCGAACCCGGGCTGTGGCAATAGTTTTCACGATTTCTGTAGAATTTAAAAATCGTCAGGTCTGGTTGCCATATTAATTCTAAATGTATCAGTGAAGCATTTAGAGCTGACAAATAATTGAAGATTCGATTGTTAGAGATCTTTCTGAGATCGATAACACAGGGAACCAGGCGGCATTGACTCCAACCGGGTTACGAACTGTCAAAACTATTCCATCATAGAAATTTGGTCAATAACATTGTCGCTTAAGATTTGGCCCTCTAAGGAAACATATAACCGCATATTGATTAATTAATTAGACTGAATAAAGTTTAACACTAGACATTAAAAAATAGAGATCGTGAATTGATGTTGCTAGAGCCGCGATGGCGTAATTGGTAATGTACCGGGCTAAAATTCTGGAGTTCCCGGTTCGAACCCGGGCTGTGGCAATACTTTTCACGATTTCTTTAGAATTTGAAAATCGTCAGGTCTGGTTGCCACATTAATTCTAAATGTATCAGTTAAGCATTTAGAGCTGACAAATAATTGAAGATTCGATTGTTAGTTATCTTTCTGAGATCGATAACACGAGGATCCAGGCGGCACTGTCTCCAACCGGATTACGAACTGCCACGAATATTCCATCATAGAAATTTGGTTAATAACATTGTCGCTTAAGATTTATCACTCTAAAGAAACATATGACCACATATTGATTAATTAATGAATCTGAATAAAGTTTAATACTTGACATTGAAAAATAGAGATCGTGAATTGATGTTGCTAAAGCCACGGTGGCGTAATTGGTAACGTACCAGGCTAGATTTCTGGAGTTCCCGGTTAGAACCCGGGCTGCGGCAATATATTGTCACGATTTCTTTAAAATTTAAAAATCGTGAGGTCTGGTTGCCTCATTAATTCTAAATGAATCAGTAAGGCAATTAGAGCTGACAAATAATTGAAGATTCGATTGTTAGAGAATTTTCTGAGATCGATAACACAGGGAACCGGGCGGGACTGACTCTAACCGGGTTACGAACTGCCAAAAATATTCCATCATAGAAATTTGGTCAATAACATTGTCGCTTAAGATTTATCACTGTAAAGAAACATATGACCGCATAATGATTAATTAATTAGACTGAATAAAGTTTAACACTTGACATTGAAAAATAGAGATCGTGAATTGATGTTGCTCGAGCCGCGGGGGCGTAATTCGTAACGTACCAGGCTAGAATTCTGGAGTTCCCGGGTCGAACCCGGGCTGTGGCAATACTTTTCACGATTTCTTTAGAATTTGAAAATCGTCAGGTCTGGTTGCCACATTAATTCTAAATGTATCAGTTAAGCATTTAGAGCTGACAAATAATTGAAGATTCGATTGTTAGTTATCTTTCTGAGATCGATAACACGAGGATCCAGGCGGCACTGTCTCCAACCGGATTACGAACTGCCACGAATATTCCATCATAGAAATTTGGTCAATAACATTGTCGCTTAAGCTTTATCACTCTAAAGAAACATATGACCACATATTGATTAATTAATGAATCTGAATAAAGTTTAATACTTGACATTGAAAAATAGAGATCGTGAATTGATGTTGCTAAAGCCACGGTGGCGTAATTGGTAACGTACCAGGCTAGATTTCTGGAGTTCCCGGTTAGAACCCGGGCTGTGGCAATATATTGTCACGATTTCTTTAAAATTTAAAAATCGTCAGGTCTGGTTGCCTCATTAATTCTAAATGAATCAGTAAGGCAATTAGAGCTGACAAATAATTGAAGATTCGATTGTTAGAGATCATTCTGAGATCGATAACACAAGGAACCGGGCGGCACTGACTCTAACCGGGTTACGAACTGCCAAAAATATTCCATGATAGAAATTTGGTCAATAACATTGTCGCTTAAGATTTATCACTGTAAAGAAACCTATGACCGCATAATGATTAATTAATTAGACTGAATAAAGTTTAACACTTGACATTGAAAAATAGAGATCGTGAATTGATGTTGCTAGAGCCGCGATGGCGTAATTGGTAATGTACCAGGCCAGAATTCTGGAGTTCCCGGTTCGGACCCGGGCTGTGGCAATATTTTTTCACGATTTCTTTAGAATTAAAAAATCGTCAGGTCTGGTTGCCTTATTAATTCTTAATGAATGAGTGCTGCGATTAGAGCTGACATATAATTAAAGATTCGATTGTTAGAGACCTTTCTGAAATCGATAACACAGGGATCCAAACTGCGCTGACTCTAACCGGGTTACGAACTGCCAAAAATATTCCATCATCGAAATTTGGTCAATAACATTGTCCCTTAAGATTTATCACTCTAAAGAAACATATGACCGCATATTGATTAATTAATTAGACTGAATAAAGTTTAACACTTGACATTAAAAAATAGAGATCGTGAATTGATGTTTCTAGAGCCGCGGTGGCGTTATTGGTAACATACCAGGCTAGAAATCTGGAGTTCCCGGTTCGAACCCGGGCTGTGGCAATATTTTTTCACGATTTCTTTAGAATTTAAAAATCGTCAGGTCTGGTTGCCTCATTAATTCTAAATGTATCAGTGAAGCATTTAGAGCTGACAAATAATTGAAGATTCGATTGTTAGAGATCTTTCTGAGATCGATAACACAGGGATTCAGGCGGCACTGACTCTAACCGGGTTACGAACTGCCAAAAATATTCCATCATCGAAATTTGGTCAATAACATTGTCCCTTAAGATTTATCACTCTAAAGAAACATTAGACCGCATATTGATTAATTAATTAGACTGAATAAAGTTTAACACTTGACATGTAAAAATAGACATCGTGAATTGATGTTGCTCGAGCCGCGGGGGCGTAATTCGTAACGTACCAGGCTAGAATTCTGGAGTTCCCGGTTCGAACCCGGGCTGTGGCAATATTTTTTCACGATTTCTTTAGAATTTAAAAATCGTCAGGTCTGGTTGCCTCATTAATTCTTAATGAATGGGTGCGGCAATTAGAGCTGACAAATAATTAAAGATTCGATTGTTAGAAACCTTTCTGAGATCGATAACTCAGGGATCCAGGCGGCGCTGACTCTAACCGGGTTACGAACTGCCAAAAATATTCCATCATAGAAATTTGGTCGATAACATTGTCGCTTAAGATTTATCACCCTAAAGATACATATGACCGCATAGTGATTAATTAATTAATCTGAATAAAGTTTAACACGTGACATTAAAATATAGCGATCGTGACTTGATGTTGCTAGAGCCGCGATGGCGTAATTGGTAACGTACCAGGCTATAATTCTGGAGTTCCCGGTTCGAACCCGGGCTGTGGCAATAGTTTTCACGATTTCTGTAGAATTTAAAAATCGTCAGGTCTGGTTGCCATATTAATTCTAAATGTATCAGTGAAGCATTTAGAGCTGACAAATAATTGAAGATTCGATTGTTAGAGATCTTTCTGAGATCGATAACACAGGGAACCAGGCGGCATTGACTCCAACCGGGTTACGAACTGTCAAATCTATTCCATCATAGAAATTTGGTCAATAACATTGTCGCTTAAGATTTGGCACTCTAAGGAAACATATAACCGCATATTGATTAATTAATTAGACTGAATAAAGTTTAACACTAGACATTAAAAAATAGAGATCGTGAATTGATGTTGCTAGAGCCGCGATGGCGTAATTGGTAATGTACCGGGCTAAAATTCTGGAGTTCCCGGTTCGAACCCGGGCTGTGGCAATACTTTTCACGATTTCTTTAGAATTTGAAAATCGTCAGGTCTGGTTGCCACATTAATTCTAAATGTATCAGTTAAGCATTTAGAGCTGACAAATAATTGAAGATTCGATTGTTAGTTATCTTTCTGAGATCGATAACACGAGGATCCAGGCGGCACTGTCTCCAACCGGATTACGAACTGCCACGAATATTCCATCATAGAAATTTGGTTAATAACATTGTCGCTTAAGATTTATCACTCTAAAGAAACATATGACCACATATTGATTAATTAATGAATCTGAATAAAGTTTAATACTTGACATTGAAAAATAGAGATCGTGAATTGATGTTGCTAAAGCCACGGTGGCGTAATTGGTAACGTACCAGGCTAGATTTCTGGAGTTCCCGGTTAGAACCCGGGCTGCGGCAATATATTGTCACGATTTCTTTAAAATTTAAAAATCGTGAGGTCTGGTTGCCTCATTAATTCTAAATGAATCAGTAAGGCAATTAGAGCTGACAAATAATTGAAGATTCGATTGTTAGAGATCATTCTGAGATCGATAACACAAGGAACCGGGCGGCACTGACTCTAACCGGGTTACGAACTGCCAAAAATATTCCATCATAGAAATTTGGTCAATAACATTGTCGCTTAAGATTTATCACTGTAAAGAAACCTATGACAGCATAATGATTAATTAATTAGACTGAATAAAGTTTAACACTTGACATTGAAAAATAGAGATCGTGAATTGATGTTGCTAGAGCCGCGATGGCGTAATTGGTAATGTACCAGGCCAGAATTCTGGAGTTCCCGGTTCGGACCCAGGCTGTGGCAATATTTTTTCACGATTTCTTTAGAATTAAAAAATCGTCAGGTCTGGTTGCCTTATTAATTCTTAATGAATGAGTGCTGCGATTAGAGCTGACATATAATTAAAGATTCGATTGTTAGAGACCTTTCTGAAATCGATAACACAGGGATCCAAACTGCGCTGACTCTAACCGGGTTACGAACTGCCAAAAATATTCCATCATCGAAATTTGGTCAATAACATTGTCCCTTAAGATTTATCACTCTAAAGAAACATATGACCGCATATTGATTAATTAATTAGACTGAATAAAGTTTAACACTTGACATTAAAAAATAGAGATCGTGAATTGATGTTTCTAGAGCCGCGGTGGCGTTATTGGTAACATACCAGGCTAGAAATCTGGAGTTCCCGGTTCGAACCCGGGCTGTGGCAATATTTTTTCACGATTTCTTTAGAATTTAAAAATCGTCAGGTCTGGTTGCCTCATTAATTCTTAATGAATGAGTGCTGCAATTAGAGCTGACATATAATTAAAGATTCGATTGTTAGAGACCTTTCTGAAATCGATAACACAGGGATCCAGGCTACGCTGACTCTAACCGGGTTACGAACTGCCAAAAATATTCCATCATCGAAATTTGGTCAATAACATTGTCCCTTAAGATTTATCACTCTAAAGAAACATATGACCGCATACTGATTAATTAATTAGACTGAATAAAGTTTAACACTTGACATTAAAAAATAGAGATCGTAAATTGATGTTGCTAGAGCCGCGGGGGCGTAATTCGTAACGTACTAGGCTAGAATTCTGGCGTTCCCGGGTCGAACCCGGGCTATGGCAATATTTTTTCTCGATTTCTTTAGAATTTAAAAATCGTCAGGTCTGGTTGCCTTATTATTTCTAAATAAATGAATGAGGCAATTAGAGCTGATAAATAATTAAAGATTGGATTGTTAGACATCTTTCTGAGATCGATAACACGAGGATCTTGGCGGCACTGTCTCTAACCGGATTACGAACTGCCACGAATATTCCATCATAGAAATTTGGTCAATAACATTGTCGCTTAAGATTTATCAGTCTAAAGAAACATATGACCGCATATTTATTAATTAATTAATCTGAATAAAGTTTAAAGCTTGACATTAAAAAATAGAGATCGTGAATTGATGTTGCTAGAGCCACGGTGGCGTAATTGGTAACGTACCAGGCTAGATTTCTGGAGTTCCTGGTTAGAACCCGGGCTGTGGCTATATATTTTCACGATTTATTTAGATTTTAAAAACCGTCTGGTCTGGTTGCCTCATTAACTCTAAATAAATCAGTAAGGCAATTAGAGCTGACAAATAATTGAAGATTCGATTGTTAGAGATCTTTCTGAGATCGATAACACAGGGAACCGGGGGGCTCTGACTCTAACCGGGTTACGAACTGCCAAAAATATTCCATCATAGAAATTTGGTCAATAACATTGTCGCTTAAGATTTATCACTCTAAAGAAACATATGATCACATATTGATTAATTAATTAATCTGAATAAAGTTTAATGCTTGACATTAAGAAATAGATATCGTGATTTGACGTTGCTAGAGCCGCGATGGCGTAATTGGTAACGTACCCGGCTAGAATTCTGGAGTTCCCGGTTAGAACCCGGGCTGTGGCAATATATTGTCACGATTTCTTTAAAATTTAAAAATCGTCAGGTCTGGTTGCCTCATTAATTCTAAATGAATCAGTAAGGCAATTAGAGCTGACAAATAATTGAAGATTCGATTGTTAGAGAATTTTCTGAGATCGATAACACAGGGAACCGGGCGGCACTGACTCTAACCGGGTTACGAACTGCCAAAAATATTCCATCATAGAAATTTGGTCAATAACATTGTCGCTTAAGATTTATCACTGTAAAGAAACATATGACCGCATAATGATTAATTAATTAGACTGAATAAAGTTTAACACTTGACATGTAAAAATAGACATCGTGAATTGATGTTGCTCGAGCCGCGGGGGCGTAATTCGTAACGTACCAGGCTAGAATTCTGGAGTTCCCGGGTCGAACCCGGGCTGTGGCAATATTTTTTCACGATTTCTTTAGAATTTAAAAATCGTCAGGTCTGGTTTCCTCATTAATTCTTAATGAATGGGTGCGGCAATTAGAGCTGACAAATAATTAAAGATTCGATTGTTAGAAACCTTTCTGAGATCGATAACTCAGGGATCCAGGCGGCGCTGACTCTAACCGGGTTACGAACTGCCAAAAATATTCCATCATAGAAATTTGGTCGATAACATTGTCGCTTAAGATTTATCACCCTAAAGATACATATGACCGCATAGTGATTAATTAATTAATCTGAATAAAGTTTAACACGTGACATTAAAATATAGAGATCGTGACTTGATGTTGCTAGAGCCGCGATGGCGTAATTGGTAACGTACCAGGCTAGAATTCTGGAGTTCCCGGTTCGAACCCGGGCTGTGGCAATAGTTTTCACGATTTCTGTAGAATTTAAAAATCGTTAAATCTGGTTGCCATATTAATTCTAAATGTATCAGTGAAGCATTTAGAGCTGACAAATAATTGAAGATTCGATTGTTAGAGATCTTTCTGAGATCGATAACACAGGGAACCAGGCGGCATTGACTCCAACCGGGTTACGAACTGCCAAAAATATTCCATCATAGAAATTTGGTCAATAACATTGTCGCTTAAGATTTATCACTCTAAAGAAACATATGACCACATATTGATTAATTAATGAATCTGAATAAAGTTTAATGCTTGACATTGAAAAATAGAAATCGTGAATTGATGTTGCTAGAGCCACGGTGGCGTAATTGGTAACGTACCAGGCTAGATTTCTGGAGTTCCCGGTTAGAAACCGGGCTGTGGCAATATATTGTCACGATTTCTTTAAAATTTAAAAATCGTCAGGTCTGGTTGCCTCATTAATTCTAAATGAATCAGTAAGGCAATTAGAGCTGACAAATAATTGAAGATTCGATTGTTAGAAATCTTTCTGAGATCGATAACACAGGGAACCGGGCGGCTCTGACCCTAACCGGGTTACGAACTGCCAAAAATATTCCATCATCGAAATTTGGTCAATAACATTGTCCCTTAAGATTTATCACTCTAAAGAAACATATGACCGCATGTTGATTAATTAATTAGACTGAATAAAGTTTAACACTTGACATTAAAAAATAGAGATCGTGAATTGATGTTTCTAGAGCCGCGGTGGCGTTATTGGTAACATACCAGGCTAGAAATCTGGAGTTCCCGGTTCGAACCCGGGCTGTGGCAATATTTTTTCACGATTTCTTTAGAATTTTAAAATCGTCAGGTCTGGTTGCCTCATTAATTCTTAATGAATGGGTGCGGCAATTAGAGCTGACAAATAATTAAAGATTCGATTGTTAGAAACCTTTCTGAGATCGATAACTCAGGGATCCAGGCGGCGCTGACTCTAACCGGGTTACGAACTGCCAAAAATATTCCATCATAGAAATTTGGTCGATAACATTGTCGCTTAAGATTTATCACCCTAAAGATACATATGACCGCATAGTGATTAATTAATTAATCTGAATAAAGTTTAACACGTGACATTAAAATATAGAGATCGTGACTTGATGTTGCTAGAGCCGCGATCGCGTAATTGGTAACGTACCAGGCTAGAATTCTGGAGTTCCCGGTTCGAACCCGGGCTTCGGCAATAGTTTTCACGATTTCTGTAGAATTTAAAAATCGTTAGGTCTGGTTGCCATATTAATTCTAAATGTATCAGTGAAGCATTTAGAGCTGACAAATAATTGAAGATTCGATTGTTAGCGATCTTTCTGAGATCGATAACACAGGGAACCAGGCGGCATTGACTCCAACCGGGTTACGAACTGTCAAAACTATTCCATCATAGAAATTTGGTCAATAACATTGTCGCTTAAGATTTGGCACTCTAAGGAAACATATAACCGCATATTGATTAATTAATTAGACTGAATAAAGTTTAACACTTGACATTAAAAAATAGAGATCGCAAATTGATGTTGCTAGAGCCGCGATAGCGTAATTGGTAACGTACCAGGCTAGAATTCTGGAGTTCCCGGTTCGAACCCGGGCTGTGGCAATATTTTTTCACGATTTCTTTAGAATTAATAAATCGTCAGGTCTGGTTGCCTCATTAATTCTAAATGAATCAGTGAGGCAATTAGAGCTGACAAATTATTAAAGATTCGATTGTTAGAGACCTTTCTGAGATCGATAACACAGGGATCCAGGCGGCGCTGACTCTAACCGGGTTACGAACTGCCAAAAATATTCCATCATCGAAATTTGGTCAATAACATTGTCGCTTAAGATTTATCACTCTAAAGAAACATATAACCGCATATTGATTAATTAATTAGACTGAATAAAGTTTAACACTTGACATTAAAAAATAGAGATCGTAAATTGATGTTGCTAGAGCCGCGATGGCGTAATTGGTAATGTACCAGGCTAAAATTCTGGAGTTCCCGGTTCGAACCCGGGCTGTGGCAATAGTTTTCACGATTTCTTTAGAATTTGAAAATCGTCAGGTCTGGTTGCCACATTAATTCTAAATGTATCAGTGAAGCATTTAGAGCTGACAAATAATTGAAGATTCGATTGTTAGTTATCTTTCTGAGATCGATAACACGAGGATCCAGCCGGCACTGACTCTAACCAGATTACGAACTGCCAAGAATATTCCATCATAGAAATTTGGTCGATAACATTGTCGCTTAAGATTTATCACTCTAAAGAAACATATGACCGCATATTGATTAATTAATTAGACTGAATAAAGTTTAACACGTGACATTAAAATATAGAGATCGTGACTTGATGTTGCTAGAGCCGCGATGGCGTAATTGGTAACGTACCAGGCTAGAATTCTGGAGTTCCCGGTTCGAAGCCGGGCTGTGGCAATAGTTTTCACGATTTCTGTAGAATTTAAAAATCGTTAGGTCTGGTTGCCATATTAATTCTAAATGTATCAGTGAAGCATTTAGAGCTGACAAATAATTGAAGATTCGATTGTTAGAGATCTTTCTGAGATCGATAACACAGGGAACCAGGCGGCATTGACTCCAACCGGGTTACGAACTGCCAAAAATATTCCATCATAGAAATTTGGTCAATAACATTGTCGCTTAAGATTTATCACTCTAAAGAAACATATGACCACATATTGATTAATTAATGAATCTGAATAAAGTTTAATGCTTGACATTGAAAAATAGAGATCGTGAATTGATGTTGCTAGAGCCACGGTGGCGTAATTGGTAACGTACCAGGCTAGATTTCTGGAGTTCCCGGTTAGAAACCGGGCTGTGGCAATATATTGTCACGATTTCTTTAAAATTTAAAAATCGTCAGGTCTGGTTGCCTCATTAATTCTAAATGAATCAGTAAAGCAATTAGAGCTGACAAATAATTGAAGATTCGATTGTTAGAGATCTTTCTGAGATCGATAACACAGGGAACCGGGCGGCACTGACTCCAACCGGGTTACGAACTGTCAAAACTATTCCATCATAGAAATTTGGTCAATAACATTGTCGCTTAAGATTTGGCACTCTAAGGAAACATATAACCGCATATTGATTAATTAATTAGACTGAATAATGTTTAACACTTGACATTGAAAAATAGAGATCGTGAATTGATGTTGCTAGAGCCGCAATGGCGTAATTGGTAATGTACCAGGCCAGAATTCTGGAGTTCCCGGTTCGGACCCGGGCTGTGGCAATATTTTTTCACGATTTCTTTAGAATTAAAAAATCGTCAGGTCTGGTTGCCTTATTAATTCTTAATAAATGAGTGCTGCGATTAGAGCTGACATATAATTAAAGATTCGATTGTTAGAGACCTTTCTGAAATCGATAACACAGGGATCCAAACTGCGCTGACCCTAACCGGGTTACGAACTGCCAAAAATATTCCATCATCGAAATTTGGTCAATAACATTGTCCCTTAAGATTTATCACTCTAAAGAAACATATGACCGCATATTGATTAATTAATTAGACTGAATAAAGTTTAACACTTGACATTAAAAAATAGAGATCGTGAATTGATGTTTCTAGAGCCGCGGTGGCGTTATTGGTAACATACCAGGCTAGAAATCTGGAGTTCCCGGTTCGAACCCGGGCTGTGGCAATATTTTTTCACGATTTCTTTAGAATTTAAAAATCGTCAGGTCTGGTTGCCTCATTAATTCTTAATAAATGGGTGCGGCAATTAGAGCTGACAAATAATTAAAGATTCGATTGTTAGAAACCTTTCTGAGATCGATAACTCAGGGATCCAGGCGGCGCTGACTCTAACCGGGTTACGAACTGCCAAAAATATTCCATCATAGAAATTTGGTCGATAACATTGTCGCTTAAGATTTATCACCCTAAAGATACATATGACCGCATAGTGATTAATTAATTAATCTGAATAAAGTTTAACACGTGACATTAAAATATAGAGATCGTGAATTGATGTTGCTAGAGCCGCGATGGCGTAATTGGTAATGTACCAGGCTAGAATTCTGGAGTTCCCGGTTCGAACCCGGGCTGTGGCAATAGTTTTCACGATTTCTTTAGAATTTAAAAATCGTTAGGTCTGGTTGCTATATTAATTCTAAATGTATCAGTGAAGCATTTAGAGCTGACAAATAATTGAAGATTCGATTGTTAGTTATCTTTCTGAGATCGATAACACGAGGATCCAGGCGGCACTGACTCTAACCGGATTACGAACTGCCAAGAATATTCCATCATAGAAATTTGGTCAATAACATTGTCGCTTAAGATTTATCACTCTAAAGAAACATATGATCACATATTGATTAATCAATTAGACTGAATAAAGTTTAACACTTGACATTAAAAAATAGAGATCGTGAATTGATGTTGCTAGAGCCGCGATGGCGTAATTGGTAATGTACCAGGCTAAAATTCTGGAATTCCCGGTTCGAACCCGGGCTGTGGCAATAGTTTTCTCGATTTCTTTAGAATTTGAAAATCGTCAGGTCTGGTTGCCACATTAATTCCAAATGTATCAGTGAAGCATTTAGACCTGACAAATAATTGAAGATTCGATTGTTAGTTATCTTTCTGAGATCGATAACACGAGGATCCAGGCGGCACTGTCTCTAACCGGATTACGAACTGCCACGAATATTCCATCATAGAAATTTGGTCAATAACATTGTCGCTTAAGATTTATCACTCTAAAGAAACATATGACCACATATTGATTAATTAATGAATCTGAATAAAGTTTAATGCTTGACATTGAAAAATAGAGATCGTGAATTGATGTTGCTAGAGCCACGGTGGCGTAATTGGTAACGTACCAGGCTAGAATTCTGGAGTTCCCGGGTCGAACCCGGGCTGTGGCAATATTTTTTCACGATTTCTTTAGAATTTAAAAATCGTCAGGTCTGGTTTCCTCATTGATTCTTAATGAATGAGTGAGGCAATTGGAGCTGACAAATAATTAAAGATTCGATTGTTAGAGACCTTTCTGAGATCGATAACACAGGGATCCAGGCGGCGCTGACTCTAACCGGGTTACGAACTGCCAAAAATATTCCATCATCGAAATTTGGTCAATAACATTCTCGCTTAAGATTTATCACTCTAAAGAAACATATGACCGCATATTGATTAATTAATTAGACTGAATAAAGTTTAACACTTGACATTAAAAAATAGAGATCGTGAATTGATGTTGCTAGAGCCGCGATGGCGTAATTGGTAATGTACCAGGCTAAAATTCTGGAGTTCCCGGTTCGAACCCGGGCTGTGGCAATAGTTTTCACGATTTCTTTAGAATTTGAAAATCGTCAGGTCTGGTTGCCACATTAATTCTAAATGTATCAGTGAAGCATTTAGAGCTGACAAATAATTGAAGATTCGATTGTTAGTTATCTTTCTGCGATCGATAACACGAGGATCCAGGCGGCACTGACTCTAACCAGATTACGAACTGCCAAGAATATTCCATCATAGAAATTTGGTCGATAACATTGTCGCTTAAGATTTATCACTCTAAAGAAACATATGACCGCATATTGATTAATTAATTAGACTGAATAAAGTTTAACACTTGACATTAAAAAATAGAGATCGTGAATTGATGTTGCTAGAGCCGCGATGGCGTAATTGGTAATGTACCAGGCTAAAATTCTGGAGTTCCCGGTTCGAACCCGGGCTGTGGCAATAGTTTTCACGATTTCTTTAGAATTTGAAAATCGTCAGGTCTGGTTGCCACATTAATTCTAAATGTATCAGTGAAGCATTTAGAGCTGACTAATAATTGAAGATTCGATTGTTAGTTATCTTTCTGAGATCGATAACACGAGGATCCAGGCGGCACTGTCTCTAACCGGATTACGAACTGCCACGAATATTCCATCATAGAAATTTGGTCAATAACATTGTCGCTTAAGATTTATCACTCTAAAGAAACATATGACCACATATTGATTAATTAATGAATCTGAATAAAGTTTAATGCTTGACATTGAAAAATAGAGATCGTGAATTGATGTTGCTAGAGCCACGGTGGCGTAATTGGTAACGTACAAGGCTAGATTTCTGGAGTTCCCGGTTAGAACCCGGGCTGTGGCAATATATTGTCACGATTTCTTTAAAATTTAAAAATCGTCAGGTCTGGTTGCCTCATTAATTCTAAATGAATCAGTAAGGCAATTAGAGCTGACAAATAATTGAAGATTCGATTGTTAGAGATCATTCTGAGATCGATAACACAAGGAACCGGGCGGCACTGACTCTAACCGGGTTACGAACTACCAAAAATATTCCATCATAGAAATTTGGTCAATAACATTGTCGCTTAAGATTTATCACTGTAAAGAAACCTATGACCGCATAATGATTAATTAATTAGACTGAATAAAGTTTAACACTTGACATTGAAAAATAGAGATCGTGAATTGATGTTGCTAGAGCCGCGATGGCGTAATTGGTAATGTACCAGGCCAGAATTCTGGAGTTCCCGGTTCGGACCCGGGCTGTGGCAATATATTGTCACGATTTCTTTAAAATTTAAAAATCGTCAGGTCTGGTTGCCTCATTAATTCTAAATGAATCAGTAAGGCAATTAGAGCTGACAAATAATTGAAGATTCGATTGTTAGAGATCTTTCTGAGATCGATAACACAGGGAACCGGGCGGCACTGACTCCAACCGGGTTACGAACTGTCAAAACTATTCCATCATAGAAATTTGGTCAATAACATTGTCGCTTAAGATTTGGCACTCTAAGGAAACATATAACCGCATATTGATTAATTAATTAGACTGAATAATGTTTAACACTTGACATTGAAAAATAGAGATCGTGAATTGATGTTGCTAGAGCCGCGATGGCGTAATTGGTAATGTACCAGGCCAGAATTCTGGAGTTCCCGGTTCGGACCCGGGCTGTGGCAATATTTTTTCACGATTTCTTTAGAATTAAAAAATCGTCAGGTCTGGTTGCCTTATTAATTCTTAATAAATGAGTGCTGCGATTAGAGCTGACATATAATTAAAGATTCGATTGTTAGAGACCTTTCTGAAATCGATAACACAGGGATCCAAACTGCGCTGACCCTAACCGGGTTACGAACTGCCAAAAATATTCCATCATCGAAATTTGGTCAATAACATTGTCCCTTAAGATTTATCACTCTAAAGAAACATATGACCGCATATTGATTAATTAATTAGACTGAATAAAGTTTAACACTTGACATTAAAAAATAGAGATCGTGAATTGATGTTTCTAGAGCCGCGGTGGCGTTATTGGTAACATACCAGGCTAGAAATCTGGAGTTCCCGGTTCGAACCCGGGCTGTGGCAATATTTTTTCACGATTTCTTTAGAATTTAAAAATCGTCAGGTCTGGTTGCCTCATTAATTCTTAATAAATGGGTGCGGCAATTAGAGCTGACAAATAATTAAAGATTCGATTGTTAGAAACCTTTCTGAGATCGATAACTCAGGGATCCAGGCGGCGCTGACTCTAACCGGGTTACGAACTGCTAAAAATATTCCATCATAGAAATTTGGTCGATAACATTGTCGCTTAAGATTTATCACCCTAAAGATACATATGACCGCATAGTGATTAATTAATTAATCTGAATAAAGTTTAACACGTGACATTAAAATATAGAGATCGTGAATTGATGTTGCTAGAGCCGCGATGGCGTAATTGGTAATGTACCAGGCTAGAATTCTGGAGTTCCCGGTTCGAACCCGGGCTGTGGCAATAGTTTTCACGATTTCTTTAGAATTTAAAAATCGTTAGGTCTGGTTGCTATATTAATTCTAAATGTATCAGTGAAGCATTTAGAGCTGACAAATAATTGAAGATTCGATTGTTAGTTATCTTTCTGAGATCGATAACACGAGGATCCAGGCGGCACTGACTCTAACCGGATTACGAACTGCCAAGAATATTCCATCATAGAAATTTGGTCAATAACATTGTCGCTTAAGATTTATCACTCTAAAGAAACATATGATCACATATTGATTAATCAATTAGACTGAATAAAGTTTAACACTTGACATTAAAAAATAGAGATCGTGAATTGATGTTGCTAGAGCCGCGATGGCGTAATTGGTAATGTACCAGGCTAAAATTCTGGAATTCCCGGTTCGAACCCGGGCTGTGGCAATAGTTTTCTCGATTTCTTTAGAATTTGAAAATCGTCAGGTCTGGTTGCCACATTAATTCCAAATGTATCAGTGAAGCATTTAGACCTGACAAATAATTGAAGATTCGATTGTTAGTTATCTTTCTGAGATCGATAACACGAGGATCCAGGCGGCACTGTCTCTAACCGGATTACGAACTGCCACGAATATTCCATCATAGAAATTTGGTCAATAACATTGTCGCTTAAGATTTATCACTCTAAAGAAACATATGACCACATATTGATTAATTAATGAATCTGAATAAAGTTTAATGCTTGACATTGAAAAATAGAGATCGTGAATTGATGTTGCTAGAGCCACGGTGGCGTAATTGGTAACGTACCAGGCTAGAATTCTGGAGTTCCCGGGTCGAACCCGGGCTGTGGCAATATTTTTTCACGATTTCTTTAGAATTTAAAAATCGTCAGGTCTGGTTTCCTCATTGATTCTTAATGAATGAGTGAGGCAATTGGAGCTGACAAATAATTAAAGATTCGATTGTTAGAGACCTTTCTGAGATCGATAACACAGGGATCCAGGCGGCGCTGACTCTAACCGGGTTACGAACTGCCAAAAATATTCCATCATCGAAATTTGGTCAATAACATTCTCGCTTAAGATTTATCACTCTAAAGAAACATATGACCGCATATTGATTAATTAATTAGACTGAATAAAGTTTAACACTTGACATTAAAAAATAGAGATCGTGAATTGATGTTGCTAGAGCCGCGATGGCGTAATTGGTAATGTACCAGGCTAAAATTCTGGAGTTCCCGGTTCGAACCCGGGCTGTGGCAATAGTTTTCACGATTTCTTTAGAATTTGAAAATCGTCAGGTCTGGTTGCCACATTAATTCTAAATGTATCAGTGAAGCATTTAGAGCTGACAAATAATTGAAGATTCGATTGTTAGTTATCTTTCTGAGATCGATAACACGAGGATCCAGGCGGCACTGACTCTAACCAGATTACGAACTGCTAAGAATATTCCATCATAGAAATTTGGTCGATAACATTGTCGCTTAAGATTTATCACTCTAAAGATACATATGACCGCATATTGATTAATTAATTAGACTGAATAAAGTTTAACACTTGACATTAAAAAATAGAGATCGTGAATTGATGTTGCTAGAGCCGCGATGGCGTAATTGGTAATGTACCAGGCTAAAATTCTGGAGTTCCCGGTTCGAACCCGGGCTGTGGCAATAGTTTTCACGATTTCTTTAGAATTTGAAAATCGTCAGGTCTGGTTGCCACATTAATTCTAAATGTATCAGTGAAGCATTTAGAGCTGACAAATAATTGAAGATTCGATTGTTAGAGATCTTTCTGAGATCGATAACACAGGGAACCAGGCGGCATTGACTCCAACCGGGTTACGAACTGCCAAAAATATTCCATCATAGAAATTTGGTCAATAACATTGTCGCTTAAGATTTATCACTCTAAAGAAACATATGACCACATATTGATTAATTAATGAATCTGAATAAAGTTTAATGCTTGACATTGAAAAATAGAGATCGTGAATTGATGTTGCTAGAGCCACGGTGGCGTAATTGGTAACGTACCAGGCTAGATTTCTGGAGTTCCCGGTTAGAAACCGGGCTGTGGCAATATATTGTCACGATTTCTTTAAAATTTAAAAATCGTCAGGTCTGGTTGCCTCATTAATTCTAAATGAATCAGTAAGGCAATTAGAGCTTACAAATAATTGAAGATTCGATTGTTAGAAATCTTTCTGAGATCGATAACACAGGGAACCGGGCGGCTCTGACCCTAACCGGGTTACGAACTGCCAAAAATATTCCATCATCGAAATTTGGTCAATAACATTGTCCCTTAAGATTTATCACTCTAAAGAAACATATGACCGCATATTGATTAATTAATTAGACTGAATAAAGTTTAACACTTGACATTAAAAAATAGAGATCGTGAATTGATGTTTCTAGAGCCGCGGTGGCGTTATTGGTAACATACCAGGCTAGAAATCTGGAGTTCCCGGTTCGAACCCGGGCTGTGGCAATATTTTTTCACGATTTCTTTAGAATTTAAAAATCGTCAGGTCTGGTTGCCTCATTAATTCTTAATGAATGGGTGCGGCAATTAGAGCTGACAAATAATTAAAGATTCGATTGTTAGAAACCTTTCTGAGATCGATAACTCAGGGATCCAGGCGGCGCTGACTCTAACCGGGTTACGAACTGCCAAAAATATTCCATCATAGAAATTTGGTCGATAACATTGTCGCTTAAGATTTATCACCCTAAAGATACATATGACCGCATAGTGATTAATTAATTAATCTGAATAAAGTTTAACACGTGACATTAAAATATAGAGATCGTGACTTGATGTCGCTAGAGCCGCGATGGCGTAATTGGTAACGTACCAGGCTAGAATTCTGGAGTTCCCGGTTCGAACCCGGGCTGTGGCAATAGTTTTCACGATTTCTGTAGAATTTAAAAATCGTCAGGTCTGGTTGCCATATTAATTCTAAATGTATCAGTGAAGCATTTAGAGCTGACAAATAATTGAAGATTCGATTGTTAGAGATCTTTCTGAGATCGATAACACAGGGAACCAGGCGGCATTGACTCCAACCGGGTTACGAACTGTCAAAACTATTCCATCATAGAAATTTGGTCAATAACATTGTCGCTTAAGATTTAGCACTCTAAGGAAACATATAACCGCATATTGATTAATTAATTAGACTGAATAAAGTTTAACACTTGACATTAAAAAATAGAGATCGCAAATTGATGTTGTTAGAGCCCTGATAGCGTAATTGGTAACGTACCAGGCTAGAATTCTGGAGTTCCCGGTTCGAACCCGGGCTGTGGCAATATTTTTTCACGATTTCTTTAGAATTAATAAATCGTCAGGTCTGGTTGACTCATTAATTCTAAATGAATCAGTGAGGCAATTAGAGCTGACAAATTATTAAAGATTCGATTGTTAGAGATCTTTCTGAGTGCGATAACACAGGGAACCGGGCAGCACTGACTCCAACCGGGTTACGAACTGCCAAAAATATTCCATCATACAAATTTGGTCAATAACATTGTCGCTTAAGATTTGCCACTCTAAGGAAACATATGACCGCATAGTGATTAATTAATTAGACTGAATAAAGTTTAACACTTGACATTAAAAAATAGAGATCGTGAATTGATGTTGCTAGAGCCGCGATGGCGTAATTGGTAATGTACCAGGCTAAAATTCTGGAGTTCCCGGTTCGAACCCGGGCTGTGGCAATAGTTTTCACGATTTCTTTAGAATTTGAAAATCTTCAGGTCTGGTTGCCACATTAATTCTAAATGTATCAGTGAAGCATTTAGAGCTGACAAATAATTGAAGATTCGATTGTTAGTTATCTTTCTGAGATCGATAACACGAGGATCCAGGCGGCACTGACTCTAACCGGATTACGAACTGCCAAGAATATTCCATCATAGAAATTTGGTCAATAACATTGTCGCTTAAGATTTATCACTCTAAAGAAACATATAATCAAATATTGATTAATTAATTAATCTGAATAAAGTTTAATGCTTGACATTAAGAAATAGATATCGTGATTTGATGTTGCTAGAGCCGCGATGGCGTAATTGGTAACGTACCAGGCTAGAATTCTGGAGTTCCCGGTTAGAACCCGGGCTGTGGCAATATATTGTCACGATTTCTTTAACATTTAAAAATCGTCAGGTCTGGTTGCCTCATTAATTCTAAATGAATCAGTAAGGCAATTAGAGCTGACAAATAATTGAAGATTCGATTGTTAGAGAATTTTCTGAGATCGATAACACAGGGAACCGGGCGGGACTGACTCTAACCGGGTTACGAACTGCCAAAAATATTCCATCATAGAAATTTGGTCAATAACATTGTCGCTTAAGATTTATCACTGTAAAGAAACATATGACCGCATAATGATTAATTAATTAGACTGAATAAAGTTTAACACTTGACATTGAAAAATAGAGATCGTGAATTGATGTTGCTCGAGCCGCGGGGGCGTAATTCGTAACGTACCAGGCTAGAATTCTGGAGTTCCCGGGTCGAACCCGGGCTGTGGCAATACTTTTCACGATTTCTTTAGAATTTGAAAATCGTCAGGTCTGGTTGCCACATTAATTCTAAATGTATCAGTTAAGCATTTAGAGCTGACAAATAATTGAAGATTCGATTGTTAGTTATCTTTCTGAGATCGATAACACGAGGATCCAGGCGGCACTGTCTCCAACCGGATTACGAACTGCCACGAATATTCCATCATAGAAATTTGGTCAATAACATTGTCGCTTAAGCTTTATCACTCTAAAGAAACATATGACCACATATTGATTAATTAATGAATCTGAATAAAGTTTAATACTTGACATTGAAAAATAGAGATCGTGAATTGATGTTGCTAAAGCCACGGTGGCGTAATTGGTAACGTACCAGGCTAGATTTCTGGAGTTCCCGGTTAGAACCCGGGCTGTGGCAATATATTGTCACGATTTCTTTAAAATTTAAAAATCGTCAGGTCTGGTTGCCTCATTAATTCTAAATGAATCAGTAAGGCAATTAGAGCTGACAAATAATTGAAGATTCGATTGTTAGAGATCATTCTGAGATCGATAACACAAGGAACCGGGCGGCACTGACTCTAACCGGGTTACGAACTGCCAAAAATATTCCATCATAGAAATTTGGTCAATAACATTGTCGCTTAAGATTTATCACTGTAAAGAAACCTATGACCGCATAATGATTAATTAATTAGACTGAATAAAGTTTAACACTTGACATTGAAAAATAGAGATCGTGAATTGATGTTGCTAGAGCCGCGATGGCGTAATTGGTAATGTACCAGGCCAGAATTCTGGAGTTCCCGGTTCGGACCCGGGCTGTGGCAATATTTTTTCACGATTTCTTTAGAATTAAAAAATCGTCAGGTCTGGTTGCCTTATTAATTCTTAATGAATGAGTGCTGCGATTAGAGCTGACATATAATTAAAGATTCGATTGTTAGAGACCTTTCTGAAATCGATAACACAGGGATCCAAACTGCGCTGACTCTAACCGGGTTACGAACTGCCAAAAATATTCCATCATCGAAATTTGGTCAATAACATTGTCCCTTAAGATTTATCACTCTAAAGAAACATATGACCGCATATTGATTAATTAATTAGACTGAATAAAGTTTAACACTTGACATTAAAAAATAGAGATCGTGAATTGATGTTTCTAGAGCCGCGGTGGCGTTATTGGTAACATACCAGGCTAGAAATCTGGAGTTCCCGGTTCGAACCCGGGCTGTGGCAATATTTTTTCACGATTTCTTTAGAATTTAAAAATCGTCAGGTCTGGTTGCCTCATTAATTCTAAATGTATCAGTGAAGCATTTAGAGCTGACAAATAATTGAAGATTCGATTGTTAGAGATCTTTCTGAGATCGATAACACAGGGATTCAGGCGGCACTGACTCTAACCGGGTTACGAACTGCCAAAAATATTCCATCATCGAAATTTGGTCAATAACATTGTCCCTTAAGATTTATCACTCTAAAGAAACATTAGACCGCATATTGATTAATTAATTAGACTGAATAAAGTTTAACACTTGACATGTAAAAATAGACATCGTGAATTGATGTTGCTCGAGCCGCGGGGGCGTAATTCGTAACGTACCAGGCTAGAATTCTGGAGTTCCCGGTTCGAACCCGGGCTGTGGCAATATTTTTTCACGATTTCTTTAGAATTTAAAAATCGTCAGGTCTGGTTGCCTCATTAATTCTTAATGAATGGGTGCGGCAATTAGAGCTGACAAATAATTAAAGATTCGATTGTTAGAAACCTTTCTGAGATCGATAACTCAGGGATCCAGGCGGCGCTGACTCTAACCGGGTTACGAACTGCCAAAAATATTCCATCATAGAAATTTGGTCGATAACATTGTCGCTTAAGATTTATCACCCTAAAGATACATATGACCGCATAGTGATTAATTAATTAATCTGAATAAAGTTTAACACGTGACATTAAAATATAGCGATCGTGACTTGATGTTGCTAGAGCCGCGATGGCGTAATTGGTAACGTACCAGGCTAGAATTCTGGAGTTCCCGGTTCGAACCCGGGCTGTGGCAATAGTTTTCACGATTTCTGTAGAATTTAAAAATCGTCAGGTCTGGTTGCCATATTAATTCTAAATGTATCAGTGAAGCATTTAGAGCTGACAAATAATTGAAGATTCGATTGTTAGTTATCTTTCTGAGATCGATAACACGAGGATCCAGGCGGCACTGTCTCCAACCGGATTACGAACTGCCACGAATATTCCATCATAGAAATTTGGTTAATAACATTGTCGCTTAAGATTTATCACTCTAAAGAAACATATGACCACATATTGATTAATTAATGAATCTGAATAAAGTTTAATACTTGACATTGAAAAATAGAGATCGTGAATTGATGTTGCTAAAGCCACGGTGGCGTAATTGGTAACGTACCAGGCTAGATTTCTGGAGTTCCCGGTTAGAACCCGGGCTGCGGCAATATATTGTCACGATTTCTTTAAAATTTAAAAATCGTGAGGTCTGGTTGCCTCATTAATTCTAAATGAATCAGTAAGGCAATTAGAGCTGACAAATAATTGAAGATTCGATTGTTAGAGAATTTTCTGAGATCGATAACACAGGGAACCGGGCGGGACTGACTCTAACCGGGTTACGAACTGCCAAAAATATTCCATCATAGAAATTTGGTCAATAACATTGTCGCTTAAGATTTATCACTGTAAAGAAACATATGACCGCATAATGATTAATTAATTAGACTGAATAAAGTTTAACACTTGACATTGAAAAATAGAGATCGTGAATTGATGTTGCTCGAGCCGCGGGGGCGTAATTCGTAACGTACCAGGCTAGAATTCTGGAGTTCCCGGGTCGAACCCGGGCTGTGGCAATACTTTTCACGATTTCTTTAGAATTTGAAAATCGTCAGGTCTGGTTGCCACATTAATTCTAAATGTATCAGTTAAGCATTTAGAGCTGACAAATAATTGAAGATTCGATTGTTAGTTATCTTTCTGAGATCGATAACACGAGGATCCAGGCGGCACTGTCTCCAACCGGATTACGAACTGCCACGAATATTCCATCATAGAAATTTGGTCAATAACATTGTCGCTTAAGCTTTATCACTCTAAAGAAACATATGACCACATATTGATTAATTAATGAATCTGAATAAAGTTTAATACTTGACATTGAAAAATAGAGATCGTGAATTGATGTTGCTAAAGCCACGGTGGCGTAATTGGTAACGTACCAGGCTAGATTTCTGGAGTTCCCGGTTAGAACCCGGGCTGTGGCAATATATTGTCACGATTTCTTTAAAATTTAAAAATCGTCAGGTCTGGTTGCCTCATTAATTCTAAATGAATCAGTAAGGCAATTAGAGCTGACAAATAATTGAAGATTCGATTGTTAGAGATCATTCTGAGATCGATAACACAAGGAACCGGGCGGCACTGACTCTAACCGGGTTACGAACTGCCAAAAATATTCCATCATAGAAATTTGGTCAATAACATTGTCGCTTAAGATTTATCACTGTAAAGAAACCTATGACCGCATAATGATTAATTAATTAGACTGAATAAAGTTTAACACTTGACATTGAAAAATAGAGATCGTGAATTGATGTTGCTAGAGCCGCGATGGCGTAATTGGTAATGTACCAGGCCAGAATTCTGGAGTTCCCGGTTCGGACCCGGGCTGTGGCAATATTTTTTCACGATTTCTTTAGAATTAAAAAATCGTCAGGTCTGGTTGCCTTATTAATTCTTAATGAATGAGTGCTGCGATTAGAGCTGACATATAATTAAAGATTCGATTGTTAGAGACCTTTCTGAAATCGATAACACAGGGATCCAAACTGCGCTGACTCTAACCGGGTTACGAACTGCCAAAAATATTCCATCATCGAAATTTGGTCAATAACATTGTCCCTTAAGATTTATCACTCTAAAGAAACATATGACCGCATATTGATTAATTAATTAGACTGAATAAAGTTTAACACTTGACATTAAAAAATAGAGATCGTGAATTGATGTTTCTAGAGCCGCGGTGGCGTTATTGGTAACATACCAGGATAGAAATCTGGAGTTCCCGGTTCGAACCCGGGCTGTGGCAATATTTTTTCACGATTTCTTTAGAATTTAAAAATCGTCAGGTCTGGTTGCCTCATTAATTCTAAATGTATCAGTGAAGCATTTAGAGCTGACAAATAATTGAAGATTCGATTGTTAGAGATCTTTCTGAGATCGATAACACAGGGATTCAGGCGGCACTGACTCTAACCGGGTTACGAACTGCCAAAAATATTCCATCATCGAAATTTGGTCAATAACATTGTCCCTTAAGATTTATCACTCTAAAGAAACATTAGACCGCATATTGATTAATTAATTAGACTGAATAAAGTTTAACACTTGACATGTAAAAATAGACATCGTGAATTGATGTTGCTCGAGCCGCGGGGGCGTAATTCGTAACGTACCAGGCTAGAATTCTGGAGTTCCCGGTTCGAACCCGGGCTGTGGCAATATTTTTTCACGATTTCTTTAGAATTTAAAAATCGTCAGGTCTGGTTGCCTCATTAATTCTTAATGAATGGGTGCGGCAATTAGAGCTGACAAATAATTAAAGATTCGATTGTTAGAAACCTTTCTGAGATCGATAACTCAGGGATCCAGGCGGCGCTGACTCTAACCGGGTTACGAACTGCCAAAAATATTCCATCATAGAAATTTGGTCGATAACATTGTCGCTTAAGATTTATCACCCTAAAGATACATATGACCGCATAGTGATTAATTAATTAATCTGAATAAAGTTTAACACGTGACATTAAAATATAGCGATCGTGACTTGATGTTGCTAGAGCCGCGATGGCGTAATTGGTAACGTACCAGGCTATAATTCTGGAGTTCCCGGTTCGAACCCGGGCTGTGGCAATAGTTTTCACGATTTCTGTAGAATTTAAAAATCGTCAGGTCTGGTTGCCATATTAATTCTAAATGTATCAGTGAAGCATTTAGAGCTGACAAATAATTGAAGATTCGATTGTTAGAGATCTTTCTGAGATCGATAACACAGGGAACCAGGCGGCATTGACTCCAACCGGGTTACGAACTGTCAAATCTATTCCATCATAGAAATTTGGTCAATAACATTGTCGCTTAAGATTTGGCACTCTAAGGAAACATATAACCGCATATTGATTAATTAATTAGACTGAATAAAGTTTAACACTAGACATTAAAAAATAGAGATCGTGAATTGATGTTGCTAGAGCCGCGATGGCGTAATTGGTAATGTACCGGGCTAAAATTCTGGAGTTCCCGGTTCGAACCCGGGCTGTGGCAATACTTTTCACGATTTCTTTAGAATTTGAAAATCGTCAGGTCTGGTTGCCACATTAATTCTAAATGTATCAGTTAAGCATTTAGAGCTGACAAATAATTGAAGATTCGATTGTTAGTTATCTTTCTGAGATCGATAACACGAGGATCCAGGCGGCACTGTCTCCAACCGGATTACGAACTGCCACGAATATTCCATCATAGAAATTTGGTTAATAACATTGTCGCTTAAGATTTATCACTCTAAAGAAACATATGACCACATATTGATTAATTAATGAATCTGAATAAAGTTTAATACTTGACATTGAAAAATAGAGATCGTGAATTGATGTTGCTAAAGCCACGGTGGCGTAATTGGTAACGTACCAGGCTAGATTTCTGGAGTTCCCGGTTAGAACCCGGGCTGCGGCAATATATTGTCACGATTTCTTTAAAATTTAAAAATCGTGAGGTCTGGTTGCCTCATTAATTCTAAATGAATCAGTAAGGCAATTAGAGCTGACAAATAATTGAAGATTCGATTGTTAGAGATCATTCTGAGATCGATAACACAAGGAACCGGGCGGCACTGACTCTAACCGGGTTACGAACTGCCAAAAATATTCCATCATAGAAATTTGGTCAATAACATTGTCGCTTAAGATTTATCACTGTAAAGAAACCTATGACAGCATAATGATTAATTAATTAGACTGAATAAAGTTTAACACTTGACATTGAAAAATAGAGATCGTGAATTGATGTTGCTAGAGCCGCGATGGCGTAATTGGTAATGTACCAGGCCAGAATTCTGGAGTTCCCGGTTCGGACCCAGGCTGTGGCAATATTTTTTCACGATTTCTTTAGAATTAAAAAATCGTCAGGTCTGGTTGCCTTATTAATTCTTAATGAATGAGTGCTGCGATTAGAGCTGACATATAATTAAAGATTCGATTGTTAGAGACCTTTCTGAAATCGATAACACAGGGATCCAAACTGCGCTGACTCTAACCGGGTTACGAACTGCCAAAAATATTCCATCATCGAAATTTGGTCAATAACATTGTCCCTTAAGATTTATCACTCTAAAGAAACATATGACCGCATATTGATTAATTAATTAGACTGAATAAAGTTTAACACTTGACATTAAAAAATAGAGATCGTGAATTGATGTTTCTAGAGCCGCGGTGGCGTTATTGGTAACATACCAGGCTAGAAATCTGGAGTTCCCGGTTCGAACCCGGGCTGTGGCAATATTTTTTCACGATTTCTTTAGAATTTAAAAATCGTCAGGTCTGGTTGCCTCATTAATTCTTAATGAATGAGTGCTGCAATTAGAGCTGACATATAATTAAAGATTCGATTGTTAGAGACCTTTCTGAAATCGATAACACAGGGATCCAGGCTACGCTGACTCTAACCGGGTTACGAACTGCCAAAAATATTCCATCATCGAAATTTGGTCAATAACATTGTCCCTTAAGATTTATCACTCTAAAGAAACATATGACCGCATACTGATTAATTAATTAGACTGAATAAAGTTTAACACTTGACATTAAAAAATAGAGATCGTAAATTGATGTTGCTAGAGCCGCGGGGGCGTAATTCGTAACGTACTAGGCTAGAATTCTGGCGTTCCCGGGTCGAACCCGGGCTATGGCAATATTTTTTCTCGATTTCTTTAGAATTTAAAAATCGTCAGGTCTGGTTGCCTTATTATTTCTAAATAAATGAATGAGGCAATTAGAGCTGATAAATAATTAAAGATTGGATTGTTAGACATCTTTCTGAGATCGATAACACGAGGATCTTGGCGGCACTGTCTCTAACCGGATTACGAACTGCCACGAATATTCCATCATAGAAATTTGGTCAATAACATTGTCGCTTAAGATTTATCAGTCTAAAGAAACATATGACCGCATATTTATTAATTAATTAATCTGAATAAAGTTTAAAGCTTGACATTAAAAAATAGAGATCGTGAATTGATGTTGCTAGAGCCACGGTGGCGTAATTGGTAACGTACCAGGCTAGATTTCTGGAGTTCCTGGTTAGAACCCGGGCTGTGGCAATATATTTTCACGATTTATTTAGATTTTAAAAACCGTCTGGTCTGGTTGCCTCATTAACTCTAAATAAATCAGTAAGGCAATTAGAGCTGACAAATAATTGAAGATTCGATTGTTAGAGATCTTTCTGAGATCGATAACACAGGGAACCGGGGGGCTCTGACTCTAACCGGGTTACGAACTGCCAAAAATATTCCATCATAGAAATTTGGTCAATAACATTGTCGCTTAAGATTTATCACTCTAAAGAAACATATGATCACATATTGATTAATTAATTAATCTGAATAAAGTTTAATGCTTGACATTAAGAAATAGATATCGTGATTTGACGTTGCTAGAGCCGCGATGGCGTAATTGGTAACGTACCCGGCTAGAATTCTGGAGTTCCCGGTTAGAACCCGGGCTGTGGCAATATATTGTCACGATTTCTTTAAAATTTAAAAATCGTCAGGTCTGGTTGCCTCATTAATTCTAAATGAATCAGTAAGGCAATTAGAGCTGACAAATAATTGAAGATTCGATTGTTAGAGAATTTTCTGAGATCGATAACACAGGGAACCGGGCGGCACTGACTCTAACCGGGTTACGAACTGCCAAAAATATTCCATCATAGAAATTTGGTCAATAACATTGTCGCTTAAGATTTATCACTGTAAAGAAACATATGACCGCATAATGATTAATTAATTAGACTGAATAAAGTTTAACACTTGACATGTAAAAATAGACATCGTGAATTGATGTTGCTCGAGCCGCGGGGGCGTAATTCGTAACGTACCAGGCTAGAATTCTGGAGTTCCCGGGTCGAACCCGGGCTGTGGCAATATTTTTTCACGATTTCTTTAGAATTTAAAAATCGTCAGGTCTGGTTTCCTCATTGATTCTTAATGAATGAGTGAGGCAATTAGAGCTGACAAATAATTAAAGATTCGATTGTTAGAGACCTTTCTGAGATCGATAACACAGGGATCCAGGCAGCGCTGACTCTAACCGGGTTACGAACTGCCAAAAATTATCCATCATCGAAATTTGGTCAATAACATTGTCGCTTAAGATTTATCACTCTAAAGAAACATATGACCGCATATTGATTAATTAATTAGACTGAATAAAGTTTAACACGTGACATTAAAATATAGAGATCGTGACTTGATGTCGCTAGAGCCGCGATGGCGTAATTGGTAACGTACCAGGCTAGAATTCTGGAGTTCCCGGTTCGAACCCGGGCTGTGGCAATAGTTTTCACGATTTCTGTAGAATTTAAAAATCGTCAGGTCTGGTTGCCATATTAATTCTAAATGTATCAGTGAAGCATTTAGAGCTGACAAATAATTGAAGATTCGATTGTTAGAGATCTTTCTGAGATCGATAACACAGGGAACCAGGCGGCATTGACTCCAACCGGGTTACGAACTGTCAAAACTATTCCATCATAGAAATTTGGTCAATAACATTGTCGCTTAAGATTTAGCACTCTAAGGAAACATATAACCGCATATTGATTAATTAATTAGACTGAATAAAGTTTAACACTTGACATTAAAAAATAGAGATCGCAAATTGATGTTGTTAGAGCCCTGATAGCGTAATTGGTAACGTACCAGGCTAGAATTCTGGAGTTCCCGGTTCGAACCCGGGCTGTGGCAATATTTTTTCACGATTTCTTTAGAATTAATAAATCGTCAGGTCTGGTTGACTCATTAATTCTAAATGAATCAGTGAGGCAATTAGAGCTGACAAATTATTAAAGATTCGATTGTTAGAGATCTTTCTGAGTGCGATAACACAGGGAACCGGGCAGCACTGACTCCAACCGGGTTACGAACTGCCAAAAATATTCCATCATAGAAATTTGGTCAATAACATTGTCGCTTAAGATTTGCCACTCTAAGGAAACATATGACCGCATAGTGATTAATTAATTAGACTGAATAAAGTTTAACACTTGACATTAAAAAATAGAGATCGTGAATTGATGTTGCTAGAGCCGCGATGGCGTAATTGGTAATGTACCAGGCTAAAATTCTGGAGTTCCCGGTTCGAACCCGGGCTGTGGCAATAGTTTTCACGATTTCTTTAGAATTTGAAAATCTTCAGGTCTGGTTGCCACATTAATTCTAAATGTATCAGTGAAGCATTTAGAGCTGACAAATAATTGAAGATTCGATTGTTAGTTATCTTTCTGAGATCGATAACACGAGGATCCAGGCGGCACTGACTCTAACCGGATTACGAACTGCCAAGAATATTCCATCATAGAAATTTGGTCAATAACATTGTCGCTTAAGATTTATCACTCTAAAGAAACATATAATCACATATTGATTAATTAATTAATCTGAATAAAGTTTAATGCTTGACATTAAGAAATAGATATCGTGATTTGATGTTGCTAGAGCCGCGATGGCGTAATTGGTAACGTACCAGGCTAGAATTCTGGAGTTCCCGGTTAGAACCCGGGCTGTGGCAATATATTGTCACGATTTCTTTAACATTTAAAAATCGTCAGGTCTGGTTGCCTCATTAATTCTAAATGAATCAGTAAGGCAATTAGAGCTGACAAATAATTGAAGATTCGATTGTTAGAGAATTTTCTGAGATCGATAACACAGGGAACCGGGCGGGACTGACTCTAACCGGGTTACGAACTGCCAAAAATATTCCATCATAGAAATTTGGTCAATAACATTGTCGCTTAAGATTTATCACTGTAAAGAAACATATGACCGCATAATGATTAATTAATTAGACTGAATAAAGTTTAACACTTGACATTGAAAAATAGAGATCGTGAATTGATGTTGCTCGAGCCGCGGGGGCGTAATTCGTAACGTACCAGGCTAGAATTCTGGAGTTCCCGGGTCGAACCCGGGCTGTGGCAATACTTTTCACGATTTCTTTAGAATTTGAAAATCGTCAGGTCTGGTTGCCACATTAATTCTAAATGTATCAGTTAAGCATTTAGAGCTGACAAATAATTGAAGATTCGATTGTTAGTTATCTTTCTGAGATCGATAACACGAGGATCCAGGCGGCACTGTCTCCAACCGGATTACGAACTGCCACGAATATTCCATCATAGAAATTTGGTCAATAACATTGTCGCTTAAGATTTATCACTCTAAAGAAACATATGATCACATATTGATTAATTAATTAGACTGAATAAAGTTTAACACTTGACATTGAAAAATAGAGATCGTGAATTGATGTTGCTAGAGCCGCGATGGCGTAATTGGTAATGTACCAGGCCGGAATTCTGGAGTTCCCGGTTCGGACCCGGGCTGTGGCAATATTTTTTCACGATTTCTTTAGAATTAAAAAATCGTCAGGTCTGGTTGCCTTATTAATTCTTAATGAATGAGTGCTGCGATTAGAGCTGACATATAATTAAAGATTCGATTGTTAGAGACCTTTCTGAAATCGATAACACAGGGATCCAAACTGCGCTGACTCTAACCGGGTTACGAACTGCCAAAAATATTCCATCATCGAAATTTGGTCAATAACATTGTCGCTTAAGATTTATCACTGTAAAGAAACCTATGACCGCATAATGATTAATTAATTAGACTGAATAAAGTTTAACACTTGACATTGAAAAATAGAGATCGTGAATTGATGTTGCTAGAGCCGCGATGGCGTAATTGGTAATGTACCAGGCCGGAATTCTGGAGTTCCCGGTTCGGACCCGGGCTGTGGCAATATTTTTTCACGATTTCTTTAGAATTAAAAAATCGTCAGGTCTGGTTGCCTTATTAATTCTTAATGAATGAGTGCTGCGATTAGAGCTGACATATAATTAAAGATTCGATTGTTAGAGACCTTTCTGAAATCGATAACACAGGGATCCAAACTGCGCTGACTCTAACCGGGTTACGAACTGCCAAAAATATTCCATCATCGAAATTTGGTCAATAACATTGTCCCTTAAGATTTATCACTCTAAAGAAACATATGACCGCATATTGATTAATTAATTAGACTGAATAAAGTTTAACACTTGACATTAAAAAATAGAGATCGTGAATTGATGTTTCTAGAGCCGCGGTGGCGTTATTGGTAACATACCAGGCTAGAAATCTGGAGTTCCCGGTTCGAACCCGGGCTGTGGCAATATTTTTTCACGATTTCTTTAGAATTTAAAAATCGTCAGGTCTGGTTGCCTCATTAATTCTAAATGTATCAGTGAAGCATTTAGAGCTGACAAATAATTGAAGATTCGATTGTTAGAGATCTTTCTGAGATCGATAACACAGGGATTCAGGCGGCACTGACTCTAACCGGGTTACGAACTGCCAAAAATATTCCATCATCGAAATTTGGTCAATAACATTGTCCCTTAAGATTTATCACTCTAAAGAAACATTAGACCGCATATTGATTAATTAATTAGACTGAATAAAGTTTAACACTTGACATGTAAAAATAGACATCGTGAATTGATGTTGCTCGAGCCGCGGGGGCGTAATTCGTAACGTACCAGGCTAGAATTCTGGAGTTCCCGGTTCGAACCCGGGCTGTGGCAATATTTTTTCACGATTTCTTTAGAATTTAAAAATCGTCAGGTCTGGTTGCCTCATTAATTCTTAATGAATGGGTGCGGCAATTAGAGCTGACAAATAATTAAAGATTCGATTGTTAGAAACCTTTCTGAGATCGATAACTCAGGGATCCAGGCGGCGCTGACTCTAACCGGGTTACGAACTGCCAAAAATATTCCATCATAGAAATTTGGTCGATAACATTGTCGCTTAAGATTTATCACCCTAAAGATACATATGACCGCATAGTGATTAATTAATTAATCTGAATAAAGTTTAACACGTGACATTAAAATATAGCGATCGTGACTTGATGTTGCTAGAGCCGCGATGGCGTAATTGGTAACGTACCAGGCTAGAATTCTGGAGTTCCCGGTTCGAACCCGGGCTGTGGCAATAGTTTTCACGATTTCTGTAGAATTTAAAAATCGTCAGGTCTGGTTGCCATATTAATTCTAAATGTATCAGTGAAGCATTTAGAGCTGACAAATAATTGAAGATTCGATTGTTAGAGATCTTTCTGAGATCGATAACACAGGGAACCAGGCGGCATTGACTCCAACCGGGTTAAGAACTGTCAAAACTATTCCATCATAGAAATTTGGTCAATAACATTGTCGCTTAAGATTTGGCACTCTAAGGAAACATATAACCGCATATTGATTAATTAATTAGACTGAATAAAGTTTAACACTAGACATTAAAAAATAGAGATCGTGAATTGATGTTGCTAGAGCCGCGATGGCGTAATTGGTAATGTACCGGGCTAAAATTCTGGAGTTCCCGGTTCGAACCCGGGCTGTGGCAATATTTTTCACGATTTCTTTAGAATTTGAAAATCGTCAGGTCTGGTTGCCACATTAATTCTAAATGTATCAGTTAAGCATTTAGAGCTGACAAATAATTGAAGATTCGATTGTTAGTTATCTTTCTGAGATCGATAACACGAGGATCCAGGCGGCACTGTCTCCAACCGGATTACGAACTGCCACGAATATTCCATCATAGAAATTTGGTTAATAACATTGTCGCTTAAGATTTATCACTCTAAAGAAACATATGACCACATATTGATTAATTAATGAATCTGAATAAAGTTTAATACTTGACATTGAAAAATAGAGATCGTGAATTGATGTTGCTAAAGCCACGGTGGCGTAATTGGTAACGTACCAGGCTAGATTTCTGGAGTTCCCGGTTAGAACCCGGGCTGTGGCAATATATTGTCACGATTTCTTTAAAATTTAAAAATCGTCAGGTCTGGTTGCCTCATTAATTCTAAATGAATCAGTAAGGCAATTAGAGCTGACAAATAATTGAAGATTCGATTGTTAGAGATCATTCTGAGATCGATAACACAAGGAACCGGGCGGCACTGACTCTAACCGGGTTACGAACTGCCAAAAATATTCCATCATAGAAATTTGGTCAATAACATTGTCGCTTAAGATTTATCACTGTAAAGAAACCTATGACCGCATAATGATTAATTAATTAGACTGAATAAAGTTTAACACTTGACATTGAAAAATAGAGATCGTGAATTGATGTTGCTAGAGCCGCGATGGCGTAATTGGTAATGTACCAGGCCAGAATTCTGGAGTTCCCGGTTCGGACCCAGGCTGTGGCAATATTTTTTCACGATTTCTTTAGAATTAAAAAATCGTCAGGTCTGGTTGCCTTATTAATTCTTAATGAATGAGTGCTGCGATTAGAGCTGACATATAATTAAAGATTCGATTGTTAGAGACCTTTCTGAAATCGATAACACAGGGATCCAAACTGCGCTGACTCTAACCGGGTTACGAACTGCCAAAAATATTCCATCATCGAAATTTGGTCAATAACATTGTCCCTTAAGATTTATCACTCTAAAGAAACATATGACCGCATATTGATTAATTAATTAGACTGAATAAAGTTTAACACTTGACATTAAAAAATAGAGATCGTGAATTGATGTTTCTAGAGCCGCGGTGGCGTTATTGGTAACATACCAGGCTAGAAATCTGGAGTTCCCGGTTCGAACCCGGGCTGTGGCAATATTTTTTCACGATTTCTTTAGAATTTAAAAATCGTCAGGTCTGGTTGCCTCATTAATTCTTAATGAATGAGTGCTGCAATTAGAGCTGACATATAATTAAAGATTCGATTGTTAGAGACCTTTCTGAAATCGATAACACAGGGATCCAGGCTACGCTGACTCTAACCGGGTTACGAACTGCCAAAAATATTCCATCATCGAAATTTGGTCAATAACATTGTCCCTTAAGATTTATCACTCTAAAGAAACATATGACCGCATACTGATTAATTAATTAGACTGAATAAAGTTTAACACTTGACATTAAAAAATAGAGATCGTAAATTGATGTTGCTAAAGCCACGGTGGCGTAATTGGTAACGTACCAGGCTAGATTTCTGGAGTTCCCGGTTAGAACCCGGGCTGTGGCAATATATTGTCACGATTTCTTTAAAATTTAAAAATCGTCAGGTCTGGTTGCCTCATTAATTCTAAATGAATCAGTAAGGCAATTAGAGCTGACAAATAATTGAAGATTCGATTGTTAGAGATCATTCTGAGATCGATAACACAAGGAACCGGGCGGCACTGACTCTAACCGGGTTACGAACTGCCAAAAATATTCCATCATAGAAATTTGGTCAATAACATTGTCGCTTAAGATTTATCACTGTAAAGAAACCTATGACCGCATAATGATTAATTAATTAGACTGAATAAAGTTTAACACTTGACATTGAAAAATAGAGATCGTGAATTGATGTTGCTAGAGCCGCGATGGCGTAATTGGTAATGTACCAGGCCGGAATTCTGGAGTTCCCGGTTCGGACCCGGGCTGTGGCAATATTTTTTCACGATTTCTTTAGAATTAAAAAATCGTCAGGTCTGGTTGCCTTATTAATTCTTAATGAATGAGTGCTGCGATTAGAGCTGACATATAATTAAAGATTCGATTGTTAGAGACCTTTCTGAAATCGATAACACAGGGATCCAAACTGCGCTGACTCTAACCGGGTTACGAACTGCCAAAAATATTCCATCATCGAAATTTGGTCAATAACATTGTCCCTTAAGATTTATCACTCTAAAGAAACATATGACCGCATATTGATTAATTAATTAGACTGAATAAAGTTTAACACTTGACATTAAAAAATAGAGATCGTGAATTGATGTTTCTAGAGCCGCGGTGGCGTTATTGGTAACATACCAGGCTAGAAATCTGGAGTTCCCGGTTCGAACCCGGGCTGTGGCAATATTTTTTCACGATTTCTTTAGAATTTAAAAATCGTCAGGTCTGGTTGCCTCATTAATTCTAAATGTATCAGTGAAGCATTTAGAGCTGACAAATAATTGAAGATTCGATTGTTAGAGATCTTTCTGAGATCGATAACACAGGGATTCAGGCGGCACTGACTCTAACCGGGTTACGAACTGCCAAAAATATTCCATCATCGAAATTTGGTCAATAACATTGTCCCTTAAGATTTATCACTCTAAAGAAACATTAGACCGCATATTGATTAATTAATTAGACTGAATAAAGTTTAACACTTGACATGTAAAAATAGACATCGTGAATTGATGTTGCTCGAGCCGCGGGGGCGTAATTCGTAACGTACCAGGCTAGAATTCTGGAGTTCCCGGTTCGAACCCGGGCTGTGGCAATATTTTTTCACGATTTCTTTAGAATTTAAAAATCGTCAGGTCTGGTTGCCTCATTAATTCTTAATGAATGGGTGCGGCAATTAGAGCTGACAAATAATTAAAGATTCGATTGTTAGAAACCTTTCTGAGATCGATAACTCAGGGATCCAGGCGGCGCTGACTCTAACCGGGTTACGAACTGCCAAAAATATTCCATCATAGAAATTTGGTCGATAACATTGTCGCTTAAGATTTATCACCCTAAAGATACATATGACCGCATAGTGATTAATTAATTAATCTGAATAAAGTTTAACACGTGACATTAAAATATAGCGATCGTGACTTGATGTTGCTAGAGCCGCGATGGCGTAATTGGTAACGTACCAGGCTAGAATTCTGGAGTTCCCGGTTCGAACCCGGGCTGTGGCAATAGTTTTCACGATTTCTGTAGAATTTAAAAATCGTCAGGTCTGGTTGCCATATTAATTCTAAATGTATCAGTGAAGCATTTAGAGCTGACAAATAATTGAAGATTCGATTGTTAGAGATCTTTCTGAGATCGATAACACAGGGAACCAGGCGGCATTGACTCCAACCGGGTTAAGAACTGTCAAAACTATTCCATCATAGAAATTTGGTCAATAACATTGTCGCTTAAGATTTGGCACTCTAAGGAAACATATAACCGCATATTGATTAATTAATTAGACTGAATAAAGTTTAACACTAGACATTAAAAAATAGAGATCGTGAATTGATGTTGCTAGAGCCGCGATGGCGTAATTGGTAATGTACCGGGCTAAAATTCTGGAGTTCCCGGTTCGAACCCGGGCTGTGGCAATATTTTTCACGATTTCTTTAGAATTTGAAAATCGTCAGGTCTGGTTGCCACATTAATTCTAAATGTATCAGTTAAGCATTTAGAGCTGACAAATAATTGAAGATTCGATTGTTAGTTATCTTTCTGAGATCGATAACACGAGGATCCAGGCGGCACTGTCTCCAACCGGATTACGAACTGCCACGAATATTCCATCATAGAAATTTGGTTAATAACATTGTCGCTTAAGATTTATCACTCTAAAGAAACATATGACCACATATTGATTAATTAATGAATCTGAATAAAGTTTAATACTTGACATTGAAAAATAGAGATCGTGAATTGATGTTGCTAAAGCCACGGTGGCGTAATTGGTAACGTACCAGGCTAGATTTCTGGAGTTCCCGGTTAGAACCCGGGCTGTGGCAATATATTGTCACGATTTCTTTAAAATTTAAAAATCGTCAGGTCTGGTTGCCTCATTAATTCTAAATGAATCAGTAAGGCAATTAGAGCTGACAAATAATTGAAGATTCGATTGTTAGAGATCATTCTGAGATCGATAACACAAGGAACCGGGCGGCACTGACTCTAACCGGGTTACGAACTGCCAAAAATATTCCATCATAGAAATTTGGTCAATAACATTGTCGCTTAAGATTTATCACTGTAAAGAAACCTATGACCGCATAATGATTAATTAATTAGACTGAATAAAGTTTAACACTTGACATTGAAAAATAGAGATCGTGAATTGATGTTGCTAGAGCCGCGATGGCGTAATTGGTAATGTACCAGGCCAGAATTCTGGAGTTCCCGGTTCGGACCCAGGCTGTGGCAATATTTTTTCACGATTTCTTTAGAATTAAAAAATCGTCAGGTCTGGTTGCCTTATTAATTCTTAATGAATGAGTGCTGCGATTAGAGCTGACATATAATTAAAGATTCGATTGTTAGAGACCTTTCTGAAATCGATAACACAGGGATCCAAACTGCGCTGACTCTAACCGGGTTACGAACTGCCAAAAATATTCCATCATCGAAATTTGGTCAATAACATTGTCCCTTAAGATTTATCACTCTAAAGAAACATATGACCGCATATTGATTAATTAATTAGACTGAATAAAGTTTAACACTTGACATTAAAAAATAGAGATCGTGAATTGATGTTTCTAGAGCCGCGGTGGCGTTATTGGTAACATACCAGGCTAGAAATCTGGAGTTCCCGGTTCGAACCCGGGCTGTGGCAATATTTTTTCACGATTTCTTTAGAATTTAAAAATCGTCAGGTCTGGTTGCCTCATTAATTCTTAATGAATGAGTGCTGCAATTAGAGCTGACATATAATTAAAGATTCGATTGTTAGAGACCTTTCTGAAATCGATAACACAGGGATCCAGGCTACGCTGACTCTAACCGGGTTACGAACTGCCAAAAATATTCCATCATCGAAATTTGGTCAATAACATTGTCCCTTAAGATTTATCACTCTAAAGAAACATATGACCGCATACTGATTAATTAATTAGACTGAATAAAGTTTAACACTTGACATTAAAAAATAGAGATCGTAAATTGATGTTGCTAGAGCCGCGGGGGCGTAATTCGTAACGTACTAGGCTAGAATTCTGGAGTTCCCGGGTCGAACCCGGGCTATGGCAATATTTTTTCTCGATTTCTTTAGAATTTAAAAATCGTCAGGTCTGGTTGCCTTATTATTTCTAAATAAATGAATGAGGCAATTAGAGCTGATAAATAATTAAAGATTGGATTGTTAGACATCTTTCTGAGATCGATAACACGAGGATCTTGGCGGCACTGTCTCTAACCGGATTACGAACTGCCACGAATATTCCATCATAGAAATTTGGTCAATAACATTGTCGCTTAAGATTTATCAGTCTAAAGAAACATATGACCGCATATTTATTAATTAATTAATCTGAATAAAGTTTAAAGCTTGACATTAAAAAATAGAGATCGTGAATTGATGTTGCTAGAGCCACGGTGGCGTAATTGGTAACGTACCAGGCTAGATTTCTGGAGTTCCTGGTTAGAACCCGGGCTGTGGCAATATATTTTCACGATTTATTTAGATTTTAAAAACCGTCTGGTCTGGTTGCCTCATTAACTCTAAATAAATCAGTAAGGCAATTAGAGCTGACAAATAATTGAAGATTCGATTGTTAGAGATCTTTCTGAGATCGATAACACAGGGAACCAGGCGGCATTGACTCCAACCGGGTTACGAACTGTCAAAACTATTCCATCATAGAAATTTGGTCAATAACATTGTCGCTTAAGATTTAGCACTCTAAGGAAACATATAACCGCATATTGATTAATTAATTAGACTGAATAAAGTTTAACACTTGACATTAAAAAATAGAGATCGCAAATTGATGTTGTTAGAGCCCTGATAGCGTAATTGGTAACGTACCAGGCTAGAATTCTGGAGTTCCCGGTTCGAACCCGGGCTGTGGCAATATTTTTTCACGATTTCTTTAGAATTAATAAATCGTCAGGTCTGGTTGACTCATTAATTCTAAATGAATCAGTGAGGCAATTAGAGCTGACAAATTATTAAAGATTCGATTGTTAGAGATCTTTCTGAGTGCGATAACACAGGGAACCGGGCAGCACTGACTCCAACCGGGTTACGAACTGCCAAAAATATTCCATCATAGAAATTTGGTCAATAACATTGTCGCTTAAGATTTGCCACTCTAAGGAAACATATGACCGCATAGTGATTAATTAATTAGACTGAATAAAGTTTAACACTCGACATTAAAAAATAGACATCGTGAATTGATGTTGCTCGAGCCGCGGGGGCGTAATTCGTAACGTACCAGGCTAGAATTCTGGAGTTCCCGGTTCGAACCCGGGCTGTGGCAATATTTTTTCACGATTTCTTTAGAATTTAAAAATCGTCAGGTCTGGTTGCCTCATTAATTCTTAATGAATGGGTGCGGCAATTAGAGCTGACAAATAATTAAAGATTCGATTGTTAGAAACCTTTCTGAGATCGATAACTCAGGGATCCAGGCGGCGCTGACTCTAACCGGGTTACGAACTGCCAAAAATATTCCATCATAGAAATTTGGTCGATAACATTGTCGCTTAAGATTTATCACCCTAAAGATACATATGACCGCATAGTGATTAATTAATTAATCTGAATAAAGTTTAACACGTGACATTAAAATATAGCGATCGTGACTTGATGTTGCTAGAGCCGCGATGGCGTAATTGGTAACGTACCAGGCTAGAATTCTGGAGTTCCCGGTTCGAACCCGGGCTGTGGCAATAGTTTTCACGATTTCTGTAGAATTTAAAAATCGTCAGGTCTGGTTGCCATATTAATTCTAAATGTATCAGTGAAGCATTTAGAGCTGACAAATAATTGAAGATTCGATTGTTAGAGATCTTTCTGAGATCGATAACACAGGGAACCAGGCGGCATTGACTCCAACCGGGTTAAGAACTGTCAAAACTATTCCATCATAGAAATTTGGTCAATAACATTGTCGCTTAAGATTTGGCACTCTAAGGAAACATATAACCGCATATTGATTAATTAATTAGACTGAATAAAGTTTAACACTAGACATTAAAAAATAGAGATCGTGAATTGATGTTGCTAGAGCCGCGATGGCGTAATTGGTAATGTACCGGGCTAAAATTCTGGAGTTCCCGGTTCGAACCCGGGCTGTGGCAATATTTTTCACGATTTCTTTAGAATTTGAAAATCGTCAGGTCTGGTTGCCACATTAATTCTAAATGTATCAGTTAAGCATTTAGAGCTGACAAATAATTGAAGATTCGATTGTTAGTTATCTTTCTGAGATCGATAACACGAGGATCCAGGCGGCGCTGTCTCCAACCGGATTACGAACTGCCACGAATATTCCATCATAGAAATTTGGTTAATAACATTGTCGCTTAAGATTTATCACTCTAAAGAAACATATGACCACATATTGATTAATTAATGAATCTGAATAAAGTTTAATACTTGACATTGAAAAATAGAGATCGTGAATTGATGTTGCTAAAGCCACGGTGGCGTAATTGGTAACGTACCAGGCTAGATTTCTGGAGTTCCCGGTTAGAACCCGGGCTGTGGCAATATATTGTCACGATTTCTTTAAAATTTAAAAATCGTCAGGTCTGGTTGCCTCATTAATTCTAAATGAATCAGTAAGGCAATTAGAGCTGACAAATAATTGAAGATTCGATTGTTAGAGATCATTCTGAGATCGATAACACAAGGAACCGGGCGGCACTGACTCTAACCGGGTTACGAACTGCCAAAAATATTCCATCATAGAAATTTGGTCAATAACATTGTCGCTTAAGATTTATCACTGTAAAGAAACCTATGACCGCATAATGATTAATTAATTAGACTGAATAAAGTTTAACACTTGACATTGAAAAATAGAGATCGTGAATTGATGTTGCTAGAGCCGCGATGGCGTAATTGGTAATGTACCAGGCCAGAATTCTGGAGTTCCCGGTTCGGACCCAGGCTGTGGCAATATTTTTTCACGATTTCTTTAGAATTAAAAAATCGTCAGGTCTGGTTGCCTTATTAATTCTTAATGAATGAGTGCTGCGATTAGAGCTGACATATAATTAAAGATTCGATTGTTAGAGACCTTTCTGAAATCGATAACACAGGGATCCAAACTGCGCTGACTCTAACCGGGTTACGAACTGCCAAAAATATTCCATCATCGAAATTTGGTCAATAACATTGTCGCTTAAGATTTATCACTCTAAAGAAACATATGATCACATATTGATTAATTAATTAATCTGAATAAAGTTTAATGCTTGACATTAAGAAATAGATATCGTGATTTGACGTTGCTAGAGCCGCGATGGCGTAATTGGTAACGTACCCGGCTAGAATTCTGGAGTTCCCGGTTAGAACCCGGGCTGTGGCAATATATTGTCACGATTTCTTTAAAATTTAAAAATCGTCAGGTCTGGTTGCCTCATTAATTCTAAATGAATCAGTAAGGCAATTAGAGCTGACAAATAATTGAAGATTCGATTGTTAGAGAATTTTCTGAGATCGATAACACAGGGAACCGGGCGGCACTGACTCTAACCGGGTTACGAACTGCCAAAAATATTCCATCATAGAAATTTGGTCAATAACATTGTCGCTTAAGATTTATCACTGTAAAGAAACATATGACCGCATAATGATTAATTAATTAGACTGAATAAAGTTTAACACTTGACATGTAAAAATAGACATCGTGAATTGATGTTGCTCGAGCCGCGGGGGCGTAATTCGTAACGTACCAGGCTAGAATTCTGGAGTTCCCGGGTCGAACCCGGGCTGTGGCAATATTTTTTCACGATTTCTTTAGAATTTAAAAATCGTCAGGTCTGGTTTCCTCATTGATTCTTAATGAATGAGTGAGGCAATTAGAGCTGACAAATAATTAAAGATTCGATTGTTAGAGACCTTTCTGAGATCGATAACACAGGGATCCAGGCAGCGCTGACTCTAACCGGGTTACGAACTGCCAAAAATTATCCATCATCGAAATTTGGTCAATAACATTGTCGCTTAAGATTTATCACTCTAAAGAAACATATGACCGCATATTGATTAATTAATTAGACTGAATAAAGTTTAACACTTGACATTAAAAAATAGAGATCGTGAATTGATGTTGCTAGAGCCGCGATGGCGTAATTGGTAATGTACCAGGCTAAAATTCTGGAGTTCCCGGTTCGAACCCGGGCTGTGGCAATAGTTTTCACGATTTCTTTAGAATTTGAAAATCGTCAGGTCTGGTTGCCACATTAATTCTAAATGTATCAGTGAAGCATTTAGAGCTGACAAATAATTGAAGAATCGATTGTTAGTTATCTTTCTGAGATCGATAACACGAGGATCCAGGCGGCACTGACTCTGACCGGATTACGAACTGCCAAGAATATTCCATCATAGAAATTTGGTCGATAACATTGTCGCTTAAGATTTATCACTCTAAAGAAACATATGACCGTATATTGATTAATTAATTAGACTGAATAAAGTTTAACACTTGACATTAAAAAATAGAGATCGTGAATTGATGTTGCTAGAGCCGCGGGGGCGTAATTCGTAACGTACCAGGCTAGAATTCTGGAGTTCCCGGGTCGAACCCGGGCTATGGCAATATTTTTTCTCGATTTCTTTAGAATTTAAAAATCGTCAGGTCTGGTTGCCTTATTATTTCTAAATAAATGAATGAGGCAATTAGAGCTGATAAATAATTAAAGATTGGATTGTTAGACATCTTTCTGAGATCGATAACACGAGGATCTTGGCGGCACTGTCTCTAACCGGATTACGAACTGCCACGAATATTCCATCATAGAAATTTGGTCAATAACATTGTCGCTTAAGATTTATCAGTCTAAAGAAACATATGACCGCATATTGATTAATTAATTAATCTGAATAAAGTTTAAAGCTTGACATTAAAAAATAGAGATCGTGAATTGATGTTGCTAGAGCCACGGTGCCGTAATTGGTAACGTACCAGGCTAGATTTCTGGAGTTCCTGGTTAGAACCCGGGCTGTGGCAATATATTTTCACGATTTATTTAGATTTTAAAAACCGTCTGGTCTGGTTGCCTCATTAATTCTAAATAAATCAGTAAGGCAATTAGAGCTGACAAATAATTGAAGATTCGATTGTTAGAGATCTTTCTGAGATCGATAACACAGGGAACCGGGCGGCTCTGACTCTAACCGGGTTACGAACTGCCAAAAATATTCCATCATAGAAATTTGGTCGATAACATTGTCGCTTAAGATTTATCACTCTAAAGAAACATGAGACCGCATATTGATTAATTATTTAATATGAATGAAGTTTTACACTTGACATTAAGAAATAAAGATCGTGAATTGATGTTGCTAGAGCCGCGGTGGCGCAATTGGTAACGTACCAGGCTAGAATTCTGGAGTTCTCGGTTCGAACCCGGGCTGTGGCAATAATTTTTCACGATTTCTTTAGAATTTAAAAATCGTCAGGTCTGGTTTCCTCATTAATTCTTAATGAATGAGTGCCGCAATTACAGCTGACAAATAATGAAGGATTCGATTGTTAGAGACCTTTCTGAGATCGATAACACAGGGATCCAGGTTGCGCTGACTCTAACCGGGTTACGAACTGGCAAAAATATTCCATCATAGAAATTTGGTCAATAACATTGTCGCTCAAGATTTATCACTCTAAAGAAACATATGACGGCATAATGATTAATTAATTAGACTAAATAAAGTTTAACACTTGGCATTGAAAAATAGAGATCGTGAATTGATGTTGCTCGAGCCGCGGGGGCGTAATTCGTGACGTACCAGGCTAGAATTCTGGAGTTCCCGGGTCGAACCCGGGCTGTGGCAATATTTTTTCACGATTTCTTTATAATTTAAAAATCGTCAGGTCTGGTTGCCTCATTGATACTTAATGAATGTGTGAGGCAATTAGAGCTGACAAATAATTGAAGATTCGATTGTTAGAGAATTTTCTGAGATCGATAACACAGGGAACCGGGCGGCACTGACTCTAACCGGGTTACGAACTGCCAAAAATATTCCATCATAGAAATTTGGTCAATAACATTGTCGCTTAAGATTTATCACTGTAAAGAAACCTATGACCGCATAATGATTAATTAATTAGACTGAATAAAGTTTAACACTTGACATTGAAAAATAGAGATCGTGAATTGATGTTGCTAGAGCCGCGATGGCGTAATTGGTAATGTACCAGGCCAGAATTCTGGAGTTCCCGGTTCGGACCCAGGCTGTGGCAATATTTTTTCACGATTTCTTTAGAATTAAAAAATCGTCAGGTCTGGTTGCCTTATTAATTCTTAATGAATGAGTGCTGCGATTAGAGCTGACATATAATTAAAGATTCGATTGTTAGAGACCTTTCTGAAATCGATAACACAGGGATCCAAACTGCGCTGACTCTAACCGGGTTACGAACTGCCAAAAATATTCCATCATCGAAATTTGGTCAATAACATTGTCGCTTAAGATTTATCACTCTAAAGAAACATATGATCACATATTGATTAATTAATTAATCTGAATAAAGTTTAATGCTTGACATTAAGAAATAGATATCGTGATTTGACGTTGCTAGAGCCGCGATGGCGTAATTGGTAACGTACCCGGCTAGAATTCTGGAGTTCCCGGTTAGAACCCGGGCTGTGGCAATATATTGTCACGATTTCTTTAAAATTTAAAAATCGTCAGGTCTGGTTGCCTCATTAATTCTAAATGAATCAGTAAGGCAATTAGAGCTGACAAATAATTGAAGATTCGATTGTTAGAGAATTTTCTGAGATCGATAACACAGGGAACCGGGCGGCACTGACTCTAACCGGGTTACGAACTGCCAAAAATATTCCATCATAGAAATTTGGTCAATAACATTGTCGCTTAAGATTTATCACTGTAAAGAAACATATGACCGCATAATGATTAATTAATTAGACTGAATAAAGTTTAACACTTGACATGTAAAAATAGACATCGTGAATTGATGTTGCTCGAGCCGCGGGGGCGTAATTCGTAACGTACCAGGCTAGAATTCTGGAGTTCCCGGGTCGAACCCGGGCTGTGGCAATATTTTTTCACGATTTCTTTAGAATTTAAAAATCGTCAGGTCTGGTTTCCTCATTGATTCTTAATGAATGAGTGAGGCAATTAGAGCTGACAAATAATTAAAGATTCGATTGTTAGAGACCTTTCTGAGATCGATAACACAGGGATCCAGGCAGCGCTGACTCTAACCGGGTTACGAACTGCCAAAAATTATCCATCATCGAAATTTGGTCAATAACATTGTCGCTTAAGATTTATCACTCTAAAGAAACATATGACCGCATATTGATTAATTAATTAGACTGAATAAAGTTTAACACTTGACATTAAAAAATAGAGATCGTGAATTGATGTTGCTAGAGCCGCGATGGCGTAATTGGTAATGTACCAGGCTAAAATTCTGGAGTTCCCGGTTCGAACCCGGGCTGTGGCAATAGTTTTCACGATTTCTTTAGAATTTGAAAATCGTCAGGTCTGGTTGCCACATTAATTCTAAATGTATCAGTGAAGCATTTAGAGCTGACATATAATTAAAGATTCGATTGTTAGAGACCTTTCTGAAATCGATAACACAGGGATCCAGGCTACGCTGACTCTAACCGGGTTACGAACTGCCAAAAATATTCCATCATCGAAATTTGGTCAATAACATTGTCCCTTAAGATTTATCACTCTAAAGAAACATATGACCGCATACTGATTAATTAATTAGACTGAATAAAGTTTAACACTTGACATTAAAAAATAGAGATCGTAAATTGATGTTGCTAGAGCCGCGGGGGCGTAATTCGTAACGTACTAGGCTAGAATTCTGGAGTTCCCGGGTCGAACCCGGGCTATGGCAATATTTTTTCTCGATTTCTTTAGAATTTAAAAATCGTCAGGTCTGGTTGCCTTATTATTTCTAAATAAATGAATGAGGCAATTAGAGCTGATAAATAATTAAAGATTGGATTGTTAGACATCTTTCTGAGATCGATAACACGAGGATCTTGGCGGCACTGTCTCTAACCGGATTACGAACTGCCACGAATATTCCATCATAGAAATTTGGTCAATAACATTGTCGCTTAAGATTTATCAGTCTAAAGAAACATATGACCGCATATTTATTAATCAATTAATCTGAATAAAGTTTAAAGGTTGACATTAAAAAATAGAGATCGTGAATTGATGATGCTAGAGCCACGGTGGCGTAATTGGTAACGTACCAGGCTAGATTTCTGGAGTTCCTGGTTAGAACCCGGGCTGTGGCAATATATTTTCACGATTTATTTAGATTTTAAAAACCGTCTGGTCTGGTTGCCTCATTAACTCTAAATAAATCAGTAAGGCAATTAGAGCTGACAAATAATTGAAGATTCGATTGTTAGAGATCTTTCTGAGATCGATAACACAGGGAACCGGGGGGCTCTGACTCTAACCGGGTTACGAACTGCCAAAAATATTCCATCATAGAAATTTGGTCAATAACATTGTCGCTTAAGATTTATCACTCTAAAGAAACATATGATCACATATTGATTAATTAATCAATCTGAATAAAGTTTAATGCTTGACATTAAGAAATAGATATCGTGATTTGACGTTGCTAGAGCCGCGATGGCGTAATTGGTAACGTACCCGGCTAGAATTCTGGAGTTCCCGGTTAGAACCCGGGCTGTGGCAATATATTGTCACGATTTCTTTAAAATTTAAAAATCGTCAGGTCTGGTTGCCTCATTAATTCTAAATGAATCAGTAAGGCAATTAGAGCTGACAAATAATTAAAGATTCGATTGTTAGAGACCTTTCTGAGATCGATAACACAGGGATCCAGGCAGCGCTGACTCTAACCGGGTTACGAACTGCCAAAAATTATCCATCATCGAAATTTGGTCAATAACATTGTCGCTTAAGATTTATCACTCTAAAGAAACATATGACCGCATATTGATTAATTAATTAGACTGAATAAAGTTCAACACTTGACATTAAAAAATAGAGATCGTGAATTGATGTTGCTAGAGCCGCGATGGCGTAATTGGTAATGTACCAGGCTAAAATTCTGGAGTTCCCGGTTCGAACCCGGGCTGTGGCAATAGTTTTCACGATTTCTTTAGAATTTGAAAATCGTCAGGTCTGGTTGCCACATTAATTCTAAATGTATCAGTGAAGCATTTAGAGCTGACAAATAATTGAAGAATCGATTGTTAGTTATCTTTCTGAGATCGATAACACGAGGATCCAGGCGGCACTGACTCTGACCGGATTAGGAACTGCCAAGAATATTCCATCATAGAAATTTGGTCGATAACATTGTCGCTTAAGATTTATCACTCTAAAGAAACATATGACCGTATATTGATTAATTAATTAGACTGAATAAAGTTTAACACTTGACATTAAAAAATAGAGATCGTGAATTGATGTTGCTAGAGCCGCGGGGGCGTAATTCGTAACGTACCAGGCTAGAATTCTGGAGTTCCCGGGTCGAACCCGGGCTATGGCAATATTTTTTCTCGATTTCTTTAGAATTTAAAAATCGTCAGGTATGGTTGCCTTATTATTTCTAAATAAATGAATGAGGCAATTAGAGCTGATAAATAATTAAAGATTGGATTGTTAGACATCTTTCTGAGATCGATAACACGAGGATCTTGGCGGCACTGTCTCTAACCGGATTACGAACTGCCACGAATATTCCATCATAGAAATTTGGTCAATAACATTGTCGCTTAAGATTTATCAGTCTAAAGAAACATATGACCGCATATTGATTAATTAATTAATCTGAATAAAGTTTAAAGCTTGACATTAAAAAATAGAGATCGTGAATTGATGTTGCTAGAGCCACGGTGGCGTAATTGGTAACGTACCAGGCTAGATTTCTGGAGTTCCTGGTTAGAACCCGGGCTGTGGCAATATATTTTCACGATTTATTTAGATTTTAAAAACCGTCTGGTCTGGTTGCCTCATTAATTCTAAATAAATCAGTAAGGCAATTAGAGCTGACAAATAATTGAAGATTCGATTGTTAGAGATCTTTCTGAGATCGATAACACAGGGAACCGGGCGGCTCTGACTCTAACCGGGTTACGAACTGCCAAAAATATTCCATCATAGAAATTTGGTCGATAACATTGTCGCTTAAGATTTATCACTCTAAAGAAACATGAGACCGCATATTGATTAATTATTTAATATGAATGAAGTTTTACACTTGACATTAAGAAATAAAGATCGTGAATTGATGTTGCTAGAGCCGCGGTGGCGCAATTGGTAACGTACCAGGCTAGAATTCTGGAGTTCTCGGTTCGAACCCGGGCTGTGGCAATATTTTTTCTCGATTTCTTTAGAATTTCAAAATCGTCAGGTCTGGTTGCCTCATTGATACTTAATGAATGTGTGAGGCAATTAGAGCTGACAAATAATTGAAGATTCGATTGTTAGAGAATTTTCTGAGATCGATAACACAGGGAACCGGGCGGCACTGACTCTAACCGGGTTACGAACTGCCAAAAATATTCCATCATAGAAATTTGGTCAATAACATTGTCGCTTAAGATTTATCACTGTAAAAAAACATATGACCGCATAATGATTAATTAATTAGACTGAATAAAGTTTAACACTTGACATTGAAAAATAGAGATCGTGAATTGATGTTGCTCGAGCCGCGGGGGCGTAATTCGTAACGTACCAGGCTAGAATTCAGGAGTTCCCGGGTCGAACCCGGGCTGTGGCAATATTTTTTCACGATTTCTTTAGAATTTAAAAATCGTCAGGTCTGGTTTCCTCATTGATTCTTAATGAATGAGTGAGGCAATTAGAGCTGACAAATAATTAAAGATTCGATTGTTAGAGACCTTTCTGAGATCGATAACACAGGGATCCATGCGGCGCTGACTCTAACCGGGTTACGAACTGCCAAAAATATTCCATCATAGAAATTTGGTTGATAACATTGTCGCTTAAGTTTTATCACTCTAAAGAAACATATGACCGCATATTGATTAATTAATTAGACTGAATAAAGTTTAACACTTGACATTAAAAAATAGAGATCGTGAATTGATGTTGCTAGAGACGCGGGGGCGTAATTCGTAACGTACCAGGCTAGAATTCTGGAGTTCCCGGGTCGAACCCGGGCTATGGCAATATTTTTTCTCGATTTCTTTAGAATTTAAAAATCGTCAGGTCTCGTTGCCTTATTATTTCTAAATGAATGAATGAGGCAATTAGAGCTGACAAATAATTAAAGATTGGATTGTAAGACATCTTTCTGAGATCGATAACACGAGGATCCAGGCGGCACTGTGTCTAACCGGATCACGAACTGCCACGAATATTCCATCATAGAAATTGGGTCAATACCATTGTCGCTTAAGATTTATCACTCTAAAGGAACATATGACCGCATATTGATAAATTAATTAATCTAAATAAAGTTTAAAGCTTGACATTAAAAAATAGAGATCGTGAATTGATGTTGCTAGAGCCGCGGTGGCGTAATTGGTAACGTACCAGGCTAGATTTCTGGAGTTCCCGGTTAGAACCCGGGCTGTGGCAATATATTTTCACGATTTATTTAGATTTTAAAAACCGTCAGGTCTGGTTGCCTCATTAATTCTTAATGAATAAGTGAAGCAATTACAGCTGACAAATAATTAAAGATTCGATTGTTAGAGACCTTTCTGAGATCGATAACACAGGGATCCAGGCGGCGCTGACTCTAACCGGGTTACGAACTGCCAAAAATATTCCATCATAGAAATTTGGTCGATAACATTGTCGCTTAAGATTTATCACTCTAAAGAAACATATGACCGCATATTGATTAATTAATTAGACTGAATAAAGTTTAACACTTGACATTAAAAAATAGAGATCGTGAATTGATGTTGCTAGAGCCGCGATGGCGTAATTGGTAATGTACCAGGCTAAAATTCTGGAGTTCCCGGTTCGAACCCGGGCTGTGGCAATAGTTTTCACGATTTCTTTAGAATTTGAAAATCGTCAGGTCTGGTTGCCACATTAATTCTAAATGTATCAGTGAAGCATTTAGAGCTGACAAATAATTGAAGATTCGATTGTTAGTTATCTTTATGAGATCGATAACACGAGGATCCAGGCGGCACTGACTCTAACCGGATTACGAACTGCCAAGAATATTCCATCATAGAAATTTGGTCGATAACATTGTCGCTTAAGATTTATCACCCTAAAGAAACATATGACCGCATATTGATTAATTAATTAGACTGAATAAAGTTTAACACTTGACATTAAAAAATAGAGATCGTGAATTGATGTTGCTAGAGCCGCGATGGCGTAATTGGTAATGTACCAGGCTAAAATTCTGGAGTTCCCGGTTCGAACCCGGGCTGTGGCAATAGTTTTCACGATTTCTTTAGAATTTGAAAATCGTCAGGTCTGGTTGCCACATTAATTCTAAATGTATCAGTGAAGCATTTAGAGCTGACATATAATTGAAGATTCGATTGTTAGTTATCTTTCTGAGATCGATAACACGAGGATCTGGAACTGCCACGAATATTCCATCATAGAAATTTGGTCAATAACATTGTCGCTTAAGATTTATCACTCTAAATAAACATATGACCACATATTGATTAATTAATGAATCTGAATAAAGTTTAATGCTTGACATTGAAAAATAGAGATCGTGAATTGATGTTGCTAGAGCCACGGTGGCGTAATTGGTAACGTACCAGGCTAGATTTCTGGAGTTCCCGGTTATAACCCGGGCTGTGGCAATATATTGTCACGATTTCTTTAAAATTTAAAAATCGTCAGGTCTAGTTGCCTAATTAATTCTAAATGAATCAGTAAGGCAATTAGAGCTGACAAATAATTGAAGATTCGATTGTTAGAGATCTTTCTGAGATCGATAACACAGGGAACCGGGCGGCACTGACTCTAACCGGGTTACGAACTGCCAAAAATATTCCATCATAGAAATTTGGTCAATAACATTGTCGCTTAAGATTTATCAGTCTAAAGAAACATATGACCGCATATTGAATAATTAATTGATCTGAATAAAGTTTAAAGCTTGACATTAAAAAATAGAGATCGTGAATTGATGTTGCTAGAGCCACGGTGGCGTAATTGGTAACGTACCAGGCTAGATTTCTGGAGTTCCTGGTTAGAACCCGGGCTGTGGCAATATATTGTCACGATTTCTTCAAAATTTAAAAATCGTCAAGTCTGGTTGCCTCATTAATTCTAAATGAATCAGTAAGGCAATTAGAGCTGACAAATAATTGAAGATTCGATTGTTAGAGATCTTTCTAAGATCGATAACACAGGGAACCGGGCGGCACTGACTCTAACCGGGTTACGAACTGCAAAAAAATTTTCCATCATAGAAATTTGGTCAATAACATTGTCGCTTAAGATTTATCACTGTAAAGAAACATATGACCGCATAATGATTAATTAATTGGACTGAATAAAGTTTAACACTTGACATTGAAAAATAGAGATCGTGAATTGATGTTGCTCGAGCCGCAGGGGCGTAATTCGTAACGTACCAGGCTAGAATTCTGGAGTTCCCGGGTCGAACCCGGGCTGTGGCAATGATTTTTCACGATTTCTTTAGAATTTTAAAATCGTCAGGTCTGGTTGCCTCATTGATTCTTAATGAATGAGTGAGGCAATTAGAGCTGACAAATAATTGAAGATTCGATGGTTAGAGACCTTTCTGAGATCGATAACACAGGGATCCAGGCGGCGCTGACTCTAACCGGGTTACGAACTGCCAAAAATATTCCATCATAGAAATTTGGTCGATAACATTGTCGCTTAAGATTTATCACTCTAAAGAAACATATGACCGCATATTGATTATCTAATTAGACTGAATAAAGTTTAACACTTGACATTAAAAAATAGAGATCGTGAATTGATGTTGCTAGAGCCGCGATGGCGTAATTGGTAATGTACCAGGCTAGAATTCTGGAGTTCCCCGTTCGGACCCGGGCTGTGGCAATATTTTTTCACGATTTCTTTAGAATTAAAAAATCGTCAGGTCTGGTTGCCTTATTCATTCTTAATGAATGAGTGCTGCGATTAGAGCTGACATATAATTAAAGATTCGATTGTTAGAGATCTTTCTGAAATCGATAACACAGGGAACCAGGCGGCATTGACTCCAACCGGGTGACGAACTGTCAAAACTATTCCATCATAGAAATTTGGTCAATAACATTGTCGCTTAAGATTTGGCACTCTAAGGAAACATATAACCGCATATTGATTAATTAATTAGACTGAATAAAGTTTAACACTTGACATTAAAAAATAGAGATCGCAAATTGATGTTGTTAGAGCCCTGATAGCGTAATTGGTAACGTAGCAGGCTAGAATTCTGGAGTTCCCGGTTCGAACCCGGGCTGTGGCAATATTTTTTCACGATTTCTTTAGAATTAATAAATCGTCAGGTCTGGTCGACTCATTAATTCTAAATGAATCAGTGAGGCAATTAGAGCTGACAAATTATTAAAGATTCGATTGTTAGAGATCTTTCTGAGTGCGATAACACACGGAACCGGGCGGCACTGACTCCAACCGGGTTACGAACTGCCAAAAATATTCCATCATAGAAATTTGGTCAATAACATTGTCGCTTAAGATTTGCCACTCTAAGGAAACATATGACCGCATAGTGATTAATTAATTAGACTGAATAAAGTTTAACACTTGACATTAAAAAATAGAGATCGTGAATTGATGTTGCTAGAGCCGCGATGGCGTAATTGGTAATGTACCAGGCTAAAATTCTGGAGTTCCCGGTTCGAACCCGGGCTGTGGCAATAGTTTTCACGATTTCTTTAGAATTTGAAAATCTTCAGGTCTGGTTGCCACATTAATTCTAAATGTATCAGTGAAGCATTTAGAGCTGACAAATAATTGAAGATTCGATTGTTAGTTATCTTTCTGAGATCGATAACACGAGGATCCAGGCGGCACTGACTCTAACCGGATTACGAACTGCCAAGAATATTCCATCATAGAAATTTGGTCAATAACATTGTCGCTTAAGATTTGCCACTCTAAGGAAACATATGACCGCATAGTGATTAATTAATTAGACTGAATAAAGTTTAACACTTGACATTAAAAAATAGAGATCGTGAATTGATGTTGCTAGAGCCGCGATGGCGTAATTGGTAATGTACCAGGCTAAAATTCTGGAGTTCCCGGTTCGAACCCGGGCTGTGGCAATAGTTTTCACGATTTCTTTAGAATTTGAAAATCTTCAGGTCTGGTTGCCACATTAATTCTAAATGTATCAGTGAAGCATTTAGAGCTGACAAATAATTGAAGATTCGATTGTTAGTTATCTTTCTGAGATCGATAACACGAGGATCCAGGCGGCACTGACTCTAACCGGATTACGAACTGCCAAGAATATTCCATCATGGAAATTTGGTCAATAACATTGTCGCTTAAGATTTATCACTCTAAAGAAACATATAATCACATATTGATTAATTAATTAATCTGAATAAAGTTTAATGCTTGACATTAAGAAATAGATATCGTGATTTGATGTTGCTAGAGCCGCGATGGCGTAATTGGTAACGTACCAGGCTAGAATTCTGGAGTTCCCGGTTAGAACCCGGGCTGTGGCAATATATTGTCACGATTTCTTTAACATTTAAAAATCGTCAGGTCTGGTTGCCTCATTAATTCTAAATGAATCAGTAAGGCAATTAGAGCTGACAAATAATTGAAGATTCGATTGTTAGAGAATTTTCTGAGATCGATAACACAGGGAACCGGGCGGGACTGACTCTAACCGGGCTACGAACTGCCAAAAATATTCCATCATAGAAATTTGGTCAATAACATTGTCGCTTAAGATTTATCACTGTAAAGAAACATATGACCGCATAATGATTAATTAATTAGACTGAATAAAGTTTAACACTTGACATTGAAAAATAGAGATCGTGAATTGATGTTGCTCGAGCCGCGGGGGCGTAATTCGTAACGTACCAGGCTAGAATTCTGGAGTTCCCGGGTCGAACCCGGGCTGTGGCAATATTTTTTCACGATTTCTTAAGAATTTAAAAATCGTCAGGTCTGGTTTCCTCATTGATTCTCAATAAATGAGTGAGGCAATTGGAGCTGACAAATAATTAAAGATTCGATTGTTAGAGACCTTTCTGAGATCGATAACACAGGGATCCAGGCGGCGCTGACTCTAACCGGGTTACGAACTGCCAAAAATATTCCATCATCGAAATTTGGTCAATAACATTGTCGCTTAAGATTTATCACTCTAAAGAAACATATGACCGCATATTGATTAATTAATTAGACTGAATAAAGTTTGACACTTGACATTAAAAAATAGAGATCGTGAATTGATGTTGCTAGAGCCGCGATGGCGTAATTGGTAATGTACCAGGCTAAAATTCTGGAGTTCCCTGTTCGAACCCGGGCTGTGGCAATAGTTTTCACGATTTCTTTAGAATTTGAAAATCGTCAGGTCTGGTTGCCACATTAATTTTGAATGTATCAGTGAAGCATTTAGAGCTGACAAATAATTGAAGATTCGATTGTTAGTTATCTTTCTGAGATCGATAACACGAGGATCCAGGCGGCACTGACTCTAACCAGATTACGAACTGCCAAGAATATTCCATCCTAGAAATTTGGTCGATAACATTGTCGCTTAAGATTTATCACTCTAAAGAAACATATGACCGCATATTGATTAATTAATTAGACTGAATAAAGTTTAACACTTGACATTAAAAAATAGAGATCGTGAATTGATGTTGCTAGAGCCGCGATGGCGTAATTGGTAATGTACCAGGCTAAAATTCTGGAGTTCCCGGTTCGAACCCGGGCTGTGGCAATACTTTTCACGATTTCTTTAGAATTTGAAAATCGTCAGGTCTGGTTGCCACATTAATTCTAAATGTATCAGTTAAGCATTTAGAGCTGACAAATAATTGAAGATTCGATTGTTAGTTATCTTTCTGAGATCGATAACACGAGGATCCAGGCGGCACTGTCTCCAACCGGATTACGAACTGCCACGAATATTCCATCATAGAAATTTGGTCAATAACATTGTCGCTTAAGATTTATCACTCTAAAGAAACATATGACCACATATTGATTAATTAATGAATCTGAATAAAGTTTAATACTTGACATTGAAAAATAGAGATCGTGAATTGATGTTGCTAAAGCCACGGTGGCGTAATTGGTAACGTACCAGGCTAGATTTCTGGAGTTCCCGGTTAGAACCCGGGCTGTGGCAATATATTGTCACGATTTCTTTAAAATTTAAAAATCGTCAGGTCTGGTTGCCTCATTAATTCTAAATGAATCAGTAAGGCAATTAGAGCTGACAAATAATTGAAGATTCGATTGTTAGAGATCATTCTGAGATCGATAACACAAGGAACCGGGCGGCACTGACTCTAACCGGGTTACGAACTGCCAAAAATATTCCATCATAGAAATTTGGTCAATAACATTGTCGCTTAAGATTTATCACTGTAAAGAAACCTATGACCGCATAATGATTAATTAATTAGACTGAATAAAGTTTAACACTTGACATTGAAAAATAGAGATCGTGAATTGATGTTGCTAGAGCCGCGATGGCGTAATTGGTAATGTACCAGGCCAGAATTCTGGAGTTCCCGGTTCGGACCCGGGCTGTGGCAATATTTTTTCACGATTTCGTTAGAATTAAAAAATCGTCAGGTCTGGTTGCCTTATTAATTCTTAATGAATGAGTGCTGCGATTAGAGCTGACATATAATTAAAGATTCGATTGTTAGAGACCTTTCTGAAATCGATAACTCAGGGATCCAGGCGGCGCTGACTCTAACCGGGTTACGAACTGCCAAAAATATTCCATCATAGAAATTTGGTCGATAACATTGTCGCTTAAGATTTATCACCCTAAAGATACATATGACCGCATAGTGATTAATTAATTAATCTGAATAAAGTTTAACACGTGACATTAAAATATAGCGATCGTGACTTGATGTTGTTAGAGCCGCGATGGCGTAATTGGTAACGTACCAGGCTAGAATTCTGGAGTTCCCGGTTCGAACCCGGGCTGTGGCAATAGTTTTCACGATTTCTGTAGAATTTAAAAATCGTCAGGTCTGGTTGCCATATTAATTCTAAATGTATCAGTGAAGCATTTAGAGCTGACAAATAATTGAAGATTAGATTGTTAGAGATCTTTCTGAGATCGATAACACAGGGAACCAGGCGGCATTGACTCCAACCGGGTTACGAACTGTCAAAACTATTCCATCATAGAAATTTGGTCAATAACATTGTCGCTTAAGATTTGGCACTCTAAGGAAACATATAACCGCATATTGATTAATTAATTAGACTGAATAAAGTTTAACACTAGACATTAAAAAATAGAGATCGTGAATTGATGTTGCTAGAGCTGCGATGGCGTAATTGGTAATGTACCGGGCTAAAATTCTGGAGTTCCCGGTTCGAACCCGGGCTGTGGCAATACTTTTCACGATTTCTTTAGAATTTGAAAATCGTCAGGTCTGGTTGCCACATTAATTCTAAATGTATCAGTTAAGCATTTTGAGCTGACAAATAATTGAAGATTCGATTGTTAGTTATCTTTCTGAGATCGATAACACGAGGATCCAGGCGGCACTGTCTCCAACCGGATTACGAACTGCCACGAATATTCCATCATAGAAATTTGGTTAATAACATTGTCGCTTAAGATTTATCACTCTAAAGAAACATATGACCACATATTGATTAATTAATGAATCTGAATAAAGTTTAATACTTGACATTGAAAAATAGAGATCGTGAATTGATGTTGCTAAAGCCACGGTGGCGTAATTGGTAACGTACCAGGCTAGATTTCTGGAGTTCCCGGTTAGAACCCGGGCTGTGGCAATATATTGTCACGATTTCTTTAAAATTTAAAAATCGTCAGGTCTGGTTGCCTCATTAATTCTAAATGAATCAGTAAGGCAATTAGAGCTGACAAATAATTGAAGATTCGATTGTTAGAGATCATTCTGAGATCGATAACACAAGGAACCGGGCGGCACTGACTCTAACCGGGTTACGAACTGCCAAAAATATTCCATCATAGAAATTTGGTCAATAACATTGTCGCTTAAGATTTATCACTGTAAAGAAACCTATGACCGCATAATGATTAATTAATTAGACTGAATAAAGTTTAACACTTGACATTGAAAAATAGAGATCGTGAATTGATGTTGCTAGAGCCGCGATGGCGTAATTGGTAATGTACCAGGCCAGAATTCTGGAGTTCCCGGTTCGGACCCAGGCTGTGGCAATATTTTTTCACGATTTCTTTAGAATTAAAAAATCGTCAGGTCTGGTTGCCTTATTAATTCTTAATGAATGAGTGCTGCGATTAGAGCTGACATATAATTAAAGATTCGATTGTTAGAGACCTTTCTGAAATCGATAACACAGGGAACCAAACTGCGCTGACTCTAACCGGGTTACGAACTGCCAAAAATATTCCATCATCGAAATTTGGTCAATAACATTGTCCCTTAAGATTTATCACTCTAAAGAAACATATGACCGCATATTGATTAATTAATTAGACTGAATAAAGTTTAACACTTGACATTAAAAAATAGAGATCGTGAATTGATGTTTCTAGAGCCGCGGTGGCGTTATTGGTAACATACCAGGCTAGAAATCTGGAGTTCCCGGTTCGAACCCGGGCTGTGGCAATATTTTTTCACGATTTCTTTAGAATTTAAAAATCGTCAGGTCAGGTTGCCTCATTAATTCTTAATGAATGAGTGCTGCAATTAGAGCTGACATATAATTAAAGATTCGATTGTTAGAGACCTTTCTGAAATCGATAACACAGGGATCCAGGCTACGCTGACTCTAACCGGGTTACGAACTGCCAAAAATATTCCATCATCGAAATTTGGTCAATAACATTGTCCCTTAAGATTTATCACTCTAAAGAAACATATGACCGCATACTGATTAATTAATTAGACTGAATAAAGTTTAACACTTGACATTAAAAAATAGAGATCGTAAATTGATGTTGCTAGAGCCGCGGGGGCGTAATTCGTAACGTACTAGGCTAGAATTCTGGAGTTCCCGGGTCGAACCCGGGCTATGGCAATATTTTTTCTCGATTTCTTTAGAATTTAAAAATCGTCAGGTCTGGTTGCCTTATTATTTCTAAATAAATGAATGAGGCAATTAGAGCTGATAAATAATTAAAGATTGGATTGTTAGACATCTTTCTGAGATCGATAACACGAGGATCTTGGCGGCACTGTCTCTAACCGGATTACGAACTGCCACGAATATTCCATCATAGAAATTTGGTCAATAACATTGTCGCTTAAGATTTATCAGTCTAAAGAAACATATGACCGCATATTTATTAATCAATTAATCTGAATAAAGTTTAAAGGTTGACATTAAAAAATAGAGATCGTGAATTGATGATGCTAGAGCCACGGTGGCGTAATTGGTAACGTACCAGGCTAGATTTCTGGAGTTCCTGGTTAGAACCCGGGCTGTGGCAATATATTTTCACGATTTATTTAGATTTTAAAAACCGTCTGGTCTGGTTGCCTCATTAACTCTAAATAAATCAGTAAGGCAATTAGAGCTGACAAATAATTGAAGATTCGATTGTTAGAGATCTTTCTGAGATCGATAACACAGGGAACCGGGGGGCTCTGACTCTAACCGGGTTACGAACTGCCAAAAATATTCCATCATAGAAATTTGGTCAATAACATTGTCGCTTAAGATTTATCACTCTAAAGAAACATATGATCACATATTGATTAATTAATCAATCTGAATAAAGTTTAATGCTTGACATTAAGAAATAGATATCGTGATTTGACGTTGCTAGAGCCGCGATGGCGTAATTGGTAACGTACCCGGCTAGAATTCTGGAGTTCCCGGTTAGAACCCGGGCTGTGGCAATATATTGTCACGATTTCTTTAAAATTTAAAAATCGTCAGGTCTGGTTGCCTCATTAATTCTAAATGAATCAGTAAGGCAATTAGAGCTGACAAATAATTAAAGATTCGATTGTTAGAGACCTTTCTGAGATCGATAACACAGGGATCCAGGCAGCGCTGACTCTAACCGGGTTACGAACTGCCAAAAATTATCCATCATCGAAATTTGGTCAATAACATTGTCGCTTAAGATTTATCACTCTAAAGAAACATATGACCGCATATTGATTAATTAATTAGACTGAATAAAGTTCAACACTTGACATTAAAAAATAGAGATCGTGAATTGATGTTGCTAGAGCCGCGATGGCGTAATTGGTAATGTACCAGGCTAAAATTCTGGAGTTCCCGGTTCGAACCCGGGCTGTGGCAATAGTTTTCACGATTTCTTTAGAATTTGAAAATCGTCAGGTCTGGTTGCCACATTAATTCTAAATGTATCAGTGAAGCATTTAGAGCTGACAAATAATTGAAGAATCGATTGTTAGTTATCTTTCTGAGATCGATAACACGAGGATCCAGGCGGCACTGACTCTGACCGGATTAGGAACTGCCAAGAATATTCCATCATAGAAATTTGGTCGATAACATTGTCGCTTAAGATTTATCACTCTAAAGAAACATATGACCGTATATTGATTAATTAATTAGACTGAATAAAGTTTAACACTTGACATTAAAAAATAGAGATCGTGAATTGATGTTGCTAGAGCCGCGGGGGCGTAATTCGTAACGTACCAGGCTAGAATTCTGGAGTTCCCGGGTCGAACCCGGGCTATGGCAATATTTTTTCTCGATTTCTTTAGAATTTAAAAATCGTCAGGTATGGTTGCCTTATTATTTCTAAATAAATGAATGAGGCAATTAGAGCTGATAAATAATTAAAGATTGGATTGTTAGACATCTTTCTGAGATCGATAACACGAGGATCTTGGCGGCACTGTCTCTAACCGGATTACGAACTGCCACGAATATTCCATCATAGAAATTTGGTCAATAACATTGTCGCTTAAGATTTATCAGTCTAAAGAAACATATGACCGCATATTGATTAATTAATTAATCTGAATAAAGTTTAAAGCTTGACATTAAAAAATAGAGATCGTGAATTGATGTTGCTAGAGCCACGGTGGCGTAATTGGTAACGTACCAGGCTAGATTTCTGGAGTTCCTGGTTAGAACCCGGGCTGTGGCAATATATTTTCACGATTTATTTAGATTTTAAAAACCGTCTGGTCTGGTTGCCTCATTAATTCTAAATAAATCAGTAAGGCAATTAGAGCTGACAAATAATTGAAGATTCGATTGTTAGAGATCTTTCTGAGATCGATAACACAGGGAACCGGGCGGCTCTGACTCTAACCGGGTTACGAACTGCCAAAAATATTCCATCATAGAAATTTGGTCGATAACATTGTCGCTTAAGATTTATCACTCTAAAGAAACATGAGACCGCATATTGATTAATTATTTAATATGAATGAAGTTTTACACTTGACATTAAGAAATAAAGATCGTGAATTGATGTTGCTAGAGCCGCGGTGGCGCAATTGGTAACGTACCAGGCTAGAATTCTGGAGTTCTCGGTTCGAACCCGGGCTGTGGCAATATTTTTTCTCGATTTCTTTAGAATTTCAAAATCGTCAGGTCTGGTTGCCTCATTGATACTTAATGAATGTGTGAGGCAATTAGAGCTGACAAATAATTGAAGATTCGATTGTTAGAGAATTTTCTGAGATCGATAACACAGGGAACCGGGCGGCACTGACTCTAACCGGGTTACGAACTGCCAAAAATATTCCATCATAGAAATTTGGTCAATAACATTGTCGCTTAAGATTTATCACTGTAAAAAAACATATGACCGCATAATGATTAATTAATTAGACTGAATAAAGTTTAACACTTGACATTGAAAAATAGAGATCGTGAATTGATGTTGCTCGAGCCGCGGGGGCGTAATTCGTAACGTACCAGGCTAGAATTCAGGAGTTCCCGGGTCGAACCCGGGCTGTGGCAATATTTTTTCACGATTTCTTTAGAATTTAAAAATCGTCAGGTCTGGTTTCCTCATTGATTCTTAATGAATGAGTGAGGCAATTAGAGCTGACAAATAATTAAAGATTCGATTGTTAGAGACCTTTCTGAGATCGATAACACAGGGATCCATGCGGCGCTGACTCTAACCGGGTTACGAACTGCCAAAAATATTCCATCATAGAAATTTGGTTGATAACATTGTCGCTTAAGTTTTATCACTCTAAAGAAACATATGACCGCATATTGATTAATTAATTAGACTGAATAAAGTTTAACACTTGACATTAAAAAATAGAGATCGTGAATTGATGTTGCTAGAGACGCGGGGGCGTAATTCGTAACGTACCAGGCTAGAATTCTGGAGTTCCCGGGTCGAACCCGGGCTATGGCAATATTTTTTCTCGATTTCTTTAGAATTTAAAAATCGTCAGGTCTCGTTGCCTTATTATTTCTAAATGAATGAATGAGGCAATTAGAGCTGACAAATAATTAAAGATTGGATTGTAAGACATCTTTCTGAGATCGATAACACGAGGATCCAGGCGGCACTGTGTCTAACCGGATCACGAACTGCCACGAATATTCCATCATAGAAATTGGGTCAATACCATTGTCGCTTAAGATTTATCACTCTAAAGGAACATATGACCGCATATTGATAAATTAATTAATCTAAATAAAGTTTAAAGCTTGACATTAAAAAATAGAGATCGTGAATTGATGTTGCTAGAGCCGCGGTGGCGTAATTGGTAACGTACCAGGCTAGATTTCTGGAGTTCCCGGTTAGAACCCGGGCTGTGGCAATATATTTTCACGATTTATTTAGATTTTAAAAACCGTCAGGTCTGGTTGCCTCATTAATTCTTAATGAATAAGTGAAGCAATTACAGCTGACAAATAATTAAAGATTCGATTGTTAGAGACCTTTCTGAGATCGATAACACAGGGATCCAGGCGGCGCTGACTCTAACCGGGTTACGAACTGCCAAAAATATTCCATCATAGAAATTTGGTCGATAACATTGTCGCTTAAGATTTATCACTCTAAAGAAACATATGACCGCATATTGATTAATTAATTAGACTGAATAAAGTTTAACACTTGACATTAAAAAATAGAGATCGTGAATTGATGTTGCTAGAGCCGCGATGGCGTAATTGGTAATGTACCAGGCTAAAATTCTGGAGTTCCCGGTTCGAACCCGGGCTGTGGCAATAGTTTTCACGATTTCTTTAGAATTTGAAAATCGTCAGGTCTGGTTGCCACATTAATTCTAAATGTATCAGTGAAGCATTTAGAGCTGACAAATAATTGAAGATTCGATTGTTAGTTATCTTTATGAGATCGATAACACGAGGATCCAGGCGGCACTGACTCTAACCGGATTACGAACTGCCAAGAATATTCCATCATAGAAATTTGGTCGATAACATTGTCGCTTAAGATTTATCACCCTAAAGAAACATATGACCGCATATTGATTAATTAATTAGACTGAATAAAGTTTAACACTTGACATTAAAAAATAGAGATCGTGAATTGATGTTGCTAGAGCCGCGATGGCGTAATTGGTAATGTACCAGGCTAAAATTCTGGAGTTCCCGGTTCGAACCCGGGCTGTGGCAATAGTTTTCACGATTTCTTTAGAATTTGAAAATCGTCAGGTCTGGTTGCCACATTAATTCTAAATGTATCAGTGAAGCATTTAGAGCTGACATATAATTGAAGATTCGATTGTTAGTTATCTTTCTGAGATCGATAACACGAGGATCTGGAACTGCCACGAATATTCCATCATAGAAATTTGGTCAATAACATTGTCGCTTAAGATTTATCACTCTAAATAAACATATGACCACATATTGATTAATTAATGAATCTGAATAAAGTTTAATGCTTGACATTGAAAAATAGAGATCGTGAATTGATGTTGCTAGAGCCACGGTGGCGTAATTGGTAACGTACCAGGCTAGATTTCTGGAGTTCCCGGTTATAACCCGGGCTGTGGCAATATATTGTCACGATTTCTTTAAAATTTAAAAATCGTCAGGTCTAGTTGCCTAATTAATTCTAAATGAATCAGTAAGGCAATTAGAGCTGACAAATAATTGAAGATTCGATTGTTAGAGATCTTTCTGAGATCGATAACACAGGGAACCGGGCGGCACTGACTCTAACCGGGTTACGAACTGCCAAAAATATTCCATCATAGAAATTTGGTCAATAACATTGTCGCTTAAGATTTATCAGTCTAAAGAAACATATGACCGCATATTGAATAATTAATTGATCTGAATAAAGTTTAAAGCTTGACATTAAAAAATAGAGATCGTGAATTGATGTTGCTAGAGCCACGGTGGCGTAATTGGTAACGTACCAGGCTAGATTTCTGGAGTTCCTGGTTAGAACCCGGGCTGTGGCAATATATTGTCACGATTTCTTCAAAATTTAAAAATCGTCAAGTCTGGTTGCCTCATTAATTCTAAATGAATCAGTAAGGCAATTAGAGCTGACAAATAATTGAAGATTCGATTGTTAGAGATCTTTCTAAGATCGATAACACAGGGAACCGGGCGGCACTGACTCTAACCGGGTTACGAACTGCAAAAAAATTTTCCATCATAGAAATTTGGTCAATAACATTGTCGCTTAAGATTTATCACTGTAAAGAAACATATGACCGCATAATGATTAATTAATTGGACTGAATAAAGTTTAACACTTGACATTGAAAAATAGAGATCGTGAATTGATGTTGCTCGAGCCGCAGGGGCGTAATTCGTAACGTACCAGGCTAGAATTCTGGAGTTCCCGGGTCGAACCCGGGCTGTGGCAATGATTTTTCACGATTTCTTTAGAATTTTAAAATCGTCAGGTCTGGTTGCCTCATTGATTCTTAATGAATGAGTGAGGCAATTAGAGCTGACAAATAATTGAAGATTCGATGGTTAGAGACCTTTCTGAGATCGATAACACAGGGATCCAGGCGGCGCTGACTCTAACCGGGTTACGAACTGCCAAAAATATTCCATCATAGAAATTTGGTCGATAACATTGTCGCTTAAGATTTATCACTCTAAAGAAACATATGACCGCATATTGATTATCTAATTAGACTGAATAAAGTTTAACACTTGACATTAAAAAATAGAGATCGTGAATTGATGTTGCTAGAGCCGCGATGGCGTAATTGGTAATGTACCAGGCTAGAATTCTGGAGTTCCCCGTTCGGACCCGGGCTGTGGCAATATTTTTTCACGATTTCTTTAGAATTAAAAAATCGTCAGGTCTGGTTGCCTTATTCATTCTTAATGAATGAGTGCTGCGATTAGAGCTGACATATAATTAAAGATTCGATTGTTAGAGATCTTTCTGAAATCGATAACACAGGGAACCAGGCGGCATTGACTCCAACCGGGTGACGAACTGTCAAAACTATTCCATCATAGAAATTTGGTCAATAACATTGTCGCTTAAGATTTGGCACTCTAAGGAAACATATAACCGCATATTGATTAATTAATTAGACTGAATAAAGTTTAACACTTGACATTAAAAAATAGAGATCGCAAATTGATGTTGTTAGAGCCCTGATAGCGTAATTGGTAACGTAGCAGGCTAGAATTCTGGAGTTCCCGGTTCGAACCCGGGCTGTGGCAATATTTTTTCACGATTTCTTTAGAATTAATAAATCGTCAGGTCTGGTCGACTCATTAATTCTAAATGAATCAGTGAGGCAATTAGAGCTGACAAATTATTAAAGATTCGATTGTTAGAGATCTTTCTGAGTGCGATAACACACGGAACCGGGCGGCACTGACTCCAACCGGGTTACGAACTGCCAAAAATATTCCATCATAGAAATTTGGTCAATAACATTGTCGCTTAAGATTTGCCACTCTAAGGAAACATATGACCGCATAGTGATTAATTAATTAGACTGAATAAAGTTTAACACTTGACATTAAAAAATAGAGATCGTGAATTGATGTTGCTAGAGCCGCGATGGCGTAATTGGTAATGTACCAGGCTAAAATTCTGGAGTTCCCGGTTCGAACCCGGGCTGTGGCAATAGTTTTCACGATTTCTTTAGAATTTGAAAATCTTCAGGTCTGGTTGCCACATTAATTCTAAATGTATCAGTGAAGCATTTAGAGCTGACAAATAATTGAAGATTCGATTGTTAGTTATCTTTCTGAGATCGATAACACGAGGATCCAGGCGGCACTGACTCTAACCGGATTACGAACTGCCAAGAATATTCCATCATAGAAATTTGGTCAATAACATTGTCGCTTAAGATTTGCCACTCTAAGGAAACATATGACCGCATAGTGATTAATTAATTAGACTGAATAAAGTTTAACACTTGACATTAAAAAATAGAGATCGTGAATTGATGTTGCTAGAGCCGCGATGGCGTAATTGGTAATGTACCAGGCTAAAATTCTGGAGTTCCCGGTTCGAACCCGGGCTGTGGCAATAGTTTTCACGATTTCTTTAGAATTTGAAAATCTTCAGGTCTGGTTGCCACATTAATTCTAAATGTATCAGTGAAGCATTTAGAGCTGACAAATAATTGAAGATTCGATTGTTAGTTATCTTTCTGAGATCGATAACACGAGGATCCAGGCGGCACTGACTCTAACCGGATTACGAACTGCCAAGAATATTCCATCATGGAAATTTGGTCAATAACATTGTCGCTTAAGATTTATCACTCTAAAGAAACATATAATCACATATTGATTAATTAATTAATCTGAATAAAGTTTAATGCTTGACATTAAGAAATAGATATCGTGATTTGATGTTGCTAGAGCCGCGATGGCGTAATTGGTAACGTACCAGGCTAGAATTCTGGAGTTCCCGGTTAGAACCCGGGCTGTGGCAATATATTGTCACGATTTCTTTAACATTTAAAAATCGTCAGGTCTGGTTGCCTCATTAATTCTAAATGAATCAGTAAGGCAATTAGAGCTGACAAATAATTGAAGATTCGATTGTTAGAGAATTTTCTGAGATCGATAACACAGGGAACCGGGCGGGACTGACTCTAACCGGGCTACGAACTGCCAAAAATATTCCATCATAGAAATTTGGTCAATAACATTGTCGCTTAAGATTTATCACTGTAAAGAAACATATGACCGCATAATGATTAATTAATTAGACTGAATAAAGTTTAACACTTGACATTGAAAAATAGAGATCGTGAATTGATGTTGCTCGAGCCGCGGGGGCGTAATTCGTAACGTACCAGGCTAGAATTCTGGAGTTCCCGGGTCGAACCCGGGCTGTGGCAATATTTTTTCACGATTTCTTTAGAATTTAAAAATCGTCAGGTCTGGTTTCCTCATTGATTCTTAATGAATGAGTGAGGCAATTGGAGCTGACAAATAATTAAAGATTCGATTGTTAGAGACCTTTCTGAGATCGATAACACAGGGATCCAGGCGGCGCTGACTCTAACCGGGTTACGAACTGCCAAAAATATTCCATCATCGAAATTTGGTCAATAACATTGTCGCTTAAGATTTATCACTCTAAAGAAACATATGACCGCATATTGATTAATTAATTAGACTGAATAAAGTTTGACACTTGACATTAAAAAATAGAGATCGTGAATTGATGTTGCTAGAGCCGCGATGGCGTAATTGGTAATGTACCAGGCTAAAATTCTGGAGTTCCCTGTTCGAACCCGGGCTGTGGCAATAGTTTTCACGATTTCTTTAGAATTTGAAAATCGTCAGGTCTGGTTGCCACATTAATTTTGAATGTATCAGTGAAGCATTTAGAGCTGACAAATAATTGAAGATTCGATTGTTAGTTATCTTTCTGAGATCGATAACACGAGGATCCAGGCGGCACTGACTCTAACCAGATTACGAACTGCCAAGAATATTCCATCCTAGAAATTTGGTCGATAACATTGTCGCTTAAGATTTATCACTCTAAAGAAACATATGACCGCATATTGATTAATTAATTAGACTGAATAAAGTTTAACACTTGACATTAAAAAATAGAGATCGTGAATTGATGTTGCTAGAGCCGCGATGGCGTAATTGGTAATGTACCAGGCTAAAATTCTGGAGTTCCCGGTTCGAACCCGGGCTGTGGCAATACTTTTCACGATTTCTTTAGAATTTGAAAATCGTCAGGTCTGGTTGCCACATTAATTCTAAATGTATCAGTTAAGCATTTAGAGCTGACAAATAATTGAAGATTCGATTGTTAGTTATCTTTCTGAGATCGATAACACGAGGATCCAGGCGGCACTGTCTCCAACCGGATTACGAACTGCCACGAATATTCCATCATAGAAATTTGGTCAATAACATTGTCGCTTAAGATTTATCACTCTAAAGAAACATATGACCACATATTGATTAATTAATGAATCTGAATAAAGTTTAATACTTGACATTGAAAAATAGAGATCGTGAATTGATGTTGCTAAAGCCACGGTGGCGTAATTGGTAACGTACCAGGCTAGATTTCTGGAGTTCCCGGTTAGAACCCGGGCTGTGGCAATATATTGTCACGATTTCTTTAGAATTAAAAAATCGTCAGGTCTGGTTGCCTTATTCATTCTTAATGAATGAGTGCTGCGATTAGAGCTGACATATAATTAAAGATTCGATTGTTAGAGATCTTTCTGAAATCGATAACACAGGGAACCAGGCGGCATTGACTCCAACCGGGTTACGAACTGTCAAAACTATTCCATCATAGAAATTTGGTCAATAACATTGTCGCTTAAGATTTGGCACTCTAAGGAAACATATAACCGCATATTGATTAATTAATTAGACTGAATAAAGTTTAACACTTGACATTAAAAAATAGAGATCGCAAATTGATGTTGTTAGAGCCCTGATAGCGTAATTGGTAACGTAGCAGGCTAGAATTCTGGAGTTCCCGGTTCGAACCCGGGCTGTGGCAATATTTTTTCACGATTTCTTTAGAATTAATAAATCGTCAGGTCTGGTCGACTCATTAATTCTAAATGAATCAGTGAGGCAATTAGAGCTGACAAATTATTAAAGATTCGATTGTTAGAGATCTTTCTGAGTGCGATAACACACGGAACCGGGCGGCACTGACTCCAACCGGGTTACGAACTGCCAAAAATATTCCATCATAGAAATTTGGTCAATAACATTGTCGCTTAAGATTTGCCACTCTAAGGAAACATATGACCGCATAGTGATTAATTAATTAGACTGAATAAAGTTTAACACTTGACATTAAAAAATAGAGATCGTGAATTGATGTTGCTAGAGCCGCGATGGCGTAATTGGTAATGTACCAGGCTAAAATTCTGGAGTTCCCGGTTCGAACCCGGGCTGTGGCAATAGTTTTCACGATTTCTTTAGAATTTGAAAATCTTCAGGTCTGGTTGCCACATTAATTCTAAATGTATCAGTGAAGCATTTAGAGCTGACAAATAATTGAAGATTCGATTGTTAGTTATCTTTCTGAGATCGATAACACGAGGATCCAGGCGGCACTGACTCTAACCGGATTACGAACTGCCAAGAATATTCCATCATAGAAATTTGGTCAATAACATTGTCGCTTAAGATTTGCCACTCTAAGGAAACATATGACCGCATAGTGATTAATTAATTAGACTGAATAAAGTTTAACACTTGACATTAAAAAATAGAGATCGTGAATTGATGTTGCTAGAGCCGCGATGGCGTAATTGGTAATGTACCAGGCTAAAATTCTGGAGTTCCCGGTTCGAACCCGGGCTGTGGCAATAGTTTTCACGATTTCTTTAGAATTTGAAAATCTTCAGGTCTGGTTGCCACATTAATTCTAAATGTATCAGTGAAGCATTTAGAGCTGACAAATAATTGAAGATTCGATTGTTAGTTATCTTTCTGAGATCGATAACACGAGGATCCAGGCGGCACTGACTCTAACCGAATTACGAACTGCCAAGAATATTCCATCATAGAAATTTGGTCAATAACATTGTCGCTTAAGATTTATCACTCTAAAGAAACATATAATCACATATTGATTAATTAATTAATCTGAATAAAGTTTAATGCTTGACATTAAGAAATAGATATCGTGATTTGATGTTGCTAGAGCCGCGATGGCGTAATTGGTAACGTACCAGGCTAGAATTCTGGAGTTCCCGGTTAGAACCCGGGCTGTGGCAATATATTGTCACGATTTCTTTAACATTTAAAAATCGTCAGGTCTGGTTGCCTCATTAATTCTAAATGAATCAGTAAGGCAATTAGAGCTGACAAATAATTGAAGATTCGATTGTTAGAGAATTTTCTGAGATCGATAACACAGGGAACCGGGCGGGACTGACTCTAACCGGGTTACGAACTGCCAAAAATATTCCATCATAGAAATTTGGTCAATAACATTGTCGCTTAAGATTTATCACTGTAAAGAAACATATGACCGCATAATGATTAATTAATTAGACTGAATAAAGTTTAACACTTGACATTGAAAAATAGAGATCGTGAATTGATGTTGCTCGAGCCGCGGGGGCGTAATTCGTAACGTACCAGGCTAGAATTCTGGAGTTCCCGGGTCGAACCCGGGCTGTGGCAATATTTTTTCACGATTTCTTTAGAATTTAAAAATCGTCAGGTCTGGTTTCCTCATTGATTCTTAATGAATAAGTGAGGCAATTTGAGCTGACAAATAATTAAAGATTCGATTGTTAGAGACCTTTCTGAGATCGATAACACAGGGATCCAGGCGGCGCTGACTCTAACCGGGTTACGAACTGCCAAAAATATTCCATCATCGAAATTTGGTCAATAACATTGTCGCTTAAGATTTATCACTCTAAAGAAACATATGACCGCATATTGATTAATTAATTAGACTGAATAAAGTTTGACACTTGACATTAAAAAATAGAGATCGTGAATTGATGTTGCTAGAGCCGCGATGGCGTAATTGGTAATGTACCAGGCTAAAATTCTGGAGTTCCCTGTTCGAACCCGGGCTGTGGCAATAGTTTTCACGATTTCTTTAGAATTTGAAAATCGTCAGGTCTGGTTGCCACATTAATTTTGAATGTATCAGTGAAGCATTTAGAGCTGACAAATAATTGAAGATTCGATTGTTAGTTATCTTTCTGAGATCGATAACACGAGGATCCAGGCGGCACTGACTCTAACCAGATTACGAACTGCCAAGAATATTCCATCCTAGAAATTTGGTCGATAACATTGTCGCTTAAGATTTATCACTCTAAAGAAACATATGACCGCATATTGATTAATTAATTAGACTGAATAAAGTTTAACACTTGACATTAAAAAATAGAGATCGTGAATTGATGTTGCTAGAGCCGCGATGGCGTAATTGGTAATGTACCAGGCTAAAATTCTGGAGTTCCCGGTTCGAACCCGGGCTGTGGCAATACTTTTCACGATTTCTTTAGAATTTGAAAATCGTCAGGTCTGGTTGCCACATTAATTCTAAATGTATCAGTTAAGCATTTAGAGCTGACAAATAATTGAAGATTCGATTGTTAGTTATCTTTCTGAGATCGATAACACGAGGATCCAGGCGGCACTGTCTCCAACCGGATTACGAACTGCCACGAATATTCCATCATAGAAATTTGGTCAATAACATTGTCGCTTAAGATTTATCACTCTAAAGAAACATATGACCACATATTGATTAATTAATGAATCTGAATAAAGTTTAATACTTGACATTGAAAAATAGAGATCGTGAATTGATGTTGCTAAAGCCACGGTGGCGTAATTGGTAACGTACCAGGCTAGATTTCTGGAGTTCCCGGTTAGAACCCGGGCTGTGGCAATATATTGTCACGATTTCTTTAAAATTTAAAAATCGTCAGGTCTGGTTGCCTCATTAATTCTAAATGAATCAGTAAGGCAATTAGAGCTGACAAATAATTGAAGATTCGATTGTTAGAGATCATTCTGAGATCGATAACACAAGGAACCGGGCGGCACTGACTCTAACCGGGTTACGAACTGCCAAAAATATTCCATCATAGAAATTTGGTCAATAACATTGTCGCTTAAGATTTATCACTGTAAAGAAACCTATGACCGCATAATGATTAATTAATTAGACTGAATAAAGTTTAACACTTGACATTGAAAAATAGAGATCGTGAATTGATGTTGCTAGAGCCGCGATGGCGTAATTGGTAATGTACCAGGCCAGAATTCTGGAGTTCCCGGTTCGGACCCGGGCTGTGGCAATATTTTTTCACGATTTCTTTAGAATTAAAAAATCGTCAGGTCTGGTTGCCTTATTAATCCTTAATGAATGAGTGCTGCGATTAGAGCTGACATATAATTAAAGATTCGATTGTTAGAGACCTTTCTGAAATCGATAACACAGGGATCCAAACTGCGCTGACTCTAACCGGGTTACGAACTGCCAAAAATATTCCATCATCGAAATTTGGTCAATAACATTGTCCCTTAAGATTTATCACTCTAAAGAAACATATGACCGCATATTGATTAATTAATTAGACTGAATAAAGTTTAACACTTGACATTAAAAAATAGAGATCGTGAATTGATGTTTCTAGAGCCGCGGTGGCGTTATTGGTAACATACCAGGCTAGAAATCTGGAGTTCCCGGTTCGAACCCGGGCTGTGGCAATATTTTTTCACGATTTCTTTAGAATTTAAAAATCGTCAGGTCTGGTTGCCTCATTAATTCTAAATGTATCAGTGAAGCATTTAGAGCTGACAAATAATTGAAGATTCGATTGTTAGAGATCTTTCTGAGATCGATAACACAGGGATTCAGGCGGCACTGACTCTAACCGGGTTACGAACTGCCAAAAATATTCCATCATCGAAATTTGGTCAATAACATTGTCCCTTAAGATTTATCACTCTAAAGAAACATTAGACCGCATATTGATTAATTAATTAGACTGAATAAAGTTTAACACTTGACATGTAAAAATAGACATCGTGAATTGATGTTGCTCGAGCCGCGGGGGCGTAATTCGTAACGTACCAGGCTAGAATTCTGGAGTTCCCGGTTCGAACCCGGGCTGTGGCAATATTTTTTCACGATTTCTTTAGAATTTAAAAATCGTCAGGTCTGGTTGCCTCATTAATTCTTAATGAATGGGTGCGGCAATTAGAGCTGACAAATAATTAAAGATTCGATTGTTAGAAACCTTTCTGAGATCGATAACTCAGGGATCCAGGCGGCGCTGACTCTAACCGGGTTACGAACTGCCAAAAATATTCCATCATAGAAATTTGGTCGATAACATTGTCGCTTAAGATTTATCACCCTAAAGATACATATGACCGCATAGTGATTAATTAATTAATCTGAATAAAGTTTAACACGTGACATTAAAATATAGCGATCGTGACTTGATGTTGCTAGAGCCGCGATGGCGTAATTGGTAACGTACCAGGCTAGAATTCTGGAGTTCCCGGTTCGAACCCGGGCTGTGGCAATAGTTTTCACGATTTCTGTAGAATTTAAAAATCGTCAGGTCTGGTTGCCATATTAATTCTAAATGTATCAGTGAAGCATTTAGAGCTGACAAATAATTGAAGATTAGATTGTTAGAGATCTTTCTGAGATCGATAACACAGGGAACCAGGCGGCATTGACTCCAACCGGGTTACGAACTGTCAAAACTATTCCATCATAGAAATTTGGTCAATAACATTGTCGCTTAAGATTTGGCACTCTAAGGAAACATATAACCGCATATTGATTAATTAATTAGACTGAATAAAGTTTAACACTAGACATTAAAAAATAGAGATCGTGAATTGATGTTGCTAGAGCCGCGATGGCGTAATTGGTAATGTACCGGGCTAAAATTCTGGAGTTCCCGGTTCGAACCCGGGCTGTGGCAATACTTTTCACGATTTCTTTAGAATTTGAAAATCGTCAGGTCTGGTTGCCACATTAATTCTAAATGTATCAGTTAAGCATTTAGAGCTGACAAATAATTGAAGATTCGATTGTTAGTTATCTTTCTGAAATCGATAACACGAGGATCCAGGCGGCACTGTCTCCAACCGGATTACGAACTGCCACGAATATTCTATCATAGAAATTTGGTTAATAACATTGTCGCTTAAGATTTATCACTCTAAAGAAACATATGACCACATATTGATTAATTAATGAATCTGAATAAAGTTTAATACTTGACATTGAAAAATAGAGATCGTGAATTGATGTTGCTAAAGCCACGGTGGCGTAATTGGTAACGTACCAGGCTAGATTTCTGGAGTTCCCGGTTAGAACCCGGGCTGTGGCAATATATTGTCACGATTTCTTTAAAATTTAAAAATCGTCAGGTCTGGTTGCCTCATTAATTCTAAATGAATCAGTAAGGCAATTAGAGCTGACAAATAATTGAAGATTCGATTGTTAGAGATCATTCTGAGATCGATAACACAAGGAACCGGGCGGCACTGACTCTAACCGGGTTACGAACTGCCAAAAATATTCCATCATAGAAATTTGGTCAATAACATTGTCGCTTAAGATTTATCACTGTAAAGAAACCTATGACCGCATAATGATTAATTAATTAGACTGAATAAAGTTTAACACTTGACATTGAAAAATAGAGATCGTGAATTGATGTTGCTAGAGCCGCGATGGCGTAATTGGTAATGTACCAGGCCAGAATTCTGGAGTTCCCGGTTCGGACCCAGGCTGTGGCAATATTTTTTCACGATTTCTTTAGAATTAAAAAATCGTCAGGTCTGGTTGCCTTATTAATTCTTAATGAATGAGTGCTGCGATTAGAGCTGACATATAATTAAAGATTCGATTGTTAGAGACCTTTCTGAAATCGATAACACAGGGATCCAAACTGCGCTGACTCTAACCGGGTTACGAACTGCCAAAAATATTCCATCATCGAAATTTGGTCAATAACATTGTCCCTTAAGATTTATCACTCTAAAGAAACATATGACCGCATATTGATTAATTAATTAGACTGAATAAAGTTTAACACTTGACATTAAAAAATAGAGATCGTGAATTGATGTTTCTAGAGCCGCGGTGGCGTTATTGGTAACATACCAGGCTAGAAATCTGGAGTTCCCGGTTCGAACCCGGGCTGTAGCAATACTTTTTCACGATTTCTTTAGAATTTAAAAATCGTCAGGTCTGGTTGCCTCATTAATTCTTAATGAATGAGTGCTGCAATTAGAGCTGACATATAATTAAAGATTCGATTGTTAGAGACCTTTCTGAAATCGATAACACAGGGATCCAGGCTACGCTGACTCTAACCGGGTTACGAACTGCCAAAAATATTCCATCATCGAAATTTGGTCAATAACATTGTCCCTTAAGATTTATCACTCTAAAGAAACATATGACCGCATACTGATTAATTAATTAGACTGAATAAAGTTTAACACTTGACATTAAAAAATAGAGATCGTAAATTGATGTTGCTAGAGCCGCGGGGGCGTAATTCGTAACGTACTAGGCTAGAATTCTGGAGTTCCCGGGTCGAACCCGGGCTATGGCAATATTTTTTCTCGATTTCTTTAGAATTTAAAAATCGTCAGGTCTGGTTGCCTTATTATTTCTAAATAAATGAATGAGGCAATTAGAGCTGATAAATAATTAAAGATTGGATTGTTAGACATCTTTCTGAGATCGATAACACGAGGATCTTGGCGGCACTGTCTCTAACCGGATTACGAACTGCCACGAATATTCCATCATAGAAATTTGGTCAATAACATTGTCGCTTAAGATTTATCAGTCTAAAGAAACATATGACCGCATATTTATTAATTAATTAATCTGAATAAAGTTTAAAGCTTGACATTAAAAAATAGAGATCGTGAATTGATGATGCTAGAGCCACGGTGGCGTAATTGGTAACGTACCAGGCTAGATTTCTGGAGTTCCTGGTTAGAACCCGGGCTGTGGCAATATATTTTCACGATTTATTTAGATTTTAAAAACCGTCTGGTCTGGTTGCCTCATTAACTCTAAATAAATCAGTAAGGCAATTAGAGCTGACAAATAATTGAAGATTCGATTGTTAGAGATCTTTCTGAGATCGATAACACAGGGAACCGGGGGGCTCTGACTCTAACCGGGTTACGAACTGCCAAAAATATTCCATCATAGAAATTTGGTCAATAACATTGTCGCTTAAGATTTATCACTCTAAAGAAACATATGATCACATATTGATTAATTAATTAATCTGAATAAAGTTTAATGCTTGACATTAAGAAATAGATATCGTGATTTGACGTTGCTAGAGCCGCGATGGCGTAATTGGTAACGTACCCGGCTAGAATTCTGGAGTTCCCGGTTAGAACCCGGGCTGTGGCAATATATTGTCACGATTTCTTTAAAATTTAAAAATCGTCAGGTCTGGTTGCCTCATTAATTCTAAATGAATCAGTAAGGCAATTAGAGCTGACAAATAATTGAAGATTCGATTGTTAGAGAATTTTCTGAGATCGATAACACAGGGAACCGGGCGGCACTGACTCTAACCGGGTTACGAACTGCCAAAAATATTCCATCATAGAAATTTGGTCAATAACATTGTCGCTTAAGATTTATCACTGTAAAGAAACATATGACCGCATAATGATTAATTAATTAGACTGAATAAAGTTTAACACTTGACATGTAAAAATAGACATCGTGAATTGATGTTGCTCGAGCCGCGGGGGCGTAATTCGTAACGTACCAGGCTAGAATTCTGGAGTTCCCGGGTCGAACCCGGGCTGTGGCAATATTTTTTTACGATTTCTTTAGAATTTAAAAATCGTCAGGTCTGGTTTCCTCATTGATTCTTAATGAATGAGTGAGGCAATTAGAGCTGACAAATAATTAAAGATTCGATTGTTAGAGACCTTTCTGAGATCGATAACACAGGGATCCAGGCAGCGCTGACTCTAACCGGGTTACGAACTGCCAAAAATTATCCATCATCGAAATTTGGTCAATAACATTGTCGCTTAAGATTTATCACTCTAAAGAAACATATGACCGCATATTGATTAATTAATTAGACTGAATAAAGTTTAACACTTGACATTAAAAAATAGAGATCGTGAATTGATGTTGCTAGAGCCGCGATGGCGTAATTGGTAATGTACCAGGCTAAAATTCTGGAGTTCCCGGTTCGAACCCGGGCTGTGGCAATAGTTTTCACGATTACTTTAGAATTTGAAAATCGTCAGGTCTGGTTGCCACATTAATTCTAAATGTATCAGTGAAGCATTTAGAGCTGACAAATAATTGAAGAATCGATTGTTAGTTATCTTTCTGAGATCGATAACACGAGGATCCAGGCGGCACTGACTCTGACCGGATTACGAACTGCCAAGAATATTCCATCATAGAAATTTGGTCGATAACATTGTCGCTTAAGATTTATCACTCTAAAGAAACATATGACCGTATATTGATTAATTAATTAGACTGAATAAAGTTTAACACTTGACATTAAAAAATAGAGATCGTGAATTGATGTTGCTAGAGCCGCGGGGGCGTAATTCGTAACGTACCAGGCTAGAATTCTGGAGTTCCCGGGTCGAACCCGGGCTATGGCAATATTTTTTCTCGATTTCTTTAGAATTTAAAAATCGTCAGGTCTGGTTGCCTTATTATTTCTAAATAAATGAATGAGGCAATTAGAGCTGATAAATAATTAAAGATTGGATTGTTAGACATCTTTCTGAGATCGATAACACGAGGATCTTGGCGGCACTGTCTCTAACCGGATTACGAACTGCCACGAATATTCCATCATAGAAATTTGGTCAATAACATTGTCGCTTAAGATTTATCAGTCTAAAGAAACATATGACCGCATATTGATTAATTAATTAATCTGAATAAAGTTTAAAGCTTGACATTAAAAAATAGAGATCGTGAATTGATGTTGCTAGAGCCACGGTGGCGTAATTGGTAACGTACCAGGCTAGATTTCTGGAGTTCCTGGTTAGAACCCGGGCTGTGGCAATATATTTTCACGATTTATTTAGATTTTAAAAACCGTCTGGTCTGGTTGCCTCATTAATTCTAAATAAATCAGTAAGGCAATTAGAGCTGACAAATAATTGAAGATTCGATTGTTAGAGATCTTTCTGAGATCGATAACACAGGGAACCGGGCGGCTCTGACTCTAACCGGGTTACGAACTGCCAAAAATATTCCATCATAGAAATTTGGTCGATAACATTGTCGCTTAAGATTTATCACTCTAAAGAAACATGAGACCGCATATTGATTAATTATTTAATATGAATGAAGTTTTACACTTGACATTAAGAAATAAAGATCGTGAATTGATGTTGCTAGAGCCGCGGTGGCGCAATTGGTAACGTACCAGGCTAGAATTCTGGAGTTCTCGGTTCGAACCCGGGCTGTGGCAATAATTTTTCACGATTTCTTTAGAATTTAAAAATCGTCAGGTCTGGTTTCCTCATTAATTCTTAATGAATGAGTGCCGCAATTACAGCTGACAAATAATGAAGGATTCGATTGTTAGAGACCTTTCTGAGATCGATAACACAGGGATCCAGGTTGCGCTGACTCTAACCGGGTTACGAACTGGCAAAAATATTCCATCATAGAAATTTGGTCAATAACATTGTCGCTCAAGATTTATCACTCTAAAGAAACATATGACCGCATAATGATTAATTAATTAGACTAAATAAAGTTTAACACTTGGCATTGAAAAATAGAGATCGTGAATTGATGTTGCTCGAGCCGCGGGGGCGTAATTCGTGACGTACCAGGCTAGAATTCTGGAGTTCCCGGGTCGAACCCGGGCTGTGGCAATATTTTTTCACGATTTCTTTATAATTTAAAAATCGTCAGGTCTGGTTGCCTCATTGATACTTAATGAATGTGTGAGGCAATTAGAGCTGACAAATAATTGAAGATTCGATTGTTAGAGAATTTTCTGAGATCGATAACACAGGGAACCGGGCGGCACTGACTGTAACCGGGTTACGAACTGCCAAAAATATTCCATCATAGAAATTTGGTCAATAACATTGTCGCTTAAGATTTATCACTGTAAAGAAACATATGACCGCATAATGATTAATTAATTAGACTGAATAAAGTTTAACACTTGACATTGAAAAATAGAGATCGTGAATTGATGTTGCTCGAGCCGCGGGGGCGTAATTCGTAACGTACCAGGCTAGAATTCAGGAGTTCCCGGGTCGAACCCGGGCTGTGGCAATATTTTTTCACGATTTCTTTAGAATTTAAAAATCGTCAGGTCTGGTTTCTTCATTGATTCTTAATGAATGAGTGAGGCAATTAGAGCTGACAAATAATTAAAGATTCGATTGTTAGAGACCTTTCTGAGATCGATAACACAGGGATCCATGCGGCGCTGACTCTAACCGGGTTACGAACTGCCAAAAATATTCCATCATAGAAATTTGGTTGATAACATTGTCGCTTAAGTTTTATCACTCTAAAGAAACATATGACCGCATATTGATTAATTAATTAGACTGAATAAAGTTTAACACTTGACATTAAAAAATAGAGATCGTGAATTGATGTTGCTAGAGACGCGGGGGCGTAATTCGTAACGTACCAGGCTAGAATTCTGGAGTTCCCGGGTCGAACCCGGGCTATGGCAATATTTTTTCTCGATTTCTTTAGAATTTAAAAATCGTCAGGTCTCGTTGCCTTATTATTTCTAAATGAATGAATGAGGCAATTAGAGCTGACAAATAATTAAAGATTGGATTGTAAGACATCTTTCTGAGATCGATAACACGAGGATCCAGGCGGCACTGTGTCTAACCGGATCACGAACTGCCACGAATATTCCATCATAGAAATTGGGTCAATACCATTGTCGCTTAAGATTTATCACTCTAAAGAAACATATGACCGCATATTGATAAATTAATTAATCTAAATAAAGTTTAAAGCTTGACATTAAAAAATAGAGATCGTGAATTGATGTTGCTAGAGCCGCGGTGGCGTAATTGGTAACGTACCAGGCTAGATTTCTGGAGTTCCCGGTTAGAACCCGGGCTGTGGCAATATATTTTCACGATTTATTTAGATTTTAAAAACCGTCAGGTCTGGTTGCCTCATTAATTCTTAATGAATGAGTGAAGCAATTACAGCTGACAAATAATTAAAGATTCGATTGTTAGAGACCTTTCTGAGATCGATAACACAGGGATCCAGGCGGCGCTGACTCTAACCGGGTTACGAACTGCCAAAAATATTCCATCATAGAAATTTGGTCGATAACATTGTCGCTTAAGATTTATCACTCTAAAGAAACATATGACCGCATATTGATTAATTAATTAGACTGAATAAAGTTTAACACTTGACATTAAAAAATAGAGATCGTGAATTGATGTTGCTAGAGCCGCGATGGCGTAATTGGTAATGTACCAGGCTAAAATTCTGGAGTTCCCGGTTCGAACCCGGGCTGTGGCAATAGTTTTCACGATTTCTTTAGAATTTGAAAATCGTCAGGTCTGGTTGCCACATTAATTCTAAATGTATCAGTGAAGCATTTAGAGCTGACAAATAATTGAAGATTCGATTGTTAGTTATCTTTCTGAGATCGATAACACGAGGATCCAGGCGGCACTGACTCTAACCGGATTACGAACTGCCAAGAATATTCCATCATAGAAATTTGGTCAATAACATTGTCGCTTAAGATTTATCACTCTAAAGAAACATATGATCACATATTGATTAATTAATTAGACTGAATAAAGTTTAACACTTGACATTAAAAAATAGAGATCGTGAATTGATGTTGCTAGAGCCGCGATGGCGTAATTGGTAATGTACCAGGCTAAAATTCTGGAGTTCCCGGTTCGAACCCGGGCTGTGGCAATAGTTTTCACGATTTCTTTAGAATTTGAAAATCGTCAGGTCTGGTTGCCACATTAATTCTAAATTTATCAGTGAAGCATTTAGAGCTGACAAATAATTGAAGATTCGATTGTTAGTTATCTTTCTGAGATCGATAACACGAGGATCCAGGCGGCACTGACTCTAACCGGATTACGAACTGCCAAGAATATTCCATCATAGAAATTTGGTCGATAACATTGTCGCTTAAGATTTATCACCCTAAAGAAACATATGACCGCATATTGATTAATTAATTAGACTGAATAAAGTTTAACACTTGACATTAAAAAATAGAGATCGTGAATTGATGTTGCTAGAGCCGCGATGGCGTAATTGGTAATGTACCAGGCTAAAATTCTGGAGTTCCCGGTTCGAACCCGGGCTGTGGCAATAGTTTTCACGATTTCTTTAGAATTTGAAAATCGTCAGGTCTGGTTGCCACATTAATTCTAAATGTATCAGTGAAGCATTTAGAGCTGACATATAATTGAAGATTCGATTGTTAGTTATCTTTCTGAGATCGATAACACGAGGATCTGGAACTGCCACGAATATTCCATCATAGAAATTTGGTCAATAACATTGTCGCTTAAGATTTATCACTCTAAATAAACATATGACTACATATTGATTAATTAATGAATCTGAATAAAGTTTAATGCTTGACATCGAAAAATAGAGATCGTGAATTGATGTTGCTAGAGCCACGGTGGCGTAATTGGTAACGTACCAGGCTAGATTTCTGGAGTTCCCGGTTATAACCCGGGCTGTGGCAATATATTGTCACGATTTCTTTAAAATTTAAAAATCGTCAGGTCTGGTTGCCTCATTAATTCTAAATGAATCAGTAAGGCAATTAGAGCTGACAAATAATTGAAGATTCGATTGTTAGAGATCTTTCTGAGATCGATAACACAGGGAACCGGGCGGCACTGACTCTAACCGGGTTACGAACTGCCAAAAATATTCCATCATAGAAATTTGGTCAATAACATTGTCGCTTAAGATTTATCAGTCTAAAGAAACATATGACCGCATATTGAATAATTAATTGATCTGAATAAAGTTTAAAGCTTGACATTAAAAAATAGAGATCGTGAATTGATGTTGCTAGAGCCACGGTGGCGTAATTGGTAACGTACCAGGCTAGATTTCTGGAGTTCCTGGTTAGAACCCGGGCTGTGGCAATATATTGTCACGATTTCTTCAAAATTTAAAAATCGTCAAGTCTGGTTGCCTCATTAATTCTAAATGAATCAGTAAGGCAATTAGAGCTAACAAATAATTGAAGATTCGATTGTTAGAGATCTTTCTAAGATCGATAACACAGGGAACCGGGCGGCACTGACTCTAACCGGGTTACGAACTGCAAAAAAATTTTCCATCATAGAAATTTGGTCAATAACATTGTCGCTTAAGATTTATCACTGTAAAGAAACATATAATCACATATTGATTAATTAATTAATCTGAATAAAGTTTAATGCTTGACATTAAGAAATAGATATCGTGATTTGATGTGTCTAGAGCCGCGATGGCGTAATTGGTAACGTACCAGGCTAGAATTCTGGAGTTCCCGGTTAGAACCCGGGCTGTGGCAATATATTGTCACGATTTCTTTAACATTTAAAAATCGTCAGGTCTGGTTGCCTCATTAATTCTAAATGAATCAGTAAGGCAATGAGAGCTGACAAATAATTGAAGATTCGATTGTTAGAGAATTTTCTGAGATCGATAACACAGGGAACCGGGCGGGACTGACTCTAACCGGGCTACGAACTGCCAAAAATATTCCATCATAGAAATTTGGTCAATAACATTGTCGCTTAAGATTTATCACTGTAAAGAAACATATGACCGCATAATGATTAATTAATTAGACTGAATAAAGTTTAACACTTGACATTGAAAAATAGAGATCGTGAATTGATGTTGCTCGAGCCGCGGGGGCGTAATTCGTAACGTACCAGGCTAGAATTCTGGAGTTCCCGGGTCGAACCCGGGCTGTGGCAATATTTTTTCACGATTTCTTTAGAATTTAAAAATCGTCAGGTCTGGTTTCCTCATTGATTCTTAATGAATGAGTGAGGCAATTGGAGCTGACAAATAATTAAAGATTCGATTGTTAGAGACCTTTCTGAGATCGATAACACAGGGATCCATGCGGCGCTGACTCTAACCGGGTTACGAACTGCCAAAAATATTCCATCATAGAAATTTGGTTGATAACATTGTCGCTTAAGTTTTATCACTCTAAAGAAACATATGACCGCATATTGATTAATTAATTAGACTGAATAAAGTTTAACACTTGACATTAAAAAATAGAGATCGTGAATTGATGTTGCTAGAGACGCGGGGGCGTAATTCGTAACGTACCAGGCTAGAATTCTGGAGTTCCCGGGTCGAACCCGGGCTATGGCAATATTTTTTCTCGATTTCTTTAGAATTTAAAAATCGTCAGGTCTCGTTGCCTTATTATTTCTAAATGAATGAATGAGGCAATTAGAGCTGACAAATAATTAAAGATTGGATTGTAAGACATCTTTCTGAGATCGATAACACGAGGATCCAGGCGGCACTGTGTCTAACCGGATCACGAACTGCCACGAATATTCCATCATAGAAATTGGGTCAATACCATTGTCGCTTAAGATTTATCACTCTAAAGAAACATATGACCGCATATTGATAAATTAATTAATCTAAATAAAGTTTAAAGCTTGACATTAAAAAATAGAGATCGTGAATTGATGTTGCTAGAGCCGCGGTGGCGTAATTGGTAACGTACCAGGCTAGATTTCTGGAGTTCCCGGTTAGAACCCGGGCTGTGGCAATATATTTTCACGATTTATTTAGATTTTAAAAACCGTCAGGTCTGGTTGCCTCATTAATTCTTAATGAATGAGTGAAGCAATTACAGCTGACAAATAATTAAAGATTCGATTGTTAGAGACCTTTCTGAGATCGATAACACAGGGATCCAGGCGGCGCTGACTCTAACCGGGTTACGAACTGCCAAAAATATTCCATCATAGAAATTTGGTCGATAACATTGTCGCTTAAGATTTATCACTCTAAAGAAACATATGACCGCATATTGATTAATTAATTAGACTGAATAAAGTTTAACACTTGACATTAAAAAATAGAGATCGTGAATTGATGTTGCTAGAGCCGCGATGGCGTAATTGGTAATGTACCAGGCTAAAATTCTGGAGTTCCCGGTTCGAACCCGGGCTGTGGCAATAGTTTTCACGATTTCTTTAGAATTTGAAAATCGTCAGGTCTGGTTGCCACATTAATTCTAAATGTATCAGTGAAGCATTTAGAGCTGACAAATAACTGAAGATTCGATTGTTAGTTATCTTTCTGAGATCGATAACACGAGGATCCAGGCGGCACTGACTCTAACCGGATTACGAACTGCCAAGAATATTCCATCATAGAAATTTGGTCAATAACATTGTCGCTTAAGATTTATCACTCTAAAGAAACATATGATCACATATTGATTAATTAATTAGACTGAATAAAGTTTAACACTTGACATTAAAAAATAGAGATCGTGAATTGATGTTGCTAGAGCCGCGATGGCGTAATTGGTAATGTACCAGGCTAAAATTCTGGAGTTCCCGGTTCGAACCCGGGCTGTGGCAATAGTTTTCACGATTTCTTTAGAATTTGAAAATCGTCAGGTCTGGTTGCCACATTAATTCTAAATTTATCAGTGAAGCATTTAGAGCTGACAAATAATTGAAGATTCGATTGTTAGTTATCTTTCTGAGATCGATAACACGAGGATCCAGGCGGCACTGACTCTAACCGGATTACGAACTGCCAAGAATATTCCATCATAGAAATTTGGTCGATAACATTGTCGCTTAAGATTTATCACCCTAAAGAAACATATGACCGCATATTGATTAATTAATTAGACTGAATAAAGTTTAACACTTGACATTAAAAAATAGAGATCGTGAATTGATGTTGCTAGAGCCGCGATGGCGTAATTGGTAATGTACCAGGCTAAAATTCTGGAGTTCCCGGTTCGAACCCGGGCTGTGGCAATAGTTTTCACGATTTCTTTAGAATTTGAAAATCGTCAGGTCTGGTTGCCACATTAATTCTAAATGTATCAGTGAAGCATTTAGAGCTGACATATAATTGAAGATTCGATTGTTAGTTATCTTTCTGAGATCGATAACACGAGGATCTGGAACTGCCACGAATATTCCATCATAGAAATTTGGTCAATAACATTGTCGCTTAAGATTTATCACTCTAAATAAACATATGACCACATATTGATTAATTAATGAATCTGAATAAAGTTTAATGCTTGACATCGAAAAATAGAGATCGTGAATTGATGTTGCTAGAGCCACGGTGGCGTAATTGGTAACGTACCAGGCTAGATTTCTGGAGTTCCCGGTTATAACCCGGGCTGTGGCAATATATTGTCACGATTTCTTTAAAATTTAAAAATCGTCAGGTCTGGTTGCCTCATTAATTCTAAATGAATCAGTAAGGCAATTAGAGCTGACAAATAATTGAAGATTCGATTGTTAGAGATCTTTCTGAGATCGATAACACAGGGAACCGGGCGGCACTGACTCTAACCGGGTTACGAACTGCCAAAAATATTCCATCATAGAAATTTGGTCAATAACATTGTCGCTTAAGATTTATCAGTCTAAAGAAACATATGACCGCATATTGAATAATTAATTGATCTGAATAAAGTTTAAAGCTTGACATTAAAAAATAGAGATCGTGAATTGATGTTGCTAGAGCCACGGTGGCGTAATTGGTAACGTACCAGGCTAGATTTCTGGAGTTCCTGGTTAGAACCCGGGCTGTGGCAATATATTGTCACGATTTCTTCAAAATTTAAAAATCGTCAAGTCTGGTTGCCTCATTAATTCTAAATGAATCAGTAAGGCAATTAGAGCTGACAAATAATTGAAGATTCGATTGTTAGAGATCTTTCTAAGATCGATAACACAGGGAACCGGGCGGCACTGACTCTAACCGGGTTACGAACTGCAAAAAAATGTTCCATCATAGAAATTTGGTCAATAACATTGTCGCTTAAGATTTATCACTGTAAAGAAACATATAATCACATATTGATTAATTAATTAATCTGAATAAAGTTTAATGCTTGACATTAAGAAATAGATATCGTGATTTGATGTTGCTAGAGCCGCGATGGCGTAATTGGTAACGTACCAGGCTAGAATTCTGGAGTTCCCGGTTAGAACCCGGGCTGTGGCAATATATTGTCACGATTTCTTTAACATTTAAAAATCGTCAGGTCTGGTTGCCTCATTAATTCTAAATGAATCAGTAAGGCAATGAGAGCTGACAAATAATTGAAGATTCGATTGTTAGAGAATTTTCTGAGATCGATAACACAGGGAACCGGGCGGGACTGACTCTAACCGGGCTACGAACTGCCAAAAATATTCCATCATAGAAATTTGGTCAATAACATTGTCGCTTAAGATTTATCACTGTAAAGAAACATATGACCGCATAATGATTAATTAATTAGACTGAATAAAGTTTAACACTTGACATTGAAAAATAGAGATCGTGAATTGATGTTGCTCGAGCCGCGGGGGCGTAATTCGTAACGTACCAGGCTAGAATTCTGGAGTTCCCGGGTCGAACCCGGGCTGTGGCAATATTTTTTCACGATTTCTTTAGAATTTAAAAATCGTCAGGTCTGGTTTCCTCATTGATTCTTAATGAATGAGTGAGGCAATTGGAGCTGACAAATAATTAAAGATTCGATTGTTAGAGACCTTTCTGAGATCGATAACACAGGGATCCAGGCGGCGCTGACTCTAACCGGGTTACGAACTGCCAAAAATATTCCATCATCGAAATTTGGTCAATAACATTGTCGCTTAAGATTTATCACTCTAAAGAAACATATGACCGCATATTGATTAATTAATTAGACTGAATAAAGTTTGACACTTGACATTAAAAAATAGAGATCGTGAATTGATGTTGCTAGAGCCGCGATGGCGTAATTGGTAATGTACCAGGCTAAAATTCTGGAGTTCCCTGTTCGAACCCGGGCTGTGGCAATAGTTTTCACGATTTCTTTAGAATTTGAAAATCGTCAGGTCTGGTTGCCACATTAATTTTGAATGTATCAGTGAAGCATTTAGAGCTGACAAATAATTGAAGATTCGATTGTTAGTTATCTTTCTGAGATCGATAACACGAGGATCCAGGCGACACTGACTCTAACCAGATTACGAACTGCCAAGAATATTCCATCCTAGAAATTTGGTCGATAACATTGTCGCTTAAGATTTATCACTCTAAAGAAACATATGACCGCATATTGATTAATTAATTAGACTGAATAAAGTTTAACACTTGACATTAAAAAATAGAGATCGTGAATTGATGTTGCTAGAGCCGCGATGGCGTAATTGGTAATGTACCAGGCTAAAATTCTGGAGTTCCCGGTTCGAACCCGGGCTGTGGCAATACTTTTCACGATTTCTTTAGAATTTGAAAATCGTCAGGTCTGGTTGCCACATTAATTCTAAATGTATCAGTTAAGCATTTAGAGCTGACAAATAATTGAAGATTCGATTGTTAGTTATCTTTCTGAGATCGATAACACGAGGATCCAGGCGGCACTGTCTCCAACCGGATTACGAACTGCCACGAATATTCCATCATAGAAATTTGGTCAATAACATTGTCGCTTAAGATTTATCACTCTAAAGAAACATATGACCACATATTGATTAATTAATGAATCTGAATAAAGTTTAATACTTGACATTGAAAAATAGAGATCGTGAATTGATGTTGCTAAAGCCACGGTGGCGTAATTGGTAACGTACCAGGCTAGATTTCTGGAGTTCCCGGTTAGAACCCGGGCTGTGGCAATATATTGTCACGATTTCTTTAAAATTTAAAAATCGTCAGGTCTGGTTGCCTCATTAATTCTAAATGAATCAGTAAGGCAATTAGAGCTGACAAATAATTGAAGATTCGATTGTTAGAGATCATTCTGAGATCGATAACACAAGGAACCGGGCGGCACTGACTCTAACCGGGTTACGAACTGCCAAAAATATTCCATCATAGAAATTTGGTCAATAACATTGTCGCTTAAGATTTATCACTGTAAAGAAACCTATGACCGCATAATGATTAATTAATTAGACTGAATAAAGTTTAACACTTGACATTGAAAAATAGAGATCGTGAATTGATGTTGCTAGAGCCGCGATGGCGTAATTGGTAATGTACCAGGCCAGAATTCTGGAGTTCCCGGTTCGGACCCGGGCTGTGGCAATATTTTTTCACGATTTCTTTAGAATTAAAAAATCGTCAGGTCTGGTTGCCTTATTAATCCTTAATGAATGAGTGCTGCGATTAGAGCTGACATATAATTAAAGATTCGATTGTTAGAGACCTTTCTGAAATCGATAACACAGGGATCCAAACTGCGCTGACTCTAACCGGGTTACGAACTGCCAAAAATATTCCATCATCGAAATTTGGTCAATAACATTGTCCCTTAAGATTTATCACTCTAAAGAAACATATGACCGCATATTGATTAATTAATTAGACTGAATAAAGTTTAACACTTGACATTAAAAAATAGAGATCGTGAATTGATGTTTCTAGAGCCGCGGTGGCGTTATTGGTAACATACCAGGCTAGAAATCTGGAGTTCCCGGTTCGAACCCGGGCTGTGGCAATATTTTTTCACGATTTCTTTAGAATTTAAAAATCGTCAGGTCTGGTTGCCTCATTAATTCTAAATGTATCAGTGAAGCATTTAGAGCTGACAAATAATTGAAGATTCGATTGTTAGAGATCTTTCTGAGATCGATAACACAGGGATTCAGGCGGCACTGACTCTAACCGGGTTACGAACTGCCAAAAATATTCCATCATCGAAATTTGGTCAATAACATTGTCCCTTAAGATTTATCACTCTAAAGAAACATTAGACCGCATATTGATTAATTAATTAGACTGAATAAAGTTTAACACTTGACATGTAAAAATAGACATCGTGAATTGATGTTGCTCGAGCCGCGGGGGCGTAATTCGTAACGTACCAGGCTAGAATTCTGGAGTTCCCGGTTCGAACCCGGGCTGTGGCAATATTTTTTCACGATTTCTTTAGAATTTAAAAATCGTCAGGTCTGGTTGCCTCATTAATTCTTAATGAATGGGTGCGGCAATTAGAGCTGACAAATAATTAAAGATTCGATTGTTAGAAACCTTTCTGAGATCGATAACTCAGGGATCCAGGCGGCGCTGACTCTAACCGGGTTACGAACTGCCAAAAATATTCCATCATAGAAATTTGGTCGATAACATTGTCGCTTAAGATTTATCACCCTAAAGATACATATGACCGCATAGTGATTAATTAATTAATCTGAATAAAGTTTAACACGTGACATTAAAATATAGCGATCGTGACTTGATGTTGCTAGAGCCGCGATGGCGTAATTGGTAACGTACCAGGCTAGAATTCTGGAGTTCCCGGTTCGAACCCGGGCTGTGGCAATAGTTTTCACGATTTCTGTAGAATTTAAAAATCGTCAGGTCTGGTTGCCATATTAATTCTAAATGTATCAGTGAAGCATTTAGAGCTGACAAATAATTGAAGATTAGATTGTTAGAGATCTTTCTGAGATCGATAACACAGGGAACCAGGCGGCATTGACTCCAACCGGGTTACGAACTGTCAAAACTATTCCATCATAGAAATTTGGTCAATAACATTGTCGCTTAAGATTTGGCACTCTAAGGAAACATATAACCGCATATTGATTAATTAATTAGACTGAATAAAGTTTAACACTAGACATTAAAAAATAGAGATCGTGAATTGATGTTGCTAGAGCCGCGATGGCGTAATTGGTAATGTACCGGGCTAAAATTCTGGAGTTCCCGGTTCGAACCCGGGCTGTGGCAATACTTTTCACGATTTCTTTAGAATTTGAAAATCGTCAGGTCTGGTTGCCACATTAATTCTAAATGTATCAGTTAAGCATTTAGAGCTGACAAATAATTGAAGATTCGATTGTTAGTTATCTTTCTGAAATCGATAACACGAGGATCCAGGCGGCACTGTCTCCAACCGGATTACGAACTGCCACGAATATTCCATCATAGAAATTTGGTTAATAACATTGTCGCTTAAGATTTATCACTCTAAAGAAACATATGACCACATATTGATTAATTAATGAATCTGAATAAAGTTTAATACTTGACATTGAAAAATAGAGATCGTGAATTGATGTTGCTAAAGCCACGGTGGCGTAATTGGTAACGTACCAGGCTAGATTTCTGGAGTTCCCGGTTAGAACCCGGGCTGTGGCAATATATTGTCACGATTTCTTTAAAATTTAAAAATCGTCAGGTCTGGTTGCCTCATTAATTCTAAATGAATCAGTAAGGCAATTAGAGCTGACAAATAATTGAAGATTCGATTGTTAGAGATCATTCTGAGATCGATAACACAAGGAACCGGGCGGCACTGACTCTAACCGGGTTACGAACTGCCAAAAATATTCCATCATAGAAATTTGGTCAATAACATTGTCGCTTAAGATTTATCACTGTAAAGAAACCTATGACCGCATAATGATTAATTAATTAGACTGAATAAAGTTTAACACTTGACATTGAAAAATAGAGATCGTGAATTGATGTTGCTAGAGCCGCGATGGCGTAATTGGTAATGTACCAGGCCAGAATTCTGGAGTTCCCGGTTCGGACCCAGGCTGTGGCAATATTTTTTCACGATTTCTTTAGAATTAAAAAATCGTCAGGTCTGGTTGCCTTATTAATTCTTAATGAATGAGTGCTGCGATTAGAGCTGACATATAATTAAAGATTCGATTGTTAGAGACCTTTCTGAAATCGATAACACAGGGATCCAAACTGCGCTGACTCTAACCGGGTTACGAACTGCCAAAAATATTCCATCATCGAAATTTGGTCAATAACATTGTCCCTTAAGATTTATCACTCTAAAGAAACATATGACCGCATATTGATTAATTAATTAGACTGAATAAAGTTTAACACTTGACATTAAAAAATAGAGATCGTGAATTGATGTTTCTAGAGCCGCGGTGGCGTTATTGGTAACATACCAGGCTAGAAATCTGGAGTTCCCGGTTCGAACCCGGGCTGTGGCAATATTTTTTCACGATTTCTTTAGAATTTAAAAATCGTCAGGTCTGGTTGCCTCATTAATTCTTAATGAATGAGTGCTGCAATTAGAGCTGACATATAATTAAAGATTCGATTGTTAGAGACCTTTCTGAAATCGATAACACAGGGATCCAGGCTACGCTGACTCTAACCGGGTTACGAACTGCCAAAAATATTCCATCATCGAAATTTGGTCAATAACATTGTCCCTTAAAATTTATCACTCTAAAGAAACATATGACCGCATACTGATTAATTAATTAGACTGAATAAAGTTTAACACTTGACATTAAAAAATAGAGATCGTAAATTGATGTTGCTAGAGCCGCGGGGGCGTAATTCGTAACGTACTAGGCTAGAATTCTGGAGTTCCCGGGTCGAACCCGGGCTATGGCAATATTTTTTCTCGATTTCTTTAGAATTTAAAAATCGTCAGTTCTGGTTGCCTTATTATTTCTAAATAAATGAATGAGGCAATTAGAGCTGATAAATAATTAAAGATTGGATTGTTAGACATCTTTCTGAGATCGATAACACAGGGAACCGGGGGGCTCTGACTCTAACCGGGTTACGAACTGCCAAAAATATTCCATCATAGAAATTTGGTCAATAACATTGTCGCTTAAGATTTATCACTCTAAAGAAACATATGATCACATATTGATTAATTAATTAATCTGAATAAAGTTTAATGCTTGACATTAAGAAATAGATATCGTGATTTGACGTTGCTAGAGCCGCGATGGCGTAATTGGTAACGTACCCGGCTAGAATTCTGGAGTTCCCGGTTAGAACCCGGGCTGTGGCAATATATTGTCACGATTTCTTTAAAATTTAAAAATCGTCAGGTCTGGTTGCCTCATTAATTCTAAATGAATCAGTAAGGCAATTAGAGCTGACAAATAATTGAAGATTCGATTGTTAGAGAATTTTCTGAGATCGATAACACAGGGAACCGGGCGGCACTGACTCTAACCGGGTTACGAACTGCCAAAAATATTCCATCATAGAAATTTGGTCAATAACATTGTCGCTTAAGATTTATCACTGTAAAGAAACATATGACCGCATAATGATTAATTAATTAGACTGAATAAAGTTTAACACTTGACATGTAAAAATAGACATCGTGAATTGATGTTGCTCGAGCCGCGGGGGCGTAATTCGTAACGTACCAGGCTAGAATTCTGGAGTTCCCGGGTCGAACCCGGGCTGTGGCAATATTTTTTTACGATTTCTTTAGAATTTAAAAATCGTCAGGTCTGGTTTCCTCATTGATTCTTAATGAATGAGTGAGGCAATTAGAGCTGACAAATAATTAAAGATTCGATTGTTAGAGACCTTTCTGAGATCGATAACACAGGGATCCAGGCAGCGCTGACTCTAACCGGGTTACGAACTGCCAAAAATATTCCATCATAGAAATTTGGTCGATAACATTGTCGCTTAAGATTTATCACCCTAAAGATACATATGACCGCATAGTGATTAATTAATTAATCTGAATAAAGTTTAACACGTGACATTAAAATATAGCGATCGTGACTTGATGTTGCTAGAGCCGCGATGGCGTAATTGGTAACGTACCAGGCTAGAATTCTGGAGTTCCCGGTTCGAACCCGGGCTGTGGCAATAGTTTTCACGATTTCTGTAGAATTTAAAAATCGTCAGGTCTGGTTGCCATATTAATTCTAAATGTATCAGTGAAGCATTTAGAGCTGACAAATAATTGAAGATTAGATTGTTAGAGATCTTTCTGAGATCGATAACACAGGGAACCAGGCGGCATTGACTCCAACCGGGTTACGAACTGTCAAAACTATTCCATCATAGAAATTTGGTCAATAACATTGTCGCTTAAGATTTGGCACTCTAAGGAAACATATAACCGCATATTGATTAATTAATTAGACTGAATAAAGTTTAACACTAGACATTAAAAAATAGAGATCGTGAATTGATGTTGCTAGAGCCGCGATGGCGTAATTGGTAATGTACCGGGCTAAAATTCTGGAGTTCCCGGTTCGAACCCGGGCTGTGGCAATACTTTTCACGATTTCTTTAGAATTTGAAAATCGTCAGGTCTGGTTGCCACATTAATTCTAAATGTATCAGTTAAGCATTTAGAGCTGACAAATAATTGAAGATTCGATTGTTAGTTATCTTTCTGAAATCGATAACACGAGGATCCAGGCGGCACTGTCTCCAACCGGATTACGAACTGCCACGAATATTCCATCATAGAAATTTGGTTAATAACATTGTCGCTTAAGATTTATCACTCTAAAGAAACATATGACCACATATTGATTAATTAATGAATCTGAATAAAGTTTAATACTTGACATTGAAAAATAGAGATCGTGAATTGATGTTGCTAAACCCACGGTGGCGTAATTGGTAACGTACCAGGCTAGATTTCTGGAGTTCCCGGTTAGAACCCGGGCTGTGGCAATATATTGTCACGATTTCTTTAAAATTTAAAAATCGTCAGGTCTGGTTGCCTCATTAATTCTAAATGAATCAGTAAGGCAATTAGAGCTGACAAATAATTGAAGATTCGATTGTTAGAGATCATTCTGAGATCGATAACACAAGGAACCGGGCGGCACTGACTCTAACCGGGTTACGAACTGCCAAAAATATTCCATCATAGAAATTTGGTCAATAACATTGTCGCTTAAGATTTATCACTGTAAAGAAACCTATGACCGCATAATGATTAATTAATTAGACTGAATAAAGTTTAACACTTGACATTGAAAAATAGAGATCGTGAATTGATGTTGCTAGAGCCGCGATGGCGTAATTGGTAATGTACCAGGCCAGAATTCTGGAGTTCCCGGTTCGGACCCAGGCTGTGGCAATATTTTTTCACGATTTCTTTAGAATTAAAAAATCGTCAGGTCTGGTTGCCTTATTAATTCTTAATGAATGAGTGCTGCGATTAGAGCTGACATATAATTAAAGATTCGATTGTTAGAGACCTTTCTGAAATCGATAACACAGGGATCCAAACTGCGCTGACTCTAACCGGGTTACGAACTGCCAAAAATATTCCATCATCGAAATTTGGTCAATAACATTGTCCCTTAAGATTTATCACTCTAAAGAAACATATGACCGCATATTGATTAATTAATTAGACTGAATAAAGTTTAACACTTGACATTAAAAAATAGAGATCGTGAATTGATGTTTCTAGAGCCGCGGTGGCGTTATTGGTAACATACCAGGCTAGAAATCTGGAGTTCCCGGTTCGAACCCGGGCTGTGGCAATATTTTTTCACGATTTCTTTAGAATTTAAAAATCGTCAGGTCTGGTTGCCTCATTAATTCTTAATGAATGAGTGCTGCAATTAGAGCTGACATATAATTAAAGATTCGATTGTTAGAGACCTTTCTGAAATCGATAACACAGGGATCCAGGCTACGCTGACTCTAACCGGGTTACGAACTGCCAAAAATATTCCATCATCGAAATTTGGTCAATAACATTGTCCCTTAAAATTTATCACTCTAAAGAAACATATGACCGCATACTGATTAATTAATTAGACTGAATAAAGTTTAACACTTGACATTAAAAAATAGAGATCGTAAATTGATGTTGCTAGAGCCGCGGGGGCGTAATTCGTAACGTACTAGGCTAGAATTCTGGAGTTCCCGGGTCGAACCCGGGCTATGGCAATATTTTTTCTCGATTTCTTTAGAATTTAAAAATCGTCAGGTCTGGTTGCCTTATTATTTCTAAATAAATGAATGAGGCAATTAGAGCTGATAAATAATTAAAGATTGGATTGTTAGACATCTTTCTGAGATCGATAACACAGGGAACCGGGGGGCTCTGACTCTAACCGGGTTACGAACTGCCAAAAATATTCCATCATAGAAATTTGGTCAATAACATTGTCGCTTAAGATTTATCACTCTAAAGAAACATATGATCACATATTGATTAATTAATTAATCTGAATAAAGTTTAATGCTTGACATTAAGAAATAGATATCGTGATTTGACGTTGCTAGAGCCGCGATGGCGTAATTGGTAACGTACCCGGCTAGAATTCTGGAGTTCCCGGTTAGAACCCGGGCTGTGGCAATATATTGTCACGATTTCTTTAAAATTTAAAAATCGTCAGGTCTGGTTGCCTCATTAATTCTAAATGAATCAGTAAGGCAATTAGAGCTGACAAATAATTGAAGATTCGATTGTTAGAGAATTTTCTGAGATCGATAACACAGGGAACCGGGCGGCACTGACTCTAACCGGGTTACGAACTGCCAAAAATATTCCATCATAGAAATTTGGTCAATAACATTGTCGCTTAAGATTTATCACTGTAAAGAAACATATGACCGCATAATGATTAATTAATTAGACTGAATAAAGTTTAACACTTGACATGTAAAAATAGACATCGTGAATTGATGTTGCTCGAGCCGCGGGGGCGTAATTCGTAACGTACCAGGCTAGAATTCTGGAGTTCCCGGGTCGAACCCGGGCTGTGGCAATATTTTTTTACGATTTCTTTAGAATTTAAAAATCGTCAGGTCTGGTTTCCTCATTGATTCTTAATGAATGAGTGAGGCAATTAGAGCTGACAAATAATTAAAGATTCGATTGTTAGAGACCTTTCTGAGATCGATAACACAGGGATCCAGGCAGCGCTGACTCTAACCGGGTTACGAACTGCCAAAAATTATCCATCATCGAAATTTGGTCAATAACATTGTCGCTTAAGATTTATCACTCTAAAGAAACATATGACCGCATATTGATTAATTAATTAGACTGAATAAAGTTTAACACTTGACTTTAAAAAATAGAGATCGTGAATTGATGTTGCTAGAGCCGCGATGGCGTAATTGGTAATGTACCAGGCTAAAATTCTGGAGTTCCCGGTTCGAACCCGGGCTGTGGCAATAGTTTTCACGATTTCTTTAGAATTTGAAAATCGTCAGGTCTGGTTGCCACATTAATTCTAAATGTATCAGTGAAGCATTTAGAGCTGACAAATAATTGAAGAATCGATTGTTAGTTATCTTTCTGAGATCGATAACACGAGGATCCAGGCGGCACTGACTCTGACCGGATTACGAACTGCCAAGAATATTCCATCATAGAAATTTGGTCGATAACATTGTCGCTTAAGATTTATCACTCTAAAGAAACATATGACCGTATATTGATTAATTAATTAGACTGAATAAAGTTTAACACTTGACATTAAAAAATAGAGATCGTGAATTGATGTTGCTAGAGCCGCGGGGGCGTAATTCGTAACGTACCAGGCTAGAATTCTGGAGTTCCCGGGTCGAACCCGGGCTATGGCAATATTTTTTCTCGATTTCTTTAGAATTTAAAAATCGTCAGGTCTGGTTGCCTTATTATTTCTAAATAAATGAATGAGGCAATTAGAGCTGATAAATAATTAAAGATTGGATTGTTAGACATCTTTCTGAGATCGATAACACGAGGATCTTGGCGGCACTGTCTCTAACCGGATTACGAACTGCCACGAATATTCCATCATAGAAATTTGGTCAATAACATTGTCGCTTAAGATTTATCAGTCTAAAGAAACATATGACCGCATATTGATTAATTAATTAATCTGAATAAAGTTTAAAGCTTGACATTAAAAAATAGAGATCGTGAATTGATGTTGCTAGAGCCACGGTGGCGTAATTGGTAACGTACCAGGCTAGATTTCTGGAGTTCCTGGTTAGAACCCGGGCTGTGGCAATATATTTTCACGATTTATTTAGATTTTAAAAACCGTCTGGTCTGGTTGACTCATTAATTCTAAATAAATCAGTAAGGCAATTAGAGCTGACAAATAATTGAAGATTCGATTGTTAGAGATCTTTCTGAGATCGATAACACAGGGAACCGGGCGGCTCTGACTCTAACCGGGTTACGAACTGCCAAAAATATTCCATCATAGAAATTTGGTCGATAACATTGTCGCTTAAGATTTATCACTCTAAAGAAACATGAGACCGCATATTGATTAATTATTTAATATGAATGAAGTTTTACACTTGACATTAAGAAATAAAGATCGTGAATTGATGTTGCTAGAGCCGCGGTGGCGCAATTGGTAACGTACCAGGCTAGAATTCTGGAGTTCTCGGTTCGAACCCGGGCTGTGGCAATAATTTTTCACGATTTCTTTAGAATTTAAAAATCGTCAGGTCTGGTTTCCTCATTAATTCTTAATGAATGAGTGCCGCAATTACAGCTGACAAATAATGAAGGATTCGATTGTTAGAGACCTTTCTGAGATCGATAACACAGGGATCCAGGTTGCGCTGACTCTAACCGGGTTACGAACTGGCAAAAATATTCCATCATAGAAATTTGGTCAATAACATTGTCGCTCAAGATTTATCACTCTAAAGAAACATATGACCGCATAATGATTAATTAATTAGACTAAATAAAGTTTAACACTTGGCATTGAAAAATAGAGATCGTGAATTGATGTTGCTCGAGCCGCGGGGGCGTAATTCGTGACGTACCAGGCTAGAATTCTGGAGTTCCCGGGTCGAACCCGGGCTGTGGCAATATTTTTTCACGATTTCTTTATATTTTAAAAATCGTCAGGTCTGGTTGCCTCATTGATACTTAATGAATGTGTGAGGCAATTAGAGCTGACAAATAATTGAAGATTCGATTGTTAGAGAATTTTCTGAGATCGATAACACAGGGAACCGGGCGGCACTGACTCTAACCGGGTTACGAACTGCCAAAAATATTCCATCATAGAAATTTGGTCAATAACATTGTCGCTTAAGATTTATCACTGTAAAGAAACATATGACCGCATAATGATTAATTAATTAGACTGAATAAAGTTTAACACTTGACATTGAAAAATAGAGATCGTGAATTGATGTTGCTCGAGCCGCGGGGGCGTAATTCGTAACGTACCAGGCTAGAATTCAGGAGTTCCCGGGTCGAACCCGGGCTGTGGCAATATTTTTTCACGATTTCTTTAGAATTTAAAAATCGTCAGGTCTGGTTTCTTCATTGATTCTTAATGAATGAGTGAGGCAATTAGAGCTGACAAATAATTAAAGATTCGATTGTTAGAGACCTTTCTGAGATCGATAACACAGGGATCCATGCGGCGCTGACTCTAACCGGGTTACGAACTGCCAAAAATATTCCATCATAGAAATTTGGTTGATAACATTGTCGCTTAAGTTTTATCACTCTAAAGAAACATATGACCGCATATTGATTAATTAATTAGACTGAATAAAGTTTAACACTTGACATTAAAAAATAGAGATCGTGAATTGATGTTGCTAGAGACGCGGGGGCGTAATTCGTAACGTACCAGGCTAGAATTCTGGAGTTCCCGGGTCGAACCCGGGCTATGGCAATATTTTTTCTCGATTTCTTTAGAATTTAAAAATCGTCAGGTCTCGTTGCCTTATTATTTCTAAATGAATGAATGAGGTAATTAGAGCTGACAAATAATTAAAGATTGGATTGTAAGACATCTTTCTGAGATCGATAACACGAGGATCCAGGCGGCACTGTGTCTAACCGGATCACGAACTGCCACGAATATTCCATCATAGAAATTGGGTCAATACCATTGTCGCTTAAGATTTATCACTCTAAAGAAACATATGACCGCATATTGATAAATTAATTAATCTAAATAAAGTTTAAAGCTTGACATTAAAAAATAGAGATCGTGAATTGATGTTGCTAGAGCCGCGGTGGCGTAATTGGTAACGTACCAGGCTAGATTTCTGGAGTTCCCGGTTAGAACCCGGGCTGTGGCAATATATTTTCACGATTTATTTAGATTTTAAAAACCGTCAGGTCTGGTTGCCTCATTAATTCTTAATGAATGAGTGAAGCAATTACAGCTGACAAATAATTAAAGATTCGATTGTTAGAGACCTTTCTGAGATCGATAACACAGGGATCCAGGCGGCGCTGACTCTAACCGGGTTACGAACTGCCAAAAATATTCCATCATAGAAATTTGGTCGATAACATTGTCGCTTAAGATTTATCACTCTAAAGAAACATATGACCGCATATTGATTAATTAATTAGACTGAATAAAGTTTAACACTTGACATTAAAAAATAGAGATCGTGAATTGATGTTGCTAGAGCCGCGATGGCGTAATTGGTAATGTACCAGGCTAAAATTCTGGAGTTCCCGGTTCGAACCCGGGCTGTGGCAATAGTTTTCACGATTTCTTTAGAATTTGAAAATCGTCAGGTCTGGTTGCCACATTAATTCTAAATGTATCAGTGAAGCATTTAGAGCTGACAAATAATTGAAGATTCGATTGTTAGTTATCTTTCTGAGATCGATAACACGAGGATCCAGGCGGCACTGACTCTAACCGGATTACGAACTGCCAAGAATATTCCATCATAGAAATTTGGTCAATAACATTGTCGCTTAAGATTTATCACTCTAAAGAAACATATGATCACATATTGATTAATTAATTAGACTGAATAAAGTTTAACACTTGACATTAAAAAATAGAGATCGTGAATTGATGTTGCTAGAGCCGCGATGGCGTAATTGGTAATGTACCAGGCTAAAATTCTGGAGTTCCCGGTTCGAACCCGGGCTGTGGCAATAGTTTTCACGATTTCTTTAGAATTTGAAAATCGTCAGGTCTGGTTGCCACATTAATTCTTAATGAATGAGTGCTGCAATTAGAGCTGACATATAATTAAAGATTCGATTGTTAGAGACCTTTCTGAAATCGATAACACAGGGATCCAGGCTACGCTGACTCTAACCGGGTTACGAACTGCCAAAAATATTCCATCATCGAAATTTGGTCAATAACATTGTCCCTTAAAATTTATCACTCTAAAGAAACATATGACCGCATACTGATTAATTAATTAGACTGAATAAAGTTTAACACTTGACATTAAAAAATAGAGATCGTAAATTGATGTTGCTAGAGCCGCGGGGGCGTAATTCGTAACGTACTAGGCTAGAATTCTGGAGTTCCCGGGTCGAACCCGGGCTATGGCAATATTTTTTCTCGATTTCTTTAGAATTTAAAAATCGTCAGGTCTGGTTGCCTTATTATTTCTAAATAAATGAATGAGGCAATTAGAGCTGATAAATAATTAAAGATTGGATTGTTAGACATCTTTCTGAGATCGATAACACAGGGAACCGGGGGGCTCTGACTCTAACCGGGTTACGAACTGCCAAAAATATTCCATCATAGAAATTTGGTCAATAACATTGTCGCTTAAGATTTATCACTCTAAAGAAACATATGATCACATATTGATTAATTAATTAATCTGAATAAAGTTTAATGCTTGACATTAAGAAATAGATATCGTGATTTGACGTTGCTAGAGCCGCGATGGCGTAATTGGTAACGTACCCGGCTAGAATTCTGGAGTTCCCGGTTAGAACCCGGGCTGTGGCAATATATTGTCACGATTTCTTTAAAATTTAAAAATCGTCAGGTCTGGTTGCCTCATTAATTCTAAATGAATCAGTAAGGCAATTAGAGCTGACAAATAATTGAAGATTCGATTGTTAGAGAATTTTCTGAGATCGATAACACAGGGAACCGGGCGGCACTGACTCTAACCGGGTTACGAACTGCCAAAAATATTCCATCATAGAAATTTGGTCAATAACATTGTCGCTTAAGATTTATCACTGTAAAGAAACATATGACCGCATAATGATTAATTAATTAGACTGAATAAAGTTTAACACTTGACATGTAAAAATAGACATCGTGAATTGATGTTGCTCGAGCCGCGGGGGCGTAATTCGTAACGTACCAGGCTAGAATTCTGGAGTTCCCGGGTCGAACCCGGGCTGTGGCAATATTTTTTTACGATTTCTTTAGAATTTAAAAATCGTCAGGTCTGGTTTCCTCATTGATTCTTAATGAATGAGTGAGGCAATTAGAGCTGACAAATAATTAAAGATTCGATTGTTAGAGACCTTTCTGAGATCGATAACACAGGGATCCAGGCAGCGCTGACTCTAACCGGGTTACGAACTGCCAAAAATTATCCATCATCGAAATTTGGTCAATAACATTGTCGCTTAAGATTTATCACTCTAAAGAAACATATGACCGCATATTGATTAATTAATTAGACTGAATAAAGTTTAACACTTGACTTTAAAAAATAGAGATCGTGAATTGATGTTGCTAGAGCCGCGATGGCGTAATTGGTAATGTACCAGGCTAAAATTCTGGAGTTCCCGGTTCGAACCCGGGCTGTGGCAATAGTTTTCACGATTTCTTTAGAATTTGAAAATCGTCAGGTCTGGTTGCCACATTAATTCTAAATGTATCAGTGAAGCATTTAGAGCTGACAAATAATTGAAGAATCGATTGTTAGTTATCTTTCTGAGATCGATAACACGAGGATCCAGGCGGCACTGACTCTGACCGGATTACGAACTGCCAAGAATATTCCATCATAGAAATTTGGTCGATAACATTGTCGCTTAAGATTTATCACTCTAAAGAAACATATGACCGTATATTGATTAATTAATTAGACTGAATAAAGTTTAACACTTGACATTAAAAAATAGAGATCGTGAATTGATGTTGCTAGAGCCGCGGGGGCGTAATTCGTAACGTACCAGGCTAGAATTCTGGAGTTCCCGGGTCGAACCCGGGCTATGGCAATATTTTTTCTCGATTTCTTTAGAATTTAAAAATCGTCAGGTCTGGTTGCCTTATTATTTCTAAATAAATGAATGAGGCAATTAGAGCTGATAAATAATTAAAGATTGGATTGTTAGACATCTTTCTGAGATCGAAAACACGAGGATCTTGGCGGCACTGTCTCTAACCGGATTACGAACTGCCACGAATATTCCATCATAGAAATTTGGTCAATAACATTGTCGCTTAAGATTTATCAGTCTAAAGAAACATATGACCGCATATTGATTAATTAATTAATCTGAATAAAGTTTAAAGCTTGACATTAAAAAATAGAGATCGTGAATTGATGTTGCTAGAGCCACGGTGGCGTAATTGGTAACGTACCAGGCTAGATTTCTGGAGTTCCTGGTTAGAACCCGGGCTGTGGCAATATATTTTCACGATTTATTTAGATTTTAAAAACCGTCTGGTCTGGTTGACTCATTAATTCTAAATAAATCAGTAAGGCAATTAGAGCTGACAAATAATTGAAGATTCGATTGTTAGAGATCTTTCTGAGATCGATAACACAGGGAACCGGGCGGCTCTGACTCTAACCGGGTTACGAACTGCCAAAAATATTCCATCATAGAAATTTGGTCGATAACATTGTCGCTTAAGATTTATCACTCTAAAGAAACATGAGACCGCATATTGATTAATTATTTAATATGAATGAAGTTTTACACTTGACATTAAGAAATAAAGATCGTGAATTGATGTTGCTAGAGCCGCGGTGGCGCAATTGGTAACGTACCAGGCTAGAATTCTGGAGTTCTCGGTTCGAACCCGGGCTGTGGCAATAATTTTTCACGATTTCTTTAGAATTTAAAAATCGTCAGGTCTGGTTTCCTCATTAATTCTTAATGAATGAGTGCCGCAATTACAGCTGACAAATAATGAAGGATTCGATTGTTAGAGACCTTTCTGAGATCGATAACACAGGGATCCAGGTTGCGCTGACTCTAACCGGGTTACGAACTGGCAAAAATATTCCATCATAGAAATTTGGTCAATAACATTGTCGCTCAAGATTTATCACTCTAAAGAAACATATGACCGCATAATGATTAATTAATTAGACTAAATAAAGTTTAACACTTGGCATTGAAAAATAGAGATCGTGAATTGATGTTGCTCGAGCCGCGGGGGCGTAATTCGTGACGTACCAGGCTAGAATTCTGGAGTTCCCGGGTCGAACCCGGGCTGTGGCAATATTTTTTCACGATTTCTTTATAATTTAAAAATCGTCAGGTCTGGTTGCCTCATTGATACTTAATGAATGTGTGAGGCAATTAGAGCTGACAAATAATTGAAGATTCGATTGTTAGAGAATTTTCTGAGATCGATAACACAGGGAACCGGGCGGCACTGACTCTAACCGGGTTACGAACTGCCAAAAATATTCCATCATAGAAATTTGGTCAATAACATTGTCGCTTAAGATTTATCACTGTAAAGAAACATATGACCGCATAATGATTAATTAATTAGACTGAATAAAGTTTAACACTTGACATTGAAAAATAGAGATCGTGAATTGATGTTGCTCGAGCCGCGGGGGCGTAATTCGTAACGTACCAGGCTAGAATTCAGGAGTTCCCGGGTCGAACCCGGGCTGTGGCAATATTTTTTCACGATTTCTTTAGAATTTAAAAATCGTCAGGTCTGGTTTCTTCATTGATTCTTAATGAATGAGTGAGGCAATTAGAGCTGACAAATAATTAAAGATTCGATTGTTAGAGACCTTTCTGAGATCGATAACACAGGGATCCATGCGGCGCTGACTCTAACCGGGTTACGAACTGCCAAAAATATTCCATCATAGAAATTTGGTTGATAACATTGTCGCTTAAGTTTTATCACTCTAAAGAAACATATGACCGCATATTGATTAATTAATTAGACTGAATAAAGTTTAACACTTGACATTAAAAAATAGAGATCGTGAATTGATGTTGCTAGAGACGCGGGGGCGTAATTCGTAACGTACCAGGCTAGAATTCTGGAGTTCCCGGGTCGAACCCGGGCTATGGCAATATTTTTTCTCGATTTCTTTAGAATTTAAAAATCGTCAGGTCTCGTTGCCTTATTATTTCTAAATGAATGAATGAGGTAATTAGAGCTGACAAATAATTAAAGATTGGATTGTAAGACATCTTTCTGAGATCGATAACACGAGGATCCAGGCGGCACTGTGTCTAACCGGATCACGAACTGCCACGAATATTCCATCATAGAAATTGGGTCAATACCATTGTCGCTTAAGATTTATCACTCTAAAGAAACATATGACCGCATATTGATAAATTAATTAATCTAAATAAAGTTTAAAGCTTGACATTAAAAAATAGAGATCGTGAATTGATGTTGCTAGAGCCGCGGTGGCGTAATTGGTAACGTACCAGGCTAGATTTCTGGAGTTCCCGGTTAGAACCCGGGCTGTGGCAATATATTTTCACGATTTATTTAGATTTTAAAAACCGTCAGGTCTGGTTGCCTCATTAATTCTTAATGAATGAGTGAAGCAATTACAGCTGACAAATAATTAAAGATTCGATTGTTAGAGACCTTTCTGAGATCGATAACACAGGGATCCAGGCGGCGCTGACTCTAACCGGGTTACGAACTGCCAAAAATATTCCATCATAGAAATTTGGTCGATAACATTGTCGCTTAAGATTTATCACTCTAAAGAAACATATGACCGCATATTGATTAATTAATTAGACTGAATAAAGTTTAACACTTGACATTAAAAAATAGAGATCGTGAATTGATGTTGCTAGAGCCGCGATGGCGTAATTGGTAATGTACCAGGCTAAAATTCTGGAGTTCCCGGTTCGAACCCGGGCTGTGGCAATAGTTTTCACGATTTCTTTAGAATTTGAAAATCGTCAGGTCTGGTTGCCACATTAATTCTAAATGTATCAGTGAAGCATTTAGAGCTGACAAATAATTGAAGATTCGATTGTTAGTTATCTTTCTGAGATCGATAACACGAGGATCCAGGCGGCACTGACTCTAACCGGATTACGAACTGCCAAGAATATTCCATCATAGAAATTTGGTCAATAACATTGTCGCTTAAGATTTATCACTCTAAAGAAACATATGATCACATATTGATTAATTAATTAGACTGAATAAAGTTTAACACTTGACATTAAAAAATAGAGATCGTGAATTGATGTTGCTAGAGCCGCGATGGCGTAATTGGTAATGTACCAGGCTAAAATTCTGGAGTTCCCGGTTCGAACCCGGGCTGTGGCAATAGTTTTCACGATTTCTTTAGAATTTGAAAATCGTCAGGTCTGGTTGCCACATTAATTCTAAATTTATCAGTGAAGCATTTAGAGCTGACAAATAATTGAAGATTCGATTGTTAGTTATCTTTCTGAGATCGATAACACGAGGATCCAGGCGGCACTGACTCTAACCGGATTACGAACTGCCAAGAATATTCCATCATAGAAATTTGGTCGATAACATTGTCGCTTAAGATTTATCACCCTAAAGAAACATATGACCGCATATTGATTAATTAATTAGACTGAATAAAGTTTAACACTTGACATTAAAAAATAGAGATCGTGAATTGATGTTGCTAGAGCCGCGATGGCGTAATTGGTAATGTACCAGGCTAAAATTCTGGAGTTCCCGGTTCGAACCCGGGCTGTGGCAATAGTTTTCACGATTTCTTTAGAATTTGAAAATCGTCAGGTCTGGTTGCCACATTAATTCTAAATGTATCAGTGAAGCATTTAGAGCTGACATATAATTGAAGATTCGATTGTTAGTTATCTTTCTGAGATCGATAACACGAGGATCTGGAACTGCCACGAATATTCCATCATAGAAATTTGGTCAATAACATTGTCGCTTAAGATTTATCACTCTAAATAAACATATGACCACATATTGATTAATTAATGAATCTGAATAAAGTTTAATGCTTGACATCGAAAAATAGAGATCGTGAATTGATGTTGCTAGAGCCACGGTGGCGTAATTGGTAACGTACCAGGCTAGATTTCTGGAGTTCCCGGTTATAACCCGGGCTGTGGCAATATATTGTCACGATTTCTTTAAAATTTAAAAATCGTCAGGTCTGGTTGCCTCATTAATTCTAAATGAATCAGTAAGGCAATTAGAGCTGACAAATAATTGAAGATTCGATTGTTAGAGATCTTTCTGAGATCGATAACACAGGGAACCGGGCGGCACTGACTCTAACCGGGTTACGAACTGCCAAACATATTCCATCATAGAAATTTGGTCAATAACATTGTCGCTTAAGATTTATCAGTCTAAAGAAACATATGACCGCATATTGAATAATTAATTGATCTGAATAAAGTTTAAAGCTTGACATTAAAAAATAGAGATCGTGAATTGATGTTGCTAGAGCCACGGTGGCGTAATTGGTAACGTACCAGGCTAGATTTCTGGAGTTCCTGGTTAGAACCCGGGCTGTGGCAATATATTGTCACGATTTCTTCAAAATTTAAAAATCGTCAAGTCTGGTTGCCTCATTAATTCTAAATGAATCAGTAAGGCAATTAGAGCTGACAAATAATTGAAGATTCGATTGTTAGAGATCTTTCTAAGATCGATAACACAGGGAACCGGGCGGCACTGACTCTAACCGGGTTACGAACTGCAAAAAAATTTTCCATCATAGAAATTTGGTCAATAACATTGTCGCTTAAGATTTATCACTGTAAAGAAACATATGACCGCATAATGATTAATTAATTGGACTGAATAAAGTTTAACACTTGACATTGAAAAATAGAGATCGTGAATTGATGTTGCTTGAGCCGCAGGGGCGTAATTCGTAACGTACCAGGCTAGAATTCTGGAGTTCCCGGGTCGAACCCGGGCTGTGGCAATATTTTTTCACGATTTCTTTAGAATTTTAAAATCGTCAGGTCTGGTTGCCTCATTGATTCTTAATGAATGAGTGAGGCAATTAGAGCTGACAAATAATTGAAGATTCGATGGTTAGAGACCTTTCTGAGATCGATAACACAGGGATCCAGGCGGCATTGACTCCAACCGGGTTACGAACTGTCAAAACTATTCCATCATAGAAATTTGGTCAATAACATTGTCGCTTAAGATTTGGCACTCTAAGGAAACATATAACCGCATATTGATTAATTAATTAGACTGAATAAAGTTTAACACTTGACATTAAAAAATAGAGATCGCAAATTGATGTTGTTAGAGCCCTGATAGCGTAATTGGTAACGTAGCAGGCTAGAATTCTGGAGTTCCCGGTTCGAACCCGGGCTGTGGCAATATTTTTTCACGATTTCTTTAGAATTAATAAATCGTCAGGTCTGGTCGACTCATTAATTCTAAATGAATCAGTGAGGCAATTAGAGCTGACAAATTATTAAAGATTCGATTGTTAGAGATCTTTCTGAGTGCGATAACACACGGAACCGGGCGGCACTGACTCCAACCGGGTTACGAACTGCCAAAAATATTCCATCATAGAAATTTGGTCAATAACATTGTCGCTTAAGATTTGCCACTCTAAGGAAACATATGACCGCATAGTGATTAATTAATTAGACTGAATAAAGTTTAACACTTGACATTAAAAAATAGAGATCGTGAATTGATGTTGCTAGAGCCGCGATGGCGTAATTGGTAATGTACCAGGCTAAAATTCTGGAGTTCCCGGTTCGAACCCGGGCTGTGGCAATAGTTTTCACGATTTCTTTAGAATTTGAAAATCTTCAGGTCTGGTTGCCACATTAATTCTAAATGTATCAGTGAAGCATTTAGAGCTGACAAATAATTGAAGATTCGATTGTTAGTTATCTTTCTGAGATCGATAACACGAGGATCCAGGCGGCACTGACTCTAACCGGATTACGAACTGCCAAGAATATTCCATCATAGAAATTTGGTCAATAACATTGTCGCTTAAGATTTGCCACTCTAAGGAAACATATGACCGCATAGTGATTAATTAATTAGACTGAATAAAGTTTAACACTTGACATTAAAAAATAGAGATCGTGAATTGATGTTGCTAGAGCCGCGATGGCGTAATTGGTAATGTACCAGGCTAAAATTCTGGAGTTCCCGGTTCGAACCCGGGCTGTGGCAATAGTTTTCACGATTTCTTTAGAATTTGAAAATCTTCAGGTCTGGTTGCCACATTAATTCTAAATGTATCAGTGAAGCATTTAGAGCTGACAAATAATTGAAGATTCGATTGTTAGTTATCTTTCTGAGATCGATAACACGAGGATCCAGGCGGCACTGACTCTAACCGAATTACGAACTGCCAAGAATATTCCATCATAGAAATTTGGTCAATAACATTGTCGCTTAAGATTTATCACTCTAAAGAAACATATAATCACATATTGATTAATTAATTAATCTGAATAAAGTTTAATGCTTGACATTAAGAAATAGATATCGTGATTTGATGTTGCTAGAGCCGCGATGGCGTAATTGGTAACGTACCAGGCTAGAATTCTGGAGTTCCCGGTTAGAACCCGGGCTGTGGCAATATATTGTCACGATTTCTTTAACATTTAAAAATCGTCAGGTCTGGTTGCCTCATTAATTCTAAATGAATCAGTAAGGCAATTAGAGCTGACAAATAATTGAAGATTCGATTGTTAGAGAATTTTCTGAGATCGATAACACAGGGAACCGGGCGGGACTGACTCTAACCGGGTTACGAACTGCCAAAAATATTCCATCATAGAAATTTGGTCAATAACATTGTCGCTTAAGATTTATCACTGTAAAGAAACATATGACCGCATAATGATTAATTAATTAGACTAAATAGAGTTTAACACTTGACATTGAAAAATAGAGATCGTGAATTGATGTTGCTCGAGCCGCGGGGGCGTAATTCGTAACGTACCAGGCTAGAATTCTGGAGTTCCCGGGTCGAACCCGGGCTGTGGCAATATTTTTTCACGATTTCTTTAGAATTTAAAAATCGTCAGGTCTGGTTTCCTCATTGATTCTTAATGAATGAGTGAGGCAATTGGAGCTGACAAATAATTAAAGATTCGATTGTTAGAGACCTTTCTGAGATCGATAACACAGGGATCCAGGCGGCGCTGACTCTAACCGGGTTACGAACTGCCAAAAATATTCCATCATCGAAATTAGGTCAATAACATTGTCGCTTAAGATTTATCACTCTAAAGAAACATATGACCGCATATTGATTAATTAATTAGACTGAATAAAGTTTGACACTTGACATTAAAAAATAGAGATCGTGAATTGATGTTGCTAGAGCCGCGATGGCGTAATTGGTAATGTACCAGGCTAAAATTCTGGAGTTCCCTGTTCGAACCCGGGCTGTGGCAATAGTTTTCACGATTTCTTTAGAATTTGAAAATCGTCAGGTCTGGTTGCCACATTAATTTTGAATGTATCAGTGAAGCATTTAGAGCTGACAAATAATTGAAGATTCGATTGTTAGTTATCTTTCTGAGATCGATAACACGAGGATCCAGGCGGCACTGACTCTAACCAGATTACGAACTGCCAAGAATATTCCATCCTAGAAATTTGGTCGATAACATTGTCGCTTAAGATTTATCACTCTAAAGAAACATATGACCGCATATTGATTAATTAATTAGACTGAATAAAGTTTAACACTTGACATTAAAAAATAGAGATCGTGAATTGATGTTGCTAGAGCCGCGATGGCGTAATTGGTAATGTACCAGGCTAAAATTCTGGAGTTCCCGGTTCGAACCCGGGCTGTGGCAATACTTTTCACGATTTCTTTAGAATTTGAAAATCGTCAGGTCTGGTTGCCACATTAATTCTAAATGTATCAGTTAAGCATTTAGAGCTGACAAATAATTGAAGATTCGATTGTTAGTTATCTTTCTGAGATCGATAACACGAGGATCCAGGCGGCACTGTCTCCAACCGGATTACGAACTGCCACGAATATTCCATCATAGAAATTTGGTCAATAACATTGTCGCTTAAGATTTATCACTCTAAAGAAACATATGACCACATATTGATTAATTAATGAATCTGAATAAAGTTTAATACTTGACATTGAAAAATAGAGATCGTGAATTGATGTTGCTAAAGCCACGGTGGCGTAATTGGTAACGTACCAGGCTAGATTTCTGGAGTTCCCGGTTAGAACCCGGGCTGTGGCAATATATTGTCACGATTTCTTTAAAATTTAAAAATCGTCAGGTCTGGTTGCCTCATTAATTCTAAATGAATCAGTAAGGCAATTAGAGCTGACAAATAATTGAAGATTCGATTGTTAGAGATCATTCTGAGATCGATAACACAAGGAACCGGGCGGCACTGACTCTAACCGGGTTACGAACTGCCAAAAATATTCCATCATAGAAATTTGGTCAATAACATTGTCGCTTAAGATTTATCACTGTAAAGAAACCTATGACCGCATAATGATTAATTAATTAGACTGAATAAAGTTTAACACTTGACATTGAAAAATAGTGATCGTGAATTGATGTTGCTAGAGCCGCGATGGCGTAATTGGTAATGTACCAGGCCAGAATTCTGGAGTTCCCGGTTCGGACCCGGGCTGTGGCAATATTTTTTCACGATTTCTTTAGAATTAAAAAATCGTCAGGTCTGGTTGCCTTATTAATTCTTAATGAATGAGTGCTGCGATTAGAGCTGACATATAATTAAAGATTCGATTGTTAGAGACCTTTCTGAAATCGATAACACAGGGATCCAAACTGCGCTGACTCTAACCGGGTTACGAACTGCCAAAAATATTCCATCATCGAAATTTGGTCAATAACATTGTCCCTTAAGATTTATCACTCTAAAGAAACATATGACCGCATATTGATTAATTAATTAGACTGAATAAAGTTTAACACTTGACATTAAAAAATAGAGATCGTGAATTGATGTTTCTAGAGCCGCGGTGGCGTTATTGGTAACATACCAGGCTAGAAATCTGGAGTTCCCGGTTCGAACCCGGGCTGTGGCAATATTTTTTCACGATTTCTTTAGAATTTAAAAATCGTCAGTTCTGGTTGCCTCATTAATTCTAAATGTATCAGTGAAGCATTTAGAGCTGACAAATAATTGAAGATTCGATTGTTAGAGATCTTTCTGAGATCGATAACACAGGGATTCAGGCGGCACTGACTCTAACCGGGTTACGAACTGCCAAAAATATTCCATCATCGAAATTTGGTCAATAACATTGTCCCTTAAGATTTATCACTCTAAAGAAACATTAGACCGCATATTGATTAATTAATTAGACTGAATAAAGTTTAACACTTGACATGTAAAAATAGACATCGTGAATTGATGTTGCTCGAGCCGCGGGGGCGTAATTCGTAACGTACCAGGCTAGAATTCTGGAGTTCCCGGTTCGAACCCGGGCTGTGGCAATATTTTTTCACGATTTCTTTAGAATTTAAAAATCGTCAGGTCTGGTTGCCTCATTAATTCTTAATGAATGGGTGCGGCAATTAGAGCTGACAAATAATTAAAGATTCGATTGTTAGAAACCTTTCTGAGATCGATAACTCAGGGATCCAGGCGGCGCTGACTCTAACCGGGTTACGAACTGCCAAAAATATTCCATCATAGAAATTTGGTCGATAACATTGTCGCTTAAGATTTATCACCCTAAAGATACATATGACCGCATAGTGATTAATTAATTAATCTGAATAAAGTTTAACACGTGACATTAAAATATAGCGATCGTGACTCGATGTTGCTAGAGCCGCGATGGCGTAATTGGTAACGTACCAGGCTAGAATTCTGGAGTTCCCGGTTCGAACCCGGGCTGTGGCAATAGTTTTCACGATTTCTGTAGAATTTAAAAATCGTCAGGTCTGGTTGCCATATTAATTCTAAATGTATCAGTGAAGCATTTAGAGCTGACAAATAATTGAAGATTAGATTGTTAGAGATCTTTCTGAGATCGATAACACAGGGAACCAGGCGGCATTGACTCCAACCGGGTTACGAACTGTCAAAACTATTCCATCATAGAAATTTGGTCAATAACATTGTCGCTTAAGATTTGGCACTCTAAGGAAACATATAACCGCATATTGATTAATTAATTAGACTGAATAAAGTTTAACACTAGACATTAAAAAATAGAGATCGTGAATTGATGTTGCTAGAGCCGCGATGGCGTAATTGGTAATGTACCGGGCTAAAATTCTGGAGTTCCCGGTTCGAACCCGGGCTGTGGCAATACTTTTCACGATTTCTTTAGAATTTGAAAATCGTCAGGTCTGGTTGCCACATTAATTCTAAATGTATCAGTTAAGCATTTAGAGCTGACAAATAATTGAAGATTCGATTGTTAGTTATCTTTCTGAGATCGATAACACGAGGATCCAGGCGGCACTGTCTCCAACCGGATTACGAACTGCCACGAATATTCCATCATAGAAATTTGGTTAATAACATTGTCGCTTAAGATTTATCACTCTAAAGAAACATATGACCACATATTGATTAATTAATGAATCTGAATAAAGTTTAATACTTGACATTGAAAAATAGAGATCGTGAATTGATGTTGCTAAAGCCACGGTGGCGTAATTGGTAACGTACCAGGCTAGATTTCTGGAGTTCCCGGTTAGAACCCGGGCTGTGGCAATATATTGTCACGATTTCTTTAAAATTTAAAAATCGTCAGGTCTGGTTGCCTCATTAATTCTAAATGAATCAGTAAGGCAATTAGAGCTGACAAATAATTGAAGATTCGATTGTTAGAGATCATTCTGAGATCGATAACACAAGGAACCGGGCGGCACTGACTCTAACCGGGTTACGAACTGCCAAAAATATTCCATCATAGAAATTTGGTCAATAACATTGTCGCTTAAGATTTATCACTGTAAAGAAACCTATGACCGCATAATGATTAATTAATTAGACTGAATAAAGTTTAACACTTGACATTGAAAAATAGAGATCGTGAATTGATGTTGCTAGAGCCGCGATGGCGTAATTGGTAATGTACCAGGCCAGAATTCTGGAGTTCCCGGTTCGGACCCAGGCTGTGGCAATATTTTTTCACGATTTCTTTAGAATTAAAAAATCGTCAGGTCTGGTTGCCTTATTAATTCTTAATGAATGAGTGCTGCGATTAGAGCTGACATATAATTAAAGATTCGATTGTTAGAGACCTTTCTGAAATCGATAACACAGGGATCCAAACTGCGCTGACTCTAACCGGGTTACGAACTGCCAAAAATATTCCATCATCGAAATTTGGTCAATAACATTGTCCCTTAAGATTTATCACTCTAAAGAAACATATGACCACATATTGATTAATTAATTAGACTGAATAAAGTTTAACACTTGACATTAAAAAATAGAGATCGTGAATTGATGTTTCTAGAGCCGCGGTGGCGTTATTGGTAACATACCAGGCTAGAAATCTGGAGTTCCCGGTTCGAACCCGGGCTGTGGCAATATTTTTTCACGATTTCTTTAGAATTTAAAAATCGTCAGGTCTGGTTGCCTCATTAATTCTTAATGAATGAGTGCTGCAATTAGAGCTGACATATAATTAAAGATTCGATTGTTAGAGACCTTTCTGAAATCGATAACACAGGGATCCAGGCTACGCTGACTCTAACCGGGTTACGAACTGCCAAAAATATTTCATCATCGAAATTTGGTCAATAACATTGTCCCTTAAGATTTATCACTCTAAAGAAACATATGACCGCATACTGATTAATTAATTAGACTGAATAAAGTTTAACACTTGACATTAAAAAATAGAGATCGTAAATTGATGTTGCTAGAGCCGCGGGGGCGTAATTCGTAACGTACTAGGCTAGAATTCTGGAGTTCCCGGGTCGAACCCGGGCTATGGCAATATTTTTTCTCGATTTCTTTAGAATTTAAAAATCGTCAGGTCTGGTTGCCTTATTATTTCTAAATAAATGAATGAGGCAATTAGAGCTGATAAATAATTAAAGATTGGATTGTTAGACATCTTTCTGAGATCGATAACACGAGGATCTTGGCGGCACTGTCTCTAACCGGATTACGAACTGCCACGAATATTCCATCATAGAAATTTGGTCAATAACATTGTCGCTTAAGATTTATCAGTCTAAAGAAACATATGACCGCATATTTATTAATTAATTAATCTGAATAAAGTTTAAAGCTTGACATTAAAAAATAGAGATCGTGAATTGATGATGCTAGAGCCACGGTGGCGTAATTGGTAACGTACCAGGCTAGATTTCTGGAGTTCCTGGTTAGAACCCGGGCTGTGGCAATATATTTTCACGATTTATTTAGATTTTAAAAACCGTCTGGTCTGGTTGCCTCATTAACTCTAAATAAATCAGTAAGGCAATTAGAGCTGACAAATAATTGAAGATTCGATTGTTAGAGATCTTTCTGAGATCGATAACACAGGGAACCGGGGGGCTCTGACTCTAACCGGGTTACGAACTGCCAAAAATATTCCATCATAGAAATTTGGTCAATAACATTGTCGCTTAAGATTTATCACTCTAAAGAAACATATGATCACATATTGATTAATTAATTAATCTGAATAAAGTTTAATGCTTGACATTAAGAAATAGATATCGTGATTTGACGTTGCTAGAGCCGCGATGGCGTAATTGGTAACGTACCCGGCTAGAATTCTGGAGTTCCCGGTTAGAACCCGGGCTCTGGCAATATATTGTCACGATTTCTTTAAAATTTAAAAATCGTCAGGTCTGGTTGCCTCATTAATTCTAAATGAATCAGTAAGGCAATTAGAGCTGACAAATAATTGAAGATTCGATTGTTAGAGAATTTTCTGAGATCGATAACACAGGGAACCGGGCGGCACTGACTCTAACCGGGTTACGAACTGCCAAAAATATTCCATCATAGAAATTTGGTCAATAACATTGTCGCTTAAGATTTATCACTGTAAAGAAACATATGACCGCATAATGATTAATTAATTAGACTGAATAAAGTTTAACACTTGACATGTAAAAATAGACATCGTGAATTGATGTTGCTCGAGCCGCGGGGGCGTAATTCGTAACGTACCAGGCTAGAATTCTGGAGTTCCCGGGTCGAACCCGGGCTGTGGCAATATTTTTTTACGATTTCTTTAGAATTTAAAAATCGTCAGGTCTGGTTTCCTCATTGATTCTTAATGAATGAGTGAGGCAATTAGAGCTGACAAATAATTAAAGATTCGATTGTTAGAGACCTTTCTGAGATCGATAACACAGGGATCCAGGCAGCGCTGACTCTAACCGGGTTACGAACTGCCAAAAATTATCCATCATCGAAATTTGGTCAATAACATTGTCGCTTAAGATTTATCACTCTAAAGAAACATATGACCGCATATTGATTAATTAATTAGACTGAATAAAGTTTAACACTTGACATTAAAAAATAGAGATCGTGAATTGATGTTGCTAGAGCCGCGATGGCGTAATTGGTAATGTACCAGGCTAAAATTCTGGAGTTCCCGGTTCGAACCCGGGCTGTGGCAATAGTTTTCACGATTTCTTTAGAATTTGAAAATCGTCAGGTCTGGTTGCCACATTAATTCTAAATGTATCAGTGAAGCATTTAGAGCTGACAAATAATTGAAGAATCGATTGTTAGTTATCTTTCTGAGATCGATAACACGAGGATCCAGGCGGCACTGACTCTGACCGGATTACGAACTGCCAAGAATATTCCATCATAGAAATTTGGTCGATAACATTGTCGCTTAAGATTTATCACTCTAAAGAAACATATGACCGTATATTGATTAATTAATTAGACTGAATAAAGTTTAACACTTGACATTAAAAAATAGAGATCGTGAATTGATGTTGCTAGAGCCGCGGGGGCGTAATTCGTAACGTACCAGGCTAGAATTCTGGAGTTCCCGGGTCGAACCCGGGCTATGGCAATATTTTTTCTCGATTTCTTTAGAATTTAAAAATCGTCAGGTCTGGTTGCCTTATTATTTCTAAATAAATGAATGAGGCAATTAGAGCTGATAAATAATTAAAGATTGGATTGTTAGACATCTTTCTGAGATCGATAACACGAGGATCTTGGCGGCACTGTCTCTAACCGGATTACGAACTGCCACGAATATTCCATCATAGAAATTTGGTCAATAACATTGTCGCTTAAGATTTATCAGTCTAAAGAAACATATGACCGCATATTGATTAATTAATTAATCTGAATAAAGTTTAAAGCTTGACATTAAAAAATAGAGATCGTGAATTGATGTTGCTAGAGCCACGGTGGCGTAATTGGTAACGTACCAGGCTAGATTTCTGGAGTTCCTGGTTAGAACCCGGGCTGTGGCAATATATTTTCACGATTTATTTAGATTTTAAAAACCGTCTGGTCTGGTTGACTCATTAATTCTAAATAAATCAGTAAGGCAATTAGAGCTGACAAATAATTGAAGATTCGATTGTTAGAGATCTTTCTGAGATCGATAACACAGGGAACCGGGCGGCTCTGACTCTAACCGGGTTACGAACTGCCAAAAATATTCCATCATAGAAATTTGGTCGATAACATTGTCGCTTAAGATTTATCACTCTAAAGAAACATGAGACCGCATATTGATTAATTATTTAATATGAATGAAGTTTTACACTTGACATTAAGAAATAAAGATCGTGAATTGATGTTGCTAGAGCCGCGGTGGCGCAATTGGTAACGTACCAGGCTAGAATTCTGGAGTTCTCGGTTCGAACCCGGGCTGTGGCAATAATTTTTCACGATTTCTTTAGAATTTAAAAATCGTCAGGTCTGGTTTCCTCATTAATTCTTAATGAATGAGTGCCGCAATTACAGCTGACAAATAATGAAGGATTCGATTGTTAGAGACCTTTCTGAGATCGATAACACAGGGATCCAGGTTGCGCTGACTCTAACCGGGTTACGAACTGGCAAAAATATTCCATCATAGAAATTTGGTCAATAACATTGTCGCTCAAGATTTATCACTCTAAAGAAACATATGACCGCATAATGATTAATTAATTAGACTAAATAAAGTTTAACACTTGGCATTGAAAAATAGAGATCGTGAATTGATGTTGCTCGAGCCGCGGGGGCGTAATTCGTGACGTACCAGGCTAGAATTCTGGAGTTCCCGGGTCGAACCCGGGCTGTGGCAATATTTTTTCACGATTTCTTTATAATTTAAAAATCGTCAGGTCTGGTTGCCTCATTGATACTTAATGAATGTGTGAGGCAATTAGAGCTGACAAATAATTGAAGATTCGATTGTTAGAGAATTTTCTGAGATCGATAACACAGGGAACCGGGCGGCACTGACTCTAACCGGGTTACGAACTGCCAAAAATATTCCATCATAGAAATTTGGTCAATAACATTGTCGCTTAAGATTTATCACTGTAAAGAAACATATGACCGCATAATGATTAATTAATTAGACTGAATAAAGTTTAACACTTGACATTGAAAAATAGAGATCGTGAATTGATGTTGCTCGAGCCGCGGGGGCGTAATTCGTAACGTACCAGGCTAGAATTCAGGAGTTCCCGGGTCGAACCCGGGCTGTGGCAATATTTTTTCACGATTTCTTTAGAATTTAAAAATCGTCAGGTCTGGTTTCTTCATTGATTCTTAATGAATGAGTGAGGCAATTAGAGCTGACAAATAATTAAAGATTCGATTGTTAGAGACCTTTCTGAGATCGATAACACAGGGATCCATGCGGCGCTGACTCTAACCGGGTTACGAACTGCCAAAAATATTCCATCATAGAAATTTGGTTGATAACATTGTCGCTTAAGTTTTATCACTCTAAAGAAACATATGACCGCATATTGATTAATTAATTAGACTGAATAAAGTTTAACACTTGACATTAAAAAATAGAGATCGTGAATTGATGTTGCTAGAGACGCGGGGGCGTAATTCGTAACGTACCAGGCTAGAATTCTGGAGTTCCCGGGTCGAACCCGGGCTATGGCAATATTTTTTCTCGATTTCTTTAGAATTTAAAAATCGTCAGGTCTCGTTGCCTTATTATTTCTAAATGAATGAATGAGGCAATTAGAGCTGACAAATAATTAAAGATTGGATTGTAAGACATCTTTCTGAGATCGATAACACGAGGATCCAGGCGGCACTGTGTCTAACCGGATCACGAACTGCCACGAATATTCCATCATAGAAATTGGGTCAATACCATTGTCGCTTAAGATTTATCACTCTAAAGAAACATATGACCGCATATTGATAAATTAATTAATCTAAATAAAGTTTAAAGCTTGACATTAAAAAATAGAGATCGTGAATTGATGTTGCTAGAGCCGCGGTGGCGTAATTGGTAACGTACCAGGCTAGATTTCTGGAGTTCCCGGTTAGAACCCGGGCTGTGGCAATATATTTTCACGATTTATTTAGATTTTAAAAACCGTCAGGTCTGGTTGCCTCATTAATTCTTAATGAATGAGTGAAGCAATTACAGCTGACAAATAATTAAAGATTCGATTGTTAGAGACCTTTCTGAGATCGATAACACAGGGATCCAGGCGGCGCTGACTCTAACCGGGTTACGAACTGCCAAAAATATTCCATCATAGAAATTTGGTCGATAACATTGTCGCTTAAGATTTATCACTCTAAAGAAACATATGACCGCATATTGATTAATTAATTAGACTGAATAAAGTTTAACACTTGACATTAAAAAATAGAGATCGTGAATTGATGTTGCTAGAGCCGCGATGGCGTAATTGGTAATGTACCAGGCTAAAATTCTGGAGTTCCCGGTTCGAACCCGGGCTGTGGCAATAGTTTTCACGATTTCTTTAGAATTTGAAAATCGTCAGGTCTGGTTGCCACATTAATTCTAAATTTATCAGTGAAGCATTTAGAGCTGACAAATAATTGAAGATTCGATTGTTAGTTATCTTTCTGAGATCGATAACACGAGGATCCAGGCGGCACTGACTCTAACCGGATTACGAACTGCCAAGAATATTCCATCATAGAAATTTGGTCGATAACATTGTCGCTTAAGATTTATCACCCTAAAGAAACATATGACCGCATATTGATTAATTAATTAGACTGAATAAAGTTTAACACTTGACATTAAAAAATAGAGATCGTGAATTGATGTTGCTAGAGCCGCGATGGCGTAATTGGTAATGTACCAGGCTAAAATTCTGGAGTTCCCGGTTCGAACCCGGGCTGTGGCAATAGTTTTCACGATTTCTTTAGAATTTGAAAATCGTCAGGTCTGGTTGCCACATTAATTCTAAATGTATCAGTGAAGCATTTAGAGCTGACATATAATTGAAGATTCGATTGTTAGTTATCTTTCTGAGATCGATAACACGAGGATCTGGAACTGCCACGAATATTCCATCATAGAAATTTGGTCAATAACATTGTCGCTTAAGATTTATCACTCTAAATAAACATATGACCACATATTGATTAATTAATGAATCTGAATAAAGTTTAATGCTTGACATCGAAAAATAGAGATCGTGAATTGATGTTGCTAGAGCCACGGTGGCGTAATTGGTAACGTACCAGGCTAGATTTCTGGAGTTCCCGGTTATAACCCGGGCTGTGGCAATATATTGTCACGATTTCTTTAAAATTTAAAAATCGTCAGGTCTGGTTGCCTCATTAATTCTAAATGAATCAGTAAGGCAATTAGAGCTGACAAATAATTGAAGATTCGATTGTTAGAGATCTTTCTGAGATCGATAACACAGGGAACCGGGCGGCACTGACTCTAACCGGGTTACGAACTGCCAAAAATATTCCATCATAGAAATTTGGTCAATAACATTGTCGCTTAAGATTTATCAGTCTAAAGAAACATATGACCGCATATTGAATAATTAATTGATCTGAATAAAGTTTAAAGCTTGACATTAAAAAATAGAGATCGTGAATTGATGTTGCTAGAGCCACGGTGGCGTAATTGGTAACGTACCAGGCTAGATTTCTGGAGTTCCTGGTTAGAACCCGGGCTGTGGCAATATATTGTCACGATTTCTTCAAAATTTAAAAATCGTCAAGTCTGGTTGCCTCATTAATTCTAAATGAATCAGTAAGGCAATTAGAGCTGACAAATAATTGAAGATTCGATTGTTAGAGATCTTTCTAAGATCGATAACACAGGGAACCGGGCGGCACTGACTCTAACCGGGTTACGAACTGCAAAAAAATTTTCCATCATAGAAATTTGGTCAATAACATTGTCGCTTAAGATTTATCACTGTAAAGAAACATATGACCGCATAATGATTAATTAATTGGACTGAATAAAGTTTAACACTTGACATTGAAAAATAGAGATCGTGAATTGATGTTGCTCGAGCCGCAGGGGCGTAATTCGTAACGTACCAGGCTAGAATTCTGGAGTTCCCGGGTCGAACCCGGGCTGTGGCAATATTTTTTCACGATTTCTTTAGAATTTTAAAATCGTCAGGTCTGGTTGCCTCATTGATTCTTAATGAATGAGTGAGGCAATTAGAGCTGACAAATAATTGAAGATTCGATGGTTAGAGACCTTTCTGAGATCGATAACACAGGGATCCAGGCGGCATTGACTCCAACCGGGTTACGAACTGTCAAAACTATTCCATCATAGAAATTTGGTCAATAACATTGTCGCTTAAGATTTGGCACTCTAAGGAAACATATAACCGCATATTGATTAATTAATTAGACTGAATAAAGTTTAACACTTGACATTAAAAAATAGAGATCGCAAATTGATGTTGTTAGAGCCCTGATAGCGTAATTGGTAACGTAGCAGGCTAGAATTCTGGAGTTCCCGGTTCGAACCCGGGCTGTGGCAATATTTTTTCACGATTTCTTTAGAATTAATAAATCGTCAGGTCTGGTCGACTCATTAATTCTAAATGAATCAGTGAGGCAATTAGAGCTGACAAATTATTAAAGATTCGATTGTTAGAGATCTTTCTGAGTGCGATAACACACGGAACCGGGCGGCACTGACTCCAACCGGGTTACGAACTGCCAAAAATATTCCATCATAGAAATTTGGTCAATAACATTGTCGCTTAAGATTTGCCACTCTAAGGAAACATATGACCGCATAGTGATTAATTAATTAGACTGAATAAAGTTTAACACTTGACATTAAAAAATAGAGATCGTGAATTGATGTTGCTAGAGCCGCGATGGCGTAATTGGTAATGTACCAGGCTAAAATTCTGGAGTTCCCGGTTCGAACCCGGGCTGTGGCAATAGTTTTCACGATTTCTTTAGAATTTGAAAATCTTCAGGTCTGGTTGCCACATTAATTCTAAATGTATCAGTGAAGCATTTAGAGCTGACAAATAATTGAAGATTCGATTGTTAGTTATCTTTCTGAGATCGATAACACGAGGATCCAGGCGGCACTGACTCTAACCGGATTACGAACTGCCAAGAATATTCCATCATAGAAATTTGGTCAATAACATTGTCGCTTAAGATTTGCCACTCTAAGGAAACATATGACCGCATAGTGATTAATTAATTAGACTGAATAAAGTTTAACACTTGACATTAAAAAATAGAGATCGTGAATTGATGTTGCTAGAGCCGCGATGGCGTAATTGGTAATGTACCAGGCTAAAATTCTGGAGTTCCCGGTTCGAACCCGGGCTGTGGCAATAGTTTTCACGATTTCTTTAGAATTTGAAAATCTTCAGGTCTGGTTGCCACATTAATTCTAAATGTATCAGTGAAGCATTTAGAGCTGACAAATAATTGAAGATTCGATTGTTAGTTATCTTTCTGAGATCGATAACACGAGGATCCAGGCGGCACTGACTCTAACCGAATTACGAACTGCCAAGAATATTCCATCATAGAAATTTGGTCAATAACATTGTCGCTTAAGATTTATCACTCTAAAGAAACATATAATCACATATTGATTAATTAATTAATCTGAATAAAGTTTAATGCTTGACATTAAGAAATAGATATCGTGATTTGATGTTGCTAGAGCCGCGATGGCGTAATTGGTAACGTACCAGGCTAGAATTCTGGAGTTCCCGGTTAGAACCCGGGCTGTGGCAATATATTGTCACGATTTCTTTAACATTTAAAAATCGTCAGGTCTGGTTGCCTCATTAATTCTAAATGAATCAGTAAGGCAATTAGAGCTGACAAATAATTGAAGATTCGATTGTTAGAGAATTTTCTGAGATCGATAACACAGGGAACCGGGCGGGACTGACTCTAACCGGGTTACGAACTGCCAAAAATATTCCATCATAGAAATTTGGTCAATAACATTGTCGCTTAAGATTTATCACTGTAAAGAAACATATGACCGCATAATGATTAATTAATTAGACTAAATAAAGTTTAACACTTGACATTGAAAAATAGAGATCGTGAATTGATGTTGCTCGAGCCGCGGGGGCGTAATTCGTAACGTACCAGGCTAGAATTCTGGAGTTCCCGGGTCGAACCCGGGCTGTGGCAATATTTTTTCACGATTTCTTTAGAATTTAAAAATCGTCAGGTCTGGTTTCCTCATTGATTCTTAATGAATGAGTGAGGCAATTGGAGCTGACAAATAATTAAAGATTCGATTGTTAGAGACCTTTCTGAGATCGATAACACAGGGATCCAGGCGGCGCTGACTCTAACCGGGTTACGAACTGCCAAAAATATTCCATCATCGAAATTTGGTCAATAACATTGTCGCTTAAGATTTATCACTCTAAAGAAACATATGACCGCATATTGATTAATTAATTAGACTGAATAAAGTTTGACACTTGACATTAAAAAATAGAGATCGTGAATTGATGTTGCTAGAGCCGCGATGGCGTAATTGGTAATGTACCAGGCTAAAATTCTGGAGTTCCCTGTTCGAACCCGGGCTGTGGCAATAGTTTTCACGATTTCTTTAGAATTTGAAAATCGTCAGGTCTGGTTGCCACATTAATTTTGAATGTATCAGTGAAGCATTTAGAGCTGACAAATAATTGAAGATTCGATTGTTAGTTATCTTTCTGAGATCGATAACACGAGGATCCAGGCGGCACTGACTCTAACCAGATTACGAACTGCCAAGAATATTCCATCCTAGAAATTTGGTCGAACACATTGTCGCTTAAGATTTATCACTCTAAAGAAACATATGACCGCATATTGATTAATTAATTAGACTGAATAAAGTTTAACACTTGACATTAAAAAATAGAGATCGTGAATTGATGTTGCTAGAGCCGCGATGGCGTAATTGGTAATGTACCAGGCTAAAATTCTGGAGTTCCCGGTTCGAACCCGGGCTGTGGCAATACTTTTCACGATTTCTTTAGAATTTGAAAATCGTCAGGTCTGGTTGCCACATTAATTCTAAATGTATCAGTTAAGCATTTAGAGCTGACAAATAATTGAAGATTCGATTGTTAGTTATCTTTCTGAGATCGATAACACGAGGATCCAGGCGGCACTGTCTCCAACCGGATTACGAACTGCCACGAATATTCCATCATAGAAATTTGGTCAATAACATTGTCGCTTAAGATTTATCACTCTAAAGAAACATATGACCACATATTGATTAATTAATGAATCTGAATAAAGTTTAATACTTGACATTGAAAAATAGAGATCGTGAATTGATGTTGCTAAAGCCACGGTGGCGTAATTGGTAACGTACCAGGCTAGATTTCTGGACTTCCCGGTTAGAACCCGGGCTGTGGCAATATATTGTCACGATTTCTTTAAAATTTAAAAATCGTCAGGTCTGGTTGCCTCATTAATTCTAAATGAATCAGTAAGGCAATTAGAGCTGACAAATAATTGAAGATTCGATTGTTAGAGATCATTCTGAGATCGATAACACAAGGAACCGGGCGGCACTGACTCTAACCGGGTTACGAACTGCCAAAAATATTCCATCATAGAAATTTGGTCAATAACATTGTCGCTTAAGATTTATCACTGTAAAGAAACCTATGACCGCATAATGATTAATTAATTAGACTGAATAAAGTTTAACACTTGACATTGAAAAATAGTGATCGTGAATTGATGTTGCTAGAGCCGCGATGGCGTAATTGGTAATGTACCAGGCCAGAATTCTGGAGTTCCCGGTTCGGACCCGGGCTGTGGCAATATTTTTTCACGATTTCTTTAGAATTAAAAAATCGTCAGGTCTGGTTGCCTTATTAATTCTTAATGAATGAGTGCTGCGATTAGAGCTGACATATAATTAAAGATTCGATTGTTAGAGACCTTTCTGAAATCGATAACACAGGGATCCAAACTGCGCTGACTCTAACCGGGTTACGAACTGCCAAAAATATTCCATCATCGAAATTTGGTCAATAACATTGTCCCTTAAGATTTATCACTCTAAAGAAACATATGACCGCATATTGATTAATTAATTAGACTGAATAAAGTTTAACACTTGACATTAAAAAATAGAGATCGTGAATTGATGTTTCTAGAGCCGCGGTGGCGTTATTGGTAACATACCAGGCTAGAAATCTGGAGTTCCCGGTTCGAACCCGGGCTGTGGCAATATTTTTTCACGATTTCTTTAGAATTTAAAAATCGTCAGTTCTGGTTGCCTCATTAATTCTAAATGTATCAGTGAAGCATTTAGAGCTGACAAATAATTGAAGATTCGATTGTTAGAGATCTTTCTGAGATCGATAACACAGGGATTCAGGCGGCACTGACTCTAACCGGGTTACGAACTGCCAAAAATATTCCATCATCGAAATTTGGTCAATAACATTGTCCCTTAAGATTTATCACTCTAAAGAAACATTAGACCGCATATTGATTAATTAATTAGACTGAATAAAGTTTAACACTTGACATGTAAAAATAGACATCGTGAATTGATGTTGCTCGAGCCGCGGGGGCGTAATTCGTAACGTACCAGGCTAGAATTCTGGAGTTCCCGGTTCGAACCCGGGCTGTGGCAATATTTTTTCACGATTTCTTTAGAATTTAAAAATCGTCAGGTCTGGTTGCCTCATTAATTCTTAATGAATGGGTGCGGCAATTAGAGCTGACAAATAATTAAAGATTCGATTGTTAGAAACCTTTCTGAGATCGATAACTCAGGGATCCAGGCGGCGCTGACTCTAACCGGGTTACGAACTGCCAAAAATATTCCATCATAGAAATTTGGTCGATAACATTGTCGCTTAAGATTTATCACCCTAAAGATACATATGACCGCATAGTGATTAATTAATTAATCTGAATAAAGTTTAACACGTGACATTAAAATATAGCGATCGTGACTCGATGTTGCTAGAGCCGCGATGGCGTAATTGGTAACGTACCAGGCTAGAATTCTGGAGTTCCCGGTTCGAACCCGGGCTGTGGCAATAGTTTTCACGATTTCTGTAGAATTTAAAAATCGTCAGGTCTGGTTGCCATATTAATTCTAAATGTATCAGTGAAGCATTTAGAGCTGACAAATAATTGAAGATTAGATTGTTAGAGATCTTTCTGAGATCGATAACACAGGGAACCAGGCGGCATTGACTCCAACCGGGTTACGAACTGTCAAAACTATTCCATCATAGAAATTTGGTCAATAACATTGTCGCTTAAGATTTGGCACTCTAAGGAAACATATAACCGCATATTGATTAATTAATTAGACTGAATAAAGTTTAACACTAGACATTAAAAAATAGAGATCGTGAATTGATGTTGCTAGAGCCGCGATGGCGTAATTGGTAATGTACCGGGCTAAAATTCTGGAGTTCCCGGTTCGAACCCGGGCTGTGGCAATACTTTTCACGATTTCTTTAGAATTTGAAAATCGTCAGGTCTGGTTGCCACATTAATTCTAAATGTATCAGTTAAGCATTTAGAGCTGACAAATAATTGAAGATTCGATTGTTAGTTATCTTTCTGAGATCGATAACACGAGGATCCAGGCGGCACTGTCTCCAACCGGATTACGAACTGCCACGAATATTCCATCATAGAAATTTGGTTAATAACATTGTCGCTTAAGATTTATCACTCTAAAGAAACATATGACCACATATTGATTAATTAATGAATCTGAATAAAGTTTAATACTTGACATTGAAAAATAGAGATCGTGAATTGATGTTGCTAAAGCCACGGTGGCGTAATTGGTAACGTACCAGGCTAGATTTCTGGAGTTCCCGGTTAGAACCCGGGCTGTGGCAATATATTGTCACGATTTCTTTAAAATTTAAAAATCGTCAGGTCTGGTTGCCTCATTAATTCTAAATGAATCAGTAAGGCAATTAGAGCTGACAAATAATTGAAGATTCGATTGTTAGAGATCATTCTGAGATCGATAACACAAGGAACCGGGCGGCACTGACTCTAACCGGGTTACGAACTGCCAAAAATATTCCATCATAGAAATTTGGTCAATAACATTGTCGCTTAAGATTTATCACTGTAAAGAAACCTATGACCGCATAATGATTAATTAATTAGACTGAATAAAGTTTAACACTTGACATTGAAAAATAGAGATCGTGAATTGATGTTGCTAGAGCCGCGATGGCGTAATTGGTAATGTACCAGGCCAGAATTCTGGAGTTCCCGGTTCGGACCCAGGCTGTGGCAATATTTTTTCACGATTTCTTTAGAATTAAAAAATCGTCAGGTCTGGTTGCCTTATTAATTCTTAATGAATGAGTGCTGCGATTAGAGCTGACATATAATTAAAGATTCGATTGTTAGAGACCTTTCTGAAATCGATAACACAGGGATCCAAACTGCGCTGACTCTAACCGGGTTACGAACTGCCAAAAATATTCCATCATCGAAATTTGGTCAATAACATTGTCCCTTAAGATTTATCACTCTAAAGAAACATATGACCACATATTGATTAATTAATTAGACTGAATAAAGTTTAACACTTGACATTAAAAAATAGAGATCGTGAATTGATGTTTCTAGAGCCGCGGTGGCGTTATTGGTAACATACCAGGCTAGAAATCTGGAGTTCCCGGTTCGAACCCGGGCTGTGGCAATATTTTTTCACGATTTCTTTAGAATTTAAAAATCGTCAGGTCTGGTTGCCTCATTAATTCTTAATGAATGAGTGCTGCAATTAGAGCTGACATATAATTAAAGATTCGATTGTTAGAGACCTTTCTGAAATCGATAACACAGGGATCCAGGCTACGCTGACTCTAACCGGGTTACGAACTGCCAAAAATATTCCATCATCGAAATTTGGTCAATAACATTGTCCCTTAAGATTTATCACTCTAAAGAAACATATGACCGCATACTGATTAATTAATTAGACTGAATAAAGTTTAACACTTGACATTAAAAAATAGAGATCGTAAATTGATGTTGCTAGAGCCGCGGGGGCGTAATTCGTAACGTACTAGGCTAGAATTCTGGAGTTCCCGGGTCGAACCCGGGCTATGGCAATATTTTTTCTCGATTTCTTTAGAATTTAAAAATCGTCAGGTCTGGTTGCCTTATTATTTCTAAATAAATGAATGAGGCAATTAGAGCTGATAAATAATTAAAGATTGGATTGTTAGACATCTTTCTGAGATCGATAACACGAGGATCTTGGCGGCACTGTCTCTAACCGGATTACGAACTGCCACGAATATTCCATCATAGAAATTTGGTCAATAACATTGTCGCTTAAGATTTATCAGTCTAAAGAAACATATGACCGCATATTTATTAATTAATTAATCTGAATAAAGTTTAAAGCTTGACATTAAAAAATAGAGATCGTGAATTGATGATGCTAGAGCCACGGTGGCGTAATTGGTAACGTACCAGGCTAGATTTCTGGAGTTCCTGGTTAGAACCCGGGCTGTGGCAATATATTTTCACGATTTATTTAGATTTTAAAAACCGTCTGGTCTGGTTGCCTCATTAACTCTAAATAAATCAGTAAGGCAATTAGAGCTGACAAATAATTGAAGATTCGATTGTTAGAGATCTTTCTGAGATCGATAACACAGGGAACCGGGGGGCTCTGACTCTAACCGGGTTACGAACTGCCAAAAATATTCCATCATAGAAATTTGGTCAATAACATTGTCGCTTAAGATTTATCACTCTAAAGAAACATATGATCACATATTGATTAATTAATTAATCTCAATAAAGTTTAATGCTTGACATTAAGAAATAGATATCGTGATTTGACGTTGCTAGAGCCGCGATGGCGTAATTGGTAACGTACCCGGCTAGAATTCTGGAGTTCCCGGTTAGAACCCGGGCTGTGGCAATATATTGTCACGATTTCTTTAAAATTTAAAAATCGTCAGGTCTGGTTGCCTCATTAATTCTAAATGAATCAGTAAGGCAATTAGAGCTGACAAATAATTGAAGATTCGATTGTTAGAGAATTTTCTGAGATCGATAACACAGGGAACCGGGCGGCACTGACTCTAACCGGGTTACGAACTGCCAAAAATATTCCATCATAGAAATTTGGTCAATAACATTGTCGCTTAAGATTTATCACTGTAAAGAAACATATGACCGCATAATGATTAATTAATTAGACTGAATAAAGTTTAACACTTGACATGTAAAAATAGACATCGTGAATTGATGTTGCTCGAGCCGCGGGGGCGTAATTCGTAACGTACCAGGCTAGAATTCTGGAGTTCCCGGGTCGAACCCGGGCTGTGGCAATATTTTTTTACGATTTCTTTAGAATTTAAAAATCGTCAGGTCTGGTTTCCTCATTGATTCTTAATGAATGAGTGAGGCAATTAGAGCTGACAAATAATTAAAGATTCGATTGTTAGAGACCTTTCTGAGATCGATAACACAGGGATCCAGGCAGCGCTGACTCTAAACGGGTTACGAACTGCCAAAAATTATCCATCATCGAAATTTGGTCAATAACATTGTCGCTTAAGATTTATCACTCTAAAGAAACATATGACCGCATATTGATTAATTAATTAGACTGAATAAAGTTTAACACTTGACATTAAAAAATAGAGATCGTGAATTGATGTTGCTAGAGCCGCGATGGCGTAATTGGTAATGTACCAGGCTAAAATTCTGGAGTTCCCGGTTCGAACCCGGGCTGTGGCAATAGTTTTCACGATTTCTTTAGAACTTGAAAATCGTCAGGTCTGGTTGCCACATTAATTCTAAATGTATCAGTGAAGCATTTAGAGCTGACAAATAATTGAAGAATCGATTGTTAGTTATCTTTCTGAGATCGATAACACGAGGATCCAGGCGGCACTGACTCTGACCGGATTACGAACTGCCAAGAATATTCCATCATAGAAATTTGGTCGATAACATTGTCGCTTAAGATTTATCACTCTAAAGAAACATATGACCGTATATTGATTAATTAATTAGACTGAATAAAGTTTAACACTTGACATTAAAAAATAGAGATCGTGAATTGATGTTGCTAGAGCCGCGGGGGCGTAATTCGTAACGTACCAGGCTAGAATTCTGGAGTTCCCGGGTCGAACCCGGGCTATGGCAATATTTTTTCTCGATTTCTTTAGAATTTAAAAATCGTCAGGTCTGGTTGCCTTATTATTTCTAAATAAATGAATGAGGCAATTAGAGCTGATAAATAATTAAAGATTGGATTGTTAGACATCTTTCTGAGATCGATAACACGAGGATCTTGGCGGCACTGTCTCTAACCGGATTACGAACTGCCACGAATATTCCATCATAGAAATTTGGTCAATAACATTGTCGCTTAAGATTTATCAGTCTAAAGAAACATATGACCGCATATTGATTAATTAATTAATCTGAATAAAGTTTAAAGCTTGACATTAAAAAATAGAGATCGTGAATTGATGTTGCTAGAGCCACGGTGGCGTAATTGGTAACGTACCAGGCTAGATTTCTGGAGTTCCTGGTTAGAACCCGGGCTGTGGCAATATATTTTCACGATTTATTTAGATTTTAAAAACCGTCTGGTCTGGTTGCCTCATTAACTCCAAATAAATCAGTAAGGCAATTAGAGCTGACAAATAATTGAAGATTCGATTGTTAGAGATCTTTCTGAGATCGATAACACAGGGAACCGGGGGGCTCTGACTCTAACCGGGTTACGAACTGCCAAAAATATTCCATCATAGAAATTTGGTCAATAACATTGTCGCTTAAGATTTATCACTCCAAAGAAACATATGATCACATATTGATTAATTAATTAATCTGAATAAAGTTTAATGCTTGACATTAAGAAATAGATATCGTGATTTGACGTTGCTAGAGCCGCGATGGCGTAATTGGTAACGTACCAGGCTAGAATTCTGGAGTTCCCGGTTAGAACCCGGGCTGTGGCAGAATATTGTCACGATTTCTTAAAAATTTAAAAATCGTCAGGTCTGGTTGCCTCATTAATTCTAAATGAATCAGTAAGGCAATTAGAGCTGACAAATAATTGAAGATTCGATTGTTAGAGAATTTTCTGAGATCGATAACACAGGGAACCGGGCGGCACTGACTCTAACCGGGTTACGAACTGCCAAAAATATTCCATCATAGAAATTTGGTCAATAACATTGTCGCTTAAGATTTATCACTGTAAAGAAACATATGACCGCATAATGATTAATTAATTAGACTGAATAAAGTTTAACACTTGACATGTAAAAATAGACATCGTGAATTGATGTTGCTCGAGCCGCGGGGGCGTAATTCGTAACGTACCAGGCTAGAATTCTGGAGTTCCTGGGTCGAACCCGGGCTGTGGCAATATTTTTTCACGATTTCTTTAGAATTTAAAAATCGTCAGGTCTGGTTTCCTCATTGATTCTTAATGAATGAGTGAGGCAATTAGAGCTGACAAATAATTAAAGATTCGATTGTTAGAGACCTTTCTGAGATCGATAACACAGGGATCCAGGCAGCGCTGACTCTAACCGGGTTACGAACTGCCAAAAATTATCCATCATCGAAATTTGGTCAATAACATTGTCGCTTAAGATTTATCACTCTAAAGAAACATATGACCGCATATTGATTAATTAATTAGACTGAATAAAGTTTAACACTTGACATTAAAAAATAGAGATCGTGAATTGATGTTGCTAGAGCCGCGATGGCGTAATTGGTAATGTACCAGGCTAAAATTCTGGAGTTCCCGGTTCGAACCCGGGCTGTGGCAATAGTTTTCACGATTTCTTTAGAATTTGAAAATCGTCAGGTCTGGTTGCCACATTAATTCTAAATGTATCAGTGAAGCATTTAGAGCTGACAAATAATTGAAGAATCGATTGTTAGTTATCTTTCTGAGATCGATAACACGAGGATCCAGGCGGCACTGACTCTAACCGGATTACGAACTGCCAAGAATATTCCATCATAGAAATTTGGTCGATAACATTGTCGCTTAAGATTTATCACTCTAAAGAAACATATGACCGCATATTGATTAATTAATTAGACTGAATAAAGTTTAACACTTGACATTAAAAAATAGAGATCGTGAATTGATGTTGCTAGAGCCGCGATGGCGTAATTGGTAATGTACCAGGCTAAAATTCTGGAGTTCCCGGTTCGAACCCGGGCTGTGGCAATAGTTTTCACGATTTCTTTAGAATTTGAAAATCGTCAGGTCTGGTTGCCACATTAATTCTAAATGTATCAGTGAAGCATTTAGAGCTGACAAATAATTGAAGATTCGATTGTTAGTTATCTTTCTGAGATCGATAACACGAGGATCTGGAACTGCCACGAATATTCCATCATAGAAATTTGGTCAATAACATTGTCGCTTAAGATTTATCACTCTAAAGAAACATATGACCACATATTGATTAATTAATGAATCTGAATAAAGTTTAATGCTTGACATTGAAAAATAGAGATCGTGAATTGATGTTGCTAGAGCCACGGTGGCGTAATTGGTAACGTACCAGGCTAGATTTCTGGAGTTCCCGGTTAGAACCCGGGCTGTGGCAATATATTGTCACGATTTCTTTAAAATTTAAAAATCGTCAGGTCTGGTTGCCTCATTAATTCTAAATGAATCAGTGAGGCAATTAGAGCTGACAAATAATTGAAGATTCGATTGTTAGAGATCTTTCTGAGATCGATAACACAGGGAACCGGGCGGCACTGACTCTAACCGGGTTACGAACTGCCAAAAATATTCCATCATAGAAATTTGGTCAATAACATTGTCGCTTAAGATTTATCAGTCTAAAGAAACATATGACCGCATATTGAATAATTAATTGATCTGAATAAAGTTTAAAGCTTGACATTAAAAAATAGAGATCGTGAATTGATGTTGCTAGAGCCACGATGGCGTAATTGGTAACGTACCAGGCTAGATTTCTGGAGTTCCTGGTTAGAACCCGGGCTGTGGCAATATATTTTCACGATTTCTTTAGAATTTGAAAATCGTCAGGTCTGGTTGCCACATTAATTTTAAATGTATCAGTGAAGCATTTAGAGCTGACAAATAATTGAAGATTCGATTGTTAGTTATCTTTCTGAGATCGATAACACGAGGATCCAGGCGGCACTGACTCTAACCAGATTACGAACTGCCAAGAATATTCCATCATAGAAATTTGGTCGATAACATTGTCGCTTAAGATTTATCACTCTAAAGAAACATATGACCGCATATTGATTAATTAATTAGACTGAATAAAGTTTAACACTTGACATTAAAAAATAGAGATCGTGAATTGATGTTGCTAGAGCCGCGATGGCGTAATTGGTAATGTACCAGGCTAAAATTCTGGAGTTCCCGGTTCGAACCCGGGCTGTTGCAATACTTTTCACGATTTCTTTAGAATTTGAAAATCGCCAGGTCTGGTTGCCACATTAATTCTAAATGTATCAGTTAAGCATTTAGAGCTGACAAATAATTGAAGATTCGATTGTTAGTTATCTTTCTGAGATCGATAACACGAGGATCCAGGCGGCACTGTCTCCAACGGGATTACGAACTGCCACGAATATTCCATCATAGAAATTTGGTCAATAACATTGTCGCTTAAGATTTATCACTCTAAAGAAACATATGACCACATATTGATTAATTAATGAATCTGAAAAAAGTTTAATGCTTGACATTGAAAAATAGAGATCGTGAATTGATGTTGCTAAAGCCACGGTGGCGTAATTGGTAACGTACCAGGCTAGATTTCTGGAGTTCCCGGTTAGAACCCGGGCTGTGGCAATATATTGTCACGATTTCTTTAAAATTTAAAAATCCTCAGGTCTGGTTGCCTCATTAATTCTAAATGAATCAGTAAGGCAATTAGAGCTGACAAATAATTGAAGATTCGATTGTTATAGATCATTCTGAGATCGATAACACAAGGAACCGGGTGGCACTGACTCTAACCGGGTTACGAACTGCCAAAAATATTCCATCATAGAAATTTGGTCAATAACATTGTCGCTTAAGATTTATCACTGTAAAGAAACCTATGACCGCATAATGATTAATTAATTAGACTGAATAAAGTTTAACACTTGACATTGAAAAATAGAGATCGTGAATTGATGTTGCTAGAGCCGCGGGGGCGTAATTCGTAACGTACCAGGCTAGAATTCTGGAGTTCCCGGGTCGAACCCGGGCTATGGCAATATTTTTTCTCGATTTCTTTAGAATTTAAAAATCGTCAGGTCTGGTTGCCTTATTATTTCTAAATAAATGAATGAGGCAATTAGAGCTGATAAATAATTAAAGATTGGATTGTTAGACATCTTTCTGAGATCGATAACACGAGGATCTTGGCGGCACTGTCTCTAACCGGATTACGAACTGCCACGAATATTCCATCATAGAAATTTGGTCAATAACATTGTCGCTTAAGATTTATCAGTCTAAAGAAACATATGACCGCATATTTATTAATTAATTAATCTGAATAAAGTTTAAAGCTTGACATTAAAAAATAGAGATCGTGAATTGATGTTGCTAGAGCCACGGTGGCGTAATTGGTAACGTACCAGGCTAGATTTCTGGAGTTCCTGGTTAGAACCCGGGCTGTGGCAATATATTTTCACGATTTATTTAGATTTTAAAAACCGTCTGGTCTGGTTGCCTCATTAACACTAAATAAATCAGTAAGGCAATTAGAGCTGACAAATAATTGAAGATTCGATTGTTAGAGATCTTTCTGAGATCGATAACACAGGGAACCGGGGGGCTCTGACTCTAACCGGGTTACGAACTGCCAAAAATATTCCATCATAGAAATTTGGTCAATAACATTGTCGCTTAAGATTTATCACTGTAAAGAAACCTATGACCGCATAATGATTAATTAATTAGACTGAATAAAGTTTAACACTTGACATTGAAAAATAGAGATCGTGAATTGATGTTGCTCGAGCCGCGGGGGCGTAATTCGTAACGTACCAGGCTAGAATTCCGGAGTTCCCGGGTCGAACCCGGGCTGTGGCAATATTTTTTCTCGATTTCTTTAGAATTTCAAAATCGTCAGGTCTGGTTGCCACATTAATTCTAAATGTATCAGTGAAGCATTTAGAGCTGACAAATAATTGAAGATTCGATTGTTAGTTATCTTTCTGAGATCGATAACACGAGGATCTGGAACTGCCACGAATATTCCATCATAGAAATTTGGTCAATAACATTGTCGCTTAAGATTTATCACTCTAAAGAAACATATGACCACATATTGATTAATTAATGAATCTGAATAAAGTTTAATGCTTGACATTGAAAAATAGAGATCGTGAATTGATGTTGCTAGAGCCACGGTGGCGTAATTGGTAACGTACCAGGCTAGATTTCTGGAGTTCCCGGTTAGAACCCGGGCTGTGGCAATATATTGTCACGATTTCTTTAAAATTTAAAAATCGTCAGGTCTGGTTGCCTCATTAATTCTAAATGAATCAGTGAGGCAATTAGAGCTGACAAATAATTGAAGATTCGATTGTTAGAGATCTTTCTGAGATCGATAACACAGGGAACCGGGCGGCACTGACTCTAACCGGGTTACGAACTGCCAAAAATATTCCATCATAGAAATTTGGTCAATAACATTGTCGCTTAAGATTTATCAGTCTAAAGAAACATATGACCGCATATTGAATAATTAATTGATCTGAATAAAGTTTAAAGCTTGACATTAAAAAATAGAGATCGTGAATTGATGTTGCTAGAGCCACGATGGCGTAATTGGTAACGTACCAGGCTAGATTTCTGGAGTTCCTGGTTAGAACCCGGGCTGTGGCAATATTTTTTCTCGATTTCTTTAGAATTTAAAAATCGTCAGGTCTGGTTGCCTTATTATTTCTAAATAAATGAATGAGGCAATTAGAGCTGATAAATAATTAAAGATTGGATTGTTAGACATCTTTCTGAGATCGATAACACGAGGATCTTGGCGGCACTGTCTCTAACCGGATTACGAACTGCCACGAATATTCCATCATAGAAATTTGGTCAATAACATTGTCGCTTAAGATTTATCAGTCTAAAGAAACATATGACCGCATATTGATTAATTAATTAATCTGAATAAAGTTTAAAGCTTGACATTAAAAAATAGAGATCGTGAATTGATGTTGCTAGAGCCACGGTGGCGTAATTGGTAACGTACCAGGCTAGATTTCTGGAGTTCCTGGTTAGAACCCGGGCTGTGGCAATATATTTTCACGATTTATTTAGATTTTAAAAACCGTCTGGTCTGGTTGCCTCATTAATTCTAAATAAATCATTAAGGCAATTAGAGCTGACAAATAATTGAAGATTCGATTGTTAGAGATCTTTCTGAGATCGATAACACAGGGAACCGGGCGGCTCTGACTCTAACCGGGTTACGAACTGCCAAAAATATTCCATCATAGAAATTTGGTCGATAACATTGTCGCTTAAGATTTATCACTCTAAAGGAACATGAGACCGCATATTGATTAATTATTTAATATGAATGAAGTTTTACACTTGACTTCAAGAAATAAAGATCGTGAATTGATGTTGCTAGAGCCGCGGTGGCGCAATTGGTAACGTACCAGGCTAGAATTCTGGAGTTCTCGGTTCGAACCCGGGCTGTGGCAATAATTTTTCACGATTTCTTTAGAATTTAAAAATCGTCAGGTCTGGTTTCCTCATTAATTCTTAATGAATGAGTGCCGCAATTACAGCTGACAAATAATGAAGGATTCGATTGTTAGAGACCTTTCTGAGATCGATAACACAGGGATCCAGGTTGCGCTGACTCTAACCGGGTTACGAACTGGCAAAAATATTCCATCATAGAAATTTGGTCAATAACATTGTCGCTCAAGATTTATCACTCTAAAGAAACATATGACCGCATAATGATTAATTAATTAGACTAAATAAAGTTTAACACTTGGCATTGAAAAATAGAGATCGTGAATTGATGTTGCTCGAGCCGCGGGGGCGTAATTCGTGACGTACCAGGCTAGAATTCTGGAGTTCCCGGGTCGAACCCGGGCTGTGGCAATATTTTTTCACGATTTCTTTATAATTTAAAAATCGTCAGGTCTGGTTGCCTCATTGATACTTAATGAATGTGTGAGGCAATTAGAGCTGACAAATAATTGAAGATTCGATTGTTAGAGAATTTTCTGAGATCGATAACACAGGGAACCGGGCGGCACTGACTCTAACCGGGTTACGAACTGCCAAAAATATTCCATCATAGAAATTTGGTCAATAACATTGTCGCTTAAGATTTATCACTGTAAAGAAACATATGACCGCATAATGATTAATTAATTAGACTGAATAAAGTTTAACACTTGACATTGAAAAATAGAGATCGTGAATTGATGTTGCTCGAGCCGCGGGGGCGTAATTCGTAACGTACCAGGCTAGAATTCAGGAGTTCCCGGGTCGAACCCGGGCTGTGGCAATATTTTTTCACGATTTCTTTAGAATTTAAAAATCGTCAGGTCTGGTTTCCTCATTGATTCTTAATGAATGAGTTAGGCAATTAGAGCTGACAAATAATTAAAGATTCGATTGTTAGAGACCTTTCTGAGATCGATAACACAGGGATCCATGCGGCGCTGACTCTAACCGGGTTACGAACTGCCAAAAATATTCCATCATAGAAATTTGGTTGATAACATTGTCGCTTAAGTTTTATCACTCTAAAGAAACATATGACCGCATATTGATTAATTAATTAGACTGAATAAAGTTTAACACTTGACATTAAAAAATAGAGATCGTGAATTGATGTTGCTAGAGACGCGGGGGCGTAATTCGTAACGTACCAGGCTAGAATTCTGGAGTTCCCGGGTCGAACCCGGGCTATGGCAATATTTTTTCACGATTTCTTTAGAATTTGAAAATCGTCAGGTCTGGTTGCCACATTAATTCTAAATGTATCAGTGAAGCATTTAGAGCTGACAAATAATTGAAGATTCGATTGTTAGTTATCTTTCTGAGATCGATAACACGAGGATCCAGGCGGCACTGACTCTAACCGGATTACGAACTGCCAAGAATATTCCATCATAGAAATTTGGTCGATAACATTGTCGCTTAAGATTTATCACCCTAAAGAAACATATGACCGCATATTGATTAATTAATTAGACTGAATAAAGTTTAACACTTGACATTAAAAAATAGAGATCGTGAATTGATGTTGCTAGAGCCGCGATGGCGTAATTGGTAATGTACCAGGCTAAAATTCTGGAGTTCCCGGTTCGAACCCGGGCTGTGGCAATAGTTTTCACGATTTCTTTAGAATTTGAAAATCGTCAGGTCTGGTTGCCACATTAATTCTAAATGTATCAGTGAAGCATTTAGAGCTGACATATAATTGAAGATTCGATTGTTAGTTATCTTTCTGAGATCGATAACACGAGGATCTGGAACTGCCACGAATATTCCATCATAGAAATTTGGTCAATAACATTGTCGCTTAAGATTTATCACTCTAAATAAACATATGACCACATATTGATTAATTAATGAATCTGAATAAAGTTTAATGCTTGACATTGAAAAATAGAGATCGTGAATTGATGTTGCTAGAGCCACGGTGGCGTAATTGGTAACGTACCAGGCTAGATTTCTGGAGTTCCCGGTTATAACCCGGGCTGTGGCAATATATTATCACGATTTCTTTAAAATTTAAAAATCGTCAGGTCTGGTTGCCTCATTAATTCTAAATGAATCAGTAAGGCAATTAGAGCTGACAAATAATTGAAGATTCGATTGTTAGAGATCTTTCTGAGATCGATAACACAGGGAACCGGGCGGCACTGACTCTAACCGGGTTACGTACTGCCAAAAATATTCCATCATAGAAATTTGGTCAATAACATTGTCGCTTAAGATTTATCAGTCTAAAGAAACATATGACCGCATATTGAATAATTAATTGATCTGAATAAAGTTTAAAGCTTGACATTAAAAAATAGAGATCGTGAATTGATGTTGCTAGAGCCACGGTGGCGTAATTGGTAACGTACCAGGCTAGATTTCTGGAGTTCCTGGTTAGAACCCGGGCTGTAGCAATATATTGTCACGATTTCTTCAAAATTTAAAAATCGTCAAGTCTGGTTGCCTCATTAATTCTAAATGAATCAGTAAGGCAATTAGAGCTGACAAATAATTGAAGATTCGATTGTTAGAGATCTTTCTAAGATCGATAACACAGGGAACCGGGCGGCACTGACTCTAACCGGGTTACGAACTGCAAAAAAATTTTCCATCATAGAAATTTGGTCAATAACATTGTCGCTTAAGATTTATCACTGTAAAGAAACATATGACCGCATAATGATTAATTAATTGGACTGAATAAAGTTTAACACTTGACATTGAAAAATAGAGATCGTGAATTGATGTTGCTCGAGCCGCAGGGGCGTAATTCGTAACGTACCAGGCTAGAATTCTGGAGTTCCCGGGTCGAACCCGGGCTGTGGCAATATTTTTTCACGATTTCTTTAGAATTTTAAAATCGTCAGGTCTGGTTGCCTCATTGATTCTTAATGAATGAGTGAGGCAATTAGAGCTGACAAATAATTGAAGATTCGATGGTTAGAGACCTTTCTGAGATCGATAACACAGGGATCCAGGCGGCGCTGACTCTAACCGGGTTACGAACTGCCAAAAATATTCCATCATAGAAATTTGGTCGATAACATTGTCGCTTAAGATTTATCACTCTAAAGAAACATATGACCGCATATTGATTATCTAATTAGACTGAATAAAGTTTAACACTTGACATTAAAAAATAGAGATCGTGAATTGATGTTGCTAGAGCCGCGATGGCGTAATTGGTAATGTACCAGGCTAGAATTCTGGAGTTCCCCGTTCGGACCCGGGCTGTGGCAATATTTTTTCACGATTTCTTTAGAATTAAAAAATCGTCAGGTCTGGTTGCCTTATTCATTCTTAATGAATGAGTGCTGCGATTAGAGCTGACATATAATTAAAGATTCGATTGTTAGAGACCTTTCTGAAATCGATAACACAGGGAACCAGGCGGCATTGACTCCAACCGGGTTACGAACTGTCAAAACTATTCCATCATAGAAATTTGGTCAATAACATTGTCGCTTAAGATTTGGCACTCTAAGGAAACATATAACCGCATATTGATTAATTAATTAGACTGAATAAAGTTTAACACTTGACATTAAAAAATAGAGATCGCAAATTGATGTTGTTAGAGCCCTGATAGCGTAATTGGTAACGTAGCAGGCTAGAATTCTGGAGTTCCCGGTTCGAACCCGGGCTGTGGCAATATTTTTTCACGATTTCTTTAGAATTAATAAATCGTCAGGTCTGGTCGACTCATTAATTCTAAATGAATCAGTGAGGCAATTAGAGCTGACAAATTATTAAAGATTCGATTGTTAGAGATCTTTCTGAGTGCGATAACACACGGAACCGGGCGGCACTGACTCCAACCGGGTTACGAACTGCCAAAAATATTCCATCATAGAAATTTGGTCAATAACATTGTCGCTTAAGATTTGCCACTCTAAGGAAACATATGACCGCATAGTGATTAATTAATTAGACTGAATAAAGTTTAACACTTGACATTAAAAAATAGAGATCGTGAATTGATGTTGCTAGAGCCGCGATGGCGTAATTGGTAATGTACCAGGCTAAAATTCTGGAGTTCCCGGTTCGAACCCGGGCTGTGGCAATAGTTTTCACGATTTCTTTAGAATTTGAAAATCTTCAGGTCTGGTTGCCACATTAATTCTAAATGTATCAGTGAAGCATTTAGAGCTGACAAATAATTGAAGATTCGATTGTTAGTTATCTTTCTGAGATCGATAACACGAGGATCCAGGCGGCACTGACTCTAACCGGATTACGAAGTGTCAAGAATATTCCATCATAGAAATTTGGTCAATAACATTGTCGCTTAAGATTTATCAGTCTAAAGAAACATATGACCGCATATTTATTAATTAATTAATCTGAATAAAGTTTAAAGCTTGACATTAAAAAATAAAGATCGTGAATTGATGTTGCTAGAGCCACGGTGGCGTAATTGGTAACGTACCAGGCTAGATTTCTGGAGTTCCTGGTTAGAACCCGGGCTGTGGCAATATATTTTCACGATTTATTTAGATTTTAAAAACCGTCTGGTCTGGTTGCCTCATTAACTCCAAATAAATCAGTAAGGCAATTAGAGCTGACAAATAATTGAAGATTCGATTGTTAGAGATCTTTCTGAGATCGATAACACAGGGAACCGGGGGGCTCTGACTCTAACCGGGTTACGAACTGCCAAAAATATTCCATCATAGAAATTTGGTCAATAACATTGTCGCTTAAGATTTATCACTCCAAAGAAACATATGATCACATATTGATTAATTAATTAATCTGAATAAAGTTTAATGCTTGACATTAAGAAATAGATATCGTGATTTGACGTTGCTAGAGCCGCGATGGCGTAATTGGTAACGTACCAGGCTAGAATTCTGGAGTTCCCGGTTAGAACCCGGGCTGTGGCAGAATATTGTCACGATTTCTTAAAAATTTAAAAATCGTCAGGTCTGGTTGCCTCATTAATTCTAAATGAATCAGTAAGGCAATTAGAGCTGACAAATAATTGAAGATTCGATTGTTAGAGAATTTTCTGAGATCGATAACACAGGGAACCGGGCGGCACTGACTCTAACCGGGTTACGAACTGCCAAAAATATTCCATCATAGAAATTTGGTCAATAACATTGTCGCTTAAGATTTATCACTGTAAAGAAACATATGACCGCATAATGATTAATTAATTAGACTGAATAAAGTTTAACACTTGACATGTAAAAATAGACATCGTGAATTGATGTTGCTCGAGCCGCGGGGGCGTAATTCGTAACGTACCAGGCTAGAATTCTGGAGTTCCTGGGTCGAACCCGGGCTGTGGCAATATTTTTTCACGATTTCTTTAGAATTTAAAAATCGTCAGGTCTGGTTTCCTCATTGATTCTTAATGAATGAGTGAGGCAATTAGAGCTGACAAATAATTAAAGATTCGATTGTTAGAGACCTTTCTGAGATCGATAACACAGGGATCCAGGCAGCGCTGACTCTAACCGGGTTACGAACTGCCAAAAATTATCCATCATCGAAATTTGGTCAATAACATTGTCGCTTAAGATTTATCACTCTAAAGAAACATATGACCGCATATTGATTAATTAATTAGACTGAATAAAGTTTAACACTTGACATTAAAAAATAGAGATCGTGAATTGATGTTGCTAGAGCCGCGATGGCGTAATTGGTAATGTACCAGGCTAAAATTCTGGAGTTCCCGGTTCGAACCCGGGCTGTGGCAATAGTTTTCACGATTTCTTTAGAATTTGAAAATCGTCAGGTCTGGTTGCCACATTAATTCTAAATGTATCAGTGAAGCATTTAGAGCTGACAAATAATTGAAGAATCGATTGTTAGTTATCTTTCTGAGATCGATAACACGAGGATCCAGGCGGCACTGACTCTAACCGGATTACGAACTGCCAAGAATATTCCATCATAGAAATTTGGTCGATAACATTGTCGCTTAAGATTTATCACTCTAAAGAAACATATGACCGCATATTGATTAATTAATTAGACTGAATAAAGTTTAACACTTGACATTAAAAAATAGAGATCGTGAATTGATGTTGCTAGAGCCGCGATGGCGTAATTGGTAATGTACCAGGCTAAAATTCTGGAGTTCCCGGTTCGAACCCGGGCTGTGGCAATAGTTTTCACGATTTCTTTAGAATTTGAAAATCGTCAGGTCTGGTTGCCACATTAATTCTAAATGTATCAGTGAAGCATTTAGAGCTGACAAATAATTGAAGATTCGATTGTTAGTTATCTTTCTGAGATCGATAACACGAGGATCTGGAACTGCCCCGAATATTCCATCATAGAAATTTGGTCAATAACATTGTCGCTTAAGATTTATCACTCTAAAGAAACATATGACCACATATTGATTAATTAATGAATCTGAATAAAGTTTAATGCTTGACATTGAAAAATAGAGATCGTGAATTGATGTTGCTAGAGCCACGGTGGCGTAATTGGTAACGTACCAGGCTAGATTTCTGGAGTTCCCGGTTAGAACCCGGGCTGTGGCAATATATTGTCACGATTTCTTTAAAATTTAAAAATCGTCAGGTCTGGTTGCCTCATTAATTCTAAATGAATCAGTGAGGCAATTAGAGCTGACAAATAATTGAAGATTCGATTGTTAGAGATCTTTCTGAGATCGATAACACAGGGAACCGGGCGGCACTGACTCTAACCGGGTTACGAACTGCCAAAAATATTCCATCATAGAAATTTGGTCAATAACATTGTCGCTTAAGATTTATCAGTCTAAAGAAACATATGACCGCATATTGAATAATTAATTGATCTGAATAAAGTTTAAAGCTTGACATTAAAAAATAGAGATCGTGAATTGATGTTGGTAGAGCCACGATGGCGTAATTGGTAACGTACCAGGCTAGATTTCTGGAGTTCCTGGTTAGAACCCGGGCTGTGGCAATATATTTTCACGATTTCTTTAGAATTTGAAAATCGTCAGGTCTGGTTGCCACATTAATTTTAAATGTATCAGTGAAGCATTTAGAGCTGACAAATAATTGAAGATTCGATTGTTAGTTATCTTTCTGAGATCGATAACACGAGGATCCAGGCGGCACTGACTCTAACCAGATTACGAACTGCCAAGAATATTCCATCATAGAAATTTGGTCGATAACATTGTCGCTTAAGATTTATCACTCTAAAGAAACATATGACCGCATATTGATTAATTAATTAGACTGAATAAAGTTTAACACTTGACATTAAAAAATAGAGATCGTGAATTGATGTTGCTAGAGCCGCGATGGCGTAATTGGTAATGTACCAGGCTAAAATTCTGGAGTTCCCGGTTCGAACCCGGGCTGTTGCAATACTTTTCACGATTTCTTTAGAATTTGAAAATCGTCAGGTCTGGTTGCCACATTAATTCTAAATGTATCAGTTAAGCATTTAGAGCTGACAAATAATTGAAGATTCGATTGTTAGTTATCTTTCTGAGATCGATAACACGAGGATCCAGGCGGCACTGTCTCCAACGGGATTACGAACTGCCACGAATATTCCATCATAGAAATTTGGTCAATAACATTGTCGCTTAAGATTTATCACTCTAAAGAAACATATGACCACATATTGATTAATTAATGAATCTGAATAAAGTTTAATGCTTGACATTGAAAAATAGAGATCGTGAATTGATGTTGCTAAAGCCACGGTGGCGTAATTGGTAACGTACCAGGCTAGATTTCTGGAGTTCCCGGTTAGAACCCGGGCTGTGGCAATATATTGTCACGATTTCTTTAAAATTTAAAAATCCTCAGGTCTGGTTGCCTCATTAATTCTAAATGAATCAGTAAGGCAATTAGAGCTGACAAATAATTGAAGATTCGATTGTTATAGATCATTCTGAGATCGATAACACAAGGAACCGGGTGGCACTGACTCTAACCGGGTTACGAACTGCCAAAAATATTCCATCATAGAAATTTGGTCAATAACATTGTCGCTTAAGATTTATCACTGTAAAGAAACCTATGACCGCATAATGATTAATTAATTAGACTGAATAAAGTTTAACACTTGACATTGAAAAATAGAGATCGTGAATTGATGTTGCTAGAGCCGCGGGGGCGTAATTCGTAACGTACCAGGCTAGAATTCTGGAGTTCCCGGGTCGAACCCGGGCTATGGCAATATTTTTTCTCGATTTCTTTGGAATTTAAAAATCGTCAGGTCTGGTTGCCTTATTATTTCTAAATAAATGAATGAGGCAATTAGAGCTGATAAATAATTAAAGATTGGATTGTTAGACATCTTTCTGAGATCGATAACACGAGGATCTTGGCGGCACTGTCTCTAACCGGATTACGAACTGCCACGAATATTCCATCATAGAAATTTGGTCAATAACATTGTCGCTTAAGATTTATCAGTCTAAAGAAACATATGACCGCATATTTATTAATTAATTAATCTGAATAAAGTTTAAAGCTTGACATTAAAAAATAGAGATCGTGAATTGATGTTGCTAGAGCCACGGTGGCGTAATTGGTAACGTACCAGGCTAGATTTCTGGAGTTCCTGGTTAGAACCCGGGCTGTGGCAATATATTTTCACGATTTATTTAGATTTTAAAAACCGTCTGGTCTGGTTGCCTCATTAACACTAAATAAATCAGTAAGGCAATTAGAGCTGACAAATAATTGAAGATTCGATTGTTAGAGATCTTTCTGAGATCGATAACACAGGGAACCGGGGGGCTCTGACTCTAACCGGGTTACGAACTGCCAAAAATATTCCATCATAGAAATTTGGTCAATAACATTGTCGCTTAAGATTTATCACTGTAAAGAAACCTATGACCGCATAATGATTAATTAATTAGACTGAATAAAGTTTAACACTTGACATTGAAAAATAGAGATCGTGAATTGATGTTGCTCGAGCCGCGGGGGCGTAATTCGTAACGTACCAGGCTAGAATTCCGGAGTTCCCGGGTCGAACCCGGGCTGTGGCAATATTTTTTCTCGATTTCTTTAGAATTTCAAAATCGTCAGGTCTGGTTGCCACATTAATTCTAAATGTATCAGTGAAGCATTTAGAGCTGACAAATAATTGAAGATTCGATTGTTAGTTATCTTTCTGAGATCGATAACACGAGGATCTGGAACTGCCACGAATATTCCATCATAGAAATTTGGTCAATAACATTGTCGCTTAAGATTTATCACTCTAAAGAAACATATGACCACATATTGATTAATTAATGAATCTGAATAAAGTTTAATGCTTGACATTGAAAAATAGAGATCGTGAATTGATGTTGCTAGAGCCACGGTGGCGTAATTGGTAACGTACCAGGCTAGATTTCTGGAGTTCCCGGTTAGAACCCGGGCTGTGGCAATATATTGTCACGATTTCTTTAAAATTTAAAAATCGTCAGGTCTGGTTGCCTCATTAATTCTAAATGAATCAGTGAGGCAATTAGAGCTGACAAATAATTGAAGATTCGATTGTTAGAGATCTTTCTGAGATCGATAACACAGGGAACCGGGCGGCACTGACTCTAACCGGGTTACGAACTGCCAAAAATATTCCATCATAGAAATTTGGTCAATAACATTGTCGCTTAAGATTTATCAGTCTAAAGAAACATATGACCGCATATTGAATAATTAATTGATCTGAATAAAGTTTAAAGCTTGACATTAAAAAATAGAGATCGTGAATTGATGTTGCTAGAGCCACGATGGCGTAATTGGTAACGTACCAGGCTAGATTTCTGGAGTTCCTGGTTAGAACCCGGGCTGTGGCAATATATTTTCACGATTTCTTTAGAATTTGAAAATCGTCAGGTCTGGTTGCCACATTAATTTTAAATGTATCAGTGAAGCATTTAGAGCTGACAAATAATTGAAGATTCGATTGTTAGTTATCTTTCTGAGATCGATAACACGAGGATCCAGGCGGCACTGACTCTAACCAGATTACGAACTGCCAAGAATATTCCATCATAGAAATTTGGTCGATAACATTGTCGCTTAAGATTTATCACTCTAAAGAAACATATGACCGCATATTGATTAATTAATTAGACTGAATAAAGTTTAACACTTGACATTAAAAAATAGAGATCGTGAATTGATGTTGCTAGAGCCGCGATGGCGTAATTGGTAATGTACCAGGCTAAAATTCTGGAGTTCCCGGTTCGAACCCGGGCTGTTGCAATACTTTTCACGATTTCTTTAGAATTTGAAAATCGTCAGGTCTGGTTGCCACATTAATTCTAAATGTATCAGTTAAGCATTTAGAGCTGACAAATAATTGAAGATTCGATTGTTAGTTATCTTTCTGAGATCGATAACACGAGGATCCAGGCGGCACTGTCTCCAACGGGATTACGAACTGCCACGAATATTCCATCATAGAAATTTGGTCAATAACATTGTCGCTTAAGATTTATCACTCTAAAGAAACATATGACCACATATTGATTAATTAATGAATCTGAATAAAGTTTAATGCTTGACATTGAAAAATAGAGATCGTGAATTGATGTTGCTAAAGCCACGGTGGCGTAATTGGTAACGTACCAGGCTAGATTTCTGGAGTTCCCGGTTAGAACCCGGGCTGTGGCAATATATTGTCACGATTTCTTTAAAATTTAAAAATCCTCAGGTCTGGTTGCCTCATTAATTCTAAATGAATCAGTAAGGCAATTAGAGCTGACAAATAATTGAAGATTCGATTGTTATAGATCATTCTGAGATCGATAACACAAGGAACCGGGTGGCACTGACTCTAACCGGGTTACGAACTGCCAAAAATATTCCATCATAGAAATTTGGTCAATAACATTGTCGCTTAAGATTTATCACTGTAAAGAAACCTATGACCGCATAATGATTAATTAATTAGACTGAATAAAGTTTAACACTTGACATTGAAAAATAGAGATCGTGAATTGATGTTGCTAGAGCCGCGGGGGCGTAATTCGTAACGTACCAGGCTAGAATTCTGGAGTTCCCGGGTCGAACCCGGGCTATGGCAATATTTTTTCTCGATTTCTTTAGAATTTAAAAATCGTCAGGTCTGGTTGCCTTATTATTTCTAAATAAATGAATGAGGCAATTAGAGCTGATAAATAATTAAAGATTGGATTGTTAGACATCTTTCTGAGATCGATAACACGAGGATCTTGGCGGCACTGTCTCTAACCGGATTACGAACTGCCACGAATATTCCATCATAGAAATTTGGTCAATAACATTGTCGCTTAAGATTTATCAGTCTAAAGAAACATATGACCGCATATTTATTAATTAATTAATCTGAATAAAGTTTAAAGCTTGACATTAAAAAATAGAGATCGTGAATTGATGTTGCTAGAGCCACGGTGGCGTAATTGGTAACGTACCAGGCTAGATTTCTGGAGTTCCTGGTTAGAACCCGGGCTGTGGCAATATATTTTCACGATTTATTTAGATTTTAAAAACCGTCTGGTCTGGTTGCCTCATTAACACTAAATAAATCAGTAAGGCAATTAGAGCTGACAAATAATTGAAGATTCGATTGTTAGAGATCTTTCTGAGATCGATAACACAGGGAACCGGGGGGCTCTGACTCTAACCGGGTTACGAACTGCCAAAAATATTCCATCATAGAAATTTGGTCAATAACATTGTCGCTTAAGATTTATCACTGTAAAGAAACCTATGACCGCATAATGATTAATTAATTAGACTGAATAAAGTTTAACACTTGACATTGAAAAATAGAGATCGTGAATTGATGTTGCTCGAGCCGCGGGGGCGTAATTCGTAACGTACCAGGCTAGAATTCCGGAGTTCCCGGGTCGAACCCGGGCTGTGGCAATATTTTTTCTCGATTTCTTTAGAATTTCAAAATCGTCAGGTCTGGTTGCCTCATTGATTCTTAATGAATGAGTGAGGCAATTAGAGCTGACAAATAATTAAAGATTCGATTGTTAGAGACCTTTCTGAGATCGATAACACAGGGATCCAGGCGGCGCTGACTCTAACCGGGTTACGAACTGCCAAAAATATTCCATCATAGAAATTTTGTCGATAACATTGTCGCTTAAGATTTATCACTCTAAAGAAACATATGACCGCATATTGATTAATTAATTAGACTGAATAAAGTTTAACACTTGACATTAAAAAATAGAGATCGTAAATTGATGTTGCTAGAGCCGCGGGGGCGTAATTCGTAACGTACCAGGCTAGAATTCTGGAGTTCCCGGGTCGAACCAGGGCTATGGCAATATGTTTTCTCGATTTCTTTAGAATTTAAAAATCGTCAGGTCTGGTTGCCTTATTATTTCTAAATAAATGAATGAGGCAATTAGAGCTGATAAATAATTAAAGATTGGATTGTTAGACATCTTTCTGAGATCGATAACACGAGGATCTTGGCGGCACTGACTCTAACCGGGTTACGAACTGCCAAAAATATTCCATCATAGAAATTTGGTCAATAACATTGTCGCTTAAGATTTATCACTCTAAAGAAACATATGATCACATATTGATTAATTAATTAATCTGAATAAAGTTTAATGCTTGACATTAAGAAATAGATATCGTGATTTGACGTTGCTAGAGCCGCGATGGCGTAATTGGTAACGTACCAGGCTAGAATTCTGGAGTTCCCGGTTAGAACCCGGGCTGTGGCAATATATTGTCACGATTTCTTTTAAATTTAAAAATCGTCAGGTCTGGTTGCCTCATTAATTCTAAATGAATCAGTAAGGCAATTAGAGCTGACAAATAATTGAAGATTCGATTGTTAGAGAATTTTCTGAGATCGATAACACAGGGAACCGGGCGGCACTGACTCTAACCGGGTTACGAACTGCCAAAAATATTCCATCATAGAAATTTGGTCAATAACATTGTCGCTTAAGATTTATCACTGTAAAGAAACATAAGACCGCATAATGATTAATTAATTAAACTGAATAAAGTTTAACACTTGACATGTAAAAATAGACATCGTGAATTGATGTTGCTCGAGCCGCGGGGGCGTAATTCGTAACGTACCAGGCTAGAATTCTGGAGTTCCCGGGTCGAACCCGGGCTGTGGCAATATTTTTTCACGATTTCTTTAGAATTTAAAAATCGTCAGGTCTGGTTTCCTCATTGATTCTTAATGAATGAGTGAGGCAATTAGAGCTGACAAATAATTAAAGATTCGATTGTTAGAGACCTTTCTGAGATCGATAACACAGGGATCCAGGCAGCGCTGACTCTAACCGGGTTACGAACTGCCAAAAATTATGCATCATCGAAATTTGGTCAATAACATTGTCGCTTAAGATTTATCACTCTAAAGAAACATATGACCGCATATTGATTGATTAATTAGACTGAATAAAGTTTAACACTTGACATTGAAAAATAGAGATCGTGAATTGATGTTGCTAGAGCCGCGATGGCGTAATTGGTAATGTACCAGGCTAAAATTCTGGAGTTCCCGGTTCGAACCCGGGCTGTGGCAATAGTTTTCACGATTTCTTTAGAATTTGAAAATCGTCAGGTCTGGTTGCCACATTAATTCTAAATGTATCAGTGAAGCATTTAGAGCTGACAAATAATTGAAGAATCGATTGTTAGTTATCTTTCTGAGATCGATAACACGAGGATCCAGGCGGCACTGACTCTAACCGGATTACGAACTGCCAAGAATATTCCATCATAGAAATTTGGTCGATAACATTGTCGCTTAAGATTTATCACTCTAAAGAAACATATGATCACATATTGATTAATTAATTAATCTGAATAAAGTTTAATGCTTGACATTAAGAAATAGATATCGTGATTTGACGTTGCTAGAGCCGCGATGGCGTAATTGGTAACGTACCAGGCTAGAATTCTGGAGTTCCCGGTTAGAACCCGGGCTGTGGCAATATATTGTCACGATTTCTTTAAAATTTAAAAATCGTCAGGTCTGGTTGCCTCATTAATTCTAAATGAATCAGTAAGGCAATTAGAGCTGACAAATAATTGAAGATTCGATTGTTAGAGAATTTTCTGAGATCGATAACACAGGGAACCGGGCGGCACTGACTCTAACCGGGTTACGAACTGCCAAAAATATTCCATCATAGAAATTTGGTCAATAACATTGTCGCTTAAGATTTATCACTGTAAAGAAACATAAGACCGCATAATGATTAATTAATTAAACTGAATAAAGTTTAACACTTGACATGTAAAAATAGACATCGTGAATTGATGTTGCTCGAGCCGCGGGGGCGTAATTCGTAACGTACCAGGCTAGAATTCTGGAGTTCCCGGGTCGAACCCGGGCTGTGGCAATATTTTTTCACGATTTCTTTAGAATTTAAAAATCGTCAGGTCTGGTTTCCTCATTGATTCTTAATGAATGAGTGAGGCAATTAGAGCTGACAAATAATTAAAGATTCGATTGTTAGAGACCTTTCTGAGATCGATAACACAGGGATCCAGGCAGCGCTGACTCTAACCGGGTTACGAACTGCCAAAAATTATGCATCATCGAAATTTGGTCAATAACATTGTCGCTTAAGATTTATCACTCTAAAGAAACATATGACCGCATATTGATTGATTAATTAGACTGAATAAAGTTTAACACTTGACATTAAAAAATAGAGATCGTGAATTGATGTTGCTAGAGCCGCGATGGCGTAATTGGTAATGTACCAGGCTAAAATTCTGGAGTTCCCGGTTCGAACCCGGGCTGTGGCAATAGTTTTCACGATTTCTTTAGAATTTGAAAATCGTCAGGTCTGGTTGCTACATTAATTCTAAATGTATCAGTGAAGCATTTAGAGCTGACAAATAATTGAAGAATCGATTGTTAGTTATCTTTCTGAGATCGATAACACGAGGATCCAGGCGGCACTGACTCTAACCGGATTACGAACTGCCAAGAATATTCCATCATAGAAATTTGGTCGATAACATTGTCGCTTAAGATTTATCACTCTAAAGAAACATATGACCGCATATTGATTAATTAATTAGACTGAATAAAGTTTAACACTTGACATTAAAAAATAGAGATCGTGAATTGATGTTGCTAGAGCCGCGATGGCGTAATTGGTAATGTACCAGGCTAAAATTCTGGAGTTCCCGGTTCGAACCCGGGCTGTGGCAATAGTTTTCATGATTTTTTTAGAATTTGAAAATCGTCAGGTCTGGTTGCCACATTACTTCTAAATGTATCAGTGAAGCATTTAGAGCTGACAAATAATTGAAGATTCGATTGTTAGTTATCTTTCTGAGATCGATAACACGAGGATCCAGGCGGCACTGTCTCTAACCGGATTACAAACTGCCACGAATATTCCATCATAGAAATTTGGTCAATAACATTGTCGCTTAAGATTTATCACTCTAAAGAAACATATGACCACATATTGATTAATTAATGAATCTGAATAAAGTTTAATGCTTGACATTGAAAAATAGAGATCGTGAATTGATGTTGCTAGAGCCACGGTGGCGTAATTGGTAACGTACCAGGCTAGATTTCTGGAGTTCCCGGTTAGAACCCGGGCTGTGGCAATATATTGTCACGATTTCCTTAAAATTTAAAAATCGTCAGGTCTGGTTGCCTCATTAATTCTAAATGAATCAGTAAGGCAATTAGAGCTGACAAATAATTGAAGATTCGATTGTTAGAGATCTTTCTGAGATCGATAACACAGGGAACCGGGCGGCACTGACTCTAACCGGGTTACGAACTGCCAAAAATATTCCATCATAGAAATTTGGTCAATAACATTGTCGCTTAAGATTTATCACTGTAAAGAAACCTATGACCGCATAATGATTAATTAATTAGACTGAATAAAGTTTAACACTTGACATTGAAAAATAGAGATCGTGAATTGTTGTTGCTCGAGCCGCGGGGGCGTAATTCGTAACGTACCAGGCTAGAATTCCGGAGTTCCCGGGTCGAACCCGGGCTGTGGCAATATTTTTTCTCGATTTCTTTAGAATTTAAAAATCGTCAGGTCTGGTTGCCTCATTGATTCTTAATGAATGAGTGAGGCAATTAGAGCTGACAAATAATTAAAGATTCGATTGTTAGAGACCTTTCTGAGATCGATAACACAGGGATCCAGGCGGCGCTGACTCTAACCGGGTTACGAACTGCCAAAAATATTCCATCATAGAAATTTTGTCGATAACATTGTCGCTTAAGATTTATCACTCTAAAGAAACATATGACCGCATATTGATTAATTAATTAGACTGAATAAAGTTTAACACTTGACATTAAAAAATAGAGATCGTGAATTGATGTTGCTAGAGCCGCGATAACGTAATTGGTAATGTACCAGGCTAGAATTCTGGAGTTCCCGGTTCGGACCCGGGCTGTGGCAATATTTTTTCACGATTTCTTTAGAATTAAAAAATCGTCAGGTCTGGTTGCCTTATTAATTCTTAATGAATGAGTGCTGCAATTAGAGCTGACATATAATTAAAGATTCGATTGTTAGAGACCTTTCTGAAATCGATAACACAGGGATCCAGGCTACGCTGACTCTAACCGGGTTACGAACTGCCAAAAATATTCTATCATCGAAATTTGGTCAATAACATTGTCCCTTAAGATTTATCACTCTAAAGAAACATATGACCGTATATTGATTAATTAATTAGACTGAATAAAGTTTAAAGCTTGACATTAAAAAATAGAGATCGTGAATTGATGTTGCTAGAGCCACGGTGGCGTAATTGGTAACGTACCAGGCTAGATTTCTGGAGTTCCTGGTTAGAACCCGGGCTGTGGCAATATATTTTCACGATTTCTTTAGAATTTGAAAATCGTCAGGTCTGGTTGCCACATTAATTTTAAATGTATCAGTGAAGCATTTAGAGCTGACAAATAATTGAAGATTCGATTGTTAGTTATCTTTCTGAGATCGATAACACGAGGATCCAGGCGGCACTGACTCTAACCAGATTACGAACTGCCAAGAATATTCCATCATAGAAATTTGGTCGATAACATTGTCGCTTAAGATTTATCACTCTAAAGAAACATATGACCGCATATTGATTAATTAATTAGACTGAATAAAGTTTAACACTTGACATTAAAAAATAGAGATCGTGAATTGATGTTGCTAGAGCCGCGATGGCGTAATTGGTAATGTACCAGGCTAAAATTCTGGAGTTCCCGGTTCGAACCCGGGCTGTTGCAATACTTTTCACGATTTCTTTAGAATTTGAAAATCGTCAGGTCTGGTTGCCACATTAATTCTAAATGTATCAGTTAAGCATTTAGAGCTGACAAATAATTGAAGATTCGATTGTTAGTTATCTTTCTGAGATCGATAACACGAGGATCCAGGCGGCACTGTCTCCAACGGGATTACGAACTGCCACGAATATTCCATCATAGAAATTTGGTCAATAACATTGTCGCTTAAGATTTATCACTCTAAAGAAACATATGACCACATATTGATTAATTAATGAATCTGAATAAAGTTTAATGCTTGACATTGAAAAATAGAGATCGTGAATTGATGTTGCTAAAGCCACGGTGGCGTAATTGGTAACGTACCAGGCTAGATTTCTGGAGTTCCCGGTTAGAACCCGGGCTGTGGCAATATATTGTCACGATTTCTTTAAAATTTAAAAATCCTCAGGTCTGGTTGCCTCATTAATTCTAAATGAATCAGTAAGGCAATTAGAGCTGACAAATAATTGAAGATTCGATTGTTATAGATCATTCTGAGATCGATAACACAAGGAACCGGGTGGCACTGACTCTAACCGGGTTACGAACTGCCAAAAATATTCCATCATAGAAATTTGGTCAATAACATTGTCGCTTAAGATTTATCACTGTAAAGAAACCTATGACCGCATAATGATTAATTAATTAGACTGAATAAAGTTTAACACTTGACATTGAAAAATAGAGATCGTGAATTGATGTTGCTAGAGCCGCGGGGGCGTAATTCGTAACGTACCAGGCTAGAATTCTGGAGTTCCCGGGTCGAACCCGGGCTATGGCAATATTTTTTCTCGATTTCTTTGGAATTTAAAAATCGTCAGGTCTGGTTGCCTTATTATTTCTAAATAAATGAATGAGGCAATTAGAGCTGATAAATAATTAAAGATTGGATTGTTAGACATCTTTCTGAGATCGATAACACGAGGATCTTGGCGGCACTGTCTCTAACCGGATTACGAACTGCCACGAATATTCCATCATAGAAATTTGGTCAATAACATTGTCGCTTAAGATTTATCAGTCTAAAGAAACATATGACCGCATATTTATTAATTAATTAATCTGAATAAAGTTTAAAGCTTGACATTAAAAAATAGAGATCGTGAATTGATGTTGCTAGAGCCACGGTGGCGTAATTGGTAACGTACCAGGCTAGATTTCTGGAGTTCCTGGTTAGAACCCGGGCTGTGGCAATATATTTTCACGATTTATTTAGATTTTAAAAACCGTCTGGTCTGGTTGCCTCATTAACACTAAATAAATCAGTAAGGCAATTAGAGCTGACAAATAATTGAAGATTCGATTGTTAGAGATCTTTCTGAGATCGATAACACAGGGAACCGGGGGGCTCTGACTCTAACCGGGTTACGAACTGCCAAAAATATTCCATCATAGAAATTTGGTCAATAACATTGTCGCTTAAGATTTATCACTGTAAAGAAACCTATGACCGCATAATGATTAATTAATTAGACTGAATAAAGTTTAACACTTGACATTGAAAAATAGAGATCGTGAATTGATGTTGCTCGAGCCGCGGGGGCGTAATTCGTAACGTACCAGGCTAGAATTCCGGAGTTCCCGGGTCGAACCCGGGCTGTGGCAATATTTTTTCTCGATTTCTTTAGAATTTCAAAATCGTCAGGTCTGGTTGCCACATTAATTCTAAATGTATCAGTGAAGCATTTAGAGCTGACAAATAATTGAAGATTCGATTGTTAGTTATCTTTCTGAGATCGATAACACGAGGATCTGGAACTGCCACGAATATTCCATCATAGAAATTTGGTCAATAACATTGTCGCTTAAGATTTATCACTCTAAAGAAACATATGACCACATATTGATTAATTAATGAATCTGAATAAAGTTTAATGCTTGACATTGAAAAATAGAGATCGTGAATTGATGTTGCTAGAGCCACGGTGGCGTAATTGGTAACGTACCAGGCTAGATTTCTGGAGTTCCCGGTTAGAACCCGGGCTGTGGCAATATATTGTCACGATTTCTTTAAAATTTAAAAATCGTCAGGTCTGGTTGCCTCATTAATTCTAAATGAATCAGTGAGGCAATTAGAGCTGACAAATAATTGAAGATTCGATTGTTAGAGATCTTTCTGAGATCGATAACACAGGGAACCGGGCGGCACTGACTCTAACCGGGTTACGAACTGCCAAAAATATTCCATCATAGAAATTTGGTCAATAACATTGTCGCTTAAGATTTATCAGTCTAAAGAAACATATGACCGCATATTGAATAATTAATTGATCTGAATAAAGTTTAAAGCTTGACATTAAAAAATAGAGATCGTGAATTGATGTTGCTAGAGCCACGATGGCGTAATTGGTAACGTACCAGGCTAGATTTCTGGAGTTCCTGGTTAGAACCCGGGCTGTGGCAATATATTTTCACGATTTCTTTAGAATTAGAAAATCGTCAGGTCTGGTTGCCACATTAATTTTAAATGTATCAGTGAAGCATTTAGAGCTGACAAATAATTGAAGATTCGATTGTTAGTTATCTTTCTGAGATCGATAACACGAGGATCCAGGCGGCACTGACTCTAACCAGATTACGAACTGCCAAGAATATTCCATCATAGAAATTTGGTCGATAACATTGTCGCTTAAGATTTATCACTCTAAAGAAACATATGACCGCATATTGATTAATTAATTAGACTGAATAAAGTTTAACACTTGACATTAAAAAATAGAGATCGTGAATTGATGTTGCTAGAGCCGCGATGGCGTAATTGGTAATGTACCAGGCTAAAATTCTGGAGTTCCCGGTTCGAACCCGGGCTGTTGCAATACTTTTCACGATTTCTTTAGAATTTGAAAATCGTCAGGTCTGGTTGCCACATTAATTCTAAATGTATCAGTTAAGCATTTAGAGCTGACAAATAATTGAAGATTCGATTGTTAGTTATCTTTCTGAGATCGATAACACGAGGATCCAGGCGGCACTGTCTCCAACGGGATTACGAACTGCCACGAATATTCCATCATAGAAATTTGGTCAATAACATTGTCGCTTAAGATTTATCACTCTAAAGAAACATATGACCACATATTGATTAATTAATGAATCTGAATAAAGTTTAATGCTTGACATTGAAAAATAGAGATCGTGAATTGATGTTGCTAAAGCCACGGTGGCGTAATTGGTAACGTACCAGGCTAGATTTCTGGAGTTCCCGGTTAGAACCCGGGCTGTGGCAATATATTGTCACGATTTCTTTAAAATTTAAAAATCCTCAGGTCTGGTTGCCTCATTAATTCTAAATGAATCAGTAAGGCAATTAGAGCTGACAAATAATTGAAGATTCGATTGTTATAGATCATTCTGAGATCGATAACACAAGGAACCGGGTGGCACTGACTCTAACCGGGTTACGAACTGCCAAAAATATTCCATCATAGAAATTTGGTCAATAACATTGTCGCTTAAGATTTATCACTGTAAAGAAACCTATGACCGCATAATGATTAATTAATTAGACTGAATAAAGTTTAACACTTGACATTGAAAAATAGAGATCGTGAATTGATGTTGCTAGAGCCGCGGGGGCGTAATTCGTAACGTACCAGGCTAGAATTCTGGAGTTCCCGGGTCGAACCCGGGCTATGGCAATATTTTTTCTCGATTTCTTTAGAATTTAAAAATCGTCAGGTCTGGTTGCCTTATTATTTCTAAATAAATGAATGAGGCAATTAGAGCTGATAAATAATTAAAGATTGGATTGTTAGACATCTTTCTGAGATCGATAACACGAGGATCTTGGCGGCACTGTCTCTAACCGGATTACGAACTGCCACGAATATTCCATCATAGAAATTTGGTCAATAACATTGTCGCTTAAGATTTATCAGTCTAAAGAAACATATGACCGCATATTTATTAATTAATTAATCCGAATAAAGTTTAAAGCTTGACATTAAAAAATAGAGATCATGAATTGATGTTGCTAGAGCCACGGTGGCGTAATTGGTAACGTACCAGGCTAGATTTCTGGAGTTCCTGGTTAGAACCCGGGCTGTGGCAATATATTTTCACGATTTATTTAGATTTTAAAAACCGTCTGGTCTGGTTGCCTCATTAACACTAAATAAATCAGTAAGGCAATTAGAGCTGACAAATAATTGAAGATTCGATTGTTAGAGATCTTTCTGAGATCGATAACACAGGGAACCGGGGGGCTCTGACTCTAACCGGGTTACGAACTGCCAAAAATATTCCATCATAGAAATTTGGTCAATAACATTGTCGCTTAAGATTTATCACTGTAAAGAAACCTATGACCGCATAATGATTAATTAATTAGACTGAATAAAGTTTAACACTTGACATTGAAAAATAGAGATCGTGAATTGATGTTGCTCGAGCCGCGGGGGCGTAATTCGTAACGTATCAGGCTAGAATTCCGGAGTTCCCGGGTCGAACCCGGGCTGTGGCAATATTTTTTCTCGATTTCTTTAGAATTTCAAAATCGTCAGGTCTGGTTGCCTCATTGATTCTTAATGAATGAGTGAGGCAATTAGAGCTGACAAATAATTAAAGATTCGATTGTTAGAGACCTTTCTGAGATCGATAACACAGGGATCCAGGCGGCGCTGACTCTAACCGGGTTACGAACTGCCAAAAATATTCCATCATAGAAATTTTGTCGATAACATTGTCGCTTAAGATTTATCACTCTAAAGAAACATATGACCGCATATTGATTAATTAATTAGACTGAATAAAGTTTAACACTTGACATTAAAAAATAGAGATCGTAAATTGATGTTGCTAGAGCCGCGGGGGCGTAATTCGTAACGTACCAGGCTAGAATTCTGGAGTTCCCGGGTCGAACCAGGGCTATGGCAATATGTTTTCTCGATTTCTTTAGAATTTAAAAATCGTCAGGTCTGGTTGCCTTATTATTTCTAAATAAATGAATGAGGCAATTAGAGCTGATAAATAATTAAAGATTGGATTGTTAGACATCTTTCTGAGATCGATAACACGAGGATCTTGGCGGCACTGACTCTAACCGGGTTACGAACTGCCAAAAATATTCCATCATAGAAATTTGGTCAATAACATTGTCGCTTAAGATTTATCACTCTAAAGAAACATATGATCACATATTGATTAATTAATTAATCTGAATAAAGTTTAATGCTTGACATTAAGAAATAGATATCGTGATTTGACGTTGCTAGAGCCGCGATGGCGTAATTGGTAACGTACCAGGCTAGAATTCTGGAGTTCCCGGTTAGAACCCGGGCTGTGGCAATATATTGTCACGATTTCTTTTAAATTTAAAAATCGTCAGGTCTGGTTGCCTCATTAATTCTAAATGAATCAGTAAGGCAATTAGAGCTGACAAATAATTGAAGATTCGATTGTTAGAGAATTTTCTGAGATCGATAACACAGGGAACCGGGCGGCACTGACTCTAACCGGGTTACGAACTGCCAAAAATATTCCATCATAGAAATTTGGTCAATAACATTGTCGCTTAAGATTTATCACTGTAAAGAAACATAAGACCGCATAATGATTAATTAATTAAACTGAATAAAGTTTAACACTTGACATGTAAAAATAGACATCGTGAATTGATGTTGCTCGAGCCGCGGGGGCGTAATTCGTAACGTACCAGGCTAGAATTCTGGAGTTCCCGGGTCGAACCCGGGCTGTGGCAATATTTTTTCACGATTTCTTTAGAATTTAAAAATCGTCAGGTCTGGTTTCCTCATTGATTCTTAATGAATGAGTGAGGCAATTAGAGCTGACAAATAATTAAAGATTCGATTGTTAGAGACCTTTCTGAGATCGATAACACAGGGATCCAGGCAGCGCTGACTCTAACCGGGTTACGAACTGCCAAAAATTATGCATCATCGAAATTTGGTCAATAACATTGTCGCTTAAGATTTATCACTCTAAAGAAACATATGACCGCATATTGATTGATTAATTAGACTGAATAAAGTTTAACACTTGACATTAAAAAATAGAGATCGTGAATTGATGTTGCTAGAGCCGCGATGGCGTAATTGGTAATGTACCAGGCTAAAATTCTGGAGTTCCCGGTTCGAACCCGGGCTGTGGCAATAGTTTTCACGATTTCTTTAGAATTTGAAAATCGTCAGGTCTGGTTGCCACATTAATTCTAAATGTATCAGTGAAGCATTTAGAGCTGACAAATAATTGAAGAATCGATTGTTAGTTATCTTTCTGAGATCGATAACACGAGGATCCAGGCGGCACTGACTCTAACCGGATTACGAACTGCCAAGAATATTCCATCATAGAAATTTGGTCGATAACATTGTCGCTTAAGATTTATCACTCTAAAGAAACATATGATCACATATTGATTAATTAATTAATCTGAATAAAGTTTAATGCTTGACATTAAGAAATAGATATCGTGATTTGACGTTGCTAGAGCCGCGATGGCGTAATTGGTAACGTACCAGGCTAGAATTCTGGAGTTCCCGGTTAGAACCCGGGCTGTGGCAATATATTGTCACGATTTCTTTAAAATTTAAAAATCGTCAGGTCTGGTTGCCTCATTAATTCTAAATGAATCAGTAAGGCAATTAGAGCTGACAAATAATTGAAGATTCGATTGTTAGAGAATTTTCTGAGATCGATAACACAGGGAACCGGGCGGCACTGACTCTAACCGGGTTACGAACTGCCAAAAATATTCCATCATAGAAATTTGGTCAATAACATTGTCGCTTAAGATTTATCACTGTAAAGAAACATAAGACCGCATAATGATTAATTAATTAAACTGAATAAAGTTTAACACTTGACATGTAAAAATAGACATCGTGAATTGATGTTGCTCGAGCCGCGGGGGCGTAATTCGTAACGTACCAGGCTAGAATTCTGGAGTTCCCGGGTCGAACCCGGGCTGTGGCAATATTTTTTCACGATTTCTTTAGAATTTAAAAATCGTCAGGTCTGGTTTCCTCATTGATTCTTAATGAATGAGTGAGGCAATTAGAGCTGACAAATAATTAAAGATTCGATTGTTAGAGACCTTTCTGAGATCGATAACACAGGGATCCAGGCAGCGCTGACTCTAACCGGGTTACGAACTGCCAAAAATTATGCATCATCGAAATTTGGTCAATAACATTGTCGCTTAAGATTTATCACTCTAAAGAAACATATGACCGCATATTGATTGATTAATTAGACTGAATAAAGTTTAACACTTGACATTAAAAAATAGAGATCGTGAATTGATGTTGCTAGAGCCGCGATGGCGTAATTGGTAATGTACCAGGCTAAAATTCTGGAGTTCCCGGTTCGAACCCGGGCTGTGGCAATAGTTTTCAGGATTTCTTTAGAATTTGAAAATCGTCAGGTCTGGTTGCTACATTAATTCTAAATGTATCAGTGAAGCATTTAGAGCTGACAAATAATTGAAGAATCGATTGTTAGTTATCTTTCTGAGATCGATAACACGAGGATCCAGGCGGCACTGACTCTAACCGGATTAAGAACTGCCAAGAATATTCCATCATAGAAATTTGGTCGATAACATTGTCGCTTAAGATTTATCACTCTAAAGAAACATATGACCGCATATTGATTAATTAATTAGACTGAATAAAGTTTAACACTTGACATTAAAAAATAGAGATCGTGAATTGATGTTGCTAGAGCCGCGATGGCGTAATTGGTAATGTACCAGGCTAAAATTCTGGAGTTCCCGGTTCGAACCCGGGCTGTGGCAATAGTTTTCATGATTTTTTTAGAATTTGAAAATCGTCAGGTCTGGTTGCCACATTACTTCTAAATGTATCAGTGAAGCATTTAGAGCTGACAAATAATTGAAGATTCGATTGTTAGTTATCTTTCTGAGATCGATAACACGAGGATCCAGGCGGCACTGTCTCTAACCGGATTACAAACTGCCACGAATATTCCATCATAGAAATTTGGTCAATAACATTGTCGCTTAAGATTTATCACTCTAAAGAAACATATGACCACATATTGATTAATTAATGAATCTGAATAAAGTTTAATGCTTGACATTGAAAAATAGAGATCGTGAATTGATGTTGCTAGAGCCACGGTGGCGTAATTGGTAACGTACCAGGCTAGATTTCTGGAGTTCCCGGTTAGAACCCGGGCTGTGGCAATATATTGTCACGATTTCCTTAAAATTTAAAAATCGTCAGGTCTGGTTGCCTCATTAATTCTAAATGAATCAGTAAGGCAATTAGAGCTGACAAATAATTGAAGATTCGATTGTTAGAGATCTTTCTGAGATCGATAACACAGGGAACCGGGCGGCACTGACTCTAACCGGGTTACGAACTGCCAAAAATATTCCATCATAGAAATTTGGTCAATAACATTGTCGCTTAAGATTTATCACTGTAAAGAAACCTATGACCGCATAATGATTAATTAATTAGACTGAATAAAGTTTAACACTTGACATTGAAAAATAGAGATCGTGAATTGTTGTTGCTCGAGCCGCGGGGGCGTAATTCGTAACGTACCAGGCTAGAATTCCGGAGTTCCCGGGTCGAACCCGGGCTGTGGCAATATTTTTTCTCGATTTCTTTAGAATTTAAAAATCGTCAGGTCTGGTTGCCTCATTGATTCTTAATGAATGAGTGAGGCAATTAGAGCTGACAAATAATTAAAGATTCGATTGTTAGAGACCTTTCTGAGATCGATAACACAGGGATCCAGGCGGCGCTGACTCTAACCGGGTTACGAACTGCCAAAAATATTCCATCATAGAAATTTTGTCGATAACATTGTCGCTTAAGATTTATCACTCTAAAGAAATATATGACCGCATATTGATTAATTAATTAGACTGAATAAAGTTTAACACTTGACATTAAAAAATAGAGATCGTGAATTGATGTTGCTAGAGCCGCGATAACGTAATTGGTAATGTACCAGGCTAGAATTCTGGAGTTCCCGGTTCGGACCCGGGCTGTGGCAATATTTTTTCACGATTTCTTTAGAATTAAAAAATCGTCAGGTCTGGTTGCCTTATTAATTCTTAATGAATGAGTGCTGCAATTAGAGCTGACATATAATTAAAGATTCGATTGTTAGAGACCTTTCTGAAATCGATAACACAGGGATCCAGGCTACGCTGACTCTAACCGGGTTACGAACTGCCAAAAATATTCTATCATCGAAATTTGGTCAATAACATTGTCCCTTAAGATTTATCACTCTAAAGAAACATATGACCGTATATTGATTAATTAATTAGACTGAATAAAGTTTAAAGCTTGACATTAAAAAATAGAGATCGTGAATTGATGTTGCTAGAGCCACGGTGGCGTAATTGGTAACGTACCAGGCTAGATTTCTGGAGTTCCTGGTTAGAACCCGGGCTGTGGCAATATATTTTCACGATTTATTTAGATTTTAAAAACCGTCTGGTCTGGTTGCCTCATTAATTCTAAATAAATCAGTAAGGCAATTAGAGCTGACAAATAATTGAAGATTCGATTGTTAGAGATCTTTCTGAGATCGATAACACAGGGAACCGGGCGGCTCTGACTCTAACCGGGTTACGAACTGCCAAAAATATTCCATCATAGAAATTTGGTCGATAACATTGTCGCTTAAGATTTATCACTCTAAAGAAACATGAGACCGCATATTGATTAATTATTTAATATGAATGAAGTTTTACACTTGACATTAAGAAATAGAGATCGTGAATTGATGTTGCTAGAGCCGCGGTGGCGCAATTGGTAACGTACCAGGCTAGAATTCTGGAGTTCTCGGTTCGAACCCGGGCTGTGGCAATAATTTTTCACGATTTCTTTAGAATTTAAAAATCGTCAGGTCTGGTTTCCTCATTAATTCTTAATGAATGAGTGTTGCAATTACAGCTGACAAATAATGAAGGATTCGATTGTTAGAGACCTTTCTGAGATCGATAACACAGGGATCCAGGTTGCGCTGACTCTAACCGGGTTACGAACTGCCAAAAATATTCCATCATAGAAATTTGGTCAATAACATTGTCGCTCAAGATTTATCACTCTAAAGAAACATATGACCGCATAATGATTAATTAATTAGACTAAATAAAGTTTAACACTTGGCATTGAAAAATAGAGATCGTGAATTGATGTTGCTCGAGCCGCGGGGGCGTAATTCGTGACGTACCAGGCTAGAATTCTGGAGTTCCCGGGTCGAACCCGGGCTGTGGCAATATTTTTTCACGATTTCTTTATAATTTAAAAATCGTCAGGTCTGGTTGCCTCATTGATACTTAATGAATGACTGAGGCAATTAGAGCTGACAAATAATTGAAGATTCGATTGTTAGAGAATTTTCTGAGATCGATAACACAGGGAACCGGGCGGCACTGACTCTAACCGGGTTACGAACTGCCAAAAATATTCCATCATAGAAATTTGGTCAATAACATTGTCGCTTAAGATTTATCACTGTAAAGAAACATATGACCGCATAATGATTAATTAATTAGACTGAATAAAGTTTAACACTTGACATTGAAAAATAGAGATCGTGAATTGATGTTGCTCGAGCCGCGATGGCGTAATTGGTAACGTACCAGGCTAGAATTCTGGAGTTCCCGGTTAGAACGCGGGCTGTGGCAATATATTGTCACGATTTCTTCAAAATTTAAAAATCGTCAAGTCTGGTTGCCTCATTAATTCTAAATGAATCAGTAAGGCAATTAGAGCTGACAAATAATTGAAGATTCGATTGTTAGAGAATTTTCTGAGATCGATAACACAGGGAACCGGGCGGCACTGACTCTAACCGGGTTACGAACTGCCAAAAATATTCCATCATAGAAATTTGGTCAATAACATTGTCGCTTAAGATTTATCACTGTAAAGAAACATATGACCGCATAATGATTAATTAATTAGACTGAATAAAGTTTAACACTTGACATGTAAAAATAGACATCGTGAATTGATGTTGCTCGAGCCGCGGGGGCGTAATTCGTAACGTACCAGGCTAAAATTCTGGAGTTCCCGGGTCGAACCCGGGCTGTGGCAATAGTTTTCACGATTTCTTTAGAATTTGAAAATCGTCAGGTCTGGTTGCCACATTAATTCTCAATGTATCAGTGAAGCATTTAGAGCTGACAAATAATTGAAGAATCGATTGTTAGTTATCTTTCTGAGATCGATAACACGAGGATCCAGGCGGCACTGACTCTAACCGGATTACGAACTGCCAAGAATATTCCATCATAGAAATTTGGTCGATAACATTGTCGCTTAAGATTTATCACTCTAAAGAAACATATGACCGCATATTGATTAATTAATTAGACTGAATAAAGTTTAACACTTGACATTAAAAAATAGAGATCGTGAATTGATGTTGCTAGAGCCGCGATGGCGTAATTGGTAATGTACCAGGCTAAAATTCTGGAGTTCCCGGTTCGAACCCGGGCTGTGGCAATAGTTTTCACGATTTCTTTAGAATTTGAAAATCGTTAGGTCTGGTTGCCACATTAATTCTAAATGTATCAGGGAAGCATTTAGAGCTGACAAATAATTGAAGATTCGATTGTTAGTTATCTTTCTGAGATCGATAACACGAGGATCCAGGCGGCACTGACTCTAACCAGATTACGAACTGCCAAGAATATTCCATCATAGAAATTTGGTCGATAACATTGTCGCTTAAGATTTATCACTCTAAAGAAACATATGACCGCATATTGATTAATTAATTAGACTGAATAAAGTTTAACACTTGACATTAAAAAATAGAGATCGTGAATTGATGTTGCTAGAGCCGCGATGGCGTAATTGGTAATGTACCAGGCTAAAATTCTGGAGTTCCCGGTTCGAACCCGGGCTGTTGCAATACTTTTCACGATTTCTTTAGAATTTGAAAATCGTCAGGTCTGGTTGCCACATTAATTCTAAATGTATCAGTTAAGCATTTAGAGCTGACAAATAATTGAAGATTCGATTGTTAGTTATCTTTCTGAGATCGATAACACGAGGATCCAGGCGGCACTGTCTCCAACGGGATTACGAACTGCCACGAATATTCCATCATAGAAATTTGGTCAATAACATTGTCGCTTAAGATTTATCACTCTAAAGAAACATATGACCACATATTGATTAATTAATGAATCTGAATAAAGTTTAATGCTTGACATTGAAAAATAGAGATCGTGAATTGATGTTGCTAAAGCCACGGTGGCGTAATTGGTAACGTACCAGGCTAGATTTCTGGAGTTCCCGGTTAGAACCCGGGCTGTGGCAATATATTGTCACGATTTCTTTAAAATTTAAAAATCCTCAGGTCTGGTTGCCTCATTAATTCTAAATGAATCAGTAAGGCAATTAGAGCTGACAAATAATTGAAGATTCGATTGTTATAGATCATTCTGAGATCGATAACACAAGGAACCGGGTGGCACTGACTCTAACCGGGTTACGAACTGCCAAAAATATTCCATCATAGAAATTTGGTCAATAACATTGTCGCTTAAGATTTATCACTGTAAAGAAACCTATGACCGCATAATGATTAATTAATTAGACTGAATAAAGTTTAACACTTGACATTGAAAAATAGAGATCGTGAATTGATGTTGCTAGAGCCGCGGGGGCGTAATTCGTAACGTACCAGGCTAGAATTCTGGAGTTCCCGGGTCGAACCCGGGCTATGGCAATATTTTTTCTCGATTTCTTTAGAATTTAAAAATCGTCAGGTCTGGATGCCTTATTATTTCTAAATAAATGAATGAGGCAATTAGAGCTGATAAATAATTAAAGATTGGATTGTTAGACATCTTTCTGAGATCGATAACACGAGGATCTTGGCGGCACTGTCTCTAACCGGATTACGAACTGCCACGAATATTCCATCATAGAAATTTGGTCAATAACATTGTCGCTTAAGATTTATCAGTCTAAAGAAACATATGACCGCATATTTATTAATTAATTAATCCGAATAAAGTTTAAAGCTTGACATTAAAAAATAGAGATCGTGAATTGATGTTGCTAGAGCCACGGTGGCGTAATTGGTAACGTACCAGGCTAGATTTCTGGAGTTCCTGGTTAGAACCCGGGCTGTGGCAATATATTTTCACGATTTATTTAGATTTTAAAAACCGTCTGGTCTGGTTGCCTCATTAACACTAAATAAATCAGTAAGGCAATTAGAGCTGACAAATAATTGAAGATTCGATTGTTAGAGATCTTTCTGAGATCGATAACACAGGGAACCGGGGGGCTCTGACTCTAACCGGGTTACGAACTGCCAAAAATATTCCATCATAGAAATTTGGTCAATAACATTGTCGCTTAAGATTTATCACTGTAAAGAAACCTATGACCGCATAATGATTAATTAATTAGACTGAATAAAGTTTAACACTTGACATTGAAAAATAGAGATCGTGAATTGATGTTGCTCGAGCCGCGGGGGCGTAATTCGTAACGTACCAGGCTAGAATTCCGGAGTTCCCGGGTCGAACCCGGGCTGTGGCAATATTTTTTCTCGATTTCTTTAGAATTTCAAAATCGTCAGGTCTGGTTGCCTCATTGATTCTTAATGAATGAGTGAGGCAATTAGAGCTGACAAATAATTAAAGATTCGATTGTTAGAGACCTTTCTGAGATCGATAACACAGGGATCCAGGCGGCGCTGACTCTAACCGGGTTACGAACTGCCAAAAATATTCCATCATAGAAATTTTGTCGATAACATTGTCGCTTAAGATTTATCACTCTAAAGAAACATATGACCGCATATTGATTAATTAATTAGACTGAATAAAGTTTAACACTTGACATTAAAAAATAGAGATCGTAAATTGATGTTGCTAGAGCCGCGGGGGCGTAATTCGTAACGTACCAGGCTAGAATTCTGGAGTTCCCGGGTCGAACCAGGGCTATGGCAATATGTTTTCTCGATTTCTTTAGAATTTAAAAATCGTCAGGTCTGGTTGCCTTATTATTTCTAAATAAATGAATGAGGCAATTAGAGCTGATAAATAATTAAAGATTGGATTGTTAGACATCTTTCTGAGATCGATAACACGAGGATCTTGGCGGCACTGACTCTAACCGGGTTACGAACTGCCAAAAATATTCCATCATAGAAATTTGGTCAATAACATTGTCGCTTAAGATTTATCACTCTAAAGAAACATATGATCACATATTGATTAATTAATTAATCTGAATAAAGTTTAATGCTTGACATTAAGAAATAGATATCGTGATTTGACGTTGCTAGAGCCGCGATGGCGTAATTGGTAACGTACCAGGCTAGAATTCTGGAGTTCCCGGTTAGAACCCGGGCTGTGGCAATATATTGTCACGATTTCTTTTAAATTTAAAAATCGTCAGGTCTGGTTGCCTCATTAATTCTAAATGAATCAGTAAGGCAATTAGAGCTGACAAATAATTGAAGATTCGATTGTTAGAGAATTTTCTGAGATCGATAACACAGGGAACCGGGCGGCACTGACTCTAACCGGGTTACGAACTGCCAAAAATATTCCATCATAGAAATTTGGTCAATAACATTGTCGCTTAAGATTTATCACTGTAAAGAAACATAAGACCGCATAATGATTAATTAATTAAACTGAATAAAGTTTAACACTTGACATGTAAAAATAGACATCGTGAATTGATGTTGCTCGAGCCGCGGGGGCGTAATTCGTAACGTACCAGGCTAGAATTCTGGAGTTCCCGGGTCGAACCCGGGCTGTGGCAATATTTTTTCACGATTTCTTTAGAATTTAAAAATCGTCAGGTCTGGTTTCCTCATTGATTCTTAATGAATGAGTGAGGCAATTAGAGCTGACAAATAATTAAAGATTCGATTGTTAGAGACCTTTCTGAGATCGATAACACAGGGATCCAGGCAGCGCTGACTCTAACCGGGTTACGAACTGCCAAAAATTATGCATCATCGAAATTTGGTCAATAACATTGTCGCTTAAGATTTATCACTCTAAAGAAACATATGACCGCATATTGATTGATTAATTAGACTGAATAAAGTTTAACACTTGACATTAAAAAATAGAGATCGTGAATTGATGTTGCTAGAGCCGCGATGGCGTAATTGGTAATGTACCAGGCTAAAATTCTGGAGTTCCCGGTTCGAACCCGGGCTGTGGCAATAGTTTTCACGATTTCTTTAGAATTTGAAAATCGTCAGGTCTGGTTGCCACATTAATTCTAAATGTATCAGTGAAGCATTTAGAGCTGACAAATAATTGAAGAATCGATTGTTAGTTATCTTTCTGAGATCGATAACACGAGGATCCAGGCGGCACTGACTCTAACCGGATTACGAACTGCCAAGAATATTCCATCATAGAAATTTGGTCGATAACATTGTCGCTTAAGATTTATCACTCTAAAGAAACATATGATCACATATTGATTAATTAATTAATCTGAATAAAGTTTAATGCTTGACATTAAGAAATAGATATCGTGATTTGACGTTGCTAGAGCCGCGATGGCGTAATTGGTAACGTACCAGGCTAGAATTCTGGAGTTCCCGGTTAGAACCCGGGCTGTGGCAATATATTGTCACGATTTCTTTAAAATTTAAAAATCGTCAGGTCTGGTTGCCTCATTAATTCTAAATGAATCAGTAAGGCAATTAGAGCTGACAAATAATTGAAGATTCGATTGTTAGAGAATTTTCTGAGATCGATAACACAGGGAACCGGGCGGCACTGACTCTAACCGGGTTACGAACTGCCAAAAATATTCCATCATAGAAATTTGGTCAATAACATTGTCGCTTAAGATTTATCACTGTAAAGAAACATAAGACCGCATAATGATTAATTAATTAAACTGAATAAAGTTTAACACTTGACATGTAAAAATAGACATCGTGAATTGATGTTGCTCGAGCCGCGGGGGCGTAATTCGTAACGTACCAGGCTAGAATTCTGGAGTTCCCGGGTCGAACCCGGGCTGTGGCAATATTTTTTCACGATTTCTTTAGAATTTAAAAATCGTCAGGTCTGGTTTCCTCATTGATTCTTAATGAATGAGTGAGGCAATTAGAGCTGACAAATAATTAAAGATTCGATTGTTAGAGACCTTTCTGAGATCGATAACACAGGGATCCAGGCAGCGCTGACTCTAACCGGGTTACGAACTGCCAAAAATTATGCATCATCGAAATTTGGTCAATAACATTGTCGCTTAAGATTTATCACTCTAAAGAAACATATGACCGCATATTGATTGATTAATTAGACTGAATAAAGTTTAACACTTGACATTAAAAAATAGAGATCGTGAATTGATGTTGCTAGAGCCGCGATGGCGTAATTGGTAATGTACCAGGCTAAAATTCTGGAGTTCCCGGTTCGAACCCGGGCTGTGGCAATAGTTTTCACGATTTCTTTAGAATTTGAAAATCGTCAGGTCTGGTTGCTACATTAATTCTAAATGTATCAGTGAAGCATTTAGAGCTGACAAATAATTGAAGAATCGATTGTTAGTTATCTTTCTGAGATCGATAACACGAGGATCCAGGCGGCACTGACTCTAACCGGATTACGAACTGCCAAGAATATTCCATCATAGAAATTTGGTCGATAACATTGTCGCTTAAGATTTATCACTCTAAAGAAACATATGACCGCATATTGATTAATTAATTAGACTGAATAAAGTTTAACACTTGACATTAAAAAATAGAGATCGTGAATTGATGTTGCTAGAGCCGCGATGGCGTAATTGGTAATGTACCAGGCTAAAATTCTGGAGTTCCCGGTTCGAACCCGGGCTGTGGCAATAGTTTTCATGATTTTTTTAGAATTTGAAAATCGTCAGGTCTGGTTGCCACATTACTTCTAAATGTATCAGTGAAGCATTTAGAGCTGACAAATAATTGAAGATTCGATTGTTAGTTATCTTTCTGAGATCGATAACACGAGGATCCAGGCGGCACTGTCTCTAACCGGATTACAAACTGCCACGAATATTCCATCATAGAAATTTGGTCAATAACATTGTCGCTTAAGATTTATCACTCTAAAGAAACATATGACCACATATTGATTAATTAATGAATCTGAATAAAGTTTAATGCTTGACATTGAAAAATAGAGATCGTGAATTGATGTTGCTAGAGCCACGGTGGCGTAATTGGTAACGTACCAGGCTAGATTTCTGGAGTTCCCGGTTAGAACCCGGGCTGTGGCAATATATTGTCACGATTTCCTTAAAATTTAAAAATCGTCAGGTCTGGTTGCCTCATTAATTCTAAATGAATCAGTAAGGCAATTAGAGCTGACAAATAATTGAAGATTCGATTGTTAGAGATCTTTCTGAGATCGATAACACAGGGAACCGGGCGGCACTGACTCTAACCGGGTTACGAACTGCCAAAAATATTCCATCATAGAAATTTGGTCAATAACATTGTCGCTTAAGATTTATCACTGTAAAGAAACCTATGACCGCATAATGATTAATTAATTAGACTGAATAAAGTTTAACACTTGACATTGAAAAATAGAGATCGTGAATTGTTGTTGCTCGAGCCGCGGGGGCGTAATTCGTAACGTACCAGGCTAGAATTCCGGAGTTCCCGGGTCGAACCCGGGCTGTGGCAATATTTTTTCTCGATTTCTTTAGAATTTAAAAATCGTCAGGTCTGGTTGCCTCATTGATTCTTAATGAATGAGTGAGGCAATTAGAGCTGACAAATAATTAAAGATTCGATTGTTAGAGACCTTTCTGAGATCGATAACACAGGGATCCAGGCGGCGCTGACTCTAACCGGGTTACGAACTGCCAAAAATATTCCATCATAGAAATTTTGTCGATAACATTGTCGCTTAAGATTTATCACTCTAAAGAAACATATGACCGCATATTGATTAATTAATTAGACTGAATAAAGTTTAACACTTGACATTAAAAAATAGAGATCGTGAATTGATGTTGCTAGAGCCGCGATAACGTAATTGGTAATGTACCAGGCTAGAATTCTGGAGTTCCCGGTTCGGACCCGGGCTGTGGCAATATTTTTTCACGATTTCTTTAGAATTAAAAAATCGTCAGGTCTGGTTGCCTTATTAATTCTTAATGAATGAGTGCTGCAATTAGAGCTGACATATAATTAAAGATTCGATTGTTAGAGACCTTTCTGAAATCGATAACACAGGGATCCAGGCTACGCTGACTCTAACCGGGTTACGAACTGCCAAAAATATTCTATCATCGAAATTTGGTCAATAACATTGTCCCTTAAGATTTATCACTCTAAAGAAACATATGACCGTATATTGATTAATTAATTAGACTGAATAAAGTTTAAAGCTTGACATTAAAAAATAGAGATCGTGAATTGATGTTGCTAGAGCCACGGTGGCGTAATTGGTAACGTACCAGGCTAGATTTCTGGAGTTCCTGGTTAGAACCCGGGCTGTGGCAATATATTTTCACGATTTATTTAGATTTTAAAAACCGTCTGGTCTGGTTGCCTCATTAATTCTAAATAAATCAGTAAGGCAATTAGAGCTGACAAATAATTGAAGATTCGATTGTTAGAGATCTTTCTGAGATCGATAACACAGGGAACCGGGCGGCTCTGACTCTAACCGGGTTACGAACTGCCAAAAATATTCCATCATAGAAATTTGGTCGATAACATTGTCGCTTAAGATTTATCACTCTAAAGAAACATGAGACCGCATATTGATTAATTATTTAATATGAATGAAGTTTTACACTTGACATTAAGAAATAGAGATCGTGAATTGATGTTGCTAGAGCCGCGGTGGCGCAATTGGTAACGTACCAGGCTAGAATTCTGGAGTTCTCGGTTCGAACCCGGGCTGTGGCAATAATTTTTCACGATTTCTTTAGAATTTAAAAATCGTCAGGTCTGGTTTCCTCATTAATTCTTAATGAATGAGTGTTGCAATTACAGCTGACAAATAATGAAGGATTCGATTGTTAGAGACCTTTCTGAGATCGATAACACAGGGATCCAGGTTGCGCTGACTCTAACCGGGTTACGAACTGCCAAAAATATTCCATCATAGAAATTTGGTCAATAACATTGTCGCTCAAGATTTATCACTCTAAAGAAACATATGACCGCATAATGATTAATTAATTAGACTAAATAAAGTTTAACACTTGGCATTGAAAAATAGAGATCGTGAATTGATGTTGCTCGAGCCGCGGGGGCGTAATTCGTGACGTACCAGGCTAGAATTCTGGAGTTCCCGGGTCGAACCCGGGCTGTGGCAATATTTTTTCACGATTTCTTTATAATTTAAAAATCGTCAGGTCTGGTTGCCTCATTGATACTTAATGAATGACTGAGGCAATTAGAGCTGACAAATAATTGAAGATTCGATTGTTAGAGAATTTTCTGAGATCGATAACACAGGGAACCGGGCGGCACTGACTCTAACCGGGTTACGAACTGCCAAAAATATTCCATCATAGAAATTTGGTCAATAACATTGTCGCTTAAGATTTATCACTGTAAAGAAACATAAGACCGCATAATGATTAATTAATTAAACTGAATAAAGTTTAACACTTGACATGTAAAAATAGACATCGTGAATTGATGTTGCTCGAGCCGCGGGGGCGTAATTCGTAACGTACCAGGCTAGAATTCTGGAGTTCCCGGGTCGAACCCGGGCTGTGGCAATATTTTTTCTCGATTTCTTTAGAATTTAAAAATCGTCAGGTCTGGTTGCCTCATTGATTCTTAATGAATGAGTGAGGCAATTAGAGCTGACAAATAATTAAAGATTCGATTGTTAGAGACCTTTCTGAGATCGATAACACAGGGATCCAGGCGGCGCTGACTCTAACCGGGTTACGAACTGCCAAAAATATTCCATCATAGAAATTTTGTCAATAACATTGTCGCTTAAGATTTATCACTGTAAAGAAACCTATGACCGCATAATGATTAATTAATTAGACTGAATAAAGTTTAATGCTTGACATTGAAAAATAGAGATCGTGAATTGATGTTGCTAGAGCCACGGTGGCGTAATTGGTAACGTACCAGGCTAGATTTCTGGAGTTCCCGGTTAGAACCCGGGCTGTGGCAATATATTGTCACGATTTCCTTAAAATTTAAAAATCGTCAGGTCTGGTTGCCTCATTAATTCTAAATGAATCAGTAAGGCAATTAGAGCTGACAAATAATTGAAGATTCGATTGTTAGAGATCTTTCTGAGATCGATAACACAGGGATCCAGGCAGCGCTGACTCTAACCGGGTTACGAACTGCCAAAAATTATCCATCATCGAAATTTGGTCAATAACATTGTCGCTTAAGATTTATCACTCTAAAGAAACATATGACCGCATATTGATTAATTAATTAGACTGAATAAAGTTTAACACTTGACATTAAAAAATAGAGATCGTGAATTGATGTTGCTAGAGCCGCGATGGCATAATTGGTAATGTACCAGGCTAAAATTCTGGAGTTCCCGGTTCGAACCCGGGCTGTGGCAATAGTTTTCACGATTTCTTTAGAATTTGAAAATCGTCAGGTCTGGTTGCCACATTAATTCTCAATGTATCAGTGAAGCATTTAGAGCTGACAAATAATTGAAGAATCGATTGTTAGTTATCTTTCTGAGATCGATAACACGAGGATCCAGGCGGCACTGACTCTAACCGGATTACGAACTGCCAAGAATATTCCATCATAGAAATTTGGTCGATAACATTGTCGCTTAAGATTTATCACTCTAAAGAAACATATGACCGCATATTGATTAATTAATTAGACTGAATAAAGTTTAACACTTGACATTAAAAAATAGAGATCGTGAATTGATGTTGCTAGAGCCGCGATGGCGTAATTGGTAATGTACCAGGCTAAAATTCTGGAGTTCCCGGTTCGAACCCGGGCTGTGGCAATAGTTTTCACGATTTCTTTAGAATTTGAAAATCGTTAGGTCTGGTTGCCACATTAATTCTAAATGTATCAGGGAAGCATTTAGAGCTGACAAATAATTGAAGATTCGATTGTTAGTTATCTTTCTGAGATCGATAACACGAGGATCCAGGCGGCACTGTCTCTAACCGGATTACAAACTGCCACGAATATTCCATCATAGAAATTTGGTCAATAACATTGTCGCTTAAGATTTATCACTCTAAAGAAACATATGACCACGTATTGATTAATTAATGAATCTGAATAAAGTTTAATGCTTGACATTGAAAAATAGAGATCGTGAATTGATGTTGCTAGAGCCACGGTGGCGTAATTGGTAACGTACCAGGCTAGATTTCTGGAGTTCCCGGTTAGAACCTGGGCTGTGGCAATATATTGTCACGATTTCCTCAAAATTTAAAAATCGTCAGGTCTGGTTGCCTCATTAATTCTAAATGAATCAGTAAGGCAATTAGAGCTGACAAATAATTGAAGATTCGATTGTTAGAGATCTTTCTGAGATCGATAACACAGGGAACCGGGCGGCACTGAATCTAACCGGGTTACGAACTGCCAAAAATATTCCATCATAGAAATTTGGTCAATAACATTGTCGCTTAAGATTTATCACTGTAAAGAAACCTATGACCGCATAATGATTAATTAATTAGACTGAATAAAGTTTAACACTTGACATTGAAAAATAGAGATCGTGAATTGATGTTGCTCGAGCCGCGGGGGCGTAATTCGTAACGTACCAGGCTAGAATTCCGGAGTTCCCGGGTCGAACCCGGGCTGTGGCAATATTTTTTCTCGATTTCTTTAGAATTTAAAAATCGTCAGGTCTGGTTGCCTCATTGATTCTTAATGAATGAGTGAGGCAATTAGAGCTGACAAATAATTAAAGATTCGATTGTTAGAGACCTTTCTGAGATCGATAACACAGGGATCCAGGCGGCGCTGACTCTAACCGGGTTACGAACTGCAAAAAATATTCCATCATAGAAATTCTGTCGATAACATTGTCGCTTAAGATTTATCAGTCTAAAGAAACATATGACCGCATATTGAATAATTAATTGATCTGAATAAAGTTTAAAGCTTGACATTAAAAAATAGAGATCGTGAATTGATGTTGCTAGAGCCACGATGGCGTAATTGGTAACGTACCAGGCTAGATTTCTGGAGTTCCTGGTTAGAACCCGGGCTGTGGCAATATATTTTCACGATTTCTTTAGAATTTGAAAATCGTCAGGTCTGGTTGCCACATTAATTTTAAATGTATCAGTGAAGCATTTAGAGCTGACAAATAATTGAAGATTCGATTGTTAGTTATCTTTCTGAGATCGATAACACGAGGATCCAGGCGGCACTGACTCTAACCAGATTACGAACTGCCAAGAATATTCCATCATAGAAATTTGGTCGATAACATTGTCGCTTAAGATTTATCACTCTAAAGAAACATATGACCGCATATTGATTAATTAATTAGACTGAATAAAGTTTAACACTTGACATTAAAAAATAGAGATCGTGAATTGATGTTGCTAGAGCCGCGATGGCGTAATTGGTAATGTACCAGGCTAAAATTCTGGAGTTCCCGGTTCGAACCCGGGCTGTTGCAATACTTTTCACGATTTCTTTAGAATTTGAAAATCGTCAGGTCTGGTTGCCACATTAATTCTAAATGTATCAGTTAAGCATTTAGAGCTGACAAATAATTGAAGATTCGATTGTTAGTTATCTTTCTGAGATCGATAACACGAGGATCCAGGCGGCACTGTCTCCAACGGGATTACGAACTGCCACGAATATTCCATCATAGAAATTTGGTCAATAACATTGTCGCTTAAGATTTATCACTCTAAAGAAACATATGACCACATATTGATTAATTAATGAATCTGAATAAAGTTTAATGCTTGACATTGAAAAATAGAGATCGTGAATTGATGTTGCTAAAGCCACGGTGGCGTAATTGGTAACGTACCAGGCTAGATTTCTGGAGTTCCCGGTTAGAACCCGGGCTGTGGCAATATATTGTCACGATTTCTTTAAAATTTTAAAATCCTCAGGTCTGGTTGCCTCATTAATTCTAAATGAATCAGTAAGGCAATTAGAGCTGACAAATAATTGAAGATTCGATTGTTATAGATCATTCTGAGATCGATAACACAAGGAACCGGGTGGCACTGACTCTAACCGGGTTACGAACTGCCAAAAATATTCCATCATAGAAATTTGGTCAATAACATTGTCGCTTAAGATTTATCACTGTAAAGAAACCTATGACCGCATAATGATTAATTAATTGGACTGAATAAAGTTTAACACTTGACATTGAAAAATAGAGATCGTGAATTGATGTTGCTAGAGCCGCGGGGGCGTAATTCGTAACGTACCAGGCTAGAATTCTGGAGTTCCCGGGTCGAACCCGGGCTATGGCAATATTTTTTCTCGATTTCTTTAGAATTTAAAAATCGTCAGGTCTGGTTGCCTTATTATTTCTAAATAAATGAATGAGGCAATTAGAGCTGATAAATAATTAAAGATTGGATTGTTAGACATCTTTCTGAGATCGATAACACGAGGATCTTGGCGGCACTGTCTCTAACCGGATTACGAACTGCCACGAATATTCCATCATAGAAATTTGGTCAATAACATTGTCGCTTAAGATTTATCAGTCTAAAGAAACATATGACCGCATATTTATTAATTAATTAATCTGAATAAAGTTTAAAGCTTGACATTAAAAAATAGAGATCGTGAATTGATGTTGCTAGAGCCACGGTGGCGTAATTGGTAACGTACCAGGCTAGATTTCTGGAGTTCCTGGTTAGAACCCGGGCTGTGGCAATATATTTTCACGATTTATTTAGATTTTAAAAACCGTCTGGTCTGGTTGCCTCATTAACACTAAATAAATCAGTAAGGCAATTAGAGCTGACAAATAATTGAAGATTCGATTGTTAGAGATCTTTCTGAGATCGATAACACAGGGAACCGGGGGGCTCTGACTCTAACCGGGTTACGAACTGCCAAAAATATTCCATCATAGAAATTTGGTCAATAACATTGTCGCTTAAGATTTATCACTGTAAAGAAACCTATGACCGCATAATGATTAATTAATTAGACTGAATAAAGTTTAACACTTGACATTGAAAAATAGAGATCGTGAATTGATGTTGCTCGAGCCGCGGGGGCGTAATTCGTAACGTACCAGGCTAGAATTCCGGAGTTCCCGGGTCGAACCCGGGCTGTGGCAATATTTTTTCTCGATTTCTTTAGAATTTCAAAATCGTCAGGTCTGGTTGCCTCATTGATTCTTAATGAATGAGTGAGGCAATTAGAGCTGACAAATAATTAAAGATTCGATTGTTAGAGACCTTTCTGAGATCGATAACACAGGGATCCAGGCGGCGCTGACTCTAACCGGGTTACGAACTGCCAAAAATATTCCATCATAGAAATTTTGTCGATAACATTGTCGCTTAAGATTTATCACTCTAAAGAAACATATGACCGCATATTGATTAATTAATTAGACTGAATAAAGTTTAACACTTGACATTAAAAAATAGAGATCGTAAATTGATGTTGCTAGAGCCGCGGGGGCGTAATTCGTAACGTACCAGGCTAGAATTCTGGAGTTCCCGGGTCGAACCAGGGCTATGGCAATATGTTTTCTCGATTTCTTTAGAATTTAAAAATCGTCAGGTCTGGTTGCCTTATTATTTCTAAATAAATGAATGAGGCAATTAGAGCTGATAAATAATTAAAGATTGGATTGTTAGACATCTTTCTGAGATCGATAACACGAGGATCTTGGCGGCACTGACTCTAACCGGGTTACGAACTGCCAAAAATATTCCATCATAGAAATTTGGTCAATAACATTGTCGCTTAAGATTTATCACTCTAAAGAAACATATGATCACATATTGATTAATTAATTAATCTGAATAAAGTTTAATGCTTGACATTAAGAAATAGATATCGTGATTTGACGTTGCTAGAGCCGCGATGGCGTAATTGGCAACGTACCAGGCTAGAATTCTGGAGTTCCCGGTTAGAACCCGGGCTGTGGCAATATATTGTCACGATTTCTTTAAAATTTAAAAATCGTCAGGTCTGGTTGCCTCATTAATTCTAAATGAATCAGTAAGGCAATTAGAGCTGACAAATAATTGAAGATTCGATTGTTAGAGAATTTTCTGAGATCGATAACACAGGGAACCGGGCGGCACTGACTCTAACCGGGTTACGAACTGCCAAAAATATTCCATCATAGAAATTTGGTCAATAACATTGTCGCTTAAGATTTATCACTGTAAAGAAACATAAGACCGCATAATGATTAATTAATTAAACTGAATAAAGTTTAACACTTGACATGTAAAAATAGACATCGTGAATTGATGTTGCTCGAGCCGCGGGGGCGTAATTCGTAACGTACCAGGCTAGAATTCTGGAGTTCCCGGGTCGAACCCGGGCTGTGGCAATATTTTTTCACGATTTCTTTAGAATTTAAAAATCGTCAGGTCTGGTTTCCTCATTGATTCTTAATGAATGAGTGAGGCAATTAGAGCTGACAAATAATTAAAGATTCGATTGTTAGAGACCTTTCTGAGATCGATAACACAGGGATCCAGGCAGCGCTGACTCTAACCGGGTTACGAACTGCCAAAAATTATGCATCATCGAAATTTGGTCAATAACATTGTCGCTTAAGATTTATCACTCTAAAGAAACATATGACCGCATATTGATTGATTAATTAGACTGAATAAAGTTTAACACTTGACATTAAAAAATAGAGATCGTGAATTGATGTTGCTAGAGCCGCGATGGCGTAATTGGTAATGTACCAGGCTAAAATTCTGGAGTTCCCGGTTCGAACCCGGGCTGTGGCAATAGTTTTCACGATTTCTTTAGAATTTGAAAATCGTCAGGTCTGGTTGCCACATTAATTCTAAATGTATCAGTGAAGCATTTAGAGCTGACAAATAATTGAAGAATCGATTGTTAGTTATCTTTCTGAGATCGATAACACGAGGATCCAGGCGGCACTGACTCTAACCGGATTACGAACTGCCAAGAATATTCCATCATAGAAATTTGGTCGATAACATTGTCGCTTAAGATTTATCACTCTAAAGAAACATATGATCACATATTGATTAATTAATTAATCTGAATAAAGTTTAATGCTTGACATTAAGAAATAGATATCGTGATTTGACGTTGCTAGAGCCGCGATGGCGTAATTGGTAACGTACCAGGCTAGAATTCTGGAGTTCCCGGTTAGAACCCGGGCTGTGGCAATATATTGTCACGATTTCTTTAAAATTTAAAAATCGTCAGGTCTGGTTGCCTCATTAATTCTAAATGAATCAGTAAGGCAATTAGAGCTGACAAATAATTGAAGATTCGATTGTTAGAGAATTTTCTGAGATCGATAACACAGGGAACCGGGCGGCACTGACTCTAACCGGGTTACGAACTGCCAAAAATATTCCATCATAGAAATTTGGTCAATAACATTGTCGCTTAAGATTTATCACTGTAAAGAAACATAAGACCGCATAATGATTAATTAATTAAACTGAATAAAGTTTAACACTTGACATGTAAAAATAGACATCGTGAATTGATGTTGCTCGAGCCGCGGGGGCGTAATTCGTAACGTACCAGGCTAGAATTCTGGAGTTCCCGGGTCGAACCCGGGCTGTGGCAATATTTTTTCACGATTTCTTTAGAATTTAAAAATCGTCAGGTCTGGTTTCCTCATTGATTCTTAATGAATGAGTGAGGCAATTAGAGCTGACAAATAATTAAAGATTCGATTGTTAGAGACCTTTCTGAGATCGATAACACAGGGATCCAGGCAGCGCTGACTCTAACCGGGTTACGAACTGCCAAAAATTATGCATCATCGAAATTTGGTCAATAACATTGTCGCTTAAGATTTATCACTCTAAAGAAACATATGACCGCATATTGATTGATTAATTAGACTGAATAAAGTTTAACACTTGACATTAAAAAATAGAGATCGTGAATTGATGTTGCTAGAGCCGCGATGGCGTAATTGGTAATGTACCAGGCTAAAATTCTGGAGTTCCCGGTTCGAACCCGGGCTGTGGCAATAGTTTTCACGATTTCTTTAGAATTTGAAAATCGTCAGGTCTGGTTGCTACATTAATTCTAAATGTATCAGTGAAGCATTTAGAGCTGACAAATAATTGAAGAATCGATTGTTAGTTATCTTTCTGAGATCGATAACACGAGGATCCAGGCGGCACTGACTCTAACCGGATTACGAACTGCCAAGAATATTCCATCATAGAAATTTGGTCGATAACATTGTCGCTTAAGATTTATCACTCTAAAGAAACATATGACCGCATATTGATTAATTAATTAGACTGAATAAAGTTTAACACTTGACATTAAAAAATAGAGATCGTGAATTGATGTTGCTAGAGCCGCCATGGCGTAATTGGTAATGTACCAGGCTAAAATTCTGGAGTTCCCGGTTCGAACCCGGGCTGTGGCAATAGTTTTCATGATTTTTTTAGAATTTGAAAATCGTCAGGTCTGGTTGCCACATTACTTCTAAATGTATCAGTGAAGCATTTAGAGCTGACAAATAATTGAAGATTCGATTGTTAGTTATCTTTCTGAGATCGATAACACGAGGATCCAGGCGGCACTGTCTCTAACCGGATTACAAACTGCCACGAATATTCCATCATAGAAATTTGGTCAATAACATTGTCGCTTAAGATTTATCACTCTAAAGAAACATATGACCACATATTGATTAATTAATGAATCTGAATAAAGTTTAATGCTTGACATTGAAAAATAGAGATCGTGAATTGATGTTGCTAGAGCCACGGTGGCGTAATTGGTAACGTACCAGGCTAGATTTCTGGAGTTCCCGGTTAGAACCCGGGCTGTGGCAATATATTGTCACGATTTCCTTAAAATTTAAAAATCGTCAGGTCTGGTTGCCTCATTAATTCTAAATGAATCAGTAAGGCAATTAGAGCTGACAAATAATTGAAGATTCGATTGTTAGAGATCTTTCTGAGATCGATAACACAGGGAACCGGGCGGCACTGACTCTAACCGGGTTACGAACTGCCAAAAATATTCCATCATAGAAATTTGGTCAATAACATTGTCGCTTAAGATTTATCACTGTAAAGAAACCTATGACCGCATAATGATTAATTAATTAGACTGAATAAAGTTTAACACTTGACATTGAAAAATAGAGATCGTGAATTGTTGTTGCTCGAGCCGCGGGGGCGTAATTCGTAACGTACCAGGCTAGAATTCCGGAGTTCCCGGGTCGAACCCGGGCTGTGGCAATATTTTTTCTCGATTTCTTTAGAATTTAAAAATCGTCAGGTCTGGTTGCCTCATTGATTCTTAATGAATGAGTGAGGCAATTGGAGCTGACAAATAATTAAAGATTCGATTGTTAGAGACCTTTCTGAGATCGATAACACAGGGATCCAGGCGGCGCTGACTCTAACCGGGTTACGAACTGCCAAAAATATTCCATCATAGAAATTTTGTCGATAACATTGTCGCTTAAGATTTATCACTCTAAAGAAACATATGACCGCATATTGATTAATTAATTAGACTGAATAAAGTTTAACACTTGACATTAAAAAATAGAGATCGTGAATTGATGTTGCTAGAGCCGCGATAACGTAATTGGTAATGTACCAGGCTAGAATTCTGGAGTTCCCGGTTCGGACCCGGGCTGTGGCAATATTTTTTCACGATTTCTTTAGAATTAAAAAATCGTCAGGTCTGGTTGCCTTATTAATTCTTAATGAATGAGTGCTGCAATTAGAGCTGACATATAATTAAAGATTCGATTGTTAGAGACCTTTCTGAAATCGATAACACAGGGATCCAGGCTACGCTGACTCTAACCGGGTTACGAACTGCCAAAAATATTCTATCATCGAAATTTGGTCAATAACATTGTCCCTTAAGATTTATCACTCTAAAGAAACATATGACCGTATATTGATTAATTAATTAGACTGAATAAAGTTTAAAGCTTGACATTAAAAAATAGAGATCGTGAATTGATGTTGCTAGAGCCACGGTGGCGTAATTGGTAACGTACCAGGCTAGATTTCTGGAGTTCCTGGTTAGAACCCGGGCTGTGGCAATATATTTTCACGATTTATTTAGATTTTAAAAACCGTCTGGTCTGGTTGCCTCATTAATTCTAAATAAATCAGTAAGGCAATTAGAGCTGACAAATAATTGAAGATTCGATTGTTAGAGATCTTTCTGAGATCGATAACACAGGGAACCGGGCGGCTCTGACTCTAACCGGGTTACGAACTGCCAAAAATATTCCATCATAGAAATTTGGTCGATAACATTGTCGCTTAAGATTTATCACTCTAAAGAAACATGAGACCGCATATTGATTAATTATTTAATATGAATGAAGTTTTACACTTGACATTAAGAAATAGAGATCGTGAATTGATGTTGCTAGAGCCGCGGTGGCGCAATTGGTAACGTACCAGGCTAGAATTCTGGAGTTCTCGGTTCGAACCCGGGCTGTGGCAATAATTTTTCACGATTTCTTTAGAATTTAAAAATCGTCAGGTCTGGTTTCCTCATTAATTCTTAATGAATGAGTGTTGCAATTACAGCTGACAAATAATGAAGGATTCGATTGTTAGAGACCTTTCTGAGATCGATAACACAGGGATCCAGGTTGCGCTGACTCTAACCGGGTTACGAACTGCCAAAAATATTCCATCATAGAAATTTGGTCAATAACATTGTCGCTCAAGATTTATCACTCTAAAGAAACATATGACCGCATAATGATTAATTAATTAGACTAAATAAAGTTTAACACTTGGCATTGAAAAATAGAGATCGTGAATTGATGTTGCTCGAGCCGCGGGGGCGTAATTCGTGACGTACCAGGCTAGAATTCTGGAGTTCCCGGGTCGAACCCGGGCTGTGGCAATATTTTTTCACGATTTCTTTATAATTTAAAAATCGTCAGGTCTGGTTGCCTCATTGATACTTAATGAATGACTGAGGCAATTAGAGCTGACAAATAATTGAAGATTCGATTGTTAGAGAATTTTCTGAGATCGATAACACAGGGAACCGGGCGGCACTGACTCTAACCGGGTTACGAACTGCCAAAAATATTCCATCATAGAAATTTGGTCAATAACATTGTCGCTTAAGATTTATCACTGTAAAGAAACATATGACCGCATAATGATTAATTAATTAGACTGAATAAAGTTTAACACTTGACATTGAAAAATAGAGATCGTGAATTGATGTTGCTCGAGCCGCGATGGCGTAATTGGTAACGTACCAGGCTAGAATTCTGGAGTTCCCGGTTAGAACGCGGGCTGTGGCAATATATTGTCACGATTTCTTCAAAATTTAAAAATCGTCAAGTCTGGTTGCCTCATTAATTCTAAATGAATCAGTAAGGCAATTAGAGCTGACAAATAATTGAAGATTCGATTGTTAGAGAATTTTCTGAGATCGATAACACAGGGAACCGGGCGGCACTGACTCTAACCGGGTTACGAACTGCCAAAAATATTCCATCATAGAAATTTGGTCAATAACATTGTCGCTTAAGATTTATCACTGTAAAGAAACATATGACCGCATAATGATTAATTAATCAGACTGAATAAAGTTTAACACTTGACATGTAAAAATAGACATCGTGAATTGATGTTGCTCGAGCCGCGGGGGCGTAATTCGTAACGTACCAGGCTAAAATTCTGGAGTTCCCGGGTCGAACCCGGGCTGTGGCAACATTTTTTCACGATTTCTTTAGAATTTAAAAATCGTCAGGTCTGGTTTCCTCATTGATTCTTAATGAATGAGTGAGGCAATTAGAGCTGACAAATAATTAAAGATTCGATTGTTAGAGACCTTTCTGAGATCGATAACACAGAGATCCAGGCAGCGCTGACTCTAACCGGGTTACGAACTGCCAAAAATTATCCATCATCGAAATTTGGTCAATAACATTGTCGCTTAAGATTTATCACTCTAAAGAAACATATGACCGCATATTGATTAATTAATTAGACTGAATAAAGTTTAACACTTGACATTAAAAAATAGAGATCGTGAATTGATGTTGCTAGAGCCGCGATGGCATAATTGGTAATGTACCAGGCTAAAATTCTGGAGTTCCCGGTTCGAACCCGGGCTGTGGCAATAGTTTTCACGATTTCTTTAGAATTTGAAAATCGTCAGGTCTGGTTGCCACATTAATTCTCAATGTATCAGTGAAGCATTTAGAGCTGACAAATAATTGAAGAATCGATTGTTAGTTATCTTTCTGAGATCGATAACACGAGGATCCAGGCGGCACTGACTCTAACCGGATTACGAACTGCCAAGAATATTCCATCATAGAAATTTGGTCGATAACATTGTCGCTTAAGATTTATCACTCTAAAGAAACATATGACCGCATATTGATTAATTAATTAGACTGAATAAAGTTTAACACTTGACATTAAAAAATAGAGATCGTGAATTGATGTTGCTAGAGCCGCGATGGCGTAATTGGTAATGTACCAGGCTAAAATTCTGGAGTTCCCGGTTCGAACCCGGGCTGTGGCAATAGTTTTCACGATTTCTTTAGAATTTGAAAATCGTTAGGTCTGGTTGCCACATTAATTCTAAATGTATCAGGGAAGCATTTAGAGCTGACAAATAATTGAAGATTCGATTGTTAGTTATCTTTCTGAGATCGATAACACGAGGATCCAGGCGGCACTGTCTCTAACCGGATTACAAACTGCCACGAATATTCCATCATAGAAATTTGGTCAATAACATTGTCGCTTAAGATTTATCACTCTAAAGAAACATATGACCACGTATTGATTAATTAATGAATCTGAATAAAGTTTAATGCTTGACATTGAAAAATAGAGATCGTGAATTGATGTTGCTAGAGCCACGGTGGCGTAATTGGTAACGTACCAGGCTAGATTTCTGGAGTTCCCGGTTAGAACCTGGGCTGTGGCAATATATTGTCACGATTTCCTCAAAATTTAAAAATCGTCAGGTCTGGTTGCCTCATTAATTCTAAATGAATCAGTAAGGCAATTAGAGCTGACAAATAATTGAAGATTCGATTGTTAGAGATCTTTCTGAGATCGATAACACAGGGAACCGGGCGGCACTGAATCTAACCGGGTTACGAACTGCCAAAAATATTCCATCATAGAAATTTGGTCAATAACATTGTCGCTTAAGATTTATCACTGTAAAGAAACCTATGACCGCATAATGATTAATTAATTAGACTGAATAAAGTTTAACACTTGACATTGAAAAATAGAGATCGTGAATTGTTGTTGCTCGAGCCGCGGGGGCGTAATTCGTAACGTACCAGGCTAGAATTCCGGAGTTCCCGGGTCGAACCCGGGCTGTGGCAATATTTTTTCTCGATTTCTTTAGAATTTAAAAATCGTCAGGTCTGGTTGCCTCATTGATTCTTAATGAATGAGTGAGGCAATTGGAGCTGACAAATAATTAAAGATTCGATTGTTAGAGACCTTTCTGAGATCGATAACACAGGGATCCAGGCGGCGCTGACTCTAACCGGGTTACGAACTGCCAAAAATATTCCATCATAGAAATTTTGTCGATAACATTGTCGCTTAAGATTTATCACTCTAAAGAAACATATGACCGCATATTGATTAATTAATTAGACTGAATAAAGTTTAACACTTGACATTAAAAAATAGAGATCGTGAATTGATGTTGCTAGAGCCGCGATAACGTAATTGGTAATGTACCAGGCTAGAATTCTGGAGTTCCCGGTTCGGACCCGGGCTGTGGCAATATTTTTTCACGATTTCTTTAGAATTAAAAAATCGTCAGGTCTGGTTGCCTTATTAATTCTTAATGAATGAGTGCTGCAATTAGAGCTGACATATAATTAAAGATTCGATTGTTAGAGACCTTTCTGAAATCGATAACACAGGGATCCAGGCTACGCTGACTCTAACCGGGTTACGAACTGCCAAAAATATTCTATCATCGAAATTTGGTCAATAACATTGTCCCTTAAGATTTATCACTCTAAAGAAACATATGACCGTATATTGATTAATTAATTAGACTGAATAAAGTTTAAAGCTTGACATTAAAAAATAGAGATCGTGAATTGATGTTGCTAGAGCCACGGTGGCGTAATTGGTAACGTACCAGGCTAGATTTCTGGAGTTCCTGGTTAGAACCCGGGCTGTGGCAATATATTTTCACGATTTATTTAGATTTTAAAAACCGTCTGGTCTGGTTGCCTCATTAATTCTAAATAAATCAGTAAGGCAATTAGAGCTGACAAATAATTGAAGATTCGATTGTTAGAGATCTTTCTGAGATCGATAACACAGGGAACCGGGCGGCTCTGACTCTAACCGGGTTACGAACTGCCAAAAATATTCCATCATAGAAATTTGGTCGATAACATTGTCGCTTAAGATTTATCACTCTAAAGAAACATGAGACCGCATATTGATTAATTATTTAATATGAATGAAGTTTTACACTTGACATTAAGAAATAGAGATCGTGAATTGATGTTGCTAGAGCCGCGGTGGCGCAATTGGTAACGTACCAGGCTAGAATTCTGGAGTTCTCGGTTCGAACCCGGGCTGTGGCAATAATTTTTCACGATTTCTTTAGAATTTAAAAATCGTCAGGTCTGGTTTCCTCATTAATTCTTAATGAATGAGTGTTGCAATTACAGCTGACAAATAATGAAGGATTCGATTGTTAGAGACCTTTCTGAGATCGATAACACAGGGATCCAGGTTGCGCTGACTCTAACCGGGTTACGAACTGCCAAAAATATTCCATCATAGAAATTTGGTCAATAACATTGTCGCTCAAGATTTATCACTCTAAAGAAACATATGACCGCATAATGATTAATTAATTAGACTAAATAAAGTTTAACACTTGGCATTGAAAAATAGAGATCGTGAATTGATGTTGCTCGAGCCGCGGGGGCGTAATTCGTGACGTACCAGGCTAGAATTCTGGAGTTCCCGGGTCGAACCCGGGCTGTGGCAATATTTTTTCACGATTTCTTTATAATTTAAAAATCGTCAGGTCTGGTTGCCTCATTGATACTTAATGAATGACTGAGGCAATTAGAGCTGACAAATAATTGAAGATTCGATTGTTAGAGAATTTTCTGAGATCGATAACACAGGGAACCGGGCGGCACTGACTCTAACCGGGTTACGAACTGCCAAAAATATTCCATCATAGAAATTTGGTCAATAACATTGTCGCTTAAGATTTATCACTGTAAAGAAACATATGACCGCATAATGATTAATTAATTAGACTGAATAAAGTTTAACACTTGACATTGAAAAATAGAGATCGTGAATTGATGTTGCTCGAGCCGCGATGGCGTAATTGGTAACGTACCAGGCTAGAATTCTGGAGTTCCCGGTTAGAACGCGGGCTGTGGCAATATATTGTCACGATTTCTTCAAAATTTAAAAATCGTCAAGTCTGGTTGCCTCATTAATTCTAAATGAATCAGTAAGGCAATTAGAGCTGACAAATAATTGAAGATTCGATTGTTAGAGAATTTTCTGAGATCGATAACACAGGGAACCGGGCGGCACTGACTCTAACCGGGTTACGAACTGCCAAAAATATTCCATCATAGAAATTTGGTCAATAACATTGTCGCTTAAGATTTATCACTGTAAAGAAACATATGACCGCATAATGATTAATTAATCAGACTGAATAAAGTTTAACACTTGACATGTAAAAATAGACATCGTGAATTGATGTTGCTCGAGCCGCGGGGGCGTAATTCGTAACGTACCAGGCTAAAATTCTGGAGTTCCCGGGTCGAACCCGGGCTGTGGCAACATTTTTTCACGATTTCTTTAGAATTTAAAAATCGTCAGGTCTGGTTTCCTCATTGATTTTTAATGAATGAGTGAGGCAATTAGAGCTGACAAATAATTAAAGATTCGATTGTTAGAGACCTTTCTGAGATCGATAACACAGAGATCCAGGCAGCGCTGACTCTAACCGGGTTACGAACTGCCAAAAATTATCCATCATCGAAATTTGGTCAATAACATTGTCGCTTAAGATTTATCACTCTAAAGAAACATATGACCGCATATTGATTAATTAATTAGACTGAATAAAGTTTAACACTTGACATTAAAAAATAGAGATCGTGAATTGATGTTGCTAGAGCCGCGATGGCATAATTGGTAATGTACCAGGCTAAAATTCTGGAGTTCCCGGTTCGAACCCGGGCTGTGGCAATAGTTTTCACGATTTCTTTAGAATTTGAAAATCGTCAGGTCTGGTTGCCACATTAATTCTCAATGTATCAGTGAAGCATTTAGAGCTGACAAATAATTGAAGAATCGATTGTTAGTTATCTTTCTGAGATCGATAACACGAGGATCCAGGCGGCACTGACTCTAACCGGATTACGAACTGCCAAGAATATTCCATCATAGAAATTTGGTCGATAACATTGTCGCTTAAGATTTATCACTCTAAAGAAACATATGACCGCATATTGATTAATTAATTAGACTGAATAAAGTTTAACACTTGACATTAAAAAATAGAGATCGTGAATTGATGTTGCTAGAGCCGCGATGGCGTAATTGGTAATGTACCAGGCTAAAATTCTGGAGTTCCCGGTTCGAACCCGGGCTGTGGCAATAGTTTTCACGATTTCTTTAGAATTTGAAAATCGTTAGGTCTGGTTGCCACATTAATTCTAAATGTATCAGGGAAGCATTTAGAGCTGACAAATAATTGAAGATTCGATTGTTAGTTATCTTTCTGAGATCGATAACACGAGGATCCAGGCGGCACTGTCTCTAACCGGATTACAAACTGCCACGAATATTCCATCATAGAAATTTGGTCAATAACATTGTCGCTTAAGATTTATCACTCTAAAGAAACATATGACCACGTATTGATTAATTAATGAATCTGAATAAAGTTTAATGCTTGACATTGAAAAATAGAGATCGTGAATTGATGTTGCTAGAGCCACGGTGGCGTAATTGGTAACGTACCAGGCTAGATTTCTGGAGTTCCCGGTTAGAACCCGGGCTGTGGCAATATATTGTCACGATTTCCTCAAAATTTAAAAATCGTCAGGTCTGGTTGCCTCATTAATTCTAAATGAATCAGTAAGGCAATTAGAGCTGACAAATAATTGAAGATTCGATTGTTAGAGATCTTTCTGAGATCGATAACACAGGGAACCGGGCGGCACTGAATCTAACCGGGTTACGAACTGCCAAAAATATTCCATCATAGAAATTTGGTCAATAACATTGTCGCTTAAGATTTATCACTGTAAAGAAACCTATGACCGCATAATGATTAATTAATTAGACTGAATAAAGTTTAACACTTGACATTGAAAAATAGAGATCGTGAATTGATGTTGCTCGAGCCGCGGGGGCGTAATTCGTAACGTACCAGGCTAGAATTCCGGAGTTCCCGGGTCGAACCCGGGCTGTGGCAATATTTTTTCTCGATTTCTTTAGAATTTAAAAATCGTCAGGTCTGGTTGCCTCATTGATTCTTAATGAATGAGTGAGGCAATTAGAGCTGATAAATAATTAAAGATTGGATTGTTAGACATCTTTCTGAGATCGATAACACGAGGATCTTGGCGGCACTGACTCTAACCGGGTTACGAACTGCCAAAAATATTCCATCATAGAAATTTGGTCAATAACATTGTCGCTTAAGATTTATCACTCTAAAGAAACATATGATCACATATTGATTAATTAATTAATCTGAATAAAGTTTAATGCTTGACATTAAGAAATAGATATCGTGATTTGACGTTGCTAGAGCCGCGATGGCGTAATTGGTAACGTACCAGGCTAGAATTCTGGAGTTCCCGGTTAGAACCCGGGCTGTGGCAATATATTGTCACGATTTCTTTAAAATTAAAAAATCGTCAGGTCTGGTTGCCTCATTAATTCTAAATGAATCAGTAAGGCAATTAGAGCTGACAAATAATTGAAGATTCGATTGTTAGAGAATTTTCTGAGATCGATAACACAGGGAACCGGGCGGCACTGACTCTAACCGGGTTACGAACTGCCAAAAATATTCCATCATAGAAATTTGGTCAATAACATTGTCGCTTAAGATTTATCACTGTAAAGAAACATAAGACCGCATAATGATTAATTAATTAAACTGAATAAAGTTTAACACTTGACATGTAAAAATAGACATCGTGAATTGATGTTGCTCGAGCCGCGGGGGCGTAATTCGTAACGTACCAGGCTAGAATTCTGGAGTTCCCGGGTCGAACCCGGGCTGTGGCAATATTTTTTCTCGATTTCTTTAGAATTTAAAAATCGTCAGGTCTGGTTGCCTCATTGATTCTTAATGAATGAGTGAGGCAATTAGAGCTGACAAATAATTAAAGATTCGATTGTTAGAGACCTTTCTGAGATCGATAACACAGGGATCCAGGCGGCGCTGACTCTAACCGGGTTACGAACTGCCAAAAATATTCCATCATAGAAATTTTGTCAATAACATTGTCGCTTAAGATTTATCACTGTAAAGAAACCTATGACCGCATAATGATTAATTAATTAGACTGAATAAAGTTTAATGCTTGACATTGAAAAATAGAGATCGTGAATTGATGTTGCTAGAGCCACGGTGGCGTAATTGGTAACGTACCAGGCTAGATTTCTGGAGTTCCCGGTTAGAACCCGGGCTGTGGCAATATATTGTCACGATTTCCTTAAAATTTAAAAATCGTCAGGTCTGGTTGCCTCATTAATTCTAAATGAATCAGTAAGGCAATTAGAGCTGACAAATAATTGAAGATTCGATTGTTAGAGATCTTTCTGAGATCGATAACACAGGGATCCAGGCAGCGCTGACTCTAACCGGGTTACGAACTGCCAAAAATTATCCATCATCGAAATTTGGTCAATAACATTGTCGCTTAAGATTTATCACTCTAAAGAAACATATGACCGCATATTGATTAATTAATTAGACTGAATAAAGTTTAACACTTGACATTAAAAAATAGAGATCGTGAATTGATGTTGCTAGAGCCGCGATGGCATAATTGGTAATGTACCAGGCTAAAATTCTGGAGTTCCCGGTTCGAACCCGGGCTGTGGCAATAGTTTTCACGATTTCTTTAGAATTTGAAAATCGTCAGGTCTGGTTGCCACATTAATTCTCAATGTATCAGTGAAGCATTTAGAGCTGACAAATAATTGAAGAATCGATTGTTAGTTATCTTTCTGAGATCGATAACACGAGGATCCAGGCGGCACTGACTCTAACCGGATTACGAACTGCCAAGAATATTCCATCATAGAAATTTGGTCGATAACATTGTCGCTTAAGATTTATCACTCTAAAGAAACATATGACCGCATATTGATTAATTAATTAGACTGAATAAAGTTTAACACTTGACATTAAAAAATAGAGATCGTGAATTGATGTTGCTAGAGCCGCGATGGCGTAATTGGTAATGTACCAGGCTAAAATTCTGGAGTTCCCGGTTCGAACCCGGGCTGTGGCAATAGTTTTCACGATTTCTTTAGAATTTAAAAATCGTTAGGTCTGGTTGCCACATTAATTCTAAATGTATCAGGGAAGCATTTAGAGCTGACAAATAATTGAAGATTCGATTGTTAGTTATCTTTCTGAGATCGATAACACGAGGATCCAGGCGGCACTGTCTCTAACCGGATTACAAACTGCCACGAATATTCCATCATAGAAATTTGGTCAATAACATTGTCGCTTAAGATTTATCACTCTAAAGAAACATATGACCACGTATTGATTAATTAATGAATCTGAATAAAGTTTAATGCTTGACATTGAAAAATAGAGATCGTGAATTGATGTTGCTAGAGCCACGGTGGCGTAATTGGTAACGTACCAGGCTAGATTTCTGGAGTTCCCGGTTAGAACCCGGGCTGTGGCAATATATTGTCACGATTTCCTCAAAATTTAAAAATCGTCAGGTCTGGTTGCCTCATTAATTCTAAATGAATCAGTAAGGCAATTAGAGCTGACAAATAATTGAAGATTCGATTGTTAGAGATCTTTCTGAGATCGATAACACAGGGAACCGGGCGGCACTGAATCTAACCGGGTTACGAACTGCCAAAAATATTCCATCATAGAAATTTGGTCAATAACATTGTCGCTTAAGATTTATCACTGTAAAGAAACCTATGACCGCATAATGATTAATTAATTAGACTGAATAAAGTTTAACACTTGACATTGAAAAATAGAGATCGTGAATTGATGTTGCTCGAGCCGCGGGGGCGTAATTCGTAACGTACCAGGCTAGAATTCCGGAGTTCCCGGGTCGAACCCGGGCTGTGGCAATATTTTTTCTCGATTTCTTTAGAATTTAAAAATCGTCAGGTCTGGTTGCCTCATTGATTCTTAATGAATGAGTGAGGCAATTAGAGCTGACAAATAATTAAAGATTCGATTGTTAGAGACCTTTCTGAGATCGATAACACAGGGATCCAGGCGGCGCTGACTCTAACCGGGTTACGAACTGCAAAAAATATTCCATCATAGAAATTCTGTCGATAACATTGTCGCTTAAGATTTATCACTCTAAAGAAACATATGACCGCATATTGATTAATTAATTAGACTGAATAAAGTTTAACACTTGACATTAAAAAATAGAGATCGTAAATTGATGTTGCTAGAGCCGCGGGGGCGTAATTCGTAACGTACCAGGCTAGAATTCTGGAGTTCCCGGGTCGAACCAGGGCTATGGCAATATGTTTTCTCGATTTCTTTAGAATTTAAAAATCGTCAGGTCTGGTTGCCTTATTATTTCTAAATAAATGAATGAGGCAATTAGAGCTGATAAATAATTAAAGATTGGATTGTTAGACATCTTTCTGAGATCGATAACACGAGGATCTTGGCGGCACTGACTCTAACCGGGTTACGAACTGCCAAAAATATTCCATCATAGAAATTTGGTCAATAACATTGTCGCTTAAGATTTATCACTCTAAAGAAACATATGATCACATATTGATTAATTAATTAATCTGAATAAAGTTTAATGCTTGACATTAAGAAATAGATATCGTGATTTGACGTTGCTAGAGCCGCGATGGCGTAATTGGTAACGTACCAGGCTAGAATTCTGGAGTTCCCGGTTAGAACCCGGGCTGTGGCAATATATTGTCACGATTTCTTTAAAATTTAAAAATCGTCAGGTCTGGTTGCCTCATTAATTCTAAATGAATCAGTAAGGCAATTAGAGCTGACAAATAATTGAAGATTCGATTGTTAGAGAATTTTCTGAGATCGATAACACAGGGAACCGGGCGGCACTGACTCTAACCGGGTTAGGAACTGCCAAAAATATTCCATCATAGAAATTTGGTCAATAACATTGTCGCTTAAGATTTATCACTGTAAAGAAACATAAGACCGCATAATGATTAATTAATTAAACTGAATAAAGTTTAACACTTGACATGTAAAAATAGACATCGTGAATTGATGTTGCTCGAGCCGCGGGGGCGTAATTCGTAACGTACCAGGCTAAAATTCTGGAGTTCCCGGGTCGAACCCGGGCTGTGGCAACATTTTTTCACGATTTCTTTAGAATTTAAAAATCGTCAGGTCTGGTTTCCTCATTGATTCTTAATGAATGAGTGAGGCAATTAGAGCTGACAAATAATTAAAGATTCGATTGTTAGAGACCTTTCTGAGATCGATAACACAGAGATCCAGGCAGCGCTGACTCTAACCGGGTTACGAACTGCCAAAAATTATCCATCATCGAAATTTGGTCAATAACATTGTCGCTTAAGATTTATCACTCTAAAGAAACATATGACCGCATATTGATTAATTAATTAGACTGAATAAAGTTTAACACTTGACATTAAAAAATAGAGATCGTGAATTGATGTTGCTAGAGCCGCGATGGCATAATTGGTAATGTACCAGGCTAAAATTCTGGAGTTCCCGGTTCGAACCCGGGCTGTGGCAATAGTTTTCACGATTTCTTTAGAATTTGAAAATCGTCAGGTCTGGTTGCCACATTAATTCTCAATGTATCAGTGAAGCATTTAGAGCTGACAAATAATTGAAGAATCGATTGTTAGTTATCTTTCTGAGATCGATAACACGAGGATCCAGGCGGCACTGACTCTAACCGGATTACGAACTGCCAAGAATATTCCATCATAGAAATTTGGTCGATAACATTGTCGCTTAAGATTTATCACTCTAAAGAAACATATGACCGCATATTGATTAATTAATTAGACTGAATAAAGTTTAACACTTGACATTAAAAAATAGAGATCGTGAATTGATGTTGCTAGAGCCGCGATGGCGTAATTGGTAATGTACCAGGCTAAAATTCTGGAGTTCCCGGTTCGAACCCGGGCTGTGGCAATAGTTTTCACGATTTCTTTAGAATTTGAAAATCGTTAGGTCTGGTTGCCACATTAATTCTAAATGTATCAGGGAAGCATTTAGAGCTGACAAATAATTGAAGATTCGATTGTTAGTTATCTTTCTGAGATCGATAACACGAGGATCCAGGCGGCACTGTCTCTAACCGGATTACAAACTGCCACGAATATTCCATCATAGAAATTTGGTCAATAACATTGTCGCTTAAGATTTATCACTCTAAAGAAACATATGACCACGTATTGATTAATTAATGAATCTGAATAAAGTTTAATGCTTGACATTGAAAAATAGAGATCGTGAATTGATGTTGCTAGAGCCACGGTGGCGTAATTGGTAACGTACCAGGCTAGATTTCTGGAGTTCCCGGTTAGAACCCGGGCTGTGGCAATATATTGTCACGATTTCCTCAAAATTTAAAAATCGTCAGGTCTGGTTGCCTCATTAATTCTAAATGAATCAGTAAGGCAATTAGAGCTGACAAATAATTGAAGATTCGATTGTTAGAGATCTTTCTGAGATCGATAACACAGGGAACCGGGCGGCACTGAATCTAACCGGGTTACGAACTGCCAAAAATATTCCATCATAGAAATTTGGTCAATAACATTGTCGCTTAAGATTTATCACTGTAAAGAAACCTATGACCGCATAATGATTAATTAATTAGACTGAATAAAGTTTAACACTTGACATTGAAAAATAGAGATCGTGAATTGATGTTGCTCGAGCCGCGGGGGCGTAATTCGTAACGTACCAGGCTAGAATTCCGGAGTTCCCGGGTCGAACCCGGGCTGTGGCAATATTTTTTCTCGATTTCTTTAGAATTTAAAAATCGTCAGGTCTGGTTGCCTCATTGATTCTTAATGAATGAGTGAGGCAATTAGAGCTGATAAATAATTAAAGATTGGATTGTTAGACATCTTTCTGAGATCGATAACACGAGGATCTTGGCGGCACTGACTCTAACCGGGTTACGAACTGCCAAAAATATTCCATCATAGAAATTTGGTCAATAACATTGTCGCTTAAGATTTATCACTCTAAAGAAACATATGATCACATATTGATTAATTAATTAATCTGAATAAGGTTTAATGCTTGACATTAAGAAATAGATATCGTGATTTGACGTTGCTAGAGCCGCGATGGCGTAATTGGTAACGTACCAGGCTAGAATTCTGGAGTTCCCGGTTAGAACCCGGGCTGTGGCAATATATTGTCACGATTTCTTTAAAATTAAAAAATCGTCAGGTCTGGTTGCCTCATTAATTCTAAATGAATCAGTAAGGCAATTAGAGCTGACAAATAATTGAAGATTCGATTGTTAGAGAATTTTCTGAGATCGATAACACAGGGAACCGGGCGGCACTGACTCTAACCGGGTTACGAACTGCCAAAAATATTCCATCATAGAAATTTGGTCAATAACATTGTCGCTTAAGATTTATCACTGTAAAGAAACATAAGACCGCATAATGATTAATTAATTAAACTGAATAAAGTTTAACACTTGACATGTAAAAATAGACATCGTGAATTGATGTTGCTCGAGCCGCGGGGGCGTAATTCGTAACGTACCAGGCTAGAATTCTGGAGTTCCCGGGTCGAACCCGGGCTGTGGCAATATTTTTTCTCGATTTCTTTAGAATTTAAAAATCGTCAGGTCTGGTTGCCTCATTGATTCTTAATGAATGAGTGAGGCAATTAGAGCTGACAAATAATTAAAGATTCGATTGTTAGAGACCTTTCTGAGATCGATAACACAGGGATCCAGGCGGCGCTGACTCTAACCGGGTTACGAACTGCCAAAAATATTCCATCATAGAAATTTTGTCAATAACATTGTCGCTTAAGATTTATCACTGTAAAGAAACCTATGACCGCATAATGATTAATTAATTAGACTGAATAAAGTTTAATGCTTGACATTGAAAAATAGAGATCGTGAATTGATGTTGCTAGAGCCACGGTGGCGTAATTGGTAACGTACCAGGCTAGATTTCTGGAGTTCCCGGTTAGAACCCGGGCTGTGGCAATATATTGTCACGATTTCCTTAAAATTTAAAAATCGTCAGGTCTGGTTGCCTCATTAATTCTAAATGAATCAGTAAGGCAATTAGAGCTGACAAATAATTGAAGATTCGATTGTTAGAGATCTTTCTGAGATCGATAACACAGGGATCCAGGCAGCGCTGACTCTAACCGGGTTACGAACTGCCAAAAATTATCCATCATCGAAATTTGGTCAATAACATTGTCGCTTAAGATTTATCACTCTAAAGAAACATATGACCGCATATTGATTAATTAATTAGACTGAATAAAGTTTAACACTTGACATTAAAAAATAGAGATCGTGAATTGATGTTGCTAGAGCCGCGATGGCATAATTGGTAATGTACCAGGCTAAAATTCTGGAGTTCCCGGTTCGAACCCGGGCTGTGGCAATAGTTTTCACGATTTCTTTAGAATTTGAAAATCGTCAGGTCTGGTTGCCACATTAATTCTCAATGTATCAGTGAAGCATTTAGAGCTGACAAATAATTGAAGAATCGATTGTTAGTTATCTTTCTGAGATCGATAACACGAGGATCCAGGCGGCACTGACTCTAACCGGATTACGAACTGCCAAGAATATTCCATCATAGAAATTTGGTCGATAACATTGTCGCTTAAGATTTATCACTCTAAAGAAACATATGACCGCATATTGATTAATTAATTAGACTGAATAAAGTTTAACACTTGACATTAAAAAATAGAGATCGTGAATTGATGTTGCTAGAGCCGCGATGGCGTAATTGGTAATGTACCAGGCTAAAATTCTGGAGTTCCCGGTTCGAACCCGGGCTGTGGCAATAGTTTTCACGATTTCTTTAGAATTTAAAAATCGTTAGGTCTGGTTGCCACATTAATTCTAAATGTATCAGGGAAGCATTTAGAGCTGACAAATAATTGAAGATTCGATTGTTAGTTATCTTTCTGAGATCGATAACACGAGGATCCAGGCGGCACTGTCTCTAACCGGATTACAAACTGCCACGAATATTCCATCATAGAAATTTGGTCAATAACATTGTCGCTTAAGATTTATCACTCTAAAGAAACATATGACCACGTATTGATTAATTAATGAATCTGAATAAAGTTTAATGCTTGACATTGAAAAATAGAGATCGTGAATTGATGTTGCTAGAGCCACGGTGGCGTAATTGGTAACGTACCAGGCTAGATTTCTGGAGTTCCCGGTTAGAACCCGGGCTGTGGCAATATATTGTCACGATTTCCTCAAAATTTAAAAATCGTCAGGTCTGGTTGCCTCATTAATTCTAAATGAATCAGTAAGGCAATTAGAGCTGACAAATAATTGAAGATTCGATTGTTAGAGATCTTTCTGAGATCGATAACACAGGGAACCGGGCGGCACTGAATCTAACCGGGTTACGAACTGCCAAAAATATTCCATCATAGAAATTTGGTCAATAACATTGTCGCTTAAGATTTATCACTGTAAAGAAACCTATGACCGCATAATGATTAATTAATTAGACTGAATAAAGTTTAACACTTGACATTGAAAAATAGAGATCGTGAATTGATGTTGCTCGAGCCGCGGGGGCGTAATTCGTAACGTACCAGGCTAGAATTCCGGAGTTCCCGGGTCGAACCCGGGCTGTGGCAATATTTTTTCTCGATTTCTTTAGAATTTAAAAATCGTCAGGTCTGGTTGCCTCATTGATTCTTAATGAATGAGTGAGGCAATTAGAGCTGACAAATAATTAAAGATTCGATTGTTAGAGACCTTTCTGAGATCGATAACACAGGGATCCAGGCGGCGCTGACTCTAACCGGGTTACGAACTGCAAAAAATATTCCATCATAGAAATTCTGTCGATAACATTGTCGCTTAAGATTTATCACTCTAAAGAAACATATGACCGCATATTGATTAATTAATTAGACTGAATAAAGTTTAACACTTGACATTAAAAAATAGAGATCGTAAATTGATGTTGCTAGAGCCGCGGGGGCGTAATTCGTAACGTACCAGGCTAGAATTCTGGAGTTCCCGGGTCGAACCAGGGCTATGGCAATATGTTTTCTCGATTTCTTTAGAATTTAAAAATCGTCAGGTCTGGTTGCCTTATTATTTCTAAATAAATGAATGAGGCAATTAGAGCTGATAAATAATTAAAGATTGGATTGTTAGACATCTTTCTGAGATCGATAACACGAGGATCTTGGCGGCACTGACTCTAACCGGGTTACGAACTGCCAAAAATATTCCATCATAGAAATTTGGTCAATAACATTGTCGCTTAAGATTTATCACTCTAAAGAAACATATGATCACATATTGATTAATTAATTAATCTGAATAAAGTTTAATGCTTGACATTAAGAAATAGATATCGTGATTTGACGTTGCTAGAGCCGCGATGGCGTAATTGGTAACGTACCAGGCTAGAATTCTGGAGTTCCCGGTTAGAACCCGGGCTGTGGCAATATATTGTCACGATTTCTTTAAAATTTAAAAATCGTCAGGTCTGGTTGCCTCATTAATTCTAAATGAATCAGTAAGGCAATTAGAGCTGACAAATAATTGAAGATTCGATTGTTAGAGAATTTTCTGAGATCGATAACACAGGGAACCGGGCGGCACTGACTCTAACCGGGTTAGGAACTGCCAAAAATATTCCATCATAGAAATTTGGTCAATAACATTGTCGCTTAAGATTTATCACTGTAAAGAAACATAAGACCGCATAATGATTAATTAATTAAACTGAATAAAGTTTAACACTTGACATGTAAAAATAGACATCGTGAATTGATGTTGCTCGAGCCGCGGGGGCGTAATTCGTAACGTACCAGGCTAGAATTCTGGAGTTCCCGGGTCGAACCCGGGCTGTGGCAATATTTTTTCTCGATTTCTTTAGAATTTAAAAATCGTCAGGTCTGGTTGCCTCATTGATTCTTAATGAATGAGTGAGGCAATTAGAGCTGACAAATAATTAAAGATTCGATTGTTAGAGACCTTTCTGAGATCGATAACACAGGGATCCAGGCGGCGCTGACTCTAACCGGGTTACGAACTGCCAAAAATATTCCATCATAGAAATTTTGTCAATAACATTGTCGCTTAAGATTTATCACTGTAAAGAAACCTATGACCGCATAATGATTAATTAATTAGACTGAATAAAGTTTAATGCTTGACATTGAAAAATAGAGATCGTGAATTGATGTTGCTAGAGCCACGGTGGCGTAATTGGTAACGTACCAGGCTAGATTTCTGGAGTTCCCGGTTAGAACCCGGGCTGTGGCAATATATTGTCACGATTTCCTTAAAATTTAAAAATCGTCAGGTCTGGTTGCCTCATTAATTCTAAATGAATCAGTAAGGCAATTAGAGCTGACAAATAATTGAAGATTCGATTGTTAGAGATCTTTCTGAGATCGATAACACAGGGAACCGGGCGGCACTGACTCTAACCGGGTTACGAACTGCCAAAAATATTCCATCATAGAAATTTGGTCAATAACATTGTCGCTTAAGATTTATCACTGTAAAGAAACCTATGACCGCATAATGATTAATTAATTAGACTGAATAAAGTTTAACACTTGACATTGAAAAATAGAGATCGTGAATTGATGTTGCTCGAGCCGCGGGGGCGTAATTCGTAACGTACCAGGCTAGAATTCCGGAGTTCCCGGGTCGAACCCGGGCTGTGGCAATATTTTTTCTCGATTTCTTTAGAATTTAAAAATCGTCAGGTCTGGTTGCCTCATTGATTCTTAATGAATGAGTGAGGCAATTAGAGCTGACAAATAATTAAAGATTCGATTGTTAGAGACCTTTCTGAGATCGATAACACAGGGATCCAGGCGGCGCTGACTCTAACCGGGTTACGAACTGCCAAAAATATTCCATCATAGAAATTTTGTCGATAACATTGTCGCTTAAGATTTATCACTCTAAAGAAACATATGACCGCATATTGATTAATTAATTAGACTGAATAAAGTTTAACACTTGACATTAAAAAATAGAGATCGTGAGTTGATGTTGCTAGAGCCGCGATAACGTAATTGGTAATGTACCAGGCTAGAATTCTGGAGTTCCCGGTTCGGACCCGGGCTGTGGCAATATTTTTTCACGATTTCTTTAGAATTAAAAAATCGTCAGGTCTGGTTGCCTTATTAATTCTTAATGAATGAGTGCTGCAATTAGAGCTGACATATAATTAAAGATTCGATTGTTAGAGACCTTTCTGAAATCGATAACACAGGGATCCAGGCTACGCTGACTCTAACCGGGTTACGAACTGCCAAAAATATTCTATCATCGAAATTTGGTCAATAACATTGTCCCTTAAGATTTATCACTCTAAAGAAACATATGACCGTATATTGATTAATTAATTAGACTGAATAAAGTTTAACACTTGACATTAAAAAATAGAGATCGTAAATTGATGTTGCTAGAGCCGCGGGGGCGTAATTCGTAACGTACCAGGCTAGAATTTTGGAGTTCCCGGGTCGAACCCGGGCTATGGCAATATTTTTTCTCGATTTCTTTAGAATTTAAAAATCGTCAGGTCTGGTTGCCTTATTATTTCTAAATAAATGAATGAGGCAATTAGAGCTGATAAATAATTAAAGATTGGATTGTTAGACATCTTTCTGAGATCGATAACACGAGGATCTTGGCGGCACTGTCTCTAACCGGATTACGAACTGCCACGAATATTCCATCACAGAAATTTGGTCAATAACATTGTCGCTTAAGATTTATCAGTCTAAAGAAACATATGACCGCATATTGATTAATTAATTAATCTGAATAAAGTTTAAAGCTTGACATTAAAAAATAGAGATCGTGAATTGATGTTGCTAGAGCCACGGTGGCGTAATTGGTAACGTACCAGGCTAGATTTCTGGAGTTCCTGGTTAGAACCCGGGCTGTGGCAATATATTTTCACGATTTATTTAGATTTTAAAAACCGTCTGGTCTGGTTGCCTCATTAATTCTAAATAAATCAGTAAGGGTTAGAGCTGACAAATAATTGAAGATTCGATTGTTAGAGATCTTTCTGAGATCGATAACACAGGGAACCGGGCGGCTCTGACTCTAACCAGGTTACGAACTGCCAAAAATATTCCATCATAGAAATTTGGTCGATAACATTGTCGCTTAAGATTTATCACTCTAAAGAAACATGAGACCGCATATTGATTAATTATTTAATATGAATGAAGTTTTACACTTGACATTAAGAAATAGAGATCGTGAATTGATGTTGCTAGAGCCGCGGTGGCGCAATTGGTAACGTACCAGGCTAGAATTCTGGAGTTCTCGGTTCGAACCCGGGCTGTGGCAATAATTTTTCACGATTTCTTTAGAATTTAAAAATCGTCAGGTCTGGTTTCCTCATTAATTCTTAATGAATGAGTGTTGCAATTACAGCTGACAAATAATGAAGGATTCGATTGTTAGAGACCTTTCTGAGATCGATAACACAGGGATCCAGGTTGCGCTGACTCTAACCGGGTTACGAACTGCCAAAAATATTCCATCATAGAAATTTGGTCAATAACATTGTCGCTCAAGATTCATCACTCTAAAGAAACATATGACCGCATAATGATTAATTAATTAGACTAAATAAAGTTTAACACTTGGCATTGAAAAATAGAGATCGTGAATTGATGTTGCTCGAGCCGCGGGGGCGTAATTCGTGACGTACCAGGCTAGAATTCTGGAGTTCCCGGGTCGAACCCGGGCTGTGGCAATATTTTTTCACGATTTCTTTATAATTTAAAAATCGTCAGGTCTGGTTGCCTCATTGATACTTAATGAATGACTGAGGCAATTAGAGCTGACAAATAATTGAAGATTCGATTGTTAGAGAATTTTCTGAGATCGATAACACAGGGAACCGGGCGGCACTGACTCTAACCGGGTTACGAACTGCCAAAAATATTCCATCATAGAAATTTGGTCAATAACATTGTCGCTTAAGATTTATCACTGTAAAGAAACATATGACCGCATAATGATTAATTAATTAGACTGAATAAAGTTTAACACTTGACATTGAAAAATAGAGATCGTGAATTGATTTTGCTCGAGCCGCGATGGCGTAATTGGTAACGTACCAGGCTAGAATTCTGAAGTTCCCCGTTCGGACCCGGGCTGTGGCAATATTTTTTCACGATTTCTTTAGAATTAAAAAATCGTCAGGTCTGGTTGCTTTATTCATTCTTAATGAATGAGTGCTGCGATTAGAGCTGACATATAATTAAAGATTCGATTGTTAGAGACCTTTCTGAAATCGATAACACAGGGAACCAGGCGGCATTGACTCCAACCGGGTTACGAACTGTCAAAACTATTCCATCATAGAAATTTGGTCAATAACATTGTCGCTTAAGATTTGGCACTCTAAGGAAACATATAACCGCATATTGATTAATTAATTAGACTGAATAAAGTTTAACACTTGACATTAAAAAATAGAGATCGCAAATTGATGTTGTTAGAGCCCTGATAGCGTAATTGGTAACGTACCAGGCTAGAATTCTGGAGTTCCCGGTTCGAACCCGGGCTGTGGCAATATTTTTTCACGATTTCTTTAGAATTAATAAATCGTCAGGTCTGGTTGACTCATTAATTCTAAATGAATCAGTGAGGCAATTAGAGCTGACAAATTATTAAAGATTCGATTGTTAGTTATCTTTCTGAGATCGATAACACGAGAATCCAGGCGGCACTGACTCTAACCGGATTACGAACTGCCAAGAATAATCCATCATAGAAATTTGGTCAATAACATTGTCGCTTAAGATTTATCACTCTAAAGAAACATATAATCACATATTGATTAATTAATTAATCTGAATAAAGTTTAATGCTTGACATTAAGAAATAGATATCGTGATTTGATGTTGCTAGAGCCGCGATGGCGTAATTGGTAACGTACCAGGCTAGAATTCTGGAGTTCCCGGTTAGAACCCGGGCTGTGGCAATATATTGTCACGATTTCTTTAACATTTAAAAATCGTCAGGTCTGGTTGCCTCATTAATTCTAAATGAATCAGTAAGGCAATTAGAGCTGACAAATAATTAAATATTCGATTGTTAGAGAATTTTCTGAGATCGATAACACAGGGAACCGGGCGGCACTGACTCTAACCGGGTTACGAACTGCCAAAAATATTCCATCATAGAAATTTGGTCAATAACATTGTCGCTTAAGATTTATCACTGTAAAGAATCATATGACCGCATAATGATTAATTAATTAGACTGAATAAAGTTTAACACTTGACATTGAAAAATAGAGATCGTAAATTGATGTTGCTCGAGCCGCGGGGGCGTAATTCGTAACGTACCAGGCTAGAATTCTGGAGTTCCCGGGTCGAACCCGGGCTGTGGCAATATTTTTTCACGATTTCTTTAGAATTTAAAAATCGTCAGGTCTGGTTTCCTCATTGATTCTTAATGAATGAGTGAGGCAATTGGAGCTGACAAATAATTAAAGATTCGATTGTTAGAGACCTTTCTGAGATCGATAACACAGGGATCCAGGCGGCGCTGACTCTAACCGGGTTACGAACTGCCAAAAATATTCCATCATCGAAATTTGGTCAATAACATTGTCGCTTAAGATTTATCACTCTAAAGAAACATATGACCGCATATTGATTAATTAATTAGACTGAATAAAGTTTGACACTTGACATTAAAAAATAGAGATCGTGAATTGATGTTGCTAGAGCCGCGATGGCGTAATTGGTAATGTACCAGGCTAAAATTCTGGAGTTCCCTGTTCGAACCCGGGCTGTGGCAATAGTTTTCACGATTTCTTTAGAATTTGAAAATCGTCAGGTCTGGTTGCCACATTAATTTTAAATGTATCAGTGAAGCATTTAGAGCTGACAAATAATTGAAGATTCGATTGTTAGTTATTTTTCTGAGATCGATAACACGAGGATCCAGGCGGCACTGACTCTAACCAGATTACGAACTGCCAAGAATATTCCATCATAGAAATTTGGTCGATAACATTGTCGCTTAAGATTTATCACTCTAAAGAAACATATGACCGCATATTGATTAATTAATTAGACTGAATGAAGTTTAACACTTGACATTAAAAAATAGAGATCGTGAATTGATGTTGCTAGAGCCGCGATGGCGTAATTGGTAATGTACCAGGCTAAAATTCTGGAGTTCCCGGTTCGAACCCGGGCTGTGGCAATAGTTTTCACGATTTCTTTAGAATTTGAAAATCGTCAGGTCTGGTTGCCACATTAATTCTAAATGTATCAGTGAAGCATTTAGAGCTGACAAATAATTGAAGATTCGATTGTTAGTTATCTTTCTGAGATCGATAACACGAGGATCCAGGCGGCACTGTCTCTAACCGGATTACAAACTGCCACGAATATTCCATCATAGAAATTTGGTCAATAACATTGTCGCTTAAGATTTATCACTCTAAAGAAACATATGACCACATATTGATTAATTAATGAATCTGAATAAAGTTTAATGCTTGACATTGAAAAATAGAGATCGTGAATTGATGTTGCTAGAGCCACGGTGGCGTAATTGGTAACGTACCAGGCTAGATTTCTGGAGTTCCCGGTTAGAACCCGGGCTGTGGCAATATATTGTCACGATTTCCTTAAAATTTAAAAATCGTCAGGTCTGGTTGCCTCATTAATTCTAAATGAATCAGTAAGGCAATTAGAGCTGACAAATAATTGAAGATTCGATTGTTAGAGATCTTTCTGAGATCGATAACACAGGGAACCGGGCGGCACTGAATCTAACCGGGTTACGAACTGCCAAAAATATTCCATCATAGAAATTTGGTCAATAACATTGTCGCTTAAGATTTATCACTGTAAAGAAACCTATGACCGCATAATGATTAGTTAATTAGACTGAATAAAATTTAACACTTGACATTGAAAAATAGAGATCGTGAATTGATGATGCTCGAGCCGCAGGGGCGTAATTCGTAACGTACCAGGCTAGAATTCTGGAGTTCCCGGGTCGAACCCGGGCTGTGGCAATATTTTTTCACGATTTCTTTAGAATTTTAAAATCGTCAGGTCTGGTTGCCTCATTGATTCTTAATGAATGAGTGAGGCAATTAGAGCTGACAAATAATTGAAGATTCGATGGTTAGAGACCTTTCTGAGATCGATAACACAGGGAACCAGGCGGCGCTGACTCTAACCGGGTTACGAACTGCCAAAAATATTCCATCATAGAAATTTGGTCGATAACATTGTCGCTTAAGATTTATCACTCTAAAGAAACATATGACCGCATATTGATTAATTAATTAGACTGAATAAAGTTTAACACTTGACATTAAAAAATTGAGATCGTGAATTGATGTTGCTAGAGCCGCGATGGCGTAATTGGTAATGTACCAGGCTAGAATTCTGGAGTTCCCCGTTCGGACCCGGGCTGTGGCAATATTTTTTCACGATTTCTTTAGAATTAAAAAATCGTCAGGTCTGGTTGCTTTATTCATTCTTAATGAATGAGTGCTGCGATTAGAGCTGACATATAATTAAAGATTCGATTGTTAGAGACCTTTCTGAAATCGATAACACAGGGAACCAGGCGGCATTGACTCCAACCGGGTTACGAACTGTCAAAACTATTCCATCATAGAAATTTGGTCAATAATATTGTCGCTTAAGATTTGGCACTCTAAGGAAACATATAACCGCATATTGATTAATTAATTAGACTGAATAAAGTTTAACACTTGACATTAAAAAATAGAGATCGCAAATTGATGTTGTTAGAGCCCTGATAGCGTAATTGGTAACGTACTAGGCTAAAATTCTGGAGTTCCCTGTGCGAACCCGGGCTGTGGCAATAGTTTTCACGATTTCTTTAGAATTTGAAAATCGTCAGGTCTGGTTGCCACATTAATTTTAAATGTATCAGTGAAGCATTTAGAGCTGACAAATAATTGAAGATTCGATTGTTAGTTATCTTTCTGAGATCGATAACACGAGGATCCAGGCGGCACTGACTCTAACCAGATTACGAACTGCCAAGAATATTCCATCATAGAAATTTGGTCGATAACATTGTCGCTTAAGATTTATCACTCTAAAGAAACATATGACCGCATATTGATTAATTAATTAGACTGAATAAAGTTTAACACTTGACATTAAAAAATAGAGATCGTGAATTGATGTTGCTAGAGCCGCGATGGCGTAATTGGTAATGTACCAGGCTAAAATTCTGGAGTTCCCGGTTCGAACCCGGGCTGTGGCAATACTTTTCACGATTTCTTTAACATTTAAAAATCGTCAGGTCTGGTTGCCTCATTAATTCTAAATGAATCAGTAAGGCAATTAGAGCTGACAAATAATTGAAGATTCGATTGTTAGAGATCATTCTGAGATCGATAACACAAGGAACCGGGCGGCACTGACTCTAACCGGGTTACGAACTGCCAAAAATATTCCATCATAGAAATTTGGTCAATAACATTGTCGCTTAAGATTTATCACTGTAAAGAAACCTATGACCGCATAATGATTAATTAATTAGACTGAATAAAGTTTAACACTTGACATTGAAAAATAGAGATCGTGAATTGATGTTGCTAGAGCCGCGGGGGCGTAATTCGTAACGTACCGGGCTAGAATTCTGGAGTTCCCGGGTCGAACCCGGGCTATGGCAATATTTTTTCTCGATTTCTTTAGAATTTAAAAATCGTCAGGTCTGGTTGCCTTATTATTTCTAAATAAATGAATGAGGCAATTAGAGCTGATAAATAATTAAAGATTGGATTGTTAGACATCTTTCTGAGATCGATAACACGAGGATCTTGGCGGCACTGTCTCTAACCGGATTACGAACTGCCACGAATATTCCATCATAGAAATTTGGTCAATAACATTGTCGCTTAAGATTTATCAGTCTAAAGAAACATATGACCGCATATTTATTAATTAATTAATCTGAATAAAGTTTAAAGCTTGACATTAAAAAATAGAGATCGTGAATTGATGTTGCTAGAGCCACGGTGGCGTAATTGGTAACGTACCAGGCTAGATTTCTGGAGTTCCTGGTTAGAACCCGGGCTGTGGCAATATATTTTCACGATTTATTTAGATTTTAAAAACCGTCTGGTCTGGTTGCCTCATTAACTCTAAATAAATCAGTAAGGCAATTAGAGCTGACAAATAATTGAAGATTCGATTGTTAGAGATCTTTCTGAGATCGATAACACAGGGAACCGGGGGGCTCTGACTCTAACCGGGTTACGAACTGCCAAAAATATTCCATCATAGAAATTTGGTCAATAACATTGTCGCTTAAGATTTATCACTCTAAAGAAACATATGATCACATATTGATTAATTAATTAATCTGAATAAAGTTTAATGCTTGACATTAAGAAATAGATATCGTGATTTGACGTTGCTAGAGCCGCGATGGCGTAATTGGTAACGTACCAGGCTAGAATTCTGGAGTTCCCGGTTAGAACCCGGGCTGTGGCAATATATTGTCACGATTTCTTTAAAATTTAAAAATCGTCAGGTCTGGTTGCCTCATTAATTCTAAATGAATCAGTAAGGCAATTAGAGCTGACAAATAATTGAAGATTCGATTGTTAGAGAATTTTCTGAGATCGATAACACAGGGAACCGGGCGGCACTGACTCTAACCGGGTTAGGAACTGCCAAAAATATTCCATCATAGAAATTTGGTCAATAACATTGTCGCTTAAGATTTATCACTGTAAAGAAACATAAGACCGCATAATGATTAATTAATTAAACTGAATAAAGTTTAACACTTGACATGTAAAAATAGACATCGTGAATTGATGTTGCTCGAGCCGCGGGGGCGTAATTCGTAACGTACCAGGCTAGAATTCTGGAGTTCCCGGGTCGAACCCGGGCTGTGGCAATATTTTTTCTCGATTTCTTTAGAATTTAAAAATCGTCAGGTCTGGTTGCCTCATTGATTCTTAATGAATGAGTGAGGCAATTAGAGCTGACAAATAATTAAAGATTCGATTGTTAGAGACCTTTCTGAGATCGATAACACAGGGATCCAGGCGGCGCTGACTCTAACCGGGTTACGAACTGCCAAAAATATTCCATCATAGAAATTTTGTCAATAACATTGTCGCTTAAGATTTATCACTGTAAAGAAACCTATGACCGCATAATGATTAATTAATTAGACTGAATAAAGTTTAATGCTTGACATTGAAAAATAGAGATCGTGAATTGATGTTGCTAGAGCCACGGTGGCGTAATTGGTAACGTACCAGGCTAGATTTCTGGAGTTCCCGGTTAGAACCCGGGCTGTGGCAATATATTGTCACGATTTCCTTAAAATTTAAAAATCGTCAGGTCTGGTTGCCTCATTAATTCTAAATGAATCAGTAAGGCAATTAGAGCTGACAAATAATTGAAGATTCGATTGTTAGAGATCTTTCTGAGATCGATAACACAGGGAACCGGGCGGCACTGACTCTAACCGGGTTACGAACTGCCAAAAATATTCCATCATAGAAATTTGGTCAATAACATTGTCGCTTAAGATTTATCACTGTAAAGAAACCTATGACCGCATAATGATTAATTAATTAGACTGAATAAAGTTTAACACTTGACATTGAAAAATAGAGATCGTGAATTGATGTTGCTCGAGCCGCGGGGGCGTAATTCGTAACGTACCAGGCTAGAATTCCGGAGTTCCCGGGTCGAACCCGGGCTGTGGCAATATTTTTTCTCGATTTCTTTAGAATTTAAAAATCGTCAGGTCTGGTTGCCTCATTGATTCTTAATGAATGAGTGAGGCAATTAGAGCTGACAAATAATTAAAGATTCGATTGTTAGAGACCTTTCTGAGATCGATAACACAGGGATCCAGGCGGCGCTGACTCTAACCGGGTTACGAACTGCCAAAAATATTCCATCATAGAAATTTTGTCGATAACATTGTCGCTTAAGATTTATCACTCTAAAGAAACATATGACCGCATATTGATTAATTAATTAGACTGAATAAAGTTTAACACTTGACATTAAAAAATAGAGATCGTGAGTTGATGTTGCTAGAGCCGCGATAACGTAATTGGTAATGTACCAGGCTAGAATTCTGGAGTTCCCGGTTCGGACCCGGGCTGTGGCAATATTTTTTCACGATTTCTTTAGAATTAAAAAATCGTCAGGTCTGGTTGCCTTATTAATTCTTAATGAATGAGTGCTGCAATTAGAGCTGACATATAATTAAAGATTCGATTGTTAGAGACCTTTCTGAAATCGATAACACAGGGATCCAGGCTACGCTGACTCTAACCGGGTTACGAACTGCCAAAAATATTCTATCATCGAAATTTGGTCAATAACATTGTCCCTTAAGATTTATCACTCTAAAGAAACATATGACCGTATATTGATTAATTAATTAGACTGAATAAAGTTTAACACTTGACATTAAAAAATAGAGATCGTAAATTGATGTTGCTAGAGCCGCGGGGGCGTAATTCGTAACGTACCAGGCTAGAATTTTGGAGTTCCCGGGTCGAACCCGGGCTATGGCAATATTTTTTCTCGATTTCTTTAGAATTTAAAAATCGTCAGGTCTGGTTGCCTTATTATTTCTAAATAAATGAATGAGGCAATTAGAGCTGATAAATAATTAAAGATTGGATTGTTAGACATCTTTCTGAGATCGATAACACGAGGATCTTGGCGGCACTGTCTCTAACCGGATTACGAACTGCCACGAATATTCCATCACAGAAATTTGGTCAATAACATTGTCGCTTAAGATTTATCAGTCTAAAGAAACATATGACCGCATATTGATTAATTAATTAATCTGAATAAAGTTTAAAGCTTGACATTAAAAAATAGAGATCGTGAATTGATGTTGCTAGAGCCACGGTGGCGTAATTGGTAACGTACCAGGCTAGATTTCTGGAGTTCCTGGTTAGAACCCGGGCTGTGGCAATATATTTTCACGATTTATTTAGATTTTAAAAACCGTCTGGTCTGGTTGCCTCATTAATTCTAAATAAATCAGTAAGGGTTAGAGCTGACAAATAATTGAAGATTCGATTGTTAGAGATCTTTCTGAGATCGATAACACAGGGAACCGGGCGGCTCTGACTCTAACCAGGTTACGAACTGCCAAAAATATTCCATCATAGAAATTTGGTCGATAACATTGTCGCTTAAGATTTATCACTCTAAAGAAACATGAGACCGCATATTGATTAATTATTTAATATGAATGAAGTTTTACACTTGACATTAAGAAATAGAGATCGTGAATTGATGTTGCTAGAGCCGCGGTGGCGCAATTGGTAACGTACCAGGCTAGAATTCTGGAGTTCTCGGTTCGAACCCGGGCTGTGGCAATAATTTTTCACGATTTCTTTAGAATTTAAAAATCGTCAGGTCTGGTTTCCTCATTAATTCTTAATGAATGAGTGTTGCAATTACAGCTGACAAATAATGAAGGATTCGATTGTTAGAGACCTTTCTGAGATCGATAACACAGGGATCCAGGTTGCGCTGACTCTAACCGGGTTACGAACTGCCAAAAATATTCCATCATAGAAATTTGGTCAATAACATTGTCGCTCAAGATTCATCACTCTAAAGAAACATATGACCGCATAATGATTAATTAATTAGACTAAATAAAGTTTAACACTTGGCATTGAAAAATAGAGATCGTGAATTGATGTTGCTCGAGCCGCGGGGGCGTAATTCGTGACGTACCAGGCTAGAATTCTGGAGTTCCCGGGTCGAACCCGGGCTGTGGCAATATTTTTTCACGATTTCTTTATAATTTAAAAATCGTCAGGTCTGGTTGCCTCATTGATACTTAATGAATGACTGAGGCAATTAGAGCTGACAAATAATTGAAGATTCGATTGTTAGAGAATTTTCTGAGATCGATAACACAGGGAACCGGGCGGCACTGACTCTAACCGGGTTACGAACTGCCAAAAATATTCCATCATAGAAATTTGGTCAATAACATTGTCGCTTAAGATTTATCACTGTAAAGAAACATATGACCGCATAATGATTAATTAATTAGACTGAATAAAGTTTAACACTTGACATTGAAAAATAGAGATCGTGAATTGATTTTGCTCGAGCCGCGATGGCGTAATTGGTAACGTACCAGGCTAGAATTCTGAAGTTCCCCGTTCGGACCCGGGCTGTGGCAATATTTTTTCACGATTTCTTTAGAATTAAAAAATCGTCAGGTCTGGTTGCTTTATTCATTCTTAATGAATGAGTGCTGCGATTAGAGCTGACATATAATTAAAGATTCGATTGTTAGAGACCTTTCTGAAATCGATAACACAGGGAACCAGGCGGCATTGACTCCAACCGGGTTACGAACTGTCAAAACTATTCCATCATAGAAATTTGGTCAATAACATTGTCGCTTAAGATTTGGCACTCTAAGGAAACATATAACCGCATATTGATTAATTAATTAGACTGAATAAAGTTTAACACTTGACATTAAAAAATAGAGATCGCAAATTGATGTTGTTAGAGCCCTGATAGCGTAATTGGTAACGTACCAGGCTAGAATTCTGGAGTTCCCGGTTCGAACCCGGGCTGTGGCAATATTTTTTCACGATTTCTTTAGAATTAATAAATCGTCAGGTCTGGTTGACTCATTAATTCTAAATGAATCAGTGAGGCAATTAGAGCTGACAAATTATTAAAGATTCGATTGTTAGTTATCTTTCTGAGATCGATAACACGAGAATCCAGGCGGCACTGACTCTAACCGGATTACGAACTGCCAAGAATAATCCATCATAGAAATTTGGTCAATAACATTGTCGCTTAAGATTTATCACTCTAAAGAAACATATAATCACATATTGATTAATTAATTAATCTGAATAAAGTTTAATGCTTGACATTAAGAAATAGATATCGTGATTTGATGTTGCTAGAGCCGCGATGGCGTAATTGGTAACGTACCAGGCTAGAATTCTGGAGTTCCCGGTTAGAACCCGGGCTGTGGCAATATATTGTCACGATTTCTTTAACATTTAAAAATCGTCAGGTCTGGTTGCCTCATTAATTCTAAATGAATCAGTAAGGCAATTAGAGCTGACAAATAATTAAATATTCGATTGTTAGAGAATTTTCTGAGATCGATAACACAGGGAACCGGGCGGCACTGACTCTAACCGGGTTACGAACTGCCAAAAATATTCCATCATAGAAATTTGGTCAATAACATTGTCGCTTAAGATTTATCACTGTAAAGAATCATATGACCGCATAATGATTAATTAATTAGACTGAATAAAGTTTAACACTTGACATTGAAAAATAGAGATCGTAAATTGATGTTGCTCGAGCCGCGGGGGCGTAATTCGTAACGTACCAGGCTAGAATTCTGGAGTTCCCGGGTCGAACCCGGGCTGTGGCAATATTTTTTCACGATTTCTTTAGAATTTAAAAATCGTCAGGTCTGGTTTCCTCATTGATTCTTAATGAATGAGTGAGGCAATTGGAGCTGACAAATAATTAAAGATTCGATTGTTAGAGACCTTTCTGAGATCGATAACACAGGGATCCAGGCGGCGCTGACTCTAACCGGGTTACGAACTGCCAAAAATATTCCATCATCGAAATTTGGTCAATAACATTGTCGCTTAAGATTTATCACTCTAAAGAAACATATGACCGCATATTGATTAATTAATTAGACTGAATAAAGTTTGACACTTGACATTAAAAAATAGAGATCGTGAATTGATGTTGCTAGAGCCGCGATGGCGTAATTGGTAATGTACCAGGCTAAAATTCTGGAGTTCCCTGTTCGAACCCGGGCTGTGGCAATAGTTTTCACGATTTCTTTAGAATTTGAAAATCGTCAGGTCTGGTTGCCACATTAATTTTAAATGTATCAGTGAAGCATTTAGAGCTGACAAATAATTGAAGATTCGATTGTTAGTTATTTTTCTGAGATCGATAACACGAGGATCCAGGCGGCACTGACTCTAACCAGATTACGAACTGCCAAGAATATTCCATCATAGAAATTTGGTCGATAACATTGTCGCTTAAGATTTATCACTCTAAAGAAACATATGACCGCATATTGATTAATTAATTAGACTGAATGAAGTTTAACACTTGACATTAAAAAATAGAGATCGTGAATTGATGTTGCTAGAGCCGCGATGGCGTAATTGGTAATGTACCAGGCTAAAATTCTGGAGTTCCCGGTTCGAACCCGGGCTGTGGCAATAGTTTTCACGATTTCTTTAGAATTTGAAAATCGTCAGGTCTGGTTGCCACATTAATTCTAAATGTATCAGTGAAGCATTTAGAGCTGACAAATAATTGAAGATTCGATTGTTAGTTATCTTTCTGAGATCGATAACACGAGGATCCAGGCGGCACTGTCTCTAACCGGATTACAAACTGCCACGAATATTCCATCATAGAAATTTGGTCAATAACATTGTCGCTTAAGATTTATCACTCTAAAGAAACATATGACCACATATTGATTAATTAATGAATCTGAATAAAGTTTAATGCTTGACATTGAAAAATAGAGATCGTGAATTGATGTTGCTAGAGCCACGGTGGCGTAATTGGTAACGTACCAGGCTAGATTTCTGGAGTTCCCGGTTAGAACCCGGGCTGTGGCAATATATTGTCACGATTTCCTTAAAATTTAAAAATCGTCAGGTCTGGTTGCCTCATTAATTCTAAATGAATCAGTAAGGCAATTAGAGCTGACAAATAATTGAAGATTCGATTGTTAGAGATCTTTCTGAGATCGATAACACAGGGAACCGGGCGGCACTGAATCTAACCGGGTTACGAACTGCCAAAAATATTCCATCATAGAAATTTGGTCAATAACATTGTCGCTTAAGATTTATCACTGTAAAGAAACCTATGACCGCATAATGATTAGTTAATTAGACTGAATAAAATTTAACACTTGACATTGAAAAATAGAGATCGTGAATTGATGATGCTCGAGCCGCAGGGGCGTAATTCGTAACGTACCAGGCTAGAATTCTGGAGTTCCCGGGTCGAACCCGGGCTGTGGCAATATTTTTTCACGATTTCTTTAGAATTTTAAAATCGTCAGGTCTGGTTGCCTCATTGATTCTTAATGAATGAGTGAGGCAATTAGAGCTGACAAATAATTGAAGATTCGATGGTTAGAGACCTTTCTGAGATCGATAACACAGGGAACCAGGCGGCGCTGACTCTAACCGGGTTACGAACTGCCAAAAATATTCCATCATAGAAATTTGGTCGATAACATTGTCGCTTAAGATTTATCACTCTAAAGAAACATATGACCGCATATTGATTAATTAATTAGACTGAATAAAGTTTAACACTTGACATTAAAAAATTGAGATCGTGAATTGATGTTGCTAGAGCCGCGATGGCGTAATTGGTAATGTACCAGGCTAGAATTCTGGAGTTCCCCGTTCGGACCCGGGCTGTGGCAATATTTTTTCACGATTTCTTTAGAATTAAAAAATCGTCAGGTCTGGTTGCTTTATTCATTCTTAATGAATGAGTGCTGCGATTAGAGCTGACATATAATTAAAGATTCGATTGTTAGAGACCTTTCTGAAATCGATAACACAGGGAACCAGGCGGCATTGACTCCAACCGGGTTACGAACTGTCAAAACTATTCCATCATAGAAATTTGGTCAATAATATTGTCGCTTAAGATTTGGCACTCTAAGGAAACATATAACCGCATATTGATTAATTAATTAGACTGAATAAAGTTTAACACTTGACATTAAAAAATAGAGATCGCAAATTGATGTTGTTAGAGCCCTGATAGCGTAATTGGTAACGTACTAGGCTAAAATTCTGGAGTTCCCTGTGCGAACCCGGGCTGTGGCAATAGTTTTCACGATTTCTTTAGAATTTGAAAATCGTCAGGTCTGGTTGCCACATTAATTTTAAATGTATCAGTGAAGCATTTAGAGCTGACAAATAATTGAAGATTCGATTGTTAGTTATCTTTCTGAGATCGATAACACGAGGATCCAGGCGGCACTGACTCTAACCAGATTACGAACTGCCAAGAATATTCCATCATAGAAATTTGGTCGATAACATTGTCGCTTAAGATTTATCACTCTAAAGAAACATATGACCGCATATTGATTAATTAATTAGACTGAATAAAGTTTAACACTTGACATTAAAAAATAGAGATCGTGAATTGATGTTGCTAGAGCCGCGATGGCGTAATTGGTAATGTACCAGGCTAAAATTCTGGAGTTCCCGGTTCGAACCCGGGCTGTGGCAATACTTTTCACGATTTCTTTAACATTTAAAAATCGTCAGGTCTGGTTGCCTCATTAATTCTAAATGAATCAGTAAGGCAATTAGAGCTGACAAATAATTGAAGATTCGATTGTTAGAGATCATTCTGAGATCGATAACACAAGGAACCGGGCGGCACTGACTCTAACCGGGTTACGAACTGCCAAAAATATTCCATCATAGAAATTTGGTCAATAACATTGTCGCTTAAGATTTATCACTGTAAAGAAACCTATGACCGCATAATGATTAATTAATTAGACTGAATAAAGTTTAACACTTGACATTGAAAAATAGAGATCGTGAATTGATGTTGCTAGAGCCGCGGGGGCGTAATTCGTAACGTACCGGGCTAGAATTCTGGAGTTCCCGGGTCGAACCCGGGCTATGGCAATATTTTTTCTCGATTTCTTTAGAATTTAAAAATCGTCAGGTCTGGTTGCCTTATTATTTCTAAATAAATGAATGAGGCAATTAGAGCTGATAAATAATTAAAGATTGGATTGTTAGACATCTTTCTGAGATCGATAACACGAGGATCTTGGCGGCACTGTCTCTAACCGGATTACGAACTGCCACGAATATTCCATCATAGAAATTTGGTCAATAACATTGTCGCTTAAGATTTATCAGTCTAAAGAAACATATGACCGCATATTTATTAATTAATTAATCTGAATAAAGTTTAAAGCTTGACATTAAAAAATAGAGATCGTGAATTGATGTTGCTAGAGCCACGGTGGCGTAATTGGTAACGTACCAGGCTAGATTTCTGGAGTTCCTGGTTAGAACCCGGGCTGTGGCAATATATTTTCACGATTTATTTAGATTTTAAAAACCGTCTGGTCTGGTTGCCTCATTAACTCTAAATAAATCAGTAAGGCAATTAGAGCTGACAAATAATTGAAGATTCGATTGTTAGAGATCTTTCTGAGATCGATAACACAGGGAACCGGGGGGCTCTGACTCTAACCGGGTTACGAACTGCCAAAAATATTCCATCATAGAAATTTGGTCAATAACATTGTCGCTTAAGATTTATCACTCTAAAGAAACATATGATCACATATTGATTAATTAATTAATCTGAATAAAGTTTAATGCTTGACATTAAGAAATAGATATCGTGATTTGACGTTGCTAGAGCCGCGATGGCGTAATTGGTAACGTACCAGGCTAGAATTCTGGAGTTCCCGGTTAGAACCCGGGCTGTGGCAATATATTGTCACGATTTCTTTAAAATTTAAAAATCGTCAGGTCTGGTTGCCTCATTAATTCTAAATGAATCAGTAAGGCAATTAGAGCTGACAAATAATTGAAGATTCGATTGTTAGAGAATTTTCTGAGATCGATAACACAGGGAACCGGGCGGCACTGACTCTAACCGGGTTACGAACTGCCAAAAATATTCCATCATAGAAATTTGGTCAATAACATTGTCGCTTAAGATTTATCACTGTAAAGAAACATATGACCGCATAATGATTAATTAATTAGACTGAATAAAGTTTAACACTTGACATGTAAAAATAGACATCGTGAATTGATGTTGCTCGAGCCGCGGGGGCGTAATTCGTAACGTACCAGGCTAAAATTCTGGAGTTCCCGGGTCGAACCCGGGCTGTGGCAATATTTTTTCACGATTTCTTTATAATTTAAAAATCGTCAGGTCTGGTTGCCTCATTGATACTTAATGAATGAGTGAGGCAATTAGAGCTGACAAATAATTGAAGATTCGATTGTTAGAGAATTTTCTGAGATCGATAACACAGGGAACCGGGCGGCACTGACTCTAACGGGGTTACGAACTGCCAAAAATATTCCATCATAGAAATTTGGTCAATAACATTGTCGCTTAAGATTTATCACTGTAAAGAAACATATGACCGCATAATGATTAATTAATTAGACTGAATAAAGTTTAACACTTGACATTGAAAAATAGAGATCGTGAATTGACGTTGCTAGAGCCGCGATGGCGTAATTGGTAACGTACCAGGCTAGAATTCTGGAGTTCCCGGTTAGAACCCGGGCTGTGGCAATATATTGTCACGATTTCTTTAAAATTTAAAAATCGTCAGGTCTGGTTGCCTCATTAATTCTAAATGAATCAGTAAGGCAATTAGAGCTGACAAATAATTGAAGATTCGATTGTTAGAGAATTTTCTGAGATCGATAACACAGGGAACCGGGCGGCACTGACTCTAACCGGGTTACGAACTGCCAAAAATATTCCATCATAGAAATTTGGTCAATAACATTGTCGCTTAAGATTTATCACTGTAAAGAAACATATGACCGCATAATGATTAATTAATTAGACTGAATAAAGTTTAACACTTGACATGTAAAAATAGACATCGTGAATTGATGTTGCTCGAGCCGCGGGGGCGTAATTCGTAACGTACCAGGCTAAAATTCTGGAGTTCCCGGGTCGAACCCGGGCTGTGGCAATATTTTTTCACGATTTCTTTATAATTTAAAAATCGTCAGGTCTGGTTGCCTCATTGATACTTAATGAATGAGTGAGGCAATTAGAGCTGACAAATAATTGAAGATTCGATTGTTAGAGAATTTTCTGAGATCGATAACACAGGGAACCGGGCGGCACTGACTCTAACGGGGTTACGAACTGCAAAAAAATTTTCCATCATAGAAATTTGGTCAATAACATTGTCGCTTGAGATTTATCACTGTAAAGAAACATATGACCGCATAATGATTAATTAATTAGACTGAATAAAGTTTAACACTTGACATTGAAAAATAGAGATCGTGAATTGATGATGCTCGAGCCGCAGGGGCGTAATTCGTAACGTACCAGGCTAGAATTCTGGAGTTCCCGGGTCGAACCCGGGCTGTGGCAATATTTTTTCACGATTTCTTTAGAATTTAAAAATCGTCAGGTCTGGTTGCCTCATTGATTCTTAATGAATGAGTGAGGCAATTAGAGCTGACAAATAATTGAAGATTCGATGGTTAGAGACCTTTCTGAGATCGATAACACAGGGATCCAGGCGGCGCTGACTCTAACCGGGTTACGAACTGCCAAAAATATTCCATCATAGAAATTTGGTCGATAACATTGTCGCTTAAGATTTATCACTCTAAAGAAACATATGACCGCATATTGATTATGTAATTAGACTGAATAAAGTTTAACACTTGACATTAAAAAATAGAGATCGTGAATTGATGTTGCTAGAGCCGCGATGGCGTAATTGGTAATGTACCAGGCTAGAATTCTGGAGTTCCCCGTTCGGACCCGGGCTGTGGCAATATTTTTTCACGATTTCTTTAGAATTAAAAAATCGTCAGGTCTGGTTGCTTTATTCATTCTTAATGAATGAGTGCTGCGATTAGAGCTGACATATAATTAAAGATTCGATTGTTAGAGACCTTTCTGAAATCGATAACACAGGGAACCAGGCGGCATTGACTCCAACCGGGTTACGAACTGTCAAAACTATTCCATCATAGAAATTTGGTCAATAACATTGTCGCTTAAGATTTGGCACTCTAAGGAAACATATAACCGCATATTGATTAATTAATTAGACTGAATAAAGTTTAACACTTGACATTAAAAAATAGAGATCGCAAATTGATGTTGTTAGAGCCCTGATAGCGTAATTGGTAACGTACCAGGCTAAAATTCTGGAGTTCCCGGTTCGAACCCGGGCTGTGGCAATATTTTTTCACGATTTCTTTAGAATTAATAAATCGTCAGGTCTGGTTGACTCATTAATTCTAAATGAATCAGTAAGGCAATTAGAGCTGACAAATAATTGAAGATTCGATTGTTAGAGAATTTTCTGAGATCGATAACACAGGGAACCGGGCGGCACTGACTCTAACCGGGTTACGAACTGCCAAAAATATTCCATCATAGAAATTTGGTCAATAACATTGTCGCTTAAGATTTATCACTGTAAAGAAACATATGACCGCATAATGATTAATTAATTAGACTGAATAAAGTTTAACACTTGACATTAAAAAATAGAGATCGTGAATTGATGTTGCTAGAGCCGCGATGGCGTAATTGGTAATGTACCAGGCTAAAATTCTGGAGTTCCCGGTTCGAACCCGGGCTGTGGCAATAGTTTTCACGATTTCTTTAGAATTTGAAAATCTTCAGGTCTGGTTGCCACATTAATTCTGAATGTATCAGTGAAGCATTTAGAGCTGACAAATAATTGAAGATTCGATTGTTAGTTATCTTTCTGAGATCGATAACACGAGAATCCAGGCGGCACTGACTCTAACCGGATTACGAACTGCCAAGAATAATCCATCATAGAAATTTGGTCAATAACATTGTCGCTTAAGATTTATCACTCTAAAGAAACATATAATCACATATTGATTAATTAATTAATCTGAATAAAGTTTAATGCTTGACATTAAGAAATAGATATCGTGATTTGATGTTGCTAGAGCCGCGATGGCGTAATTGGTAACGTACCAGGCTAGAATTCTGGAGTTCCCGGTTAGAACCCGGGCTGTGGCAATATATTGTCACGATTTCTTTAACATTTAAAAATCGTCAGGTCTGGTTGCCTCATTAATTCTAAATGAATCAGTAAGGCAATTAGAGCTGACAAATAATTGAAGATTCGATTGTTAGAGAATTTTCTGAGATCGATAACACAGGGAACCGGGCGGCACTGACTCTAACCGGGTTACGAACTGCCAAAAATATTCCATCATAGAAATTTGGTCAATAACATTGTCGCTTAAGATTCATCACTGTAAAGAAACATATGACCGCATAATGATTAATTAATTAGACTGAATAAAGTTTAACACTTGACATTGAAAAATAGAGATCGTAAATTGATGTTGCTCGAGCCGCGGGGGCGTAATTCGTAACGTACCAGGCTAGAATTCTGGAGTTCCCGGGTCGAACCCGGGCTGTGGCAATATTTTTTCACGATTTCTTTAGAATTTAAAAATCGTCAGGTCTGGTTTCCTCATTGATTCTTAATGAATGAGTGAGGCAATTGGAGCTGACAAATAATTAAAGATTCGATTGTTAGAGACCTTTCTGAGATCGATAACACAGGGATCCAGGCGGCGCTGACTCTAACCGGGTTACGAACTGCCAAAAATATTCCATCATCGAAATTTGGTCAATAACATTGTCGCTTAAGATTTATCACTCTAAAGAAACATATGACCGCATATTGATTAATTAATTAGACTGAATAAAGTTTGACACTTGACATTAAAAAATAGAGATCGTGAATTGATGTTGCTAGAGCCGCGATGGCGTAATTGGTAATGTACCAGGCTAAAATTCTGGAGTTCCCTGTTCGAACCCGGGCTGTGGCAATAGTTTTCACGATTTCTTTAGAATTTGAAAATCGTCAGGTCTGGTTGCCACATTAATTTTAAATGTATCAGTAAAGCATTTAGAGCTGACAAATAATTGAAGATTCGATTGTTAGTTATCTTTCTGAGATCGATAACACGAGGATCCAGGCGGCACTGACTCTAACCAGATTAGGAACTGCCAAGAATATTCCATCATAGAAATTTGGTCGATAACATTGTCGCTTAAGATTTATCACTCTAAAGAAACATATGACCGCATATTGATTAATTAATTAGACTGAATGAAGTTTAACACTTGACATTAAAAAATAGAGATCGTGAATTGATGTTGCTAGAGCCGCGATGGCGTAATTGGTAATGTACCAGGCTAAAATTCTGGAGTTCCCAGTTCGAACCCGGGCTGTGGCAATAGTTTTCACGATTTCTTTAGAATTTGAAAATCGTCAGGTCTGGTTGCCACATTAATTCTAAATGTATCAGTGAAGCATTTAGAGCTGACAAATAATTGAAGATTCGATTGTTAGTTATCTTTCTGAGATCGATAACACGAGGATCCAGGCGGCACTGTCTCTAACCGGATTACAAACTGCCACGAATATTCCATCATAGAAATTTGGTCAATAACATTGTCGCTTAAGATTTATCACTCTAAAGAAACATATGACCACATATTGATTAATTAATGAATCTGAATAAAGTTTAATGCTTGACATTGAAAAATAGAGATCGTGAATTGATGTTGCTAGAGCCACGGTGGCGTAATTGGTAACGTACCAGGCTAGATTTCTAGAGTTCCCGGTTAGAACCCGGGCTGTGGCAATATATTGTCACGATTTCCTTAAAATTTAAAAATCGTCAGGTCTGGTTGCCTCATTAATTCTAAATGAATCAGTAAGGCAATTAGAGCTGACAAATAATTGAAGATTCGATTGTTAGAGATCTTTCTGAGATCGATAACACGAGGATCCAGGCGGCACTGTCTCTAACCGGATTACAAACTGCCACGAATATTCCATCATAGAAATTTGGTCAATAACATTGTCGCTTAAGATTTATCACTGTAAAGAAACCTATGACCGCATAATGATTAATTAATTAGACTGAATAAAGTTTAACACTTGACATTGAAAAATAGAGATCGTGAATTGATGTTGCTAGAGCCGCGGGGGCGTAATTCGTAACGTACCGGGCTAGAATTCTGGAGTTCCCGGGTCGAACCCGGGCTATGGCAATATTTTTTCTCGATTTCTTTAGAATTTAAAAATCGTCAGGTCTGGTTGCCTTATTATTTCTAAATAAATGAATGAGGCAATTAGAGCTGATAAATAATTAAAGATTGGATTGTTAGACATCTTTCTGAGATCGATAACACGAGGATCTTGGCGGCACTGTCTCTAACCGGATTACGAACTGCCACGAATATTCCATCATAGAAATTTGGTCAATAACATTGTCGCTTAAGATTTATCAGTCTAAAGAAACATATGACCGCATATTTATTAATTAATTAATCTGAATAAAGTTTAAAGCTTGACATTAAAAAATAGAGATCGTGAATTGATGTTGCTAGAGCCACGGTGGCGTAATTGGTAACGTACCAGGCTAGATTTCTGGAGTTCCTGGTTAGAACCCGGGCTGTGGCAATATATTTTCACGATTTATTTAGATTTTAAAAACCGTCTGGTCTGGTTGCCTCATTAACTCTAAATAAATCAGTAAGGCAATTAGAGCTGACAAATAATTGAAGATTCGATTGTTAGAGATCTTTCTGAGATCGATAACACAGGGAACCGGGGGGCTCTGACTCTAACCGGGTTACGAACTGCCAAAAATATTCCATCATAGAAATTTGGTCAATAACATTGTCGCTTAAGATTTATCACTCTAAAGAAACATATGATCACATATTGATTAATTAATTAATCTGAATAAAGTTTAATGCTTGACATTAAGAAATAGATATCGTGATTTGACGTTGCTAGAGCCGCGATGGCGTAATTGGTAACGTACCAGGCTAGAATTCTGGAGTTCCCGGTTAGAACCCGGGCTGTGGCAATATATTGTCACGATTTCTTTAAAATTTAAAAATCGTCAGGTCTGGTTGCCTCATTAATTCTAAATGAATCAGTAAGGCAATTAGAGCTGACAAATAATTGAAGATTCGATTGTTAGAGAATTTTCTGAGATCGATAACACAGGGAACCGGGCGGCACTGACTCTAACCGGGTTACGAACTGCCAAAAATATTCCATCATAGAAATTTGGTCAATAACATTGTCGCTTAAGATTTATCACTGTAAAGAAACATATGACCGCATAATGATTAATTAATTAGACTGAATAAAGTTTAACACTTGACATGTAAAAATAGACATCGTGAATTGATGTTGCTCGAGCCGCGGGGGCGTAATTCGTAACGTACCAGGCTAAAATTCTGGAGTTCCCGGGTCGAACCCGGGCTGTGGCAATATTTTTTCACGATTCCTTTATAATTTAAAAATCGTCAGGTCTGGTTGCCTCATTGATACTTAATGAATGAGTGAGGCAATTAGAGCTGACAAATAATTGAAGATTCGATTGTTAGAGAATTTTCTGAGATCGATAACACAGGGAACCGGGCGGCACTGACTCTAACGGGGTTACGAACTGCCAAAAATATTCCATCATAGAAATTTGGTCAATAACATTGTCGCTTAAGATTTATCACTGTAAAGAAACATATGACCGCATAATGATTAATTAATTAGACTGAATAAAGTTTAACACTTGACATTGAAAAATAGAGATCGTGAATTGATGTTGCTCGAGCCGCGATGGCGTAATTGGTAACGTACCAGGCTAGAATTCTGGAGTTCCCGGTTAGAACCCGGGCTGTGGCAATATATTGTCACGATTTCTTCAAAATTTAAAAATCGTCAAGTCTGGTTGCCTCATTAATTCTAAATGAATCAGTAAGGCAATTAGAGCTGACAAATAATTGAAGATTCGATTGTTAGAGATCTTTCTAAGATCGATAACACAGGGAACCGGGCGGCACTGACTCTAACCGGGTTACGAACTGCAAAAAAATTTTCCATCATAGAAATTTGGTCAATAACATTGTCGCTTGAGATTTATCACTGTAAAGAAACATATGACCGCATAATGATTAATTAATTAGACTGAATAAAATTTAACACTTGACATTGAAAAATAGAGATCGTGAATTGATGATGCTCGAGCCGCAGGGGCGTAATTCGTAACGTACCAGGCTAGAATTCTGGAGTTCCCGGGTCGAACCCGGGCTGTGGCAATATTTTTTCACGATTTCTTTAGAATTTTAAAATCGTCAGGTCTGGTTGCCTCATTGATTCTTAATGAATGAGTGAGGCAATTAGAGCTGACAAATAATTGAAGATTCGATGGTTAGAGACCTTTCTGAGATCGATAACACAGGGATCCAGGCGGCGCTGACTCTAACCGGGTTACGAACTGCCAAAAATATTCCATCATAGAAATTTGGTCGATAACATTGTCGCTTAAGATTTATCACTCTAAAGAAACATATGACCGCATATTGATTAATTAATTAGACTGAATAAAGTTTAACACTTGACATTAAAAAATAGAGATCGTGAATTGATGTTGCTAGAGCCGCGATGGCGTAATTGGTAATGTACCAGGCTAGAATTCTGGAGTTCCCCGTTCGGACCCGGGCTGTGGCAATATTTTTTCACGATTTCTTTAGAATTAAAAAATCGTCAGGTCTGGTTGCTTTATTCATTCTTAATGAATGAGTGCTGCGATTAGAGCTGACATATAATTAAAGATTCGATTGTTAGAGACCTTTCTGAAATCGATAACACAGGGAACCAGGCGGCATTGACTCCAACCGGGTTACGAACTGTCAAAACTATTCCATCATAGAAATTTGGTCAATAACATTGTCGCTTAAGATTTGGCACTCTAAGGAAACATATAACCGCATATTGATTAATTAATTAGACTGAATAAAGTTTAATGCTTGACATTAAGAAATAGATATCGTGATTTGATGTTGCTAGAGCCGCGATGGCGTAATTGGTAACGTACCAGGCTAGAATTCTGGAGTTCCCGGTTAGAACCCGGGCTGTGGCAATATATTGTCACGATTTCTTTAACATTTAAAAATCGTCAGGTCTGGTTGCCTCATTAATTCTAAATGAATCAGTAAGGCAATTAGAGCTGACAAATAATTGAAGATTCGATTGTTAGAGAATTTTCTGAGATCGATAACACAGGGAACCGGGCGGCACTGACTCTAACCGGGTTACGAACTGCCAAAAATATTCCATCATAGAAATTTGGTCAATAACATTGTCGCTTAAGATTCATCACTGTAAAGAAACATATGACCGCATAATGATTAATTAATTAGACTGAATAAAGTTTAACACTTGACATTAAAAAATAGAGATCGTAAATTGATGTTGCTAGAGCCGCGGGGGCGTAATTCGTAACGTACCAGGCTAGAATTCTGGAGTTCCCGGGTCGAACCCGGGCTATGGCAATATTTTTTCTCGATTTCTTTAGAATTTAAAAATCGTCAGGTCTGGTTGCCTTATTATTTCTAAATAAATGAATGAGGCAATTAGAGCTGATAAATAATTAAAGATTGGATTGTTAGACATCTTTCTGAGATCGATAACACGAGGATCTTGGCGGCACTGTCTCTAACCGGATTACGAACTGCCACGAATATTCCATCATAGAAATTTGGTCAATAACATTGTCGCTTAAGATTTATCAGTCTAAAGAAACATATGACCGCATATTTATTAATTAATTAATCTGAATAAAGTTTAAAGCTTGACATTAAAAAATAGAGATCGTGAATTGATGTTGCTAGAGCCACGGTGGCGTAATTGGTAACATACCAGGCTAGATTTCTGGAGTTCCTGGTTAGAACCCGGGCTGTGGCAATATATTTTCACGATTTATTTAGATTTTAAAAACCGTCTGGTCTGGTTGCCTCATTAACTCTAAATAAATCAGTAAGGCAATTAGAGCTGACAAATAATTGAAGATTCGATTGTTAGAGATCTTTCTGAGATCGATAACACAGGGAACCGGGGGGCTCTGACTCTAACCGGATTACGAACTGTCGTAATCCCGTCTCCAACGGGATTACGAACTGCCACGAATATTCCATCATAGAAATTTGGTCAATAACATTGTCGCTTAAGATTTATCACTCTAAAGAAACATATGACTACATATTGATTAATTAATGAATCTGAATAAAGTTTAATGCTTGACATTGAAAAATAGAGATCGTGAATTGATGTTGCTAAAGCCACGGTGGCGTAATTGGTAACGTACCAGGCTAGATTTCTGGAGTTCCCGGTTATAACCCGGGCTGTGGCAATATATTGTCACGATTTCTTTAAAATTTAAAAATCGTCAGGTCTGGTTGCCTCATTAATTCTAAATGAATCAGTAAGGCAATTAGAGTTGACAAATAATTGAAGATTCGATTGTTAGAGATCATTCTGAGATCGATAACACAAGGAACCGGGCGGCACTGACTCTAACCGGGTTACGAACTGCCAAAAATATTCCATCATAGAAATTTGGTCAATAACATTGTCGCTTAAGATTTATCACTGTAAAGAAACCTATGACCGCATAATGATTAATTAATTAGACTGAATAAAGTTTAACACTTGACATTAAAAAATAGAGATCGTGAATTGATGTTTCTAGAGCCGCGGTGGCGTTATTGGTAACATACCAGGCTAGAAATCTGGAGTTCCCGGTTCGAACCCGGGCTGTGGCAATATTTTTTCACGATTTCTTTAGAATTTAAAAATCGTCAGGTCTGGTTGCCTCATTAATTCTTAATGAATGAGTGCTGCAATTAGAGCTGACATATAATTAAAGATTCGATTGTTAGAGACCTTTCTGAAATCGATAACACAGGGATCCAGGCTACGCTGACTCTAACCGGGTTACGAACTGCCAAAAATATTCCATCATCGAAATTTGGTCAATAACATTGTCCCTTAAGATTTATCACTCTAAAGAAACATATGACCGCATACTGATTAATTAATTAGACTGAATAAAGTTTAACACTTGACATTAAAAAATAGAGATCGTAAATTGATGTTGCTAGAGCCGCGGGGGCGTAATTCGTAACGTACCAGGCTAGAATTCTGGAGTTCCCGGGTCGAACCCGGGCTATGGCAATATTTTTTCTCGATTTCTTTAGAATTTTAAAATCGTCAGGTCTGGTTGCCTTATTATTTCTAAATAAATGAATGAGGCAATTAGAGCTGATAAATAATTAAAGATTGGATTGTTAGACATCTTTCTGAGATCGATAACACGAGGATCTTGGCGGCACTGTCTCTAACCGGATTACGAACTGATACGAATATTCCATCATAGAAATTTGGTCAATAACATTGTCGCTTAAGATTTATCAGTCTAAAGAAACATATGACCGCATATTGATTAATTAATTAGACTGAATAAAGTTTAACACTTGACATTAAAAAATAGAGATCGTGAATTGATGTTGCTAGAGCCGCGATGGCGTAATTGGTAATGTACCAGGCTAAAATTCTGGAGTTCCCGGTTCGAACCCGGGCTGTGGCAATAGTTTTCACGATTTCTTTAGAATTTGAAAATCTTCAGGTCTGGTTGCCACATTAATTCTGAATGTATCAGTGAAGCATTTAGAGCTGACAAATAATTGAAGATTCGATTGTTAGTTATCTTTCTGAGATCGATAACACGAGAATCCAGGCGGCACTGACTCTAACCGGATTACGAACTGCCAAGAATAATCCATCATAGAAATTTGGTCAATAACATTGTCGCTTAAGATTTATCACTCTAAAGAAACATATAATCACATATTGATTAATTAATTAATCTGAATAAAGTTTAATGCTTGACATTAAGAAATAGATATCGTGATTTGACGTTGCTAGAGCCGCGATGGCGTAATTGGTAACGTACCAGGCTAGAATTCTGGAGTTCCCGGTTAGAACCCGGGCTGTGGCAATATATTGTCACGATTTCTTTAAAATTTAAAAATCGTCAGGTCTGGTTGCCTCATTAATTCTAAATGAATCAGTAAGGCAATTAGAGCTGACAAATAATTGAAGATTCGATTGTTAGAGAATTTTCTGAGATCGATAACACAGGGAACCGGGCGGCACTGACTCTAACCGGGTTACGAACTGCCAAAAATATTCCATCATAGAAATTTGGTCAATAACCATGTCGCTTAAGATTTATCACTGTAAAGAAACATAAGACCGCATAATGATTAATTAATTAAACTGAATAAAGTTTAACACTTGACATGTAAAAATAGACATCGTGAATTGATGTTGCTCGAGCGGCGGGGGCGTAATTCGTAACGTACCAGGCTAGAATTCTGGAGTTCCCGGGTCGAACCCGGGCTGTGGCAATATTTTTTCACGATTTCTTTAGAATTTAAAAATCGTCAGGTCTGGTTTCCTCATTGATTCTTAATGAATGAGTGAGGCAATTGGAGCTGACAAATAATTAAAGATTCGATTGTTAGAGACCTTTCTGAGATCGATAACACAGGGATCCAGGCAGCGCTGACTCTAACCGGGTTACGAACTGCCAAAAATTATCCATCATCGAAATTTGGTCAATAACATTGTCGCTTAAGATTTATCACTCTAAAGAAACTCATGACCGCATATTGATTGATTAATTAGACTGAATAAAGTTTAACACTTGACATTAAAAAATAGAGATCGTGAATTGATGTTGCTAGAGCCGCGATGGCGTAATTGGTAATGTACCAGGCTAAAATTCTGGAGTTCCCGGTTCGAACCCGGGCTGTGGCAATAGTTTTCACGATTTCTTTAGAATTTGAAAATCGTCAGGTCTGGTTGCCACATTAATTCTAAATGTATCAGTGAAGCATTTAGAGCTGACAAATAATTGAAGAATCGATTGTTAGTTATCTTTCTGAGATCGATAACACGAGGATCCAGGCGGCACTGACTCTAACCGGATTACGAACTGCCAAGAATATTCCATCATAGAAATTTGGTCGATAACATTGTCGCTTAAGATTTATCACTCTAAAGAAACATATGACCGCATATTGATTAATTAATTAGACTGAATAAAGTTTAACACTTGACATTGAAAAATAGAGATCGTGAATTGATGTTGCTAGAGCCACGGTGGCGTAATTGGTAACGTACCAGGCTAGATTTCTGGAGTTCCCGGTTAGAACCCGGGCTGTGGCAATATATTGTCACGATTTCCTTAAAATTTAAAAATCGTCAGGTCTGGTTGCCTCATTAATTCTAAATGAATCAGTAAGGCAATTAGAGCTGACAAATAATTGAAGATTCGATTGTTAGAGATCTTTCTGAGATCGATAACACAGGGAACCGGGCGGCACTGAATCTAACCAGGTTACGAACTGCCAAAAATATTCCATCATAGAAATTTGGTCAATAACATTGTCGCTTAAGATTTATCACTGTAAAGAAACCTATGACCGCATAATGATTAATTAATTAGACTGAATAAAGTTTAACACTTGACATTGAAAAATAGAGATCGTGAATTGATGTTGCTCGAGCCGCGGGGGCGTAATTCGTAACGTACCAGGCTAGAATTCCGGAGTTCCCGGGTCGAACCCGGCCTGTGGCAATATTTTTTCTCGATTTCTTTAGAATTTAAAAATCGTCAGGTCTGGTTGCCTCATTGATTCTTAATGAATGAGTGAGGCAATTAGAGCTGACAAATAATTAAAGATTCGATTGTTAGAGACCTTTCTGAGATCGATAACACAGGGATCCAGGCGGCGCTGACTCTAACCGGGTTACGAACTGCCAAAAATATTCCATCATAGAAATTTTGTCGATAACATTGTCGCTTAAGATTTATCACTCTAAAGAAACATATGACCGCATATTGATTAATTAATTAGACTGAATAAAGTTTAACACTTGACATTAAAAAATAGAGATCGCAAATTGATGTTGCTAGAGCCCTGATAGCGTAATTGGTAACGTACCAGGCTAGAATTCTGGAGTTCCCGGTTCGAACCCGGGCTGTGGCAATATTTTTTCACGATTTCTTTAGAATTAATAAATCGTCAGGTCTGGTTGACTCATTAATTCTAAATGAATCAGTGAGGCAATTAGAGCTGACAAATTATTAAAGATTCGATTGTTAGAGATCTTTCTGAGTGCGATAACACAGGGAACCGGGCGGCACTGACTCCAACCGGGTTACGAACTGCCAAAAATATTCCATCATAGAAATTTGGTCGATAACATTGTCGCTTAAGATTTATCAGTCTAAAGAAACATATGACCGCATATTTATTAATTAATTAATCTGAATAAAGTTTAACACTTGACATTGAAAAATAGAGATCGTGAATTGATGTTGCTAGAGCCGCGGTGGCGCAATTGGTAACGTACCAGGGTAGAATTCTGAAGTTCTCGGTTCGAACCCGGGCTGTGGCAATAATTTTTCACGATTTCTTTAGAATTTAAAAATCGTCAGGTCTGGTTTCCTCATTAATTCTTAATGAATGAGTGCCGCAATTACAGCTGACAAATAATGAAGGATTCGATTGTTAGAGACCTTTCTGAGATCGATAACACAGGGATCCAGGTTGCGCTCACTCTAACCGGGTTACGAACTGCCAAAAATATTCCATCATAGAAATTTGGTCAATAACATTGTCGCTCAAGATTTATCACTCTAAAGAAACATATGACCGCATAATGATTAATTAATTAGACTAAATAAATTTTAACACTTGGCATTGAAAAATAGAGATCGTGAATTGATGTTGCTCGAGCCGCGGGGGCGTAATTCGTGACGTACCAGGCTAGAATTCTGGAGTTCCCGGGTCGAACCCGGGCTGTGGCAATATTTTTTCACGATTTCTTTATAATTTAAAAATCGTCAGGTCTGGTTGCCTCATTGATACTTAATGAATGAGTGAGGCAATTAGAGCTGACAAATAATTGAAGATTCGATTGTTAGAGAATTTTCTGAGATCGATAACACAGGGAACCGGGCGGCACTGACTCTAACCGGGTTACGAACTGCCAAAAATATTCCATCATAGAAATTTGGTCAATAACATTGTCGCTTAAGATTTATCACTGTAAAGAAACATATGACCGCATAATGATTAATTAATTAGACTGAATAAAGTTTAACACTTGACATTGAAAAATAGAGATCGTGAATTGATGTTGCTCGAGCCGCGGGGGCGTAATTCGTAACGTACCAGGCTAGAATTCTGGAGTTCCCGGGTCGAACCCGGGGTGTGGCAATATATTGTCACGATTTCTTTAGAATTTAAAAATCGTCAGGTCTGGTTGCCTCATTAATTCTAAATGAATCAGTAAGGCAATTAGAGCTGACAAATAATTGAAGATTCGATTGTTAGTTATCTTTCTGAGATCGATAACACGAGGATCTGGAACTGCCACGAATATTCCATCATAGAAATTTGGTCAATAACATTGTCGCTTAAGATTTATCACTCTAAAGAAACATATGACCACATATTGATTAATTAATGAATCTGAATAAAGTTTAATGCTTGACATTGAAAAATAGAGATCGTGAATTGATGTTGCTAGAGCCACGGTGGCGTAATTGGTAACGTACCAGGCTAGATTTCTGGAGTTCCCGGTTAGAACCCGGGGTGTGGCAATATATTGTCACGATTTTTTTAAAATTTAAAAATCGTCAGGTCTGGTTGCCTCATTAATTCTAAATGAATCAGTAAGGCAATTAGAGCTGACAAATAATTGAAGATTCGATTGTTAGAGATCTTTCTGAGATCGATAACACAGGGAACCGGGCGGCACTGACTCTAACCGGGTTACGAACTGCCAAAAATATTCCATCATAGAAATTTGGTCAATAACATTGTCGCTTAAGATTTATCAGTCTAAAGAAACATATGACCGCATATTGAATAATTAATTGATCTGAATAAAATTTAAAGCTTGACATTAAAAAATAGAGATCGTGAATTGATGTTGCTAGAGCCACGGTGGCGTAATTGGTAACGTACCAGGCTAGATTTCTGGAGTTCCTGGTTAGAACCCGGGCTGTGGCAATATATTTTCACGATTTATTTAGATTTTAAAAACCGTCAGGTCTGGTTGCCTCATTAATTCTTAATGAATGAGTGAAGCAATTACAGCTGACAAATAATTAAAGATCCGATTGTTAGAGACCTTTCTGAGATCGATAACACAGGGATCCAGGCAGCGCTGACTCTAACCGGGTTACGAACTGCCAAAAATATTCCATCATAGAAATTAGGTCGATAACATTGTCGCTTAAGATTTATCACTCTAAAGAAACATATGACCGCATATTGATTAATTAATTAGACTGAATAAAGTTGAACACTTGACATTAAAAAATAGAGATCGTGAATTGATGTTGCTCGAGCCGCGATGGCGTAATTGGTAACGTACCAGGCTAGAATTCTGGAGTTCCCGGTTAGGACCCGGGCTGTGGCAATATATTGTCACGATTTCTTCAAAATTTAAAAATCGTCAAGTCTGGTTGCCTCATTAATTCTAAATGAATCAGTAAGGCAATTAGAGCTGACAAATAATTGAAGATTCGATTGTTAGAGATCTTTCTAAGATCGATAACACAGGGAACCGGGCGGCACTGACTCTAACCGGGTTACGAACTGCAAAAAAATTTTCCATCATAGAAATTTGGTCAATAACATTGTCGCTTAAGATTTATCACTGTAAAGAAACATATGACCGCATAATGATTAATTAATTAGACTGAATAAAGTTTAACACTTGACATTGAAAAATAGAGATCGTGAATTGATGTTGCTCGAGCCGCAGGGGCGTAATTCGTAACGTACCAGGCTAGAATTCTGGAGTTCCTGGGTCGAACCCGGGCTGTGGCAATATTTTTTCACGATTTCTTTAGAATTTTAAAATCGTCAGGTCTGGTTGACTCATTAATTTTAAATGAATCAGTGAGGCAATTAGAGCTGACAAATAATTGAAGATTCGATTGTTAGAGATCTTTCTGAGATCGATAACACAGGGAACCAGGCGGCATTGACTCCAACCGGGTTACGAACTGTCAAAACTATTCCATCATAGAAATTTGGTCAATAACATTGTCGCTTAAGATTTGGCACTATAAGGAAACATATAACCGCATATTGATTAATTAATTAGACTGAATAAAGTTTAACACTTGACATTAAAACATAGAGATCGCAAATTGATGTTGCTAGAGCCCTGATAGCGTAATTGGTAACGTACCAGGCTAGAATTCTGGAGTTCCCGGTTCGAACCCGGGCTGTGGCAATATTTTTTCACGATTTCTTTAGAATTAATAAATCGTCAGGTCTGGTTGACTCATTAATTCTAAATGAATCAGTGAGGCAATTAGAGCTGACAAATTATTAAAGATTCGATTGTTAGAGATCTTTCTGAGTGCGATAACACAGGGAACCGGGCGGCACTGACTCCAACCGGGTTACGAACTGCCAAAAATATTCCATCATAGAAATTTGGTCAATAACATTGTCGCTTAAGATTTGCCACTCTAAGGAAACATATGACCGCATAGTGATTAATTAATTAGACTGAATAAAGTTTAACACTTGACATTAAAAAATAGAGATCGTGAATTGATGTTGCTAGAGCCGCGATGGCGTAATTGGTAATGTACCAGGCTAAAATTCTGGAGTTCCCGGTTCGAACCCGGGCTGTGGCAATAGTTTTCACGATTTCTTTAGAATTTGAAAATCTTCAGGTTCGGTTGCCACATTAATTCTAAATGTATCAGTGAAGCATTTAGAGCTGACAAATAATTGAAGATTCGATTGTTAGTTATCTTTCTGAGATCGATAACACGAGGATCCAGGCGGCACTGACTCTAACCGGATTACGAACTGCCAAGAATATTCCATCATAGAAATTTGGTCAATAACATTGTCGCTTAAGATTTATCACTCTAAAGAAACATATAATCACATATTGATTAATTAATTAATCTGAATAAAGTTTAATGCTTGACATTAAAAAATAGAGATCGTGAATTGATGTTGCTAGAGCCGCGGTGGCGTAATTGGTAACGTACCAGGCTAGATTTCTGGAGTTCCCGGTTAGAACCCGGGCTGTGGCAATATATTTTCACGATTTATTTAGATTTTAAAAACCGTCAGGTCTGGTTGCCTCATTAATTCTTAATGAATGAGTGAAGCAATTACAGCTGACAAATAATTAAAGATTCGATTGTTAGAGACCTTTCTGAGATCGATAACACAGGGATCCAGGCGGCGCTCACTCTAACCGGGTTACGAACTGCCAAAAATATTCCATCATAGAAATTTGGTCGATAACATTGTCGCTTAAGATTTATCACTCTAAAGAAACATATGACCGCATATTGATTAATTAATTAGACTGAATAAAGTTTAACACTTGACATTAAAAAATAGAGATCGTGAATTGATGTTGCTAGAGCCGCGATGGCGTAATTGGTAATGTACCAGGCTAAAATTCTGGAGTTCCCGGTTCGAACCCGGGCTGTGGCAATAGTTTTCACGATTTCTTTAGAATTTGAAAATCGTCAGGTCTGGTTGCCACATTAATTCTAAATGTATCAGTGAAGCATTTAGAGCTGACAAATAATTGAAGATTCGATTGTTAGTTATCTTTCTGAGATCGATAACACGAGGATCCAGGCGGCACTGACTCTAACCGGATTACGAACTGCCAAGAATATTCCATCATAGAAATTTGGTCAATAACATTGTCGCTTAAGATTTATCACTCTAAAGAAACATATGATCACATATTGATTAATTAATTAGACTGAATAAAGTTTAACACTTGACATTAAAAAATAGAGATCGTGAATTGATGTTGCTAGAGCCGCGATGGCGTAATTGGTAATGTACCAGGCTAAAATTCTGGAGTTCCCGGTTCGAACCCGGGCTGTGGCAATAGTTTTCACGATTTCTTTAGAATTTGAAAATCGTCAGGTCTGGTTGCCACATTAATTCTAAATTTATCAGTGAAGCATTTAGAGCTGACAAATAATTGAAGATTCGATTGTTAGTTATCTTTCTGAGATCGATAACACGAGGATCCAGGCGGCACTGACTCTAACCGGATTACGAACTGCCAAGAATATTCCATCATAGAAATTTGGTCGATAACATTGTCGCTTAAGATTTATCACCCTAAAGAAACATATGACCGCATATTGATTAATTAATTAGACTGAATAAAGTTTAACACTTGACATTAAAAAATAGAGATCGTGAATTGATGTTGCTAGAGCCGCGATGGCGTAATTGGTAATGTACCAGGCTAAAATTCTGGAGTTCCCGGTTCGAACCCGGGCTGTGGCAATAGTTTTCACGATTTCTTTAGAATTTGAAAATCGTCAGGTCTGGTTGCCACATTAATTCTAAATGTATCAGTGAAGCATTTAGAGCTGACATATAATTGAAGATTCGATTGTTAGTTATCTTTCTGAGATCGATAACACGAGGATCTGGAACTGCCACGAATATTCCATCATAGAAATTTGGTCAATAACATTGTCGCTTGAGATTTATCACTCTAAATAAACATATGACCACATATTGATTAATTAATGAATCTGAATAAAGTTTAATGCTTGACATCGAAAAATAGAGATCGTGAATTGATGTTGCTAGAGCCACGGTGGCGTAATTGGTAACGTACCAGGCTAGATTTCTGGAGTTCCCGGTTATAACCCGGGCTGTGGCAATATATTGTCACGATTTCTTTAAAATTTAAAAATCGTCAGGTCTGGTTGCCTCATTAATTCTAAATGAATCAGTAAGGCAATTAGAGCTGACAAATAATTGAAGATTCGATTGTTAGAGATCTTTCTGAGATCGATAACACAGGGAACCGGGCGGCACTGACTCTAACCGGGTTACGAACTGCCAAAAATATTCCATCATAGAAATTTGGTCAATAACATTGTCGCTTAAGATTTATCAGTCTAAAGAAACATATGACCGCATATTGAATAATTAATTGATCTGAATAAAGTTTAAAGCTTGACATTAAAAAATAGAGATCGTGAATTGATGTTGCTAGAGCCACGGTGGCGTAATTGGTAACGTACCAGGCTAGATTTCTGGAGTTCCTGGTTAGAACCCGGGCTGTGGCAATATATTGTCACGATTTCTTCAAAATTTAAAAATCGTCAAGTCTGGTTGCCTCATTAATTCTAAATGAATCAGTAAGGCAATTAGAGCTGACAAATAATTGAAGATTCGATTGTTAGAGATCTTTCTAAGATCGATAACACAGGGAACCGGGCGGCACTGACTCTAACCGGGTTACGAACTGCAAAAAAATTTTCCATCATAGAAATTTGGTCAATAACATTGTCGCTTAAGATTTATCACTGTAAAGAAACATATAATCACATATTGATTAATTAATTAATCTGAATAAAGTTTAATTCTTGACATTAAGAAATAGATATCGTGATTTGATGTTTCTAGAGCTGCGATGGCGTAATTGGTAACGTACCAGGCTAGAATTCTGGAGTTCCCGGTTAGAACTCGGGCTGTGGCAATATATTGTCACGATTTCTTTAACATTTAAAAATCGTCAGGTCTGGTTGCCTCATTAATTCTAAATGAATCAGTAAGGCAATGAGAGCTGACAAATAATTGAAGATTCGATTGTTAGAGAATTTTCTGAGATCGATAACACAGGGAACCGGGCGGGACTGACTCTAACCGGGCTACGAACTGCCAAAAATATTCCATCATAGAAATTTGGTCAATAACATTGTCGCTTAAGATTTATCACTGTAAAGAAACATATGACCGCATAATGATTAATTAATTAGACTGAATAAAGTTTAACACTTGACATTGAAAAATAGAGATCGTGAATTGATGTTGCTCGAGCCGCGGGGGCGTAATTCGTAACGTACCAGGCTAGAATTCTGGAGTTCCCGGGTCGAACCCGGGCTGTGGCAATATTTTTTCACGATTTCTTTAGAATTTAAAAATCGTCAGGTCTGGTTTCCTCATTGATTCTTAATGAATGAGTGAGGCAATTGGAGCTGACAAATAATTAAAGATTCGATTGTTAGAGACCTTTCTGAGATCGATAACACAGGGATCCAGGCGGCGCTGACTCTAACCGGGTTACGAACTGCCAAAAATATTCCATCATCGAAATTTGGTCAATAACATTGTCGCTTAAGATTTATCACTCTAAAGAAACATATGACCGCATATTGATTAATTAATTAGACTGAATAAAGTTTGACACTTGACATTAAAAAATAGAGATCGTGAATTGATGTTGCTAGAGCCGCGATGGCGTAATTGGTAATGTACCAGGCTAAAATTCTGGAGTTCCCTGTTCGAACCCGGGCTGTGGCAATAGTTTTCACGATTTCTTTAGAATTTGAAAATCGTCAGGTCTGGTTGCCACATTAATTTTGAATGTATCAGTGAAGCATTTAGAGCTGACAAATAATTGAAGATTCGATTGTTAGTTATCTTTCTGAGATCGATAACACGAGGATCCAGGCGACACTGACTCTAACCAGATTACGAACTGCCAAGAATATTCCATCCTAGAAATTTGGTCGATAACATTGTCGCTTAAGATTTATCACTCTAAAGAAACATATGACCGCATATTGATTAATTAATTAGACTGAATAAAGTTTAACACTTGACATTAAAAAATAGAGATCGTGAATTGATGTTGCTAGAGCCGCGATGGCGTAATTGGTAATGTACCAGGCTAAAATTCTGGAGTTCCCGGTTCGAACCCGGGCTGTGGCAATACTTTTCACGATTTCTTTAGAATTTGAAAATCGTCAGGTCTGGTTGCCACATTAATTCTAAATGTATCAGTTAAGCATTTAGAGCTGACAAATAATTGAAGATTCGATTGTTAGTTATCTTTCTGAGATCGATAACACGAGGATCCAGGCGGCACTGTCTCCAACCGGATTACGAACTGCCACGAATATTCCATCATAGAAATTTGGTCAATAACATTGTCGCTTAAGATTTATCACTCTAAAGAAACATATGACCACATATTGATTAATTAATGAATCTGAATAAAGTTTAATACTTGACATTGAAAAATAGAGATCGTGAATTGATGTTGCTAAAGCCACGGTGGCGTAATTGGTAACGTACCAGGCTAGATTTCTGGAGTTCCCGGTTAGAACCCGGGCTGTGGCAATATATTGTCACGATTTCTTTAAAATTTAAAAATCGTCAGGTCTGGTTGCCTCATTAATTCTAAATGAATCAGTAAGGCAATTAGAGCTGACAAATAATTGAAGATTCGATTGTTAGAGATCATTCTGAGATCGATAACACAAGGAACCGGGCGGCACTGACTCTAACCGGGTTACGAACTGCCAAAAATATTCCATCATAGAAATTTGGTCAATAACATTGTCGCTTAAGATTTATCACTGTAAAGAAACCTATGACCGCATAATGATTAATTAATTAGACTGAATAAAGTTTAACACTTGACATTGAAAAATAGAGATCGTGAATTGATGTTGCTAGAGCCGCGATGGCGTAATTGGTAATGTACCAGGCCAGAATTCTGGAGTTCCCGGTTCGGACCCGGGCTGTGGCAATATTTTTTCACGATTTCTTTAGAATTAAAAAATCGTCAGGTCTGGTTGCCTTATTAATCCTTAATGAATGAGTGCTGCGATTAGAGCTGACATATAATTAAAGATTCGATTGTTAGAGACCTTTCTGAAATCGATAACACAGGGATCCAAACTGCGCTGACTCTAACCGGGTTACGAACTGCCAAAAATATTCCATCATCGAAATTTGGTCAATAACATTGTCCCTTAAGATTTATCACTCTAAAGAAACATATGACCGCATATTGATTAATTAATTAGACTGAATAAAGTTTAACACTTGACATTAAAAAATAGAGATCGTGAATTGATGTTTCTAGAGCCGCGGTGGCGTTATTGGTAACATACCAGGCTAGAAATCTGGAGTTCCCGGTTCGAACCCGGGCTGTGGCAATATTTTTTCACGATTTCTTTAGAATTTAAAAATCGTCAGGTCTGGTTGCCTCATTAATTCTAAATGTATCAGTGAAGCATTTAGAGCTGACAAATAATTGAAGATTCGATTGTTAGAGATCTTTCTGAGATCGATAACACAGGGCTTCAGGCGGCACTGACTCTAACCGGGTTACGAACTGCCAAAAATATTCCATCATCGAAATTTGGTCAATAACATTGTCCCTTAAGATTTATCACTCTAAAGAAACATTAGACCGCATATTGATTAATTAATTAGACTGAATAAAGTTTAACACTTGACATGTAAAAATAGACATCGTGAATTGATGTTGCTCGAGCCGCGGGGGCGTAATTCGTAACGTACCAGGCTAGAATTCTGGAGTTCCCGGTTCGAACCCGGGCTGTGGCAATATTTTTTCACGATTTCTTTAGAATTTAAAAATCGTCAGGTCTGGTTGCCTCATTAATTCTTAATGAATGGGTGCGGCAATTAGAGCTGACAAATAATTAAAGATTCGATTGTTAGAAACCTTTCTGAGATCGATAACTCAGGGATCCAGGCGGCGCTGACTCTAACCGGGTTACGAACTGCCAAAAATATTCCATCATAGAAATTTGGTCGATAACATTGTCGCTTAAGATTTATCACCCTAAAGATACATATGACCGCATAGTGATTAATTAATTAATCTGAATAAAGTTTAACACGTGACATTAAAATATAGCGATCGTGACTTGATGTTGCTAGAGCCGCGATGGCGTAATTGGTAACGTACCAGGCTAGAATTCTGGAGTTCCCGGTTCGAACCCGGGCTGTGGCAATAGTTTTCACGATTTCTGTAGAATTTAAAAATCGTCAGGTCTGGTTGCCATATTAATTCTAAATGTATCAGTGAAGCATTTAGAGCTGACAAATAATTGAAGATTAGATTGTTAGAGATCTTTCTGAGATCGATAACACAGGGAACCAGGCGGCATTGACTCCAACCGGGTTACGAACTGTCAAAACTATTCCATCATAGAAATTTGGTCAATAACATTGTCGCTTAAGATTTGGCACTCTAAGGAAACATATAACCGCATATTGATTAATTAATTAGACTGAATAAAGTTTAACACTAGACATTAAAAAATAGAGATCGTGAATTGATGTTGCTAGAGCCGCGATGGCGTAATTGGTAATGTACCGGGCTAAAATTCTGGAGTTCCCGGTTCGAACCCGGGCTGTGGCAATACTTTTCACGATTTCTTTAGAATTTGAAAATCGTCAGGTCTGGTTGCCACATTAATTCTAAATGTATCAGTTAAGCATTTAGAGCTGACAAATAATTGAAGATTCGATTGTTAGTTATCTTTCTGAAATCGATAACACGAGGATCCAGGCGGCACTGTCTCCAACCGGATTACGAACTGCCACGAATATTCCATCATAGAAATTTGGTTAATAACATTGTCGCTTAAGATTTATCACTCTAAAGAAACATATGACCACATATTGATTAATTAATGAATCTGAATAAAGTTTAATACTTGACATTGAAAAATAGAGATCGTGAATTGATGTTGCTAAAGCCACGGTGGCGTAATTGGTAACGTACCAGGCTAGATTTCTGGAGTTCCCGGTTAGAACCCGGGCTGTGGCAATATATTGTCACGATTTCTTTAAAATTTAAAAATCGTCAGGTCTGGTTGCCTCATTAATTCTAAATGAATCAGTAAGGCAATTAGAGCTGACAAATAATTGAAGATTCGATTGTTAGAGATCATTCTGAGATCGATAACACAAGGAACCGGGCGGCACTGACTCTAACCGGGTTACGAACTGCCAAAAATATTCCATCATAGAAATTTGGTCAATAACATTGTCGCTTAAGATTTATCACTGTAAAGAAACCTATGACCGCATAATGATTAATTAATTAGACTGAATAAAGTTTAACACTTGACATTGAAAAATAGAGATCGTGAATTGATGTTGCTAGAGCCGCGATGGCGTAATTGGTAATGTACCAGGCCAGAATTCTGGAGTTCCCGGTTCGGACCCAGGCTGTGGCAATATTTTTTCACGATTTCTTTAGAATTAAAAAATCGTCACGTCTGGTTGCCTTATTAATTCTTAATGAATGAGTGCTGCGATTAGAGCTGACATATAATTAAAGATTCGATTGTTAGAGACCTTTCTGAAATCGATAACACAGGGATCCAAACTGCGCTGACTCTAACCGGGTTACGAACTGCCAAAAATATTCCATCATCGAAATTTGGTCAATAACATTGTCCCTTAAGATTTATCACTCTAAAGAAACATATGACCGCATATTGATTAATTAATTAGACTGAATAAAGTTTAACACTTGACATTAAAAAATAGAGATCGTGAATTGATGTTTCTAGAGCCGCGGTGGCGTTATTGGTAACATACCAGGCTAGAAATCTGGAGTTCCCGGTTCGAACCCGGGCTGTGGCAATATTTTTTCACGATTTCTTTAGAATTTAAAAATCGTCAGGTCTGGTTGCCTCATTAATTCTTAATGAATGAGTGCTGCAATTAGAGCTGACATATAATTAAAGATTCGATTGTTAGAGACCTTTCTGAAATCGATAACACAGGGATCCAGGCTACGCTGACTCTAACCGGGTTACGAACTGCCAAAAATATTCCATCATCGAAATTTGGTCAATAACATTGTCCCTTAAGATTTATCACTCTAAAGAAACATATGACCGCATACTGATTAATTAATTAGACTGAATAAAGTTTAACACTTGACATTAAAAAATAGAGATCGTAAATTGATGTTGCTAGAGCCGCGGGGGCGTAATTCGTAACGTACTAGGCTAGAATTCTGGAGTTCCCGGGTCGAACCCGGGCTATGGCAATATTTTTTCTCGATTTCTTTAGAATTTAAAAATCGTCAGGTCTGGTTGCCTTATTATTTCTAAATAAATGAATGAGGCAATTAGAGCTGATAAATAATTAAAGATTGGATTGTTAGACATCTTTCTGAGATCGATAACACGAGGATCTTGGCGGCACTGTCTCTAACCGGATTACGAACTGCCACGAATATTCCATCATAGAAATTTGGTCAATAACATTGTCGCTTAAGATTTATCAGTCTAAAGAAACATATGACCGCATATTTATTAATTAATTAATCTGAATAAAGTTTAAAGCTTGACATTAAAAAATAGAGATCGTGAATTGATGATGCTAGAGCCACGGTGGCGTAATTGGTAACGTACCAGGCTAGATTTCTGGAGTTCCTGGTTAGAACCCGGGCTGTGGCAATATATTTTCACGATTTATTTAGATTTTAAAAACCGTCTGGTCTGGTTGCCTCATTAACTCTAAATAAATCAGTAAGGCAATTAGAGCAGACAAATAATTGAAGATTCGATTGTTAGAGATCTTTCTGAGATCGATAACAAAGGGAACCGGGGGGCTCTGACTCTAACCGGGTTACGAACTGCCAAAAATATTCCATCATAGAAATTTGGTCAATAACATTGTCGCTTAAGATTTATCACTCTAAAGAAACATATGATCACATATTGATTAATTAATTAATCTGAATAAAGTTTAATGCTTGACATTAAGAAATAGATATCGTGATTTGACGTTGCTAGAGCCGCGATGGCGTAATTGGTAACGTACCCGGCTAGAATTCTGGAGTTCCCGGTTAGAACCCGGGCTGTGGCAATATATTGTCACGATTTCTTTAAAATTTAAAAATCGTCAGGTCTGGTTGCCTCATTAATTCTAAATGAATCAGTAAGGCAATTAGAGCTGACAAATAATTGAAGATTCGATTGTTAGAGAATTTTCTGAGATCGATAACACAGGGAACCGGGCGGCACTGACTCTAACCGGGTTACGAACTGCCAAAAATATTCCATCATAGAAATTTGGTCAATAACATTGTCGCTTAAGATTTATCACTGTAAAGAAACATATGACCGCATAATGATTAATTAATTAGACTGAATAAAGTTTAACACTTGACATGTAAAAATAGACATCGTGAATTGATGTTGCTCGAGCCGCGGGGGCGTAATTCGTAACGTACCAGGCTAGAATTCTGGAGTTCCCGGGTCGAACCCGGGCTGTGGCAATATTTTTTTACGATTTCTTTAGAATTTAAAAATCGTCAGGTCTGGTTTCCTCATTGATTCTTAATGAATGAGTGAGGCAATTAGAGCTGACAAATAATTAAAGATTCGATTGTTAGAGACCTTTCTGAGATCGATAACACAGGGATCCAGGCAGCGCTGACTCTAACCGGGTTACGAACTGCCAAAAATTATCCATCATCGAAATTTGGTCAATAACATTGTCGCTTAAGATTTATCACTCTAAAGAAACATATGACCGCATATTGATTAATTAATTAGACTGAATAAAGTTTAACACTTGACATTAAAAAATAGAGATCGTGAATTGATGTTGCTAGAGCCGCGATGGCGTAATTGGTAATGTACCAGGCTAAAATTCTGGAGTTCCCGGTTCGAACCCGGGCTGTGGCAATAGTTTTCACGATTTCTTTAGAATTTGAAAATCGTCAGGTCTGGTTGCCACATTAATTCTAAATGTATCAGTGAAGCATTTAGAGCTGACAAATAATTGAAGAATCGATTGTTAGTTATCTTTCTGAGATCGATAACACGAGGATCCAGGCGGCACTGACTCTGACCGGATTACGAACTGCCAAGAATATTCCATCATAGAAATTTGGTCGATAACATTGTCGCTTAAGATTTATCACTCTAAAGAAACATATGACCGTATATTGATTAATTAATTAGACTGAATAAAGTTTAACACTTGACATTAAAAAATAGAGATCGTGAATTGATGTTGCTAGAGCCGCGGGGGCGTAATTCGTAACGTACCAGGCTAGAATTCTGGAGTTCCCGGGTCGAACCCGGGCTATGGCAATATTTTTTCTCGATTTCTTTAGAATTTAAAAATCGTCAGGTCTGGTTGCCTTATTATTTCTAAATAAATGAATGAGGCAATTAGAGCTGATAAATAATTAAAGATTGGATTGTTAGACATCTTTCTGAGATCGATAACACAGGGAACCGGGCGGCTCTGACTCTAACCGGGTTACGAACTGCCAAAAATATTCCATCATAGAAATTTGGTCGATAACATTGTCGCTTAAGATTTATCACTCTAAAGAAACATGAGACCGCATATTGATTAATTATTTAATATGAATGAAGTTTTACACTTGACATTAAGAAATAAAGATCGTGAATTGATGTTGCTAGAGCCGCGGTGGCGCAATTGGTAACGTACCAGGCTAGAATTCTGGAGTTCTCGGTTCGAACCCGGGCTGTGGCAATAATTTTTCACGATTTCTTTAGAATTTAAAAATCGTCAGGTCTGGTTTCCTCATTAATTCTTAATGAATGAGTGCCGCAATTACAGCTGACAAATAATGAAGGATTCGATTGTTAGAGACCTTTCTGAGATCGATAACACAGGGATCCAGGTTGCGCTGACTCTAACCGGGTTACGAACTGGCAAAAATATTCCATCATAGAAATTTGGTCAATAACATTGTCGCTCAAGATTTATCACTCTAAAGAAACATATGACCGCATAATGATTAATTAATTAGACTAAATAAAGTTTAACACTTGGCATTGAAAAATAGAGATCGTGAATTGATGTTGCTCGAGCCGCGGGGGCGTAATTCGTGACGTACCAGGCTAGAATTCTGGAGTTCCCGGGTCGAACCCGGGCTGTGGCAATATTTTTTCACGATTTCTTTATAATTTAAAAATCGTCAGGTCTGGTTGCCTCATTGATACTTAATGAATGTGTGAGGCAATTAGAGCTGACAAATAATTGAAGATTCGATTGTTAGAGAATTTTCTGAGATCGATAACACAGGGAACCGGGCGGCACTGACTCTAACCGGGTTACGAACTGCCAAAAATATTCCATCATAGAAATTTGGTCAATAACATTGTCGCTTAAGATTTATCACTGTAAAGAAACATATGACCGCATAATGATTAATTAATTAGACTGAATTAAGTTTAACACTTGACATTGAAAAATAGAGATCGTGAATTGATGTTGCTCGAGCCGCGGGGGCGTAATTCGTAACGTACCAGGCTAGAATTCAGGAGTTCCCGGGTCGAACCCGGGCTGTGGCAATATTTTTTCACGATTTCTTTAGAATATAAAAATCGTCAGGTCTGGTTTCTTCATTGATTCTTAATGAATGAGTGAGGCAATTAGAGCTGACAAATAATTAAAGATTCGATTGTTAGAGACCTTTCTGAGATCGATAACACAGGGATCCATGCGGCGCTGACTCTAACCGGGTTACGAACTGCCAAAAATATTCCATCATAGAAATTTGGTTGATAACATTGTCGCTTAAGTTTTATCACTCTAAAGAAACATATGACCGCATATTGATTAATTAATTAGACTGAATAAAGTTTAACACTTGACATTAAAAAATAGAGATCGTGAATTGATGTTGCTAGAGACGCGGGGGCGTAATTCGTAACGTACCAGGCTAGAATTCTGGAGTTCCCGGGTCGAACCCGGGCTATGGCAATATTTTTTCTCGATTTCTTTAGAATTTAAAAATCGTCAGGTCTCGTTGCCTTATTATTTCTAAATGAATGAATGAGGCAATTAGAGCTGACAAATAATTAAAGATTGGATTGTAAGACATCTTTCTGAGATCGATAACACGAGGATCCAGGCGGCACTGTGTCTAACCGGATCACGAACTGCCACGAATATTCCATCATAGAAATTGGGTCAATACCATTGTCGCTTAAGATTTATCACTCTAAAGAAACATATGACCGCATATTGATAAATTAATTAATCTAAATAAAGTTTAAAGCTTGACATTAAAAAATAGAGATCGTGAATTGATGTTGCTAGAGCCGCGGTGGCGTAATTGGTAACGTACCAGGCTAGATTTCTGGAGTTCCCGGTTAGAACCCGGGCTGTGGCAATATATTTTCACGATTTATTTAGATTTTAAAAACCGTCAGGTCTGGTTGCCTCATTAATTCTTAATGAATGAGTGAAGCAATTACAGCTGACAAATAATTGAAGATTCGATTGTTAGAGACCTTTCTGAGATCGATAACACAGGGATCCAGGCGGCGCTGACTCTAACCGGGTTACGAACTGCCAAAAATATTCCATCATAGAAATTTGGTCGATAACATTGTCGCTTAAGATTTATCACTCTAAAGAAACATATGACCGCATATTGATTAATTAATTAGACTGAATAAAGTTTAACACTTGACATTAAAAAATAGAGATCGTGAATTGATGTTGCTAGAGCCGCGATGGCGTAATTGGTAATGTACCAGGCTAAAATTCTGGAGTTCCCGGTTCGAACCCGGGCTGTGGCAATAGTTTTCACGATTTCTTTAGAATTTGAAAATCGTCAGGTCTGGTTGCCACATTAATTCTAAATGTATCAGTGAAGGATTTAGAGCTGACAAATAATTGAAGATTCGATTGTTAGTTATCTTTCTGAGATCGATAACACGAGGATCCAGGCGGCACTGACTCTAACCGGATTACGAACTGCCAAGAATATTCCATCATAGAAATTTGGTCAATAACATTGTCGCTTAAGATTTATCACTCTAAAGAAACATATGATCACATATTGATTAATTAATTAGACTGAATAAAGTTTAACACTTGACATTAAAAAATAGAGATCGTGAATTGATGTTGCTAGAGCCGCGATGGCGTAATTGGTAATGTACCAGGCTAAAATTCTGGAGTTCCCGGTTCGAACCCGGGCTGTGGCAATAGTTTTCACGATTTCTTTAGAATTTGAAAATCGTCAGGTCTGGTTGCCACATTAATTCTAAATTTATCAGTGAAGCATTTAGAGCTGACAAATAATTGAAGATTCGATTGTTAGTTATCTTTCTGAGATCGATAACACGAGGATCCAGGCGGCACTGACTCTAACCGGATTACGAACTGCCAAGAATATTCCATCATAGAAATTTGGTCGATAACATTGTCGCTAAAGATTTATCACCCTAAAGAAACATATGACCGCATATTGATTAATTAATTAGACTGAATAAAGTTTAACACTTGACATTAAAAAATAGAGATCGTGAATTGATGTTGCTAGAGCCGCGATGGCGTAATTGGTAATGTACCAGGCTAAAATTCTGGAGTTCCCGGTTCGAACCCGGGCTGTGGCAATAGTTTTCACGATTTCTTTAGAATTTGAAAATCGTCAGGTCTGGTTGCCACATTAATTCTAAATGTATCAGTGAAGCATTTAGAGCTGACATATAATTGAAGATTCGATTGTTAGTTATCTTTCTGAGATCGATAACACGAGGATCTGGAACTGCCACGAATATTCCATCATAGAAATTTGGTCAATAACATGGTCGCTTAAGATTTATCACTCTAAATAAACATATGACCACATATTGATTAATTAATGAATCTGAATAAAGTTTAATGCTTGACATCGAAAAATAGAGATCGTGAATTGATGTTGCTAGAGCCACGGTGGCGTAATTGGTAACGTACCAGGCTAGATTTCTGGAGTTCCCGGTTATAACCCGGGCTGTGGCAATATATTGTCACGATTTCTTTAAAATTTAAAAATCGTCAGGTCTGGTTGCCTCATTAATTCTAAATGAATCAGTAAGGCAATTAGAGCTGACAAATAATTGAAGATTCGATTGTTAGAGATCTTTCTGAGATCGATAACACAGGGAACCGGGCGGCACTGACTCTAACCGGGTTACGAACTGCCAAAAATATTCCATCATAGAAATTTGGTCAATAACATTGTCGCTTAAGATTTATCAGTCTAAAGAAACATATGACCGCATATTGAATAATTAATTGATCTGAATAAAGTTTAAAGCTTGACATTAAAAAATAGAGATCGTGAATTGATGTTGCTAGAGCCACGGTGGCGTAATTGGTAACGTACCAGGCTAGATTTCTGGAGTTCCTGGTTAGAACCCGGGCTGTGGCAATATATTGTCACGATTTCTTCAAAATTTAAAAATCGTCAAGTCTGGTTGCCTCATTAATTCTAAATGAATCAGTAAGGCAATTAGAGCTGACAAATAATTGAAGATTCGATTGTTAGAGATCTTTCTAAGATCGATAACACAGGGAACCGGGCGGCACTGACTCTAGCCGGGTTACGAACTGCAAAAAAATTTTCCATCATAGAAATTTGGTCAATAACATTGTCGCTTAAGATTTATCACTGTAAAGAAACATATGACCGCATAATGATTAATTAATTGGACTGAATAAAGTTTAACACTTGACATTGAAAAATAGAGATCGTGAATTGATGTTGCTCGAGCCGCAGGGGCGTAATTCGTAACGTACCAGGCTAGAATTCTGGAGTTCCCGGGTCGAACCCGGGCTGTGGCAATATTTTTTCACGATTTCTTTAGAATTTTAAAATCGTCAGGTCTGGTTGCCTCATTGATTCTTAATGAATGAGTGAGGCAATTAGAGCTGACAAATAATTGAAGATTCGATGGTTAGAGACCTTTCTGAGATCGATAACACAGGGATCCAGGCGGCGCTGACTCTAACCGGGTTACGAACTGCCAAAAATATTCCATCATAGAAATTTGGTCGATAACATTGTCGCTTAAGATTTATCACTCTAAAGAAACATATGACCGCATATTGATTATCTAATTAGACTGAATAAAGTTTAACACTTGACATTAAAAAATAGAGATCGTGAATTGATGTTGCTAGAGCCGCGATGGCGTAATTGGTAATGTACCAGGCTAGAATTCTGGAGTTCCCCGTTCGGACCCGGGCTGTGGCAATATTTTTTCACGATTTCTTTAGAATTAAAAAATCGTCAGGTCTGGTTGCCTTATTCATTCTTAATGAATGAGTGCTGCGATTAGAGCTGACATATAATTAAAGATTCGATTGTTAGAGATCTTTCTGAAATCGATAACACAGGGAACCAGGCGGCATTGACTCCAACCGGGTTACGAACTGTCAAAACTATTCCATCATAGAAATTTGGTCAATAACATTGTCGCTTAAGATTTGGCACTCTAAGGAAACATATAACCGCATATTGATTAATTAATTAGACTGAATAAAGTTTAACACTTGACATTAAAAAATAGAGATCGCAAATTGATGTTGTTAGAGCCCTGATAGCGTAATTGGTAACGTAGCAGGCTAGAATTCTGGAGTTCCCGGTTCGAACCCGGGCTGTGGCAATATTTTTTCACGATTTCTTTAGAATTAATAAATCGTCAGGTCTGGTCGACTCATTAATTCTAAATGAATCAGTGAGGCAATTAGAGCTTACAAATTATTAAAGATTCGATTGTTAGAGATCTTTCTGAGTGCGATGACACACGGAACCGGGCGGCACTGACTCCAACCGGGTTACGAACTGCCAAAAATATTCCATCATAGAAATTTGGTCAATAACATTGTCGCTTAAGATTTGCCACTCTAAGGAAACATATGACCGCATAGTGATTAATTAATTAGACTGAATAAAGTTTAACACTTGACATTAAAAAATAGAGATCGTGAATTGATGTTGCTAGAGCCGCGATGGCGTAATTGGTAATGTACCAGGCTAAAATTCTGGAGTTCCCGGTTCGAACCCGGGCTTTGGCAATAGTTTTCACGATTTCTTTAGAATTTGAAAATCTTCAGGTCTGGTTGCCACATTAATTCTAAATGTATCAGTGAAGCATTTAGAGCTGACAAATAATTGAAGATTCGATTGTTAGTTATCTTTCTGAGATCGATAACACGAGGATCCAGGCGGCACTGACTCTAACCGGATTACGAACTGCCAAGAATATTCCATCATAGAAATTTGGTCAATAACATTGTCGCTTAAGATTTGCCACTCTAAGGAAACATATGACCGCATAGTGATTAATTAATTAGACTGAATAAAGTTTAACACTTGACATTAAAAAATAGAGATCGTGAATTGATGTTGCTAGAGCCGCGATGGCGTAATTGGTAATGTACCAGGCTAAAATTCTGGAGTTCCCGGTTCGAACCCGGGCTGTGGCAATAGTTTTCACGATTTCTTTAGAATTTGAAAATCTTCAGGTCTGGTTGCCACATTAATTCTAAATGTATCAGTGAAGCATTTAGAGCTGACAAATAATTGAAGATTCGATTGTTAGTTATCTTTCTGAGATCGATAACACGAGGATCCAGGCGGCACTGACTCTAACCGAATTACGAACTGCCAAGAATATTCCATCATAGAAATTTGGTCAATAACATTGTCGCTTAAGATTTATCACTCTAAAGAAACATATAATCACATATTGATTAATTAATTAATCTGAATAAAGTTTAATGCTTGACATTAAGAAATAGATATCGTGATTTGATGTTGCTAGAGCCGCGATGGCGTAATTGGTAACGTACCAGGCTAGAATTCTGGAGTTCCCGGTTAGAACCCGGGCTGTGGCAATATATTGTCACGATTTCTTTAACATTTAAAAATCGTCAGGTCTGGTTGCCTCATTAATTCTAAATGAATCAGTAAGGCAATTAGAGCTGACAAATAATTGAAGATTCGATTGTTAGAGAATTTTCTGAGATCGATAACACAGGGAACCGGGCGGGACTGACTCTAACCGGGTTACGAACTGCCAAAAATATTCCATCATAGAAATTTGGTCAATAACATTGTCGCTTAAGATTTATCACTGTAAAGAAACATATGACCGCATAATGATTAATTAATTAGACTGAATAAAGTTTAACACTTGACATTGAAAAATAGAGATCGTGAATTGATGTTGCTCGAGCCGCGGGGGCGTAATTCGTAACGTACCAGGCTAGAATTCTGGAGTTCCCGGGTCGAACCCGGGCTGTGGCAATATTTTTTCACGATTTCTTTAGAATTTAAAAATCGTCAGGTCTGGTTTCCTCATTGATTCTTAATGAATGAGTGAGGCAATTGGAGCTGACAAATAATTAAAGATTCGATTGTTAGAGACCTTTCTGAGATCGATAACACAGGGATCCAGGCGGCGCTGACTCTAACCGGGTTACGAACTGCCAAAAATATTCCATCATCGAAATTTGGTCAATAACATTGTCGCTTAAGATTTATCACTCTAAAGAAACATATGACCGCATATTGATTAATTAATTAGACTGAATAAAGTTTGACACTTGACATTAAAAAATAGAGATCGTGAATTGATGTTGCTAGAGCCGCGATGGCGTAATTGGTAATGTACCAGGCTAAAATTCTGGAGTTCCCTGTTCGAACCCGGGCTGTGGCAATAGTTTTCACGATTTCTTTAGAATTTGAAAATCGTCAGGTCTGGTTGCCACATTAATTTTGAATGTATCAGTGAAGCATTTAGAGCTGACAAATAATTGAAGATTCGATTGTTAGTTATCTTTCTGAGATCGATAACACGAGGATCCAGGCGGCACTGACTCTAACCAGATTACGAACTGCCAAGAATATTCCATCCTAGAAATTTGGTCGATAACATTGTCGCTTAAGATTTATCACTCTAAAGAAACATATGACCGCATATTGATTAATTAATTAGACTGAATAAAGTTTAACACTTGACATTAAAAAATAGAGATCGTGAATTGATGTTGCTAGAGCCGCGATGGCGTAATTGGTAATGTACCAGGCTAAAATTCTGGAGTTCCCGGTTCGAACCCGGGCTGTGGCAATACTTTTCACGATTTCTTTAGAATTTGAAAATCGTCAGGTCTGGTTGCCACATTAATTCTAAATGTATCAGTTAAGCATTTAGAGCTGACAAATAATTGAAGATTCGATTGTTAGTTATCTTTCTGAGATCGATAACACGAGGATCCAGGCGGCACTGTCTCCAACCGGATTACGAACTGCCACGAATATTCCATCATAGAAATTTGGTCAATAACATTGTCGCTTAAGATTTATCACTCTAAAGAAACATATGACCACATATTGATTAATTAATGAATCTGAATAAAGTTTAATACTTGACATTGAAAAATAGAGATCGTGAATTGATGTTGCTAAAGCCACGGTGGCGTAATTGGTAACGTACCAGGCTAGATTTCTGGAGTTCCCGGTTAGAACCCGGGCTGTGGCAATATATTGTCACGATTTCTTTAAAATTTAAAAATCGTCAGGTCTGGTTGCCTCATTAATTCTAAATGAATCAGTAAGGCAATTAGAGCTGACAAATAATTGAAGATTCGATTGTTAGAGATCATTCTGAGATCGATAACACAAGGAACCGGGCGGCACTGACTCTAACCGGGTTACGAACTGCCAAAAATATTCCATCATAGAAATTTGGTCAATAACATTGTCGCTTAAGATTTATCACTGTAAAGAAACCTATGACCGCATAATGATTAATTAATTAGACTGAATAAAGTTTAACACTTGACATTGAAAAATAGAGATCGTGAATTGATGTTGCTAGAGCCGCGATGGCGTAATTGGTAATGTACCAGGCCAGAATTCTGGAGTTCCCGGTTCGGACCCGGGCTGTGGCAATATTTTTTCACGATTTCTTTAGAATTAAAAAATCGTCAGGTCTGGTTGCCTTATTAATTCTTAATGAATGAGTGCTGCGATTAGAGCTGACATATAATTAAAGATTCGATTGTTAGAGACCTTTCTGAAATCGATAACACAGGGATCCAAACTGCGCTGACTCTAACCGGGTTACGAACTGCCAAAAATATTCCATCATCGAAATTTGGTCAATAACATTGTCCCTTAAGATTTATCACTCTAAAGAAACATATGACCGCATATTGATTAATTAATTAGACTGAATAAAGTTTAACACTTGACATTAAAAAATAGAGATCGTGAATTGATGTTTCTAGAGCCGCGGTGGCGTTATTGGTAACATACCAGGCTAGAAATCTGGAGTTCCCGGTTCGAACCCGGGCTGTGGCAATATTTTTTCACGATTTCTTTAGAATTTAAAAATCGTCAGGTCTGGTTGCCTCATTAATTCTAAATGTATCAGTGAAGCATTTAGAGCTGACAAATAATTGAAGATTCGATTGTTAGAGATCTTTCTGAGATCGATAACACAGGGATTCAGGCGGCACTGACTCTAACCGGGTTACGAACTGCCAAAAATATTCCATCATCGAAATTTGGTCAATAACATTGTCCCTTAAGATTTATCACTCTAAAGAAACATTAGACCGCATATTGATTAATTAATTAGACTGAATAAAGTTTAACACTTGACATGTAAAAATAGACATCGTGAATTGATGTTGCTCGAGCCGCGGGGGCGTAATTCGTAACGTACCAGGCTAGAATTCTGGAGTTCCCGGTTCGAACCCGGGCTGTGGCAATATTTTTTCACGATTTCTTTAGAATTTAAAAATCGTCAGGTCTGGTTGCCTCATTAATTCTTAATGAATGGGTGCGGCAATTAGAGCTGACAAATAATTAAAGATTCGATTGTTAGAAACCTTTCTGAGATCGATAACTCAGGGATCCAGGCGGCGCTGACTCTAACCGGGTTACGAACTGCCAAAAATATTCCATCATAGAAATTTGGTCGATAACATTGTCGCTTAAGATTTATCACCCTAAAGATACATATGACCGCATAGTGATTAATTAATTAATCTGAATAAAGTTTACCACGTGACATTAAAATATAGCGATCGTGACTCGATGTTGCTAGAGCCGCGATGGCGTAATTGGTAACGTACCAGGCTAGAATTCTGGAGTTCCCGGTTCGAACCCGGGCTGTGGCAATAGTTTTCACGATTTCTGTAGAATTTAAAAATCGTCAGGTCTGGTTGCCATATTAATTCTAAATGTATCAGTGAAGCATTTAGAGCTGACAAATAATTGAAGATTAGATTGTTAGAGATCTTTCTGAGATCGATAACACAGGGAACCAGGCGGCATTGACTCCAACCGGGTTACGAACTGTCAAAACTATTCCATCATAGAAATTTGGTCAATAACATTGTCGCTTAAGATTTGGCACTCTAAGGAAACATATAACCGCATATTGATTAATTAATTAGACTGAATAAAGTTTAACACTAGACATTAAAAAATAGAGATCGTGAATTGATGTTGCTAGAGCCGCGATGGCGTAATTGGTAATGTACCGGGCTAAAATTCTGGAGTTCCCGGTTCGAACCCGGGCTGTGGCAATACTTTTCACGATTTCTTTAGAATTTGAAAATCGTCAGGTCTGGTTGCCACATTAATTCTAAATGTATCAGTTAAGCATTTAGAGCTGACAAATAATTGAAGATTCGATTGTTAGTTATCTTTCTGAGATCGATAACACGAGGATCCAGGCGGCACTGTCTCCAACCGGATTACGAACTGCCACGAATATTCCATCATAGAAATTTGGTTAATAACATTGTCGCTTAAGATTTATCACTCTAAAGAAACATATGACCACATATTGATTAATTAATGAATCTGAATAAAGTTTAATACTTGACATTGAAAAATAGAGATCGTGAATTGATGTTGCTAAAGCCACGGTGGCGTAATTGGTAACGTACCAGGCTAGATTTCTGGAGTTCCCGGTTAGAACCCGGGCTGTGGCAATATATTGTCACGATTTCTTTAAAATATAAAAATCGTCAGGTCTGGTTGCCTCATTAATTCTAAATGAATCAGTAAGGCAATTAGAGCTGACAAATAATTGAAGATTCGATTGTTAGAGATCATTCTGAGATCGATAACACAAGGAACCGGGCGGCACTGACTTTAACCGGGTTACGAACTGCCAAAAATATTCCATCATCGAAATTTGGTCAATAACATTGTCCCTTAAGATTTATCACTCTAAAGAAACATATGACCACATATTGATTAATTAATTAGACTGAATAAAGTTTAACACTTGACATTAAAAAATAGAGATCGTGAATTGATGTTTCTAGAGCCGCGGTGGCGTTATTGGTAACATACCAGGCTAGAAATCTGGAGTTCCCGGTTCGAACCCGGGCTGTGGCAATATTTTTTCACGATTTCTTTAGAATTTAAAAATCGTCAGGTCTGGTTGCCTCATTAATTCTTAATGAATGAGTGCTGCAATTAGAGCTGACATATAATTAAAGATTCGATTGTTAGAGACCTTTCTGAAATCGATAACACAGGGATCCAGGCTACGCTGACTCTAACCGGGTTACGAACTGCCAAAAATATTCCATCATCGAAATTTGGTCAATAACATTGTCCCTTAAGATTTATCACTCTAAAGAAACATATGACCGCATACTGATTAATTAATTAGACTGAATAAAGTTTAACACTTGACATTAAAAAATAGAGATCGTAAATTGATGTTGCTAGAGCCGCGGGGGCGTAATTCGTAACGTACTAGGCTAGAATTCTGGAGTTCCCGGGTCGAACCCGGGCTATGGCAATATTTTTTCTCGATTTCTTTAGAATTTAAAAATCGTCAGGTCTGGTTGCCTTATTATTTCTAAATAAATGAATGAGGCAATTAGAGCTGATAAATAATTAAAGATTGGATTGTTAGACATCTTTCTGAGATCGATAACACGAGGATCTTGGCGGCACTGTCTCTAACCGGATTACGAACTGCCACGAATATTCCATCATAGAAATTTGGTCAATAACATTGTCGCTTAAGATTTATCAGTCTAAAGAAACATATGACCGCATATTTATTAATTAATTAATCTGAATAAAGTTTAAAGCTTGACATTAAAAAATAGAGATCGTGAATTGATGATGCTAGAGCCACGGTGGCGTAATTGGTAACGTACCAGGCTAGATTTCTGGAGTTCCTGGTTAGAACCCGGGCTGTGGCAATATATTTTCACGATTTATTTAGATTTTAAAAACCGTCTGGTCTGGTTGCCTCATTAATTCTAAATAAATCATTAAGGCAATTAGAGCTGACAAATAATTGAAGATTCGATTGTTAGAGATCTTTCTGAGATCGATAACACAGGGAACCGGGCGGCTCTGACTCTAACCGGGTTACGAACTGCCAAAAATATTCCATCATAGAAATTTGGTCGATAACATTGTCGCTTAAGATTTATCACTCTAAAGAAACATGAGACCGCATATTGATTAATTATTTAATATGAATGAAGTTTTACACTTGACATTAAGAAATAAAGATCGTGAATTGATGTTGCTAGAGCCGCGGTGGCGCAATTGGTAACGTACCAGGCTAGAATTCTGGAGTTCTCGGTTCGAACCCGGGCTGTGGCAATAATTTTTCACGATTTCTTTAGAATTTAAATATCGTCAGGTCTGGTTTCCTCATTAATTCTTAATGAATGAGTGCCGCAATTACAGCTGACAAATAATGAAGGATTCGATTGTTAGAGACCTTTCTGAGATCGATAACACAGGGATCCAGGTTGCGCTGACTCTAACCGGGTTACGAACTGGCAAAAATATTCCATCATAGAAATTTGGTCAATAACATTGTCGCTCAAGATTTATCACTCTAAAGAAACATATGACCGCATAATGATTAATTAATTAGACTAAATAAAGTTTAACACTTGGCATTGAAAAATAGAGATCGTGAATTGATGTTGCTCGAGCCGCGGGGGCGTAATTCGTGACGTACCAGGCTAGAATTCTGGAGTTCCCGGGTCGAACCCGGGCTGTGGCAATATTTTTTCACGATTTCTTTATAATTTAAAAATCGTCAGGTCTGGTTGCCTCATTGATACTTAATGAATGTGTGAGGCAATTAGAGCTGACAAATAATTGAAGATTCGATTGTTAGAGAATTTTCTGAGATCGATAACACAGGGAACCGGGCGGCACTGACTCTAACCGGGTTACGAACTGCCAAAAATATTCCATCATAGAAATTTGGTCAATAACATTGTCGCTTAAGATTTATCACTGTAAAGAAACATATGACCGCATAATGATTAATTAATTAGACTGAATAAAGTTTAACACTTGACATTAAAAAATAGAGATCGTGAATTGATGTTGCTAGAGCCGCGATGGCGTAATTGGTAATGTACCAGGCTAGAATTCTGGAGTTCCCCGTTCGGACCCGGGCTGTGGCAATATTTTTTCACGATTTCTTTAGAATTAAAAAATCGTCAGGTCTGGTTGCCTTATTCATTCTTAATGAATGAGTGCTGCGATTAGAGCTGACATATAATTAAAGATTCGATTGTTAGAGACCTTTCTGAAATCGATAACACAGGGAACCAGGCGGCATTGACTCCAACCGGGTTACGAACTGTCAAAACTATTCCATCATAGAAATTTGGTCAATAACATTGTCGCTTAAGATTTGGCACTCTAAGGAAACATATAACCGCATATTGATTAATTAATTAGACTGAATAAAGTTTAACACTTGACATTAAAAAATAGAGATCGCAAATTGATGTTGTTAGAGCCCTGATAGCGTAATTGGTAACGTAGCAGGCTAGAATTCTGGAGTTCCCGGTTCGAACCCGGGCTGTGGCAATATTTTTTCACGATTTCTTTAGAATTAATAAATCGTCAGGTCTGGTCGACTCATTAATTCTAAATGAATCAGTGAGGCAATTAGAGCTGACAAATTATTAAAGATTCGATTGTTAGAGATCTTTCTGAGTGCGATAACACACGGAACCGGGCGGCACTGACTCCAACCGGGTTACGAACTGCCAAAAATATTCCATCATAGAAATTTGGTCAATAACATTGTCGCTTAAGATTTGTCACTCTAAGGAAACATATGACCGCATAGTGATTAATTAATTAGACTGAATAAAGTTTAACACTTGACATTAAAAAATAGAGATCGTGAATTGATGTTGCTAGAGCCGCGATGGCGTAATTGGTAATGTACCAGGCTAAAATTCTGGAGTTCCCGGTTCGAACCCGGGCTGTGGCAATAGTTTTCACGATTTCTTTAGAATTTGAAAATCTTCAGGTCTGGTTGCCACATTAATTCTAAATGTATCAGTGAACCATTTAGAGCTGACAAATAATTGAAGATTCGATTGTTAGTTATCTTTCTGAGATCGATAACACGAGGATCCAGGCGGCACTGACTCTAACCGGATTACGAAGTGTCAAGAATATTCCATCATAGAAATTTGGTCAATAACATTGTCGCTTAAGATTTATCAGTCTAAAGAAACATATGACCGCATATTTATTAATTAATTAATCTGAATAAAGTTTAAAGCTTGACATTAAAAAATAAAGATCGTGAATTGATGTTGCTAGAGCCACGGTGGCGTAATTGGTAACGTACCAGGCTAGATTTCTAGAGTTCCTGGTTAGAACCCGGGCTGTGGCAATATATTTTCACGATTTATTTAGATTTTAAAAACCGTCTGGTCTGGTTGCCTCATTAACTCCAAATAAATCAGTAAGGCAATTAGAGCTGACAAATAATTGAAGATTCGATTGTTAGAGATCTTTCTGAGATCGATAACACAGGGAACCGGGGGGCTCTGACTCTAACCGGGTTACGAACTGCCAAAAATATTCCATCATAGAAATTTGGTCAATAACATTGTCGCTTAAGATTTATCACTCCAAAGAAACATATGATCACATATTGATTAATTAATTAATCTGAATAAAGTTTAATGCTTGACATTAAGAAATAGATATCGTGATTTGACGTTGCTAGAGCCGCGATGGCGTAATTGGTAACGTACCAGGCTAGAATTCTGGAGTTCCCGGTTAGAACCCGGGCTGTGGCAGAATATTGTCACGATTTCTTAAAAATTTAAAAATCGTCAGGTCTGGTTGCCTCATTAATTCTAAATGAATCAGTAAGGCAATTAGAGCTGACAAATAATTGAAGATTCGATTGTTAGAGAATTTTCTGAGATCGATAACACAGGGAACCGGGCGGCACTGACTCTAACCGGGTTACGAACTGCCAAAAATATTCCATCATAGAAATTTGGTCAATAACATTGTCGCTTAAGATTTATCACTGTAAAGAAACATATGACCGCATAATGATTAATTAATTAGACTGAATAAAGTTTAACACTTGACATGTAAAAATAGACATCGTGAATTGATGTTGCTCGAGCCGCGGGGGCGTAATTCGTAACGTACCAGGCTAGAATTCTGGAGTTCCTGGGTCGAACCCGGGCTGTGGCAATATTTTTTCACGATTTCTTTAGAATTTAAAAATCGTCAGGTCTGGTTTCCTCATTGATTCTTAATGAATGAGTGAGGCAATTAGAGCTGACAAATAATTAAAGATTCGATTGTTAGAGACCTTTCTGAGATCGATAACACAGGGATCCAGGCAGCGCTGACTCTAACCGGGTTACGAACTGCCAAAAATTATCCATCATCGAAATTTGGTCAATAACATTGTCGCTTAAGATTTATCACTCTAAAGAAACATATGACCGCATATTGATTAATTAATTAGACTGAATAAAGTTTAACACTTGACATTAAAAAATAGAGATCGTGAATTGATGTTGCTAGAGCCGCGATGGCGTAATTGGTAATGTACCAGGCTAAAATTCTGGAGTTCCCGGTTCGAACCCGGGCTGTGGCAATAGTTTTCACGATTTCTTTAGAATTTGAAAATCGTCAGGTCTGGTTGCCACATTAATTCTAAATGTATCAGTGAAGCATTTAGAGCTGACAAATAATTGAAGAATCGATTGTTAGTTATCTTTCTGAGATCGATAACACGAGGATCCAGGCGGCACTGACTCTAACCGGATTACGAACTGCCAAGAATATTCCATCATAGAAATTTGGTCGATAACATTGTCGCTTAAGATTTATCACTCTAAAGAAACATATGACCGCATATTGATTAATTAATTAGACTGAATAAAGTTTAACACTTGACATTAAAAAATAGAGATCGTGAATTGATGTTGCTAGAGCCGCGATGGCGTAATTGGTAATGTACCAGGCTAAAATTCTGGAGTTCCCGGTTCGAACCCGGGCTGTGGCAATAGTTTTCACGATTTCTTTAGAATTTGAAAATCGTCAGGTCTGGTTGCCACATTAATTCTAAATGTATCAGTGAAGCATTTAGAGCTGACAAATAATTGAAGATTCGATTGTTAGTTATCTTTCTGAGATCGATAACACGAGGATCTGGAACTGCCACGAATATTCCATCATAGAAATTTGGTCAATAACATTGTCGCTTAAGATTTATCACTCTAAAGAAACATATGACCACATATTGATTAATTAATGAATCTGAATAAAGTTTAATGCTTGACATTGAAAAATAGAGATCGTGAATTGATGTTGCTAGAGCCACGGTGGCGTAATTGGTAACGTACCAGGCTAGATTTCTGGAGTTCCCGGTTAGAACCCGGGCTGTGGCAATATATTGTCACGATTTCTTTAAAATTTAAAAATCGTCAGGTCTGGTTGCCTCATTAATTCTAAATGAATCAGTGAGGCAATTAGAGCTGACAAATAATTGAAGATTCGATTGTTAGAGATCTTTCTGAGATCGATAACACAGGGAACCGGGCGGCACTGACTCTAACCGGGTTACGAACTGCCAAAAATATTCCATCATAGAAATTTGGTCAATAACATTGTCGCTTAAGATTTATCAGTCTAAAGAAACATATGACCGCATATTGAATAATTAATTGATCTGAATAAAGTTTAAAGCTTGACATTAAAAAATAGAGATCGTGAATTGATGTTGCTAGAGCCACGATGGCGTAATTGGTAACGTACCAGGCTAGATTTCTGGAGTTCCTGGTTAGAACCCGGGCTGTGGCAATATATTTTCACGATTTCTTTAGAATTTGAAAATCGTCAGGTCTGGTTGCCACATTAATTTTAAATGTATCAGTGAAGCATTTAGAGCTGACAAATAATTGAAGATTCGATTGTTAGTTATCTTTCTGAGATCGATAACACGAGGATCCAGGCGGCACTGACTCTAACCAGATTACGAACTGCCAAGAATATTCCATCATAGAAATTTGGTCGATAACATTGTCGCTTAAGATTTATCACTCTAAAGAAACATATGACCGCATATTGATTAATTAATTAGACTGAATAAAGTTTAACACTTGACATTAAAAAATAGAGATCGTGAATTGATGTTGCTAGAGCCGCGATGGCGTAATTGGTAATGTACCAGGCTAAAATTCTGGAGTTCCCGGTTCGAACCCGGGCTGTTGCAATACTTTTCACGATTTCTTTAGAATTTGAAAATCGTCAGGTCTGGTTGCCACATTAATTCTAAATGTATCAGTTAAGCATTTAGAGCTGACAAATAATTGAAGATTCGATTGTTAGTTATCTTTCTGAGATCGATAACACGAGGATCCAGGCGGCACTGTCTCCAACGGGATTACGAACTGCCACGAATATTCCATCATAGAAATTTGGTCAATAACATTGTCGCTTAAGATTTATCACTCTAAAGAAACATATGACCACATATTGATTAATTAATGAATCTGAATAAAGTTTAATGCTTGACATTGAAAAATAGAGATCGTGAATTGATGTTGCTAAAGCCACGGTGGCGTAATTGGTAACGTACCAGGCTAGATTTCTGGAGTTCCCGGTTAGAACCCGGGCTGTGGCAATATATTGTCACGATTTCTTTAAAATTTAAAAATCCTCAGGTCTGGTTGCCTCATTAATTCTAAATGAATCAGTAAGGCAATTAGAGCTGACAAATAATTGAAGATTCGATTGTTATAGATCATTCTGAGATCGATAACACAAGGAACCGGATGGCACTGACTCTAACCGGGTTACGAACTGCCAAAAATATTCCATCATAGAAATTTGGTCAATAACATTGTCGCTTAAGATTTATCACTGTAAAGAAACCTATGACCGCATAATGATTAATTAATTAGACTGAATAAAGTTTAACACTTGACATTGAAAAATAGAGATCGTGAATTGATGTTGCTAGAGCCGCGGGGGCGTAATTCGTAACGTACCAGGCTAGAATTCTGGAGTTCCCGGGTCGAACCCGGGCTATGGCAATATTTTTTCTCGATTTCTTTAGAATTTAAAAATCGTCAGGTCTGGTTGCCTTATTATTTCTAAATAAATGAATGAGGCAATTAGAGCTGATAAATAATTAAAGATTGGATTGTTAGACATCTTTCTGAGATCGATAACACGAGGATCTTGGCGGCACTGTCTCTAACCGGATTACGAACTGCCACGAATATTCCATCATAGAAATTTGGTCAATAACATTGTCGCTTAAGATTTATCAGTCTAAAGAAACATATGACCGCATATTTATTAATTAATTAATCTGAATAAAGTTTAAAGCTTGACATTAAAAAATAGAGATCGTGAATTGATGTTGCTAGATCCACGGTGGCGTAATTGGTAACGTACCAGGCTAGATTTCTGGAGTTCCTGGTTAGAACCCGGGCTGTGGCAATATATTTTCACGATTTATTTAGATTTTAAAAACCGTCTGGTCTGGTTGCCTCATTAACACTAAATAAATCAGTAAGGCAATTAGAGCTGACAAATAATTGAAGATTCGATTGTTAGAGATCTTTCTGAGATCGATAACACAGGGAACCGGGGGGCTCTGACTCTAACCGGGTTACGAACTGCCAAAAATATTCCATCATAGAAATTTGGTCAATAACATTGTCGCTTAAGATTTATCACTGTAAAGAAACCTATGACCGCATAATGATTAATTAATTAGACTGAATAAAGTTTAACACTTGACATTGAAAAATAGAGATCGTGAATTGATGTTGCTCGAGCCGCGGGGGCGTAATTCGTAACGTACCAGGCTAGAATTCTGGAGTTCCCGGGTCGAACCAGGGCTATGGCAATATGTTTTCTCGATTTCTTTAGAATTTAAAAATCGTCAGGTCTGGTTGCCTTATTATTTCTAAATAAATGAATGAGGCAATTAGAGCTGATAAATAATTAAAGATTGGATTGTTAGACATCTTTCTGAGATCGATAACACGAGGATCTTGGCGGCACTGACTCTAACCGGGTTACGAACTGCCAAAAATATTCCATCATAGAAATTTGGTCAATAACATTGTCGCTTAAGATTTATCACTCTAAAGAAACATATGATCACATATTGATTAATTAATTAATCTGAATAAAGTTTAATGCTTGACATTAAGAAATAGATATCGTGATTTGACGTTGCTAGAGCCGCGATGGCGTAATTGGTAACGTACCAGGCTAGAATTCTGGAGTTCCCGGTTAGAACCCGGGCTGTGGCAATATATTGTCACGATTTCTTTAAAATTTAAAAATCGTCAGGTCTGGTTGCCTCATTAATTCTAAATGAATCAGTAAGGCAATTAGAGCTGACAAATAATTGAAGATTCGATTGTTAGAGAATTTTCTGAGATCGATAACACAGGGAACCGGGCGGCACTGACTCTAACCGGGTTACGAACTGCCAAAAATATTCCATCATAGAAATTTGGTCAATAACATTGTCGCTTAAGATTTATCACTGTAAAGAAACATAAGACCGCATAATGATTAATTAATTAAACTGAATAAAGTTTAACACTTGACATGTAAAAATAGACATCGTGAATTGATGTTGCTCGAGCCGCGGGGGCGTAATTCGTAACGTACCAGGCTAGAATTCTGGAGTTCCCGGGTCGAACCCGGGCTGTGGCAATATTTTTTCACGATTTCTTTAGAATTTAAAAATCGTCAGGTCTGGTTTCCTCATTGATTCTTAATGAATGAGTGAGGCAATTAGAGCTGACAAATAATTAAAGATTCGATTGTTAGAGACCTTTCTGAGATCGATAACACAGGGATCCAGGCAGCGCTGACTCTAACCGGGTTACGAACTGCCAAAAATTATGCATCATCGAAATTTGGTCAATAACATTGTCGCTTAAGATTTATCACTCTAAAGAAACATATGACCGCATATTGATTGATTAATTAGACTGAATAAAGTTTAACACTTGACATTAAAAAATAGAGATCGTGAATTGATGTTGCTAGAGCCGCGATGGCGTAATTGGTAATGTACCAGGCTAAAATTCTGGAGTTCCCGGTTCGAACCCGGGCTGTGGCAATAGTTTTCACGATTTCTTTAGAATTTGAAAATCGTCAGGTCTGGTTGCCACATTAATTCTAAATGTATCAGTGAAGCATTTAGAGCTGACAAATAATTGAAGAATCGATTGTTAGTTATCTTTCTGAGATCGATAACACGAGGATCCAGGCGGCACTGACTCTAACCGGATTACGAACTGCCAAGAATATTCCATCATAGAAATTTGGTCGATAACATTGTCGCTTAAGATTTATCACTCTAAAGAAACATATGATCACATATTGATTAATTAATTAATCTGAATAAAGTTTAATGCTTGACATTAAGAAATAGATATCGTGATTTGACGTTGCTAGAGCCGCGATGGCGTAATTGGTAACGTACCAGGCTAGAATTCTGGAGTTCCCGGTTAGAACCCGGGCTGTGGCAATATATTGTCACGATTTCTTTAAAATTTAAAAATCGTCAGGTCTGGTTGCCTCATTAATTCTAAATGAATCAGTAAGGCAATTAGAGCTGACAAATAATTGAAGATTCGATTGTTAGAGAATTTTCTGAGATCGATAACACAGGGAACCGGGTGGCACTGACTCTAACCGGGTTACGAACTGCCAAAAATATTCCATCATAGAAATTTGGTCAATAACATTGTCGCTTAAGATTTATCACTGTAAAGAAACATAAGACCGCATAATGATTAATTAATTAAACTGAATAAAGTTTAACACTTGACATGTAAAAATAGACATCGTGAATTGATGTTGCTCGAGCCGCGGGGGCGTAATTCGTAACGTACCAGGCTAGAATTCTGGAGTTCCCGGGTCGAACCCGGGCTGTGGCAATATTTTTTCACGATTTCTTTAGAATTTAAAAATCGTCAGGTCTGGTTTCCTCATTGATTCTTAATGAATGAGTGAGGCAATTAGAGCTGACAAATAATTAAAGATTCGATTGTTAGAGACCTTTCTGAGATCGATAACACAGGGATCCAGGCAGCGCTGACTCTAACCGGGTTACGAACTGCCAAAAATTATGCATCATCGAAATTTGGTCAATAACATTGTCGCTTAAGATTTATCACTCTAAAGAAACATATGACCGCATATTGATTGATTAATTAGACTGAATAAAGTTTAACACTTGACATTAAAAAATAGAGATCGTGAATTGATGTTGCTAGAGCCGCGATGGCGTAATTGGTAATGTACCAGGCTAAAATTCTGGAGTTCCCGGTTCGAACCCGGGCTGTGGCAATAGTTTTCACGATTTCTTTAGAATTTGAAAATCGTCAGGTCTGGTTGCTACATTAATTCTAAATGTATCAGTGAAGCATTTAGAGCTGACAAATAATTGAAGAATCGATTGTTAGTTATCTTTCTGAGATCGATAACACGAGGATCCAGGCGGCACTGACTCTAACCGGATTACGAACTGCCAAGAATATTCCATCATAGAAATTTGGTCGATAACATTGTCGCTTAAGATTTATCACTCTAAAGAAACATATGACCGCATATTGATTAATTAATTAGACTGAATAAAGTTTAACACTTGACATTAAAAAATAGAGATCGTGAATTGATGTTGCTAGAGCCGCGATGGCGTAATTGGTAATGTACCAGGCTAAAATTCTGGAGTTCCCGGTTCGAACCCGGGCTGTGGCAATAGTTTTCATGATTTTTTTAGAATTTGAAAATCGTCAGGTCTGGTTGCCACATTACTTCTAAATGTATCAGTGAAGCATTTAGAGCTGACAAATAATTGAAGATTCGATTGTTAGTTATCTTTCTGAGATCGATAACACGAGGATCCAGGCGGCACTGTCTCTAACCGGATTACAAACTGCCACGAATATTCCATCATAGAAATTTGGTCAATAACATTGTCGCTTAAGATTTATCACTCTAAAGAAACATATGACCACATATTGATTAATTAATGAATCTGAATAAAGTTTAATGCTTGACATTGAAAAATAGAGATCGTGAATTGATGTTGCTAGAGCCACGGTGGCGTAATTGGTAACGTACCAGGCTAGATTTCTGGAGTTCCCGGTTAGAACCCGGGCTGTGGCAATGTATTGTCACGATTTCCTTAAAATTTAAAAATCGTCAGGTCTGGTTGCCTCATTAATTCTAAATGAATCAGTAAGGCAATTAGAGCTGACAAATAATTGAAGATTCGATTGTTAGAGATCTTTCTGAGATCGATAACACAGGGAACCGGGCGGCACTGACTCTAACCGGGTTACGAACTGCCAAAAATATTCCATCATAGAAATTTGGTCAATAACATTGTCGCTTAAGATTTATCACTGTAAAGAAACCTATGACCGCATAATGATTAATTAATTAGACTGAATAAAGTTTAACACTTGACATTGAAAAATAGAGATCGTGAATTGTTGTTGCTCGAGCCGCGGGGGCGTAATTCGTAACGTACCAGGCTAGAATTCCGGAGTTCCCGGGTCGAACCCGGGCTGTGGCAATATTTTTTCTCGATTTCTTTAGAATTTAAAAATCGTCAGGTCTGGTTGCCTCATTGATTCTTAATGAATGAGTGAGGCAATTAGAGCTGACAAATAATTAAAGATTCGATTGTTAGAGACCTTTCTGAGATCGATAACACAGGGATCCAGGCGGCGCTGACTCTAACCGGGTTACGAACTGCCAAAAATATTCCATCATAGAAATTTTGTCGATAACATTGTCGCTTAAGATTTATCACTCTAAAGAAACATATGACCGCATATTGATTAATTAATTAGACTGAATAAAGTTTAACACTTGACATTAAAAAATAGAGATCGTGAATTGATGTTGCTAGAGCCGCGATAACGTAATTGGTAATGTACCAGGCTAGAATTCTGGAGTTCCCGGTTCGGACCCGGGCTGTGGCAATATTTTTTCACGATTTCTTTAGAATTAAAAAATCGTCAGGTCTGGTTGCCTTATTAATTCTTAATGAATGAGTGCTGCAATTAGAGCTGACATATAATTAAAGATTCGATTGTTAGAGACCTTTCTGAAATCGATAACACAGGGATCCAGGCTACGCTGACTCTAACCGGGTTACGAACTGCCAAAAATATTCTATCATCGAAATTTGGTCAATAACATTGTCCCTTAAGATTTATCACTCTAAAGAAACATATGACCGTATATTGATTAATTAATTAGACTGAATAAAGTTTAAAGCTTGACATTAAAAAATAGAGATCGTGAATTGATGTTGCTAGAGCCACGGTGGCGTAATTGGTAACGTACCAGGCTAGATTTCTGGAGTTCCTGGTTAGAACCCGGGCTGTGGCAATATATTTTCACGATTTATTTAGATTTTAAAAACCGTCTGGTCTGGTTGCCTCATTAATTCTAAATAAATCAGTAAGGCAATTAGAGCTGACAAATAATTGAAGATTCGATTGTTAGAGATCTTTCTGAGATCGATAACACAGGGAACCGGGCGGCTCTGACTCTAACCGGGTTACGAACTGCCAAAAATATTCCATCATAGAAATTTGGTCGATAACATTGTCGCTTAAGATTTATCACTCTAAAGAAACATGAGACCGCATATTGATTAATTATTTAATATGAATGAAGTTTTACACTTGACATTAAGAAATAGAGATCGTGAATTGATGTTGCTAGAGCCGCGGTGGCGCAATTGGTAACGTACCAGGCTAGAATTCTGGAGTTCTCGGTTCGAACCCGGGCTGTGGCAATAATTTTTCACGATTTCTTTAGAATTTAAAAATCGTCAGGTCTGGTTTCCTCATTAATTCTTAATGAATGAGTGTTGCAATTACAGCTGACAAATAATGAAGGATTCAATTGTTAGAGACCTTTCTGAGATCGATAACACAGGGATCCAGGTTGCGCTGACTCTAACCGGGTTACGAACTGCCAAAAATATTCCATCATAGAAATTTGGTCAATAACATTGTCGCTCAAGATTTATCACTCTAAAGAAACATATGACCGCATAATGATTAATTAATTAGACTAAATAAAGTTTAACACTTGGCATTGAAAAATAGAGATCGTGAATTGATGTTGCTCGAGCCGCGGGGGCGTAATTCGTGACGTACCAGGCTAGAATTCTGGAGTTCCCGGGTCGAACCCGGGCTGTGGCAATATTTTTTCACGATTTCTTTATAATTTAAAAATCGTCAGGTCTGGTTGCCTCATTGATACTTAATGAATGACTGAGGCAATTAGAGCTGACAAATAATTGAAGATTCGATTGTTAGAGAATTTTCTGAGATCGATAACACAGGGAACCGGGCGGCACTGACTCTAACCGGGTTACGAACTGCCAAAAATATTCCATCATAGAAATTTGGTCAATAACATTGTCGCTTAAGATTTATCACTGTAAAGAAACATATGACCGCATAATGATTAATTAATTAGACTGAATAAAGTTTAACACTTGACATGTAAAAATAGACATCGTGAATTGATGTTGCTCGAGCCGCGGGGGCGTAATTCGTAACGTACCAGGCTAAAATTCTGGAGTTCCCGGGTCGAACCCGGGCTGTGGCAACATTTTTTCACGATTTCTTTAGAATTTAAAAATCGTCAGGTCTGGTTTCCTCATTGATTCTTAATGAATGAGTGAGGCAATTAGAGCTGACAAATAATTAAAGATTCGATTGTTAGAGACCTTTCTGAGATCGATAACACAGGGATCCAGGCAGCGCTGACTCTAACCGGGTTACGAACTGCCAAAAATTATCCATCATCGAAATTTGGTCAATAACATTGTCGCTTAAGATTTATCACTCTAAAGAAACATATGACCGCATATTGATTAATTAATTAGACTGAATAAAGTTTAACACTTGACATTAAAAAATAGAGATCGTGAATTGATGTTGCTAGAGCCGCGATGGCATAATTGGTAATGTACCAGGCTAAAATTCTGGAGTTCCCGGTTCGAACCCGGGCTGTGGCAATAGTTTTCACGATTTCTTTAGAATTTGAAAATCGTCAGGTCTGGTTGCCACATTAATTCTCAATGTATCAGTGAAGCATTTAGAGCTGACAAATAATTGAAGAATCGATTGTTAGTTATCTTTCTGAGATCGATAACACGAGGATCCAGGCGGCACTGACTCTAACCGGATTACGAACTGCCAAGAATATTCCATCATAGAAATTTGGTCGATAACATTGTCGCTTAAGATTTATCACTCTAAAGAAACATATGACCGCATATTGATTAATTAATTAGACTGAATAAAGTTTAACACTTGACATTAAAAAATAGAGATCGTGAATTGATGTTGCTAGAGCCGCGATGGCGTAATTGGTAATGTACCAGGCTAAAATTCTGGAGTTCCCGGTTCGAACCCGGGCTGTGGCAATAGTTTTCACGATTTCTTTAGAATTTGAAAATCGTTAGGTCTGGTTGCCACATTAATTCTAAATGTATCAGGGAAGCATTTAGAGCTGACAAATAATTGAAGATTCGATTGTTAGTTATCTTTCTGAGATCGATAACACGAGGATCCAGGCGGCACTGTCTCTAACCGGATTACAAACTGCCACGAATATTCCATCATAGAAATTTGGTCAATAACATTGTCGCTTAAGATTTATCACTCTAAAGAAACATATGACCACGTATTGATTAATTAATGAATCTGAATAAAGTTTAATGCTTGACATTGAAAAATAGAGATCGTGAATTGATGTTGCTAGAGCCACGGTGGCGTAATTGGTAACGTACCAGGCTAGATTTCTGGAGTTCCCGGTTAGAACCCGGGCTGTGGCAATATATTGTCACGATTTCCTCAAAATTTAAAAATCGTCAGGTCTGGTTGCCTCATTAATTCTAAATGAATTAGTAAGGCAATTAGAGCTGACAAATAATTGAAGATTCGATTGTTAGAGATCTTTCTGAAATCGATAACACAGGGAACCGGGCGGCACTGAATCTAACCGGGTTACGAACTGCCAAAAATATTCCATCATAGAAATTTGGTCAATAACATTGTCGCTTAAGATTTATCACTGTAAAGAAACCTATGACCGCATAATGATTAATTAATTAGACTGAATAAAGTTTAACACTTGACATTGAAAAATAGAGATCGTGAATTGATGTTGCTCGAGCCGCGGGGGCGTAATTCGTAACGTACCAGGCTAGAATTCCGGAGTTCCCGGGTCGAACCCGGGCTGTGGCAATATTTTTTCTCGATTTCTTTAGAATTTAAAAATCGTCAGGTCTGGTTGCCTCATTGATTCTTAATGAATGAGTGAGGCAATTAGAGCTGATAAATAATTAAAGATTGGATTGTTAGACATCTTTCTGAGATCGATAACACGAGGATCTTGGCGGCACTGACTCTAACCGGGTTACGAACTGCCAAAAATATTCCATCATAGAAATTTGGTCAATAACATTGTCGCTTAAGATTTATCACTCTAAAGAAACATATGATCACATATTGATTAATTAATTAATCTGAATAAAGTTTAATGCTTGACATTAAGAAATAGATATCGTGATTTGACGTTGCTAGAGCCGCGATGGCGTAATTGGTAACGTACCAGGCTAGAATTCTGGAGTTCCCGGTTAGAACCCGGGCTGTGGCAATATATTGTCACGATTTCTTTAAAATTTAAAAATCGTCAGGTCTGGTTGCCTCATTAATTCTAAATGAATCAGTAAGGCAATTAGAGCTGACAAATAATTGAAGATTCGATTGTTAGAGAATTTTCTGAGATCGATAACACAGGGAACCGGGCGGCACTGACTCTAACCGGGTTACGAACTGCCAAAAATATTCCATCATAGAAATTTGGTCAATAACATTGTCGCTTAAGATTTATCACTGTAAAGAAACATAAGACCGCATAATGATTAATTAATTAAACTGAATAAAGTTTAACACTTGACATGTAAAAATAGACATCGTGAATTGATGTTGCTCGAGCCGCGGGGGCGTAATTCGTAACGTACCAGGCTAGAATTCTGGAGTTCCCGGGTCGAACCCGGGCTGTGGCAATATTTTTTCTCGATTTCTTTAGAATTTAAAAATCGTCAGGTCTGGTTGCCTCATTGATTCTTAATGAATGAGTGAGGCAATTAGAGCTGACAAATAATTAAAGATTCGATTGTTAGAGACCTTTCTGAGATCGATAACACAGGGATCCAGGCGGCGCTGACTCTAACCGGGTTACGAACTGCGAAAAATATTCCATCATAGAAATTTTGTCAATAACATTGTCGCTTAAGATTTATCACTGTAAAGAAACCTATGACCGCATAATGATTAATTAATTAGACTGAATAAAGTTTAATGCTTGACATTGAAAAATAGAGATCGTGAATTGATGTTGCTAGAGCCACGGTGGCGTAATTGGTAACGTACTAGGCTAGATTTCTGGAGTTCCCGGTTAGAACCCGGGCTGTGGCAATATATTGTCACGATTTCCTTAAAATTTAAAAATCGTCAGGTCTGGTTGCCTCATTAATTCTAAATGAATCAGTAAGGCAATTAGAGCTGACAAATAATTGAAGATTCGATTGTTAGAGATCTTTCTGAGATCGATAACACAGGGATCCAGGCAGCGCTGACTCTAACCGGGTTACGAACTGCCAAAAATTATCCATCATCGAAATTTGGTCAATAACATTGTCGCTTAAGATTTATCACTCTAAAGAAACATATGACCGCATATTGATTAATTAATTAGACTGAATAAAGTTTAACACTTGACATTAAAAAATAGAGATCGTGAATTGATGTTGCTAGAGCCGCGATGGCATAATTGGTAATGTACCAGGCTAAAATTCTGGAGTTCCCGGTTCGAACCCGGGCTGTGGCAATAGTTTTCACGATTTCTTTAGAATTTGAAAATCGTCAGGTCTGGTTGCCACATTAATTCTCAATGTATCAGTGAAGCATTTAGAGCTGACAAATAATTGAAGAATCGATTGTTAGTTATCTTTCTGAGATCGATAACACGAGGATCCAGGCGGCACTGACTCTAACCGGATTACGAACTGCCAAGAATATTCCATCATAGAAATTTGGTCGATAACATTGTCGCTTAAGATTTATCACTCTAAAGAAACATATGACCGCATATTGATTAATTAATTAGACTGAATAAAGTTTAACACTTGACATTAAAAAATAGAGATCGTGAATTGATGTTGCTAGAGCCGCGATGGCGTAATTGGTAATGTACCAGGCTAAAATTCTGGAGTTCCCGGTTCGAACCCGGGCTGTGGCAATAGTTTTCACGATTTCTTTAGAATTTGAAAATCGTTAGGTCTGGTTGCCACATTAATTCTAAATGTATCAGGGAAGCATTTAGAGCTGACAAATAATTGAAGATTCGATTGTTAGTTATCTTTCTGCGATCGATAACACGAGGATCCAGGCGGCACTGTCTCTAACCGGATTACAAACTGCCACGAATATTCCATCATAGAAATTTGGTCAATAACATTGTCGCTTAAGATTTATCACTCTAAAGAAACATATGACCACGTATTGATTAATTAATGAATCTGAATAAAGTTTAATGCTTGACATTGAAAAATAGAGATCGTGAATTGATGTTGCTAGAGCCACGGTGGCGTAATTGGTAACGTACCAGGCTAGATTTCTGGAGTTCCCGGTTAGAACCCGGGCTGTGGCAATATATTGTCACGATTTCCTCAAAATTTAAAAATCGTCAGGTCTGGTTGCCTCATTAATTCTAAATGAATCAGTAAGGCAATTAGAGCTGACAAATAATTGAAGATTCGATTGTTAGAGATCTTTCTGAGATCGATAACACAGGGAACCGGGCGGCACTGAATCTAACCGGGTTACGAACTGCCAAAAATATTCCATCATAGAAATTTGGTCAATAACATTGTCGCTTAAGATTTATCACTGTAAAGAAACCTATGACCGCATAATGATTAATTAATTAGACTGAATAAAGTTTAACACTTGACATTGAAAAATAGAGATCGTGAATTGATGTTGCTCGAGCCGCGGGGGCGTAATTCGTAACGTACCAGGCTAGAATTCTGGAGTTCCCGGGTCGAACCCGGGCTGTGGCAATATTTTTTCTCGATTTCTTTAGAATTTAAAAATCGTCAGGTCTGGTTGCCTCATTGATTCTTAATGAATGAGTGAGGCAATTAGAGCTGACAAATAATTAAAGATTCGATTGTTAGAGACCTTTCTGAGATCGATAACACAGGGATCCAGGCGGCGCTGACTCTAACCGGGTTACGAACTGCCAAAAATATTCCATCATAGAAATTTTGTCAATAACATTGTCGCTTAAGATTTATCACTGTAAAGAAACCTATGACCGCATAATGATTAATTAATTAGACTGAATAAAGTTTAATGCTTGACATTGAAAAATAGAGATCGTGAATTGATGTTGCTAGAGCCACGGTGGCGTAATTGGTAACGTACCAGGCTAGAATTCTGGAGTTCCCGGTTCGGACCCGGGCTGTGGCAATATTTTTTCACGATTTCTTTAGAATTAAAAAATCGTCAGGTCTGGTTGCCTTATTAATTCTTAATGAATGAGTGCTGCAATTAGAGCTGACATATAATTAAAGATTCGATTGTTAGAGACCTTTCTGAAATCGATAACACAGGGATCCAGGCTACGCTGACTCTAACCGGGTTACGAACTGCCAAAAATATTCTATCATCGAAATTTGGTCAATAACATTGTCCCTTAAGATTTATCACTCTAAAGAAACATATGACCGTATATTGATTAATTAATTAGACTGAATAAAGTTTAACACTTGACATTAAAAAATAGAGATCGTAAATTGATGTTGCTAGAGCCGCGGGGGCGTAATTTGTAACGTACCAGGCTAGAATTTTGGAGTTCCCGGGTCGAACCCGGGCTATGGCAATATTTTTTCTCGATTTCTTTAGAATTTAAAAATCGTCAGGTCTGGTTGCCTTATTATTTCTAAATAAATGAATGAGGCAATTAGAGCTGATAAATAATTAAAGATTGGATTGTTAGACATCTTTCTGAGATCGATAACACGAGGATCTTGGCGGCACTGTCTCTAACCGGATTACGAACTGCCACGAATATTCCATCACAGAAATTTGGTCAATAACATTGTCGCTTAAGATTTATCAGTCTAAAGAAACATATGACCGCATATTGATTAATTAATTAATCTGAATAAAGTTTAAAGCTTGACATTAAAAAATAGAGATCGTGAATTGATGTTGCTAGAGCCACGGTGGCGTAATTGGTAACGTACCAGGCTAGATTTCTGGAGTTCCTGGTTAGAACCCGGGCTGTGGCAATATATTTTCACGATTTATTTAGATTTTAAAAACCGTCTGGTCTGGTTGCCTCATTAATTCTAAATAAATCAGTAAGGGTTAGAGCTGACAAATAATTGAAGATTCGATTGTTAGAGATCTTTCTGAGATCGATAACACAGGGAACCGGGCGGCTCTGACTCTAACCAGGTTACGAACTGCCAAAAATATTCCATCATAGAAATTTGGTCGATAACATTGTCGCTTAAGATTTATCACTCTAAAGAAACATGAGACCGCATATTGATTAATTATTTAATATGAATGAAGTTTTACACTTGACATTAAGAAATAGAGATCGTGAATTGATGTTGCTAGAGCCGCGGTGGCGCAATTGGTAACGTACCAGGCTAGAATTCTGGAGTTCTCGGTTCGAACCCGGGCTGTGGCAATAATTTTTCACGATTTCTTTAGAATTTAAAAATCGTCAGGTCTGGTTTCCTCATTAATTCTTAATGAATGAGTGTTGCAATTACAGCTGACAAATAATGAAGGATTCGATTGTTAGAGACCTTTCTGAGATCGATAACACAGGGATCCAGGTTGCGCTGACTCTAACCGGGTTACGAACTGCCAAAAATATTCCATCATAGAAATTTGGTCAATAACATTGTCGCTCAAGATTCATCACTCTAAAGAAACATATGACCGCATAATGATTAATTAATTAGACTAAATAAAGTTTAACACTTGGCATTGAAAAATAGAGATCGTGAATTGATGTTGCTCGAGCCGCGATGGCGTAATTGGTAACGTACCAGGCTAGAATTCTGGAGTTCCCGGTTAGAACCCGGGCTGTGGCAATATATTGTCACGATTTCTTCAAAATTTAAAAATCGTCAAGTCTGGTTGCCTCATTAATTCTAAATGAATCAGTAAGGCAATTAGAGCTGACAAATAATTGAAGATTCGATTGTTAGAGATCTTTCTAAGATCGATAACACAGGGAACCGGGCGGCACTGACTCTAACCGGGTTACGAACTGCAAAAAAATTTTCCATCATAGAAATTTGGTCAATAACATTGTCGCTTAAGATTTATCACTGTAAAGAAACATATGACCGCATAATGATTAATTAATTAGACTGAATAAAGTTTAACACTTGACATTGAAAAATAGAGATCGTGAATTGATGATGCTCGAGCCGCAGGGGCGTAATTCGTAACGTACCAGGCTAGAATTCTGGAGTTCCCGGGTCGAACCCGGGCTGTGGCAATATTTTTTCACGATTTCTTTAGAATTTTAAAATCGTCAGGTCTGGTTGCCTCATTGATTCTTAATGAATGAGTGAGGCAATTAGAGCTGACAAATAATTGAAGATTCGATGGTTAGAGACCTTTCTGAGATCGATAACACAGGGATCCAGGCGGCGCTGACTCTAACCGGGTTACGAACTGCCAAAAATATTCCATCATAGAAATTTGGTCGATAACATTGTCGCTTAAGATTTATCACTCTAAAGAAACATATGACCGCATATTGATTAATTAATTAGACTGAATAAAGCTTAACACTTGACATTAAAAAATAGAGATCGTGAATTGATGTTGCTAGAGCCGCGATGGCGTAATTGGTAATGTACCAGGCTAGAATTCTGAAGTTCCCCGTTCGGACCCGGGCTGTGGCAATATTTTTTCACGATTTCTTTAGAATTAAAAAATCGTCAGGTCTGGTTGCTTTATTCATTCTTAATGAATGAGTGCTGCGATTAGAGCTGACATATAATTAAAGATTCGATTGTTAGAGATCTTTCTGAGTGCGATAACACAGGGAACCGGGCGGCACTGACTCCAACCGGGTTACGAACTGCCAAAAATATTCCATCATCGAAATTTGGTCAATAACATTGTCGCTTAAGATTTGCCACTCTAAGGAAACATATGACCGCATAGTGATTAATTAATTAGACTGACTAAAGTTTAACACTTGACATTAAAAAATAGAGATCGTGAATTGATGTTGCTAGAGCCGCGATGGCGTAATTGGTAATGTACCAGGCTAAAATTCTGGAGTTCCCGGTTCGAACCCGGGCTGTGGCAATAGTTTTCACGATTTCTTTAGAATTTGAAAATCTTCAGGTCTGGTTGCCACATTAATTCTAAATGTATCAGTGAAGCATTTAGAGCTGACAAATAATTGAAGATTCGATTGTTAGTTATCTTTCTGAGATCGATAACACGAGAATCCAGGCGGCACTGACTCTAACCGGATTACGAACTGCCAAGAATAATCCATCATAGAAATTTGGTCAATAACATTGTCGCTTAAGATTTATCACTCTAAAGAAACATATAATCACATATTGATTAATTAATTAATCTGAATAAAGTTTAATGCTTGACATTAAGAAATAGATATCGTGATTTGATGTTGCTAGAGCCGCGATGGCGTAATTGGTAACGTACCAGGCTAGAATTCTGGAGTTCCCGGTTAGAACCCGGGCTGTGGCAATATATTGTCACGATTTCTTTAACATTTAAAAATCGTCAGGTCTGGTTGCCTCATTAATTCTAAATGAATCAGTAAGGCAATTAGAGCTGACAAATAATTAAATATTCGATTGTTAGAGAATTTTCTGAGATCGATAACACAGGGAACCGGGCGGCACTGACTCTAACCGGGTTACGAACTGCCAAAAATATTCCATCATAGAAATTTGGTCAATAACATTGTCGCTTAAGATTTATCACTGTAAAGAATCATATGACCGCATAATGATTAATTAATTAGACTGAATAAAGTTTAACACTTGACATTGAAAAATAGAGATCGTAAATTGATGTTGCTCGAGCCGCGGGGGCGTAATTCGTAACGTACCAGGCTAGAATTCTGGAGTTCCCGGGTCGAACCCGGGCTGTGGCAATATTTTTTCACGATTTCTTTAGAATTTAAAAATCGTCAGGTCTGGTTTCCTCATTGATTCTTAATGAATGAGTGAGGCAATTGGAGCTGACAAATAATTAAAGATTCGATTGTTAGAGACCTTTCTGAGATCGATAACACAGGGATCCAGGCGGCGCTGACTCTAACCGGGTTACGAACTGCCAAAAATATTCCATCATCGAAATTTGGTCAATAACATTGTCGCTTAAGATTTATCACTCTAAAGAAACATATGACCGCATATTGATTAATTAATTAGACTGAATAAAGTTTGACACTTGACATTAAAAAATAGAGATCGTGAATTGATGTTGCTAGAGCCGCGATGGCGTAATTGGTAATGTACCAGGCTAAAATTCTGGAGTTCCCTGTTCGAACCCGGGCTGTGGCAATAGTTTTCACGATTTCTTTAGAATTTGAAAATCGTCAGGTCTGGTTGCCACATTAATTTTAAATGTATCAGTGAAGCATTTAGAGCTGACAAATAATTGAAGATTCGATTGTTAGTTATCTTTCTGAGATCGATAACACGAGGATCCAGGCGGCACTGTCTCTAACCGGATTACAAACTGCCACGAATATTCCATCATAGAAATTTGGTCAATAACATTGTCGCTTAAGATTTATCACTCTAAAGAAACATATGACCACATATTGATTAATTAATGAATCTGAATAAAGTTTAATGCTTGACATTGAAAAATAGAGATCGTGAATTGATGTTGCTAGAGCCACGGTGGCGTAATTGGTAACGTACCAGGCTAGATTTCTGGAGTTCCCGGTTAGAACCCGGGCTGTGGCAATATATTGTCACGATTTCCTTAAAATTTAAAAATCGTCAGGTCTGGTTGCCTCATTAATTCTAAATGAATCAGTAAGGCAATTAGAGCTGACAAATAATTGAAGATTCGATTGTTAGAGATCTTTCTGAGATCGATAACACAGGGAACCGGGCGGCACTGAATCTAACCGGGTTACGAACTGCCAAAAATATTCCATCATAGAAATTTGGTCAATAACATTGTCGCTTAAGATTTATCACTGTAAAGAAACCTATGACCGCATAATGATTAATTAATTAGACTGAATAAAATTTAACACTTGACATTGAAAAATAGAGATCGTGAATTGATGATGCTCGAGCCGCAGGGGCGTAATTCGTAACGTACCAGGCTAGAATTCTGGAGTTCCCGGGTCGAACCCGGGCTGTGGCAATATTTTTTCACGATTTCTTTAGAATTTTAAAATCGTCAGGTCTGGTTGCCTCATTGATTCTTAATGAATGAGTGAGGCAATTAGAGCTGACAAATAATTGAAGATTCGATGGTTAGAGACCTTTCTGAGATCGATAACACAGGGAACCAGGCGGCGCTGACTCTAACCGGGTTACGAACTGCCAAAAATATTCCATCATAGAAATTTGGTCGATAACATTGTCGCTTAAGATTTATCACTCTAAAGAAACATATGACCGCATATTGATTAATTAATTAGACTGAATAAAGTTTAACACTTGACATTAAAAAATTGAGATCGTGAATTGATGTTGCTAGAGCCGCGATGGCGTAATTGGTAATGTACCAGGCTAGAATTCTGGAGTTCCCCGTTCGGACCCGGGCTGTGGCAATATTTTTTCACGATTTCTTTAGAATTAAAAAATCGTCAGGTCTGGTTGCTTTATTCATTCTTAATGAATGAGTGCTGCGATTAGAGCTGACATATAATTAAAGATTCGATTGTTAGAGACCTTTCTGAAATCGATAACACAGGGAACCAGGCGGCATTGACTCCAACCGGGTTACGAACTGTCAAAACTATTCCATCATAGAAATTTGGTCAATAATATTGTCGCTTAAGATTTGGCACTCTAAGGAAACATATAACCGCATATTGATTAATTAATTAGACTGAATAAAGTTTAACACTTGACATTAAAAAATAGAGATCGCAAATTGATGTTGTTAGAGCCCTGATAGCGTAATTGGTAACGTACTAGGCTAAAATTCTGGAGTTCCCTGTTCGAACCCGGGCTGTGGCAATAGTTTTCACGATTTCTTTAGAATTTGAAAATCGTCAGGTCTGGTTGCCACATTAATTTTAAATGTATCAGTGAAGCATTTAGAGCTGACAAATAATTGAAGATTCGATTGTTAGTTATCTTTCTGAGATCGATAACACGAGGATCCAGGCGGCACTGACTCTAACCAGATTACGAACTGCCAAGAATATTCCATCATAGAAATTTGGTCGATAACATTGTCGCTTAAGATTTATCACTCTAAAGAAACATATGACCGCATATTGATTAATTAATTAGACTGAATAAAGTTTAACACTTGACATTAAAAAATAGAGATCGTGAATTGATGTTGCTAGAGCCGCGATGGCGTAATTGGTAATGTACCAGGCTAAAATTCTGGAGTTCCCGGTTCGAACCCGGGCTGTGGCAATACTTTTCACGATTTCTTTAGAATATGAAAATCGTCAGGTCTGGTTGCCACATTAATTCTAAATGTATCAGTTAAGCATTTAGAGCTGACAAATAATTGAAGATTCGATTGTTAGTTATCTTTCTGAGATCGATAACACGAGGATCCAGGCGGCACTGTCTCCAACGGGATTACGAACTGCCACGAATATTCCATCATAGAAATTTGGTCAATAACATTGTCGCTTAAGATTTATCACTCTAAAGAAACATATGACCACATATTGATTAATTAATGAATCTGAATAAAGTTTAATGCTTGACATTGAAAAATAGAGATCGTGAATTGATGTTGCTAAAGCCACGGTGGCGTAATTGGTAACGTACCAGGCTAGATTTCTGGAGTTCCCGGTTAGAACCCGGGCTGTGGCAATATATTGTCACGATTTCTTTAAAATTTAAAAATCCTCAGGTCTGGTTGCCTCATTAATTCTAAATGAATCAGTAAGGCAATTAGAGCTGACAAATAATTGAAGATTCGATTGTTAGAGATCATTCTGAGATCGATAACACAAGGAACCGGGCGGCACTGACTCTAACCGGGTTACGAACTGCCAAAAATATTCCATCATAGAAATTTGGTCAATAACATTGTCGCTTAAGATTTATCACTGTAAAGAAACCTATGACCGCATAATGATTAATTAATTAGACTGAATAAAGTTTAACACTTGACATTGAAAAATAGAGATCGTGAATTGATGTTGCTAGAGCCGCGGGGGCGTAATTCGTAACGTACCAGGCTAGAATTCTGGAGTTCCCGGGTCGAACCCGGGCTATGGCAATATTTTTTCTCGATTTCTTTAGAATTTAAAAATCGTCAGGTCTGGTTGCCTTATTATTTCTAAATAAATGAATGAGGCAATTAGAGCTGATAAATAATTAAAGATTGGATTGTTAGACATCTTTCTGAGATCGATAACACGAGGATCTTGGCGGCACTGTCTCTAACCGGATTACGAACTGCCACGAATATTCCATCATAGAAATTTGGTCAATAACATTGTCGCTTAAGATTTATCAGTCTAAAGAAACATATGACCGCATATTTATTAATTAATTAATCTGAATAAAGTTTAAAGCTTGACATTAAAAAATAGAGATCGTGAATTGATGTTGCTAGAGCCACGGTGGCGTAATTGGTAACGTACCAGGCTAGATTTCTGGAGTTCCTGGTTAGAACCCGGGCTGTGGCAATATATTTTCACGATTTATTTAGATTTTAAAAACCGTCTGGTCTGGTTGCCTCATTAACTCTAAATAAATCAGTAAGGCAATTAGAGCTGACAAATAATTGAAGATTCGATTGTTAGAGATCTTTCTGAGATCGATAACACAGGGAACCGGGGGGCTCTGACTCTAACCGGGTTACGAACTGCCAAAAATATTCCATCATAGAAATTTGGTCAATAACATTGTCGCTTAAGATTTATCACTCTAAAGAAACATATGATCACATATTGATTAATTAATTAATCTGAATAAAGTTTAATGCTTGACATTAAGAAATAGATATCGTGATTTGACGTTGCTAGAGCCGCGATGGCGTAATTGGTAACGTACCAGGCTAGAATTCTGGAGTTCCCGGTTAGAACCCGGGCTGTGGCAATATATTGTCACGATTTCTTTAAAATTTAAAAATCGTCAGGTCTGGTTGCCTCATTAATTCTAAATGAATCAGTAAGGCAATTAGAGCTGACAAATAATTGAAGATTCGATTGTTAGAGAATTTTCTGAGATCGATAACACAGGGAACCGGGCGGCACTGACTCTAACCGGGTTACGAACTGCCAAAAATATTCCATCATAGAAATTTGGTCAATAACATTGTCGCTTAAGATTTATCACTGTAAAGAAACATAAGACCGCATAATGATTAATTAATTAAACTGAATAAAGTTTAACACTTGACATGTAAAAATAGACATCGTGAATTGATGTTGCTCGAGCCGCGGGGGCGTAATTCGTAACGTACCAGGCTAGAATTCTGGAGTTCCCGGGTCGAACCCGGGCTGTGGCAATATTTTTTCTCGATTTCTTTAGAATTTAAAAATCGTCAGGTCTGGTTGCCTCATTGATTCTTAATGAATGAGTGAGGCAATTAGAGCTGACAAATAATTAAAGATTCGATTGTTAGAGACCTTTCTGAGATCGATAACACAGGGATCCAGGCGGCGCTGACTCTAACCGGGTTACGAACTGCCAAAAATATTCCATCATAGAAATTTTGTCAATAACATTGTCGCTTAAGATTTATCACTGTAAAGAAACCTATGACCGCATAATGATTAATTAATTAGACTGAATAAAGTTTAATGCTTGACATTGAAAAATAGAGATCGTGAATTGATGTTGCTAGAGCCACGGTGGCGTAATTGGTAACGTACCAGGCTAGATTTCTGGAGTTCCCGGTTAGAACCCGGGCTGTGGCAATATATTGTCACGATTTCCTTAAAATTTAAAAATCGTCAGGTCTGGTTGCCTCATTAATTCTAAATGAATCAGTAAGGCAATTAGAGCTGACAAATAATTGAAGATTCGATTGTTAGAGATCTTTCTGAGATCGATAACACAGGGAACCGGGCGGCACTGACTCTAACCGGGTTACGAACTGCCAAAAATATTCCATCATAGAAATTTGGTCAATAACATTGTCGCTTAAGATTTATCACTGTAAAGAAACCTATGACCGCATAATGATTAATTAATTAGACTGAATAAAGTTTAACACTTGACATTGAAAAATAGAGATCGTGAATTGATGTTGCTCGAGCCGCGGGGGCGTAATTCGTAACGTACCAGGCTAGAATTCCGGAGTTCCCGTGTCGAACCCGGGCTGTGGCAATATTTTTTCTCGATTTCTTTAGAATTTAAAAATCGTCAGGTCTGGTTTCCTCATTGATTCTTAATGAATGAGTGAGGCAATTAGAGCTGACAAATAATTAAAGATTCGATTGTTAGAGACCTTTCTGAGATCGATAACACAGGGATCCAGGCAGCGCTGACTCTAACCGGGTTACGAACTGCCAAAAATTATCCATCATCGAAATTTGGTCAATAACATTGTCGCTTAAGATTTATCACTCTAAAGAAACATATGACCGCATATTGATTAATTAATTAGACTGAATAAAGTTTAACACTTGACATTAAAAAATAGAGATCGTGAATTGATGTTGCTAGAGCCGCGATGGCATAATTGGTAATGTACCAGGCTAAAATTCTGGAGTTCCCGGTTCGAACCCGGGCTGTGGCAATAGTTTTCACGATTTCTTTAGAATTTGAAAATCGTCAGGTCTGGTTGCCACATTAATTCTCAATGTATCAGTGAAGCATTTAGAGCTGACAAATAATTGAAGAATCGATTGTTAGTTATCTTTCTGAGATCGATAACACGAGGATCCAGGCGGCACTGACTCTAACCGGATTACGAACTGCCAAGAATATTCCATCATAGAAATTTGGTCGATAACATTGTCGCTTAAGATTTATCACTCTAAAGAAACATATGACCGCATATTGATTAATTAATTAGACTGAATAAAGTTTAACACTTGACATTAAAAAATAGAGATCGTGAATTGATGTTGCTAGAGCCGCGATGGCGTAATTGGTAATGTACCAGGCTAAAATTCTGGAGTTCCCGGTTCGAACCCGGGCTGTGGCAATAGTTTTCACGATTTCTTTAGAATTTGAAAATCGTTAGGTCTGGTTGCCACATTAATTCTAAATGTATCAGGGAAGCATTTAGAGCTGACAAATAATTGAAGATTCGATTGTTAGTTATCTTTCTGAGATCGATAACACGAGGATCCAGGCGGCACTGTCTCTAACCGGATTACAAACTGCCACGAATATTCCATCATAGAAATTTGGTCAATAACATTGTCGCTTAAGATTTATCACTCTAAAGAAACATATGACCACGTATTGATTAATTAATGAATCTGAATAAAGTTTAATGCTTGACATTGAAAAATAGAGATCGTGAATTGATGTTGCTAGAGCCACGGTGGCGTAATTGGTAACGTACCAGGCTAGATTTCTGGAGTTCCCGGTTAGAACCCGGGCTGTGGCAATATATTGTCACGATTTCCTCAAAATTTAAAAATCGTCAGGTCTGGTTGCCTCATTAATTCTAAATGAATTAGTAAGGCAATTAGAGCTGACAAATAATTGAAGATTCGATTGTTAGAGATCTTTCTGAGATCGATAACACAGGGAACCGGGCGGCACTGAATCTAACCGGGTTACGAACTGCCAAAAATATTCCATCATAGAAATTTGGTCAATAACATTGTCGCTTAAGATTTATCACTGTAAAGAAACCTATGACCGCATAATGATTAATTAATTAGACTGAATAAAGTTTAACACTTGACATTGAAAAATAGAGATCGTGAATTGATGTTGCTCGAGCCGCGGGGGCGTAATTCGTAACGTACCAGGCTAGAATTCCGGAGTTCCCGGGTCGAACCCGGGCTGTGGCAATATTTTTTCTCGATTTCTTTAGAATTTAAAAATCGTCAGGTCTGGTTGCCTCATTGATTCTTAATGAATGAGTGAGGCAATTAGAGCTGATAAATAATTAAAGATTGGATTGTTAGACATCTTTCTGAGATCGATAACACGAGGATCTTGGCGGCACTGACTCTAACCGGGTTACGAACTGCCAAAAATATTCCATCATAGAAATTTGGTCAATAACATTGTCGCTTAAGATTTATCACTCTAAAGAAACATATGATCACATATTGATTAATTAATTAATCTGAATAAAGTTTAATGCTTGACATTAAGAAATAGATATCGTGATTTGACGTTGCTAGAGCCGCGATGGCGTAATTGGTAACGTACCAGGCTAGAATTCTGGAGTTCCCGGTTAGAACCCGGGCTGTGGCAATATATTGTCACGATTTCTTTAAAATTTAAAAATCGTCAGGTCTGGTTGCCTCATTAATTCTAAATGAATCAGTAAGGCAATTAGAGCTGACAAATAATTGAAGATTCGATTGTTAGAGAATTTTCTGAGATCGATAACACAGGGAACCGGGCGGCACTGACTCTAACCGGGTTACGAACTGCCAAAAATATTCCATCATAGAAATTTGGTCAATAACATTGTCGCTTAAGATTTATCACTGTAAAGAAACATAAGACCGCATAATGATTAATTAATTAAACTGAATAAAGTTTAACACTTGACATGTAAAAATAGACATCGTGAATTGATGTTGCTCGAGCCGCGGGGGCGTAATTCGTAACGTACCAGGCTAGAATTCTGGAGTTCCCGGGTCGAACCCGGGCTGTGGCAATATTTTTTCTCGATTTCTTTAGAATTTAAAAATCGTCAGGTCTGGTTGCCTCATTGATTCTTAATGAATGAGTGAGGCAATTAGAGCTGACAAATAATTAAAGATTCGATTGTTAGAGACCTTTCTGAGATCGATAACACAGGGATCCAGGCGGCGCTGACTCTAACCGGGTTACGAACTGCCAAAAATATTCCATCATAGAAATTTTGTCAATAACATTGTCGCTTAAGATTTATCACTGTAAAGAAACCTATGACCGCATAATGATTAATTAATTAGACTGAATAAAGTTTAATGCTTGACATTGAAAAATAGAGATCGTGAATTGATGTTGCTAGAGCCACGGTGGCGTAATTGGTAACGTACCAGGCTAGAATTCTGGAGTTCCCGGTTCGGACCCGGGCTGTGGCAATATTTTTTCACGATTTCTTTAGAATTAAAAAATCGTCAGGTCTGGTTGCCTTATTAATTCTTAATGAATGAGTGCTGCAATTAGAGCTGACATATAATTAAAGATTCGATTGTTAGAGACCTTTCTGAAATCGATAACACAGGGTTCCAGGCTACGCTGACTCTAACCGGGTTACGAACTGCCAAAAATATTCTATCATCGAAATTTGGTCAATAACATTGTCCCTTAAGATTTATCACTCTAAAGAAACATATGACCGTATATTGATTAATTAATTAGACTGAATAAAGTTTAACACTTGACATTAAAAAATAGAGATCGTAAATTGATGTTGCTAGAGCCGCGGGGGCGTAATTCGTAACGTACCAGGCTAGAATTTTGGAGTTCCCGGGTCGAACCCGGGCTATGGCAATATTTTTTCTCGATTTCTTTAGAATTTAAAAATCGTCAGGTCTGGTTGCCTTATTATTTCTAAATAAATGAATGAGGCAATTAGAGCTGATAAATAATTAAAGATTGGATTGTTAGACATCTTTCTGAGATCGATAACACGAGGATCTTGGCGGCACTGTCTCTAACCGGATTACGAACTGCCACGAATATTCCATCACAGAAATTTGGTCAATAACATTGTCGCTTAAGATTTATCAGTCTAAAGAAACATATGACCGCATATTGATTAATTAATTAATCTGAATAAAGTTTAAAGCTTGACATTAAAAAATAGAGATCGTGAATTGATGTTGCTAGAGCCACGGTGGCGTAATTGGTAACGTACCAGGCTAGATTTCTGGAGTTCCTGGTTAGAACCCGGGCTGTGGCAATATATTTTCACGATTTATTTAGATTTTAAAAACCGTCTGGTCTGGTTGCCTCATTAATTCTAAATAAATCAGTAAGGGTTAGAGCTGACAAATAATTGAAGATTCGATTGTTAGAGATCTTTCTGAGATCGATAACACAGGGAACCGGGCGGCTCTGACTCTAACCAGGTTACGAACTGCCAAAAATATTCCATCATAGAAATTTGGTCGATAACATTGTCGCTTAAGATTTATCACTCTAAAGAAACATGAGACCGCATATTGATTAATTATTTAATATGAATGAAGTTTTACACTTGACATTAAGAAATAGAGATCGTGAATTGATGTTGCTAGAGCCGCGGTGGCGCAATTGGTAACGTACCAGGCTAGAATTCTGGAGTTCTCGGTTCGAACCCGGGCTGTGGCAATAATTTTTCACGATTTCTTTAGAATTTAAAAATCGTCAGGTCTGGTTTCCTCATTAATTCTTAATGAATGAGTGTTGCAATTACAGCTGACAAATAATGAAGGATTCGATTGTTAGAGACCTTTCTGAGATCGATAACACAGGGATCCAGGTTGCGCTGACTCTAACCGGGTTACGAACTGCCAAAAATATTCCATCATAGAAATTTGGTCAATAACATTGTCGCTCAAGATTCATCACTCTAAAGAAACATATGACCGCATAATGATTAATTAATTAGACTAAATAAAGTTTAACACTTGGCATTGAAAAATAGAGATCGTGAATTGATGTTGCTCGAGCCGCGATGGCGTAATTGGTAACGTACCAGGCTAGAATTCTGGAGTTCCCGGTTAGAACCCGGGCTGTGGCAATATATTGTCACGATTTCTTCAAAATTTAAAAATCGTCAAGTCTGGTTGCCTCATTAATTCTAAATGAATCAGTAAGGCAATTAGAGCTGACAAATAATTGAAGATTCGATTGTTAGAGATCTTTCTAAGATCGATAACACAGGGAACTGGGCGGCACTGACTCTAACCGGGTTACGAACTGCAAAAAAATTTTCCATCATAGAAATTTGGTCAATAACATTGTCGCTTAAGATTTATCACTGTAAAGAAACATATGACCGCATAATGATTAATTAATTAGACTGAATAAAGTTTAACACTTGACATTGAAAAATAGAGATCGTGAATTGATGATGCTCGAGCCGCAGGGGCGTAATTCGTAACGTACCAGGCTAGAATTCTGGAGTTCCCGGGTCGAACCCGGGCTGTGGCAATATTTTTTCACGATTTCTTTAGAATTTTAAAATCGTCAGGTCTGGTTGCCTCATTGATTCTTAATGAATGAGTGAGGCAATTAGAGCTGACAAATAATTGAAGATTCGATGGTTAGAGACCTTTCTGAGATCGATAACACAGGGATCCAGGCGGCGCTGACTCTAACCGGGTTACGAACTGCCAAAAATATTCCATCATAGAAATTTGGTCGATAACATTGTCGCTTAAGATTTATCACTCTAAAGAAACATATGACCGCATATTGATTAATTAATTAGACTGAATAAAGCTTAACACTTGACATTAAAAAATAGAGATCGTGAATTGATGTTGCTAGAGCCGCGATGGCGTAATTGGTAATGTACCAGGCTAAAATTCTGAAGTTCCCCGTTCGGACCCGGGCTGTGGCAATATTTTTTCACGATTTCTTTAGAATTAAAAAATCGTCAGGTCTGGTTGCTTTATTCATTCTTAATGAATGAGTGCTGCGATTAGAGCTGACATATAATTAAAGATTCGATTGTTAGAGACCTTTCTGAAATCGATAACACAGGCAACCAGGCGGCATTGACTCCAACCGGGTTACGAACTGTCAAAACTATTCCATCATAGAAATTTGGTCAATAACATTGTCGCTTAAGATTTGCCACTCTAAGGAAACATATAACCGCATATTGATTAATTAATTAGACTGAATAAAGTTTAACACTTGACATTAAAAAATAGAGATCGCAAATTGATGTTGTTAGAGCCCTGATAGCGTAATTGGTAACGTACCAGGCTAGAATTCTGGAGTTCCCGGTTCGAACCCGGGCTGTGGCAATATTTTTTCACGATTTCTTTAGAATTAATAAATCGTCAGGTCTGGTTGACTCATTAATTCTAAATGAATCAGTGAGGCAATTAGAGCTGACAAATTATTAAAGATTCGATTGTTAGAGATCTTTCTGAGTGCGATAACACAGGGAACCGGGCGGCACTGACTCCAACCGGGTTACGAACTGCCAAAAATATTCCATCATCGAAATTTGGTCAATAACATTGTCGCTTAAGATTTGCCACTCTAAGGAAACATATGACCGCATAGTGATTAATTAATTAGACTGACTAAAGTTTAACACTTGACATTAAAAAATAGAGATCGTGAATTGATGTTGCTAGAGCCGCGATGGCGTAATTGGTAATGTACCAGGCTAAAATTCTGGAGTTCCCGGTTCGAACCCGGGCTGTGGCAATAGTTTTCACGATTTCTTTAGAATTTGAAAATCTTCAGGTCTGGTTGCCACATTAATTCTAAATGTATCAGTGAAGCATTTAGAGCTGACAAATAATTGAAGATTCGATTGTTAGTTATCTTTCTGAGATCGATAACACGAGAATCCAGGCGGCACTGACTCTAACCGGATTACGAACTGCCAAGAATAATCCATCATAGAAATTTGGTCAATAACATTGTCGCTTAAGATTTATCACTCTAAAGAAACATATAATCACATATTGATTAATTAATTAATCTGAATAAAGTTTAATGCTTGACATTAAGAAATAGATATCGTGATTTGATGTTGCTAGAGCCGCGATGGCGTAATTGGTAACGTACCAGGCTAGAATTCTGGAGTTCCCGGTTAGAACCCGGGCTGTGGCAATATATTGTCACGATTTCTTTAACATTTAAAAATCGTCAGGTCTGGTTGCCTCATTAATTCTAAATGAATCAGTAAGGCAATTAGAGCTGACAAATAATTAAATATTCGATTGTTAGAGAATTTTCTGAGATCGATAACACAGGGAACCGGGCGGCACTGACTCTAACCGGGTTACGAACTGCCAAAAATATTCCATCATAGAAATTTGGTCAATAACATTGTCGCTTAAGATTTATCACTGTAAAGAATCATATGACCGCATAATGATTAATTAATTAGACTGAATAAAGTTTAACACTTGACATTGAAAAATAGAGATCGTAAATTGATGTTGCTCGAGCCGCGGGGGCGTAATTCGTAACGTACCAGGCTAGAATTCTGGAGTTCCCGGGTCGAACCCGGGCTGTGGCAATATTTTTTCACGATTTCTTTAGAATTTAAAAATCGTCAGGTCTGGTTTCCTCATTGATTCTTAATGAATGAGTGAGGCAATTGGAGCTGACAAATAATTAAAGATTCGATTGTTAGAGACCTTTCTGAGATCGATAACACAGGGATCCAGGCGGCGCTGACTCTAACCGGATTACGAACTGCCAAGAATATTCCATCATAGAAATTTGGTCGATAACATTGTCGCTTAAGATTTATCACTCTAAAGAAACATATGACCGCATATTGATTAATTAATTAGACTGAATAAAGTTTAACACTTGACATTAAAAAATAGAGATCGTGAATTGATGTTGCTAGAGCCGCGATGGCGTAATTGGTAATGTACCAGGCTAAAATTCTGGAGTTCCCGGTTCGAACCCGGGCTGTGGCAATAGTTTTCACGATTTCTTTAGAATTTGAAAATCGTTAGGTCTGGTTGCCACATTAATTCTAAATGTATCAGGGAAGCATTTAGAGCTGACAAATAATTGAAGATTCGATTGTTAGTTATCTTTCTGAGATCGATAACACGAGGATCCAGGCAGCACTGTCTCTAACCGGATTACAAACTGCCACGAATATTCCATCATAGAAATTTGGTCAATAACATTGTCGCTTAAGATTTATCACTCTAAAGAAACATATGACCACGTATTGATTAATTAATGAATCTGAATAAAGTTTAATGCTTGACATTGAAAAATAGAGATCGTGAATTGATGTTGCTAGAGCCACGGTGGCGTAATTGGTAACGTACGAGGCTAGATTTCTGGAGTTCCCGGTTAGAACCCGGGCTGTGGCAATATATTGTCACGATTTCCTCAAAATTTAAAAATCGTCAGGTCTGGTTGCCTCATTAATTCTAAATGAATTAGTAAGGCAATTAGAGCTGACAAATAATTGAAGATTCGATTGTTAGAGATCTTTCTGAGATCGATAACACAGGGAACCGGGCGGCACTGAATCTAACCGGGTTACGAACTGCCAAAAATATTCCATCATAGAAATTTGGTCAATAACATTGTCGCTTAAGATTTATCACTGTAAAGAAACCTATGACCGCATAATGATTAATTAATTAGACTGAATAAAGTTTAACACTTGACATTGAAAAATAGAGATCGTGAATTGATGTTGCTCGAGCCGCGGGGGCGTAATTCGTAACGTACCAGGCTAGAATTCCGGAGTTCCCGGGTCGAACCCGGGCTGTGGCAATATTTTTTCTCGATTTCTTTAGAATTTAAAAATCGTCAGGTCTGGTTGCCTCATTGATTCTTAATGAATGAGTGAGGCAATTAGAGCTGATAAATAATTAAAGATTGGATTGTTAGACATCTTTCTGAGATCGATAACACGAGGATCTTGGCGGCACTGACTCTAACCGGGTTACGAACTGCCAAAAATATTCCATCATAGAAATTTGGTCAATAACATTGTCGCTTAAGATTTATCACTCTAAAGAAACATATGATCACATATTGATTAATTAATTAATCTGAATAAAGTTTAATGCTTGACATTAAGAAATAGATATCGTGATTTGACGTTGCTAGAGCCGCGATGGCGTAATTGGTAACGTACCAGGCTAGAATTCTGGAGTTCCCGGTTAGAACCCGGGCTGTGGCAATATATTGTCACGATTTCTTTAAAATTTAAAAATCGTCAGGTCTGGTTGCCTCATTAATTCTAAATGAATCAGTAAGGCAATTAGAGCTGACAAATAATTGAAGATTCGATTGTTAGAGAATTTTCTGAGATCGATAACACAGGGAACCGGGCGGCACTGACTCTAACCGGGTTACGAACTGCCAAAAATATTCCATCATAGAAATTTGGTCAATAACATTGTCGCTTAAGATTTATCACTGTAAAGAAACATAAGACCGCATAATGATTAATTAATTAAACTGAATAAAGTTTAACACTTGGCATGTAAAAATAGACATCGTGAATTGATGTTGCTCGAGCCGCGGGGGCGTAATTCGTAACGTACCAGGCTAGAATTCTGGAGTTCCCGGGTCGAACCCGGGCTGTGGCAATATTTTTTCTCGATTTCTTTAGAATTTAAAAATCGTCAGGTCTGGTTGCCTCATTGATTCTTAATGAATGAGTGAGGCAATTAGAGCCGACAAATAATTAAAGATTCGATTGTTAGAGACCTTTCTGAGATCGATAACACAGGGATCCAGGCGGCGCTGACTCTAACCGGGTTACGAACTGCCAAAAATATTCCATCATAGAAATTTTGTCAATAACATTGTCGCTTAAGATTTATCACTGTAAAGAAACCTATGACCGCATAATGATTAATTAATTAGACTGAATAAAGTTTAATGCTTGACATTGAAAAATAGAGATCGTGAATTGATGTTGCTAGAGCCACGGTGGCGTAATTGGTAACGTACCAGGCTAGAATTCTGGAGTTCCCGGTTCGGACCCGGGCTGTGGCAATATTTTTTCACGATTTCTTTAGAATTAAAAAATCGTCAGGTCTGGTTGCCTTATTAATTCTTAATGAATGAGTGCTGCAATTAGAGCTGACATATAATTAAAGATTCGATTGTTAGAGACCTTTCTGAAATCGATAACACAGGGATCCAGGCTACGCTGACTCTAACCGGGTTACGAACTGCCAAAAATATTCTATCATCGAAATTTGGTCAATAACATTGTCCCTTAAGATTTATCACTCTAAAGAAACATATGACCGTATATTGATTAATTAATTAGACTGAATAAAGTTTAACACTTGACATTAAAAAATAGAGATCGTAAATTGATGTTGCTAGAGCCGCGGGGGCGTAATTCGTAACGTACCAGGCTAGAATTTTGGAGTTCCCGGGTCGAACCCGGGCTATGGCAATATTTTTTCTCGATTTCTTTAGAATTTAAAAATCGTCAGGTCTGGTTGCCTTATTATTTCTAAATAAATGAATGAGGCAATTAGAGCTGATAAATAATTAAAGATTGGATTGTTAGACATCTTTCTGAGATCGATAACACGAGGATCTTGGCGGCACTGTCTCTAACCGGATTACGAACTGCCACGAATATTCCATCACAGAAATTTGGTCAATAACATTGTCGCTTAAGATTTATCAGTCTAAAGAAACATATGACCGCATATTGATTAATTAATTAATCTGAATAAAGTTTAAAGCTTGACATTAAAAAATAGAGATCGTGAATTGATGTTGCTAGAGCCACGGTGGCGTAATTGGTAACGTACCAGGCTAGATTTCTGGAGTTCCTGGTTAGAACCCGGGCTGTGGCAATATATTTTCACGATTTATTTAGATTTTAAAAACCGTCTGGTCTGGTTGCCTCATTAATTCTAAATAAATCAGTAAGGGTTAGAGCTGACAAATAATTGAAGATTCGATTGTTAGAGATCTTTCTGAGATCGATAACACAGGGAACCGGGCGGCTCTGACTCTAACCAGGTTACGAACTGCCAAAAATATTCCATCATAGAAATTTGGTCGATAACATTGTCGCTTAAGATTTATCACTCTAAAGAAACATGAGACCGCATATTGATTAATTATTTAATATGAATGAAGTTTTACACTTGACATTAAGAAATAGAGATCGTGAATTGATGTTGCTAGAGCCGCGGTGGCGCAATTGGTAACGTACCAGGCTAGAATTCTGGAGTTCTCGGTTCGAACCCGGGCTGTGGCAATAATTTTTCACGATTTCTTTAGAATTTAAAAATCGTCAGGTCTGGTTTCCTCATTAATTCTTAATGAATGAGTGTTGCAATTACAGCTGACAAATAATGAAGGATTCGATTGTTAGAGACCTTTCTGAGATCGATAACACAGGGATCCAGGTTGCGCTGACTCTAACCGGGTTACGAACTGCCAAAAATATTCCATCATAGAAATTTGGTCAATAACATTGTCGCTCAAGATTCATCACTCTAAAGAAACATATGACCGCATAATGATTAATTAATTAGACTAAATAAAGTTTAACACTTGGCATTGAAAAATAGAGATCGTGAATTGATGTTGCTCGAGCCGCGATGGCGTAATTGGTAACGTACCAGGCTAGAATTCTGGAGTTCCCGGTTAGAACCCGGGCTGTGGCAATATATTGTCACGATTTCTTCAAAATTTAAAAATCGTCAAGTCTGGTTGCCTCATTAATTCTAAATGAATCAGTAAGGCAATTAGAGCTGACAAATAATTGAAGATTCGATTGTTAGAGATCTTTCTGAGATCGATAACACAGGGAACCGGGGGGCTCTGACTCTAACCGGGTTACGAACTGCCAAAAATATTCCATCATAGAAATTTGGTCAATAACATTGTCGCTTAAGATTTATCACTCTAAAGAAACATATGATCACATATTGATTTATTAATTAATCTGAATAAAGTTTAATGCTTGACATTAAGAAATAGATATCGTGATTTGACGTTGCTAGAGCCGCGATGGCGTAATTGGTAACGTACCAGGCTAGAATTCTGGAGTTCCCGGTTAGAACCTGGGCTGTGGCAATATATTGTCACGATTTCTTTAAAATTTAAAAATCGTCAGGTCTGGTTGCCTCATTAATTCTAAATGAATCAGTAAGGCAATTAGAGCTGACAAATAATTGAAGATTCGATTGTTAGAGAATTTTCTGAGATCGATAACACAGGGAACCGGGCGGCACTGACTCTAACCGGGTTACGAACTGCCAAAAATATTCCATCATAGAAATTTGGTCAATAACATTGTCGCTTAAGATTTATCACTGTAAAGAAACATAAGACCGCATAATGATTAATTAATTAAACTGAATAAAGTTTAACACTTGACATGTAAAAATAGACATCGTGAATTGATGTTGCTCGAGCCGCGGGGGCGTAATTCGTAACGTACCAGGCTAGAATTCTGGAGTTCCCGGGTCGAACCCGGGCTGTGGCAATATTTTTTCTCGATTTCTTTAGAATTTAAAAATCGTCAGGTCTGGTTGCCTCATTGATTCTTAATGAATGAGTGAGGCAATTAGAGCTGACAAATAATTAAAGATTCGATTGTTAGAGACCTTTCTGAGATCGATAACACAGGGATCCAGGCGGCGCTGACTCTAACCGGGTTACGAACTGCCAAAAATATTCCATCATAGAAATTTTGTCAATAACATTGTCGCTTAAGATTTATCACTGTAAAGAAACCTATGACCGCATAATGATTAATTAATTAGACTGAATAAAGTTTAATGCTTGACATTGAAAAATAGAGATCGTGAATTGATGTTGCTAGAGCCACGGTGGCGTAATTGGTAACGTACCAGGCTAGATTTCTGGAGTTCCCGGTTAGAACCCGGGCTGTGGCAATATATTGTCACGATTTCCTTAAAATTTAAAAATCGTCAGGTCTGGTTGCCTCATTAATTCTAAATGAATCAGTAAGGCAATTAGAGCTGACAAATAATTGAAGATTCAATTGTTAGAGATCTTTCTGAGATCGATAACACAGGGAACCGGGCGGCACTGACTCTAACCGGGTTACGAACTGCCAAAAATATTCCATCATAGAAATTTGGTCAATAACATTGTCGCTTAAGATTTATCACTGTAAAGAAACCTATGACCGCATAATGATTAATTAATTAGACTGAATAAAGTTTAACACTTGACATTGAAAAATAGAGATCGTGAATTGATGTTGCTCGAGCCGCGGGGGCGTAATTCGTAACGTACCAGGCTAGAATTCCGGAGTTCCCGGGTCGAACCCGGGCTGTGGCAATATTTTTTCTCGATTTCTTTAGAATTTAAAAATCGTCAGGTCTGGTTGCCTCATTGATTCTTAATGAATGAGTGAGGCAATTAGAGCTGACAAATAATTAAAGATTCGATTGTTAGAGATCTTTCTGAGATCGATAACACAGGGAACCGGGCGGCTCTGACTCTAACCAGGTTACGAACTGCCAAAAATATTCCATCATAGAAATTTGGTCGATAACATTGTCGCTTAAGATTTATCACTCTAAAGAAACATGAGACCGCATATTGATTAATTATTTAATATGAATGAAGTTTTACACTTGACATTAAGAAATAGAGATCGTGAATTGATGTTGCTAGAGCCGCGGTGGCGCAATTGGTAACGTACCAGGCTAGAATTCTGGAGTTCTCGGTTCGAACCCGGGCTGTGGCAATATTTTTTCACGATTTCTTTAGAATTAAAAAATCGTCAGGTCTGGTTGCCTTATTAATTCTTAATGAATGAGTGCTGCAATTAGAGCTGACATATAATTAAAGATTCGATTGTTAGAGACCTTTCTGAAATCGATAACACAGGGATCCAGGCTACGCTGACTCTAACCGGGTTACGAACTGCCAAAAATATTCTATCATCGAAATTTGGTCAATAACATTGTCCCTTAAGATTTATCACTCTAAAGAAACATATGACCGTATATTGATTAATTAATTAGACTGAATAAAGTTTAACACTTGACATTAAAAAATAGAGATCGTAAATTGATGTTGCTAGAGCCGCGGGGGCGTAATTCGTAACGTACCAGGCTAGAATTTTGGAGTTCCCGGGTCGAACCCGGGCTATGGCAATATTTTTTCTCGATTTCTTTAGAATTTAAAAATCTTCAGGTCTGGTTGCCTTATTATTTCTAAATAAATGAATGAGGCAATTAGAGCTGATAAATAATTAAAGATTGGATTGTTAGACATCTTTCTGAGATCGATAACACGAGGATCTTGGCGGCACTGTCTCTAACCGGATTACGAACTGCCACGAATATTCCATCACAGAAATTTGGTCAATAACATTGTCGCTTAAGATTTATCAGTCTAAAGAAACATATGACCGCATATTGATTAATTAATTAATCTGAATAAAGTTTAAAGCTTGACATTAAAAAATAGAGATCGTGAATTGATGTTGCTAGAGCCACGGTGGCGTAATTGGTAACGTACCAGGCTAGATTTCTGGAGTTCCTGGTTAGAACCCGGGCTGTGGCAATATATTTTCACGATTTATTTAGATTTTAAAAACCGTCTGGTCTGGTTGCCTCATTAATTCTAAATAAATCAGTAAGGGTTAGAGCTGACAAATAATTGAAGATTCGATTGTTAGAGATCTTTCTGAGATCGATAACACAGGGAACCGGGCGGCTCTGACTCTAACCAGGTTACGAACTGCCAAAAATATTCCATCATAGAAATTTGGTCGATAACATTGTCGCTTAAGATTTATCACTCTAAAGAAACATGAGACCGCATATTGATTAATTATTTAATATGAATGAAGTTTTACACTTGACATTAAGAAATAGAGATCGTGAATTGATGTTGCTAGAGCCGCGGTGGCGCAATTGGTAACGTACCAGGCTAGAATTCTGGAGTTCTCGGTTCGAACCCGGGCTGTGGCAATAATTTTTCACGATTTCTTTAGAATTTAAAAATCGTCAGGTCTGGTTTCCTCATTAATTCTTAATGAATGAGTGTTGCAATTACAGCTGACAAATAATGAAGGATTCGATTGTTAGAGACCTTTCTGAGATCGATAACACAGGGATCCAGGTTGCGCTGACTCTAACCGGGTTACGAACTGCCAAAAATATTCCATCATAGAAATTTGGTCAATAACATTGTCGCTCAAGATTCATCACTCTAAAGAAACATATGACCGCATAATGATTAATTAATTAGACTAAATAAAGTCTAACACTTGGCATTGAAAAATAGAGATCGTGAATTGATGTTGCTCGAGCCGCGGGGGCGTAATTCGTGACGTACCAGGCTAGAATTCTGGAGTTCCCGGGTCGAACCCGGGCTGTGGCAATATTTTTTCACGATTTCTTTATAATTTAAAAATCGTCAGGTCTGGTTGCCTCATTGATACTTAATGAATGACTGAGGCAATTAGAGCTGACAAATAATTGAAGATTCGATTGTTAGAGAATTTTCTGAGATCGATAACACAGGGAACCGGGCGGCACTGACTCTAACCGGGTTACGAACTGCCAAAAATATTCCATCATAGAAATTTGGTCAATAACATTGTCGCTTAAGATTTATCACTGTAAAGAAACATATGACCGCATAATGATTAATTAATTAGACTGAATAAAGTTTAACACTTGACATTGAAAAATAGAGATCGTGAATTGATTTTGCTCGAGCCGCGATGGCGTAATTGGTAACGTACCAGGCTAGAATTCTGGAGTTCCCGGTTAGAACCCGGGCTGTGGCAATATATTGTCACGATTTCTTCAAAATTTAAAAATCGTCAAGTCTGGTTGCCTCATTAATTCTAAATGAATCAGTAAGGCAATTAGAGCTGACAAATAATTGAAGATTCGATTGTTAGAGATCTTTCTAAGATCGATAACACAGGGAACCGGGCGGCACTGACTCTAACCGGGTTACGAACTGCAAAAAAATTTTCCATCATAGAAATTTGGTCAATAACATTGTCGCTTAAGATTTATCACTGTAAAGAAACATATGACCGCATAATGATTAATTAATTAGACTGAATAAAGTTTAACACTTGACATTGAAAAATAGAGATCGTGAATTGATGATGCTCGAGCCGCAGGGGCGTAATTCGTAACGTACCAGGCTAGAATTCTGGAGTTCCCGGTTAGAACCCGGGCTGTGGCAATATATTGTCACGATTTCTTTAAAATTTAAAAATCGTCAGGTCTGGTTGCCTCATTAATTCTAAATGAATCAGTAAGGCAATTAGAGCTGACAAATAATTGAAGATTCGATTGTTAGAGAATTTTCTGAGATCGATAACACAGGGAACCGGGCGGCACTGACTCTAACCGGGTTACGAACTGCCAAAAATATTCCATCATAGAAATTTGGTCAATAACATTGTCGCTTAAGATTTATCACTGTAAAGAAACATATGACCGCATAATGATTAATTAATTAGACTGAATAAAGTTTAACACTTGACATGTAAAAATAGACATCGTGAATTGATGTTGCTCGAGCCGCGGGGGCGTAATTCGTAACGTACCAGGCTAAAATTCTGGAGTTCCCGGGTCGAACCCGGGCTGTGGCAATATTTTTTCACGATTTCTTTATAATTTAAAAATCGTCAGGTCTGGTTGCCTCATTGATACTTAATGAATGAGTGAGGCAATTAGAGCTGACAAATAATTGAAGATTCGATTGTTAGAGAATTTTCTGAGATCGATAACACAGGGAACCGGGCGGCACTGACTCTAACCGGGTTACGAACTGCCAAAAATATTCCATCATAGAAATTTGGTCAATAACATTGTCGCTTAAGATTTATCACTGTAAAGAAACATATGACCGCATAATGATTAATTAATTAGACTGAATAAAGTTTAACACTTGACATTGAAAAATAGAGATCGTGAATTGATGTTGCTAGAGCCGCGAGGGCGTAATTCGTAACGTACCGGGCTAGAATTCTGGAGTTCCCGGGTCGAACCCGGGCTATGGCAATATTTTTTCTCGATTTCTTTAGAATTTAAAAATCGTCAGGTCTGGTTGCCTTATTATTTCTAAATAAATGAATGAGGCAATTAGAGCTGATAAATAATTAAAGATTGGATTGTTAGACATCTTTCTGAGATCGATAACACGAGGATCTTGGCGGCACTGTCTCTAACCGGATTACGAACTGCCACGAATATTCCATCATAGAAATTTGGTCAATAACATTGTCGCTTAAGATTTATCAGTCTAAAGAAACATATGACCGCATATTTATTAATTAATTAATCTGAATAAAGTTTAAAGCTTGACATTAAAAAATAGAGATCGTGAATTGATGTTGCTAGAGCCACGGTGGCGTAATTGGTAACGTACCAGGCTAGATTTCTGGAGTTCCTGGTTAGAACCCGGGCTGTGGCAATATATTTTCACGATTTATTTAGATTTTAAAAACCGTCTGGTCTGGTTGCCTCATTAACTCTAAATAAATCAGTAAGGCAATTAGAGCTGACAAATAATTGAAGATTCGATTGTTAGAGATCTTTCTGAGATCGATAACACAGGGAACCGGGGGGCTCTGACTCTAACCGGGTTACGAACTGCCAAAAATATTCCATCATAGAAATTTGGTCAATAACATTGTCGCTTAAGATTTATCACTCTAAAGAAACATATGATCACATATTGATTAATTAATTAATCTGAATAAAGTTTAATGCTTGACATTAAGAAATAGATATCGTGATTTGACGTTGCTAGAGCCGCGATGGCGTAATTGGTAACGTACCAGGCTAGAATTCTGGAGTTCCCGGTTAGAACCCGGGCTGTGGCAATATATTGTCACGATTTCTTTAAAATTTAAAAATCGTCAGGTCTGGTTGCCTCATTAATTCTAAATGAATCAGTAAGGCAATTAGAGCTGACAAATAATTGAAGATTCGATTGTTAGAGAATTTTCTGAGATCGATAACACAGGGAACCGGGCGGCACTGACTCTAACCGGGTTACGAACTGCCAAAAATATTCCATCATAGAAATTTGGTCAATAACATTGTCGCTTAAGATTTATCACTGGAAAGAAACATATGACCGCATAATGATTAATTAATTAGACTGAATAAAGTTTAACACTTGACATGTAAAAATAGACATCGTGAATTGATGTTGCTCGAGCCGCGGGGGCGTAATTCGTAACGTACCAGGCTAAAATTCTGGAGTTCCCGGGTCGAACCCGGGCTGTGGCAATATTTTTTCACGATTTCTTTATAATTTAAAAATCGTCAGGTCTGGTTGCCTCATTGATACTTAATGAATGAGTGAGGCAATTAGAGCTGACAAATAATTGAAGATTCGATTGTTAGAGAATTTTCTGAGATCGATAACACAGGGAACCGGGCGGCACTGACTCTAACGGGGTTACGAACTGCCAAAAATATTCCATCATAGAAATTTGGTCAATAACATTGTCGCTTAAGATTTATCACTGTAAAGAAACATATGACCGCATAATGATTAATTAATTAGACTGAATAAAGTTTAACACTTGACATTGAAAAATAGAGATCGTGAATTGATGTTGCTCGAGCCGCCATGGCGTAATTGGTAACGTACCAGGCTAGAATTCTGGAGTTCCCGGTTAGAACCCGGGCTGTGGCAATATAATGTCACGATTTCTTCAAAATTTAAAAATCGTCAAGTCTGGTTGCCTCATTAATTCTAAATGAATCAGTAAGGCAATTAGAGCTGACAAATAATTGAAGATTCGATTGTTAGAGATCTTTCTAAGATCGATAACACAGGGAACCGGGCGGCACTGACTCTAACCGGGTTACGAACTGCAAAAAAATTTTCCATCATAGAAATTTGGTCAATAACATTGTCGCTTGAGATTTATCACTGTAAAGAAACATATGACCGCATAATGATTAATTAATTAGACTGAATAAAGTTTAACACTTGACATTGAAAAATAGAGATCGTGAATTGATGATGCTCGAGCCGCAGGGGCGTAATTCGTAACGTACCAGGCTAGAATTCTGGAGTTCCCGGGTCGAACCCGGGCTGTGGCAATATTTTTTCACGATTTCTTTAGAATTTTAAAATCGTCAGGTCTGGTTGCCTCATTGATTCTTAATGAATGAGTGAGGCAATTAGAGCTGACAAATAATTGAAGATTCGATGGTTAGAGACCTTTCTGAGATCGATAACACAGGGATCCAGGCGGCGCTGACTCTAACCGGGTTACGAACTGCCAAAAATATTCCATCATAGAAATTTGGTCGATAACATTGTCGCTTAAGATTTATCACTCTAAAGAAACATATGACCGCATATTGATTAATTAATTAGACTGAATAAAGTTTAACACTTGACATTAAAAAATAGAGATCGTGAATTGATGTTGCTAGAGCCGCGATGGCGTAATTGGTAATGTACCAGGCTAGAATTCTGGAGTTCCCCGTTCGGACCCGGGCTGTGGCAATATTTTTTCACGATTTCTTTAGAATTAAAAAATCGTCAGGTCTGGTTGCTTTATTCATTCTTAATGAATGAGTGCTGCGATTAGAGCTGACATATAATTAAAGATTCGATTGTTAGAGACCTTTCTGAAATCGATAACACAGGGAACCAGGCGGCATTGACTCCAACCGGGTTACGAACTGTCAAAACTATTCCATCATAGAAATTTGGTCAATAACATTGTCGCTTAAGATTTGGCACTCTAAAGAAACATATGACCACATATTGATTAATTAATGAATCTGAATAAAGTTTAATGCTTGACATTGAAAAATAGAGATCGTGAATTGATGTTGCTAGAGCCACGGTGGCGTAATTGGTAACGTACCAGGCTAGATTTCTAGAGTTCCCGGTTAGAACCCGGGCTGTGGCAATATATTGTCACGATTTCCTTAAAATTTAAAAATCGTCAGGTCTGGTTGCCTCATTAATTCTAAATGAATCAGTAAGGCAATTAGAGCTGACAAATAATTGAAGATTCGATTGTTAGAGATCTTTCTGAGATCGATAACACAGGGAACCGGGCGGCACTGAATCTAACCGGGTTACGAACTGCCAAAAATATTCCATCATAGAAATTTGGTCAATAACATTGTCGCTTAAGATTTATCACTGTAAAGAAACCTATGACCGCATAATGATTAATTAATTAGACTGAATAAAGTTTAACACTTGACATTGAAAAATAGAGATCGTGAATTGATGTTGCTCGAGCCGCGGGGGCGTAATTCGTAACGTACCAGGCTAGAATTCCGGAGTTCCCGGGTCGAACCCGGGCTGTGGCAATATTTTTTCTCGATTTCTTTAGAATTTAAAAATCGTCAGGTCTGGTTGCCTCATTGATTCTTAATGAATGAGTGAGGCAATTAGAGCTGACAAATAATTAAAGATTCGATTGTTAGAGACCTTTCTGAGATCGATAACACAGGGATCCAGGCGGCGCTGACTCTAACCGGGTTACGAACTGCCAAAAATATTCCATCATAGAAATTTTGTCGATAACATTGTCGCTTAAGATTTATCACTCTAAAGAAACATATGACCGCATATTGATTAATTAATTAGACTGAATAAAGTTTAACACTTGACATTAAAAAATAGAGATCGTAAATTGATGTTGCTAGAGCCGCGGGGGCGTAATTCGTAACGTACCAGGCTAGAATTCTGGAGTTCCCGGGTCGAACCCGGGCTATGGCAATATTTTTTCTCGATTTCTTTAGAATTTAAAAATCGTCAGGTCTGGTTGCCTTATTATTTCTAAATAAATGAATGAGGCAATTAGAGCTGATAAATAATTAAAGATTGGATTGTTAGACATCTTTCTGAGATCGATAACACGAGGATCTTGGCGGCACTGTCTCTAACCGGATTACGAACTGCCACCAATATTCCATCATAGAAATTTGGTCAATAACATTGTCGCTTAAGATTTATCAGTCTAAAGAAACATATGACCGCATATTTATTAATTAATTAATCTGAATAAAGTTTAAAGCTTGACATTAAAAAATAGAGATCGTGAATTGATGTTGCTAGAGCCACGGTGGCGTAATTGGTAACGTACCAGGCTAGATTTCTGGAGTTCCTGGTTAGAACCCGGGCTGTGGCAATATATTTTCACGATTTATTTAGATTTTAAAAACCGTCTGGTCTGGTTGCCTCATTAACTCTAAATAAATCAGTAAGGCAATTAGAGCTGACAAATAATTGAAGATTCGATTGTTAGAGATCTTTCTGAGATCGATAACACAGGGAACCGGGGGGCTCTGACTCTAACCGGATTACGAACTGTCGTAATCCCGTCTCCAACGGGATTACGAACTGCCACGAATATTCCATCATAGAAATTTGGTCAATAACATTGTCGCTTAAGATTTATCACTCTAAAGAAACATATGACCACATATTGATTAATTAATGAATCTGAATAAAGTTTAATGCTTGACATTGAAAAATAGAGATCGTGAATTGATGTTGCTAAAGCCACGGTGGCGTAATTGGTAACGTACCAGGCTAGATTTCTGGAGTTCCCGGTTATAACCCGGGCTGTGGCTATATATTGTCACGATTTCTTTAAAATTTAAAAATCGTCAGGTCTGGTTGCCTCATTAATTCTAAATGAATCAGTAAGGCAATTAGAGTTGACAAATAATTGAAGATTCGATTGTTAGAGATCATTCTGAGATCGATAACACAAGGAACCGGGCGGCACTGACTCTAACCGGGTTACGAACTGCCAAAAATATTCCATCATAGAAATTTGGTCAATAACATTGTCGCTTAAGATTTATCACTGTAAAGAAACCTATGACCGCATAATGATTAATTAATTAGACTGAATAAAGTTTAACACTTGACATTAAAAAATAGAGATCGTGAATTGATGTTTCTAGAGCCGCGGTGGCGTTATTGGTAACATACCAGGCTAGAAATCTGGAGTTCCCGGTTCGAACCCGGGCTGTGGCAATATTTTTTCACGATTTCTTTAGAATTTAAAAATCGTCAGGTCTGGTTGCCTCATTAATTCTTAATGAATGAGTGCTGCAATTAGAGCTGACATATAATTAAAGATTCGATTGTTAGAGACCTTTCTGAAATCGATAACACAGGGATCCAGGCTACGCTGACTCTAACCGGGTTACGAACTGCCAAAAATATTCCATCATCGAAATTTGGTCAATAACATTGTCCCTTAAGATTTATCACTCTAAAGAAACATATGACCGCATACTGATTAATTAATTAGACTGAATAAAGTTTAACACTTGACATTAAAAAATAGAGATCGTAAATTGATGTTGCTAGAGCCGCGGGGGCGTAATTCGTAACGTACCAGGCTAGAATTCTGGAGTTCCCGGGTCGAACCCGGGCTATGGCAATATTTTTTCTCGATTTCTTTAGAATTTTAAAATCGTCAGGTCTGGTTGCCTTATTATTTCTAAATAAATGAATGAGGCAATTAGAGCTGATAAATAATTAAAGATTGGATTGTTAGACATCTTTCTGAGATCGATAACACGAGGATCTTGGCGGCACTGTCTCTAACCGGATTACGAACTGATACGAATATTCCATCATAGAAATTTGGTCAATAACATTGTCGCTTAAGATTTATCACTGTAAAGAAACCTATGACCGCATAATGATTAATTAATTAGACTGAATAAAGTTTAACACTTGACATTAAAAAATAGAGATCGTGAATTGATGTTGCTAGAGCCGCGATGGCGTAATTGGTAATGTACCAGGCTAAAATTCTGGAGTTCCCGGTTCGAACCCGGGCTGTGGCAATAGTTTTCACGATTTCTTTAGAATTTGAAAATCGTCAGGTCTGGTTGCCACATTAATTCTAAATGTATCAGTGAAGCATTTAGAGCTGACAAATAATTGAAGAATCGATTGTTAGTTATCTTTCTGAGATCGATAACACGAGGATCCAGGCGGCACTGACTCTAACCGGATTACGAACTGCCAAGAATATTCCATCATAGAAATTTGGTCGATAACATTGTCGCTTAAGATTTATCACTCTAAAGAAACATATGACCGCATATTGATTAATTAATTAGACTGAATAAAGTTTAACACTTGACATTGAAAAATAGAGATCGTGAATTGATGTTGCTAGAGCCACGGTGGCGTAATTGGTAACGTACCAGGCTAGATTTCTGGAGTTCCCGGTTAGAACCCGGGCTGTGGCAATATATTGTCACGATTTCCTTAAAATTTAAAAATCGTCAGGTCTGGTTGCCTCATTAATTCTAAATGAATCAGTAAGGCAATTAGAGCTGACAAATAATTGAAGATTCGATTGTTAGAGATCTTTCTGAGATCGATAACACAGGGAACCGGGCGGCACTGAATCTAACCGGGTTACGAACTGCCAAAAATATTCCATCATAGAAATTTGGTCAATAACATTGTCGCTTAAGATTTATCACTGTAAAGAAACCTATGACCGCATAATGATTAATTAATTAGACTGAATAAAGTTTAACACTTGACATTGAAAAATAGAGATCGTGAATTGATGTTGCTCGAGCCGCGGGGGCGTAATTCGTAACGTACCAGGCTAGAATTCCGGAGTTCCCGGGTCGAACCCGGGCTGTGGCAATATTTTTTCTCGATTTCTTTAGAATTTAAAAATCGTCAGGTCTGGTTGCCTCATTGATTCTTAATGAATGAGTGAGGCAATTAGAGCTGACAAATAATTAAAGATTCGATTGTTAGAGACCTTTCTGAGATCGATAACACAGGGATCCAGGCGGCGCTGACTCTAACCGGGTTACGAACTGCCAAAAATATTCCATCATAGAAATTTTGTCGATAACATTGTCGCTTAAGATTTATCACTCTAAAGAAACATATGACCGCATATTGATTAATTAATTAGACTGAATAAAGTTTAACACTTGACATTAAAAAATAGAGATCGCAAATTGATGTTGCTAGAGCCCTGATAGCGTAATTGGTAACGTACCAGGCTAGAATTCTGGAGTTCCCGGTTCGAACCCGGGCTGTGGCAATATTTTTTCACGATTTCTTTAGAATTAATAAATCGTCAGGTCTGGTTGACTCATTAATTCTAAATGAATCAGTGAGGCAATTAGAGCTGACAAATTATTAAAGATTCGATTGTTAGAGATCTTTCTGAGTGCGATAACACAGGGAACCGGGCGGCACTGACTCCAACCGGGTTACGAACTGCCAAAAATATTCCATCATAGAAATTTGGTCGATAACATTGTCGCTTAAGATTTATCAGTCTAAAGAAACATATGACCGCATATTTATTAATTAATTAATCTGAATAAAGTTTAACACTTGACATTGAAAAATAGAGATCGTGAATTGATGTTGCTAGAGCCGCGGTGGCGCAATTGGTAACGTACCAGGGTAGAATTCTGAAGTTCTCGGTTCGAACCCGGGCTGTGGCAATAATTTTTCACGATTTCTTTAGAATTTAAAAATCGTCAGGTCTGGTTTCCTCATTAATTCTTAATGAATGAGTGCCGCAATTACAGCTGACAAATAATGAAGGATTCGATTGTTAGAGACCTTTCTGAGATCGATAACACAGGGATCCAGGTTGCGCTCACTCTAACCGGGTTACGAACTGCCAAAAATATTCCATCATAGAAATTTGGTCAATAACATTGTCGCTCAAGATTTATCACTCTAAAGAAACATATGACCGCATAATGATTAATTAATTAGACTAAATAAATTTTAACACTTGGCATTGAAAAATAGAGATCGTGAATTGATGTTGCTCGAGCCGCGGGGGCGTAATTCGTGACGTACCAGGCTAGAATTCTGGAGTTCCCGGGTCGAACCCGGGCTGTGGCAATATTTTTTCACGATTTCTTTATAATTTAAAAATCGTCAGGTCTGGTTGCCTCATTGATACTTAATGAATGAGTGAGGCAATTAGAGCTGACAAATAATTGAAGATTCGATTGTTAGAGAATTTTCTGAGATCGATAACACAGGGAACCGGGCGGCACTGACTCTAACCGGGTTACGAACTGCCAAAAATATTCCATCATAGAAATTTGGTCAATAACATTGTCGCTTAAGATTTATCACTGAAAAGAAACATATGACCGCATAATGATTAATTAATTAGACTGAATAAAGTTTAACACTTGACATTGAAAAATAGAGATCGTGAATTGATGTTGCTCGAGCCGCGGGGGCGTAATTCGTAACGTACCAGGCTAGAATTCTGGAGTTCCCGGGTGGAACCCGGGCTGTGGCAATATTTTTTCACGATTTCTTTAGAATTTAAAAATCGTCAGGTCCGGTTTCCTCATTAATTCTAAATGAATCAGTGAAGCATTTAGAGCTGACAAATAATTGAAGATTCGATTGTTAGTTATCTTTCTGAGATCGATAACACGAGGATCCAGGCGGCACTGACTCTAACCGGATTACGAACTGCCAAGAATATTCCATCATAGAAATTTGGTCAATAACATTGTCGCTTAAGATTTATCACTCTAAAGAAACATATGATCACATATTGATTAATTAATTAGACTGAATAAAGTTTAACACTTGACATTAAAAAATAGAGATCGTGAATTGATGTTGCTAGAGCCGCGATGGCGTAATTGGTAATGTACCAGGCTAAAATTCTGGAGTTCCCGGTTCGAACCCGGGCTGTGGCAATAGTTTTCACGATTTCTTTAGAATTTGAAAATCGTCAGGTCTGGTTGCCACATTAATTCTAAATGTATCAGTGAAGCATTTAGAGCTGACAAATAATTGAAGATTCGATTGTTAGTTATCTTTCTGAGATCGATAACACGAGGATCTGGAACTGCCACGAATATTCCATCATAGAAATTTGGTCAATAACATTGTCGCTTAAGATTTATCACTCTAAAGAAACATATGACCACATATTGATTAATTAATGAATCTGAATAAAGTTTAATGCTTGACATTGAAAAATAGAGATCGTGAATTGATGTTGCTAGAGCCACGGTGGCGTAATTGGTAACGTACCAGGCTAGATTTCTGGAGTTCCCGGTTAGAACCCGGGCTGTGGCAATATATTGTCACGATTTTTTTAAAATTTAAAAATCGTCAGGTCTGGTTGCCTCATTAATTCTAAATGAATCAGTAAGGCAATTAGAGCTGACAAATAATTGAAGATTCGATTGTTAGAGATCTTTCTGAGATCGATAACACAGGGAACCGGGCGGCACTGACTCTAACCGGGTTACGAACTGCCAAAAATATTCCATCATAGAAATTTGGTCAATAACATTGTCGCTTAAGATTTATCAGTCTAAAGAAACATATGACCGCATATTGAATAATTAATTGATCTGAATAAAATTTAAAGCTTGACATTAAAAAATAGAGATCGTGAATTGATGTTGCTAGAGCCACGGTGGCGTAATTGGTAACGTACCAGGCTAGATTTCTGGAGTTCCTGGTTAGAACCCGGGCTGTGGCAATATATTTTCACGATTTATTTAGATTTTTAAAACCGTCAGGTCTGGTTGCCTCATTAATTCTTAATGAATGAGTGAAGCAATTACAGCTGACAAATAATTAAAGATCCGATTGTTAGAGACCTTTCTGAGATCGATAACACAGGGATCCAGGCAGCGCTGACTCTAACCGGGTTACGAACTGCCAAAAATATTCCATCATAGAAATTAGGTCGATAACATTGTCGCTTAAGATTTATCACTCTAAAGAAACATATGACCGCATATTGATTAATTAATTAGACTGAATAAAGTTGAACACTTGACATTAAAAAATAGAGATCGTGAATTGATGTTGCTCGAGCCGCGATGGCGTAATTGGTAACGTACCAGGCTAGAATTCTGGAGTTCCCGGTTAGGACCCGGGCTGTGGCAATATATTGTCACGATTTCTTCAAAATTTAAAAATCGTCAAGTCTGGTTGCCTCATTAATTCTAAATGAATCAGTAAGGCAATTAGAGCTGACAAATAATTAAAGATTCGATTGTTAGAGATCTTTCTAAGATCGATAACACAGGGAACCGGGCGGCACTGACTCTAACCGGGTTACGAACTGCAAAAAAATTTTCCATCATAGAAATTTGGTCAATAACATTGTCGCTTAAGATTTATCACTGTAAAGAAACATATGACCGCATAGAGATTAATTAATTAGACTGAATAAAGTTTAACACTTGACATTGAAAAATAGAGATCGTGAATTGATGTTGCTCGAGCCGCAGGGGCGTAATTCGTAACGTACCAGGCTAGAATTCTGGAGTTCCTGGGTCGAACCCGGGCTGTGGCAATATTTTTTCACGATTTCTTTAGAATTTTAAAATCGTCAGGTCTGGTTGACTCATTAATTTTAAATGAATCAGTGAGGCAATTAGAGCTGACAAATAATTGAAGATTCGATTGTTAGAGATCTTTCTGAGATCGATAACACAGGGAACCAGGCGGCATTGACTCCAACCGGGTTACGAACTGTCAAAACTATTCCATCATAGAAATTTGGTCAATAACATTGTCGCTTAAGATTTGGCACTATAAGGAAACATATAACCGCATATTGATTAATTAATTAGACTGAATAAAGTTTAACACTTGACATTAAAACATAGAGATCGCAAATTGATGTTGCTAGAGCCCTGATAGCGTAATTGGTAACGTACCAGGCTAGAATTCTGGAGTTCCCGGTTCGAACCCGGGCTGTGGCAATATTTTTTCACGATTTCTTTAGAATTAATAAATCGTCAGGTCTGGTTGACTCATTAATTCTAAATGAATCAGTGAGGCAATTAGAGCTGACAAATTATTAAAGATTCGATTGTTAGAGATCTTTCTGAGTGCGATAACACAGGGAACCGGGCGGCACTGACTCCAACCGGGTTACGAACTGCCAAAAATATTCCATCATAGAAATTTGGTCAATAACATTGTCGCTTAAGATTTGCCACTCTAAGGAAACATATGACCGCATAGTGATTAATTAATTAGACTGAATAAAGTTTAACACTTGACATTAAAAAATAGAGATCGTGAATTGATGTTGCTAGAGCCGCGATGGCGTAATTGGTAATGTACCAGGCTAAAATTCTGGAGTTCCCGGTTCGAACCCGGGCTGTGGCAATAGTTTTCACGATTTCTTTAGAATTTGAAAATCTTCAGGTTCGGTTGCCACATTAATTCTAAATGTATCAGTGAAGCATTTAGAGCTGACAAATAATTGAAGATTCGATTGTTAGTTATCTTTCTGAGATCGATAACACGAGGATCCAGGCGGCACTGACTCTAACCGGATTACGAACTGCCAAGAATATTCCATCATAGAAATTTGGTCAATAACATTGTCGCTTAAGATTTATCACTCTAAAGAAACATATAATCACATATTGATTAATTAATTAATCTGAATAAAGTTTAATGCTTGACATTAAGAAATAGATATCGTGATTTGATGTTGCTCGAGCCGCGGGGGCGTAATTCGTAACGTACCAGGCTAGAATTCTGGAGTTCCCGGGTCGAACCCGGGCTGTGGCAATATTTTTTCACGATTTCTTTAGAATTTAAAAATCGTCAGGTCTGGTTTCCTCATTGATTCTTAATGAATGAGTGAGGCAATTGGAGTTGACAAATAATTAAAGATTCGATTGTTAGAGACCTTTCTGAGATCGATAACACAGGGATCCAGGCGGCGCTGACTCTAACCGGGTTACGAACTGCCAAAAATATTCCATCATCGAAATTTGGTCAATAACATTGTCGCTTAAGATTTATCACTCTAAAGAAACATATGACCGCATATTGATTAATTAATTAGACTGAATAAAGTTTAACACTTGACATTAAAAAATAGAGATCGTGAATTGATGTTGCTAGAGCCGCGATGGCGTAATTGGTAATGTACCAGGCTAAAATTCTGGAGTTCCCTGTTCGAACCCGGGCTGTGGCAATAGTTTTCACGATTTCTTTAGAATTTGAAAATCGTCAGGTCTTGTTGCCACATTAATTTTAAATGTATCAGTGAAGCATTTAGAGCTGACAAATAATTGAAGATTCGATTGTTAGTTATCTTTCTGAGATCGATAACACGAGGATCCAGGCGGCGCTGACTCTAACCGGGTTACGAACTGCCAAAAATATTCCATCATAGAAATTTGGTCGATAACATTGTTGCTTAAGATTTATCACCCTAAAGATACATATGACCGCATAGTGATTAATTAATTAATCTGAATAAAGTTTAACACGTGACATTAAAATATAGAGATCGTGACTTGATGTTGCTAGAGCCGCGATCGCGTAATTGGTAACGTACCAGGCTAGAATTCCGGAGTTCCCGGGTCGAACCCGGGCTGTGGCAATATTTTTTCTCGATTTCTTTAGAATTTAAAAATCGTCAGGTCTGGTTGCCTCATTGATTCTTAATGAATGAGTGAGGCAATTAGAGCTGACAAATAATTAAAGATTCGATTGTTAGAGACCTTTCTGAGATCGATAACACAGGGATCCAGGCGGCGCTGACTCTAACCGGGTTACGAACTGCCAAAAATATTCCATCATAGAAATTTTGTCGATAACATTGTCGCTTAAGATTTATCACTCTAAAGAAACATATGACTGCATATTGATTAATTAATTAGACTGAATAAAGTTTAACACTTGACATTAAAAAATAGAGATCGCAAATTGATGTTGCTAGAGCCCTGATAGCGTAATTGGTAACGTACCAGGCTAGAATTCTGGAGTTCCCGGTTCGAACCCGGGCTGTGGCAATATTTTTTCACGATTTCTTTAGAATTAATAAATCGTCAGGTCTGGTTGACTCATTAATTCTAAATGAATCAGTGAGGCAATTAGAGCTGACAAATTATTAAAGATTCGATTGTTAGAGATCTTTCTGAGTGCGATAACACAGGGAACCGGGCGGCACTGACTCCAACCGGGTTACGAACTGCCAAAAATATTCCATCATAGAAATTTGGTCGATAACATTGTCGCTTAAGATTTATCACTGTAAAGAAACATATGACCGCATAATGATTAATTAATTAGACTGAATAAAGTTTAACACTTGACATTGAAAAATAGAGATCGTGAATTGATGTTGCTCGAGCCGCAGGGGCGTAATTCGTAACGTACCAGGCTAGAATTCTGGAGTTCCTGGGTCGAACCCGGGCTGTGGCAATATTTTTTCACGATTTCTTTAGAATTTTAAAATCGTCAGGTCTGGTTGACTCATTAATTTTAAATGAATCAGTGAGGCAATTAGAGCTGACAAATAATTGAAGATTCGATTGTTAGAGATCTTTCTGAGATCGATAACACAGGGAACCAGGCGGCATTGACTCCAACCGGGTTACGAACTGTCAAAACTATTCCATCATAGAAATTTGGTCAATAACATTGTCGCTTAAGATTTGGCACTATAAGGAAACATATAACCGCATATTGATTAATTAATTAGACTGAATAAAGTTTAACACTTGACATTAAAACATAGAGATCGCAAATTGATGTTGCTAGAGCCCTGATAGCGTAATTGGTAACGTACCAGGCTAGAATTCTGGAGTTCCCGGTTCGAACCCGGGCTGTGGCAATATTTTTTCACGATTTCTTTAGAATTAATAAATCGTCAGGTCTGGTTGACTCATTAATTCTAAATGAATCAGTGAGGCAATTAGAGCTGACAAATTATTAAAGATTCGATTGTTAGAGATCTTTCTGAGTGCGATAACACAGGGAACCGGGCGGCACTGACTCCAACCGGGTTACGAACTGCCAAAAATATTCCATCATAGAAATTTGGTCAATAACATTGTCGCTTAAGATTTGCCACTCTAAGGAAACATATGACCGCATAGTGATTAATTAATTAGACTGAATAAAGTTTAACACTTGACATTAAAAAATAGAGATCGTGAATTGATGTTGCTAGAGCCGCGATGGCGTAATTGGTAATGTACCAGGCTAAAATTCTGGAGTTCCCGGTTCGAACCCGGGCTGTGGCAATAGTTTTCACGATTTCTTTAGAATTTGAAAATCTTCAGGTTCGGTTGCCACATTAATTCTAAATGTATCAGTGAAGCATTTAGAGCTGACAAATAATTGAAGATTCGATTGTTAGTTATCTTTCTGAGATCGATAACACGAGGATCCAGGCGGCACTGACTCTAACCGGATTACGAACTGCCAAGAATATTCCATCATAGAAATTTGGTCAATAACATTGTCGCTTAAGATTTATCACTCTAAAGAAACATATAATCACATATTGATTAATTAATTAATCTGAATAAAGTTTAATGCTTGACATTAAGAAATAGATATCGTGATTTGATGTTGCTCGAGCCGCGGGGGCGTAATTCGTAACGTACCAGGCTAGAATTCTGGAGTTCCCGGGTCGAACCCGGGCTGTGGCAATATTTTTTCACGATTTCTTTAGAATTTAAAAATCGTCAGGTCTGGTTTCCTCATTGATTCTTAATGAATGAGTGAGGCAATTGGAGTTGACAAATAATTAAAGATTCGATTGTTAGAGACCTTTCTGAGATCGATAACACAGGGATCCAGGCGGCGCTGACTCTAACCGGGTTACGAACTGCCAAAAATATTCCATCATCGAAATTTGGTCAATAACATTGTCGCTTAAGATTTATCACTCTAAAGAAACATATGACCGCATATTGATTAATTAATTAGACTGAATAAAGTTTAACACTTGACATTAAAAAATAGCGATCGTGAATTGATGTTGCTAGAGCCGCGATGGCGTAATTGGTAATGTACCAGGCTAAAATTCTGGAGTTCCCTGTTCGAACCCGGGCTGTGGCAATAGTTTTCACGATTTCTTTAGAATTTGAAAATCGTCAGGTCTGGTTGCTACATTAATTTTAAATGTATCAGTGAAGCATTTAGAGCTGACAAATAATTGAAGATTCGATTGTTAGTTATCTTTCTGAGATCGATAACACGAGGATCCAGGCGGCGCTGACTCTAACCGGGTTACGAACTGCCAAAAATATTCCATCATAGAAATTTGGTCGATAACATTGTTGCTTAAGATTTATCACCCTAAAGATACATATGACCGCATAGTGATTAATTAATTAATCTGAATAAAGTTTAACACGTGACATTAAAATATAGAGATCGTGACTTGATGTTGCTAGAGCCGCGATCGCGTAATTGGTAACGTACCAGGCTAGAATTCCGGAGTTCCCGGGTCGAACCCGGGCTGTGGCAATATTTTTTCTCGATTTCTTTAGAATTTAAAAATCGTCAGGTCTGGTTGCCTCATTGATTCTTAATGAATGAGTGAGGCAATTAGAGCTGACAAATAATTAAAGATTCGATTGTTAGAGACCTTTCTGAGATCGATAACACAGGGATCCAGGCGGCGCTGACTCTAACCGGGTTACGAACTGCCAAAAATATTCCATCATAGAAATTTTGTCGATAACATTGTCGCTTAAGATTTATCACTCTAAAGAAACATATGACCGCATATTGATTAATTAATTAGACTGAATAAAGTTTAACACTTGACATTAAAAAATAGAGATCGCAAATTGATGTTGCTAGAGCCCTGATAGCGTAATTGGTAACGTACCAGGCTAGAATTCTGGAGTTCCCGGTTCGAACCCGGGCTGTGGCAATATTTTTTCACGATTTCTTTAGAATTAATAAATCGTCAGGTCTGGTTGACTCATTAATTCTAAATGAATCAGTGAGGCAATTAGAGCTGACAAATTATTAAAGATTCGATTGTTAGAGATCTTTCTGAGTGCGATAACACAGGGAACCGGGCGGCACTGACTCCAACCGGGTTACGAACTGCCAAAAATATTCCATCATAGAAATTTGGTCGATAACATTGTCGCTTAAGATTTATCACTGTAAAGAAACATATGACCGCATAATGATTAATTAATTAGACTGAATAAAGTTTAACACTTGACATTGAAAAATAGAGATCGTGAATTGATGTTGCTCGAGCCGCAGGGGCGTAATTCGTAACGTACCAGGCTAGAATTCTGGAGTTCCTGGGTCGAACCCGGGCTGTGGCAATATTTTTTCACGATTTCTTTAGAATTTTAAAATCGTCAGGTCTGGTTGACTCATTAATTTTAAATGAATCAGTGAGGCAATTAGAGCTGACAAATAATTGAAGATTCGATTGTTAGAGATCTTTCTGAGATCGATAACACAGGGAACCAGGCGGCATTGACTCCAACCGGGTTACGAACTGTCAAAACTATTCCATCATAGAAATTTGGTCAATAACATTGTCGCTTAAGATTTGGCACTATAAGGAAACATATAACCGCATATTGATTAATTAATTAGACTGAATAAAGTTTAACACTTGACATTAAAACATAGAGATCGCAAATTGATGTTGCTAGAGCCCTGATAGCGTAATTGGTAACGTACCAGGCTAGAATTCTGGAGTTCCCGGTTCGAACCCGGGCTGTGGCAATATTTTTTCACGATTTCTTTAGAATTGATAAATCGTCAGGTCTGGTTGACTCATTAATTCTAAATGAATCAGTGAGGCAATTAGAGCTGACAAATTATTAAAGATTCGATTGTTAGAGATCTTTCTGAGTGCGATAACACAGGGAACCGGGCGGCACTGACTCCAACCGGGTTACGAACTGCCAAAAATATTCCATCATAGAAATTTGGTCAATAACATTGTCGCTTAAGATTTGCCACTCTAAGGAAACATATGACCGCATAGTGATTAATTAATTAGACTGAATAAAGTTTAACACTTGACATTAAAAAATAGAGATCGTGAATTGATGTTGCTAGAGCCGCGATGGCGTAATTGGTAATGTACCAGGCTAAAATTCTGGAGTTCCCGGTTCGAACCCGGGCTGTGGCAATAGTTTTCACGATTTCTTTAGAATTTGAAAATCTTCAGGTTCGGTTGCCACATTAATTCTAAATGTATCAGTGAAGCATTTAGAGCTGACAATCAATTGAAGATTCGATTGTTAGTTATCTTTCTGAGATCGATAACACGAGGATCCAGGCGGCACTGACTCTAACCGGATTACGAACTGCCAAGAATATTCCATCATAGAAATTTGGTCAATAACATTGTCGCTTAAGAGTTATCACTCTAAAGAAACATATAATCACATATTGATTAATTAATTAATCTGAATAAAGTTTAATGCTTGACATTAAGAAATAGATATCGTGATTTGATGTTGCTCGAGCCGCGGGGGCGTAATTCGTAACGTACCAGGCTAGAATTCTGGAGTTCCCGGGTCGAACCCGGGCTGTGGCAATATTTTTTCACGATTTCTTTAGAATTTAAAAATCGTCAGGTCTGGTTTCCTCATTGATTCTTAATGAATGAGTGAGGCAATTGGAGTTGACAAATAATTAAAGATTCGATTGTTAGAGACCTTTCTGAGATCGATAACACAGGGATCCAGGCGGCGCTGACTCTAACCGGGTTACGAACTGCCAAAAATATTCCATCATCGAAATTTGGTCAATAACATTGTCGCTTAAGATTTATCACTCTAAAGAAACATATGACCGCATATTGATTAATTAATTAGACTGAATAAAGTTTAACACTTGACATTAAAAAATAGAGATCGTGAATTGATGTTGCTAGAGCCGCGATGGCGTAATTGGTAATGTACCAGGCTAAAATTCTGGAGTTCCCTGTTCGAACCCGGGCTGTGGCAATAGTTTTCACGATTTCTTTAGAATTTGAAAATCGTCAGGTCTGGTTGCCACATTAATTTTAAATGTATCAGTGAAGCATTTAGAGCTGACAAATAATTGAAGATTCGATTGTTAGTTATCTTTCTGAGATCGATAACACGAGGATCCAGGCGGCGCTGACTCTAACCGGGTTACGAACTGCCAAAAATATTCCATCATAGAAATTTGGTCGATAACATTGTTGCTTAAGATTTATCACCCTAAAGATACATATGACCGCATAGTGATTAATTAATTAATCTGAATAAAATTTAACACGTGACATTAAAATATAGAGATCGTGACTTGATGTTGCTAGAGCCGCGATCGCGTAATTGGTAACGTACCAGGCTAGAATTCCGGAGTTCCCGGGTCGAACCCGGGCTGTGGCAATATTTTTTCTCGATTTCTTTAGAATTTAAAAATCGTCAGGTCTGGTTGCCTCATTGATTCTTAATGAATGAGTGAGGCAATTAGAGCTGACAAATAATTAAAGATTCGATTGTTAGAGACCTTTCTGAGATCGATAACACAGGGATCCAGGTTGCGCTCACTCTAACCGGGTTACGAACTGCCAAAAATATTCCATCATAGAAATTTGGTCAATAACATTGTCGCTCAAGATTTATCACTCTAAAGAAACATATGACCGCATAATGATTAATTAATTAGACTAAATAAATTTTAACACTTGGCATTGAAAAATAGAGATCGTGAATTGATGTTGCTCGAGCCGCGGGGGCGTAATTCGTGACGTACCAGGCTAGAATTCTGGAGTTCCCGGGTCGAACCCGGGCTGTGGCAATATTTTTTCACGATTTCTTTATAATTTAAAAATCGTCAGGTCTGGTTGCCTCATTGATACTTAATGAATGAGTGAGGCAATTAGAGCTGACAAATAATTGAAGATTCGATTGTTAGAGAATTTTCTGAGATCGATAACACAGGGAACCGGGCGGCACTGACTCTAACCGGGTTACGAACTGCCAAAAATATTCCATCATAGAAATTTGGTCAATAACATTGTCGCTTAAGATTTATCACTGTAAAGAAACATATGACCGCATAATGATTAATTAATTAGACTGAATAAAGTTTAACACTTGACATTGAAAAATAGAGATCGTGAATTGATGTTGCTCGAGCCGCGGGGGCGTAATTCGTAACGTACCAGGCTAGAATTCTGGAGTTCCCGGGTCGAACCCGGGCTGTGGCAATATTTTTTCACGATTTCTTTAGAATTTAAAAATCGTCAGGTCCGGTTTCCTCATTAATTCTAAATGAATCAGTGAAGCATTTAGAGCTGACAAATAATTGAAGATTCGATTGTTAGTTATCTTTCTGAGATCGATAACACGAGGATCCAGGCGGCACTGACTCTAACCGGATTACGAACTGCCAAGAATATTCCATCATAGAAATTTGGTCAATAACATTGTCGCTTAAGATTTATCACTCTAAAGAAACATATGATCACATATTGATTAATTAATTAGACTGAATAAAGTTTAACACTTGACATTAAAAAATAGAGATCGTGAATTGATGTTGCTAGAGCCGCGATGGCGTAATTGGTAATGTACCAGGCTAAAATTCTGGAGTTCCCGGTTCGAACCCGGGCTGTGGCAATAGTTTTCACGATTTCTTTAGAATTTGAAAATCGTCAGGTCTGGTTGCCACATTAATTCTAAATGTATCAGTGAAGCATTTAGAGCTGACAAATAATTGAAGATTCGATTGTTAGTTATCTTTCTGAGATCGATAACACGAGGATCTGGAACTGCCACGAATATTCCATCATAGAAATTTGGTCAATAACATTGTCGCTTAAGATTTATCACTCTAAAGAAACATATGACCACATATTGATTAATTAATGAATCTGAATAAAGTTTAATGCTTGACATTGAAAAATAGAGATCGTGAATTGATGTTGCTAGAGCCACGGTGGCGTAATTGGTAACGTACCAGGCTAGATTTCTGGAGTTCCCGGTTAGAACCCGGGCTGTGGCAATATATTGTCACGATTTTTTTAAAATTTAAAAATCGTCAGGTCTGGTTGCCTCATTAATTCTAAATGAATCAGTAAGGCAATTAGAGCTGACAAATAATTGAAGATTCGATTGTTAGAGATCTTTCTGAGATCGATAACACAGGGAACCGGGCGGCACTGACTCTAACCGGGTTACGAACTGCCAAAAATATTCCATCATAGAAATTTGGTCAATAACATTGTCGCTTAAGATTTATCAGTCTAAAGAAACATATGACCGCATATTGAATAATTAATTGATCTGAATAAAATTTAAAGCTTGACATTAAAAAGTAGAGATCGTGAATTGATGTTGCTAGAGCCACGGTGGCGTAATTGGTAACGTACCAGGCTAGATTTCTGGAGTTCCTGGTTAGAACCCGGGCTGTGGCAATATATTTTCACGATTTATTCAGATTTTAAAAACCGTCAGGTCTGGTTGCCTCATTAATTCTTAATGAATGAGTGAAGCAATTACAGCTGACAAATAATTAAAGATCCGATTGTTAGAGACCTTTCTGAGATCGATAACACAGGGATCCAGGCAGCGCTGACTCTAACCGGGTTACGAACTGCCAAAAATATTCCATCATAGAAATTAGGTCGATAACATTGTCGCTTAAGATTTATCACTCTAAAGAAACATATGACCGCATATTGATTAATTAATTAGACTGAATAAAGTTGAACACTTGACATTAAAAAATAGAGATCGTGAATTGATGTTGCTCGAGCCGCGATGGCGTAATTGGTAACGTACCAGGCTAGAATTCTGGAGTTCCCGGTTAGGACCCGGGCTGTGGCAATATATTGTCACGATTTCTTCAAAATTTAAAAATCGTCAAGTCTGGTTGCCTCATTAATTCTAAATGAATCAGTAAGGCAATTAGAGCTGACAAATAATTGAAGATTCGATTGTTAGAGATCTTTCTAAGATCGATAACACAGGGAACCGGGCGGCACTGACTCTAACCGGGTTACGAACTGCAAAAAAATTTTCCATCATAGAAATTTGGTCAATAACATTGTCGCTTAAGATTTATCACTGTAAAGAAACATATGACCGCATAATGATTAATTAATTAGACTGAATAAAGTTTAACACTTGACATTGAAAAATAGAGATCGTGAATTGATGTTGCTCGAGCCGCAGGGGCGTAATTCGTAACGTACCAGGCTAGAATTCTGGAGTTCCTGGGTCGAACCCGGGCTGTGGCAATATTTTTTCACGATTTCTTTAGAATTTTAAAATCGTCAGGTCTGGTTGACTCATTAATTTTAAATGAATCAGTGAGGCAATTAGAGCTGACAAATAATTGAAGATTCGATTGTTAGAGATCTTTCTGAGATCGATAACACAGGGAACCAGGCGGCATTGACTCCAACCGGGTTACGAACTGTCAAAACTATTCCATCATAGAAATTTGGTCAATAACATTGTCGCTTAAGATTTGGCACTATAAGGAAACATATAACCGCATATTGATTAATTAATTAGACTGAATAAAGTTTAACACTTGACATTAAAACATAGAGATCGCAAATTGATGTTGCTAGAGCCCTGATAGCGTAATTGGTAACGTACCAGGCTAGAATTCTGGAGTTCCCGGTTCGAACCCGGGCTGTGGCAATATTTTTTCACGATTTCTTTAGAATTAATAAATCGTCAGGTCTGGTTGACTCATTAATTCTAAATGAATCAGTGAGGCAATTAGAGCTGACAAATTATTAAAGATTCGATTGTTAGAGATCTTTCTGAGTGCGATAACACAGGGAACCGGGCGGCACTGACTCCAACCGGGTTACGAACTGCCAAAAATATTCCATCATAGAAATTTGGTCAATAACATTGTCGCTTAAGATTTGCCACTCTAAGGAAACATATGACCGCATAGTGATTAATTAATTAGACTGAATAAAGTTTAACACTTGACATTAAAAAATAGAGATCGTGAATTGATGTTGCTAGAGCCGCGATGGCGTAATTGGTAATGTACCAGGCTAAAATTCTGGAGTTCCCGGTTCGAACCCGGGCTGTGGCAATAGTTTTCACGATTTCTTTAGAATTTGAAAATCTTCAGGTTCGGTTGCCACATTAATTCTAAATGTATCAGAGAAGCATTTAGAGCTGACAAATAATTGAAGATTCGATTGTTAGTTATCTTTCTGAGATCGATAACACGAGGATCCAGGCGGCACTGACTCTAACCGGATTACGAACTGCCAAGAATATTCCATCATAGAAATTTGGTCAATAACATTGTCGCTTAAGATTTATCACTCTAAAGAAACATATAATCACATATTGATTAATTAATTAATCTGAATAAAGTTTAATGCTTGACATTAAGAAATAGATATCGTGATTTGATGTTGCTCGAGCCGCGGGGGCGTAATTCGTAACGTACCAGGCTAGAATTCTGGAGTTCCCGGGTCGAACCCGGGCTGTGGCAATATTTTTTCACGATTTCTTTAGAATTTAAAAATCGTCAGGTCTGGTTTCCTCATTGATTCTTAATGAATGAGTGAGGCAATTGGAGTTGACAAATAATTAAAGATTCGATTGTTAGAGACCTTTCTGAGATCGATAACACAGGGATCCAGGCGGCGCTGACTCTAACCGGGTTACGAACTGCCAAAAATATTCCATCATAGAAATTTGGTCAATAACATTGTCGCTTAAGATTTATCAGTCTAAAGAAACATATGACCGCATATTGAATAATTAATTGATCTGAATAAAATTTAAAGCTTGACATTAAAAAATAGAGATCGTGAATTGATGTTGCTAGAGCCACGGTGGCGTAATTGGTAACGTACCAGGCTAGATTTCTGGAGTTCCTGGTTAGAACCCGGGCTGTGGCAATATATTTTCACGATTTATTTAGATTTTAAAAACCGTCAGGTCTGGTTGCCTCATTAATTCTTAATGAATGAGTGAAGCAATTACAGCTGACAAATAATTAAAGATCCGATTGTTAGAGACCTTTCTGAGATCGATAACACAGGGATCCAGGCAGCGCTGACACTAACCGGGTTACGAACTGCCAAAAATATTCCATCATAGAAATTAGGTCGATAACATTGTCGCTTAAGATTTATCACTCTAAAGAAACATATGACCGCATATTGATTAATTAATTAGACTGAATAAAGTTTAACACGTGACATTAAAATATAGAGATCGTGACTTGATGTTGCTAGAGCCGCGATCGCGTAATTGGTAACGTACCAGGCTAGAATTCTGGAGTTCCCGGTTCGAACCCAGGCTGTGGCAATAGTTTTCACGATTTCTGTAGAATTTAAAAATCGTTAGGTCTGGTTGCTATATTAATTCTAAATGTATCAGTGAAGCATTTAGAGCTGACAAATAATTGAAGATTCGATGGTTAGAGATCTTTCTGAGATCGATAACACAGGGAACCAGGCGGCATTGACTCCAACCGGGTTACGAACTGTCAAAACTATTCCATCATAGAAATTTGGTCAATAACATTGTCGCTTAAGATTTATCACTCTAAAGAAACATATGACCGCATATTGATTAATTAATGAATCTGAATAAAGTTTAACACTTGACATTAAAAAATAGAGATCGTGAATTGATGTTGCTAGAGCCGCGATGGCGTAATTGGTAATGTACCAGGCTAAAATTCTGGAGTTCCCGGTTCGAACCCGGGCTGTGGCAATAGTTTTCACGATTTCTTTAGAATTTGAAAATCGTCAGGTCTGGTTGCCACATTAATTCTAAATGTATCAGTGAAGCATCTAGAGCTGACAAATAATTGAAGATTCGATTGTTAGTTATCTTTCTGAGATCGATAACACGAGGTTCCAGGCGGCACTGACTCTAACCAGATTACGAACTGCCAAGAATATTCCATCATAGAAATTTGGTCGATAACATTGTCGCTTAAGATTTATCACTCTAAAGAAACATATGACCGCATATTGATTAATTAATTAGTCTGAATAACGTTTAACACTTGACATTAAAAAATAGAGATCGTGAATTGATGTTGCTAGAGCGGCGATGGCGTAATTGGTAATGTGCCAGGCTAAAATTCTGGAGTTCCCGGTTCGAACCCGGGCTGTGGCAATAGTTTTCACGATTTCTTTAGAATTTGAAAATCGTCAGGTCTGGTTGCCACATTAATTCTAAATGTATCAGTGAAGCATTTAGAGCTGACAAATAATTAAAGATTCGATTGTTAGTTATCTTTCTGAGATCGATAACACGAGGATCCAGGCGGCACTGTCTCTAACCGGATTACGAACTGCCACGAATATTCCATCATAGAAATTAGGTCGATAACATTGTCGCTTAAGATTTATCACTCTAAAGAAACATATGACCGCATATTGATTAATTAATTAGACTGAATAAAGTTGAACACTTGACATTAAAAAATAGAGATCGTGAATTGATGTTGCTCGAGCCGCGATGGCGTAATTGGTAACGTACCAGGCTAGAATTCTGGAGTTCCCGGTTAGGACCCGGGCTGTGGCAATATATTGTCACGATTTCTTCAAAATTTAAAAATCGTCAAGTCTGGTTGCCTCATTAATTCTAAATGAATCAGTAAGGCAATTAGAGCTGACAAATAATTGAAGATTCGATTGTTAGAGATCTTTCTAAGATCGATAACACAGGGAACCGGGCGGCACTGACTCTAACCGGGTTACGAACTGCAAAAAAATTTTCCATCATAGAAATTTGGTCAATAACATTGTCGCTTAAGATTTATCACTGTAAAGAAACATATGACCGCATAATGATTAATTAATTAGACTGAATAAAGTTTAACACTTGACATTGAAAAATAGAGATCGTGAATTGATGTTGCTCGAGCCGCAGGGGCGTAATTCGTAACGTACCAGGCTAGAATTCTGGAGTTCCTGGGTCGAACCCGGGCTGTGGCAATATTTTTTCACGATTTCTTTAGAATTTTAAAATCGTCAGGTCTGGTTGACTCATTAATTTTAAATGAATCAGTGAGGCAATTAGAGCTGACAAATAATTGAAGATTCGATTGTTAGAGATCTTTCTGAGATCGATAACACAGGGAACCAGGCGGCATTGACTCCAACCGGGTTACGAACTGTCAAAACTATTCCATCATAGAAATTTGGTCAATAACATTGTCGCTTAAGATTTGGCACTATAAGGAAACATATAACCGCATATTGATTAATTAATTAGACTGAATAAAGTTTAACACTTGACATTAAAACATAGAGATCGCAAATTGATGTTGCTAGAGCCCTGATAGCGTAATTGGTAACGTACCAGGCTAGAATTCTGGAGTTCCCGGTTCGAACCCGGGCTGTGGCAATATTTTTTCACGATTTCTTTAGAATTAATAAATCGTCAGGTCTGGTTGACTCATTAATTCTAAATGAATCAGTGAGGCAATTAGAGCTGACAAATTATTAAAGATTCGATTGTTAGAGATCTTTCTGAGTGCGATAACACAGGGAACCGGGCGGCACTGACTCCAACCGGGTTACGAACTGCCAAAAATATTCCATCATAGAAATTTGGTCAATAACATTGTCGCTTAAGATTTGCCACTCTAAGGAAACATATGACCGCATAGTGATTAATTAATTAGACTGAATAAAGTTTAACACTTGACATTAAAAAATAGAGATCGTGAATTGATGTTGCTAGAGCCGCGATGGCGTAATTGGTAATGTACCAGGCTAAAATTCTGGAGTTCCCGGTTCGAACCCGGGCTGTGGCAATAGTTTTCACGATTTCTTTAGAATTTGAAAATCTTCAGGTTCGGTTGCCACATTAATTCTAAATGTATCAGAGAAGCATTTAGAGCTGACAAATAATTGAAGATTCGATTGTTAGTTATCTTTCTGAGATCGATAACACGAGGATCCAGGCGGCACTGACTCTAACCGGATTACGAACTGCCAAGAATATTCCATCATAGAAATTTGGTCAATAACATTGTCGCTTAAGATTTATCACTCTAAAGAAACATATAATCACATATTGATTAATTAATTAATCTGAATAAAGTTTAATGCTTGACATTAAGAAATAGATATCGTGATTTGATGTTGCTCGAGCCGCGGGGGCGTAATTCGTAACGTACCAGGCTAGAATTCTGGAGTTCCCGGGTCGAACCCGGGCTGTGGCAATATTTTTTCACGATTTCTTTAGAATTTAAAAATCGTCAGGTCTGGTTTCCTCATTGATTCTTAATGAATGAGTGAGGCAATTGGAGTTGACAAATAATTAAAGATTCGATTGTTAGAGACCTTTCTGAGATCGATAACACAGGGATCCAGGCGGCGCTGACTCTAACCGGGTTACGAACTGCCAAAAATATTCCATCATAGAAATTTGGTCAATAACATTGTCGCTTAAGATTTATCAGTCTAAAGAAACATATGACCGCATATTGAATAATTAATTGATCTGAATAAAATTTAAAGCTTGACATTAAAAAATAGAGATCGTGAATTGATGTTGCTAGAGCCACGGTGGCGTAATTGGTAACGTACCAGGCTAGATTTCTGGAGTTCCTGGTTAGAACCCGGGCTGTGGCAATATATTTTCACGATTTATTTAGATTTTAAAAACCGTCAGGTCTGGTTGCCTCATTAATTCTTAATGAATGAGTGAAGCAATTACAGCTGACAAATAATTAAAGATCCGATTGTTAGAGACCTTTCTGAGATCGATAACACAGGGATCCAGGCAGCGCTGACTCTAACCGGGTTACGAACTGCCAAAAATATTCCATCATAGAAATTAGGTCGATAACATTGTCGCTTAAGATTTATCACTCTAAAGAAACATATGACCGCATATTGATTAATTAATTAGACTGAATAAAGTTTAACACGTGACATTAAAATATAGAGATCGTGACTTGATGTTGCTAGAGCCGCGATCGCGTAATTGGTAACGTACCAGGCTAGAATTCTGGAGTTCCCGGTTCGAACCCAGGCTGTGGCAATAGTTTTCACGATTTCTGTAGAATTTAAAAATCGTTAGGTCTGGTTGCTATATTAATTCTAAATGTATCAGTGAAGCATTTAGAGCTGACAAATAATTGAAGATTCGATGGTTAGAGATCTTTCTGAGATCGATAACACAGGGAACCAGGCGGCATTGACTCCAACCGGGTTACGAACTGTCAAAACTATTCCATCATAGAAATTTGGTCAATAACATTGTCGCTTAAGATTTATCACTCTAAAGAAACATATGACCGCATATTGATTAATTAATGAATCTGAATAAAGTTTAACACTTGACATTAAAAAATAGAGATCGTGAATTGATGTTGCTAGAGCCGCGATGGCGTAATTGGTAATGTACCAGGCTAAAATTCTGGAGTTCCCGGTTCGAACCCGGGCTGTGGCAATAGTTTTCACGATTTCTTTAGAATTTGAAAATCGTCAGGTCTGGTTGCCACATTAATTCTAAATGTATCAGTGAAGCATCTAGAGCTGACAAATAATTGAAGATTCGATTGTTAGTTATCTTTCTGAGATCGATAACACGAGGTTCCAGGCGGCACTGACTCTAACCAGATTACGAACTGCCAAGAATATTCCATCATAGAAATTTGGTCGATAACATTGTCGCTTAAGATTTATCACTCTAAAGAAACATATGACCGCATATTGATTAATTAATTAGTCTGAATAAAGTTTAACACTTGACATTAAAAAATAGAGATCGTGAATTGATGTTGCTAGAGCGGCGATGGCGTAATTGGTAATGTGCCAGGCTAAAATTCTGGAGTTCCCGGTTCGAACCCGGGCTGTGGCAATAGTTTTCACGATTTCTTTAGAATTTGAAAATCGTCAGGTCTGGTTGCCACATTAATTCTAAATGTATCAGTGAAGCATTTAGAGCTGACAAATAATTAAAGATTCGATTGTTAGTTATCTTTCTGAGATCGATAACACGAGGATCCAGGCGGCACTGTCTCTAACCGGATTACGAACTGCCACGAATATTCCATCATAGAAATTTGGTCAATAACATTGTCGCTTAAGATTTATCACTCTAAAGAAACATATGACCACATATTGATTAATTAATGAATCTGAATAAAGTTAACGCTTGACATTGAAAAATAGAGATCGTGAATTGATGTTGCTAGAGCCACGGTGGCGTAATTGGTAACGTACAAGGCTAGCTTTCTGGAGTTCCCGGTTAGAACCCGGGCTGTGGCAATATATTGTCACGATTTCTTTAAAATTTAAAAATCGTCAGGTCTGGTTGCCTCATCAATTCTAAATGAATCAGTAAGGCAATTAGAGCTGACAAATAATTGAAGATTCGATTGTTAGAGATCATTCTGAGATCGATAACACAAGGAACCGGGCGGCACTGACTCTAACCGGGTTACGAACTATCAAAAATATTCCATCATAGAAATTTGGTCAATAACATTGTCGCTTAAGATTTATCACTGTAAAGAAACCTATGACCGCATAATGATTAATTAATTAGACTGAATAAAGTTTAACACTTGACATTGAAAAATAGAGATCGTGAATTGATGTTGCTAGAGCCGCGATGGCGTAATTGGTAATGTACCAGGCCAGAATTCTGGAGTTCCCGGTTCGGACCCGGGCTGTGGCAATATTTTTTCACGATTTCTTTAGAATTAAAAAATCGTCAGGTCTGGTTGCCTTATTAATTCTTAATGAATGAGTGCTGCGATTACAGCTGACATATAATTAAAGATTCGATTGTTAGAGACCTTTCTGAAATCGATAACACAGGGATCCAAACTGCGCTGACTCTAACCGGGTTACGAACTGCCAAAAATATTCCATCATCGAAATTTGGTCAATAACATTGTCCCTTAAGATTTATCACTCTAAAAAAACATACGACCGCATATTGATTTATTAATTAGACTGAATAAAGTTTAACACTTGACATTAAAAAATAGAGATCGTAAATTGATGTTTCTAGAGCCGCGGTGGCGTTATTGGTAACATACCAGGCTAGAAATCTGGAGTTCCCTGTTCGAACCCGGGCTGTGGCAATATTTTTTCACGATTTTTTTAGAATTTAAAAATCGTCAGGTCTGGTTGCCTCATTAATTCTTAATGAATGGGTGCGGCAATTAGAGCTGACAAATAATTAAAGATTCGATTGTTAGAAACCTTTCTGAGATCGATAACTCAGGGATCCAGGCGGCGCTGACTCTAACCGGGTTAGGAACTGCCAAAAATATTCCATCATAGAAATTTGGTCGATAACATTGTCGCTTAAGATTTATCACCCTAAAGATACATATGACCGCATAGTGATTAATTAATTAATCTGAATAAAGTTTAACACGTGACATTAAAATATAGAAATCGTGACTTGATGTTGCTAGAGCCGCGATGGCGTAATTGGTAACGTACCAGGCTAGAATTCTGGAGTTCCCGGTTCGAACCCGGGCTGTGGCAATAGTTTTCACGATTTCTTTAGAATTTGAAAATCTTCAGGTTCGGTTGCCACATTAATTCTAAATGTATCAGTGAAGCATTTAGAGCTGACAAATAATTGAAGATTCGATTGTTAGTTATCTTTCTGAGATCGATAACACGAGGATCCAGGCGGCACTGACTCTAACCGGATTACGAACTGCCAAGAATATTCCATCATAGAAATTTGGTCAATAACATTGTCGCTTAAGATTTATCACTCTAAAGAAACATATAATCACATATTGATTAATTAATTAATCTGAATAAAGTTTAATGCTTGACATTAAGAAATAGATATCGTGATTTGATGTTGCTCGAGCCGCGGGGGCGTAATTCGTAACGTACCAGGCTAGAATTCTGGAGTTCCCGGGTCGAACCCGGGCTGTGGCAATATTTTTTCACGATTTCTTTAGAATTTAAAAATCGTCAGGTCTGGTTTCCTCATTGATTCTTAATGAATGAGTGAGGCAATTGGAGTTGACAAATAATTAAAGATTCGATTGTTAGAGACCTTTCTGAGATCGATAACACAGGGATCCAGGCGGCGCTGACTCTAACCGGGTTACGAACTGCCAAAAATATTCCATCATCGAAATTTGGTCAATAACATTGTCGCTTAAGATTTATCACTCTAAAGAAACATATGACCGCATATTGATTAATTAATTAGACTGAATAAAGTTTAACACTTGACATTAAAAAATAGAGATCGTGAATTGATGTTGCTAGAGCCGCGATGGCGTAATTGGTAATGTACCAGGCTAAAATTCTGGAGTTCCCTGTTCGAACCCGGGCTGTGGCAATAGTTTTCACGATTTCTTTAGAATTTGAAAATCGTCAGGTCTGGTTGCCACATTAATTTTAAATGTATCAGTGAAGCATTTAGAGCTGACAAATAATTAAAGATTCGATTGTTAGTTATCTTTCTGAGATCGATAACACGAGGATCCAGGCGGCGCTGACTCTAACCGGGTTACGAACTGCCAAAAATATTCCATCATAGAAATTTGGTCGATAACATTGTCGCTTAAGATTTATCACCCTAAAGATACATATGACCGCATAGTGATTAATTAATTAATCTGAATAAAGTTTAACACGTGACATTAAAATATAGAGATCGTGACTTGATGTTGCTAGAGCCGCGATCGCGTAATTGGTAACGTACCAGGCTAGAATTCTGGAGTTCCCGGTTCGAACCCGGGCTGTGGCAATAGTTTTCACGATTTCTGTAGAATTTAAAAATCGTTAGGTCTGGTTGCTATATTAATTCTAAATGTATCAGTGAAGCATTTAGAGCTGACAAATAATTGAAGATTCGATGGTTAGAGATCTTTCTGAGATCGATAACACAGGGAACCAGGCGGCATTGACTCCAACCGGGTTACGAACTGTCAAAACTATTCCATCATAGAAATTTGGTCAATAACATTGTCGCTTAAGATTTATCACTCTAAAGAAACATATGACCACATATTGATTAATTAATGAATCTGAATAAAGTTTAATGCTTGACATTGAAAAATAGAGATCGTGAATTGATGTTGCTAGAGCCACGGTGGCGTAATTGGTAACGTACCAGGCTAGAATTCTGGAGTTCCCGGGTCGAACCCGGGCTGTGGCAATATTTTTTCACGATTTCTTTAGAATTTAAAAATCGTCAGGTCTGGTTTCCTCATTGATTCTTAATGAATGAGTGAGGCAATTGGAGCTGACAAATAATTAAAGATTCGATTGTTAGAGACCTTTCTGAGATCGATAACACAGGGATCCAGGCGGCGCTGACTCTAACCGGGTTACGAACTGCCAAAAATATTCCATCATCGAAATTTGGTCAATAACATTGTCGCTTAAGTTTTATCACTCTAAAGAAACATATGACCGCATATTGATTAATTAATTAGACTGAATAAAGTTTAACACTTGACATTAAAAAATAGAGATCGTGAATTGATGTTGCTAGAGCCGCGATGGCGTAATTGGTAATGTACCAGGCTAAAATTCTGGAGTTCCCGGTTCGAACCCGGGCTGTGGCAATAGTTTTCACGATTTCTTTAGAATTTGAAAATCGTCAGGTCTGGTTGCCACATTAATTCTAAATGTATCAGTGAAGCATCTAGAGCTGACAAATAATTGAAGATTCGATTGTTAGTTATCTTTCTGAGATCGATAACACGAGGTTCCAGGCGGCACTGACTCTAACCAGATTACGAACTGCCAAGAATATTCCATCATAGAAATTTGGTCGATAACATTGTCGCTTAAGATTTATCACTCTAAAGAAACATATGACTGCATATTGATTAATTAATTAGACTGAATAAAGTTTAACACTTGACATTAAAAAATAGAGATCGTGAATTGATGTTGCTAGAGCGGCGATGGCGTAATTGGTAATGTGCCAGGCTAAAATTCTGGAGTTCCCGGTTCGAACCCGGGCTGTGGCAATAGTTTTCACGATTTCTTTAGAATTTTAAAATCGACAGGTCTGGTTGCCACATTAATTCTAAATGTATCAGTGAAGCATTTAGAGCTGACAAATAATTGAAGATTCGATTGTTAGTTATCTTTCTGAGATCGATAACACGAGGATCCAGGCGGCACTGTCTCTAACCGGATTACGAACTGCCACGAATATTCCATCATAGAAATTTGGTCAATAACATTGTCGCTTAAGATTTATCACTCTAAAGAAACATATGACCACGTATTGATTAATTAATGAATCTGAATAAAGTTAACGCTTGACATTGAAAAATAGAGATCGTGAATTGATGTTGCTAGAGCCACGGTGGCGTAATTGGTAACGTACAAGGCTAGCTTTCTGGAGTTCCCGGTTAGAACCCGGGCTGTGGCAATATATTGTCACGATTTCTTTAAAATTTAAAAATCGTCAGGTCTGGTTGCCTCATTAATTCTAAATGAATCAGTAAGGCAATTAGAGCTGACAAATAATTGAAGATTCGATTGTTAGAGATCATTCTGAGATCGATAACACAAGGAACCGGGCGGCACTGACTCTAACCGGGTTACGAACTATCAAAAATATTCCATCATAGAAATTTGGTCAATAACATTGTCGCTTAAGATTTATCACTGTAAAGAAACCTATGACCGCATAATGATTAATTAATTAGACTGAATAAAGTTTAACACTTGACATTGAAAAATAGAGATCGTGAATTGATGTTGCTAGAGCCGCGATGGCGTAATTGGTAATGTACCAGGCCAGAATTCTGGAGTTCCCGGTTCGGACCCGGGCTGTGGCAATATTTTTTCACGATTTCTTTAGAATTAAAAAATCGTCAGGTCTGGTTGCCTTATTAATTCTTAATGAATGAGTGCTGCGATTAGAGCTGACATATAATTAAAGATTCGATTGTTAGAGACCTTTCTGAAATCGATAACACAGCCATCCAAACTGCGCTGACTCTAACCGGGTTACGAACTGCCAAAAATATTCCATCATCGAAATTTGGTCAATAACATTGTCCCTTAAGATTTATCACTCTAAAGAAACATACGACCGCATATTGATTTATTAATTAGACTGAATAAAGTTTAACACTTGACATTAAAAAATAGAGATCGTGAATTGATGTTTCTAGAGCCGCGGTGGCGTTATTGGTAACATACCAGGCTAGAAATCTGGAGTTCCCTGTTCGAACCCGGGCTGTGGCAATATTTTTTCACGATTTCTTTAGAATTTAAAAATCGTCAGGTCTGGTTGCCTCATTAATTCTTAATGAATGGGTGCGGCAATTAGAGCTGACAAATAATTAAAGATTCGATTGTTAGAAACCTTTCTGAGATCGATAACTCAAGGATCCAGGCGGCGCTGACTCTAACCGGGTTACGAACTGCCAAAAATATTCCATCATAGAAATTTGGTCGATAACATTGTCGCTTAAGATTTATCACCCTAAAGATACATATGACCGCATAGTGATTAATTAATTAATCTGAATAAAGTTTAACACGTGACATTAAAATATAGAGATCGTGACTTGATGTTGCTAGAGCCGCGATGGCGTAATTGGTAACGTACCAGGCTAGAATTCTGGAGTTCCCGGTTCGAACCCGGGCTGTGGCAATAGTTTTCACGATTTCTGTAGAATTTAAAAATCGTTAGGTCTGGTTGCCATATTGATTCTAAATGTATCAGTGAAGCATTTAGAGCTGACAAATAATTGAAGATTCGATTGTTCGAGATCTTTCTGAGATCGATAACACAGGGAACCAGGCGGCATTGACTCCAACCGGGTTACGAACTGCCAAAAATATTCCATCATAGAAATTTGGCCAATAACATTGTCGCTTAAGATTTATCACTCTAAAGAAACATATGACCACATATTGATTAATTAATGAATCTGAATAAAGTTTAATGATGACATTGAAAAATAGAGATCGTGAATTGATGTTGCTAGAGCCACGGTGGCGTAATTGGTAACGTACCAGGCTAGATTTCTGGAGTTCCCGGTTAGAAACCGGGCTGTGGCAATATATTGTCACGATTTCTTTAAAATTTAAAAATCGTCAGGTCTGGTTGCCTCATTAATTCTAAATGAATCAGTAAGGCAATTAGAGCTGACAAATAATTGAAGATTCGATTGTTAGAGATCTTTCTGAGATCGATAACACAGGGAACCGGGCGGCACTGACTCCAACCGGGTTACGAACTGTCAAAACTATTCCATCATAGAAATTTGGTCAATAACATTGTCGCTTAAGATTTGGCACTCTAAGGAAACATATAACCGCATATTGATTAATTAATTAGACTGAATAATGTTTAACACTTGACATTGAAAAATAGAGATCGTGAATTGATGTTGCTAGAGCCGCGATGGCGTAATTGGTAATGTACCAGGCCAGAATTCTGGAGTTCCCGGTTCGGACCCGGGCTGTGGCAATATTTTTTCACGATTTCTTTAGAATTAAAAAATCGTCAGGTCTGGTTGCCTTATTAATTCTTAATGAATGAGTGCTGCGATTAGAGCTGACATATAATTAAAGATTCGATTGTTAGAGACCTTTCTGAAATCGATAACACAGGGATCCAAACTGCGCTGACCCTAACCGGGTTACGAACTGCCAAAAATATTCCATCATCGAAATTTGGTCAATAACATTGTCCCTTAAGATTTATCACTCTAAAGAAACATATGACCGCATATTGATTAATTAATTAGACTGAATAAAGTTTAACACTTGACATTGAAAAATAGAGATCGTGAATTGATGTTGCTAGAGCCGCGATGGCGTAATTGGTAATGTACCAGGCCAGAATTCTGGAGTTCCCGGTTCGGACCCGGGCTGTGGCAATATTTTTTCACGATTTCTTTAGAATTAAAAAATCGTCAGTTCTGGTTGCCTTATTAATTCTTAATGAATGAGTGCTGCGATTAGAGCTGACATATAATTAAAGATTCGATTGTTAGAGACCTTTCTGAAATCGATAACACAGGGATCCAAACTGCGCTGACTCTAACCGGGTTACGAACTGCCAAAAATATTCCATCATCGAAATTTGGTCAATAACATTGTCCCTTAAGATTTATCACTCTAAAGAAACATACGACCGCATATTGATTTATTAATTAGACTGAATAAAGTTTAACACTTGACATTAAAAAATAGAGATCGTGAATTGATGTTTCTAGAGCCGCGGTGGCGTTATTGGTAACATACCAGGCTAGAAATCTGGAGTTCCCTGTTCGAACCCGGGCTGTGGCAATATTTTTTCACGATTTCTTTAGAATTTAAAAATCGTCAGGTCTGGTTGCCTCATTAATTCTTAATGAATGGGTGCGGCAATTAGAGCTGACAAATAATTAAAGATTCGATTGTTAGAAACCTTTCTGAGATCGATAACTCAAGGATCCAGGCGGCGCTGACTCTAACCGGGTTACGAACTGCCAAAAATATTCCATCATAGAAATTTGGTCGATAACATTGTCGCTTAAGATTTATCACCCTAAAGATACATATGACCGCATAGTGATTAATTAATTAATCTGAATAAAGTTTAACACGTGACATTAAAATATAGAGATCGTGACTTGATGTTGCTAGAGCCGCGATGGCGTAATTGGTAACGTACCAGGCTAGAATTCTGGAGTTCCCGGTTCGAACCCGGGCTGTGGCAATAGTTTTCACGATTTCTGTAGAATTTAAAAATCGTTAGGTCTGGTTGCCATATTGATTCTAAATGTATCAGTGAAGCATTTAGAGCTGACAAATAATTGAAGATTCGATTGTTCGAGATCTTTCTGAGATCGATAACACAGGGAACCAGGCGGCATTGACTCCAACCGGGTTACGAACTGCCAAAAATATTCCATCATAGAAATTTGGTCAATAACATTGTCGCTTAAGATTTATCACTCTAAAGAAACATATGACCACATATTGATTAATTAATGAATCTGAATAAAGTTTAATGATGACATTGAAAAATAGAGATCGTGAATTGATGTTGCTAGAGCCACGGTGGCGTAATTGGTAACGTACCAGGCTAGATTTCTGGAGTTCCCGGTTAGAAACCGGGCTGTGGCAATATATTGTCACGATTTCTTTAAAATTTAAAAATCGTCAGGTCTGGTTGCCTCATTAATTCTAAATGAATCAGTAAGGCAATTAGAGCTGACAAATAATTGAAGATTCGATTGTTAGAGATCTTTCTGAGATCGATAACACAGGGAACCGGGCGGCACTGACTCCAACCGGGTTACGAACTGTCAAAACTATTCCATCATAGAAATTTGGTCAATAACATTGTCGCTTAAGATTTGGCACTCTAAGGAAACATATAACCGCATATTGATTAATTAATTAGACTGAATAATGTTTAACACTTGACATTGAAAAATAGAGATCGTGAATTGATGTTGCTAGAGCCGCGATGGCGTAATTGGTAATGTACCAGGCCAGAATTCTGGAGTTCCCGGTTCGGACCCGGGCTGTGGCAATATTTTTTCACGATTTCTTTAGAATTAAAAAATCGTCAGGTCTGGTTGGCTTATTAATTCTTAATGAATGAGTGCTGCGATTAGAGCTGACATATAATTAAAGATTCGATTGTTAGAGACCTTTCTGAAATCGATAACACAGGGATCCAAACTGCGCTGACCCTAACCGGGTTACGAACTGCCAAAAATATTCCATCATCGAAATTTGGTCAATAACATTGTCCCTTAAGATTTATCACTCTAAAGAAACATATGACCGCATATTGATTAATTAATTAGACTGAATAAGGTTTAACACTTGACATTAAAAAATAGAGATCGTGAATTGATGTTTCTAGAGCCGCGGTGGCGTTATTGGTAATATACCAGGCTAGAAATCTGGAGTTCCCGGTTCGAACCCGGGCTGTGGCAATATTTTTTCACGATTTCTTTAGAATTTAAAAATCGTCAGGTCTGGTTGCCTCATTAATTCTTAATGAATGGGTGCGGCAATTAGAGCTGACAAATAATTAAAGATTCGATTGTTAGAAACCTTTCTGAGATCGATAACTCAGGGATCCAGGCGGCGCTGACTCTAACCGGGTTACGAACTGCCAAAAATATTCCATCATAGAAATTTGGTCGATAACATTGTCGCTTAAGATTTATCACCCTAAAGATACATATGACCGCATATTGATTAATTAATTAGACTGAATAAAGTTTAACACTTAACATTAAAAAATAGAGATCGTGAATTGATGTTGCTAGAGCCGCGATAGCGTAATTGGTAACGTACCAGGCTAGAATTCTGGAGTTCCCGGTTCGAACCCGGGCTGTGGCAATATTTTTTCACGATTTCTTTAGAATTAATAAATCGTCAGGTCTGGTTGCCTCATTAATTCTAAATGAATCAGTGAGGCAATTAGAGCTGACAAATTATTAAAGATTCGATTGTTAGAGATCTTTCTGAGTGCGATAACACAGGGAACCGGGCGGCACTGATTCCAACCGGGTTACGAACTGCCAAAAATATTCCATCATTGAAATTTGGTCAATAACATTGTCGCTTAAGATTTATCACTCTAAAGAAACATATGACCACATATTGATTAATTAATGAATCTGAATAAAGTTTAATGCTTGACATTGAAAAATAGAGATCGTGAATTGATGTTGCTAGAGCCACGGTGGCGTAATTGGTAACGTACCAGGCTAGAATTCTGGAGTTCCCGGGTCGAACCCGGGCTGTGGCAATATTTTTTCACGATTTCTTTAGAATTTAAAAATCGTCAGGTCTGGTTTCCTCATTGATTCTTAATGAATGAGTGAGGCAATTGGAGCTGACAAATAATTAAAGATTCGATTGTTAGAGACCTTTCTGAGATCGATAACACAGGGATCCAGGCGGCGCTGACTCTAACCGGGTTACGAACTGCCAAAAATATTCCATCATCGAAGTTTGGTCAATAACATTGTCGCTTAAGTTTTATCACTCTAAAGAAACATATGACCGCATATTGATTAATTAATTAGACTGAATAAAGTTTAACACTTGACATTAAAAAATAGAGATCGTGAATTGATGTTGCTAGAGCCGCGATGGCGTAATTGGTAATGTACCAGGCTAAAATTCTGGAGTTCCCGGTTCGAACCCGGGCTGTGGCAATAGTTTTCACGATTTCTTTAGAATTTGAAAATCGTCAGGTCTGGTTGCCACATTAATTCTAAATGTATCAGTGAAGCATTTAGAGCTGACAAATAATTGAAGATTCGATTGTTAGTTATCTTTCTGAGATCGATAACACGAGGTTCCAGGCGGCACTGACTCTAACCAGATTACGAACTGCCAAGAATATTCCATCATAGAAATTTGGTCGATAACATTGTCGCTTAAGATTTATCACTCTAAAGAAACATATGACCGCATATTGATTAATTAATTAGACTGAATAAAGTTTAACACTTGACATTAAAAAATAGAGATCGTGAATTGATGTTGCTAGAGCCGCGATGGCGTAATTGGTAATGTGCCAGGCTAAAATTCTGGAGTTCCCGGTTCGAACCCGGGCTGTGGCAATAGTTTTCACGATTTCTTTAGAATTTGAAAATCGTCAGGTCTGGTTGCCACATTTATTCTAAATGTATCAGTGAAGCATTTAGAGCTGACAAATAATTGAAGATTCGATTGTTAGTTATCTTTCTGAGATCGATAACACGAGGATCCAGGCGGCACTGTCTCTAACCGGATTACGAACTGCCACGAATATTCCATCATAGAAATTTGGTCAATAACATTGTCGCTTAAGATTTATCACTCTAAAGAAACATATGACCACATATTGATTAATTAATGAATCTGAATAAAGTTTAATGCTTGACATTGAAAAATAGAGATCATGAATTGATGTTGCTAGAGCCACGGTGGCGTAATTGGTAACGTACAAGGCTAGCTTTCTGGAGTTCCCGGTTAGAACCCGGGCTGTGGCAATATATTGTCACGATTTCTTTAAAATTTAAAAATCGTCAGGTCTGGTTGCCTCATTAATTCTAAATGAATCAGTAAGGCAATTAGAGCTGACAAATAATTGAAGATTCGATTGTTAGAGATCATTCTGAGATCGATAACACAAGGAACCGGGCGGCACTGACTCTAACCGGGTTACGAACTATCAAAAATATTCCATCATAGAAATTTGGTCAATAACATTGTCGCTTAAGATTTATCACTGTAAAGAAACCTATGACCGCATAATGATTAATTAATTAGACTGAATAAAGTTTAACACTTGACATTGAAAAATAGAGATCGTGAATTGATGTTGCTAGAGCCGCGATGGCGTAATTGGTAATGTACCAGGCCAGAATTCTGGAGTTCCCGGTTCGGACCCGGGCTGTGGCAATATTTTTTCACGATTTCTTTAGAATTAAAAAATCGTCAGGTCTGGTTGCCTTATTAATTCTTAATGAATGAGTGCTGCGATTAGAGCTGACATATAATTAAAGATTCGATTGTTAGAGACCTTTCTGAAATCGATAACACAGGGATCCAAACTGCGCTGACTCTAACCGGGTTACGAACTGCCAAAAATATTCCATCATCGAAATTTGGTCAATAACATTGTCCCTTAAGATTTATCACTCTAAAGAAACATACGACCGCATATTGATTTATTAATTAGACTGAATAAAGTTTAACACTTGACATTAAAAAATAGAGATCGTGAATTGATGTTTCTAGAGCCGCGGTGGCGTTATTGGTAACATACCAGGCTAGAAATCTGGAGTTCCCTGTTCGAACCCGGGCTGTGGCAATATTTTTTCACGATTTCTTTAGAATTTAAAAATCGTCAGGTCTGGTTGCCTCATTAATTCTTAATGAATGGGTGCGGCAATTAGAGCTGACAAATAAAGAAAGATTCGATTGTTAGAAACCTTTCTGAGATCGATAACTCAGGGATCCAGGCGGCGCTGACTCTAACCGGGTTACGAACTGCCAAAAATATTCCATCATAGAAATTTGGTCGATAACATTGTCGCTTAAGATTTATCACCCTAAAGATACATATGACCGCATAGTGATTAATTAATTAATCTGAATAAAGTTTAACACGTGACATTAAAATATAGAGATCGTGACTTGATGTTGCTAGAGCCGCGATGGCGTAATTGGTAACGTACCAGGCTAGAATTCTGGAGTTCCCGGTTCGAACCCGGGCTGTGGCAATAGTTTTCACGATTTCTGTAGAATTTAAAAATCGTTAGGTCTGGTTGCCATATTGATTCTAAATGTATCAGTGAAGCATTTAGAGCTGACAAATAATTGAAGATTCGATTGTTCGAGATCTTTCTGAGATCGATAACACAGGGAACCAGGCGGCATTGACTCCAACCGGGTTACGAACTGCCAAAAATATTCCATCATAGAAATTTGGTCAATAACATTGTCGCTTAAGATTTATCACTCTAAAGAAACATATGACCACATATTGATTAATTAATGAATCTGAATAAAGTTTAATGCTTGACATTGAAAAATAGAGATCGTGAATTGATGTTGCTAGAGCCACGGTGGCGTAATTGGTAACGTACCAGGCTAGAATTCTGGAGTTCCCGGGTCGAACCCGGGCTGTGGCAATATTTTTTCACGATTTCTTTAGAATTTAAAAATCGTCAGGTCTGGTTTCCTCATTGATTCTTAATGAATGAGTGAGGCAATTGGAGCTGACAAATAATTAAAGATTCGATTGTTAGAGACCTTTCTGAGATCGATAACACAGGGATCCAGGCGGCGCTGACTCTAACCGGGTTACGAACTGCCAAAAATATTCCATCATCGAAATTTGGTCAATAACATTGTCGCTTAAGTTTTATCACTCTAAAGAAACATATGACCGCATATTGATTAATTAATTAGACTGAATAAAGTTTAACACTTGACATTAAAAAATAGAGATCGTGAATTGATGTTGCTAGAGCCGCGATGGCGTAATTGGTAATGTACCAGGCTAAAATTCTGGAGTTCCCGGTTCGAACCCGGGCTGTGGCAATAGTTTTCACGATTTCTTTAGAATTTGAAAATCGTCAGGTCTGGTTGCCACATTAATTCTAAATGTATCAGTGAAGCATCTAGAGCTGACAAATAATTGAAGATTCGATTGTTAGTTATCTTTCTGAGATCGATAACACGAGGTTCCAGGCGGCACTGACTCTAACCAGATTACGAACTGCCAAGAATATTCCATCATAGAAATTTGGTCGATAACATTGTCGCTTAAGATTTATCACTCTAAAGAAACATATGACTGCATATTGATTAATTAATTAGACTGAATAAAGTTTAACACTTGACATTAAAAAATAGAGATCGTGAATTGATGTTGCTAGAGCGGCGATGGCGTAATTGGTAATGTGCCAGGCTAAAATTCTGGAGTTCCCGGTTCGAACCCGGGCTGTGGCAATAGTTTTCACGATTTCTTTAGAATTTTAAAATCGACAGGTCTGGTTGCCACATTAATTCTAAATGTATCAGTGAAGCATTTAGAGCTGACAAATAATTGAAGATTCGATTGTTAGTTATCTTTCTGAGATCGATAACACGAGGATCCAGGCGGCACTGTCTCTAACCGGATTACGAACTGCCACGAATATTCCATCATAGAAATTTGGTCAATAACATTGTCGCTTAAGATTTATCACTCTAAAGAAACATATGACCACATATTGATTAATTAATGAATCTGAATAAAGTTAACGCTTGACATTGAAAAATAGAGATCGTGAATTGATGTTGCTAGAGCCACGGTGGCGTAATTGGTAACGTACAAGGCTAGCTTTCTGGAGTTCCCGGTTAGAACCCGGGCTGTGGCAATATATTGTCACGATTTCTTTAAAATTTAAAAATCGTCAGGTCTGGTTGCCTCATTAATTCTAAATGAATCAGTAAGGCAATTAGAGCTGACAAATAATTGAAGATTCGATTGTTAGAGATCATTCTGAGATCGATAACACAAGGAACCGGGCGGCACTGACTCTAACCGGGTTACGAACTATCAAAAATATTCCATCATAGAAATTTGGTCAATAACATTGTCGCTTAAGATTTATCACTGTAAAGAAACCTATGACCGCATAATGATTAATTAATTAGACTGAATAAAGTTTAACACTTGACATTGAAAAATAGAGATCGTGAATTGATGTTGCTAGAGCCGCGATGGCGTAATTGGTAATGTACCAGGCCAGAATTCTGGAGTTCCCGGTTCGGACCCGGGCTGTGGCAATATTTTTTCACGATTTCTTTAGAATTAAAAAATCGTCAGGTCTGGTTGCCTTATTAATTCTTAATGAATGAGTGCTGCGATTAGAGCTGACATATAATTAAAGATTCGATTGTTAGAGACCTTTCTGAAATCGATAACACAGCCATCCAAACTGCGCTGACTCTAACCGGGTTACGAACTGCCAAAAATATTCCATCATCGAAATTTGGTCAATAACATTGTCCCTTAAGATTTATCACTCTAAAGAAACATACGACCGCATATTGATTTATTAATTAGACTGAATAAAGTTTAACACTTGACATTAAAAAATAGAGATCGTGAATTGATGTTTCTAGAGCCGCGGTGGCGTTATTGGTAACATACCAGGCTAGAAATCTGGAGTTCCCTGTTCGAACCCGGGCTGTGGCAATATTTTTTCACGATTTCTTTAGAATTTAAAAATCGTCAGGTCTGGTTGCCTCATTAATTCTTAATGAATGGGTGCGGCAATTAGAGCTGACAAATAATTAAAGATTCGATTGTTAGAAACCTTTCTGAGATCGATAACTCAAGGATCCAGGCGGCGCTGACTCTAACCGGGTTACGAACTGCCAAAAATATTCCATCATAGAAATTTGGTCGATAACATTGTCGCTTAAGATTTATCACCCTAAAGATACATATGACCGCATAGTGATTAATTAATTAATCTGAATAAAGTTTAACACGTGACATTAAAATATAGAGATCGTGACTTGATGTTGCTAGAGCCGCGATGGCGTAATTGGTAACGTACCAGGCTAGAATTCTGGAGTTCCCGGTTCGAACCCGGGCTGTGGCAATAGTTTTCACGATTTCTGTAGAATTTAAAAATCGTTAGGTCTGGTTGCCATATTGATTCTAAATGTATCAGTGAAGCATTTAGAGCTGACAAATAATTGAAGATTCGATTGTTCGAGATCTTTCTGAGATCGATAACACAGGGAACCAGGCGGCATTGACTCCAACCGGGTTACGAACTGCCAAAAATATTCCATCATAGAAATTTGGCCAATAACATTGTCGCTTAAGATTTATCACTCTAAAGAAACATATGACCACATATTGATTAATTAATGAATCTGAATAAAGTTTAATGATGACATTGAAAAATAGAGATCGTGAATTGATGTTGCTAGAGCCACGGTGGCGTAATTGGTAACGTACCAGGCTAGATTTCTGGAGTTCCCGGTTAGAAACCGGGCTGTGGCAATATATTGTCACGATTTCTTTAAAATTTAAAAATCGTCAGGTCTGGTTGCCTCATTAATTCTAAATGAATCAGTAAGGCAATTAGAGCTGACAAATAATTGAAGATTCGATTGTTAGAGATCTTTCTGAGATCGATAACACAGGGAACCGGGCGGCACTGACTCCAACCGGGTTACGAACTGTCAAAACTATTCCATCATAGAAATTTGGTCAATAACATTGTCGCTTAAGATTTGGCACTCTAAGGAAACATATAACCGCATATTGATTAATTAATTAGACTGAATAATGTTTAACACTTGACATTGAAAAATAGAGATCGTGAATTGATGTTGCTAGAGCCGCGATGGCGTAATTGGTAATGTACCAGGCCAGAATTCTGGAGTTCCCGGTTCGGACCCGGGCTGTGGCAATATTTTTTCACGATTTCTTTAGAATTAAAAAATCGTCAGGTCTGGTTGCCTTATTAATTCTTAATGAATGAGTGCTGCGATTAGAGCTGACATATAATTAAAGATTCGATTGTTAGAGACCTTTCTGAAATCGATAACACAGGGATCCAAACTGCGCTGACCCTAACCGGGTTACGAACTGCCAAAAATATTCCATCATCGAAATTTGGTCAATAACATTGTCCCTTAAGATTTATCACTCTAAAGAAACATATGACCGCATATTGATTAATTAATTAGACTGAATAAGGTTTAACACTTGACATTAAAAAATAGAGATCGTGAATTGATGTTTCTAGAGCCGCGGTGGCGTTATTGGTAACATACCAGGCTAGAAATCTGGAGTTCCCTGTTCGAACCCGGGCTGTGGCAATATTTTTTCACGATTTCTTTAGAATTTAAAAATCGTCAGGTCTGGTTGCCTCATTAATTCTTAATGAATGGGTGCGGCAATTAGAGCTGACAAATAATTAAAGATTCGATTGTTAGAAACCTTTCTGAGATCGATAACTCAAGGATCCAGGCGGCGCTGACTCTAACCGGGTTACGAACTGCCAAAAATATTCCATCATAGAAATTTGGTCGATAACATTGTCGCTTAAGATTTATCACCCTAAAGATACATATGACCGCATAGTGATTAATTAATTAATCTGAATAAAGTTTAACACGTGACATTAAAATATAGAGATCGTGACTTGATGTTGCTAGAGCCGCGATGGCGTAATTGGTAACGTACCAGGCTAGAATTCTGGAGTTCCCGGTTCGAACCCGGGCTGTGGCAATAGTTTTCACGATTTCTGTAGAATTTAAAAATCGTTAGGTCTGGTTGCCATATTGATTCTAAATGTATCAGTGAAGCATTTAGAGCTGACAAATAATTGAAGATTCGATTGTTCGAGATCTTTCTGAGATCGATAACACAGGGAACCAGGCGGCATTGACTCCAACCGGGTTACGAACTGCCAAAAATATTCCATCATAGAAATTTGGTCAATAACATTGTCGCTTAAGATTTATCACTCTAAAGAAACATATGACCACATATTGATTAATTAATGAATCTGAATAAAGTTTAATGATGACATTGAAAAATAGAGATCGTGAATTGATGTTGCTAGAGCCACGGTGGCGTAATTGGTAACGTACCAGGCTAGATTTCTGGAGTTCCCGGTTAGAAACCGGGCTGTGGCAATATATTGTCACGATTTCTTTAAAATTTAAAAATCGTCAGGTCTGGTTGCCTCATTAATTCTAAATGAATCAGTAAGGCAATTAGAGCTGACAAATAATTGAAGATTCGATTGTTAGAGATCTTTCTGAGATCGATAACACAGGGAACCGGGCGGCACTGACTCCAACCGGGTTACGAACTGTCAAAACTATTCCATCATAGAAATTTGGTCAATAACATTGTCGCTTAAGATTTGGCACTCTAAGGAAACATATAACCGCATATTGATTAATTAATTAGACTGAATAATGTTTAACACTTGACATTGAAAAATAGAGATCGTGAATTGATGTTGCTAGAGCCGCGATGGCGTAATTGGTAATGTACCAGGCCAGAATTCTGGAGTTCCCGGTTCGGACCCGGGCTGTGGCAATATTTTTTCACGATTTCTTTAGAATTAAAAAATCGTCAGGTCTGGTTGGCTTATTAATTCTTAATGAATGAGTGCTGCGATTAGAGCTGACATATAATTAAAGATTCGATTGTTAGAGACCTTTCTGAAATCGATAACACAGGGATCCAAACTGCGCTGACCCTAACCGGGTTACGAACTGCCAAAAATATTCCATCATCGAAATTTGGTCAATAACATTGTCCCTTAAGATTTATCACTCTAAAGAAACATATGACCGCATATTGATTAATTAATTAGACTGAATAAGGTTTAACACTTGACATTAAAAAATAGAGATCGTGAATTGATGTTTCTAGAGCCGCGGTGGCGTTATTGGTAATATACCAGGCTAGAAATCTGGAGTTCCCGGTTCGAACCCGGGCTGTGGCAATATTTTTTCACGATTTCTTTAGAATTTAAAAATCGTCAGGTCTGGTTGCCTCATTAATTCTTAATAAATGGGTGCGGCAATTAGAGCTGACAAATAATTAAAGATTCGATTGTTAGAAACCTTTCTGAGATCGATAACTCAGGGATCCAGGCGGCGCTGACTCTAACCGGGTTACGAACTGCCAAAAATATTCCATCATAGAAATTTGGTCGATAACATTGTCGCTTAAGATTTATCACCCTAAAGATACATATGACCGCATATTGATTAATTAATTAGACTGAATAAAGTTTAACACTTAACATTAAAAAATAGAGATCGTGAATTGATGTTGCTAGAGCCGCGATAGCGTAATTGGTAACGTACCAGGCTAGAATTCTGGAGTTCCCGGTTCGAACCCGGGCTGTGGCAATATTTTTTCACGATTTCTTTAGAATTAATAAATCGTCAGGTCTGGTTGCCTCATTAATTCTAAATGAATCAGTGAGGCAATTAGAGCTGACAAATTATTAAAGATTCGATTGTTAGAGATCTTTCTGAGTGCGATAACACAGGGAACCGGGCGGCACTGATTCCAACCGGGTTACGAACTGCCAAAAATATTCCATCATTGAAATTTGGTCAATAACATTGTCGCTTAAGATTTATCACTCTAAAGAAACATATGACCACATATTGATTAATTAATGAATCTGAATAAAGTTTAATGCTTGACATTGAAAAATAGAGATCGTGAATTGATGTTGCTAGAGCCACGGTGGCGTAATTGGTAACGTACCAGGCTAGAATTCTGGAGTTCCCGGGTCGAACCCGGGCTGTGGCAATATTTTTTCACGATTTCTTTAGAATTTAAAAATCGTCAGGTCTGGTTTCCTCATTGATTCTTAATGAATGAGTGAGGCAATTGGAGCTGACAAATAATTAAAGATTCGATTGTTAGAGACCTTTCTGAGATCGATAACACAGGGATCCAGGCGGCGCTGACTCTAACCGGGTTACGAACTGCCAAAAATATTCCATCATCGAAGTTTGGTCAATAACATTGTCGCTTAAGTTTTATCACTCTAAAGAAACATATGACCGCATATTGATTAATTAATTAGACTGAATAAAGTTTAACACTTGAGATTAAAAAATAGAGATCGTGAATTGATGTTGCTAGAGCCGCGATGGCGTAATTGGTAATGTACCAGGCTAAAATTCTGGAGTTCCCGGTTCGAACCCGGGCTGTGGCAATAGTTTTCACGATTTCTTTAGAATTTGAAAATCGTCAGGTCTGGTTGCCACATTAATTCTAAATGTATCAGTGAAGCATTTAGAGCTGACAAATAATTGAAGATTCGATTGTTAGTTATCTTTCTGAGATCGATAACACGAGGTTCCAGGCGGCACTGACTCTAACCAGATTACGAACTGCCAAGAATATTCCATCATAGAAATTTGGTCGATAACATTGTCGCTTAAGATTTATCACTCTAAAGAAACATATGACCGCATATTGATTAATTAATTAGACTGAATAAAGTTTAACACTTGACATTAAAAAATAGAGATCGTGAATTGATGTTGCTAGAGCCGCGATGGCGTAATTGGTAATGTGCCAGGCTAAAATTCTGGAGTTCCCGGTTCGAACCCGGGCTGTGGCAATAGTTTTCACGATTTCTTTAGAATTTGAAAATCGTCAGGTCTGGTTGCCACATTTATTCTAAATGTATCAGTGAAGCATTTAGAGCTGACAAATAATTGAAGATTCGATTGTTAGTTATCTTTCTGAGATCGATAACACGAGGATCCAGGCGGCACTGTCTCTAACCGGATTACGAACTGCCACGAATATTCCATCATAGAAATTTGGTCAATAACATTGTCGCTTAAGATTTATCACTCTAAAGAAACATATGACCACATATTGATTAATTAATGAATCTGAATAAAGTTTAATGCTTGACATTGAAAAATAGAGATCATGAATTGATGTTGCTAGAGCCACGGTGGCGTAATTGGTAACGTACAAGGCTAGCTTTCTGGAGTTCCCGGTTAGAACCCGGGCTGTGGCAATATATTGTCACGATTTCTTTAAAATTTAAAAATCGTCAGGTCTGGTTGCCTCATTAATTCTAAATGAATCAGTAAGGCAATTAGAGCTGACAAATAATTGAAGATTCGATTGTTAGAGATCATTCTGAGATCGATAACAGAAGGAACCGGGCGGCACTGACTCTAACCGGGTTACGAACTATCAAAAATATTCCATCATAGAAATTTGGTCAATAACATTGTCGCTTAAGATTTATCACTGTAAAGAAACCTATGACCGCATAATGATTAATTAATTAGACTGAATAAAGTTTAACACTTGACATTGAAAAATAGAGATCGTGAATTGATGTTGCTAGAGCCGCGATGGCGTAATTGGTAATGTACCAGGCCAGAATTCTGGAGTTCCCGGTTCGGACCCGGGCTGTGGCAATATTTTTTCACGATTTCTTTAGAATTAAAAAATCGTCAGGTCTGGTTGCCTTATTAATTCTTAATGAATGAGTGCTGCGATTAGAGCTGACATATAATTAAAGATTCGATTGTTAGAGACCTTTCTGAAATCGATAACACAGGGATCCAAACTGCGCTGACTCTAACCGGGTTACGAACTGCCAAAAATATTCCATCATCGAAATTTGGTCAATAACATTGTCCCTTAAGATTTATCACTCTAAAGAAACATACGACCGCATATTGATTTATTAATTAGACTGAATAAAGTTTAACACTTGACATTAAAAAATAGAGATCGTGAATTGATGTTTCTAGAGCCGCGGTGGCGTTATTGGTAACATACCAGGCTAGAAATCTGGAGTTCCCTGTTCGAACCCGGGCTGTGGCAATATTTTTTCACGATTTCTTTAGAATTTAAAAATCGTCAGGTCTGGTTGCCTCATTAATTCTTAATGAATGGGTGCGGCAATTAGAGCTGACAAATAAAGAAAGATTCGATTGTTAGAAACCTTTCTGAGATCGATAACTCAGGGATCCAGGCGGCGCTGACTCTAACCGGGTTACGAACTGCCAAAAATATTCCATCATAGAAATTTGGTCGATAACATTGTCGCTTAAGATTTATCACCCTAAAGATACATATGACCGCATAGTGATTAATTAATTAATCTGAATAAAGTTTAACACGTGACATTAAAATATAGAGATCGTGACTTGATGTTGCTAGAGCCGCGATGGCGTAATTGGTAACGTACCAGGCTAGAATTCTGGAGTTCCCGGTTCGAACCCGGGCTGTGGCAATAGTTTTCACGATTTCTGTAGAATTTAAAAATCGTTAGGTCTGGTTGCCATATTGATTCTAAATGTATCAGTGAAGCATTTAGAGCTGACAAATAATTGAAGATTCGATTGTTCGAGATCTTTCTGAGATCGATAACACAGGGAACCAGGCGGCATTGACTCCAACCGGGTTACGAACTGCCAAAAATATTCCATCATAGAAATTTGGTCAATAACATTGTCGCTTAAGATTTATCACTCTAAAGAAACATATGACCACATATTGATTAATTAATGAATCTGAATAAAGTTTAATGCTTGACATTGAAAAATAGAGATCGTGAATTGATGTTGCTAGAGCCACGGTGGCGTAATTGGTAACGTACCAGGCTAGAATTCTGGAGTTCCCGGGTCGAACCCGGGCTGTGGCAATATTTTTTCACGATTTCTTTAGAATTTAAAAATCGTCAGGTCTGGTTTCCTCATTGATTCTTAATGAATGAGTGAGGCAATTGGAGCTGACAAATAATTAAAGATTCGATTGTTAGAGACCTTTCTGAGATCGATAACACAGGGATCCAGGCGGCGCTGACTCTAACCGGGTTACGAACTGCCAAAAATATTCCATCATCGAAATTTGGTCAATAACATTGTCGCTTAAGTTTTATCACTCTAAAGAAACATATGACCGCATATTGATTAATTAATTAGACTGAATAAAGTTTAACACTTGACATTAAAAAATAGAGATCGTGAATTGATGTTGCTAGAGCCGCGATGGCGTAATTGGTAATGTACCAGGCTAAAATTCTGGAGTTCCCGGTTCGAACCCGGGCTGTGGCAATAGTTTTCACGATTTCTTTAGAATTTGAAAATCGTCAGGTCTGGTTGCCACATTAATTCTAAATGTATCAGTGAAGCATCTAGAGCTGACAAATAATTGAAGATTCGATTGTTAGTTATCTTTCTGAGATCGATAACACGAGGTTCCAGGCGGCACTGACTCTAACCAGATTACGAACTGCCAAGAATATTCCATCATAGAAATTTGGTCGATAACATTGTCGCTTAAGATTTATCACTCTAAAGAAACATATGACTGCATATTGATTAATTAATTAGACTGAATAAAGTTTAACACTTGACATTAAAAAATAGAGATCGTGAATTGATGTTGCTAGAGCGGCGATGGCGTAATTGGTAATGTGCCAGGCTAAAATTCTGGAGTTCCCGGTTCGAACCCGGGCTGTGGCAATAGTTTTCACGATTTCTTTAGAATTTTAAAATCGACAGGTCTGGTTGCCACATTAATTCTAAATGTATCAGTGAAGCATTTAGAGCTGACAAATAATTGAAGATTCGATTGTTAGTTATCTTTCTGAGATCGATAACACGAGGATCCAGGCGGCACTGTCTCTAACCGGATTACGAACTGCCACGAATATTCCATCATAGAAATTTGGTCAATAACATTGTCGCTTAAGATTTATCACTCTAAAGAAACATATGACCACATATTGATTAATTAATGAATCTGAATAAAGTTAACGCTTGACATTGAAAAATAGAGATCGTGAATTGATGTTGCTAGAGCCACGGTGGCGTAATTGGTAACGTACAAGGCTAGCTTTCTGGAGTTCCCGGTTAGAACCCGGGCTGTGGCAATATATTGTCACGATTTCTTTAAAATTTAAAAATCGTCAGGTCTGGTTGCCTCATTAATTCTAAATGAATCAGTAAGGCAATTAGAGCTGACAAATAATTGAAGATTCGATTGTTAGAGATCATTCTGAGATCGATAACACAAGGAACCGGGCGGCACTGACTCTAACCGGGTTACGAACTATCAAAAATATTCCATCATAGAAATTTGGTCAATAACATTGTCGCTTAAGATTTATCACTGTAAAGAAACCTATGACCGCATAATGATTAATTAATTAGACTGAATAAAGTTTAACACTTGACATTGAAAAATAGAGATCGTGAATTGATGTTGCTAGAGCCGCGATGGCGTAATTGGTAATGTACCAGGCCAGAATTCTGGAGTTCCCGGTTCGGACCCGGGCTGTGGCAATATTTTTTCACGATTTCTTTAGAATTAAAAAATCGTCAGGTCTGGTTGCCTTATTAATTCTTAATGAATGAGTGCTGCGATTAGAGCTGACATATAATTAAAGATTCGATTGTTAGAGACCTTTCTGAAATCGATAACACAGCCATCCAAACTGCGCTGACTCTAACCGGGTTACGAACTGCCAAAAATATTCCATCATCGAAATTTGGTCAATAACATTGTCCCTTAAGATTTATCACTCTAAAGAAACATACGACCGCATATTGATTTATTAATTAGACTGAATAAAGTTTAACACTTGACATTAAAAAATAGAGATCGTGAATTGATGTTTCTAGAGCCGCGGTGGCGTTATTGGTAACATACCAGGCTAGAAATCTGGAGTTCCCTGTTCGAACCCGGGCTGTGGCAATATTTTTTCACGATTTCTTTAGAATTTAAAAATCGTCAGGTCTGGTTGCCTCATTAATTCTTAATGAATGGGTGCGGCAATTAGAGCTGACAAATAATTAAAGATTCGATTGTTAGAAACCTTTCTGAGATCGATAACTCAAGGATCCAGGCGGCGCTGACTCTAACCGGGTTACGAACTGCCAAAAATATTCCATCATAGAAATTTGGTCGATAACATTGTCGCTTAAGATTTATCACCCTAAAGATACATATGACCGCATAGTGATTAATTAATTAATCTGAATAAAGTTTAACACGTGACATTAAAATATAGAGATCGTGACTTGATGTTGCTAGAGCCGCGATGGCGTAATTGGTAACGTACCAGGCTAGAATTCTGGAGTTCCCGGTTCGAACCCGGGCTGTGGCAATAGTTTTCACGATTTCTGTAGAATTTAAAAATCGTTAGGTCTGGTTGCCATATTGATTCTAAATGTATCAGTGAAGCATTTAGAGCTGACAAATAATTGAAGATTCGATTGTTCGAGATCTTTCTGAGATCGATAACACAGGGAACCAGGCGGCATTGACTCCAACCGGGTTACGAACTGCCAAAAATATTCCATCATAGAAATTTGGCCAATAACATTGTCGCTTAAGATTTATCACTCTAAAGAAACATATGACCACATATTGATTAATTAATGAATCTGAATAAAGTTTAATGATGACATTGAAAAATAGAGATCGTGAATTGATGTTGCTAGAGCCACGGTGGCGTAATTGGTAACGTACCAGGCTAGATTTCTGGAGTTCCCGGTTAGAAACCGGGCTGTGGCAATATATTGTCACGATTTCTTTAAAATTTAAAAATCGTCAGGTCTGGTTGCCTCATTAATTCTAAATGAATCAGTAAGGCAATTAGAGCTGACAAATAATTGAAGATTCGATTGTTAGAGATCTTTCTGAGATCGATAACACAGGGAACCGGGCGGCACTGACTCCAACCGGGTTACGAACTGTCAAAACTATTCCATCATAGAAATTTGGTCAATAACATTGTCGCTTAAGATTTGGCACTCTAAGGAAACATATAACCGCATATTGATTAATTAATTAGACTGAATAATGTTTAACACTTGACATTGAAAAATAGAGATCGTGAATTGATGTTGCTAGAGCCGCGATGGCGTAATTGGTAATGTACCAGGCCAGAATTCTGGAGTTCCCGGTTCGGACCCGGGCTGTGGCAATATTTTTTCACGATTTCTTTAGAATTAAAAAATCGTCAGGTCTGGTTGCCTTATTAATTCTTAATGAATGAGTGCTGCGATTAGAGCTGACATATAATTAAAGATTCGATTGTTAGAGACCTTTCTGAAATCGATAACACAGGGATCCAAACTGCGCTGACCCTAACCGGGTTACGAACTGCCAAAAATATTCCATCATCGAAATTTGGTCAATAACATTGTCCCTTAAGATTTATCACTCTAAAGAAACATATGACCGCATATTGATTAATTAATTAGACTGAATAAAGTTTAACACTTGACATTGAAAAATAGAGATCGTGAATTGATGTTGCTAGAGCCGCGATGGCGTAATTGGTAATGTACCAGGCCAGAATTCTGGAGTTCCCGGTTCGGACCCGGGCTGTGGCAATATTTTTTCACGATTTCTTTAGAATTAAAAAATCGTCAGGTCTGGTTGCCTTATTAATTCTTAATGAATGAGTGCTGCGATTAGAGCTGACATATAATTAAAGATTCGATTGTTAGAGACCTTTCTGAAATCGATAACACAGGGATCCAAACTGCGCTGACTCTAACCGGGTTACGAACTGCCAAAAATATTCCATCATCGAAATTTGGTCAATAACATTGTCCCTTAAGATTTATCACTCTAAAGAAACATACGACCGCATATTGATTTATTAATTAGACTGAATAAAGTTTAACACTTGACATTAAAAAATAGAGATCGTGAATTGATGTTTCTAGAGCCGCGGTGGCGTTATTGGTAACATACCAGGCTAGAAATCTGGAGTTCCCTGTTCGAACCCGGGCTGTGGCAATATTTTTTCACGATTTCTTTAGAATTTAAAAATCGTCAGGTCTGGTTGCCTCATTAATTCTTAATGAATGGGTGCGGCAATTAGAGCTGACAAATAATTAAAGATTCGATTGTTAGAAACCTTTCTGAGATCGATAACTCAAGGATCCAGGCGGCGCTGACTCTAACCGGGTTACGAACTGCCAAAAATATTCCATCATAGAAATTTGGTCGATAACATTGTCGCTTAAGATTTATCACCCTAAAGATACATATGACCGCATAGTGATTAATTAATTAATCTGAATAAAGTTTAACACGTGACATTAAAATATAGAGATCGTGACTTGATGTTGCTAGAGCCGCGATGGCGTAATTGGTAACGTACCAGGCTAGAATTCTGGAGTTCCCGGTTCGAACCCGGGCTGTGGCAATAGTTTTCACGATTTCTGTAGAATTTAAAAATCGTTAGGTCTGGTTGCCATATTGATTCTAAATGTATCAGTGAAGCATTTAGAGCTGACAAATAATTGAAGATTCGATTGTTCGAGATCTTTCTGAGATCGATAACACAGGGAACCAGGCGGCATTGACTCCAACCGGGTTACGAACTGCCAAAAATATTCCATCATAGAAATTTGGTCAATAACATTGTCGCTTAAGATTTATCACTCTAAAGAAACATATGACCACATATTGATTAATTAATGAATCTGAATAAAGTTTAATGATGACATTGAAAAATAGAGATCGTGAATTGATGTTGCTAGAGCCACGGTGGCGTAATTGGTAACGTACCAGGCTAGATTTCTGGAGTTCCCGGTTAGAAACCGGGCTGTGGCAATATATTGTCACGATTTCTTTAAAATTTAAAAATCGTCAGGTCTGGTTGCCTCATTAATTCTAAATGAATCAGTAAGGCAATTAGAGCTGACAAATAATTGAAGATTCGATTGTTAGAGATCTTTCTGAGATCGATAACACAGGGAACCGGGCGGCACTGACTCCAACCGGGTTACGAACTGTCAAAACTATTCCATCATAGAAATTTGGTCAATAACATTGTCGCTTAAGATTTGGCACTCTAAGGAAACATATAACCGCATATTGATTAATTAATTAGACTGAATAATGTTTAACACTTGACATTGAAAAATAGAGATCGTGAATTGATGTTGCTAGAGCCGCGATGGCGTAATTGGTAATGTACCAGGCCAGAATTCTGGAGTTCCCGGTTCGGACCCGGGCTGTGGCAATATTTTTTCACGATTTCTTTAGAATTAAAAAATCGTCAGGTCTGGTTGGCTTATTAATTCTTAATGAATGAGTGCTGCGATTAGAGCTGACATATAATTAAAGATTCGATTGTTAGAGACCTTTCTGAAATCGATAACACAGGGATCCAAACTGCGCTGACCCTAACCGGGTTACGAACTGCCAAAAATATTCCATCATCGAAATTTGGTCAATAACATTGTCCCTTAAGATTTATCACTCTAAAGAAACATATGACCGCATATTGATTAATTAATTAGACTGAATAAGGTTTAACACTTGACATTAAAAAATAGAGATCGTGAATTGATGTTTCTAGAGCCGCGGTGGCGTTATTGGTAATATACCAGGCTAGAAATCTGGAGTTCCCGGTTCGAACCCGGGCTGTGGCAATATTTTTTCACGATTTCTTTAGAATTTAAAAATCGTCAGGTCTGGTTGCCTCATTAATTCTTAATGAATGGGTGCGGCAATTAGAGCTGACAAATAATTAAAGATTCGATTGTTAGAAACCTTTCTGAGATCGATAACTCAGGGATCCAGGCGGCGCTGACTCTAACCGGGTTACGAACTGCCAAAAATATTCCATCATAGAAATTTGGTCGATAACATTGTCGCTTAAGATTTATCACCCTAAAGATACATATGACCGCATATTGATTAATTAATTAGACTGAATAAAGTTTAACACTTAACATTAAAAAATAGAGATCGTGAATTGATGTTGCTAGAGCCGCGATAGCGTAATTGGTAACGTACCAGGCTAGAATTCTGGAGTTCCCGGTTCGAACCCGGGCTGTGGCAATATTTTTTCACGATTTCTTTAGAATTAATAAATCGTCAGGTCTGGTTGCCTCATTAATTCTAAATGAATCAGTGAGGCAATTAGAGCTGACAAATTATTAAAGATTCGATTGTTAGAGATCTTTCTGAGTGCGATAACACAGGGAACCGGGCGGCACTGATTCCAACCGGGTTACGAACTGCCAAAAATATTCCATCATTGAAATTTGGTCAATAACATTGTCGCTTAAGATTTATCACTCTAAAGAAACATATGACCACATATTGATTAATTAATGAATCTGAATAAAGTTTAATGCTTGACATTGAAAAATAGAGATCGTGAATTGATGTTGCTAGAGCCACGGTGGCGTAATTGGTAACGTACCAGGCTAGAATTCTGGAGTTCCCGGGTCGAACCCGGGCTGTGGCAATATTTTTTCACGATTTCTTTAGAATTTAAAAATCGTCAGGTCTGGTTTCCTCATTGATTCTTAATGAATGAGTGAGGCAATTGGAGCTGACAAATAATTAAAGATTCGATTGTTAGAGACCTTTCTGAGATCGATAACACAGGGATCCAGGCGGCGCTGACTCTAACCGGGTTACGAACTGCCAAAAATATTCCATCATCGAAGTTTGGTCAATAACATTGTCGCTTAAGTTTTATCACTCTAAAGAAACATATGACCGCATATTGATTAATTAATTAGACTGAATAAAGTTTAACACTTGACATTAAAAAATAGAGATCGTGAATTGATGTTGCTAGAGCCGCGATGGCGTAATTGGTAATGTACCAGGCTAAAATTCTGGAGTTCCCGGTTCGAACCCGGGCTGTGGCAATAGTTTTCACGATTTCTTTAGAATTTGAAAATCGTCAGGTCTGGTTGCCACATTAATTCTAAATGTATCAGTGAAGCATTTAGAGCTGACAAATAATTGAAGATTCGATTGTTAGTTATCTTTCTGAGATCGATAACACGAGGTTCCAGGCGGCACTGATTCTAACCAGATTACGAACTGCCAAGAATATTCCATCATAGAAATTTGGTCGATAACATTGTCGCTTAAGATTTATCACTCTAAAGAAACATATGACCGCATATTGATTAATTAATTAGACTGAATAAAGTTTAACACTTGACATTAAAAAATAGAGATCGTGAATTGATGTTGCTAGAGCCGCGATGGCGTAATTGGTAATGTGCCAGGCTAAAATTCTGGAGTTCCCGGTTCGAACCCGGGCTGTGGCAATAGTTTTCACGATTTCTTTAGAATTTGAAAATCGTCAGGTCTGGTTGCCACATTTATTCTAAATGTATCAGTGAAGCATTTAGAGCTGACAAATAATTGAAGATTCGATTGTTAGTTATCTTTCTGAGATCGATAACACGAGGATCCAGGCGGCACTGTCTCTAACCGGATTACGAACTGCCACGAATATTCCATCATAGAAATTTGGTCAATAACATTGTCGCTTAAGATTTATCACTCTAAAGAAACATATGACCACATATTGATTAATTAATGAATCTGAATAAAGTTTAATGCTTGACATTGAAAAATAGAGATCATGAATTGATGTTGCTAGAGCCACGGTGGCGTAATTGGTAACGTACAAGGCTAGCTTTCTGGAGTTCCCGGTTAGAACCCGGGCTGTGGCAATATATTGTCACGATTTCTTTAAAATTTAAAAATCGTCAGGTCTGGTTGCCTCATTAATTCTAAATGAATCAGTAAGGCAATTAGAGCTGACAAATAATTGAAGATTCGATTGTTAGAGATCATTCTGAGATCGATAACACAAGGAACCGGGCGGCACTGACTCTAACCGGGTTACGAACTATCAAAAATATTCCATCATAGAAATTTGGTCAATAACATTGTCGCTTAAGATTTATCACTGTAAAGAAACCTATGACCGCATAATGATTAATTAATTAGACTGAATAAAGTTTAACACTTGACATTGAAAAATAGAGATCGTGAATTGATGTTGCTAGAGCCGCGATGGCGTAATTGGTAATGTACCAGGCCAGAATTCTGGAGTTCCCGGTTCGGACCCGGGCTGTGGCAATATTTTTTCACGATTTCTTTAGAATTAAAAAATCGTCAGGTCTGGTTGCCTTATTAATTCTTAATGAATGAGTGCTGCGATTAGAGCTGACATATAATTAAAGATTCGATTGTTAGAGACCTTTCTGAAATCGATAACACAGGGATCCAAACTGCGCTGACTCTAACCGGGTTACGAACTGCCAAAAATATTCCATCATCGAAATTTGGTCAATAACATTGTCCCTTAAGATTTATCACTCTAAAGAAACATACGACCGCATATTGATTTATTAATTAGACTGAATAAAGTTTAACACTTGACATTAAAAAATAGAGATCGTGAATTGATGTTTCTAGAGCCGCGGTGGCGTTATTGGTAACATACCAGGCTAGAAATCTGGAGTTCCCTGTTCGAACCCGGGCTGTGGCAATATTTTTTCACGATTTCTTTAGAATTTAAAAATCGTCAGGTCTGGTTGCCTCATTAATTCTTAATGAATGGGTGCGGCAATTAGAGCTGACAAATAAAGAAAGATTCGATTGTTAGAAACCTTTCTGAGATCGATAACTCAGGGATCCAGGCGGCGCTGACTCTAACCGGGTTACGAACTGCCAAAAATATTCCATCATAGAAATTTGGTCGATAACATTGTCGCTTAAGATTTATCACCCTAAAGATACATATGACCGCATAGTGATTAATTAATTAATCTGAATAAAGTTTAACACGTGACATTAAAATATAGAGATCGTGACTTGATGTTGCTAGAGCCGCGATGGCGTAATTGGTAACGTACCAGGCTAGAATTCTGGAGTTCCCGGTTCGAACCCGGGCTGTGGCAATAGTTTTCACGATTTCTGTAGAATTTAAAAATCGTTAGGTCTGGTTGCCATATTGATTCTAAATGTATCAGTGAAGCATTTAGAGCTGACAAATAATTGAAGATTCGATTGTTCGAGATCTTTCTGAGATCGATAACACAGGGAACCAGGCGGCATTGACTCCAACCGGGTTACGAACTGCCAAAAATATTCCATCATAGAAATTTGGTCAATAACATTGTCGCTTAAGATTTATCACTCTAAAGAAACATATGACCACATATTGATTAATTAATGAATCTGAATAAAGTTTAATGCTTGACATTGAAAAATAGAGATCGTGAATTGATGTTGCTAGAGCCACGGTGGCGTAATTGGTAACGTACCAGGCTAGAATTCTGGAGTTCCCGGGTCGAACCCGGGCTGTGGCAATATTTTTTCACGATTTCTTTAGAATTTAAAAATCGTCAGGTCTGGTTTCCTCATTGATTCTTAATGAATGAGTGAGGCAATTGGAGCTGACAAATAATTAAAGATTCGATTGTTAGAGACCTTTCTGAGATCGATAACACAGGGATCCAGGCGGCGCTGACTCTAACCGGGTTACGAACTGCCAAAAATATTCCATCATCGAAATTTGGTCAATAACATTGTCGCTTAAGTTTTATCACTCTAAAGAAACATATGACCGCATATTGATTAATTAATTAGACTGAATAAAGTTTAACACTTGACATTAAAAAATAGAGATCGTGAATTGATGTTGCTAGAGCCGCGATGGCGTAATTGGTAATGTACCAGGCTAAAATTCTGGAGTTCCCGGTTCGAACCCGGGCTGTGGCAATAGTTTTCACGATTTCTTTAGAATTTGAAAATCGTCAGGTCTGGTTGCCACATTAATTCTAAATGTATCAGTGAAGCATCTAGAGCTGACAAATAATTGAAGATTCGATTGTTAGTTATCTTTCTGAGATCGATAACACGAGGTTCCAGGCGGCACTGACTCTAACCAGATTACGAACTGCCAAGAATATTCCATCATAGAAATTTGGTCGATAACATTGTCGCTTAAGATTTATCACTCTAAAGAAACATATGACTGCATATTGATTAATTAATTAGACTGAATAAAGTTTAACACTTGACATTAAAAAATAGAGATCGTGAATTGATGTTGCTAGAGCGGCGATGGCGTAATTGGTAATGTGCCAGGCTAAAATTCTGGAGTTCCCGGTTCGAACCCGGGCTGTGGCAATAGTTTTCACGATTTCTTTAGAATTTTAAAATCGACAGGTCTGGTTGCCACATTAATTCTAAATGTATCAGTGAAGCATTTAGAGCTGACAAATAATTGAAGATTCGATTGTTAGTTATCTTTCTGAGATCGATAACACGAGGATCCAGGCGGCACTGTCTCTAACCGGATTACGAACTGCCACGAATATTCCATCATAGAAATTTGGTCAATAACATTGTCGCTTAAGATTTATCACTCTAAAGAAACATATGACCACATATTGATTAATTAATGAATCTGAATAAAGTTAACGCTTGACATTGAAAAATAGAGATCGTGAATTGATGTTGCTAGAGCCACGGTGGCGTAATTGGTAACGTACAAGGCTAGCTTTCTGGAGTTCCCGGTTAGAACCCGGGCTGTGGCAATATATTGTCACGATTTCTTTAAAATTTAAAAATCGTCAGGTCTGGTTGCCTCATTAATTCTAAATGAATCAGTAAGGCAATTAGAGCTGACAAATAATTGAAGATTCGATTGTTAGAGATCATTCTGAGATCGATAACACAAGGAACCGGGCGGCACTGACTCTAACCGGGTTACGAACTATCAAAAATATTCCATCATAGAAATTTGGTCAATAACATTGTCGCTTAAGATTTATCACTGTAAAGAAACCTATGACCGCATAATGATTAATTAATTAGACTGAATAAAGTTTAACACTTGACATTGAAAAATAGAGATCGTGAATTGATGTTGCTAGAGCCGCGATGGCGTAATTGGTAATGTACCAGGCCAGAATTCTGGAGTTCCCGGTTCGGACCCGGGCTGTGGCAATATTTTTTCACGATTTCTTTAGAATTAAAAAATCGTCAGGTCTGGTTGCCTTATTAATTCTTAATGAATGAGTGCTGCGATTAGAGCTGACATATAATTAAAGATTCGATTGTTAGAGACCTTTCTGAAATCGATAACACAGCCATCCAAACTGCGCTGACTCTAACCGGGTTACGAACTGCCAAAAATATTCCATCATCGAAATTTGGTCAATAACATTGTCCCTTAAGATTTATCACTCTAAAGAAACATACGACCGCATATTGATTTATTAATTAGACTGAATAAAGTTTAACACTTGACATTAAAAAATAGAGATCGTGAATTGATGTTTCTAGAGCCGCGGTGGCGTTATTGGTAACATACCAGGCTAGAAATCTGGAGTTCCCTGTTCGAACCCGGGCTGTGGCAATATTTTTTCACGATTTCTTTAGAATTTAAAAATCGTCAGGTCTGGTTGCCTCATTAATTCTTAATGAATGGGTGCGGCAATTAGAGCTGACAAATAATTAAAGATTCGATTGTTAGAAACCTTTCTGAGATCGATAACTCAAGGATCCAGGCGGCGCTGACTCTAACCGGGTTACGAACTGCCAAAAATATTCCATCATAGAAATTTGGTCGATAACATTGTCGCTTAAGATTTATCACCCTAAAGATACATATGACCGCATAGTGATTAATTAATTAATCTGAATAAAGTTTAACACGTGACATTAAAATATAGAGATCGTGACTTGATGTTGCTAGAGCCGCGATGGCGTAATTGGTAACGTACCAGGCTAGAATTCTGGAGTTCCCGGTTCGAACCCGGGCTGTGGCAATAGTTTTCACGATTTCTGTAGAATTTAAAAATCGTTAGGTCTGGTTGCCATATTGATTCTAAATGTATCAGTGAAGCATTTAGAGCTGACAAATAATTGAAGATTCGATTGTTCGAGATCTTTCTGAGATCGATAACACAGGGAACCAGGCGGCATTGACTCCAACCGGGTTACGAACTGCCAAAAATATTCCATCATAGAAATTTGGCCAATAACATTGTCGCTTAAGATTTATCACTCTAAAGAAACATATGACCACATATTGATTAATTAATGAATCTGAATAAAGTTTAATGATGACATTGAAAAATAGAGATCGTGAATTGATGTTGCTAGAGCCACGGTGGCGTAATTGGTAACGTACCAGGCTAGATTTCTGGAGTTCCCGGTTAGAAACCGGGCTGTGGCAATATATTGTCACGATTTCTTTAAAATTTAAAAATCGTCAGGTCTGGTTGCCTCATTAATTCTAAATGAATCAGTAAGGCAATTAGAGCTGACAAATAATTGAAGATTCGATTGTTAGAGATCTTTCTGAGATCGATAACACAGGGAACCGGGCGGCACTGACTCCAACCGGGTTACGAACTGTCAAAACTATTCCATCATAGAAATTTGGTCAATAACATTGTCGCTTAAGATTTGGCACTCTAAGGAAACATATAACCGCATATTGATTAATTAATTAGACTGAATAATGTTTAACACTTGACATTGAAAAATAGAGATCGTGAATTGATGTTGCTAGAGCCGCGATGGCGTAATTGGTAATGTACCAGGCCAGAATTCTGGAGTTCCCGGTTCGGACCCGGGCTGTGGCAATATTTTTTCACGATTTCTTTAGAATTAAAAAATCGTCAGGTCTGGTTGCCTTATTAATTCTTAATGAATGAGTGCTGCGATTAGAGCTGACATATAATTAAAGATTCGATTGTTAGAGACCTTTCTGAAATCGATAACACAGGGATCCAAACTGCGCTGACTCTAACCGGGTTACGAACTGCCAAAAATATTCCATCATAGAAATTTGGTCAATAACATTGTCCCTTAAGATTTATCACTCTAAAGAAACATATGACCGCATATTGATTAATTAATTAGACTGAATAAAGTTTAACACTTGACATTGAAAAATAGAGATCGTGAATTGATGTTGCTAGAGCCGCGATGGCGTAATTGGTAACGTACCAGGCTAGAATTCTGGAGTTCCCGGGTCGAACCCGGGCTGTGGCAATATTTTTTCACGATTTCTTTAGAATTTAAAAATCGTCAGGTCTGGTTTCCTCATTGATTCTTAATGAATGAGTGAGGCAATTGGAGCTGACAAATAATTAAAGATTCGATTGTTAGAGACCTTTCTGAGATCGATAACACAGGGATCCAGGCGGCGCTGACTCTAACCGGGTTACGAACTGCCAAAAATATTCCATCATCGAAATTTGGTCAATAACATTGTCGCTTAAGTTTTATCACTCTAAAGAAACATATGACCGCATATTGATTAATTAATTAGACTGAATAAAGTTTAACACTTGACATTAAAAAATAGAGATCGTGAATTGATGTTGCTAGAGCCGCGATGGCGTAATTGGTAATGTACCAGGCTAAAATTCTGGAGTTCCCGGTTCGAACCCGGGCTGTGGCAATAGTTTTCACGATTTCTTTAGAATTTGAAAATCGTCAGGTCTGGTTGCCACATTAATTCTAAATGTATCAGTGAAGCATCTAGAGCTGACAAATAATTGAAGATTCGATTGTTAGTTATCTTTCTGAGATCGATAACACGAGGTTCCAGGCGGCACTGACTCTAACCAGATTACGAACTGCCAAGAATATTCCATCATAGAAATTTGGTCGATAACATTGTCGCTTAAGATTTATCACTCTAAAGAAACATATGACTGCATATTGATTAATTAATTAGACTGAATAAATTTTAACACTTGACATTAAAAAATAGAGATCGTGAATTGATGTTGCTAGAGCGGCGATGGCGTAATTGGTAATGTGCCAGGCTAAAATTCTGGAGTTCCCGGTTCGAACCCGGGCTGTGGCAATAGTTTTCACGATTTCTTTAGAATTTTAAAATCGACAGGTCTGGTTGCCACATTAATTCTAAATGTATCAGTGAAGCATTTAGAGCTGACAAATAATTGAAGATTCGATTGTTAGTTATCTTTCTGAGATCGATAACACGAGGATCCAGGCGGCACTGTCTCTAACCGGATTACGAACTGCCACGAATATTCCATCATAGAAATTTGGTCAATAACATTGTCGCTTAAGATTTATCACTCTAAAGAAACATATGACCACATATTGATTAATTAATGAATCTGAATAAAGTTAACGCTTGACATTGAAAAATAGAGATCGTGAATTGATGTTGCTAGAGCCACGGTGGCGTAATTGGTAACGTACAAGGCTAGCTTTCTGGAGTTCCCGGTTAGAACCCGGGCTGTGGCAATATATTGTCACGATTTCTTTAAAATTTAAAAATCGTCAGGTCTGGTTGCCTCATTAATTCTAAATGAATCAGTAAGGCAATTAGAGCTGACAAATAATTGAAGATTCGATTGTTAGAGATCATTCTGAGATCGATAACACAAGGAACCGGGCGGCACTGACTCTAACCGGGTTACGAACTATCAAAAATATTCCATCATAGAAATTTGGTCAATAACATTGTCGCTTAAGATTTATCACTGTAAAGAAACCTATGACCGCATAATGATTAATTAATTAGACTGAATAAAGTTTAACACTTGACATTGAAAAATAGAGATCGTGAATTGATGTTGCTAGAGCCGCGATGGCGTAATTGGTAATGTACCAGGCCAGAATTCTGGAGTTCCCGGTTCGGACCCGGGCTGTGGCAATATTTTTTCACGATTTCTTTAGAATTAAAAAATCGTCAGGTCTGGTTGCCTTATTAATTCTTAATGAATGAGTGCTGCGATTAGAGCTGACATATAATTAAAGATTCGATTGTTAGAGACCTTTCTGAAATCGATAACACAGCCATCCAAACTGCGCTGACTCTAACCGGGTTACGAACTGCCAAAAATATTCCATCATCGAAATTTGGTCAATAACATTGTCCCTTAAGATTTATCACTCTAAAGAAACATACGACCGCATATTGATTTATTAATTAGACTGAATAAAGTTTAACACTTGACATTAAAAAATAGAGATCGTGAATTGATGTTTCTAGAGCCGCGGTGGCGTTATTGGTAACATACCAGGCTAGAAATCTGGAGTTCCCTGTTCGAACCCGGGCTGTGGCAATATTTTTTCACGATTTCTTTAGAATTTAAAAATCGTCAGGTCTGGTTGCCTCATTAATTCTTAATGAATGGGTGCGGCAATTAGAGCTGACAAATAATTAAAGATTCGATTGTTAGAAACCTTTCTGAGATCGATAACTCAAGGATCCAGGCGGCGCTGACTCTAACCGGGTTACGAACTGCCAAAAATATTCCATCATAGAAATTTGGTCGATAACATTGTCGCTTAAGATTTATCACCCTAAAGATACATATGACCGCATAGTGATTAATTAATTAATCTGAATAAAGTTTAACACGTGACATTAAAATATAGAGATCGTGACTTGATGTTGCTAGAGCCGCGATGGCGTAATTGGTAACGTACCAGGCTAGAATTCTGGAGTTCCCGGTTCGAACCCGGGCTGTGGCAATAGTTTTCACGATTTCTGTAGAATTTAAAAATCGTTAGGTCTGGTTGCCATATTGATTCTAAATGTATCAGTGAAGCATTTAGAGCTGACAAATAATTGAAGATTCGATTGTTCGAGATCTTTCTGAGATCGATAACACAGGGAACCAGGCGGCATTGACTCCAACCGGGTTACGAACTGCCAAAAATATTCCATCATAGAAATTTGGCCAATAACATTGTCGCTTAAGATTTATCACTCTAAAGAAACATATGACCACATATTGATTAATTAATGAATCTGAATAAAGTTTAATGATGACATTGAAAAATAGAGATCGTGAATTGATGTTGCTAGAGCCACGGTGGCGTAATTGGTAACGTACCAGGCTAGATTTCTGGAGTTCCCGGTTAGAAACCGGGCTGTGGCAATATATTGTCACGATTTCTTTAAAATTTAAAAATCGTCAGGTCTGGTTGCCTCATTAATTCTAAATGAATCAGTAAGGCAATTAGAGCTGACAAATAATTGAAGATTCGATTGTTAGAGATCTTTCTGAGATCGATAACACAGGGAACCGGGCGGCACTGACTCCAACCGGGTTACGAACTGTCAAAACTATTCCATCATAGAAATTTGGTCAATAACATTGTCGCTTAAGATTTGGCACTCTAAGGAAACATATAACCGCATATTGATTAATTAATTAGACTGAATAATGTTTAACACTTGACATTGAAAAATAGAGATCGTGAATTGATATTGCTAGAGCCGCGATGGCGTAATTGGTAATGTACCAGGCCAGAATTCTGGAGTTCCCGGTTCGGACCCGGGCTGTGGCAATATTTTTTCACGATTTCTTTAGAATTAAAAAATCGTCAGGTCTGGTTGCCTTATTAATTCTTAATGAATGAGTGCTGCGATTAGAGCTGACATATAATTAAAGATTCGATTGTTAGAGACCTTTCTGAAATCGATAACACAGGGATCCAAACTGCGCTGACCCTAACCGGGTTACGAACTGCCAAAAATATTCCATCATCGAAATTTGGTCAATAACATTGTCCCTTAAGATTTATCACTCTAAAGAAACATATGACCGCATATTGATTAATTAATTAGACTGAATAAAGTTTAACACTTGACATTGAAAAATAGAGATCGTGAATTGATGTTGCTAGAGCCGCGATGGCGTAATTGGTAATGTACCAGGCCAGAATTCTGGAGTTCCCGGTTCGGACCCGGGCTGTGGCAATATTTTTTCACGATTTCTTTAGAATTAAAAAATCGTCAGGTCTGGTTGCCTTATTAATTCTTAATGAATGAGTGCTGCGATTAGAGCTGACATATAATTAAAGATTCGATTGTTAGAGACCTTTCTGAAATCGATAACACAGGGATCCAAACTGCGCTGACTCTAACCGGGTTACGAACTGCCAAAAATATTCCATCATCGAAATTTGGTCAATAACATTGTCCCTTAAGATTTATCACTCTAAAGAAACATACGACCGCATATTGATTTATTAATTAGACTGAATAAAGTTTAACACTTGACATTAAAAAATAGAGATCGTGAATTGATGTTTCTAGAGCCGCGGTGGCGTTATTGGTAACATACCAGGCTAGAAATCTGGAGTTCCCTGTTCGAACCCGGGCTGTGGCAATATTTTTTCACGATTTCTTTAGAATTTAAAAATCGTCAGGTCTGGTTGCCTCATTAATTCTTAATGAATGGGTGCGGCAATTAGAGCTGACAAATAATTAAAGATTCGATTGTTAGAAACCTTTCTGAGATCGATAACTCAAGGATCCAGGCGGCGCTGACTCTAACCGGGTTACGAACTGCCAAAAATATTCCATCATAGAAATTTGGTCGATAACATTGTCGCTTAAGATTTATCACCCTAAAGATACATATGACCGCATAGTGATTAATTAATTAATCTGAATAAAGTTTAACACGTGACATTAAAATATAGAGATCGTGACTTGATGTTGCTAGAGCCGCGATGGCGTAATTGGTAACGTACCAGGCTAGAATTCTGGAGTTCCCGGTTCGAACCCGGGCTGTGGCAATAGTTTTCACGATTTCTGTAGAATTTAAAAATCGTTAGGTCTGGTTGCCATATTGATTCTAAATGTATCAGTGAAGCATTTAGAGCTGACAAATAATTGAAGATTCGATTGTTCGAGATCTTTCTGAGATCGATAACACAGGGAACCAGGCGGCATTGACTCCAACCGGGTTACGAACTGCCAAAAATATTCCATCATAGAAATTTGGTCAATAACATTGTCGCTTAAGATTTATCACTCTAAAGAAACATATGACCACATATTGATTAATTAATGAATCTGAATAAAGTTTAATGATGACATTGAAAAATAGAGATCGTGAATTGATGTTGCTAGAGCCACGGTGGCGTAATTGGTAACGTACCAGGCTAGATTTCTGGAGTTCCCGGTTAGAAACCGGGCTGTGGCAATATATTGTCACGATTTCTTTAAAATTTAAAAATCGTCAGGTCTGGTTGCCTCATTAATTCTAAATGAATCAGTAAGGCAATTAGAGCTGACAAATAATTGAAGATTCGATTGTTAGAGATCTTTCTGAGATCGATAACACAGGGAACCGGGCGGCACTGACTCCAACCGGGTTACGAACTGTCAAAACTATTCCATCATAGAAATTTGGTCAATAACATTGTCGCTTAAGATTTGGCACTCTAAGGAAACATATAACCGCATATTGATTAATTAATTAGACTGAATAATGTTTAACACTTGACATTGAAAAATAGAGATCGTGAATTGATGTTGCTAGAGCCGCGATGGCGTAATTGGTAATGTACCAGGCCAGAATTCTGGAGTTCCCGGTTCGGACCCGGGCTGTGGCAATATTTTTTCACGATTTCTTTAGAATTAAAAAATCGTCAGGTCTGGTTGGCTTATTAATTCTTAATGAATGAGTGCTGCGATTAGAGCTGACATATAATTAAAGATTCGATTGTTAGAGACCTTTCTGAAATCGATAACACAGGGATCCAAACTGCGCTGACCCTAACCGGGTTACGAACTGCCAAAAATATTCCATCATCGAAATTTGGTCAATAACATTGTCCCTTAAGATTTATCACTCTAAAGAAACATATGACCGCATATTGATTAATTAATTAGACTGAATAAGGTTTAACACTTGACATTAAAAAATAGAGATCGTGAATTGATGTTTCTAGAGCCGCGGTGGCGTTATTGGTAATATACCAGGCTAGAAATCTGGAGTTCCCGGTTCGAACCCGGGCTGTGGCAATATTTTTTCACGATTTCTTTAGAATTTAAAAATCGTCAGGTCTGGTTGCCTCATTAATTCTTAATGAATGGGTGCGGCAATTAGAGCTGACAAATAATTAAAGATTCGATTGTTAGAAACCTTTCTGAGATCGATAACTCAGGGATCCAGGCGGCGCTGACTCTAACCGGGTTACGAACTGCCAAAAATATTCCATCATAGAAATTTGGTCGATAACATTGTCGCTTAAGATTTATCACCCTAAAGATACATATGACCGCATATTGATTAATTAATTAGACTGAATAAAGTTTAACACTTAACATTAAAAAATAGAGATCGTGAATTGATGTTGCTAGAGCCGCGATAGCGTAATTGGTAACGTACCAGGCTAGAATTCTGGAGTTCCCGGTTCGAACCCGGGCTGTGGCAATATTTTTTCACGATTTCTTTAGAATTAATAAATCGTCAGGTCTGGTTGCCTCATTAATTCTAAATGAATCAGTGAGGCAATTAGAGCTGACAAATTATTAAAGATTCGATTGTTAGAGATCTTTCTGAGTGCGATAACACAGGGAACCGGGCGGCACTGATTCCAACCGGGTTACGAACTGCCAAAAATATTCCATCATTGAAATTTGGTCAATAACATTGTCGCTTAAGATTTATCACTCTAAAGAAACATATGACCACATATTGATTAATTAATGAATCTGAATAAAGTTTAATGCTTGACATTGAAAAATAGAGATCGTGAATTGATGTTGCTAGAGCCACGGTGGCGTAATTGGTAACGTACCAGGCTAGAATTCTGGAGTTCCCGGGTCGAACCCGGGCTGTGGCAATATTTTTTCACGATTTCTTTAGAATTTAAAAATCGTCAGGTCTGGTTTCCTCATTGATTCTTAATGAATGAGTGAGGCAATTGGAGCTGACAAATAATTAAAGATTCGATTGTTAGAGACCTTTCTGAGATCGATAACACAGGGATCCAGGCGGCGCTGACTCTAACCGGGTTACGAACTGCCAAAAATATTCCATCATCGAAGTTTGGTCAATAACATTGTCGCTTAAGTTTTATCACTCTAAAGAAACATATGACCGCATATTGATTAATTAATTAGACTGAATAAAGTTTAACACTTGACATTAAAAAATAGAGATCGTGAATTGATGTTGCTAGAGCCGCGATGGCGTAATTGGTAATGTACCAGGCTAAAATTCTGGAGTTCCCGGTTCGAACCCGGGCTGTGGCAATAGTTTTCACGATTTCTTTAGAATTTGAAAATCGTCAGGTCTGGTTGCCACATTAATTCTAAATGTATCAGTGAAGCATTTAGAGCTGACAAATAATTGAAGATTCGATTGTTAGTTATCTTTCTGAGATCGATAACACGAGGTTCCAGGCGGCACTGACTCTAACCAGATTACGAACTGCCAAGAATATTCCATCATAGAAATTTGGTCGATAACATTGTCGCTTAAGATTTATCACTCTAAAGAAACATATGACCGCATATTGATTAATTAATTAGACTGAATAAAGTTTAACACTTGACATTAAAAAATAGAGATCGTGAATTGATGTTGCTAGAGCCGCGATGGCGTAATTGGTAATGTGCCAGGCTAAAATTCTGGAGTTCCCGGTTCGAACCCGGGCTGTGGCAATAGTTTTCACGATTTCTTTAGAATTTGAAAATCGTCAGGTCTGGTTGCCACATTTATTCTAAATGTATCAGTGAAGCATTTAGAGCTGACAAATAATTGAAGATTCGATTGTTAGTTATCTTTCTGAGATCGATAACACGAGGATCCAGGCGGCACTGTCTCTAACCGGATTACGAACTGCCACGAATATTCCATCATAGAAATTTGGTCAATAACATTGTCGCTTAAGATTTATCACTCTAAAGAAACATATGACCACATATTGATTAATTAATGAATCTGAATAAAGTTTAATGCTTGACATTGAAAAATAGAGATCATGAATTGATGTTGCTAGAGCCACGGTGGCGTAATTGGTAACGTACAAGGCTAGCTTTCTGGAGTTCCCGGTTAGAACCCGGGCTGTGGCAATATATTGTCACGATTTCTTTAAAATTTAAAAATCGTCAGGTCTGGTTGCCTCATTAATTCTAAATGAATCAGTAAGGCAATTAGAGCTGACAAATAATTGAAGATTCGATTGTTAGAGATCATTCTGAGATCGATAACACAAGGAACCGGGCGGCACTGACTCTAACCGGGTTACGAACTATCAAAAATATTCCATCATAGAAATTTGGTCAATAACATTGTCGCTTAAGATTTATCACTGTAAAGAAACCTATGACCGCATAATGATTAATTAATTAGACTGAATAAAGTTTAACACTTGACATTGAAAAATAGAGATCGTGAATTGATGTTGCTAGAGCCGCGATGGCGTAATTGGTAATGTACCAGGCCAGAATTCTGGAGTTCCCGGTTCGGACCCGGGCTGTGGCAATATTTTTTCACGATTTCTTTAGAATTAAAAAATCGTCAGGTCTGGTTGCCTTATTAATTCTTAATGAATGAGTGCTGCGATTAGAGCTGACATATAATTAAAGATTCGATTGTTAGAGACCTTTCTGAAATCGATAACACAGGGATCCAAACTGCGCTGACTCTAACCGGGTTACGAACTGCCAAAAATATTCCATCATCGAAATTTGGTCAATAACATTGTCCCTTAAGATTTATCACTCTAAAGAAACATACGACCGCATATTGATTTATTAATTAGACTGAATAAAGTTTAACACTTGACATTAAAAAATAGAGATCGTGAATTGATGTTTCTAGAGCCGCGGTTGCGTTATTGGTAACATACCAGGCTAGAAATCTGGAGTTCCCTGTTCGAACCCGGGCTGTGGCAATATTTTTTCACGATTTCTTTAGAATTTAAAAATCGTCAGGTCTGGTTGCCTCATTAATTCTTAATGAATGGGTGCGGCAATTAGAGCTGACAAATAAAGAAAGATTCGATTGTTAGAAACCTTTCTGAGATCGATAACTCAGGGATCCAGGCGGCGCTGACTCTAACCGGGTTACGAACTGCCAAAAATATTCCATCATAGAAATTTGGTCGATAACATTGTCGCTTAAGATTTATCACCCTAAAGATACATATGACCGCATAGTGATTAATTAATTAATCTGAATAAAGTTTAACACGTGACATTAAAATATAGAGATCGTGACTTGATGTTGCTAGAGCCGCGATGGCGTAATTGGTAACGTACCAGGCTAGAATTCTGGAGTTCCCGGTTCGAACCCGGGCTGTGGCAATAGTTTTCACGATTTCTGTAGAATTTAAAAATCGTTAGGTCTGGTTGCCATATTGATTCTAAATGTATCAGTGAAGCATTTAGAGCTGACAAATAATTGAAGATTCGATTGTTCGAGATCTTTCTGAGATCGATAACACAGGGAACCAGGCGGCATTGACTCCAACCGGGTTACGAACTGCCAAAAATATTCCATCATAGAAATTTGGTCAATAACATTGTCGCTTAAGATTTATCACTCTAAAGAAACATATGACCACATATTGATTAATTAATGAATCTGAATAAAGTTTAATGCTTGACATTGAAAAATAGAGATCGTGAATTGATGTTGCTAGAGCCACGGTGGCGTAATTGGTAACGTACCAGGCTAGAATTCTGGAGTTCCCGGGTCGAACCCGGGCTGTGGCAATATTTTTTCACGATTTCTTTAGAATTTAAAAATCGTCAGGTCTGGTTTCCTCATTGATTCTTAATGAATGAGTGAGGCAATTGGAGCTGACAAATAATTAAAGATTCGATTGTTAGAGACCTTTCTGAGATCGATAACACAGGGATCCAGGCGGCGCTGACTCTAACCGGGTTACGAACTGCCAAAAATATTCCATCATCGAAATTTGGTCAATAACATTGTCGCTTAAGTTTTATCACTCTAAAGAAACATATGACCGCATATTGATTAATTAATTAGACTGAATAAAGTTTAACACTTGACATTAAAAAATAGAGATCGTGAATTGATGTTGCTAGAGCCGCGATGGCGTAATTGGTAATGTACCAGGCTAAAATTCTGGAGTTCCCGGTTCGAACCCGGGCTGTGGCAATAGTTTTCACGATTTCTTTAGAATTTGAAAATCGTCAGGTCTGGTTGCCACATTAATTCTAAATGTATCAGTGAAGCATCTAGAGCTGACAAATAATTGAAGATTCGATTGTTAGTTATCTTTCTGAGATCGATAACACGAGGTTCCAGGCGGCACTGACTCTAACCAGATTACGAACTGCCAAGAATATTCCATCATAGAAATTTGGTCGATAACATTGTCGCTTAAGATTTATCACTCTAAAGAAACATATGACTGCATATTGATTAATTAATTAGACTGAATAAAGTTTAACACTTGACATTAAAAAATAGAGATCGTGAATTGATGTTGCTAGAGCGGCGATGGCGTAATTGGTAATGTGCCAGGCTAAAATTCTGGAGTTCCCGGTTCGAACCCGGGCTGTGGCAATAGTTTTCACGATTTCTTTAGAATTTTAAAATCGACAGGTCTGGTTGCCACATTAATTCTAAATGTATCAGTGAAGCATTTAGAGCTGACAAATAATTGAAGATTCGATTGTTAGTTATCTTTCTGAGATCGATAACACGAGGATCCAGGCGGCACTGTCTCTAACCGGATTACGAACTGCCACGAATATTCCATCATAGAAATTTGGTCAATAACATTGTCGCTTAAGATTTATCACTCTAAAGAAACATATGACCACATATTGATTAATTAATGAATCTGAATAAAGTTAACGCTTGACATTGAAAAATAGAGATCGTGAATTGATGTTGCTAGAGCCACGGTGGCGTAATTGGTAACGTACAAGGCTAGCTTTCTGGAGTTCCCGGTTAGAACCCGGGCTGTGGCAATATATTGTCACGATTTCTTTAAAATTTAAAAATCGTCAGGTCTGGTTGCCTCATTAATTCTAAATGAATCAGTAAGGCAATTAGAGCTGACAAATAATTGAAGATTCGATTGTTAGAGATCATTCTGAGATCGATAACACAAGGAACCGGGCGGCACTGACTCTAACCGGGTTACGAACTATCAAAAATATTCCATCATAGAAATTTGGTCAATAACATTGTCGCTTAAGATTTATCACTGTAAAGAAACCTATGACCGCATAATGATTAATTAATTAGACTGAATAAAGTTTAACACTTGACATTGAAAAATAGAGATCGTGAATTGATGTTGCTAGAGCCGCGATGGCGTAATTGGTAATGTACCAGGCCAGAATTCTGGAGTTCCCGGTTCGGACCCGGGCTGTGGCAATATTTTTTCACGATTTCTTTAGAATTAAAAAATCGTCAGGTCTGGTTGCCTTATTAATTCTTAATGAATGAGTGCTGCGATTAGAGCTGACATATAATTAAAGATTCGATTGTTAGAGACCTTTCTGAAATCGATAACACAGCCATCCAAACTGCGCTGACTCTAACCGGGTTACGAACTGCCAAAAATATTCCATCATCGAAATTTGGTCAATAACATTGTCCCTTAAGATTTATCACTCTAAAGAAACATACGACCGCATATTGATTTATTAATTAGACTGAATAAAGTTTAACACTTGACATTAAAAAATAGAGATCGTGAATTGATGTTTCTAGAGCCGCGGTGGCGTTATTGGTAACATACCAGGCTAGAAATCTGGAGTTCCCTGTTCGAACCCGGGCTGTGGCAATATTTTTTCACGATTTCTTTAGAATTTAAAAATCGTCAGGTCTGGTTGCCTCATTAATTCTTAATGAATGGGTGCGGCAATTAGAGCTGACAAATAATTAAAGATTCGATTGTTAGAAACCTTTCTGAGATCGATAACTCAAGGATCCAGGCGGCGCTGACTCTAACCGGGTTACGAACTGCCAAAAATATTCCATCATAGAAATTTGGTCGATAACATTGTCGCTTAAGATTTATCACCCTAAAGATACATATGACCGCATAGTGATTAATTAATTAATCTGAATAAAGTTTAACACGTGACATTAAAATATAGAGATCGTGACTTGATGTTGCTAGAGCCGCGATGGCGTAATTGGTAACGTACCAGGCTAGAATTCTGGAGTTCCCGGTTCGAACCCGGGCTGTGGCAATAGTTTTCACGATTTCTGTAGAATTTAAAAATCGTTAGGTCTGGTTGCCATATTGATTCTAAATGTATCAGTGAAGCATTTAGAGCTGACAAATAATTGAAGATTCGATTGTTCGAGATCTTTCTGAGATCGATAACACAGGGAACCAGGCGGCATTGACTCCAACCGGGTTACGAACTGCCAAAAATATTCCATCATAGAAATTTGGCCAATAACATTGTCGCTTAAGATTTATCACTCTAAAGAAACATATGACCACATATTGATTAATTAATGAATTTGAATAAAGTTTAATGATGACATTGAAAAATAGAGATCGTGAATTGATGTTGCTAGAGCCACGGTGGCGTAATTGGTAACGTACCAGGCTAGAATTCTGGAGTTCCCGGTTCGAACCCGGGCTGTGGCAATAGTTTTCACGATTTCTGTAGAATTTAAAAATCGTTAGGTCTGGTTGCCATATTGATTCTAAATGTATCAGTGAAGCATTTAGAGCTGACAAATAATTGAAGATTCGATTGTTCGAGATCTTTCTGAGATCGATAACACAGGGAACCAGGCGGCATTGACTCCAACCGGGTTACGAACTGCCAAAAATATTCCATCATAGAAATTTGGCCAATAACATTGTCGCTTAAGATTTATCACTCTAAAGAAACATATGACCACATATTGATTAATTAATGAATCTGAATAAAGTTTAATGATGACATTGAAAAATAGAGATCGTGAATTGATGTTGCTAGAGCCACGGTGGCGTAATTGGTAACGTACCAGGCTAGATTTCTGGAGTTCCCGGTTAGAAACCGGGCTGTGGCAATATATTGTCACGATTTCTTTAAAATTTAAAAATCGTCAGGTCTGGTTGCCTCATTAATTCTAAATGAATCAGTAAGGCAATTAGAGCTGACAAATAATTGAAGATTCGATTGTTAGAGATCTTTCTGAGATCGATAACACAGGGAACCGGGCGGCACTGACTCCAACCGGGTTACGAACTGTCAAAACTATTCCATCATAGAAATTTGGTCAATAACATTGTCGCTTAAGATTTGGCACTCTAAGGAAACATATAACCGCATATTGATTAATTAATTAGACTGAATAATGTTTAACACTTGACATTGAAAAATAGAGATCGTGAATTGATGTTGCTAGAGCCGCGATGGCGTAATTGGTAATGTACCAGGCCAGAATTCTGGAGTTCCCGGTTCGGACCCGGGCTGTGGCAATATTTTTTCACGATTTCTTTAGAATTAAAAAATCGTCAGGTCTGGTTGCCTTATTAATTCTTAATGAATGAGTGCTGCGATTAGAGCTGACATATAATTAAAGATTCGATTGTTAGAGACCTTTCTGAAATCGATAACACAGGGATCCAAACTGCGCTGACCCTAACCGGGTTACGAACTGCCAAAAATATTCCATCATCGAAATTTGGTCAATAACATTGTCCCTTAAGATTTATCACTCTAAAGAAACATATGACCGCATATTGATTAATTAATTAGACTGAATAAAGTTTAACACTTGACATTGAAAAATAGAGATCGTGAATTGATGTTGCTAGAGCCGCGATGGCGTAATTGGTAATGTACCAGGCCAGAATTCTGGAGTTCCCGGTTCGGACCCGGGCTGTGGCAATATTTTTTCACGATTTCTTTAGAATTAAAAAATCGTCAGGTCTGGTTGCCTTATTAATTCTTAATGAATGAGTGCTGCGATTAGAGCTGACATATAATTAAAGATTCGATTGTTAGAGACCTTTCTGAAATCGATAACACAGGGATCCAAACTGCGCTGACTCTAACCGGGTTACGAACTGCCAAAAATATTCCATCATCGAAATTTGGTCAATAACATTGTCCCTTAAGATTTATCACTCTAAAGAAACATACGACCGCATATTGATTTATTAATTAGACTGAATAAAGTTTAACACTTGACATTAAAAAATAGAGATCGTGAATTGATGTTTCTAGAGCCGCGGTGGCGTTATTGGTAACATACCAGGCTAGAAATCTGGAGTTCCCTGTTCGAACCCGGGCTGTGGCAATATTTTTTCACGATTTCTTTAGAATTTAAAAATCGTCAGGTCTGGTTGCCTCATTAATTCTTAATGAATGGGTGCGGCAATTAGAGCTGACAAATAATTAAAGATTCGATTGTTAGAAACCTTTCTGAGATCGATAACTCAAGGATCCAGGCGGCGCTGACTCTAACCGGGTTACGAACTGCCAAAAATATTCCATCATAGAAATTTGGTCGATAACATTGTCGCTTAAGATTTATCACCCTAAAGATACATATGACCGCATAGTGATTAATTAATTAATCTGAATAAAGTTTAACACGTGACATTAAAATATAGAGATCGTGACTTGATGTTGCTAGAGCCGCGATGGCGTAATTGGTAACGTACCAGGCTAGAATTCTGGAGTTCCCGGTTCGAACCCGGGCTGTGGCAATAGTTTTCACGATTTCTGTAGAATTTAAAAATCGTTAGGTCTGGTTGCCATATTGATTCTAAATGTATCAGTGAAGCATTTAGAGCTGACAAATAATTGAAGATTCGATTGTTCGAGATCTTTCTGAGATCGATAACACAGGGAACCAGGCGGCATTGACTCCAACCGGGTTACGAACTGCCAAAAATATTCCATCATAGAAATTTGGTCAATAACATTGTCGCTTAAGATTTATCACTCTAAAGAAACATATGACCACATATTGATTAATTAATGAATCTGAATAAAGTTTAATGATGACATTGAAAAATAGAGATCGTGAATTGATGTTGCTAGAGCCACGGTGGCGTAATTGGTAACGTACCAGGCTAGATTTCTGGAGTTCCCGGTTAGAAACCGGGCTGTGGCAATATATTGTCACGATTTCTTTAAAATTTAAAAATCGTCAGGTCTGGTTGCCTCATTAATTCTAAATGAATCAGTAAGGCAATTAGAGCTGACAAATAATTGAAGATTCGATTGTTAGAGATCTTTCTGAGATCGATAACACAGGGAACCGGGCGGCACTGACTCCAACCGGGTTACGAACTGTCAAAACTATTCCATCATAGAAATTTGGTCAATAACATTGTCGCTTAAGATTTGGCACTCTAAGGAAACATATAACCGCATATTGATTAATTAATTAGACTGAATAATGTTTAACACTTGACATTGAAAAATAGAGATCGTGAATTGATGTTGCTAGAGCCGCGATGGCGTAATTGGTAATGTACCAGGCCAGAATTCTGGAGTTCCCGGTTCGGACCCGGGCTGTGGCAATATTTTTTCACGATTTCTTTAGAATTAAAAAATCGTCAGGTCTGGTTGGCTTATTAATTCTTAATGAATGAGTGCTGCGATTAGAGCTGACATATAATTAAAGATTCGATTGTTAGAGACCTTTCTGAAATCGATAACACAGGGATCCAAACTGCGCTGACCCTAACCGGGTTACGAACTGCCAAAAATATTCCATCATCGAAATTTGGTCAATAACATTGTCCCTTAAGATTTATCACTCTAAAGAAACATATGACCGCATATTGATTAATTAATTAGACTGAATAAGGTTTAACACTTGACATTAAAAAATAGAGATCGTGAATTGATGTTTCTAGAGCCGCGGTGGCGTTATTGGTAATATACCAGGCTAGAAATCTGGAGTTCCCGGTTCGAACCCGGGCTGTGGCAATATTTTTTCACGATTTCTTTAGAATTTAAAAATCGTCAGGTCTGGTTGCCTCATTAATTCTTAATGAATGGGTGCGGCAATTAGAGCTGACAAATAATTAAAGATTCGATTGTTAGAAACCTTTCTGAGATCGATAACTCAGGGATCCAGGCGGCGCTGACTCTAACCGGGTTACGAACTGCCAAAAATATTCCATCATAGAAATTTGGTCGATAACATTGTCGCTTAAGATTTATCACCCTAAAGATACATATGACCGCATATTGATTAATTAATTAGACTGAATAAAGTTTAACACTTAACATTAAAAAATAGAGATCGTGAATTGATGTTGCTAGAGCCGCGATAGCGTAATTGGTAACGTACCAGGCTAGAATTCTGGAGTTCCCGGTTCGAACCCGGGCTGTGGCAATATTTTTTCACGATTTCTTTAGAATTAATAAATCGTCAGGTCTGGTTGCCTCATTAATTCTAAATGAATCAGTGAGGCAATTAGAGCTGACAAATTATTAAAGATTCGATTGTTAGAGATCTTTCTGAGTGCGATAACACAGGGAACCGGGCGGCACTGATTCCAACCGGGTTACGAACTGCCAAAAATATTCCATCATTGAAATTTGGTCAATAACATTGTCGCTTAAGATTTATCACTCTAAAGAAACATATGACCACATATTGATTAATTAATGAATCTGAATAAAGTTTAATGCTTGACATTGAAAAATAGAGATCGTGAATTGATGTTGCTAGAGCCACGGTGGCGTAATTGGTAACGTACCAGGCTAGAATTCTGGAGTTCCCGGGTCGAACCCGGGCTGTGGCAATATTTTTTCACGATTTCTTTAGAATTTAAAAATCGTCAGGTCTGGTTTCCTCATTGATTCTTAATGAATGAGTGAGGCAATTGGAGCTGACAAATAATTAAAGATTCGATTGTTAGAGACCTTTCTGAGATCGATAACACAGGGATCCAGGCGGCGCTGACTCTAACCGGGTTACGAACTGCCAAAAATATTCCATCATCGAAGTTTGGTCAATAACATTGTCGCTTAAGTTTTATCACTCTAAAGAAACATATGACCGCATATTGATTAATTAATTAGACTGAATAAAGTTTAACACTTGACATTAAAAAATAGAGATCGTGAATTGATGTTGCTAGAGCCGCGATGGCGTAATTGGTAATGTACCAGGCTAAAATTCTGGAGTTCCCGGTTCGAACCCGGGCTGTGGCAATAGTTTTCACGATTTCTTTAGAATTTGAAAATCGTCAGGTCTGGTTGCCACATTTATTCTAAATGTATCAGTGAAGCATTTAGAGCTGACAAATAATTGAAGATTCGATTGTTAGTTATCTTTCTGAGATCGATAACACGAGGATCCAGGCGGCACTGTCTCTAACCGGATTACGAACTGCCACGAATATTCCATCATAGAAATTTGGTCAATAACATTGTCGCTTAAGATTTATCACTCTAAAGAAACATATGACCACATATTGATTAATTAATGAATCTGAATAAAGTTTAATGCTTGACATTGAAAAATAGAGATCATGAATTGATGTTGCTAGAGCCACGGTGGCGTAATTGGTAACGTACAAGGCTAGCTTTCTGGAGTTCCCGGTTAGAACCCGGGCTGTGGCAATATATTGTCACGATTTCTTTAAAATTTAAAAATCGTCAGGTCTGGTTGCCTCATTAATTCTAAATGAATCAGTAAGGCAATTAGAGCTGACAAATAATTGAAGATTCGATTGTTAGAGATCATTCTGAGATCGATAACACAAGGAACCGGGCGGCACTGACTCTAACCGGGTTACGAACTATCAAAAATATTCCATCATAGAAATTTGGTCAATAACATTGTCGCTTAAGATTTATCACTGTAAAGAAACCTATGACCGCATAATGATTAATTAATTAGACTGAATAAAGTTTAACACTTGACATTGAAAAATAGAGATCGTGAATTGATGTTGCTAGAGCCGCGATGGCGTAATTGGTAATGTACCAGGCCAGAATTCTGGAGTTCCCGGTTCGGACCCGGGCTGTGGCAATATTTTTTCACGATTTCTTTAGAATTAAAAAATCGTCAGGTCTGGTTGCCTTATTAATTCTTAATGAATGAGTGCTGCGATTAGAGCTGACATATAATTAAAGATTCCATTGTTAGAGACCTTTCTGAAATCGATAACACAGGGATCCAAACTGCGCTGACTCTAACCGGGTTACGAACTGCCAAAAATATTCCATCATCGAAATTTGGTCAATAACATTGTCCCTTAAGATTTATCACTCTAAAGAAACATACGACCGCATATTGATTTATTAATTAGACTGAATAAAGTTTAACACTTGACATTAAAAAATAGAGATCGTGAATTGATGTTTCTAGAGCCGCGGTGGCGTTATTGGTAACATACCAGGCTAGAAATCTGGAGTTCCCTGTTCGAACCCGGGCTGTGGCAATATTTTTTCACGATTTCTTTAGAATTTAAAAATCGTCAGGTCTGGTTGCCTCATTAATTCTTAATGAATGGGTGCGGCAATTAGAGCTGACAAATAAAGAAAGATTCGATTGTTAGAAACCTTTCTGAGATCGATAACTCAGGGATCCAGGCGGCGCTGACTCTAACCGGGTTACGAACTGCCAAAAATATTCCATCATAGAAATTTGGTCGATAACATTGTCGCTTAAGATTTATCACCCTAAAGATACATATGACCGCATAGTGATTAATTAATTAATCTGAATAAAGTTTAACACGTGACATTAAAATATAGAGATCGTGACTTGATGTTGCTAGAGCCGCGATGGCGTAATTGGTAACGTACCAGGCTAGAATTCTGGAGTTCCCGGTTCGAACCCGGGCTGTGGCAATAGTTTTCACGATTTCTGTAGAATTTAAAAATCGTTAGGTCTGGTTGCCATATTGATTCTAAATGTATCAGTGAAGCATTTAGAGCTGACAAATAATTGAAGATTCGATTGTTCGAGATCTTTCTGAGATCGATAACACAGGGAACCAGGCGGCATTGACTCCAACCGGGTTACGAACTGCCAAAAATATTCCATCATAGAAATTTGGTCAATAACATTGTCGCTTAAGATTTATCACTCTAAAGAAACATATGACCACATATTGATTAATTAATGAATCTGAATAAAGTTTAATGCTTGACATTGAAAAATAGAGATCGTGAATTGATGTTGCTAGAGCCACGGTGGCGTAATTGGTAACGTACCAGGCTAGAATTCTGGAGTTCCCGGGTCGAACCCGGGCTGTGGCAATATTTTTTCACGATTTCTTTAGAATTTAAAAATCGTCAGGTCTGGTTTCCTCATTGATTCTTAATGAATGAGTGAGGCAATTGGAGCTGACAAATAATTAAAGATTCGATTGTTAGAGACCTTTCTGAGATCGATAACACAGGGATCCAGGCGGCGCTGACTCTAACCGGGTTACGAACTGCCAAAAATATTCCATCATCGAAATTTGGTCAATAACATTGTCGCTTAAGTTTTATCACTCTAAAGAAACATATGACCGCATATTGATTAATTAATTAGACTGAATAAAGTTTAACACTTGACATTAAAAAATAGAGATCGTGAATTGATGTTGCTAGAGCCGCGATGGCGTAATTGGTAATGTACCAGGCTAAAATTCTGGAGTTCCCGGTTCGAACCCGGGCTGTGGCAATAGTTTTCACGATTTCTTTAGAATTTGAAAATCGTCAGGTCTGGTTGCCACATTAATTCTAAATGTATCAGTGAAGCATCTAGAGCTGACAAATAATTGAAGATTCGATTGTTAGTTATCTTTCTGAGATCGATAACACGAGGTTCCAGGCGGCACTGACTCTAACCAGATTACGAACTGCCAAGAATATTCCATCATAGAAATTTGGTCGATAACATTGTCGCTTAAGATTTATCACTCTAAAGAAACATATGACTGCATATTGATTAATTAGTTAGACTGAATAAAGTTTAACACTTGACATTAAAAAATAGAGATCGTGAATTGATGTTGCTAGAGCGGCGATGGCGTAATTGGTAATGTGCCAGGCTAAAATTCTGGAGTTCCCGGTTCGAACCCGGGCTGTGGCAATAGTTTTCACGATTTCTTTAGAATTTTAAAATCGACAGGTCTGGTTGCCACATTAATTCTAAATGTATCAGTGAAGCATTTAGAGCTGACAAATAATTGAAGATTCGATTGTTAGTTATCTTTCTGAGATCGATAACACGAGGATCCAGGCGGCACTGTCTCTAACCGGATTACGAACTGCCACGAATATTCCATCATAGAAATTTGGTCAATAACATTGTCGCTTAAGATTTATCACTCTAAAGAAACATATGACCACATATTGATTAATTAATGAATCTGAATAAAGTTAACGCTTGACATTGAAAAATAGAGATCGTGAATTGATGTTGCTAGAGCCACGGTGGCGTAATTGGTAACGTACAAGGCTAGCTTTCTGGAGTTCCCGGTTAGAACCCGGGCTGTGGCAATATATTGTCACGATTTCTTTAAAATTTAAAAATCGTCAGGTCTGGTTGCCTCATTAATTCTAAATGAATCAGTAAGGCAATTAGAGCTGACAAATAATTGAAGATTCGATTGTTAGAGATCATTCTGAGATCGATAACACAAGGAACCGGGCGGCACTGACTCTAACCGGGTTACGAACTATCAAAAATATTCCATCATAGAAATTTGGTCAATAACATTGTCGCTTAAGATTTATCACTGTAAAGAAACCTATGACCGCATAATGATTAATTAATTAGACTGAATAAAGTTTAACACTTGACATTGAAAAATAGAGATCGTGAATTGATGTTGCTAGAGCCGCGATGGCGTAATTGGTAATGTACCAGGCCAGAATTCTGGAGTTCCCGGTTCGGACCCGGGCTGTGGCAATATTTTTTCACGATTTCTTTAGAATTAAAAAATCGTCAGGTCTGGTTGCCTTATTAATTCTTAATGAATGAGTGCTGCGATTAGAGCTGACATATAATTAAAGATTCGATTGTTAGAGACCTTTCTGAAATCGATAACACAGCCATCCAAACTGCGCTGACTCTAACCGGGTTACGAACTGCCAAAAATATTCCATCATCGAAATTTGGTCAATAACATTGTCCCTTAAGATTTATCACTCTAAAGAAACATACGACCGCATATTGATTTATTAATTAGACTGAATAAAGTTTAACACTTGACATTAAAAAATAGAGATCGTGAATTGATGTTTCTAGAGCCGCGGTGGCGTTATTGGTAACATACCAGGCTAGAAATCTGGAGTTCCCTGTTCGAACCCGGGCTGTGGCAATATTTTTTCACGATTTCTTTAGAATTTAAAAATCGTCAGGTCTGGTTGCCTCATTAATTCTTAATGAATGGGTGCGGCAATTAGAGCTGACAAATAATTAAAGATTCGATTGTTAGAAACCTTTCTGAGATCGATAACTCAAGGATCCAGGCGGCGCTGACTCTAACCGGGTTACGAACTGCCAAAAATATTCCATCATAGAAATTTGGTCGATAACATTGTCGCTTAAGATTTATCACCCTAAAGATACATATGACCGCATAGTGATTAATTAATTAATCTGAATAAAGTTTAACACGTGACATTAAAATATAGAGATCGTGACTTGATGTTGCTAGAGCCGCGATGGCGTAATTGGTAACGTACCAGGCTAGAATTCTGGAGTTCCCGGTTCGAACCCGGGCTGTGGCAATAGTTTTCACGATTTCTGTAGAATTTAAAAATCGTTAGGTCTGGTTGCCATATTGATTCTAAATGTATCAGTGAAGCATTTAGAGCTGACAAATAATTGAAGATTCGATTGTTCGAGATCTTTCTGAGATCGATAACACAGGGAACCAGGCGGCATTGACTCCAACCGGGTTACGAACTGCCAAAAATATTCCATCATAGAAATTTGGCCAATAACATTGTCGCTTAAGATTTATCACTCTAAAGAAACATATGACCACATATTGATTAATTAATGAATCTGAATAAAGTTTAATGATGACATTGAAAAATAGAGATCGTGAATTGATGTTGCTAGAGCCACGGTGGCGTAATTGGTAACGTACCAGGCTAGATTTCTGGAGTTCCCGGTTAGAAACCGGGCTGTGGCAATATATTGTCACGATTTCTTTAAAATTTAAAAATCGTCAGGTCTGGTTGCCTCATTAATTCTAAATGAATCAGTAAGGCAATTAGAGCTGACAAATAATTGAAGATTCGATTGTTAGAGATCTTTCTGAGATCGATAACACAGGGAACCGGGCGGCACTGACTCCAACCGGGTTACGAACTGTCAAAACTATTCCATCATAGAAATTTGGTCAATAACATTGTCGCTTAAGATTTGGCACTCTAAGGAAACATATAACCGCATATTGATTAATTAATTAGACTGAATAATGTTTAACACTTGACATTGAAAAATAGAGATCGTGAATTGATGTTGCTAGAGCCGCGATGGCGTAATTGGTAATGTACCAGGCCAGAATTCTGGAGTTCCCGGTTCGGACCCGGGCTGTGGCAATATTTTTTCACGATTTCTTTAGAATTAAAAAATCGTCAGGTCTGGTTGCCTTATTAATTCTTAATGAATGAGTGCTGCGATTAGAGCTGACATATAATTAAAGATTCGATTGTTAGAGACCTTTCTGAAATCGATAACACAGGGATCCAAACTGCGCTGACCCTAACCGGGTTACGAACTGCCAAAAATATTCCATCATCGAAATTTGGTCAATAACATTGTCCCTTAAGATTTATCACTCTAAAGAAACATATGACCGCATATTGATTAATTAATTAGACTGAATAAAGTTTAACACTTGACATTGAAAAATAGAGATCGTGAATTGATGTTGCTAGAGCCGCGATGGCGTAATTGGTAATGTACCAGGCCAGAATTCTGGAGTTCCCGGTTCGGACCCGGGCTGTGGCAATATTTTTTCACGATTTCTTTAGAATTAAAAAATCGTCAGGTCTGGTTGCCTTATTAATTCTTAATGAATGAGTGCTGCGATTAGAGCTGACATATAATTAAAGATTCGATTGTTAGAGACCTTTCTGAAATCGATAACACAGGGATCCAAACTGCGCTGACTCTAACCGGGTTACGAACTGCCAAAAATATTCCATCATCGAAATTTGGTCAATAACATTGTCCCTTAAGATTTATCACTCTAAAGAAACATACGACCGCATATTGATTTATTAATTAGACTGAATAAAGTTTAACACTTGACATTAAAAAATAGAGATCGTGAATTGATGTTTCTAGAGCCGCGGTGGCGTTATTGGTAACATACCAGGCTAGAAATCTGGAGTTCCCTGTTCGAACCCGGGCTGTGGCAATATTTTTTCACGATTTCTTTAGAATTTAAAAATCGTCAGGTCTGGTTGCCTCATTAATTCTTAATGAATGGGTGCGGCAATTAGAGCTGACAAATAATTAAAGATTCGATTGTTAGAAACCTTTCTGAGATCGATAACTCAAGGATCCAGGCGGCGCTGACTCTAACCGGGTTACGAACTGCCAAAAATATTCCATCATAGAAATTTGGTCGATAACATTGTCGCTTAAGATTTATCACCCTAAAGATACATATGACCGCATAGTGATTAATTAATTAATCTGAATAAAGTTTAACACGTGACATTAAAATATAGAGATCGTGACTTGATGTTGCTAGAGCCGCGATGGCGTAATTGGTAACGTACCAGGCTAGAATTCTGGAGTTCCCGGTTCGAACCCGGGCTGTGGCAATAGTTTTCACGATTTCTGTAGAATTTAAAAATCGTTAGGTCTGGTTGCCATATTGATTCTAAATGTATCAGTGAAGCATTTAGAGCTGACAAATAATTGAAGATTCGATTGTTCGAGATCTTTCTGAGATCGATAACACAGGGAACCAGGCGGCATTGACTCCAACCGGGTTACGAACTGCCAAAAATATTCCATCATAGAAATTTGGTCAATAACATTGTCGCTTAAGATTTATCACTCTAAAGAAACATATGACCACATATTGATTAATTAATGAATCTGAATAAAGTTTAATGATGACATTGAAAAATAGAGATCGTGAATTGATGTTGCTAGAGCCACGGTGGCGTAATTGGTAACGTACCAGGCTAGATTTCTGGAGTTCCCGGTTAGAAACCGGGCTGTGGCAATATATTGTCACGATTTCTTTAAAATTTAAAAATCGTCAGGTCTGGTTGCCTCATTAATTCTAAATGAATCAGTAAGGCAATTAGAGCTGACAAATAATTGAAGATTCGATTGTTAGAGATCTTTCTGAGATCGATAACACAGGGAACCGGGCGGCACTGACTCCAACCGGGTTACGAACTGTCAAAACTATTCCATCATAGAAATTTGGTCAATAACATTGTCGCTTAAGATTTGGCACTCTAAGGAAACATATAACCGCATATTGATTAATTAATTAGACTGAATAATGTTTAACACTTGACATTGAAAAATAGAGATCGTGAATTGATGTTGCTAGAGCCGCGATGGCGTAATTGGTAATGTACCAGGCCAGAATTCTGGAGTTCCCGGTTCGGACCCGGGCTGTGGCAATATTTTTTCACGATTTCTTTAGAATTAAAAAATCGTCAGGTCTGGTTGGCTTATTAATTCTTAATGAATGAGTGCTGCGATTAGAGCTGACATATAATTAAAGATTCGATTGTTAGAGACCTTTCTGAAATCGATAACACAGGGATCCAAACTGCGCTGACCCTAACCGGGTTACGAACTGCCAAAAATATTCCATCATCGAAATTTGGTCAATAACATTGTCCCTTAAGATTTATCACTCTAAAGAAACATATGACCGCATATTGATTAATTAATTAGACTGAATAAGGTTTAACACTTGACATTAAAAAATAGAGATCGTGAATTGATGTTTCTAGAGCCGCGGTGGCGTTATTGGTAATATACCAGGCTAGAAATCTGGAGTTCCCGGTTCGAACCCGGGCTGTGGCAATATTTTTTCACGATTTCTTTAGAATTTAAAAATCGTCAGGTCTGGTTGCCTCATTAATTCTTAATGAATGGGTGCGGCAATTAGAGCTGACAAATAATTAAAGATTCGATTGTTAGAAACCTTTCTGAGATCGATAACTCAGGGATCCAGGCGGCGCTGACTCTAACCGGGTTACGAACTGCCAAAAATATTCCATCATAGAAATTTGGTCGATAACATTGTCGCTTAAGATTTATCACCCTAAAGATACATATGACCGCATATTGATTAATTAATTAGACTGAATAAAGTTTAACACTTAACATTAAAAAATAGAGATCGTGAATTGATGTTGCTAGAGCCGCGATAGCGTAATTGGTAACGTACCAGGCTAGAATTCTGGAGTTCCCGGTTCGAACCCGGGCTGTGGCAATATTTTTTCACGATTTCTTTAGAATTAATAAATCGTCAGGTCTGGTTGCCTCATTAATTCTAAATGAATCAGTGAGGCAATTAGAGCTGACAAATTATTAAAGATTCGATTGTTAGAGATCTTTCTGAGTGCGATAACACAGGGAACCGGGCGGCACTGATTCCAACCGGGTTACGAACTGCCAAAAATATTCCATCATTGAAATTTGGTCAATAACATTGTCGCTTAAGATTTATCACTCTAAAGAAACATATGACCACATATTGATTAATTAATGAATCTGAATAAAGTTTAATGCTTGACATTGAAAAATAGAGATCGTGAATTGATGTTGCTAGAGCCACGGTGGCGTAATTGGTAACGTACCAGGCTAGAATTCTGGAGTTCCCGGGTCGAACCCGGGCTGTGGCAATATTTTTTCACGATTTCTTTAGAATTTAAAAATCGTCAGGTCTGGTTTCCTCATTGATTCTTAATGAATGAGTGAGGCAATTGGAGCTGACAAATAATTAAAGATTCGATTGTTAGAGACCTTTCTGAGATCGATAACACAGGGATCCAGGCGGCGCTGACTCTAACCGGGTTACGAACTGCCAAAAATATTCCATCATCGAAGTTTGGTCAATAACATTGTCGCTTAAGTTTTATCACTCTAAAGAAACATATGACCGCATATTGATTAATTAATTAGACTGAATAAAGTTTAACACTTGACATTAAAAAATAGAGATCGTGAATTGATGTTGCTAGAGCCGCGATGGCGTAATTGGTAATGTACCAGGCTAAAATTCTGGAGTTCCCGGTTCGAACCCGGGCTGTGGCAATAGTTTTCACGATTTCTTTAGAATTTGAAAATCGTCAGGTCTGGTTGCCACATTAATTCTAAATGTATCAGTGAAGCATTTAGAGCTGACAAATAATTGAAGATTCGATTGTTAGTTATCTTTCTGAGATCGATAACACGAGGTTCCAGGCGGCACTGACTCTAACCAGATTACGAACTGCCAAGAATATTCCATCATAGAAATTTGGTCGATAACATTGTCGCTTAAGATTTATCACTCTAAAGAAACATATGACCGCATATTGATTAATTAATTAGACTGAATAAAGTTTAACACTTGACATTAAAAAATAGAGATCGTGAATTGATGTTGCTAGAGCCGCGATGGCGTAATTGGTAATGTGCCAGGCTAAAATTCTGGAGTTCCCGGTTCGAACCCGGGCTGTGGCAATAGTTTTCACGATTTCTTTAGAATTTGAAAATCGTCAGGTCTGGTTGCCACATTTATTCTAAATGTATCAGTGAAGCATTTAGAGCTGACAAATAATTGAAGATTCGATTGTTAGTTATCTTTCTGAGATCGATAACACGAGGATCCAGGCGGCACTGTCTCTAACCGGATTACGAACTGCCACGAATATTCCATCATAGAAATTTGGTCAATAACATTGTCGCTTAAGATTTATCACTCTAAAGAAACATATGACCACATATTGATTAATTAATGAATCTGAATAAAGTTTAATGATGACATTGAAAAATAGAGATCGTGAATTGATGTTGCTAGAGCCACGGTGGCGTAATTGGTAACGTACCAGGCTAGATTTCTGGAGTTCCCGGTTAGAAACCGGGCTGTGGCAATATATTGTCACGATTTCTTTAAAATTTAAAAATCGTCAGGTCTGGTTGCCTCATTAATTCTAAATGAATCAGTAAGGCAATTAGAGCTGACAAATAATTGAAGATTCGATTGTTAGAGATCATTCTGAGATCGATAACACAAGGAACCGGGCGGCACTGACTCTAACCGGGTTACGAACTATCAAAAATATTCCATCATAGAAATTTGGTCAATAACATTGTCGCTTAAGATTTATCACTGTAAAGAAACCTATGACCGCATAATGATTAATTAATTAGACTGAATAAAGTTTAACACTTGACATTGAAAAATAGAGATCGTGAATTGATGTTGCTAGAGCCGCGATGGCGTAATTGGTAATGTACCAGGCCAGAATTCTGGAGTTCCCGGTTCGGACCCGGGCTGTGGCAATATTTTTTCACGATTTCTTTAGAATTAAAAAATCGTCAGGTCTGGTTGCCTTATTAATTCTTAATGAATGAGTGCTGCGATTAGAGCTGACATATAATTAAAGATTCGATTGTTAGAGACCTTTCTGAAATCGATAACACAGGGATCCAAACTGCGCTGACTCTAACCGGGTTACGAACTGCCAAAAATATTCCATCATCGAAATTTGGTCAATAACATTGTCCCTTAAGATTTATCACTCTAAAGAAACATACGACCGCATATTGATTTATTAATTAGACTGAATAAAGTTTAACACTTGACATTAAAAAATAGAGATCGTGAATTGATGTTTCTAGAGCCGCGGTGGCGTTATTGGTAACATACCAGGCTAGAAATCTGGAGTTCCCTGTTCGAACCCGGGCTGTGGCAATATTTTTTCACGATTTCTTTAGAATTTAAAAATCGTCAGGTCTGGTTGCCTCATTAATTCTTAATGAATGGGTGCGGCAATTAGAGCTGACAAATAAAGAAAGATTCGATTGTTAGAAACCTTTCTGAGATCGATAACTCAGGGATCCAGGCGGCGCTGACTCTAACCGGGTTACGAACTGCCAAAAATATTCCATCATAGAAATTTGGTCGATAACATTGTCGCTTAAGATTTATCACCCTAAAGATACATATGACCGCATAGTGATTAATTAATTAATCTGAATAAAGTTTAACACGTGACATTAAAATATAGAGATCGTGACTTGATGTTGCTAGAGCCGCGATGGCGTAATTGGTAACGTACCAGGCTAGAATTCTGGAGTTCCCGGTTCGAACCCGGGCTGTGGCAATAGTTTTCACGATTTCTGTAGAATTTAAAAATCGTTAGGTCTGGTTGCCATATTGATTCTAAATGTATCAGTGAAGCATTTAGAGCTGACAAATAATTGAAGATTCGATTGTTCGAGATCTTTCTGAGATCGATAACACAGGGAACCAGGCGGCATTGACTCCAACCGGGTTACGAACTGCCAAAAATATTCCATCATAGAAATTTGGTCAATAACATTGTCGCTTAAGATTTATCACTCTAAAGAAACATATGACCACATATTGATTAATTAATGAATCTGAATAAAGTTTAATGCTTGACATTGAAAAATAGAGATCGTGAATTGATGTTGCTAGAGCCACGGTGGCGTAATTGGTAACGTACCAGGCTAGAATTCTGGAGTTCCCGGGTCGAACCCGGGCTGTGGCAATATTTTTTCACGATTTCTTTAGAATTTAAAAATCGTCAGGTCTGGTTTCCTCATTGATTCTTAATGAATGAGTGAGGCAATTGGAGCTGACAAATAATTAAAGATTCGATTGTTAGAGACCTTTCTGAGATCGATAACACAGGGATCCAGGCGGCGCTGACTCTAACCGGGTTACGAACTGCCAAAAATATTCCATCATCGAAATTTGGTCAATAACATTGTCGCTTAAGTTTTATCACTCTAAAGAAACATATGACCGCATATTGATTAATTAATTAGACTGAATAAAGTTTAACACTTGACATTAAAAAATAGAGATCGTGAATTGATGTTGCTAGAGCCGCGATGGCGTAATTGGTAATGTACCAGGCTAAAATTCTGGAGTTCCCGGTTCGAACCCGGGCTGTGGCAATAGTTTTCACGATTTCTTTAGAATTTGAAAATCGTCAGGTCTGGTTGCCACATTAATTCTAAATGTATCAGTGAAGCATCTAGAGCTGACAAATAATTGAAGATTCGATTGTTAGTTATCTTTCTGAGATCGATAACACGAGGTTCCAGGCGGCACTGACTCTAACCAGATTACGAACTGCCAAGAATATTCCATCATAGAAATTTGGTCGATAACATTGTCGCTTAAGATTTATCACTCTAAAGAAACATATGACTGCATATTGATTAATTAATTAGACTGAATAAAGTTTAACACTTGACATTAAAAAATAGAGATCGTGAATTGATGTTGCTAGAGCGGCGATGGCGTAATTGGTAATGTGCCAGGCTAAAATTCTGGAGTTCCCGGTTCGAACCCGGGCTGTGGCAATAGTTTTCACGATTTCTTTAGAATTTTAAAATCGACAGGTCTGGTTGCCACATTAATTCTAAATGTATCAGTGAAGCATTTAGAGCTGACAAATAATTGAAGATTCGATTGTTAGTTATCTTTCTGAGATCGATAACACGAGGATCCAGGCGGCACTGTCTCTAACCGGATTACGAACTGCCACGAATATTCCATCATAGAAATTTGGTCAATAACATTGTCGCTTAAGATTTATCACTCTAAAGAAACATATGACCACATATTGATTAATTAATGAATCTGAATAAAGTTAACGCTTGACATTGAAAAATAGAGATCGTGAATTGATGTTGCTAGAGCCACGGTGGCGTAATTGGTAACGTACAAGGCTAGCTTTCTGGAGTTCCCGGTTAGAACCCGGGCTGTGGCAATATATTGTCACGATTTCTTTAAAATTTAAAAATCGTCAGGTCTGGTTGCCTCATTAATTCTAAATGAATCAGTAAGGCAATTAGAGCTGACAAATAATTGAAGATTCGATTGTTAGAGATCATTCTGAGATCGATAACACAAGGAACCGGGCGGCACTGACTCTAACCGGGTTACGAACTATCAAAAATATTCCATCATAGAAATTTGGTCAATAACATTGTCGCTTAAGATTTATCACTGTAAAGAAACCTATGACCGCATAATGATTAATTAATTAGACTGAATAAAGTTTAACACTTGACATTGAAAAATAGAGATCGTGAATTGATGTTGCTAGAGCCGCGATGGCGTAATTGGTAATGTACCAGGCCAGAATTCTGGAGTTCCCGGTTCGGACCCGGGCTGTGGCAATATTTTTTCACGATTTCTTTAGAATTAAAAAATCGTCAGGTCTGGTTGCCTTATTAATTCTTAATGAATGAGTGCTGCGATTAGAGCTGACATATAATTAAAGATTCGATTGTTAGAGACCTTTCTGAAATCGATAACACAGCCATCCAAACTGCGCTGACTCTAACCGGGTTACGAACTGCCAAAAATATTCCATCATCGAAATTTGGTCAATAACATTGTCCCTTAAGATTTATCACTCTAAAGAAACATACGACCGCATATTGATTTATTAATTAGACTGAATAAAGTTTAACACTTGACATTAAAAAATAGAGATCGTGAATTGATGTTTCTAGAGCCGCGGTGGCGTTATTGGTAACATACCAGGCTAGAAATCTGGAGTTCCCTGTTCGAACCCGGGCTGTGGCAATATTTTTTCACGATTTCTTTAGAATTTAAAAATCGTCAGGTCTGGTTGCCTCATTAATTCTTAATGAATGGGTGCGGCAATTAGAGCTGACAAATAATTAAAGATTCGATTGTTAGAAACCTTTCTGAGATCGATAACTCAAGGATCCAGGCGGCGCTGACTCTAACCGGGTTACGAACTGCCAAAAATATTCCATCATAGAAATTTGGTCGATAACATTGTCGCTTAAGATTTATCACCCTAAAGATACATATGACCGCATAGTGATTAATTAATTAATCTGAATAAAGTTTAACACGTGACATTAAAATATAGAGATCGTGACTTGATGTTGCTAGAGCCGCGATGGCGTAATTGGTAACGTACCAGGCTAGAATTCTGGAGTTCCCGGTTCGAACCCGGGCTGTGGCAATAGTTTTCACGATTTCTGTAGAATTTAAAAATCGTTAGGTCTGGTTGCCATATTGATTCTAAATGTATCAGTGAAGCATTTAGAGCTGACAAATAATTGAAGATTCGATTGTTCGAGATCTTTCTGAGATCGATAACACAGGGAACCAGGCGGCATTGACTCCAACCGGGTTACGAACTGCCAAAAATATTCCATCATAGAAATTTGGCCAATAACATTGTCGCTTAAGATTTATCACTCTAAAGAAACATATGACCACATATTGATTAATTAATGAATCTGAATAAAGTTTAATGATGACATTGAAAAATAGAGATCGTGAATTGATGTTGCTAGAGCCACGGTGGCGTAATTGGTAACGTACCAGGCTAGATTTCTGGAGTTCCCGGTTAGAAACCGGGCTGTGGCAATATATTGTCACGATTTCTTTAAAATTTAAAAATCGTCAGGTCTGGTTGCCTCATTAATTCTAAATGAATCAGTAAGGCAATTAGAGCTGACAAATAATTGAAGATTCGATTGTTAGAGATCTTTCTGAGATCGATAACACAGGGAACCGGGCGGCACTGACTCCAACCGGGTTACGAACTGTCAAAACTATTCCATCATAGAAATTTGGTCAATAACATTGTCGCTTAAGATTTGGCACTCTAAGGAAACATATAACCGCATATTGATTAATTAATTAGACTGAATAATGTTTAACACTTGACATTGAAAAATAGAGATCGTGAATTGATGTTGCTAGAGCCGCGATGGCGTAATTGGTAATGTACCAGGCCAGAATTCTGGAGTTCCCGGTTCGGACCCGGGCTGTGGCAATATTTTTTCACGATTTCTTTAGAATTAAAAAATCGTCAGGTCTGGTTGCCTTATTAATTCTTAATGAATGAGTGCTGCGATTAGAGCTGACATATAATTAAAGATTCGATTGTTAGAGACCTTTCTGAAATCGATAACACAGGGATCCAAACTGCGCTGACCCTAACCGGGTTACGAACTGCCAAAAATATTCCATCATCGAAATTTGGTCAATAACATTGTCCCTTAAGATTTATCACTCTAAAGAAACATATGACCGCATATTGATTAATTAATTAGACTGAATAAAGTTTAACACTTGACATTGAAAAATAGAGATCGTGAATTGATGTTGCTAGAGCCGCGATGGCGTAATTGGTAATGTACCAGGCCAGAATTCTGGAGTTCCCGGTTCGGACCCGGGCTGTGGCAATATTTTTTCACGATTTCTTTAGAATTAAAAAATCGTCAGGTCTGGTTGCCTTATTAATTCTTAATGAATGAGTGCTGCGATTAGAGCTGACATATAATTAAAGATTCGATTGTTAGAGACCTTTCTGAAATCGATAACACAGGGATCCAAACTGCGCTGACTCTAACCGGGTTACGAACTGCCAAAAATATTCCATCATCGAAATTTGGTCAATAACATTGTCCCTTAAGATTTATCACTCTAAAGAAACATACGACCGCATATTGATTTATTAATTAGACTGAATAAAGTTTAACACTTGACATTAAAAAATAGAGATCGTGAATTGATGTTTCTAGAGCCGCGGTGGCGTTATTGGTAACATACCAGGCTAGAAATCTGGAGTTCCCTGTTCGAACCCGGGCTGTGGCAATATTTTTTCACGATTTCTTTAGAATTTAAAAATCGTCAGGTCTGGTTGCCTCATTAATTCTTAATGAATGGGTGCGGCAATTAGAGCTGACAAATAATTAAAGATTCGATTGTTAGAAACCTTTCTGAGATCGATAACTCAAGGATCCAGGCGGCGCTGACTCTAACCGGGTTACGAACTGCCAAAAATATTCCATCATAGAAATTTGGTCGATAACATTGTCGCTTAAGATTTATCACCCTAAAGATACATATGACCGCATAGTGATTAATTAATTAATCTGAATAAAGTTTAACACGTGACATTAAAATATAGAGATCGTGACTTGATGTTGCTAGAGCCGCGATGGCGTAATTGGTAACGTACCAGGCTAGAATTCTGGAGTTCCCGGTTCGAACCCGGGCTGTGGCAATAGTTTTCACGATTTCTGTAGAATTTAAAAATCGTTAGGTCTGGTTGCCATATTGATTCTAAATGTATCAGTGAAGCATTTAGAGCTGACAAATAATTGAAGATTCGATTGTTCGAGATCTTTCTGAGATCGATAACACAGGGAACCAGGCGGCATTGACTCCAACCGGGTTACGAACTGCCAAAAATATTCCATCATAGAAATTTGGTCAATAACATTGTCGCTTAAGATTTATCACTCTAAAGAAACATATGACCACATATTGATTAATTAATGAATCTGAATAAAGTTTAATGATGACATTGAAAAATAGAGATCGTGAATTGATGTTGCTAGAGCCACGGTGGCGTAATTGGTAACGTACCAGGCTAGATTTCTGGAGTTCCCGGTTAGAAACCGGGCTGTGGCAATATATTGTCACGATTTCTTTAAAATTTAAAAATCGTCAGGTCTGGTTGCCTCATTAATTCTAAATGAATCAGTAAGGCAATTAGAGCTGACAAATAATTGAAGATTCGATTGTTAGTTATCTTTCTGAGATCGATAACACGAGGTTCCAGGCGGCACTGACTCTAACCGGATTACGAACTGCCAAGAATATTCCATCATAGAAATTTGGTCAATAACATTGTCGCTTAAGATTTATCACTCTAAAGAAACATATAATCACATATTGATTAATTAATTAATCTGAATAAAGTTTAATGCTTGACATTAAGAAATAGATATCGTGATTTGATGTTGCTCGAGCCGCGGGGGCGTAATTCGTAACGTACCAGGCTGGAATTCTGGAGTTCCCGGGTCGAACCCGGGCTGTGGCAATATTTTTTCACGATTTATTTAGAATTTAAAAATCGTCGGGTCTGGTTTCCTTATTGATTCTTAATGAATGAGTGAGGCAATTGGAGTTGACAAATAATTAAAGATTCGATTGTTAGAGACCTTTCTGAGATCGATAACACAGGGATCCAGGCGGCGCTGACTCTAACCGGGTTACGAACTGCCAAAAATATTCCATCATCGAAATTTGGTCAATAACATTGTCGCTTAAGATTTATCACTCTAAAGAAACATATGACCGCATATTGATTAATTAATTAGACTGAATAAAGTTTAACACTTGACATTAAAAAATAGAGATCGTGAATTGATGTTGCTAGAGCCGCGATGGCGTAATTGGTAATGTACCAGGCTAAAATTCTGGAGTTCCCTGTTCGAACCCGGGCTGTGGCAATAGTTTTCACGATTTCTTTAGAATTTGAAAATCGTCAGGTCTGGTTGCCACATTAATTTTAAATGTATCAGTGAAGCATTTAGAGCTGACAAATAATTGAAGATTCGATTGTTAGTTATCTTTCTGAGATCGATAACACGAGGATCCAGGCGGCGCTGACTCTAACCGGGTTACGAACTGCCAAAAATATTCCATCATAGAAATTTGGTCGATAACATTGTCGCTTAAGATTTATCACCCTAAAGATACATATGACCGCATAGTGATTAATTAATTAATCTGAATAAAGTGTAACACGTGACATTAAAATATAGAGATCGTGACTTGATGTTGCTAGAGCCGCGATCGCGTAAGTGGTAACGTACCAGGCTAGAATTCTGGAGTTCCCGGTTCGAACCCGGGCTGTGGCAATATTTTTTCACGATTTCTTTAGAATTAATAAATCGTCAGGTCCGGTTGCCTCATTAATTCTAAATGAATCAGTGAGGCAATTAGAGCTGACAAATTATTAAAGATTCGATTGTTAGAGATCTTTCTGAGATCGATAACACAGGGAACCAGGCGGCATTGACTCCAACCGGGTTACGAACTGTCAAAACTATTCCATCATAGAAATTTGGTCAATAACATTGTCGCTTAAGATTTGGCACTCTAAGGAAACATATAACCGCATATTGATTAATTAATTAGACTGAATAAAGTTTAACACTTAACATTAAAAAATAGAGATCGTGAATTGATGTTGCTAGAGCCGCGATAGCGTAATTGGTAACGTACCAGGCTAGAATTCTGGAGTTCCCGGTTCGAACCCGGTCTGTGGCAATATTTTTTCACGATTTCTTTAGAATTAATAAATCGTCAGGTCTGGTTGCCTCATTAATTCTAAATGAATCAGTGAGGCAATTAGAGCTGACAAATTATTAAAGATTCGATTGTTAGAGATCTTTCTGAGTGCGATAACACAGGGAACCGGGCGGCACTGACTCCAACCGGGTTACGAACTGCCAAAAATATTCCATCATTGAAATTTGGTCAATAACATTGTCGCTTAAGATTTATCACTCTAAAGAAACATATGACCACATATTGATTAATTAATGAATCTGAATAAAGTTTAATGCTTGACATTGAAAAATAGAGATCGTGAATTGATGTTGCTAGAGCCACGGTGGCGTAATTGGTAACGTACCAGGCTAGAATTCTGGAGTTCCCGGGTCGAACCCGGGCTGTGGCAATATTTTTTCACGATTTCTTTAGAATTTAAAAATCGTCAGGTCTGGTTTCCTCATTGATTCTTAATGAATGAGTGAGGCAATTGGACCTGACAAATAATTAAAGATTCGATTGTTAGAGACCTTTCTGAGATCGATAACACAGGGATCCAGGCGGCGCTGACTCTAACCGGGTTACGAACTTCCAAAAATATTCCATCATCGAAATTTGGTCAATAACATTGTCGCTTAAGTTTTATCACTCTAAAGAAACATATGACCGCATATTGATTAATTAATTAGACTGAATAAAGTTTAACACTTGACATTAAAAAATAGAGATCGTGAATTGATGTTGCTAGAGCCGCGATGGCGTAATTGGTAATGTACCAGGCTAAAATTCTGGAGTTCCCGGTTCGAACCCGGGCTGTGGCAATAGTTTTCACGATTTCTTTAGAATTTGAAAATCGTCAGGTCTGGTTGCCACATTAATTCTAAATGTATCAGTGAAGCATTTAGAGCTGACAAATAATTGAAGATTCGATTGTTAGTTATCTTTCTGAGATCGATAACACGAGGTTCCAGGCGGCACTGACTCTAACCAGATTACGAACTGCCAAGAATATTCCATCATAGAAATTTGGTCGATAGCATTGTCGCTTAAGATTTATCACTCTAAAGAAACATATGACCGCATATTGATTAATTAATTAGACTGAATAAAGTTTAACACTTGACATTAAAAAATAGAGATCGTGAATTGATGTTGCTAGAGCCGCGATGGCGTAATTGGTAATGTGCCAGGCTAAAATTCTGGAGTTCCCGGTTCGAACCCGGGCTGTGGCAATAGTTTTCACGATTTCTTTAGAATTTGAAAATCGTCAGGTCTGGTTGCCACATTAATTCTAAATGTATCAGTGAAGCATTTAGAGCTGACAAATAATTGAAGATTCGATTGTTAGTTATCTTTCTGAGATCGATAACACGAGGATCCAGGCGGCACTGTCTCTAACCGGATTACGAACTGCCACGAATATTCCATCATAGAAATTTGGTCAATAACATTGTCGCTTAAGATTTATCACTCTAAAGAAACTTATGACCACATATTGATTAATTAATGAATCTGAATAAAGTTTAATGCTTGAAATTGAAAAATAGAGATCGTGAATTGATGTTGCTAGAGCCACGGTGGCGTAATTGGTAACGTACAAGGCTAGCTTTCTGGAGTTCCCGGTTAGAACCCGGGCTGTGGCAATATATTGTCACGATTTCTTTAAAATTTAAAAATCGTCAGGTCTGGTTGCCTCATTAATTCTAAATGAATCAGTAAGGCAATTAGAGCTGACAAATAATTGAAGATTCGATTGTTAGAGATCATTCTGAGATCGATAACACAAGGAACCGGGCGGCACTGACTCTAACCGGGTTACGAACTATCAAAAATATTCCATCATAGAAATTTGGTCAATAACATTGTCGCTTAAGATTTATCACTGTAAAGAAACCTATGACCGCATAATGATTAATTAATTAGACTGAATAAAGTTTAACACTTGACATTGAAAAATAGAGATCGTGAATTGATGTTGCTAGAGCCGCGATGGCGTAATTGGTAATGTACCAGGCCAGAATTCTGGAGTTCCCGGTTCGGACCCGGGCTGTGGCAATATTTTTTCACGATTTCTTTAGAATTAAAAAATCGTCAGGTCTGGTTGCCTTATTAATTCTTAATGAATGAGTGCTGCGATTAGAGCTGACATATAATTAAAGATTCGATTGTTAGAGACCTTTCTGAAATCGATAACACAGGGATCCAAACTGCGCTGACTCTAACCGGGTTACGAACTGCCAAAAATATTCCATCATCGAAATTTGGTCAATAACATTGTCCCTTAAGATTTATCACTCTAAAGAAACATATGACCGCATATTGATTTATTAATTAGACTGAATAAAGTTTAACACTTGACATTAAAAAATAGAGATCGTGAATTGATGTTTCTAGAGCCGCGGTGGCGTTATTGGTAACATACCAGGCTAGAAATCTGGAGTTCCCGGTTCGAACCCGGGCTGTGGCAATATTTTTTCACGATTTCTTTAGAATTTAAAAATCGTCAGGTCTGGTTGCCTCATTAATTCTTAATGAATGGGTGCGGCAATTAGAGCTGACAAATAATTAAAGATTCGATTGTTAGAAACCTTTCTGAGATCGATAACTCAGGGATCCAGGCGGCGCTGACTCTAACCGGGTTACGAACTGCCAAAAATATTCCATCATAGAAATTTGGTCGATAACATTGTCGCTTAAGATTTATCACCCTAAAGATACATATGACCGCATAGTGATTAATTAATTAATCTGAATAAAGTTTAACACGTGACATTAAAATATAGAGATCGTGACTTGATGTTGCTAGAGCCGCGATAGCGTAATTGGTAACGTACCAGGCTAGAATTCTGGAGTTCCCGGTTCGAACCCGGGCTGTGGCAATAGTTTTCACGATTTCTGTAGAATTTAAAAATCGTTAGGTCTGGTTGCCATATTGATTCTAAATGTATCAGTGAAGCATTTAGAGCTGACAAATAATTGAAGATTCGATTGTTCGAGATCTTTCTGAGATCGATAACACAGGGAACCAGGCGGCATTGACTCCAACCGGGTTACGAACTGCCAAAAATATTCCATCATAGAAATTTGGTCAATAACATTGTCGCTTAAGATTTATCACTCTAAAGAAACATATGACCACATATTGATTAATTAATGAATCTGAATAAAGTTTAATGATGACATTGAAAAATAGAGATCGTGAATTGATGTTGCTAGAGCCACGGTGGCGTAATTGGTAACGTACCAGGCTAGATTTCTGGAGTTCCCGGTTAGAAACCGGGCTGTGGCAATATATTGTCACGATTTCTTTAAAATTTAAAAATCGTCAGGTCTGGTTGCCTCATTAATTCTAAATGAATCAGTAAGGCAATTAGAGCTGACAAATAATTGAAGATTCGATTGTTAGAGATCTTTCTGAGATCGATAACACAGGGAACCGGGCGGCACTGACTCCAACCGGGTTACGAACTGCCAAAAATATTCCATCATCGAAATTTGGTCAATAACATTGTCGCTTAAAATTTATCACTCTAAAGAAACATATGACCGCATATTGATTAATTAATTAGACTGAATAAAGTTTTACACTTGACATTCAAAAATAGAGATCGTGAATTGATGTTGCTAGAGCCGCGATGGCGTAATTGGTAATGTACCAGGCTAAAATTCTGGAGTTCCCTGTTCGAACCCGGGCTGTGGCAATAGTTTTCACGATTTCTTTAGAATTTGAAAATCGTCAGGTCTGGTTGCCACATTAATTTTAAATGTATCAGTGAAGCATTTAGAGCTGACAAATAATTGAAGATTCGATTGTTAGTTATCTTTCTGAGATCGATAACACGAGGATCCAGGCGGCGCTGACTCTAACCGGGTTACGAACTGCCAAAAATATTCCATCATAGAAATTTGGTCGATAACATTGTCGCTTAAGATTTATCACCCTAAAGATACATATGACCGCATAGTGATTAATTAATTAATCTGAATAAAGTTTAACACGTGACATTAAAATATAGAGATCGTGACTTGATGTTGCTAGAGCCGCGATCGCGTAAGTGGTAACGTACCAGGCTAGAATTCTGGAGTTCCCGGTTCGAACCCGGGCTGTGGCAATATTTTTTCACGATTTCTTTAGAATTTAAAAATCGTCAGGTCTGGTTGCCTCATTAATTCTTAATGAATGGGTGCGGCAATTAGAGCTGACAAATAATTAAAGATTCGATTGTTAGAAACCTTTCTGAGATCGATAACTCAGGGATCCAGGCGGCGCTGACTCTAACCGGGTTACGAACTGCCAAAAATATTCCATCATAGAAATTTGGTCGATAACATTGTCGCTTAAGATTTATCACCCTAAAGATACATATGACCGCATAGTGATTAATTAATTAATCTGAATAAAGTTTAACACGTGACATTAAAATATAGAGATCGTGAATTGATGTTGCTAGAGCGGCGATGGCGTAATTGGTAATGTACCAGGCTAGAATTCTGGAGTTCCCGGTTCGAACCCGGGCTGTGGCAATAGTTTTCACGATTTCTTTAGAATTTGAAAATCGTCAGGTCTGGTTGCCACATTAATTCTAAATGTATCAGTGAAGCATTTAGAGCTGACAAATAATTGAAGATTCGATTGTTAGTTATCTTTCTGAGATCGATAACACGAGGATCCAGGCGGCACTGACTCTAACCGGATTACGAACTGCCAAGCATATTCCATCATAGAAATTTGGTCAATAACATTGTCGCTTAAGATTTATCACTCTAAAGAAACATATGATCACATATTGATTAATTAATGAATCTGAATAAAGTTTAATGCTTGACATTGAAAAATAGAGATCGTGAATTGATGTTGCTAGAGCCACGGTGGCGTAATTGGTAACGTACCAGGCTAGAATTCTGGAGTTCCCGGGTCGAACCCGGGCTGTGGCAATATTTTTTCACGATTTCTTTAGAATTTAAAAATCGTCAGGTCTGGTTTCCTCATTGATTCTTAATGAATGAGTGAGGCAATTGGAGCTGACAAATAATTAAAGATTCGATTGTTAGAGACCTTTCTGAGATCGATAACACAGGGATCCAGGCGGCGCTGACTCTAACCGGGTTACGAACTGCCAAAAATATTCCATCATCGAAATTTGGTCAATAACATTGTCGCTTAAGTTTTATCACTCTAAAGAAACATATGACCGCATATTGATTAATTAATTAGACTGAATAAAGTTTAACACTTGACATTAAAAAATAGAGATCGTGAATTGATGTTGCTAGAGCCGCGATGGCGTAATTGGTAATGTACCAGGCTAAAATTCTGGAGTTCCCGGTTCGAACCCGGGCTGTGGCAATAGTTTTCACGATTTCTTTAGAATTTGAAAATCGTCAGGTCTGGTTGCCACATTAATTCTAAATGTATCAGTGAAGCATTTAGAGCTGACAAATAATTGAAGATTCGATTGTTAGTTATCTTTCTGAGATCGATAACACGAGGTTCCAGGCGGCACTGACTCTAACCAGATTACGAACTGCCAAGAATATTCCATCATAGAAATTTGGTCGATAACATTGTCGCTTAAGATTTATCACTCTAAAGAAACATATGACCGCATATTGATTAATTAATTAGACTGAATAAAGTTTAACACTAGACATTAAAAAATAGAGATCGTGAATTGATGTTGCTAGAGCCGCGATGGCGTAATTGGTAATGTGCCAGGCTAAAATTCTGGAGTTCCCGTTTCGAACCCGGGCTGTGGCAATAGTTTTCACGATTTCTTTAGAATTTGAAAATCGCCAGGTCTGGTTGCCACATTAATTCTAAATGTATCAGTGAAGCATTTAGAGCTGACAAATAATTGAAGATTCGATTGTTAGTTATCTTTCTGAGATCGATAACACGAGGATCCAGGTGGCACTGTCTCTAACCGGATTACGAACTGCCACGAATATTCCATCATAGAAATTTGGTCAATAACATTGTCGCTTAAGATTTATCACTCTAAAGAAACATATGACCACATATTGATTAATTAATGAATCTGAATAAAGTTTAATGCTTGACATTGAAAAATAGAGATCGTGAATTGATGTTGCTAGAGCCACGGTGGCGTAATTGGTAACGTACAAGGCTAGCTTTCTGGAGTTCCCGGTTAGAACCCGGGCTGTGGCAATATATTGTCACGATTTCTTTAAAATTTAAAAATCGTCATGTCTGGTTGCCTCATTAATTCTAAATGAATCAGTAAGGCAATTAGAGCTGACAAATAATTGAAGATTCGATTGTTAGAGATCATTCTGAGATCGATAACACAAGGAACCGGGCGGCACTGACTCTAACCGGGTTACGAACTATCAAAAATATTCCATCATAGAAATTTGGTCAATAACATTGTCGCTTAAGATTTATCACTGTAAAGAAACCTATGACCGCATAATGATTAATTAATTAGACTGAATAAAGTTTAACACTTGACATTGAAAAATAGAGATCGTGAATTGATGTTGCTAGAGCCGCGATGGCGTAATTGGTAATGTACCAGGCCAGAATTCTGGAGTTCCCGGTTCGGACCCGGGCTGTGGCAATATTTTTTCACGATTTCTTTAGAATTAAAAAATCGTCAGTTCTGGTTGCCTTATTAATTCTTAATGAATGAGTGCTGCGATTAGAGCTGACATATAATTAAAGATTCGATTGTTAGAGACCTTTCTGAAATCGATAACACAGGGATCCAAACTGCGCTGACTCTAACCGGGTTACGAACTGCCAAAAATATTCCATCATCGAAATTTGGTCAATAACATTGTCCTTTAAGATTTATCACTCTAAAGAAACATATGACCGCATATTGATTTATTAATTAGACTGAATAAAGTTTAACACTTGACATTAAAAAATAGAGATCGTGAATTGATGTTTCTAGAGCCGCGGTGGCGTTATTGGTAACATACCAGGCTAGAAATCTGGTGTTCCCGGTTCGAACCCGGGCTGTGGCAATTTTTTTTCACGATTTCTTTAGAATTTAAAAATCGTCAGGTCTGGTTGCCTCATTAATTCTTAATGAATGGGTGCGGCAATTAGAGCTGACAAATAATTAAAGATTCGATTGTTAGAAACCTTTCTGAGATCGATAACTCAGGGATCCAGGCGGCGCTGACTCTAACCGGGTTACGAACTGCCAAAAATATTCCATCATAGAAATTTGGTCGATAACATTGTCGCTTAAGATTTATCACCCTAAAGATACATATGACCGCATAGTGATTAATTAATTAATCTGAATAAAGTTTAACACGTGACATTAAAATATAGAGATCGTGACTTGATGTTGCTAGAGCCGCGATGGCGTAATTGGTAACGTACCAGGCTAGAATTCTGGAGTTCCCGGTTCGAACCCGGGCTGTGGCAATAGTTTTCACGATTTCTGTAGAATTTAAAAATCGTTAGGTCTGGTTGCCATATTGATTCTAAATGTATCAGTGAAGCATTTAGAGCTGACAAATAATTGAAGATTCGATTGTTCGAGATCTTTCTGAGATCGATAACACAGGGAACGAGGCGGCATTAACTCCAACCGGGTTACGAACTGCCAAAAATATTCCATCATAGAAATTTGGTCAATAACATTGTCGCTTAAGATTTATCACTCTAAAGAAACATATGACCACATATTGATTAATTAATGAATCTGAATAAAGTTTAATGATGACATTGAAAAATAGAGATCGTGAATTGATGTTGCTAGAGCCACGCCGGCGTAATTGGTAACGTACCAGGCTAGATTTCTGGAGTTCCCGGTTAGAAACCGGGCTGTGGCAATATATTGTCACGATTTCTTTGAAATTTAAAAATCGTCAGGTCTGGTTGCCTCATTAATTCTAAATGAATCAGTAAGGCAATTAGAGCTGACAAATAATTGAAGATTCGATTGTTAGAGATCTTTCTGAGATCGATAACACAGGGAACCGGGCGGCACTGACTCCAACCGGGTTACGAACTGTCAAAACTATTCCATCATAGAAATTTGGTCAATAACATTGTCGCTTAAGATTTGGCACTCTAAGGAAACATATAACCGCATATTGATTAATTAATTAGACTGAATAATGTTTAACACTTGACATTGAAAAATAGAGATCGTGAATTGATGTTGCTAGAGCCGCGATGGCGTAATTGGTAATGTACCAGGCCAGAATTCTGGAGTTCCCGGTTCGGACCCGGGCTGTGGCAATATTTTTTCACGATTTCTTTAGAATTAAAAAATCATCAGGTCTGGTTGCCTTATTAATTCTTAATGAATGAGTGCTGCGATTAGAGCTGACATATAATTAAAGATTCGATTGTTAGAGACCTTTCTGAAATCGATAACACAGGGATCCAAACTGCGCTGACCCTAACCGGGTTATGAACTGCCAAAAATATTCCATCATCGAAATTTGGTCAATAACATTGTCCCTTAAGATTTATCACTCTAAAGAAACATATGACCGCATATTGATTAATTAATTAGACTGAATAAAGTTTAACACTTGACATTAAAAAATAGAGATCGTGAATTGATGTTTCTAGAGCCGCGGTGGCGTTATTGGTAACATACCAGGCTAGAAATCTGGAGTTCCCGGTTCGAACCCGGGCTGTGGCAATATTTTTTCACGATTTCTTTAGAATTTAAAAATCGTCAGGTCTGGTTGCCTCATTAATTCTTAATGAATGGGTGCGGCAATTAGAGCTGACAAATAATTAAAGATTCGATTGTTAGAAACCTTTCTGAGATCGATAACTCAGGGATCCAGGCGGCGCTGACTCTAACCGGGTTACGAACTGCCAAAAATATTCCATCATAGAAATTTGGTCGATAACATTGTCGCTTAAGATTTATCACCCTAAAGATACATATGACCGCATAGTGATTAATTAATTAATCTGAATAAAGTTTAACACGTGACATTAAAATATAGAGATCGTGAATTGATGTTGCTAGAGCGGCGATGGCGTAATTGGTAATGTACCAGGCTAGAATTCTGGAGTTCCCGGTTCGAACCCGGGCTGTGGCAATAGTTTTCACGATTTCTTTAGAATTTGAAAATCGTCAGGTCTGGTTGCCACATTAATTCTAAATGTATCAGTGAAGCATTTAGAGCTGACAAATAATTGAAGATTCGATTGTTAGTTATCTTTCTGAGATCGATAACACGAGGATCCAGGCGGCACTGACTCTAACCGGATTACGAACTGCCAAGCATATTCCATCATAGAAATTTGGTCAATAACATTGTCGCTTAAGATTTATCACTCTAAAGAAACATATGATCACATATTGATTAATTAATTAGACTGAATAAAGTTTAACACTTGACATTAAAAAATAGAGATCGTGAATTGATGTTGCTAGAGCCGCGATGGCGTAATTGGTAATGTACCAGGCTAAAATTCTGGAGTTCCCGGTTCGAACCCGGGCTGTGGCAATAGTTTTCACGATTTCTTTAGAATTTGAAAATCGTCAGGTCTGGTTGCCACATTAATTCCAAATGTATCAGTGAAGCATTTAGAGCTGACAAATAATTGAAGATTCGATTGTTAGTTATCTTTCTGAGATCGATAACACGAGGATCCAGGCGGCACTGTCTCTAACCGGATTACGAACTGCCACGAATATTCCATCATAGAAATTTGGTCAATAACATTGTCGCTTAAGATTTATCACTCTAAAGAAACATATGACCACATATTGATTAATTAATGAATCTGAATAAAGTTTAATGCTTGACATTAAAAAATAGAGATCGTGAATTGATGTTGCTAGAGCCACGGTGGCGTAATTGGTAACGTACCAGGCTAGATTTCTGGAGTTCCCGGTTAGAAACCGGGCTGTGGCAATATATTGTCACGATTTCTTTAAAATTTAAAAATCGTCAGGTCTGGTTGCCTCATTAATTCTAAATGAATCAGTAAGGCAATTAGAGCTGACAAATAATTGAAGATTCGATTGTTAGAGATCTTTCTGAGATCGATAACACAGGGAACCGGGCGGCACTGACTCTAACCGGGTTACGAACTGCTAAAAATATTCCATCATAGAAATTTGGTCAATAACATTGTCGCTTAAGATTTATCACTGTAAAGAAACCTATGACCGCATAATGATTAATTAATTAGACTGAATAAAGTTTAACACTTGACATTGAAAAATAGAGATCGTGAATTGATGTTGCTAGAGCCGCGATGGCGTAATTGGTAATGTACCAGGCCAGAATTCTGGAGTTCCCGGTTCGGACCCGGGCTGTGGCAATATTTTTTCACGATTTCTTTAGAATTAAAAAATCGTCAGGTCTGGTTGCCTTATTAATTCTTAATGAATGAGTGCTGCGATTAGAGCTGACATATAATTAAAGATTCGATTGTTAGAGACCTTTCTGAAATCGATAACACAGGGATCCAAACTGCGCTGACTCTAACCGGGTTACGAACTGCCAAAAATATTCCATCATCGAAATTTGGTCAATAACATTGTCCCTTAAGATTTATCACTCTAAAGAAACATACGACCGCATATTGATTTATTAATTAGACTGAATAAAGTTTAACACTTGACATTAAAAAATAGAGATCGTGAATTGATGTTTCTAGAGCCGCGGTGGCGTTATTGGTGACATACCAGGCTAGAAATCTGGAGTTCCCTGTTCGAACCCGGGCTGTGGCAATATTTTTTCACGATTTCTTTAGAATTTAAAAATCGTCAGGTCTGGTTGCCTCATTAATTCTTAATGAATGGGTGCGGCAACTAGAGCTGACAAATAATTAAAGATTCGATTGTTAGAAACCTTCCTGAGATCGATAACTCAGGGATCCAGGCGGCGCTGACTCTAACCGGGTTACGAACTGCCAAAAATATTCCATCATAGAAATTTGGTCGATAACATTGTCGCTTAAGATTTATCACCCTAAAGATACATATGACCGCATAGTGATTAATTAATTAATCTGAATAAAGTTTAACACGTGACATTAAAATATAGAGATCGTGACTTGATGTTGCTAGAGCCGCGATGGCGTAATTGGTAACGTACCAGGCTAGAATTCTGGAGTTCCCGGTTCGAACCCGGGCTGTGGCAATAGTTTTCACGATTTCTGTAGAATTTAAAAATCGTTAGGTCTGGTTGCCATATTGATTCTAAATGTATCAGTGAAGCATTTAGAGCTGACAAATAATTGAAGATTCGATTGTTCGAGATCTTTCTGAGATCGATAACACAGGGAACCAGGCGGCATTGACTCCAACCGGGTTACGAACTGCCAAAAATATTCCATCATAGAAATTTGGTCAATAACATTGTCGCTTAAGATTTATCACTCTAAAGAAACATATGACCACATATTGATTAATTAATGAATCTGAATAAAGTTTAATGATGACATTGAAAAATAGAGATCGTGAATTGATGTTGCTAGAGCCACGGTGGCGTAATTGGTAACGTACCAGGCTAGATTTCTGGAGTTCCCGGTTAGAAACCGGGCTGTGGCAATATATTGTCACGATTTCTTTAAAATTTAAAAATCGTCAGGTCTGGTTGCTTCATTAATTCTAAATGAATCAGTAAGGCAATTAGAGCTGACAAATAATTGAAGATTCGATTGTTAGAGATCTTTCTGAGATCGATAACACAGGGAACCGGGCGGCACTGACTCCAACCGGGTTACGAACTGTCAAAACTATTCCATCATAGAAATTTGGTCAATAACATTGTCGCTTAAGATTTGGCACTCTAAGGAAACATATAACCGCATATTGATTAATTAATTAGACTGAATAATGTTTAACACTTGACATTGAAAAATAGAGATCGTGAATTGATGTTGCTAGAGCCGCGATGGCGTAATTGGTAATGTACCAGGCCAGAATTCTGGAGTTCCCGGTTCGGACCCGGGCTGTGGCAATATTTTTTCACGATTTCTTTAGAATTAAAAAATCGTCAGGTCTGGTTGCCTTATTAATTCTTAATGAATGAGTGCTGCGATTAGAGCTGACATATAATTAAAGATTCGATTGTTAGAGACCTTTCTGAAATCGATAACACAGGGATCCAAACTGCGCTGACCCTAACCGGGTTACGAACTGCCAAAAATATTCCATCATCGAAATTTGGTCAATAACATTGTCCCTTAAGATTTATCACTCTAAAGAAACATATGACCGCATATTGATTAATTAATTAGACTGAATAAAGTTTAACACTTGACATTAAAAAATAGAGATCGTGAATTGATGTTTCTAGAGCCGCGGTGGCGTTATTGGTAACATACCAGGCTAGAAATCTGGAGTTCCCGGTTCGAACCCGGGCTGTGGCAATATTTTTTCACGATTTCTTTAGAATTTAAAAATCGTCAGGTCTGGTTGCCTCATTAATTCTTAATGAATGGGTGCGGCAATTAGAGCTGACAAATAATTAAAGATTCGATTGTTATAAACCTTTCTGAGATCGATAACTCAGGGATCCAGGCGGCGCTGACTCTAACCGGGTTACGAACTGCCAAAAATATTCCATCATAGAAATTTGGTCGATAACATTGTCGCTTAAGATTTATCACCCTAAAGATACATATGACCGCATAGTGATTAATTAATTAATCTGAATAAAGTTTAACACGTGACATTAAAATATAGAGATCGTGAATTGATGTTGCTAGAGCGGCGATGGCGTAATTGGTAATGTACCAGGCTAGAATTCTGGAGTTCCCGGTTCGAACCCGGGCTGTGGCAATAGTTTTCACGATTTCTTTAGAATTTGAAAATCGTCAGGTCTGGTTGCCACATTAATTCTAAATGTATCAGTGAAGCATTTAGAGCTGACAAATAATTGAAGATTCGATTGTTAGTTATCTTTCTGAGATCGATAACACGAGGATCCAGGCGGCACTGTCTCTAACCGGATTACGAACTGCCAAGCATATTCCATCATAGAAATTTGGTCAATAACATTGTCGCTTAAGATTTATCACTCTAAAGAAACATATGATCACATATTGATTAATTAATTAGACTGAATAAAGTTTAACACTTGACATTAAAAAATAGAGATCGTGAATTGATGTTGCTAGAGCCGCGATGGCGTAATTGGTAATGTACCAGGCTAAAATTCTGGAGTTCCCGGTTCGAACCCGGGCTGTGGCAATAGTTTTCACGATTTCTTTAGAATTTGAAAATCTTCAGGTTCGGTTGCCACATTAATTCTAAATGTATCAGTGAAGCATTTAGAGCTGACAAATAATTGAAGATTCGATTGTTAGTTATCTTTCTGAGATCGATAACACGAGGATCCAGGCGGCACTGACTCTAACCGGATTACGAACTGCCAAGAATATTCCATCATAGAAATTTGGTCAATAACATTGTCGCTTAAGATTTATCACTCTAAAGAAACATATAATCACATATTGATTAATTAATTAATCTGAATAAAGTTTAATGCTTGACATTAAGAAATAGATATCGTGATTTGATGTTGCTCGAGCCGCGGGGGCGTAATTCGTAACGTACCAGGCTAGGATTCTGGAGTTCCCGGGTCGAACCCGGGCTGTGGCAATATTTTTTCACGATTTATTTAGAATTTAAAAATCGTCAGGTCTGGTTTCCTTATTGATTCTTAATGAATGAGTGAGGCAATTGAAGTTGACAAATAATTAAAGATTCGATTGTTAGAGACCTTTCTGAGATCGATAACACAGGGATCCAGGCGGCGCTGACTCTAACCGGGTTACGAACTGCCAAAAATATTCCATCATCGAAATTTGGTCAATAACATTGTCGCTTAAGATTTATCACTCTAAAGAAACATATGACCGCATATTGATTAATTAATTAGACTAAATAAAGTTTAACACTTGACATTAAAAAATAGAGATCGTGAATTGATGTTGCTAGAGCCGCGATGGCGTAATTGGTAATGTACCAGGCTAAAATTCTGGAGTTCACTGTTCGAACCCGGGCTGTGGCAATAGTTTTCACGATTTCTTTAGAATTTGAAAATCGTCAGGTCTGGTTGCCACATTAATTTTAAATGTATCAGTGAAGCATTTAGAGCTGACAAATAATTGAAGATTCGATTGTTAGTTATCTTTCTGAGATCGATAACACGAGGATCCAGGCGGCGCTGACTCTAACCGGGTTACGAACTGCCAAAAATATTCCATCATAGAAATTTGGTCGATAACATTGTCGCTTAAGATTTATCACCCTAAAGATACATATGACCGCATAGTGATTAATTAATTAATCTGAATAAAGTTTAACACGTGACATTAAATAATAGAGATCGTGACTTGATGTTGCTAGAGCCGCGATCGCGTAAGTGGTAACGTACCAGGCTAGAATTCTGGAGTTCCCGGTTCGAACCCGGGCTGTGGCAATATTTTTTCACGATTTCTTTAGAATTAATAAATCGTCAGGTCCGGTTGCCTCATTAATTCTAAATGAATCAGTGAGGCAATTAGAGCTGACAAATTATTAAAGATTCGATTGTTAGAGATCTTTCTGAGATCGATAACACAGGGAACCAGGCGGCATTGACTCCAACCGGGTTACGAACTGTCAAAACTATTCCATCATAGAAATTTGGTCAATAACATTGTCGCTTAAGATTTGGCACTCTAAGGAAACATATAACCGCATATTGATTAATTAATTAGACTGAATAAAGTTTAACACTCAACATTAAAAAATAGAGATCGTGAATTGATGTTGCTAGAGCCGCGATAGCGTAATTGGTAACGTACCAGGCTAGAATTCTGGAGTTCCCGGTTCGAACCCGGGCTGTGGCAATATTTTTTCACGATTTCTTTAGAATTAATAAATCGTCAGGTCTGGTTGCCTCATTAATTCTAAATGAATCAGTGAGGCAATTAGAGCTGACAAATTATTAAAGATTCGATTGTTAGAGATCTTTCTGAGTGCGATAACACAGGGAACCGGGCGGCACTGACTCCAACCGGGTTACGAACTGCCAAAAATATTCCATCATTGAAATTTGGTCAATAACATTGTCGCTTAAGATTTATCACTCTAAAGAAACATATGACCACATATTGATTAATTAATGAATCTGAATAAAGTTTAATGCTTGACGTTGAAAAATAGAGATCGTGAATTGATGTTGCTAGAGCCACGGTGGCGTAATTGGTAACGTACCAGGCTAGAATTCTGGAGTTCCCGGGTCGAACCCGGGCTGTGGCAATATTTTTTCACGATTTCTTTAGAATTTAAAAATCGTCAGGTCTGGTTTCCTCATTGATTCTTAATGAATGAGTGAGGCAATTGGAGCTGACAAATAATTAAAGATTCGATTGTTAGAGACCTTTCTGAGATCGATAACACAGGGATCCAGGCGGCGCTGACTCTAACCGGGTTACGAACTTCCAAAAATATTCCATCATCGAAATTTGGTCAATAACATTGTCGCTTAAGTTTTATCACTCTAAAGAAACATATGACCGCATATTGATTAATTAATTAGACTGAATAAAGTTTAACACTTGACATTAAAAAATAGAGATCGTGAATTGATGTTGCTAGAGCCGCGATGGCGTAATTGGTAATGTACCAGGCTAAAATTCTGGAGTTCCCGGTTCGAACCCGGGCTGTGGCAATAGTTTTCACGATTTCTTTAGAATTTGAAAATCGTCAGGTCTGGTTGCCACATTAATTCTAAATGTATCAGTGAAGCATTTAGAGCTGACAAATAATTGAAGATTCGATTGTTAGTTATCTTTCTGAGATCGATAACACGAGGTTCCAGGCGGCACTGACTCTAACCAGATTACGAACTGCCAAGAATATTCCATCATAGAAATTTGGTCGATAACATTGTCGCTTAAGATTTATCACTCTAAAGAAACATATGACCGCATATTGATTAATTAATTAGACTGAATAAAGTTTAACACTTGACATTAAAAAATAGAGATCGTGAATTGATGTTGCTAGAGCCGCGATGGCGTAATTGGTAATGTGCCAAGCTAAAATTCTGGAGTTCCCGGTTCGAACCCGGGCTGTGGCAATAGTTTTCACGATTTCTTTAGAATTTGAAAATCGTCAGGTCTGGTTGCCACATTAATTCTAAATGTATCAGTGAAGCATTTAAAGCTGACAAATAATTGAAGATTCGATTGTTAGTTATCTTTCTGAGATCGATAACACGAGGATCCAGGCGGCACTGTCTCTAACCGGATTACGAACTGCCACGAATATTCCATCATAGAAATTTGGTCAATAACATTGTCGCTTAAGATTTATCACTCTAAAGAAACTTATGACCACATATTGATTAATTAATGAATCTGAATAAAGTTTAATGCTTGACATTGAAAAATAGAGATCGTGAATTGATGTTGCTAGAGCCACGGTGGCGTAATTGGTAACGTACAAGGCTAGCTTTCTGGAGTTCCCGGTTAGAACCCGGGCTGTGGCAATATATTGTCACGATTTCTTTAAAATTTAAAAATCGTCAGGTCTGGTTGCCTCATTAATTCTAAATGAATCAGTAAGGCAATTAGAGCTGACAAATAATTGAAGATTCGATTGTTAGAGATCATTCTGAGATCGATAACACAAGGAACCGGGCGGCACTGACTCTAACCGGGTTACGAACTATCAAAAATATTCCATCATAGAAATTTGGTCAATAACATTGTCGCTTAAGATTTATCACTGTAAAGAAACCTATGACCGCATAATGATTAATTAATTAGACTGAATAAAGTTTAACACTTGACATTGAAAAATAGAGATCGTGAATTGATGTTGCTAGAGCCGCGATGGCGTAATTGGTAATGTACCAGGCCAGAATTCTGGAGTTCCCGGTTCGGACCCGGGCTGTGGCAATATTTTTTCACGATTTCTTTAGAATTAAAAAATCGTCAGGTCTGGTTGCCTTATTAATTCTTAATGAATGAGTGCTGCGATTAGAGCTGACATATAATTAAAGATTCGATTGCTAGAGACCTTTCTGAAATCGATAACACAGGGATCCAAACTGCGCTGACTCTAACCGGGTTACGAACTGCCAAAAATATTCCATCATCGAAATTTGGTCAATAACATTGTCCCTTAAGATTTATCACTCTAAAGAAACATATGACCGCATATTGATTTATTAATTAGACTGAATAAAGTTTAACACTTGACATTAAAAAATAGAGATCGTGAATTGATGTTTCTAGAGCCGCGGTGGCGTTATTGGTAACATACCAGGCTAGAAATCTGGAGTTCCCGGTTCGAACCCGGGCTGTGGCAATATTTTTTCACGATTTCTTTAGAATTTAAAAATCGTCAGGTCTGGTTGCCTCATTAATTCTTAATGAATGGGTGCGGCAATTAGAGCTGACAAATAATTAAAGATTCGATTGTTAGAAACCTTTCTGAGATCGATAACTCAGGGATCCAGGCGGCGCTGACTCTAACCGGGTTACGAACTGCCAAAAATATTCCATCATAGAAATTTGGTCGATAACATTGTCGCTTAAGATTTATCACCCTAAAGATACATATGACCGCATAGTGATTAATTAATTAATCTGAATAAAGTTTAACACGTGACATTAAAATATAGAGATCGTGACTTGATGTTGCTAGAGCCGCGATGGCGTAATTGGTAACGTACCAGGCTAGAATTCTGGAGTTCCCGGTTCGAACCCGGGCTGTGGCAATAGTTTTCACGATTTCTGTAGAATTTTAAAATCGTTAGGTCTGGTTGCCATATTGATTCTAAATGTATCAGTGAAGCATTTAGAGCTGACAAATAATTGAAGATTCGATTGTTCGAGATCTTTCTGAGATCGATAACACAGGGAACCAGGCGGCATTGACTCCAACCGGGTTACGAACTGCCAAAAATATTCCATCATAGAAATTTGGTCAATAACATTGTCGCTTAAGATTTATCACTCTAAAGAAACATATGACCACATATTGATTAATTAATGAATCTGAATAAAGTTTAATGATGACATTGAAAAATAGAGATCGTGAATTGATGTTGCTAGAGCCACGGTGGCGTAATTGGTAACGTACCAGGCTAGATTTCTAGAGTTCCCGGTTAGAAACCGGGCTGTGGCAATATATTGTCACGATTTCTTTAAAATTTAAAAATCGTCAGGTCTGGTTGCCTCATTAATTCTAAATGAATCAGTAAGGCAATTAGAGCTGACAAATAATTGAAGATTCGATTGTTAGAGATCTTTCTGAGATCGATAACACAGGGAACCGGGCGGCACTGACTCCAACCGGGTTACGAACTGTCAAAACTATTCCATCATAGAAATTTGGTCAATAACATTGTCGCTTAAGATTTGGCACTCTAAGGAAACCTATGACCGCATAATGATTAATTAATTAGACTGAATAAAGTTTAACACTTGACATTGAAAAATAGAGATCGTGAATTGATGTTGCTAGAGCCGCGATGGCGTAATTGGTAATGTACCAGGCCAGAATTCTGGAGTTCCCGGTTCGGACCCGGGCTGTGGCAATATTTTTTCACGATTTCTTTAGAATTAAAAAATCGTCAGGTCTGGTTGCCTTATTAATTCTTAATGAATGAGTGCTGCGATTAGAGCTGACATATAATTAAAGATTCGATTGTTAGAGACCTTTCTGAAATCGATAACACAGGGATCCAAACTGCGCTGACTCTAACCGGGTTACGAACTGCCAAAAATATTCCATCATCGAAATTTGGTCAATAACATTGTCCCTTAAGATTTATCACTCTAAAGAAACATATGACCGCATATTGATTTATTAATTAGACTGAATAAAGTCTAACACTTGACATTAAAAAATAGAGATCGTGAATTGATGTTTCTAGAGCCGCGGTGGCGTTATTGGTAACATACCAGGCTAGAAATCTGGAGTTCCCGGTTCGAACCCGGGCTGTGGCAATATTTTTTCACGATTTCTTTAGAATTTAAAAATCGTCAGGTCTGGTTGCCTCATTAATTCTTAATGAATGGGTGCGGCAATTAGAGCTGACAAATAATTAAAGATTCGATTGTTAGAAACCTTTCTGAGATCGATAACTCAGGGATCCAGGCGGCGCTGACTCTAACCGGGTTACGAACTGCCAAAAATATTCCATCATAGAAATTTGGTCGATAACATTGTCGCTTAAGATTTATCACCCTAAAGATACATATGACCGCATAGTGATTAATTAATTAATCTGAATAAAGTTTAACACGTGACATTAAAATATAGAGATCGTGACTTGATGTTGCTAGAGCCGCGATGGCGTAATTGGTAACGTACCAGGCTAGAATTCTGGAGTTCCCGGTTCGAACCCGGGCTGTGGCAATAGTTTTCACGATTTCTGTAGAATTTAAAAATCGTTAGGTCTGGTTGCCATATTGATTCTAAATGTATCAGTGAAGCATTTAGAGCTGACAAATAATTGAAGATTCGATTGTTCGAGATCTTTCTGAGATCGATAACACAGGGAACCAGGCGGCATTGACTCCAACCGGGTTACGAACTGCCAAAAATATTCCATCATAGAAATTTGGTCAATAACATTGTCGCTTAAGATTTATCACTCTAAAGAAACATATGACCACATATTGATTAATTAATGAATCTGAATAAAGTTTAATGATGACATTGAAAAATAGAGATCGTGAATTGATGTTGCTAGAGCCACGGTGGCGTAATTGGTAACGTACCAGGCTAGATTTCTAGAGTTCCCGGTTAGAAACCGGGCTGTGGCAATATATTGTCACGATTTCTTTAAAATTTAAAAATCGTCAGGTCTGGTTGCCTCATTAATTCTAAATGAATCAGTAAGGCAATTAGAGCTGACAAATAATTGAAGATTCGATTGTTAGAGATCTTTCTGAGATCGATAACACAGGGAACCGGGCGGCACTGACTCCAACCGGGTTACGAACTGTCAAAACTATTCCATCATAGAAATTTGGTCAATAACATTGTCGCTTAAGATTTGGCACTCTAAGGAAACATATAACCGCATATTGATTAATTAATTAGACTGAATAATGTTTAACACTTGACATTGAAAAATAGAGATCGTGATCTGATGTTGCTAGAGCCGCGATGGCGTAATTGGTAATGTACCAGGCCAGAATTCTGGAGTTCCCGGTTCGGACCCGGGCTGTGGCAATATTTTTTCACGATTTCTTTAGAATTAAAAAATCGTCAGGTCTGGTTGCCTTATTAATTCTTAATGAATGAGTGCTGCGATTAGAGCTGACATATAATTAAAGATTCGATTGTTAGAGACCTTTCTGAAATCGATAACACAGGGATCCAAACTGCGCTGACCCTAACCGGGTTATGAACTGCCAAAAATATTCCATCATCGAAATTTGGTCAATAACATTGTCCCTTAAGATTTATCACTCTAAAGAAACATATGACCGCATATTGATTAATTAATTAGACTGAATAAAGTTTAACACTTGACATTAAAAAATAGAGATCGTGAATTGATGTTTCTAGAGCCGCGGTGGCGTTATTGGTAACATACCAGGCTAGAAATCTGGAGTTCCCGGTTCGAACCCGGGCTGTGGCAATATTTTTTCACGATTTCTTTAGAATTTAAAAATCGTCAGGTCTGGTTGCCTCATTAACTCTTAATAAATGGGTGCGGCAATTAGAGCTGACAAATAATTAAAGATTCGATTGTTAGAAACCTTTCTGAGATCGAGAACTCAGGGATCCAGGCGGCGCTGACTCTAACCGGGTTACGAACTGCCAAAAATATTCCATCATAGAAATTTGGTCGATAACATTGTCGCTTAAGATTTATCACCCTAAAGATACATATGACCGCATAGTGATTAATTAATTAATCTGAATAAAGTTTAACACGTGACATTAAAATATAGAGATCGTGAATTGATGTTGCTAGAGCGGCGATGGCGTAATTGGTAATGTACCAGGCTAGAATTCTGGAGTTCCCAGTTCGAACCCGGGCTGTGGCAATAGTTTTCACGATTTCTTTAGAATTTGAAAATCGTCAGGTCTGGTTGCCACATTAATTCTAAATGTATCAGTGAAGCATTTAGAGCTGACAAATAATTGAAGATTCGATTGTTAGTTATCTTTCTGAGATCGATAACACGAGGATCCAGGCGGCACTGACTCTAACCGGATTACGAACTGCCAAGCATATTCCATCATAGAAATTTGGTCAATAACATTGTCGCTTAAGATTTATCACTCTAAAGAAACATATGATCACATATTGATTAATTAATTAGACTGAATAAAGTTTAACACTTGACATTAAAAAATAGAGATCGTGAATTGATGTTGCTAGAGCCGCGATGGCGTAATTGGTAATGTACCAGGCTAAAATTCTGGAGTTCCCGGTTCGAACCCGGGCTGTGGCAATAGTTTTCACGATTTCTTTAGAATTTGAAAATCGTCAGGTCTGGTTGCCACATTAATTCCAAATGTATCAGTGAAGCATTTAGAGCTGACAAATAATTGAAGATTCGATTGTTAGTTATCTTTCTGAGATCGATAACACGAGGATCCAGGCGGCACTGTCTCTAACCGGATTACGAACTGCCACGAATATTCCATCATAGAAATTTGGTCAATAACATTGTCGCTTAAGATTTATCACTCTAAAGAAACATATGACCACATATTGATTAATTAATGAATCTGAATAAAGTTTAATGCTTGACATTAAAAAATAGAGATCGTGAATTGATGTTGCTAGAGGCACGGTGGCGTAATTGGTAACGTACCAGGCTAGATTTCTGGAGTTCCCGGTTAGAAACCGGGCTGTGGCAATATATTGTCACGATTTCTTTAAAATTTAAAAATCGTCAGGTCTGGTTGCCTCATTAATTCTAAATGAATCAGTAAGGCAATTAGAGCTGACAAATAATTGAAGATTCGATTGTTAGAGATCTTTCTGAGATCGATAACACAGGGAACCGGGCGGCACTGACTCTAACCGGGTTACGAACTGCTAAAAATATTCCATCATAGAAATTTGGTCAATAACATTGTCGCTTAAGATTTATCACTGTAAAGAAACCTATGACCGCATAATGATTAATTAATTAGACTGAATAAAGTATAACACTTGACATTGAAAAATAGAGATCGTGAATTGATGTTGCTCGAGCCGCGGGGGCGTAATTCGTAACGTACCAGGCTAGAATTCCGGAGTTCCCGGGTCGAACCCGGGCTGTGGCAATATTTTTTCACGATTTCTTTAGAATTAAAAAATCGTCAGGTCTGGTTGCCTTATTAATTCTTAATGAATGAGTGCTGCGATTAGAGCTGACATATAATTAAAGATTCGATTGTTAGAGACCTTTCTGAAATCGATAACACAGGGATCCAAACTGCGCTGACCCTAACCGGGTTACGAACTGCCAAAAATATTCCATCATCGAAATTTGGTCAATAACATTGTCCTTTAAGATTCATCACTCTAAAGAAACATATGACCGCATATTGATGATTTAATTAGACTGAATAAAGTTTAACACTTGACATTAAAAAATAGAGATCGTGAATTGATGTTGCTAGAGCCGCGGTGGCGTTATTGGTAACATACCAGGCTAGAAATCTGGAGTTCCCGGTTCGAACCCGGGCTGTGGCAATAGTTTTCACGATTTCTTTAGAATTTGAAAATCTTCAGGTTCGGTTGCCACATTAATTCTAAATGTATCAGTGAAGCATTTAGAGCTGACAAATAATTGAAGATTCGATTGTTAGTTATCTTTCTGAGATCGATAACACGAGGATCCAGGCGGCACTGACTCTAACCGGATTACGAACTGCCAAGAATATTCCATCATAGAAATTTGGTCAATAACATTGTCGCTTAAGATTTATCACTCTAAAGAAACATATAATCACATATTGATTAATTAATTAATCTGAATAAAGTTTAATGCTTGACATTAAGAAATAGATATCGTGATTTGATGTTGCTCGAGCCGCGGGGGCGTAATTCGTAACGTACCAGGCTAGAATTCTGGAGTTCCCGGGTCGAACCCGGGCTGTGGCAATATTTTTTCACGATTTCTTTAGAATTTAAAAATCGTCAGGTCTGGTTTCCTCATTGATTCTTAATGAATGAGTGAGGCAATTGGAGTTGACAAATAATTAAAGATTCGATTGTTAGAGACCTTTCTGAGATCGATAACACAGGGATCCAGGCGGCGCTGACTCTAACCGGGTTACGAACTGCCAAAAATATTCCATCATCGAAATTTGGTCAATAACATTGTCGCTTAAGATTTATCACTCTAAAGAAACATATGACCGCATATTGATTAATTAATTAGACTGAATAAAGTTTAACACTTGACATTAAAAAATAGAGATCGTGAATTGATGTTGCTAGAGCCGCGATGGCGTAATTGGTAATGTACCAGGCTAAAATTCTGGAGTTCCCTGTTCGAACCCGGGCTGTGGCAATAGTTTTCACGATTTCTTTAGAATTTGAAAATCGTCAGGTCTGGTTGCCACATTAATTTTAAATGTATCAGTGAAGCATTTAGAGCTGACAAATAATTGAAGATTCGATTGTTAGTTATCTTTCTGAGATCGATAACACGAGGATCCAGGCGGCGCTGACTCTAACCGGGTTACGAACTGCCAAAAATATTCCATCATAGAAATTTGGTCGATAACATTGTCGCTTAAGATTTATCACCCTAAAGATACATATGACCGCATAGTGATTAATTAATTAATCTGAATAAAGTTTAACACGTGACATTAAAATATAGAGATCGTGACTTGATGTTGCTAGAGCCGCGATCGCGTAAGTGGTAACGTACCAGGCTAGAATTCTGGAGTTCCCGGTTCGAACCCGGGCTGTGGCAATATTTTTTCACGATTTCTTTAGAATTAATAAATCGTCAGGTCCGGTTGCCTCATTAATTCTAAATGAATCAGTGAGGCAATTAGAGCTGACAAATTATTAAAGATTCGATTGTTAGAGATCTTTCTGAGATCGATAACACAGGGAACCAGGCGGCACTGACTCCAACCGGGTTACGAACTGTCAAAACTATTCCATCATAGAAATTTGGTCAATAACATTGTCGCTTAAGATTTGGCACTCTAAGGAAACATATAACCGCATATTGATTAATTAATTAGACTGAATAATGTTTAACACTTGACATTGAAAAATAGAGATCGTGATCTGATGTTGCTAGAGCCGCGATGGCGTAATTGGTAATGTACCAGGCCAGAATTCTGGAGTTCCCGGTTCGGACCCGGACTGTGGCAATATTTTTTCACGATTTCTTTAGAATTAAAAAATCGTCAGGTCTGGTTGCCTTATTAATTCTTAATGGATGAGTGCTGCGATTAGAGCTGACATATAATTAAAGATTCGATTGTTAGAGACCTTTCTGAAATCGATAACACAGGGATCCAAACTGCGCTGACCCTAACCGGGTTATGAACTGCCAAAAATATTCCATCATCGAAATTTGGTCAATAACATTGTCCCTTAAGATTTATCACTCTAAAGAAACATATGACCGCATATTGATTAATTAATTAGACTGAATAAAGTTTAACACTTGACATTAAAAAATAGAGATCGTGAATTGATGTTTCTAGAGCCGCGGTGGCGTTATTGGTAACATACCAGGCTAGAAATCTGGAGTTCCCGGTTCGAACCCGGGCTGTGGCAATATTTTTTCACGATTTCTTTAGAATTTAAAAATCGTCAGGTCTGGTTGCCTCATTAACTCTTAATGAATGGGTGCGGCAATTAGAGCTGACAAATAATTAAAGATTCGATTGTTAGAAACCTTTCTGAGATCGAGAACTCAGGGATCCAGGCGGCGCTGACTCTAACCGGGTTACGAACTGCCAAAAATATTCCATCATAGAAATTTGCTCGATAACATTGTCGCTTAAGATTTATCACCCTAAAGATACATATGACCGCATAGTGATTAATTAATTAATCTGAATAAAGTTTAACACGTGACATTAAAATATAGAGATCGTGAATTGATGTTGCTAGAGCGGCGATGGCGTAATTGGTAATGTACCAGGCTAGAATTCTGGAGTTCCCAGTTCGAACCCGGGCTGTGGCAATAGTTTTCACGATTTCTTTAGAATTTGAAAATCGTCAGGTCTGGTTGCCACATTAATTCTAAATGTATCAGTGAAGCATTTAGAGCTGACAAATAATTGAAGATTCGATTGTTAGTTATCTTTCTGAGATCGATAACACGAGGATCCAGGCGGCACTGACTCTAACCGGATTACGAACTGCCAAGCATATTCCATCATAGAAATTTGGTCAATAACATTGTCGCTTAAGATTTATCACTCTAAAGAAACATATGATCACATATTGATTAATTAATTAGACTGAATAAAGTTTAACACTTGACATTAAAAAATAGAGATCGTGAATTGATGTTGCTAGAGCCGCGATGGCGTAATTGGTAATGTACCAGGCTAAAATTCTGGAGTTCCCGGTTCGAACCCGGGCTATGGCAATAGTTTTCACGATTTCTTTAGAATTTGAAAATCGTCAGGTCTGGTTGCCACATTAATTCCAAATGTATCAGTGAAGCATTTAGAGCTGACAAATAATTGAAGATTCGATTGTTAGTTATCTTTCTGAGATCGATAACACGAGGATCCAGGCGGCACTGTCTCTAACCGGATTACGAACTGCCACGAATATTCCATCATAGAAATTTGGTCAATAACATTGTCGCTTAAGATTTATCACTCTAAAGAAACATATGACCACATATTGATTAATTAATGAATCTGAATAAAGTTTAATGCTTGACATTAAAAAATAGAGATCGTGAATTGATGTTGCTAGAGCCACGGTGGCGTAATTGGTAACGTACCAGGCTAGATTTCTGGAGTTCCCGGTGAGAAACCGGGCTGTGGCAATATATTGTCACGATTTCTTTATAATTTAAAAATCGTCAGGTCTGGTTGCCTCATTAATTCTAAATGAATCAGTAAGGCAATTAGAGCTGACAAATAATTGAAGATTCGATTGTTAGAGATCTTTCTGAGATCGATAACACAGGGAACCGGGCGGCACTGACTCTAACCGGGTTACGAACTGCTAAAAATATTCCATCATAGAAATTTGGTCAATAACATTGTCGCTTAAGATTTATCACTGTAAAGAAACCTATGACCGCATAATGATTAATTAATTAGACTGAATAAAGTATAACACTTGACATTGAAAAATAGAGATCGTGAATTGATGTTGCTCGAGCCGCGGGGGCGTAATTCGTAACGTACCAGGCTAGAATTCCGGAGTTCCCGGGTCGAACCCGGGCTGTGGCAATATTTTTTCACGATTTCTTTAGAATTAAAAAATCGTCAGGTCTGGTTGCCTTATTAATTCTTAATGAATGAGTGCTGCGATTAGAGCTGACATATAATTAAAGATTCGATTGTTAGAGACCTTTCTGAAATCGATAACACAGGGATCCAAACTGCGCTGACCCTAACCGGGTTACGAACTGCCAAAAATATTCCATCATCGAAATTTGGTCAATAACATTGTCCTTTAAGATTCATCACTCTAAAGAAACATATGACCGCATATTGATGATTTAATTAGACTGAATAAAGTTTAACACTTGACATTAAAAAATAGAGATCGTGAATTGATGTTGCTAGAGCCGCGGTGGCGTTATTGGTAACATACCAGGCTAGAAATCTGGAGTTCCCGGTTCGAACCCGGGCTGTGGCAATAGTTTTCACGATTTCTTTAGAATTTGAAAATCTTCAGGTTCGGTTGCCACATTAATTCTAAATGTATCAGTGAAGCATTTAGAGCTGACAAATAATTGAAGATTCGATTGTTAGTTATCTTTCTGAGATCGATAACACGAGGATCCAGGCGGCACTGACTCTAACCGGATTACGAACTGCCAAGAATATTCCATCATAGAAATTTGGTCAATAACATTGTCGCTTAAGATTTATCACTCTAAAGAAACATATAATCACATATTGATTAATTAATTAATCTGAATAAAGTTTAATGCTTGACATTAAGAAATAGATATCGTGATTTGATGTTGCTCGAGCCGCGGGGGCGTAATTCGTAACGTACCAGGCTAGAATTCTGGAGTTCCCGGGTCGAACCCGGGCTGTGGCAATATTTTTTCACGATTTCTTTAGAATTTAAAAATCGTCAGGTCTGGTTTCCTCATTGATTCTTAATGAATGAGTGAGGCAATTGGAGTTGACAAATAATTAAAGATTCGATTGTTAGAGACCTTTCTGAGATCGATAACACAGGGATCCAGGCGGCGCTGACTCTAACCGGGTTACGAACTGCCAAAAATATTCCATCATCGAAATTTGGTCAATAACATTGTCGCTTAAGATTTATCACTCTAAAGAAACATATGACCGCATATTGATTAATTAATTAGACTGAATAAAGTTTAACACTTGACATTAAAAAATAGAGATCGTGAATTGATGTTGCTAGAGCCGCGATGGCGTAATTGGTAATGTACCAGGCTAAAATTCTGGAGTTCCCTGTTCGAACCCGGGCTGTGGCAATAGTTTTCACGATTTCTTTAGAATTTGAAAATCGTCAGGTCTGGTTGCCACATTAATTTTAAATGTATCAGTGAAGCATTTAGAGCTGACAAATAATTGAAGATTCGATTGTTAGTTATCTTTCTGAGATCGATAACACGAGGATCCAGGCGGCGCTGACTCTAACCGGGTTACGAACTGCCAAAAATATTCCATCATAGAAATTTGGTCGATAACATTGTCGCTTAAGATTTATCACCCTAAAGATACATATGACCGCATAGTGATTAATTAATTAATCTGAATAAAGTTTAACACGTGACATTAAAATATAGAGATCGTGACTTGATGTTGCTAGAGCCGCGATCGCGTAAGTGGTAACGTACCAGGCTAGAATTCTGGAGTTCCCGGTTCGAACCCGGGCTGTGGCAATATTTTTTCACGATTTCTTTAGAATTAATAAATCGTCAGGTCCGGTTGCCTCATTAATTCTAAATGAATCAGTGAGGCAATTAGAGCTGACAAATTATTAAAGATTCGATTGTTAGAGATCTTTCTGAGATCGATAACACAGGGAACCAGGCGGCATTGACTCCAACCGGGTTACGAACTGTCAAAACTATTCCATCATAGAAATTTGGTCAATAACATTGTCGCTTAAGATTTGGCACTCTAAGGAAACATATAACCGCATATTGATTAATTAATTAGACTGAATAAAGTTTAACACTTAACATTAAAAAATAGAGATCGTGAATTGATGTTGCTAGAGCCGCGATAGCGTAATTGGTAACGTACCAGGCTAGAATTCTGGAGTTCCCGGTTTGAACCCGGGCTGTGGCAATATTTTTTCACGATTTCTTTAGAATTAATAAATCGTCAGGTCTGGTTGCCTCATTAATTCTAAATGAATCAGTGAGGCAATTAGAGCTGACAAATTATTAAAGATTCGATTGTTAGAGATCTTTCTGAGTGCGATAACACAGGGAACCGGGCGGCACTGACTCCAACCGGGTTACGAACTGCCAAAAATATTCCATCATTGAAATTTGGTCAATAACATTGTCGCTTAAGATTTATCACTCTAAAGAAACATATGACCACATATTGATTAATTAATGAATCTGAATAAAGTTTAATGCTTGACATTGAAAAATAGAGATCGTGAATTGATGTTGCTAGAGCCACGGTGGCGTAATTGGTAACGTACCAGGCTAGAATTCTGGAGTTCCCGGGTCGAACCCGGGCTGTGGCAATATTTTTTCACGATTTCTTTAGAATTTAAAAATCGTCAGGTCTGGTTTCCTCATTGATTCTTAATGAATGAGTGAGGCAATTGGAGCTGACAAATAATTAAAGATTCGATTGTTAGAGACCTTTCTGAGATCGATAACACAGGGATCCAGGCGGCGCTGACTCTAACCGGGTTACGAACTGCCAAAAATATTCCATCATCGAAATTTGGTCAATAACATTGTCGCTTAAGTTTTATCACTCTAAAGAAACATATGACCGCATATTGATTAATTAATTAGACTGAATAAAGTTTAACACTTGACATTAAAAAATAGAGATCGTGAATTGATGTTGCTAGAGCCGCGATGGCGTAATTGGTAATGTACCAGGCTAAAATTCTGGAGTTCCCGGTTCGAACCCGGGCTGTGGCAATAGTTTTCACGATTTCTTTAGAATTTGAAAATCGTCAGGTCTGGTTGCCACATTAATTCTAAATTTATCAGTGAAGCATTTAGAGCTGACAAATAATTGAAGATTCGATTGTTAGTTATCTTTCTGAGATCGATAACACGAGGTTCCAGGCGGCACTGACTCTAACCAGATTACGAACTGCCAAGAATATTCCATCATAGAAATTTGGTCGATAACATTGTCGCTTAAGATTTATCACTCTAAAGAAACATATGACCGCATATTGATTAATTAATTAGACTGAATAAAGTTTAACACTTGACATTAAAAAATAGAGATCGTGAATTGATGTTGCTAGAGCCGCGATGGCGTAATTGGTAATGTGCCAGGCTAAAATTCTGGAGTTCCCGGTTCGAACCCGGGCTGTGGCAATAGTTTTCACGATTTCTTTAGAATTTGAAAATCGTCAGGTCTGGTTGCCACATTAATTCTAAATGTATCAGTGAAGCATTTAGAGCTGACAAATAATTGAAGATTCGATTGTTAGTTATCTTTCTGAGATCGATAACACGAGGATCCAGGCGGCACTGTCTCTAACCGGATTACGAACTGCCACGAATATTCCATCATAGAAATTTGGTCAATAACATTGTCGCTTAAGATTTATCACTCTAAAGAAACATATGACCACATATTGATTAATTAATGAATCTGAATAAAGTTTAATGCTTGACATTGAAAAATAGAGATCGTGAATTGATGTTGCTAGAGCCACGGTGGCGTAATTGGTAACGTACAAGGCTAGCTTTCTGGAGTTCCCGGTTAGAACCCGGGCTGTGGCAATATATTGTCACGATTTCTTTAAAATTTAAAAATCGTCAGGTCTGGTTGCCTCATTAATTCTAAATGAATCAGTAAGGCAATTAGAGCTGACAAATAATTGAAGATTCGATTGTTAGAGATCATTCTGAGATCGATAACACAAGGAACCGGGCGGCACTGACTCTAACCGGGTTACGAACTATCAAAAATATTCCATCATAGAAATTTGGTCAATAACATTGTCGCTTAAGATTTATCACTGTAAAGAAACCTATGACCGCATAATGATTAATTAATTAGACTGAATAAAGTTTAACACTTGACATTGAAAAATAGAGATCGTGAATTGATGTTGCTAGAGCCGCGATGGCGTAATTGGTAATGTACCAGGCCAGAATTCTGGAGTTCCCGGTTCGGACCCGGGCTGTGGCAATATTTTTTCACGATTTCTTTAGAATTAAAAAATCGTCAGGTCTGGTTGCCTTATTAATTCTTAATGAATGAGTGCTGCGATTAGAGCTGACATATAATTAAAGATTCGATTGTTAGAGACCTTTCTGAAATCGATAACACAGGGATCCAAACTGCGCTGACTCTAACCGGGTTACGAACTGCCAAAAATATTCCATCATCGAAATTTGGTCAATAACATTGTCCCTTAAGATTTATCACTCTAAAGAAACATATGACCGCATATTGATTTATTAATTAGACTGAATAAAGTTTAACACTTGACATTAAAAAATAGAGATCGTGAATTGATGTTTCTAGAGCCGCGGTGGCGTTATTGGTAACATACCAGGCTAGAAATCTGGAGTTCCCGGTTCGAACCCGGGCTGTGGCAATATTTTTTCACGATTTCTTTAGAATTTAAAAATCGTCAGGTCTGGTTGCCTCATTAATTCTTAATGAATGGGTGCGGCAATTAGAGCTGACAAATAATTAAAGATTCGATTGTTAGAAACCTTTCTGAGATCGATAACTCAGGGATCCAGGCGGCGCTGACTCTAACCGGGTTACGAACTGCCAAAAATATTCCATCATAGAAATTTGGTCGATAACATTGTCGCTTAAGATTTATCACCCTAAAGATACATATGACCGCATAGTGATTAATTAATTAATCTGAATAAAGTTTAACACGTGACATTAAAATATAGAGATCGTGACTTGATGTTGCTAGAGCCGCGATGGCGTAATTGGTAACGTACCAGGCTAGAATTCTGGAGTTCCCGGTTCGAACCCGGGCTGTGGCAATAGTTTTCACGATTTCTGTAGAATTTAAAAATCGTTAGGTCTAGTTGCCATATTGATTCTAAATGTATCAGTGAAGCATTTAGAGCTGACAAATAATTGAAGATTCGATTGTTCGAGATCTTTCTGAGATCGATAACACAGGGAACGAGGCGGCATTCACTCCAACCGGGTTACGAACTGCCAAAAATATTCCATCATAGAAATTTGGTCAATAACATTGTCGCTTAAGATTTATCACTCTAAAGAAACATATGACCACATATTGATTAATTAATGAATCTGAATAAAGTTTAATGATGACATTGAAAAATAGAGATCGTGAATTGATGTTGCTAGAGCCACGGTGGCGTAATTGGTAACGTACCAGGCTAGATTTCTGGAGTTCCCGGTTAGAAACCGGGCTGTGGCAATATATTGTCACGATTTCTTTAAAATTTAAAAATCGTCAGGTCTGGTTGCCTCATTAATTCTAAATGAATCAGTAAGGCAATTAGAGCTGACAAATAATTGAAGATTCGATTGTTAGAGATCTTTCTGAGATCGATAACACAGGGAACCGGGCGGCACTGACTCCAACCGGGTTACGAACTGTCAAAACTATTCCATCATAGAAATTTGGTCAATAACATTGTCGCTTAAGATTTGGCACTCTAAGGAAACATATAACCGCATATTGATTAATTAATTAGACTGAATAATGTTTAACACTTGACATTGAAAAATAGAGATCGTGAATTGATGTTGCTAGAGCCGCGATGGCGTAATTGGTAATGTACCAGGCCAGAATTCTGGAGTTCCCGGTTCGGACCCGGGCTGTGGCAATATTTTTTCACGATTTCTTTAGAATTAAAAAATCATCAGGTCTGGTTGCCTTATTAATTCTTAATGAATGAGTGCTGCGATTAGAGCTGACATATAATTAAAGATTCGATTGTTAGAGACCTTTCTGAAATCGATAACACAGGGATCCAAACTGCGCTGACCCTAACCGGGTTATGAACTGCCAAAAATATTCCATCATCGAAATTTGGTCAATAACATTGTCCCTTAAGATTTATCACTCTAAAGAAACATATGACCGCATATTGATTAATTAATTAGACTGAATAAAGTTTAACACTTGACATTAAAAAATAGAGATCGTGAATTGATGTTTCTAGAGCCGCGGTGGCGTTATTGGTAACATACCAGGCTAGAAATCTGGAGTTCCCGGTTCGAACCCGGGCTGTGGCAATATTTTTTCACGATTTCTTTAGAATTTAAAAATCGTCAGGTCTGGTTGCCTCATTAATTCTTAATGAATGGGTGCGGCAATTAGAGCTGACAAATAATTAAAGATTCGATTGTTAGAAACCTTTCTGAGATTGATAACTCAGGGATCCAGGCGGCGCTGACTCTAACCGGGTTACGAACTGCCAAAAATATTCCATCATAGAAATTTGGTCGATAACATTGTCGCTTAAGATTTATCACCCTAAAGATACATATGACCGCATAGTGATTAATTAATTAATCTGAATAAAGTTTAACACGTGACATTAAAATATAGAGATCGTGAATTGATGTTGCTAGAGCGGCGATGGCGTAATTGGTAATGTACCAGGCTAGAATTCTGGAGTTCCCGGTTCGAACCCGGGCTGTGGCAATAGTTTTCACGATTTCTTTAGAATTTGAAAATCGTCAGGTCTGGTTGCCACATTAATTCTAAATGTATCAGTGAAGCATTTAGAGCTGACAAATAATTGAAGATTCGATTGTTAGTTATCTTTCTGAGATCGATAACACGAGGATCCAGGCGGCACTGACTCTAACCGGATTACGAACTGCCAAGCATATTCCATCATAGAAATTTGGTCAATAATATTGTCGCTTAAGATTTATCACTCTAAAGAAACATATGATCACATATTGATTAATTAATTAGACTGAATAAAGTTTAACACTTGACATTAAAAAATAGAGATCGTGAATTGATGTTGCTAGAGCCGCGATGGCGTAATTGGTAATGTACCAGGCTAAAATTCTGGAGTTCCCGGTTCGAACCCGGGCTGTGGCAATAGTTTTCACGATTTCTTTAGAATTTGAAAGTCGTCAGGTCTGGTTGCCACATTAATTCCAAATGTATCAGTGAAGCATTTAGAGCTGACAAATAATTGAAGATTCGATTGTTAGTTATCTTTCTGAGATCGATAACACGAGGATCCAGGCGGCACTGTCTCTAACCGGATTACGAACTGCCACGAATATTCCATCATAGAAATTTGGTCAATAACATTGTCGCTTAAGATTTATCACTCTAAAGAAACATATGACCACATATTGATTAATTAATGAATCTGAATAAAGTTTAATGCTTGACATTAAAAAATAGAGATCGTGAATTGATGTTGCTAGAGCCACGGTGGCGTAATTGGTAACGTACCAGGCTAGATTTCTGGAGTTCCCGGTTAGAAACCGGGCTGTGGCAATATATTGTCACGATTTCTTTAAAATTTAAAAATCGTCAGGTCTGGTTGCCTCATTAATTCTAAATGAATCAGTAAGGCAATTAGAGCTGACAAATAATTGAAGATTCGATTGTTAGAGATCTTTCTGAGATCGATCACACAGGGAACCGGGCGGCACTGACTCTAACCGGGTTACGAACTGCTAAAAATATTCCATCATAGAAATTTGGTCAATAACATTGTCGCTTAAGATTTATCACTGTAAAGAAACCTATGACCGCATAATGATTAATTAATTAGACTGAATAAAGTATAACACTTGACATTGAAAAATAGAGATCGTGAATTGATGTTGCTCGAGCCGCGGGGGCGTAATTCGTAACGTACCAGGCTAGAATTCCGGAGTTCCCGGGTCGAACCCGGGCTGTGGCAATATTTTTTCACGATTTCTTTAGAATTAAAAAATCGTCAGGTCTGGTTGCCTTATTAATTCTTAATGAATGAGTGCTGCGATTAGAGCTGACATATAATTAAAGATTCGATTGTTAGAGACCTTTCTGAAATCGATAACACAGGGATCCAAACTGCGCTGACCCTAACCGGGTTACGAACTGCCAAAAATATTCCATCATCGAAATTTGGTCAATAACATTGTCCTTTAAGATTCATCACTCTAAAGAAACATATGACCGCATATTGATGATTTAATTAGACTGAATAAAGTTTAACACTTGACATTAAAAAATAGAGATCGTGAATTGATGTTTCTAGAGCCGCGGTGGCGTTATTGGTAACATACCAGGCTAGAAATCTGGAGTTCCCGGTTCGAACCCGGGCTGTGGCAATATTTTTTCACGATTTCTTTAGAATTTAAAAATCGTCAGGTCTGGTTGCCTCATTAATTCTTAATGAATGGGTGCGGCAATTAGAGCTGACAAATCATTAAAGATTCGATTGTTAGAAACCTTTCTGAGATCGGTAACTCAGGGATCCAGGCGGCGCTGACTCTAACCGGGTTACGAACTGCCAAAAATATTCCATCATAGAAATTTGGTCGATAACATTGTCGCTTAAGATTTATCACCCTAAAGATACATATGACCGCATAGTGATTAATTAATTAATCTGAATAAAGTTTAACACGTGACATTAAAATATAGAGATCGTGAATTGATGTTGCTAGAGCCGCGATGGCGTAATTGGTAATGTACCAGGCTAGAATTCTGGAGTTCCCGGTTCGAACCCGGGCTGTGTACATAGTTTTCACGATTTCTTTAGAATTTGAAAATCGTCAGGTCTGGTTGCCACATTAATTCTAAATGTATCAGTGAAGCATTTAGAGCTGACAAATAATTGAAGATTCGATTGTTAGTTATCTTTCTGAGATCGATAACACGAGGATCCAGGCGGCACTGACTCTAACCGGATTACGAACTGCCAAGAATATTCCATCATAGAAATTTGGTCAATAACATTGTCGCTTAAGATTTATCACTCTAAAGAAACATATGATCACATATTGATTAATTAATTAGACTGAATAAAGTTTAACACTTGACATTAAAAAATAGAGATCGTGAATTGATGTTGCTAGAGCCGCGATGGCGTAATTGGTAATGTACCAGGCTAAAATTCTGGAGTTCCCGGTTCGAACCCGGGCTGTGGCAATAGTTTTCACGATTTCTTTAGAATTTGAAAATCGTCAGGTCTGGTTGCCACATTAATTCCAAATGTATCAGTGAAGCATTTAGAGCTGACAAATAATTGAAGATTCGATTGTTAGTTATCTTTCTGAGATCGATAACACGAGGATCCAGGCGGCACTGTCTCTAACCGGATTACGAACTGCCACGAATATTCCATCATAGAAATTTGGTCAATAACATTGTCGCTTAAGATTTATCACTCTAAAGAAACATATGACCACATATTGATTAATTAATGAATCCGAATAAAGTTTAATGCTTGACATTGAAAAATAGAGATCGTGAATTGATGTTGCTAGAGCCGCGATGGCGTAATTGGTAATGTACCAGGCTAAAATTCTGGAGTTCCCGGTTCGAACCCGGGCTGTGGCAATAGTTTTCACGATTTCTTTAGAATTTGAAAATCGTCAGGTCTGGTTGCCACATTAATTCCAAATGTATCAGTGAAGCATTTAGAGCTGACAAATAATTGAAGATTCGATTGTTAGTTATCTTTCTGAGATCGATAACACGAGGATCCAGGCGGCACTGTCTCTAACCGGATTACGAACTGCCACGAATATTCCATCATAGAAATTTGGTCAATAACATTGTCGCTTAAGATTTATCACTCTAAAGAAACATATGACCACATATTGATTAATTAATTGATCTGAATAAAGTTTAAAGCTTGACATTAAAAAATAGAGATCGTGAATTGATGTTGCTAGAGCCACGGTGGCGTAATTGGTAACGTACCAGGCTAGGTTTCTGGAGTTCCTGGTTAGAACCCGGGCTGTGGCAATATATTTTCACGATTTATTTAGATTTTAAAAACCGTCAGGTCTGGTTGCCTCATTAATTCTTAATGAATGAGTGAAGCAATTACAGCTGACAAATAATTAAAGATCCGATTGTTAGAGACCTTTCTGAGATCGATAACACAGGGATCCAGGCAGCGGTGACTCTAACCGGGTTACGAACTGCCAAAAATATTCCATCATAGAAATTTGGTCGATAACATTGTCGCTTAAGATTTATCACTCTAAAGAAACATATGACCGCATATTGATTAATTAATTAGACTGAATAAAGTTGAACACTTGACATTAAAAAATAGAGATCGTGAACTGATGTTGCTCGAGCCGCGATGGCGTAATTGGTAACGTACCAGGCTAGAATTCTGGAGTTCCCGGTTAGAACCCGGGCTGTGGCAATATATTGTCACGATTTCTTCAAAATTTAAAAATCGTCAAGTCTGGTTGCCTCATTAATTCTAAATGAATCAGTAAGGCAATTAGAGCTGACAAATAATTGAAGATTCGATTGTTAGAGATCTTTCTAAGATCGATAACACAGGGAACCGGGCGGCACTGACTCTAACCGGGTTGCGAACTGCAAAAAAATTTTCCATCATAGAAATTTGGTCAATAACATTGTCGCTTAAGATTTATCACTGTAAAGAAACATATGACCGCATAATGATTAATTAAGTAGACTGAATAAAGTTTAACACTTGACATTGAAAAATAGAGATCGTGAATTGATGTTGCTCGAGCCGCGGGGGCGTAATTCGTAACGTACCAGGCTAGAATTCTGGAGTTCCCGGGTCGAACCCGGGCTGTGGCAATATTTTTTCACGATTTCTTTAGAATTTTAAAATCGTCAGGTCTGGTTGCCTCATTGATTCTTAATGAATGAGTGAGGCAATTAGAGCTGACAAATAATTGAAGATTCGATTGTTAGAGACCTTTCTGAGATCGATAACACAGGGATCCAGGCGGCGCTGACTCTAACCGGGTTACGAACTGCCAAAAATATTCCATCATAGAAATTTGGTCGATAACATTGTCGCTTAAGATTTATCACTCTAAAGAAACATATGACCGCATATTGATTAATTAATTAGACTGAATAAAGTTTAACACTTGACATTAAAAAATAGAGATCGTGAATTGATGTTGCTAGAGCCGCGATGGCGTAATTGGTAATGTACCAGGCTAGAATTCTGGAGTTCCCGGTTCGGACCCGGGCTGTGGCAATATTTTTTCACGATTTCTTTAGAATTAAAAAATCGTCAGGTCTGGTTGCCTTATTCATTCTTAATGAATGAGTGCTGCGATTAGAGCTGACATATAATTAAAGATTCGATTGTTAGAGACCTTTCTGAAATCGATAACACAGGGATCCAAACTGCGCTGACTCTAACCGGGTTACGAACCGCCAAAAATATTCCATCATCGAAATTTGGTCAATAACATTGTCCCTTAAGATTTATCACTCTAAAGAAACATATGACCGCATATTGATTAATTAATTAGACTGAATAAAGTTTAACACTTGACATTAAAAAATAGAGATCGTGAATTGATGTTGCTAAAGCCGCGGTGGCGTTATTGGTAACATACCAGGCTAGAAATCTGGAGTTCCCGGTTCGAACCCGGGCTGTGGCAATATTTTTTCACGATTTCTTTAGAATTTAAAAATCGTCAGGTCTGGTTGCTCCATTAATTCTTAATGAATGGGTGCGGCAATTAGAGCTGACAAATAATTAAAGATTCGATTGTTAGAAACCTTTCTGAGATCGATAACTCAGGGATCCAGGCGGCGCTGACTCTAACCGGGTTACGAACTGCCAAAAATATTCCATCATAGAAATTTGGTCGATAACATTGTCGCTTAAGATTTATCACCCTAAAGATACATATGACCGCATAGTGATTAATTAATTAATCTGAATAAAGTTTAACACGTGACATTAAAATATAGAGATCGTGACTTGATGTTGCTAGAGCCGCGATGGCGTAATTGGTAACGTACCAGGCTAGAATTCTGGAGTTCCCGGTTCGAACCCGGGCTGTGTCAATAGTTTTCACGATTTCTGTAGAATTTAAAAATCGTCAGGTCTGGTTGCCATATTAATTCTAAATGTATCAGTGAAGCATTTAGAGCTGACAAATAATTGAAGATTCGATTGTTAGAGATCTTTCTGAGATCGATAACACAGGGAACCAGGCGGCATTGACTCCAACCGGGTTACGAACTGTCAAAACTATTCCATCATAGAAATTTGGTCAATAACATTGTCGCTTAAGATTTGGCACTCTAAGGAAACATATAACCGCATATTGATTAATTAATTAGACTGAATAAAGTTTAACACTTGACATTAAAAAATAGAGATCGCAAATTGATGTTGCTAGAGCCCTGATAGCGTAATTGGTAACGTACCAGGCTAGAATTCTGGAGTTCCCGGTTCGAACCCGGGCTGTGGCAATATTTTTTCACGATTTCTTTAGAATTAATAAATCGTCAGGTCTGGTTGACTCATTAATTCTAAATGAATCAGTGAGGCAATTAGAGCTGACAAATTATTAAAGATTCGATTGTTAGAGATCTTTCTGAGTGCGATAACACAGGGAACCGGGCGGCACTGACTCCAACCGGGTTACGAACTGCCAAAAATATTCCATCATCGAAATTTGGTCAATAACATTGTCGCTTAAGATTTGCCACTCTAAGGAAACATATGACCGCATAGTGATTAATTAATTAGACTGAATAAAGTTTAACACTTGACATTAAAAAATAGAGATCGTGAATTGATGTTGCTAGAGCCGCGATGGCGTAATTGGTAATGTACCAGGCTAAAATTCTGGAGTTCCCGGTTCGAACCCGGGCTGTGGCAATAGTTTTCACGATTTCTTTAGAATTTGAAAATCTTCAGGTCTGGTTGTCACATTAATTCTAAATGTATCAGTGAAGCATTTAGAGCTGACAAATAATTGAAGATTCGATTGTTAGTTATCTTTCTGAGATCGATAACACGAGGATCCAGGCGGCACTGACTCTAACCGGATTACGAACTGCCAAGAATATTCCATCATAGAAATTTGGTCAATAACATTGTCGCTTAAGATTTATCACTCTAAAGAAACATATAATCACATATTGATTAATTAATTAATCTGAATAAAGTTTAATGCTTGACATTAAGAAATAGATATCGTGATTTGATGTTGCTAGAGCCGCGATGGCGTAATTGGTAACGTACCAGGCTAGAATTCTGGAGTTCCCGGTTAGAACCCGGGCTGTGGCAATATATTGTCACGATTTCTTTAACATTTAAAAATCGTCAGGTCTGGTTGCCTCATTAATTCTAAATGAATCAGTAAGGCAATTAGAGCTGACAAATAATTGAAGATTCGATTGTTAGAGAATTTTCTGAGATCGATAACACAGGGAACCGGGCGGCACTGACTCTAACCGGGTTACGAACTGCCAAAAATATTCCATCATAGAAATTTGGTCAATAACATTGTCGCTTAAGATTTATCACTGTAAAGAAACATATGACCGCATAATGATTAATTAATTAGACTGAATAAAGTTTAACACTTGACATTGAAAAATAGAGATCGTGAATTTATGTTGCTCGAGCCGCGGGGGCGTAATTCGTAACGTACCAGGCTAGAATTCTGGAGTTCCCGGGTCGAACCCGGGCTGTGGCAATATTTTTTCACGATTTCTTTAGAATTTAAAAATCGTCAGGTCTGGTTTCCTCATTGATTCTTAATGAATGAGTAAGGCAATTGGAGCTGACAAATAATGAAAGATTCGATTGTTAGAGACCTTTCTGAGATCGATAACACAGGGATCCAGGCGGCGCTGACTCTAACCGGGTTACGAACTGCCAAAAATATTCCATCATCGAAATTTGGTCAATAACATTGTCGCTTAAGATTTATCACTGTAAAGAAACCTATGACCGCATAATGATTAATTAATTAGACTGAATAAAGTTTAACACTTGACATTGAAAAATAGAGATCGTGAATTGATGTTGCTAGAGCCGCGATGGCGTAATTGGTAAAGTACCAGGCCAGAATTCTGGAGTTCCCGGTTCGGACCCGGGCTGTGGCAATATTTTTTCACGATTTCTTTAGAATTAATAAATCGTCAGGTCCGGTTGCCTCATTAATTCTAAATGAATCAGTGAGGCAATTAGAGCTGACAAATTATTAAAGATTCGATTGTTAGAGATCTTTCTGAGATCGATAACACAGGGAACCAGGCGGCACTGGCTCCAACCGGGTTACGAACTGTCAAAACTATTCCATCATAGAAATTTGGTCAATAACATTGTCGCTTAAGATTTGGCACTCTAAGGAAACATATAACCGCATATTGATTAATTAATTAGACTGAATAATGTTTAACACTTGACATTGAAAAATAGAGATCGTGATCTGATGTTGCTAGAGCCGCGATGGCGTAATTGGTAATGTACCAGGCCAGAATTCTGGAGTTCCCGGTTCGGACCCGGACTGTGGCAATATTTTTTCACGATTTCTTTAGAATTAAAAAATCGTCAGGTCTGGTTGCCTTATTAATTCTTAATGAATGAGTGCTGCGATTAGAGCTGACATATAATTAAAGATTCGATTGTTAGAGACCTTTCTGAAATCGATAACACAGGGATCCAAACTGCGCTGACCCTAACCGGGTTATGAACTGCCAAAAATATTCCATCATCGAAATTTGGTCAATAACATTGTCCCTTAAGATTTATCACTCTAAAGAAACATATGACCGCATATTGATTAATTAATTAGACTGAATAAAGTTTAACACTTGACATTAAAAAATAGAGATCGTGAATTGATGTTTCTAGAGCCGCGGTGGCGTTATTGGTAACATACCAGGCTAGAAATCTGGAGTTCCCGGTTCGAACCCGGGCTGTGGCAATATTTTTTCACGATTTCTTTAGAATTTAAAAATCGTCAGGTCTGGTTGCCTCATTAACTCTTAATGAATGGGTGCGGCAATTAGAGCTGACAAATAATTAAAGATTCGATTGTTAGAAACCTTTCTGAGATCGAGAACTCAGGGATCCAGGCGGCGCTGACTCTAACCGGGTTACGAACTGCCAAAAATATTCCATCATAGAAATTTGCTCGATAACATTGTCGCTTAAGATTTATCACCCTAAAGATACATATGACCGCATAGTGATTAATTAATTAATCTGAATAAAGTTTAACACGTGACATTAAAATATAGAGATCGTGAATTGATGTTGCTAGAGCGGCGATGGCGTAATTGGTAATGTACCAGGCTAGAATTCTGGAGTTCCCAGTTCGAACCCGGGCTGTGGCAATAGTTTTCACGATTTCTTTAGAATTTGAAAATCGTCAGGTCTGGTTGCCACATTAATTCTAAATGTATCAGTGAAGCATTTAGAGCTGACAAATAATTGAAGATTCGATTGTTAGTTATCTTTCTGAGATCGATAACACGAGGATCCAGGCGGCACTGACTCTAACCGGATTACGAACTGCCAAGCATATTCCATCATAGAAATTTGGTCAATAACATTGTCGCTTAAGATTTATCACTCTAAAGAAACATATGATCACATATTGATTAATTAATTAGACTGAATAAAGTTTAACACTTGACATTAAAAAATAGAGATCGTGAATTGATGTTGCTAGAGCCGCGATGGCGTAATTGGTAATGTACCAGGCTAAAATTCTGGAGTTCCCGGTTCGAACCCGGGCTGTGGCAATAGTTTTCACGATTTCTTTAGAATTTGAAAATCGTCAGGTCTGGTTGCCACATTAATTCCAAATGTATCAGTGAAGCATTTAGAGCTGACAAATAATTGAAGATTCGATTGTTAGTTATCTTTCTGAGATCGATAACACGAGGATCCAGGCGGCACTGTCTCTAACCGGATTACGAACTGCCACGAATATTCCATCATAGAAATTTGGTCAATAACATTGTCGCTTAAGATTTATCACTCTAAAGAAACATATGACCACATATTGATTAATTAATGAATCTGAATAAAGTTTAATGCTTGACATTAAAAAATAGAGATCGTGAATTGATGTTGCTAGAGCCACGGTGGCGTAATTGGTAACGTACCAGGCTAGATTTCTGGAGTTCCCGGTTAGAAACCGGGCTGTGGCAATATATTGTCACGATTTCTTTATAATTTAAAAATCGTCAGGTCTGGTTGCCTCATTAATTCTAAATGAATCAGTAAGGCAATTAGAGCTGACAAATAATTGAAGATTCGATTGTTAGAGATCTTTCTGAGATCGATAACACAGGGAACCGGGCGGCACTGACTCTAACCGGGTTACGAACTGCTAAAAATATTCCATCATAGAAATTTGGTCAATAACATTGTCGCTTAAGATTTATCACTGTAAAGAAACCTATGACCGCATAATGATTAATTAATTAGACTGAATAAAGTATAACACTTGACATTGAAAAATAGAGATCGTGAATTGATGTTGCTCGAGCCGCGGGGGCGTAATTCGTAACGTACCAGGCTAGAATTCCGGAGTTCCCGGGTCGAACCCGGGCTGTGGCAATATTTTTTCACGATTTCTTTAGAATTAAAAAATCGTCAGGTCTGGTTGCCTTATTAATTCTTAATGAATGAGTGCTGCGATTAGAGCTGACATATAATTAAAGATTCGATTGTTAGAGACCTTTCTGAAATCGATAACACAGGGATCCAAACTGCGCTGACCCTAACCGGGTTACGAACTGCCAAAAATATTCCATCATCGAAATTTGGTCAATAACATTGTCCTTTAAGATTCATCACTCTAAAGAAACATATGACCGCATATTGATGATTTAATTAGACTGAATAAAGTTTAACACTTGACATTAAAAAATAGAGATCGTGAATTGATGTTGCTAGAGCCGCGGTGGCGTTATTGGTAACATACCAGGCTAGAAATCTGGAGTTCCCGGTTCGAACCCGGGCTGTGGCAATAGTTTTCACGATTTCTTTAGAATTTGAAAATCTTCAGGTTCGGTTGCCACATTAATTCTAAATGTATCAGTGAAGCATTTAGAGCTGACAAATAATTGAAGATTCGATTGTTAGTTATCTTTCTGAGATCGATAACACGAGGATCCAGGCGGCACTGACTCTAACCGGATTACGAACTGCCAAGAATATTCCATCATAGAAATTTGGTCAATAACATTGTCGCTTAAGATTTATCACTCTAAAGAAACATATAATCACATATTGATTAATTAATTAATCTGAATAAAGTTTAATGCTTGACATTAAGAAATAGATATCGTGATTTGATGTTGCTCGAGCCGCGGGGGCGTAATTCGTAACGTACCAGGCTAGAATTCTGGAGTTCCCGGGTCGAACCCGGGCTGTGGCAATATTTTTTCACGATTTCTTTAGAATTTAAAAATCGTCAGGTCTGGTTTCCTCATTGATTCTTAATGAATGAGTGAGGCAATTGGAGTTGACAAATAATTAAAGATTCGATTGTTAGAGACCTTTCTGAGATCGATAACACAGGGATCCAGGCGGCGCTGACTCTAACCGGGTTACGAACTGCCAAAAATATTCCATCATCGAAATTTGGTCAATAACATTGTCGCTTAAGATTTATCACTCTAAAGAAACATATGACCGCATATTGATTAATTAATTAGACTGAATAAAGTTTAACACTTGACATTAAAAAATAGAGATCGTGAATTGATGTTGCTAGAGCCGCGATGGCGTAATTGGTAATGTACCAGGCTAAAATTCTGGAGTTCCCTGTTCGAACCCGGGCTGTGGCAATAGTTTTCACGATTTCTTTAGAATTTGAAAATCGTCAGGTCTGGTTGCCACATTAATTTTAAATGTATCAGTGAAGCATTTAGAGCTGACAAATAATTGAAGATTCGATTGTTAGTTATCTTTCTGAGATCGATAACACGAGGATCCAGGCGGCGCTGACTCTAACCGGGTTACGAACTGCCAAAAATATTCCATCATAGAAATTTGGTCGATAACATTGTCGCTTAAGATTTATCACCCTAAAGATACATATGACCGCATAGTGATTAATTAATTAATCTGAATAAAGTTTAACACGTGACATTAAAATATAGAGATCGTGACTTGATGTTGCTAGAGCCGCGATCGCGTAAGTGGTAACGTACCAGGCTAGAATTCTGAAGTTCCCGGTTCGAACCCGGGCTGTGGCAATATTTTTTCACGATTTCTTTAGAATTAATAAATCGTCAGGTCCGGTTGCCTCATTAATTCTAAATGAATCAGTGAGGCAATTAGAGCTGACAAATTATTAAAGATTCGATTGTTAGAGATCTTTCTGAGATCGATAACACAGGGAACCAGGCGGCATTGACTCCAACCGGGTTACGAACTGTCAAAACTATTCCATCATAGAAATTTGGTCAATAACATTGTCGCTTAAGATTTGGCACTCTAAGGAAACATATAACCGCATATTGATTAATTAATTAGACTGAATAAAGTTTAACACTTAACATTAAAAAATAGAGATCGTGAATTGATGTTGCTAGAGCCGCGATAGCGTAATTGGTAACGTACCAGGCTAGAATTCTGGAGTTCCCGGTTTGAACCCGGGCTGTGGCAATATTTTTTCACGATTTCTTTAGAATTAATAAATCGTCAGGTCTGGTTGCCTCATTAATTCTAAATGAATCAGTGAGGCAATTAGAGCTGACAAATTATTAAAGATTCGATTGTTAGAGATCTTTCTGAGTGCGATAACACAGGGAACCGGGCGGCACTGACTCCAACCGGGTTACGAACTGCCAAAAATATTCCATCATTGAAATTTGGTCAATAACATTGTCGCTTAAGATTTATCACTCTAAAGAAACATATGACCACATATTGATTAATTAATGAATCTGAATAAAGTTTAATGCTTGACATTGAAAAATAGAGATCGTGAATTGATGTTGCTAGAGCCACGGTGGCGTAATTGGTAACGTACCAGGCTAGAATTCTGGAGTTCCCGGGTCGAACCCGGGCTGTGGCAATATTTTTTCACGATTTCTTTAGAATTTATAAATCGTCAGGTCTGGTTTCCTCATTGATTCTTAATGAATGAGTGAGGCAATTGGAGCTGACAAATAATTAAAGATTCGATTGTTAGAGACCTTTCTGAGATCGATAACACAGGGATCCAGGCGGCGCTGACTCTAACCGGGTTACGAACTGCCAAAAATATTCCATCATCGAAATTTGGTCAATAACATTGTCGCTTAAGTTTTATCACTCTAAAGAAACATATGACCGCATATTGATTAATTAATTATACTGAATAAAGTTTAACACTTGACATTAAAAAATAGAGATCGTAAATTGATGTTGCTAGAGCCGCGGGGGCGTAATTCGTAACGTACCAGGCTAGAATTCTGGAGTTCCCGGGTCGAACCCGGGCTATGGCAATATTTTTTCTCGATTTCTTTAGAATTTAAAAATCGTCAGGTCTGGTTGCCTTATTATTTCTAAATAAATGAATAAGGCAATTAGAGCTGATAAATAATTAAAGATTGGATTGTTAGACATCTTTCTGAGATCGATAACACGAGGATCTTGGCGGCACTGTCTCTAACCGGATTAAGAACTGCCACGAATATTCCATCATAGAAATTTGGTTAATAACATTGTCGCTTAAGATTTATCAGTCTAAAGAAACATATGACCGCATATTGAATAATTAATTGATCTGAATAAAGTTTAAAGCTTGACATTAAAAAATAGAGATCGTGAATTGATGTTGCTAGAGCCACGGTGGCGTAATTGGTAACGTACCAGGCTAGATTTCTGGAGTTCCTGGTTAGAACCCGGGCTGTGGCAATATATTTTCACGATTTATTTAGATTTTAAAAACCGTCAGGTCTGGTTGCCTCATTAATTCTTAATGAATGAGTGAAGCAATTACAGCTGACAAATAATTAAAGATCCGATTGTTAGAGACCTTTCTGAGATCGATAACACAGGGATCCAGGCAGCGCTGACTCTAACCGGGTTACGAACTGCCAAAAATATTCCATCATAGAAATTTGGTCGATAACATTGTCGCTTAAGATTTATCACTCTAAAGAAACATATTACCGCATATTGATTAATTAATTAGACTGAATAAAGTTGAACACTTGACATTAAAAAATAGAGATCGTGAATTGATGTTGCTCGAGCCGCGATGGCGTAATTGGTAACGTACCAGGCTAGAATTCTGGAGTTCCCGGTTAGAACCCGGGCTGTGGCAATATATTGTCACGATTTCTTCAAAATTTAAAAATCGTCAAGTCTGGTTGCCTCATTAATTCTAAATGAATCAGTAAGGCAATTAGAGCTGACAAATAATTGAAGATTCGATTGTTAGAGATCTTTCTAAGATCGATAACACAGGGAACCGGGCGGCACTGACTCTAACCGGGTTGCGAACTGCAAAAAAATTTTCCATCATAGAAATTTGGTCAATAACATTGTCGCTTAAGATTTATCACTGTAAAGAAACATATGACCGCATAATGATTAATTAATTAGACTGAATAAAGTTTAACACTTGACATTGAAAAATAGAGATCGTGAATTGATGTTGCTCGAGCCGCGGGGGCGTAATTCGTAACGTACCAGGCTAGAATTCTGGAGTTCCCGGGTCGAACCCGGGCTGTGGCAATATTTTTTCACGATTTCTTTAGAATTTTAAAATCGTCAGGTCTGGTTGCCTCATTGATTCTTAATGAATGAGTGAGGCAATTAGAGCTGACAAATAATTGAAGATTCGATTGTTAGAGACCTTTCTGAGATCGATAACACAGGGATCCAGGCGGCGCTGACTCTAACCGGGTTACGAACTGCCAAAAATATTCCATCATAGAAATTTGGTCGATAACATTGTCGCTTAAGATTTATCACTCTAAAGAAACATATGACCGCATATTGATTAATTAATTAGACTGAATAAAGTTTAACACTTGACATTAAAAAATAGAGATCGTGAATTGATGTTGCTAGAGCCGCGATGGCGTAATTGGTAATGTACCAGGCTAGAATTCTGGAGTTCCCGGTTCGGACCCGGGCTGTGGCAATATTTTTTCACGATTTCTTTAGAATTAAAAAATCGTCAGGTCTGGTTGCCTTATTCATTCTTAATGAATGAGTGCTGCGATTAGAGCTGACATATAATTAAAGATTCGATTGTTAGAGACCTTTCTGAAATCGATAACACAGGGATCCAAACTGCGCTGACTCTAACCGGGTTACGAACCGCCAAAAATATTCCATCATCGAAATTTGGTCAATAACATTGTCCCTTAAGATTTATCACTCTAAAGAAACATATGACCGCATATTGATTAATTAATTAGACTGAATAAAGTTTAACACTTGACATTAAAAAATAGAGATCGTGAATTGATGTTGCTAGAGCCGCGGTGGCGTTATTGGTAACATACCAGGCTAGAAATCTGGAGTTCCCGGTTCGAACCCGGGCTGTGGCAATATTTTTTCACGATTTCTTTAGAATTTAAAAATCGTCAGGTCTGGTTGCTCCATTAATTCTTAATGAATGGGTGCGGCAATTAGAGCTGACAAATAATTAAAGATTCGATTGTTAGAAACCTTTCTGAGATCGATAACTCAGGGATCCAGGCGGCGCTGACTCTAACCGGGTTACGAACTGCCAAAAATATTCCATCATAGAAATTTGGTCGATAACATTGTCGCTTAAGATTTATCACCCTAAAGATACATATGACCGCATAGTGATTAATTAATTAATCTGAATAAAGTTTAACACGTGACATTAAAATATAGAGATCGTGACTTGATGTTGCTAGAGCCGCGATGGCGTAATTGGTAACGTACCAGGCTAGAATTCTGGAGTTCCCGGTTCGAACCCGGGCTGTGTCAATAGTTTTCACGATTTCTGTAGAATTTAAAAATCGTCAGGTCTGGTTGCCATATTAATTCTAAATGTATCAGTGAAGCATTTAGAGCTGACAAATAATTGAAGATTCGATTGTTAGAGATCTTTCTGAGATCGATAACACAGGGAACCAGGCGGCATTGACTCCAACCGGGTTACGAACTGTCAAAACTATTCCATCATAGAAATTTGGTCAATAACATTGTCGCTTAAGATTTGGCACTCTAAGGAAACATATAACCGCATATTGATTAATTAATTAGACTGAATAAAGTTTAACACTTGACATTAAAAAATAGAGATCGCAAATTGATGTTGCTAGAGCCCTGATAGCGTAATTGGTAACGTACCAGGCTAGAATTCTGGAGTTCCCGGTTCGAACCCGGGCTGTGGCAATATTTTTTCACGATTTCTTTAGAATTAATAAATCGTCAGGTCTGGTTGACTCATTAATTCTAAATGAATCAGTGAGGCAATTAGAGCTGACAAATTATTAAAGATTCGATTGTTAGAGATCATTCTGAGTGCGATAACACAGGGAACCGGGCGGCACTGACTCCAACCGGGTTACGAACTGCCAAAAATATTCCATCATCGAAATTTGGTCAATAACATTGTCGCTTAAGATTTGCCACTCTAAGGAAACATATGACCGCATAGTGATTAATTAATTAGACTGAATAAAGTTTAACACTTGACATTAAAAAATAGAGATCGTGAATTGATGTTGCTAGAGCCGCGATGGCGTAATTGGTAATGTACCAGGCTAAAATTCTGGAGTTCCCGGTTCGAACCCGGGCTGTGGCAATAGTTTTCACGATTTCTTTAGAATTTGAAAATCTTCAGGTCTGGTTGCCACATTAATTCTAAATGTATCAGTGAAGCATTTAGAGCTGACAAATAATTGAAGATTCGATTGTTAGTTATCTTTCTGAGATCGATAACACGAGGATCCAGGCGGCACTGACTCTAACCGGATTACGAACTGCCAAGAATATTCCATCATAGAAATTTGGTCAATAACATTGTCGCTTAAGATTTATCACTCTAAAGAAACATATAATCACATATTGATTAATTAATTAATCTGAATAAAGTTTAATGCTTGACATTAAGAAATAGATATCGTGATTTGATGTTGCTAGAGCCGCGATGGCGTAATTGGTAACGTACCAGGCTAGAATTCTGGAGTTCCCGGTTAGAACCCGGGCTGTGGCAATATATTGTCACGATTTCTTTAACATTTAAAAATCGTCAGGTCTGGTTGCCTCATTAATTCTAAATGAATCAGTAAGGCAATTAGAGCTGACAAATAAATGAAGATTCGATTGTTAGAGAATTTTCTGAGATCGATAACACAGGGAACCGGGCGGCACTGACTCTAACCGGGTTACGAACTGCCAAAAATATTCCATCATAGAAATTTGGTCAATAACATTGTCGCTTAAGATTTATCACTGTAAAGAAACATATGACCGCATAATGATTAATTAATTAGACTGAATAAAGTTTAACACTTGACATTGAAAAATAGAGATCGTGAATTGATGTTGCTCGAGCCGCGGGGGCGTAATTCGTAACGTACCAGGCTAGAATTCTGGAGTTCCCGGGTCGAACCCGGGCTGTGGCAATATTTTTTCACGATTTCTTTAGAATTTAAAAATCGTCAGGTCTGGTTTCCTCATTGATTCTTAATGAATGAGTGAGGCAATTGGAGCTGACAAATAATTAAAGATTCGATTGTTAGAGACCTTTCTGAGATCGATAACACAGGGATCCAGGCGGCGCTGACTCTAACCGGGTTACGAACTGCCAAAAATATTCCATCATCGAAATTTGGTCAATAACATTGTCGCTTAAGATTTATCACTGTAAAGAAACCTATGACCGCATAACGATTAATTAATTAGACTGAATAAAGTTTAACACTTGACATTGAAAAATAGAGATCGTGAATTGATGTTGCTAGAGCCGCGATGGCGTAATTGGTAATGTACTGTGACGTAGTCACCATCCTCCAAGCATAAAATAAAAACCGAAAAAGATAAGGCACAAATACCAATAACAATGGGATAATAAATAAAATCATAGAGAACATCTGAAAAGGGATCAAGAAGGAAACAAAATAAAATTAAAAAACACAAACTTATACAAAAATAATCATTTATTCATAAATAAATTTCATCATAAATAAATATTCATAGATCATTTGGACGGTACGTAAGAAAAGATTAAATTGGCAGTAGTCTAGGCGAGACCACGGACAGGCTGGATCCTGTCACATTCCTTCGCTGCCGAAAAATAGCGGGTCAGCGACCGGCTGGCCTCGCTCGGGCAGCGAGGGGATGTAGGGGCAGGATGGCGGGGCGAGCTGAAACAAAAGAAATTACATGAGACAATAGGAGAGAAGAGTTAAAATAAAAGAGTGGGAAAGACGAGAAAGTATAAAAGGCAGCTTCAAACCGAGGAGAGCTCTCTTATCAGTTAAAACCACCAACCAAGCCAGAACTCGCTTGTGCACAGATGTCAAAGTTTTTTTTTATAAATCCAAAAGATTCATATTAAATAAAAAAAAAAAAGTAAAAGACAAGGTTGTGGGTTAGTCAACGAATTTATTAAGAACATTAATAAATAGAAAAACACAACACAAGTGAGTGAAAAGAATCTTATCAAGATTAAGAGCGGACAGTATCGGACCGGTTGAATAAAATAAGAAATATTCTAAAAAGCCAGATTAAGAACAAAAAGTTAGTGGCATTAAAATAAATAATTAGGGTTTATTGTAAGAGAATTAAGAAACTAGGCTAAGACGGTTTGGGTAGAATAATTAGGCTTAAGTACAGATAGTTATAAGAAGAATTGTGAACGAAGCGTATCGATACATTTAAAAGACTTAGTAGTAGCACTTAGAGGTCTCCGAATCAGAGACTTTGAAAAAGTAGAAAGGAGTATAATACAGAAAAAGAAAGGAGAAAAACAAATAATATTTAGAACAATTATAACACAGAGACTTGATATAGTGAACCTGAGACTCTCGGTAAATCAGTTACCGCATCAAAAAGCTAACTGGGCTTTGGAGTCAAAAAGTTGAAGGGAAGCTAGGAAAAATATTTAATCAATAGAATTAGGAGGGCATTAGCCAGCCCGACTCATAGAAACTTAATTTAGAATTTTCGGACAATTAGAAGAGCAATTAGGAGTGAAACAATTTCAAGAATTCTGTAAAGCGCGTCGCATGAAAACGACACAACCCATCAGGCAGAAAAGAGAAGAGAAAGAGAAATTAAAAGATCAACTCACCAAGAGCGAAGAGGAACCGGGACATCCAGGTCCAAGGCCAAAGATTTCTGGAGGAATCCATCGAATAAATAATGAAAAATTAAAAATCACTGGGGAATCATGATCCAGTAGCTGTCATTATTCCACATCGAGAAAAGATCACTCGCGGACCAGGACCACGATTATCACGGAGAAGCACGCTCGCAACACACGGAACCGGCACGAACACAACAAACAAACAGCCGAACACGGAACAACGCAGAAAAACAACGTTTTCTGGTTATTAACTAAAACGACGCGTACGCGGACACAGACCCGGCGTCCATACCGGCTGACCGACGCGCCAGCAACGACGCAAGCCCAGCAGACAGCACGTCAGCAGCCAGGCGGGAAAAAGATCAAGACGGCTGAGCTCGATACAGCCTAGTTGAGATATCCACCGCTCAGCGCAGGAGTCGAGAATCTGATAACCTCACGGGTAAAGAAGAACGTGGAACCATCCGAGCAATTAAACATCACTGAGAAATTGTACGGTTAAAGGCGCCAAAAAGCCTCACAACACAAAAATTCTATGAAACTTATTAAATAAACCTTACTTATACCTCCAATAGAAGTCTACAATTAATTATCTTAGTGTTCGAGCCCGAATTCTTCCCCTCAGAAGAACAAAATTTAATGCTAACGTGAAAATACCGTTACATTTGGCGCCCGAACAGGGACTCGAACACAGATAAAAAGGACTGCAGAGGTAAAGTAGGGCGCGCATAAGGCAGAGAATTTGGTGTAAGAATTGAAGTATGGCTACAGGGGCTGAACCGAATATCTCGACTGAGCTCGAGGAAATGAGGATGATGGAGAGTCTAGAGGACCATCGACGGCAGGAAGGAGAAAAGGAAACGAGCCAGATATATCTCTGGGAGTCCACAACCGCTGATCATCTGTTGGACGGCCGGCGACAGAGAGATCGGAGGAATATAAATCGACTTTCCGAGATCGAGCATATCGAGGAAAGCGGAGACGTGTCGAACGAGTTCACAAATAATGAGATAAACGGTGAGGACGGTAGTACACCGAAAATCACAAACAGAACTGCGACGATCGCACCGGACCAAATTGGGGTGGGGGATTTAATGCAGTTTTTGCAGAAAATGGAAGAGAATGTGATTAAGTCACAGCAGAAGATGGAGGAGAAGTGCGATGGAAAGTTCGCCGAAGTGATAAAATCTCAGCAGGAGATGAGAGACGAGTGTTTGAGCGGGATCGCAGTGTTAAGAGAAACGACTAAGGAGGCACTTGAAGGAGAGATTTCGGCGGCGGAAGGACGGACGGATTGGAAAATTAAAGAAGTACAAGAAAGGATACAAAGGGACCAGAATGTGACGAATAATTACATTCAACAACAAGTTGCCGGTCAGAAGGTGACTGTGGAGAAGCTTGAAAGGAGGACACAGGAGATGATGGCGGAAATCCGTGCAGCCCAGCAAATTACTGAGGACCAAAATAAAAGGATTGAAAAACTAGAAGAAACTACACAAAGAACAAGCACCTCTATGAATTTCGGTCAAACCATTGGAGGCGGTATGAATGTCACCCGGCTATACACAACGGCACAGAAGCCTCCCACATATAATGGCGACGGAAAAGAAAGGCCTATGAGATTTCTAAAGGAATTCCGTGAATTTTGTATCGCTGGAGGGATTGAAGATACGGAAATACGTCACACTATAGGAACGGCATTAAAAGGTGTTGCTAACGATTGGTGGCTGGTGGTGGAAGGAGCAGTGCATAATTTACAGACATTTGAAGAGAAATTCCGTTCAAGATACTGGGCTCGCGACATGCAGGATAAAGTGAAGAAGAATTTAGAATTCGGATCGTTTTATCTAGAAGGCCAAACGTTGACACGAGCCGAGTATGCCACTCGTGTGATTGGAAATGCACGGGATCTTAGCGAGAAACTCAGTGACGAGGATATAATCCGTCGACTCGCGAAGCATTTTGACGAGGAAGTACGCAGTGCAGTGAGAGTGCGGCAAATACGTGAAATAGACGAATTCTTAGAACTGTTGGAAAGCACGGACGTGGCAGGTCCTCTAAATTACAAGAGAGGCACAGGTCGTACCGGGGGATATGCTTCTCAGGAGCAACAAAGATATTTAAATGGAGGAGCTGTGCGTGAGCAGATTGCGCGTCCTCACATTAGATACGAAAATCGAGAAAACTTTGCAAACAATGGCGGAAACCGATTTCCACCAACACCAGGACGTCAGGTTGACAGGGGAGAGAGACCACCGTGGCAGAACAACGGACCATGGCCTCCAACAAATCCTTCTCGAGAAAATAGGTCAGGACAACAAAGACCACCATGGCAGGAGAACCGACCGAGATATTTCCCAGGACCAGAAAACAGCAGACCAGGAGAAGTAACTCCACCACGGCAGGAGCAATTACCAGGAAACCCGGTGAATAATATCAGTCGTGCTCTGCAAGGACCATTTGTCGAACACACCATACCGAGAGAGCCAAAACCAGGATGCTCAGGAGTGGGAAACACGGGCTCGGGAAACGCCTAGTCGTTGCGCCCGAGGAAGAACAAAGAATAAATAATAACGACAAGGAGCGGAGCGCAACGGTAAAACAGGAGGAAAAGAAAAGCACGAGACAGCGGATGAACGCGAGGAAAAGAGAGAAGAAGAAGTTGAGGGATCAGCGGAGAAAAGAGGAAAAATACAAAAGCAGTGAACAGTCAGTGAGAAGGGATGAAGAGGAGAGCACCGATTGGCGAGGGCAGGCCGAATCATGGGAAAAAAGAGTTCAGGAAGACGGTAAAGGCGCACTTAAGACGACGAAGAGTATGTGGCCAGAAAACGTTGCCAGAGTTCAAGGAGTACCTGATATCGGAAGGCCAACACCAGGGGTGGTGGAGAGGATGAAAAATAAGAAGGTAGTCTGTTCAATGTCGATGGAAAATCCTCGAGAATATTTGTATGAAGAGGCTGAGGAGATCCCGACGAAGTGGTATGATGAAAGACATCCGAGATGCCCTGAGATACCAGTGACAATAGCAGGTATGACGGAAATAAGTTTAATAGATAGCGGAAGTGAAGTGTCGTGTATATCGGAAGAGTTTTTCCGACAAAATGAAGAAATTTTTAAGAACTGCCCGATGCTACCGGTTACGTCGACACAGGTAGTCGGAGCGTTTGGTGGAGAGACGGAACGAGTCAAAAAGCAGATTATGATAGATGCGGAGACGTACGGCTCAAAAGGGGTTTTGCAAGTGCTAGTGGTGCCAAAGTTAGTAAGACCAGTGCTAATCGGAATCGACGGGATGTTGATTTTAAAAATTTCAATAGATGCCAAACAACAAATTTTAGCAGTAGAGGATAAGATTATTGCGAAATTAAATGAAGGATTGTGGCAACATGTGAATCCAGAGGAATTTCATAAAAGTAAGCCAAATGAAATATGTGCTACGGTAGTGATAAAAGATACTCCAGATGGAGAGACGAATATCAGCCTGACCGAAGAAGAATTTATGGAGAAAATGGCCGAGTGTGCAGGTTTAAGACCGGGAATAAGAGAGGAGTTTAAAAGGATCGTCGAATGCAGACGAGAGATTTTCGATAAAATTCCAGGACGGATGACGAAGTACGAACATCGACTATTACTCAAAGATCCGAAACCATATTTTCATCGCTCTTATCCGGTTTCACTAATGCAACGAGAAAAGGTGCAGAAGGAAATCGAGAGAATGCTTAAAGTTGGTGTGATACAGAAATCGGAAAGCATTTATATCAACCCATTGATGCCGGTAACAAAGGATGATGATTCGGTACGTTTATGTCTTGATGCCCGAGAATTAAATAATTATCTGATAAATGACTACAACAATGCACCACCTATCGAGGAAATTTTCCAACGATGCGGAGGAAAAACGGTGATGTCAACGCTAGACTTAACAAGTAGTTTTTGGCAGATACCGCTGCATCCAGACTCAAGAAAATATACGGCATTTCAGCATAATGGAAAATGTTATGAGTTTACGGTAACACCATTTGGTCTGAAAACAAGCACGGCGAGTTTAATAAGGGCACTCGATGTGGTCCTCGAAGGATTAGATTTCGTGATCAATTTCGTGGATGATCTTTTAATCATGTCTACATCACACGAAGAACATCTCGACCATCTGCGAAAATTATTTGAAAGATTTCTTGAGCACGGGATGACATTAAAATTTAGTAAATCTCATTTTTTCCGAAATGAAGTCATATTTCTCGGTCACATTCTCACCACGGAAGGTTTGAAACCCGATCCGGAGAAAATCAAAGCAATCCAAGAGTATCCACGGCCGAAGACAATAAAACAATTAAGAGGATTTTTAGGCTTAATAAATTTTTATACAAAATTCACAAATCGCCATGCGCATGAAACCGCGCCATTGCTGAATCTTTTGAGAAAAGGTGTTCGATGGAAATGGGATGAAGAGATGGAAAAATCATTCGAGAAAGTAAAAAATTTATTCTGTAAAGAAATAATATTACGATTTCCAGACACGAGTAAACCGTACACACTTACCACGGACGCAAGTGGATATGCGCTCGGAGCGATCCTGTCGCAGGAAAATGAAACTAATGAGAGCGAGGTAGTGACGTTTGCAAGTCGGACTCTGAAAGGGGCCGAGATCGGCTATATGACAACAGAGAAGGAACTACTAGCGATTGTGTGGGCTCTTCAAAAATTCCGGACATATTTAAAAGGAGCACAAATACACATAAAGACCGATCATAAGGCATTAATTTTCCTGAAAACCTGTCGTTTTACTGCGGAAAGGCTCATGAGATGGGTCCTCTCGATACAAGACTACGATTTACAGATTGAACATGTTGCGGGAAAAGCTAATGTAGTCGCGGATGCCCTGAGTAGGGTGAAGGGAGACGAGAAGTTACCCTCGGCCGATAAAAAAGGGATCATCGTTGTCGCAGGAGTACTAGCAGAGAAACTTCCGCGGGATCTAGCAAAGAGACTTAAATGCATGGAAAAAATTCAACGAGAGCAAGAAGATCTGAGAATTATTATGGATTTCCTCGGTCAAGATAAAGAGGGGGATGAAGATAGAAAATTCCGGATTGAAAAAGGTATTTTGGAAAAGAAATCGAAAAATGGTGTGTGGCGAGTAATAGTGCCAAAAAGTATTATCAAAGAATTAATTAAGGCTTGCCATGCTATGTATGGACACCTTGGGGCCCGGAAGTGTTCACGGATGCTAGAAGAAGATTTCACCTATCCACATCTGGCTAAGATCACTCGTAATACATTAGCAACTTGCGATACGTGTCAAAGAAATAAAATCGCAATACAAACGAGCTACGCGGCGATGCAAACGATCATCCCAGAAAAACCAGGGGATTTGGTATCTATCGATTTTTATGGACCATTACCAGCATCGGTGGGCGGGGTGAAACACATCCTCGTGACATTAGATGCTTTCAGTAAATATGTGGTGTTATATCCTATGAAAAAAGCAAACACATCTACAGTAATAAAAAGAATATTCGATGACTACATTCCCAAGTATGGAAAACCCCGTAGAATTCAATTCGATCATGGCACGCAATTCACTGCGAAAAACTGGCTTAAGAAACTCAAGGACGAGGACATCATGGCGGTTTTCTCATCAATCCGTCATCCTCAAGGAAATATCGTCGAGCGAGTTAACCGAGAGCTGGGAAGATTTTTTCGTACGTTCCTGACGGAAAATCATGCAGGATGGTTTAAATGGGTAAAAGTAATACAGGATTGTATTAATGAATCTCACCACGAGACAACTGAATGCACACCCATGGAGCTACAATGTAAAAAGAAGCCGACAAGAGAATGGAATAAACAAATGGGAATAAGAAGAGACGAAGAAGATGCCACTACGTACGAAATGAAAATCGAGATCGTGAGAGAAAGAATTTCGAAAAAAGGGCGGCGTCAAGCGGAGAAATTCGACGCAACACATAGGCTAACTAATTATGAGATAGGGGATTTAGTTTTAATTAAAGCGTTGAATGTTTCAGATCCGCTGAAACAATTAACATCAAAATTTATGCCTTTATATGAAGGACCGTATAGGATTAAGAAATGCGTAGGTGTAGCAACATATTTAGTAATAGATGTAGAAAGTGAGAAAGAGCGTGGTAAATTTCACGCCAGTATGTTTAAGAGGTATAGGACAGAGACAGAAAAGACAGACGAGAAGAACGAAGAAGCAGCGAATTCGACGACCATGGGAGAGAGCGAGAGAGAAATGGGGCAGAGTCCGAAAGCAAAACAACAGGGCCTACACTCGGCATCGACAAGTACAGTGAGAACAAAGGTACCGACGGTCAGCGTACCGAGCATATAGTAAAATTAACGCTGAGACTATATGCAAAACCGAGGGAAAGTACACCAAAACAGGCGCCAAGATCTTTCGTGTTGTGGTTGGTCAAGAAAAGAGGCGCGACGAACACGTAACCCGATAGGCTTGACCAGTACTGGAATTCATAGAAAATAATAGATTCTACGAAGATGACGTAAATTCCGGCGATTGGTAATCGATTCGACGATTGGGTAATCGATTGAAGGCCGAGAGAGAGTAATGGAGAAAGAGGTTCGGGAGATGGATAATTGGCGCAGAGGCCAAGGCCAGCACGAAAGTAGGCCGAAAAAGCACGAAGAATCCGGAAATCCGAAATCATGAATTTACATTGGCCAAAAATGATAATTGATAAATATAGATATAGTGCCATATTAAGAAATGTCTATAAAGGGGACCGATTACCAAGAAACGGCAAACAAAAACGTGAAATATCGAAAGTAGAAAGTGAAAAGAAAATTATACGCAAAGTGAAAAGAAAGGAGTGATTGATTTCCCCAAAGAAGAACAAAGAGGTATGTTCAAGAATGGAACAAAATAAAGTAAAATCAAGAAATAAAGATATGAGGAAAATAAACAAGGAGAAAAATTAAACAAATAAAACATGTTTTTTTTTTCTTTTAAAAAAGGATTTAAAGAAAAATGTCGGTGCCACGGTTCATTGAGTATGCAGTGGAATATCTCCAACCAAATGAACCACACGCAGCGGAAGTTTTAACGGCTAAGAGTCCGAGCAGATTCTACGTCTGGCTCGAGAAAGATCGGCGAAGAAGGGAGGGATTCCTCCAACAAGTGGCGAGAACCAGCCGGACCCATCCAGAAATTCATCGGGTCATCGAAGAAGAATTATATCCAGGGAGGGCTGTTCTGTTCCTGTTGGAGAATGAGGAAGACCCGGGAGAGTACACCTTTCTCCGAGGAACAATTACTGAAAAGCAAAGCGATAGCCGGTATGGCGTGTGGATGGGCGATCTGGGCACCAGGATCCACACGGGGAGCGACACTCTATATACGGCACCGAGGTCTTATTACGGTGAACCGTATTTCGCAGTGACGTGCGCGTTGCATGAAGTATCTCCAATCGGCCAAGATTTGAGCGGGGCGGCGTGTAGGCGATTCGCATCCCTCACGGTGGGCCAAACCGTGGATTTATACGTAGATGAGCTAGACCCTGTTGTCGAGGTAGTATGGGTAACCATACACGCCAGCCTCGACAACAGGGGATACGACGTGGCGGAGCAATTGCGGAGGAGTGGGGACGCGAGGATGGTGCCAGCCAACCCCACATTCAACTACGGCCGAGATGGGGGGCCATTCGGAAAACATTACCGCTCGGAAAGGAGACAAGAGCGACAGGCAGCGAGGCAGCAGGTGGCGACTCGACCGGCAGCTTGCACGTCCCAACAATCCACCAGCACGACGACACAACAACAAAGTCTGGATGAACTACTCCGGGAGCTCGCCTCCCTCATAGACGAGTTCCCGGAGGAGGAGGCAGATAGTAGCAGCGAGGACGAGGCAATGGAGGCCTGGCTGGCTACGCCAACCCCGGACGAGGCAACGACGACCACGCTAGTGGAGTGGGGCGTGATCCCGAAAGAAGACCCCGACGTGACGGACAGTGACGAGGACAGACAAAATGACAGCGACGGGACATAAAAATAAAAGAAAGATTTTAAAATACATGAACAATTAGTTTGCGTTTTATTTCGCGTAATTTTATTATAGGATAAGCATAAGAATAAGTAGTAAAAATAAGTATAGTAATAAGCCGAGAAATAGGTCGAAGAATCCTAATTATTCTAACAAATTTTTGAATCGGTCGATAATCTGACCGACCAAAAATTTGGGGGGATATTGTGACGTAGTCACCATCCTCCAAGCATAAAATAAAAACCGAAAAAGATAAGGCACAAATACCAATAACAATGGGATAATAAATAAAATCATAGAGAACATCTGAAAAGGGATCAAGAAGGAAACAAAATAAAATTAAAAAACACAAACTTATACAAAAATAATCATTTATTCATAAATAAATTTCATCATAAATAAATATTCATAGATCATTTGGACGGTACGTAAGAAAAGATTAAATTGGCAGTAGTCTAGGCGAGACCACGGACAGGCTGGATCCTGTCACATTCCTTCGCTGCCGAAAAATAGCGGGTCAGCGACCGGCTGGCCTCGCTCGGGCAGCGAGGGGATGTAGGGGCAGGATGGCGGGGCGAGCTGAAACAAAAGAAATTACATGAGACAATAGGAGAGAAGAGTTAAAATAAAAGAGTGGGAAAGACGAGAAAGTATAAAAGGCAGCTTCAAACCGAGGAGAGCTCTCTTATCAGTTAAAACCACCAACCAAGCCAGAACTCGCTTGTGCACAGATGTCAAAGTTTTTTTTTATAAATCCAAAAGATTCATATTAAATAAAAAAAAAAAAGTAAAAGACAAGGTTGTGGGTTAGTCAACGAATTTATTAAGAACATTAATAAATAGAAAAACACAACACAAGTGAGTGAAAAGAATCTTATCAAGATTAAGAGCGGACAGTATCGGACCGGTTGAATAAAATAAGAAATATTCTAAAAAGCCAGATTAAGAACAAAAAGTTAGTGGCATTAAAATAAATAATTAGGGTTTATTGTAAGAGAATTAAGAAACTAGGCTAAGACGGTTTGGGTAGAATAATTAGGCTTAAGTACAGATAGTTATAAGAAGAATTGTGAACGAAGCGTATCGATACATTTAAAAGACTTAGTAGTAGCACTTAGAGGTCTCCGAATCAGAGACTTTGAAAAAGTAGAAAGGAGTATAATACAGAAAAAGAAAGGAGAAAAACAAATAATATTTAGAACAATTATAACACAGAGACTTGATATAGTGAACCTGAGACTCTCGGTAAATCAGTTACCGCATCAAAAAGCTAACTGGGCTTTGGAGTCAAAAAGTTGAAGGGAAGCTAGGAAAAATATTTAATCAATAGAATTAGGAGGGCATTAGCCAGCCCGACTCATAGAAACTTAATTTAGAATTTTCGGACAATTAGAAGAGCAATTAGGAGTGAAACAATTTCAAGAATTCTGTAAAGCGCGTCGCATGAAAACGACACAACCCATCAGGCAGAAAAGAGAAGAGAAAGAGAAATTAAAAGATCAACTCACCAAGAGCGAAGAGGAACCGGGACATCCAGGTCCAAGGCCAAAGATTTCTGGAGGAATCCATCGAATAAATAATGAAAAATTAAAAATCACTGGGGAATCATGATCCAGTAGCTGTCATTATTCCACATCGAGAAAAGATCACTCGCGGACCAGGACCACGATTATCACGGAGAAGCACGCTCGCAACACACGGAACCGGCACGAACACAACAAACAAACAGCCGAACACGGAACAACGCAGAAAAACAACGTTTTCTGGTTATTAACTAAAACGACGCGTACGCGGACACAGACCCGGCGTCCATACCGGCTGACCGACGCGCCAGCAACGACGCAAGCCCAGCAGACAGCACGTCAGCAGCCAGGCGGGAAAAAGATCAAGACGGCTGAGCTCGATACAGCCTAGTTGAGATATCCACCGCTCAGCGCAGGAGTCGAGAATCTGATAACCTCACGGGTAAAGAAGAACGTGGAACCATCCGAGCAATTAAACATCACTGAGAAATTGTACGGTTAAAGGCGCCAAAAAGCCTCACAACACAAAAATTCTATGAAACTTATTAAATAAACCTTACTTATACCTCCAATAGAAGTCTACAATTAATTATCTTAGTGTTCGAGCCCGAATTCTTCCCCTCAGAAGAACAAAATTTAATGCTAACGTGAAAATACCGTTACAGTACCAGGCCAGAATTCTGGAGTTCCCGGTTCGGACCCGGGCTGTGGCAATATTTTTTCACGATTTCTTTAGAATTAAAAAATCCTCAGGTCTGGTTGCCTTATTAATTCTTAATGAATGAGTGCTGCGATTAGAGCTGACATATAATTGAAGATTCGATTGTTAGAGACCTTTCTGAAATCGATAACACAGGGATCCAAACTGCGCTGACTCTAACCGGGTTACGAACTGCCAAAAATATTCCATCATCGAAATTTGGTCAATAACATTGTCCCTTAAGATTTATCACTCTAAAGAAACATATGACCACATATTGATTAATTAATGAATCTGAATAAAGTTTAATGATGACATTGAAAAATAGAGATCGTGAATTGATGTTGCTAGAGCCACGGTGGCGTAATTGGTAACGTACCAGGCTAGATTTCTGGAGTTCCCGGTTAGAAACCGGGCTGTGGCAATATATTGTCACGATTTCTTTAAAATTTAAAAATCGTCAGGTCTGGTTGCCTCATTAATTCTAAATGAATCAGTAAGGCAATTAGAGCTGACAAATAATTGAAGATTCGATTGTTAGAGATCTTTCTGAGATCGATAACACAGGGAACCGGGCGGCACTGACTCCAACCGGGTTACGAACTGTCAAAACTATTTCATCATAGAAATTTGGTCAATAACATTGTCGCTTAAGATTTGGCACTCTAAGGAAACATATAACCGCATATTGATTAATTAATTAGACTGAATAATGTTTAACACTTGACATTGAAAAATAGAGATCGTGAATTGATGTTGCTAGAGCCGCGATGGCGTAATTGGTAATGTACCAGGCCAGAATTTTGGAGTTCCCGGTTCGGACCCGGGCTGTGGCAATATTTTTTCACGATTTCTTTAGAATTAAAAAATCGTCAGGTCTGGTTGCCTTATTAATTCTTAATGAATGAGTGCTGCGATTAGAGCTGACATATAATTAAAGATTCGATTGTTAGAGACCTTTCTGAAATCGATAACACAGGGATCCAAACTGCGCTGACCCTAACCGGGTTATGAACTGCCAAAAATATTCCATCATCGAAATTTGGTCAATAACATTGTCCCTTAAGATTTATCACTCTAAAGAAACATATGACCGCATATTGATTAATTAATTAGACTGAATAAAGTTTAACACTTGACATTAAAAAATAGAGATCGTGAATTGATGTTTCTAGAGCCGCGGTGGCGTTATTGGTAACATACCAGGCTAGAAATCTGGAGTTCCCGGTTCGAACCCGGGCTGTGGCAATATTTTTTCACGATTTCTTTAGAATTTAAAAATCGTCAGGTCTGGTTGCCTCATTAATTTTTAATGAATGGGTGCGGCAATTAGAGCTGACAAATAATTAAAGATTCGATTGTTAGAAACCTTTCTGAGATCGATAACTCAGGGATCCAGGCGGCGCTGACTCTAACCGGGTTACGAACTGCCAAAAATATTCCATCATAGAAATTTGGTCGATAACATTGTCGCTTAAGATTTATCACCCTAAAGATACATATGACCGCATAGTGATTAATTAATTAATCTGAATAAAGTTTAACACGTGACATTAAAATATAGAGATCGTGAATTGATGTTGCTAGAGCGGCGATGGCGTAATTGGTAATGTACCAGGCTAGAATTCTGGAGTTCCCGGTTCGAACCCGGGCTGTGGCAATAGTTTTCACGATTTCTTTAGAATTTGAAAATCGTCAGGTCTGGTTGCCACATTAATTCTAAATGTATCAGTGAAGCATTTAGAGCTGACAAATAATTGAAGATTCGATTGTTAGTTATCTTTCTGAGATCGATAACACGAGGATCCAGGCGGCACTGACTCTAACCGGATTACGAACTGCCAAGCATATTCCATCATAGAAATTTGGTCAATAACATTGTCGCTTAAGATTTATCACTCTAAAGAAACATATGATCACATATTGATTAATTAATTAGACTGAATAAAGTTTAACACTTGACATTAAAAAATAGAGATCGTGAATTGATGTTGCTAGAGCCGCGATGGCGTAATTGGTAATGTACCAGGCTAAAATTCTGGAGTTCCCGGTTCGAACCCGGGCTGTGGCAATAGTTTTCACGATTTCTTTAGAATTTGAAAATCGTCAGGTCTGGTTGCCACATTAATTCCAAATGTATCAGTGAAGCATTTAGAGCTGACAAATAATTGAAGATTCGATTGTTAGTTATCTTTCTGAGATCGATAACACGAGGATCCAGGCGGCACTGTCTCTAACCGGATTACGAACTGCCACGAATATTCCATCATAGAAATTTGGTCAATAACATTGTCGCTTAAGATTTATCACTCTAAAGAAACATATGACCACATATTGATTAATTAATGAATCTGAATAAAGTTTAATGCTTGACATTAAAAAATAGAGATCGTGAATTGATGTTGCTAGAGCCACGGTGGCGTAATTGGTAACGTACCAGGCTAGATTTCTGGAGTTCCCGGTTAGAAACCGGGCTGTGGCAATATATTGTCACGATTTCTTTAAAATTTAAAAATCGTCAGGTCTGGTTGCCTCATTAATTCTAAATGAATCAGTAAGGCAATTAGAGCTGACAAATAATTGAAGATTCGATTGTTAGAGATCTTTCTGAGATCGATAACACAGGGAACCGGGCGGCACTGACTCTAACCGGGTTACGAACTGCCAAAAATATTCCATCATAGAAATTTGGTCAATAACATTGTCGCTTAAGATTTATCACTGTAAAGAAACCTATGACCGCATAATGATTAATTAATTAGACTGAATAAAGTATAACACTTGACATTGAAAAATAGAGATCGTGAATTGATGTTGCTCGAGCCGCGGGGGCGTAATTCGTAACGTACCAGGCTAGAATTCCGGAGTTCCCGGGTCGAACCCGGGCTGTGGCAATATTTTTTCACGATTTCTTTAGAATTAAAAAATCGTCAGGTCTGGTTGCCTTATTAATTCTTAATGAATGAGTGCTGCGATTAGAGCTGACATATAATTAAAGATTCGATTGTTAGAGACCTTTCTGAAATCGATAACACAGGGATCCAAACTGCGCTGACCCTAACCGGGTTACGAACTGCCAAAAATATTCCATCATCGAAATTTGGTCAATAACATTGTCCTTTAAGATTCATCACTCTAAAGAAACATATGACCGCATATTGATGATTTAATTAGACTGAATAAAGTTTAACACTTGACATTAAAAAATAGAGATCGTGAATTGATGTTTCTAGAGCCGCGGTGGCGTTATTGGTAACATACCAGGCTAGAAATCTGGAGTTCCCGGTTCGAACCCGGGCTGTGGCAATATTTTTTCACGATTTCTTTAGAATTTAAAAATCGTCAGGTCTGGTTGCCTCATTAATTCTTAATGAATGGGTGTGGCAATTAGAGCTGACAAATAATTAAAGATTCGATTGTTAGAAACCTTTCTGAGATCGGTAACTCAGGGATCCAGGCGGCGCTGACTCTAACCGGGTTACGAACTGCCAAAAATATTCCATCATAGAAATTTGGTCGATAACATTGTCGCTTAAGATTTATCACCCTAAAGATACATATGACCGCATAGTGATTAATTAATTAATCTGAATAAAGTTTAACACGTGACATTAAAATATAGAGATCGTGAATTGATGTTGCTAGAGCCGCGATGGCGTAATTGGTAATGTACCAGGTTAGAATTCTGGAGTTCCCGGTTCGAACCCGGGCTGTGTCAATAGTTTTCACGATTTCTTTAGAATTTGAAAATCGTCAGGTCTGGTTGCCACATTAATTCTAAATGTATCAGTGAAGCATTTAGAGCTGACAAATAATTGAAGATTCGATTGTTAGTTATCTTTCTGAGATCGATAACACGAGGATCCAGGCGGCACTGACTCTAACCGGATTACGAACTGCCAAGAATATTCCATCATAGAAATTTGGTCAATAACATTGTCGCTTAAGATTTATCACTCTAAAGAAACATATGATCACATATTGATTAATTAATTAGACTGAATAAAGTTTAACACTTGACATTAAAAAATAGAGATCGTGAATTGATGTTGCTAGAGCCGCGATGGCGTAATTGGTAATGTACCAGGCTAAAATTCTGGAGTTCCCGGTTCGAACCCGGGCTGTGGCAATAGTTTTCACGATTTCTTTAGAATTTGAAAATCGTCAGGTCTGGTTGCCACATTAATTCCAAATGTATCAGTGAAGCATTTAGAGCTGACAAATAATTGAAGATTCGATTGTTAGTTATCTTTCTGAGATCGATAACACGAGGATCCAGGCGGCACTGTCTCTAACCGGATTACGAACTGCCACGAATATTCCATCATAGAAATTTGGTCAATAACATTGTCGCTTAAGATTTATCACTCTAAAGAAACATATGACCACATATTGATTAATTAATGAATCCGAATAAAGTTTAATGCTTGACATTGAAAAATAGAGATCGTGAATTGATGTTGCTAGAGCCACGGTGGCGTAATTGGTAACGTACCAGGCTAGATTTCTGGAGTTCCCGGTTAGAAACCAGGCTGTGGCAATATATTGTCACGATTTCTTTAAAATTTAAAAATCGTCAGGTCTGGTTGCCTCATTAATTCTAAATGAATCAGTAAGGCAATTAGAGCTGACAAATAATTGAAGATTCGATTGTTAGAGATCTTTCTGAGATCGATAACACAGGGAACCGGGCGGCACTGACTCTAACCGGGTTACGAACTGCCAAAAATATTCCATCATAGAAATTTGGTCAATAACATTGTCGCTTAAGATTTATCACTGTAAAGAAACCTATGACCGCATAATGATTAATTAATTAGACTGAATAAAGTTTAACACTTGACATTGAAAAATAGAGATCGTGAATTGATGTTGCTCGAGCCGCGGGGGCGTAATTCGTAACGTACCAGGCTAGAATTCCGGAGTTCCCGGGTCGAACCCGGGCTGTGGCAATATTTTTTCACGATTTCTTTAGAATTTAAAAATCGTCAGGTCTGGTTGCCTCATTGATTCTTAATGAATGAGTGAGGCAATTAGAGCTGACGAATAATTAAAGATTCGATTGTTAGAGACCTTTCTGAGATCGATAACACAGGGATCCAGGCGGCGCTGACTCTAACCGGGTTACGAACTGCCAAAAATATTCCATCATAGAAATTTTGTCGATAACATTGTCGTCTAAGATTTATCACTCTAAAGAAACATATGACCGCATATTGATTAATTAATTAGACTGAATAAAGTTTAACACTTGACATTAAAAAATAGAGATCGTGAATTGATGTTGCTAGAGCCGCGATAACGTAATTGGTAATGTACCAGGCTAGAATTCTGCAGTTCCCGGTTCGGACCCGGGCTGTGGCAATATTTTTTCACGATTTCTTTAGAATTAAAAAATCGTCAGGTCTGGTTGCCTTATTAATTCTTAATGAATGAGTGCTGCAATTAGAGCTGACATATAATTAAAGATTCGATTGTTAGAGACCTTTCTGAAATCGATAACACAGGGATCCAGGCTACGCTGACTCTAACCGGGTTACGAACTGCCAAAAATATTCCATCATCGAAATTTGGTCAATAACATTGTCCCTTAAGATTTATCACTCTAAAGAAACATATGACCGCATATTGATTAATTAATTATACTGAATAAAGTTTAACACTTGACATTAAAAAATAGAGATCGTAAATTGATGTTGCTAGAGCCGCGGGGGCGTAATTCGTATCGTACCAGGCTAGAATTCTGGAGTTCCCGGGTCGAACCCGGGCTATGGCAATATTTTTTCTCGATTTCTTTAGAATTTAAAAATCGTCAGGTCTGGTTGCCTTATTATTTCTAAATAAATGAATAAGGCAATTAGAGCTGATAAATAATTAAAGATTGGATTGTTAGACATCTTTCTGAGATCGATAACACGAGGATCTTGGCGGCACTGTCTCTAACCGGATTACGAACTGCCACGAATATTCCATCATAGAAATTTGGTTAATAACATTGTCGCTTAAGATTTATCAGTCTAAAGAAACATATGACCGCATATTGAATAATTAATTGATCTGAATAAAGTTTAAAGCTTGACATTAAAAAATAGAGATCGTGAATTGATGTTGCTAGAGCCACGGTGGCGTAATTGGTAACGTACCAGGCTAGATTTCTGGAGTTCCTGGTTAGAACCCGGGCTGTGGCAATATATTGTCACGATTTATTTAGATTTTAAAAACCGTCAGGTCTGGTTGCCTCATTAATTCTTAATGAATAAGTGAAGCAATTACAGCTGACAAATAATTAAAGATCCGATTGTTAGAGACCTTTCTGAGATCGATAACACAGGGATCCAGGCAGCGCTGACTCTAACCGGGTTACGAACTGCCAAAAATATTCCATCATAGAAATTTGGTCGATAACATTGTCGCTTAAGATTTATCACTCTAAAGAAACATATGACCGCATATTGATTAATTAATTAGACTGAATAAAGTTGAACACTTGACATTAAAAAATAGAGATCGTGAATTGATGTTGCCCGAGCCGCGATGGCGTAATTGGTAACGTACCAGGCTAGAATTCTGGAGTTCCCGGTTAGAAACCGGGCTGTGGCAATATATTGTCACGATTTCTTTAAAATTTAAAAATCGTCAGGTCTGGTTGCCTCATTAATTCTAAATGAATCAGTAAGGCAATTAGAGCTGACAAATAATTGAAGATTCGATTGTTAGAGATCTTTCTGAGATCGATAACACAGGGAACCGGGCGGCACTGACTCTAACCGGGTTACGAACTGCCAAAAATATTCCATCATAGAAATTTGGTCAATAACATTGTCGCTTAAGATTTATCACTGTAAAGAAACCTATGACCGCATAATGATTAATTAATTAGACTGAATAAAGTATAACACTTGACATTGAAAAATAGAGATCGTGAATTGATGTTGCTCGAGCCGCGGGGGCGTAATTCGTAACGTACCAGGCTAGAATTCCGGAGTTCCCGGGTCGAACCCGGGCTGTGGCAATATTTTTTCACGATTTCTTTAGAATTAAAAAATCGTCAGGTCTGGTTGCCTTATTAATTCTTAATGAATGAGTGCTGCGATTAGAGCTGACATATAATTAAAGATTCGATTGTTAGAGACCTTTCTGAAATCGATAACACAGGGATCCAAACTGCGCTGACCCTAACCGGGTTACGAACTGCCAAAAATATTCCATCATCGAAATTTGGTCAATAACATTGTCCTTTAAGATTCATCACTCTAAAGAAACATATGACCGCATATTGATGATTTAATTAGACTGAATAAAGTTTAACACTTGACATTAAAAAATAGAGATCGTGAATTGATGTTTCTAGAGCCGCGGTGGCGTTATTGGTAACATACCAGGCTAGAAATCTGGAGTTCCCGGTTCGAACCCGGGCTGTGGCAATATTTTTTCACGATTTCTTTAGAATTTAAAAATCGTCAGGTCTGGTTGCCTCATTAATTCTTAATGAATGGGTGTGGCAATTAGAGCTGACAAATAATTAAAGATTCGATTGTTAGAAACCTTTCTGAGATCGGTAACTCAGGGATCCAGGCGGCGCTGACTCTAACCGGGTTACGAACTGCCAAAAATATTCCATCATAGAAATTTGGTCGATAACATTGTCGCTTAAGATTTATCACCCTAAAGATACATATGACCGCATAGTGATTAATTAATTAATCTGAATAAAGTTTAACACGTGACATTAAAATATAGAGATCGTGAATTGATGTTGCTAGAGCCGCGATGGCGTAATTGGTAATGTACCAGGTTAGAATTCTGGAGTTCCCGGTTCGAACCCGGGCTGTGTCAATAGTTTTCACGATTTCTTTAGAATTTGAAAATCGTCAGGTCTGGTTGCCACATTAATTCTAAATGTATCAGTGAAGCATTTAGAGCTGACAAATAATTGAAGATTCGATTGTTAGTTATCTTTCTGAGATCGATAACACGAGGATCCAGGCGGCACTGACTCTAACCGGATTACGAACTGCCAAGAATATTCCATCATAGAAATTTGGTCAATAACATTGTCGCTTAAGATTTATCACTCTAAAGAAACATATGATCACATATTGATTAATTAATTAGACTGAATAAAGTTTAACACTTGACATTAAAAAATAGAGATCGTGAATTGATGTTGCTAGAGCCGCGATGGCGTAATTGGTAATGTACCAGGCTAAAATTCTGGAGTTCCCGGTTCGAACCCGGGCTGTGGCAATAGTTTTCACGATTTCTTTAGAATTTGAAAATCGTCAGGTCTGGTTGCCACATTAATTCCAAATGTATCAGTGAAGCATTTAGAGCTGACAAATAATTGAAGATTCGATTGTTAGTTATCTTTCTGAGATCGATAACACGAGGATCCAGGCGGCACTGTCTCTAACCGGATTACGAACTGCCACGAATATTCCATCATAGAAATTTGGTCAATAACATTGTCGCTTAAGATTTATCACTCTAAAGAAACATATGACCACATATTGATTAATTAATGAATCCGAATAAAGTTTAATGCTTGACATTGAAAAATAGAGATCGTGAATTGATGTTGCTAGAGCCACGGTGGCGTAATTGGTAACGTACCAGGCTAGATTTCTGGAGTTCCCGGTTAGAAACCAGGCTGTGGCAATATATTGTCACGATTTCTTTAAAATTTAAAAATCGTCAGGTCTGGTTGCCTCATTAATTCTAAATGAATCAGTAAGGCAATTAGAGCTGACAAATAATTGAAGATTCGATTGTTAGAGATCTTTCTGAGATCGATAACACAGGGAACCGGGCGGCACTGACTCTAACCGGGTTACGAACTGCCAAAAATATTCCATCATAGAAATTTGGTCAATAACATTGTCGCTTAAGATTTATCACTGTAAAGAAACCTATGACCGCATAATGATTAATTAATTAGACTGAATAAAGTTTAACACTTGACATTGAAAAATAGAGATCGTGAATTGATGTTGCTCGAGCCGCGGGGGCGTAATTCGTAACGTACCAGGCTAGAATTCCGGAGTTCCCGGGTCGAACCCGGGCTGTGGCAATATTTTTTCACGATTTCTTTAGAATTTAAAAATCGTCAGGTCTGGTTGCCTCATTGATTCTTAATGAATGAGTGAGGCAATTAGAGCTGACGAATAATTAAAGATTCGATTGTTAGAGACCTTTCTGAGATCGATAACACAGGGATCCAGGCGGCGCTGACTCTAACCGGGTTACGAACTGCCAAAAATATTCCATCATAGAAATTTTGTCGATAACATTGTCGTCTAAGATTTATCACTCTAAAGAAACATATGACCGCATATTGATTAATTAATTAGACTGAATAAAGTTTAACACTTGACATTAAAAAATAGAGATCGTGAATTGATGTTGCTAGAGCCGCGATAACGTAATTGGTAATGTACCAGGCTAGAATTCTGCAGTTCCCGGTTCGGACCCGGGCTGTGGCAATATTTTTTCACGATTTCTTTAGAATTAAAAAATCGTCAGGTCTGGTTGCCTTATTAATTCTTAATGAATGAGTGCTGCAATTAGAGCTGACATATAATTAAAGATTCGATTGTTAGAGACCTTTCTGAAATCGATAACACAGGGATCCAGGCTACGCTGACTCTAACCGGGTTACGAACTGCCAAAAATATTCCATCATCGAAATTTGGTCAATAACATTGTCCCTTAAGATTTATCACTCTAAAGAAACATATGACCGCATATTGATTAATTAATTATACTGAATAAAGTTTAACACTTGACATTAAAAAATAGAGATCGTAAATTGATGTTGCTAGAGCCGCGGGGGCGTAATTCGTATCGTACCAGGCTAGAATTCTGGAGTTCCCGGGTCGAACCCGGGCTATGGCAATATTTTTTCTCGATTTCTTTAGAATTTAAAAATCGTCAGGTCTGGTTGCCTTATTATTTCTAAATAAATGAATAAGGCAATTAGAGCTGATAAATAATTAAAGATTGGATTGTTAGACATCTTTCTGAGATCGATAACACGAGGATCTTGGCGGCACTGTCTCTAACCGGATTACGAACTGCCACGAATATTCCATCATAGAAATTTGGTTAATAACATTGTCGCTTAAGATTTATCAGTCTAAAGAAACATATGACCGCATATTGAATAATTAATTGATCTGAATAAAGTTTAAAGCTTGACATTAAAAAATAGAGATCGTGAATTGATGTTGCTAGAGCCACGGTGGCGTAATTGGTAACGTACCAGGCTAGATTTCTGGAGTTCCTGGTTAGAACCCGGGCTGTGGCAATATATTGTCACGATTTATTTAGATTTTAAAAACCGTCAGGTCTGGTTGCCTCATTAATTCTTAATGAATAAGTGAAGCAATTACAGCTGACAAATAATTAAAGATCCGATTGTTAGAGACCTTTCTGAGATCGATAACACAGGGATCCAGGTAGCGCTGACTCTAACCGGGTTACGAACTGCCAAAAATATTCCATCATAGAAATTTGGTCGATAACATTGTCGCTTAAGATTTATCACTCTAAAGAAACATATGACCGCATATTGATTAATTAATTAGACTGAATAAAGTTGAACACTTGACATTAAAAAATAGAGATCGTGAATTGATGTTGCCCGAGCCGCGATGGCGTAATTGGTAACGTACCAGGCTAGAATTCTGGAGTTCCCGGTTAGAACCCGGGCTGTGGCAATATATTGTCACGATTTCTTCAAAATTTAAAAATCGTCAAGTCTGGTTGCCTCATTAATTCTAAATGAATCAGTAAGGCAATTAGAGCTGACAAATAATTGAAGATTCGATTGTTAGAGATCATTCTTAGATCGATAACACAAGGAACCGGGCGGCACTGACTCTAACCGGGTTACGAACTGCCAAAAATATTCCATCATAGAAATTTGGTCAATAACATTGTCGCTTAAGATTTATCACTGTAAAGAAACCTATGACCGCATAATGATTAATTAATTAGACTGAATAAAGTTTAACACTTGACATTGAAAAATAGAGATCGTGAATTGATGTTGCTAGAGCCGCGATGGCGTAATTGGTAATGTACCAGGCCAGAATTCTGGAGTTCCCGGTTCGGACCCGGGCTGTGGCAATATTTTTTCACGATTTCTTTAGAATTAAAAAATCGTCAGGTCTGGTTGCCTTATTAATTCTTAATGAATGAGTGCTGCGATTAGAGCTGACATATAATTAAAGATTCGATTGTTAGAGACCTTTCTGAAATCGATAACACAGGGATCCAAACTGCGCTGACTCTAACCGGGTTACGAACTGCCAAAAATATTCCATCATCGAAATTTGGTCAATAACATTGTCCCTTAAGATTTATCACTCTAAAGAAACATATGACCGCATATTGATTAATTAATTAGACTGAATAAAGTTTAACACTTGACATTAAAAAATAGAGATCGTGAATTGATGTTTCTAGAGCCGCGGTGGCGTTATTGGTAAGATACCAGGCTAGAAATCTGGAGTTCCCGGTTCGAACCCGGGCTGTGGCAATATTTTTTCACGATTTCTTTAGAATTTAAAAATCGTCAGGTCTGGTTGCCTCATTAATTCTTAATGAATGGGTGCGGCAATTAGAGCTGACAAATAATTAAAGATTCGATTGTTAGAAACCTTTCTGAGATCGATAACTCAGGGATCCAGGCGGCGCTGACTCTAACCGGGTTACGAACTGCCAAAAATATTCCATCATAGAAATTTGGTCGATAACATTGTCGCTTAAGATTTATCACCCTAAAGATACATATGACCGCATAGTGATTAATTAATTAATCTGAATAAAGTTTAACACGTGACATTAAAATATAGAGATCGTGACTTGATGTTGCTAGAGCCGCGATCGCGTAATTGGTAACGTACCAGGCTAGAATTCTGGAGTTCCCGGTTCGAACCCGGGCTGTGGCAATAGTTTTCACGATTTCTGTAGAATTTAAAAATCGTTAGGTCTGGTTGCTATATTAATTCTAAATGTATCAGTGAAGCATTTAGAGCTGACAAATAATTGAAGATTCGATTGTTAGTTATCTTTCTGAGATCGATAACACGAGGATCCAGGCGGCACTGTCTCCAACCGGATTACGAACTGCCACGAATATTCCATCATAGAAATTTGGTCAATAACATTGTCGCTTAAGATTTATCACTCTAAAGAAACATATGACCACATATTGATTAATTAATGAATCTGAATAAAGTTTAATGCTTGACATTGAAAAATAGAGATCGTGAATTGATGTTGCTAGAGCCACGGTGGCGTAATTGGTAACGTACCAGGCTAGATTTCTGGAGTTCCCGGTTAGAACCCGGGCTGTGGCAATATAGTGTCACGATTTCTTTAAAATTTAAAAATCGTCAGGTCTGGTTGCCTCATTAATTCTAAATGAATCAGTAAGGCAATTAGAGCTGACAAATAATTGAAGATTCGATTGTTAGAGATCATTCTTAGATCGATAACACAAGGAACCGGGCGGCACTGACTCTAACCGGGTTACGAACTGCCAAAAATATTCCATCATAGAAATTTGGTCAATAACATTGTCGCTTAAGATTTATCACTGTAAAGAAACCTATGACCGCATAATGATTAATTAATTAGACTGAGAAAAGTTTAACACTTGACATTGAAAAATAGAGATCGTGAATTGATGTTGCTAGAGCCGCGATGGCGTAATTGGTAATGTACCAGGCCAGAATTCTGGAGTTCCCGGTTCGGACCCGGGCTGTGGCAATATTTTTTCACGATTTCTTTAGAATTAAAAAATCGTCAGGTCTGGTTGCCTTATTAATTCTTAATGAATGAGTGCTGCGATTAGAGCTGACATATAATTAAAGATTCGATTGTTAGAGACCTTTCTGAAATCGATAACACAGGGATCCAAACTGCGCTGACTCTAACCGGGTTACGAACTGCCAAAAATATTCCATCATCGAAATTTGGTCAATAACATTGTCCCTTAAGATTTATCACTCTAAAGAAACATATGACCGCATATTGATTAATTAATTAGACTGAATAAAGTTTAACACTTGACATTAAAAAATAGAGATCGTGAATTGATGTTTCTAGAGCCGCGGTGGCGTTATTGGTAAGATACCAGGCTAGAAATCTGGAGTTCCCGGTTCGAACCCGGGCTGTGGCAATATTTTTTCACGATTTCTTTAGAATTTGAAAATCGTCAGGTCTGGTTGCCTCATTAATTCTTAATGAATGGGTGCGGCAATTAGAGCTGACAAATAATTAAAGATTCGATTGTTAGAAACCTTTCTGAGATCGATAACTCAGGGATCCAGGCGGCGCTGACTCTAACCGGGTTACGAACTGCCAAAAATATTCCATCATAGAAATTTGGTCGATAACATTGTCGCTTAAGATTTATCACCCTAAAGATACATATGACCGCATAGTGATTAATTAATTAATCTGAATAAAGTTTAACACGTGACATTAAAATATAGAGATCGTGACTTGATGTTGCTAGAGCCGCGATCGCGTAATTGGTAACGTACCAGGCTAGAATTCTGGAGTTCCCGGTTCGAACCCGGGCTGTGGCAATATTTTTTCACGATTTCTGTAGAATTTAAAAATCGTTAGGTCTGGTTGCTATATTAATTCTAAATGTATCAGTGAAGCATTTAGAGCTGACAAATAATTGAAGATTCGATTGTTAGAGATCTTTCTGAGATCGATAACACAGGGAACCAGGCGGCATTGACTCCAACCGGGTTACGAACTGTCAAAACTATTCCATCATAGAAATTTGGTCAATAACATTGTCGCTTAAGATTTGGCACTCTAAGGAAACATATAACCGCATATTGATTAATTAATTAGACTGAATAAAGTTTAACACTTGACATTAAAAAATAGAGATCGCAAATTGATGTTGCTAGAGCCGCGATAGCGTAATTGGTAACGTACCAGGCTAGAATTCTGGAGTTCCCGGTTCGAACCCGGGCTGTGGCAATATTTTTTCACGATTTCTTTAGAATTAATAAATCGTCAGGTCTGGTTGCCTCATTAATTCTAAATGAATCAGTGAGGCAATTAGAGCTGACAAATTATTGAAGATTCGATTGTTAGAGATCTTTCTGAGTGCGATAACACAGGGAACCGGGCGGCACTGACTCCAACCGGGTTACGAACTGCCAAAAATATTCCATCATTGAAATTTGGTCAATAACATTGTCGCTTAAGATTTATCACTCTAAAGAAACATATGATCACATATTGATTAATTAATGAATCTGAATAAAGTTTAATGCTTGACATTAAAAAATAGAGATCGTGAATTGATGTTGCTAGAGCCACGGTGGCGTAATTGGTAACGTACCAGGCTAGATTTCTGGAGTTCCCGGTTAGAAACCGGGCTGTGGCAATATATTGTCACGATTTCTTTAAAATTTAAAAATCGTCAGGTCTGGTTGCCTCATTAATTCTAAATGAATCAGTAAGGCAATTAGAGCTGACAAATAATTGAAGATTCGATTGTTAGAGATCTTTCTGAGATCGATAACACAGGGAACCGGGCGGCACTGACTCTAACCGGGTTACGAACTGCCAAAAATATTCCATCATAGAAATTTGGTCAATAACATTGTCGCTTAAGATTTATCACTGTAAAGAAACCTATGACCGCATAATGATTAATTAATTAGACTGAATAAAGTATAACACTTGACATTGAAAAATAGAGATCGTGAATTGATGTTGCTCGAGCCGCGGGGGCGTAATTCGTAACGTACCAGGCTAGAATTCCGGAGTTCCCGGGTCGAACCCGGGCTGTGGCAATATTTTTTCACGATTTCTTTAGAATTAAAAAATCGTCAGGTCTGGTTGCCTTATTAATTCTTAATGAATGAGTGCTGCGATTAGAGCTGACATATAATTAAAGATTCGATTGTTAGAGACCTTTCTGAAATCGATAACACAGGGATCCAAACTGCGCTGACCCTAACCGGGTTACGAACTGCCAAAAATATTCCATCATCGAAATTTGGTCAATAACATTGTCCTTTAAGATTCATCACTCTAAAGAAACATATGACCGCATATTGATGATTTAATTAGACTGAATAAAGTTTAACACTTGACATTAAAAAATAGAGATCGTGAATTGATGTTTCTAGAGCCGCGGTGGCGTTATTGGTAACATACCAGGCTAGAAATCTGGAGTTCCCGGTTCGAACCCGGGCTGTGGCAATATTTTTTCACGATTTCTTTAGAATTTAAAAATCGTCAGGTCTGGTTGCCTCATTAATTCTTAATGAATGGGTGTGGCAATTAGAGCTGACAAATAATTAAAGATTCGATTGTTAGAAACCTTTCTGAGATCGGTAACTCAGGGATCCAGGCGGCGCTGACTCTAACCGGGTTACGAACTGCCAATAATATTCCATCATAGAAATTTGGTCGATAACATTGTCGCTTAAGATTTATCACCCTAAAGATACATATGACCGCATAGTGATTAATTAATTAATCTGAATAAAGTTTAACACGTGACATTAAAATATAGAGATCGTGAATTGATGTTGCTAGAGCCGCGATGGCGTAATTGGTAATGTACCAGGTTAGAATTCTGGAGTTCCCGGTTCGAACCCGGGCTGTGTCAATAGTTTTCACGATTTCTTTAGAATTTGAAAATCGTCAGGTCTGGTTGCCACATTAATTCTAAATGTATCATTGAAGCATTTAGAGCTGACAAATAATTGAAGATTCGATTGTTAGTTATCTTTCTGAGATCGATAACACGAGGATCCAGGCGGCACTGACTCTAACCGGATTACGAACTGCCAAGAATATTCCATCATAGAAATTTGGTCAATAACATTGTCGCTTAAGATTTATCACTCTAAAGAAACATATGATCACATATTGATTAATTAATTAGACTGAATAAAGTTTAACACTTGACATTAAAAAATAGAGATCGTGAATTGATGTTGCTAGAGCCGCGATGGCGTAATTGGTAATGTACCAGGCTAAAATTCTGGAGTTCCCGGTTCGAACCCGGGCTGTGGCAATAGTTTTCACGATTTCTTTAGAATTTGAAAATCGTCAGGTCTGGTTGCCACATTAATTCCAAATGTATCAGTGAAGCATTTAGAGCTGACAAATAATTGAAGATTCGATTGTTAGTTATCTTTCTGAGATCGATAACACGAGGATCCAGGCGGCACTGTCTCTAACCGGATTACGAACTGCCACGAATATTCCATCATAGAAATTTGGTCAATAACATTGTCGCTTAAGATTTATCACTCTAAAGAAACATATGACCACATATTGATTAATTAATGAATCCGAATAAAGTTTAATGCTTGACATTGAAAAATAGAGATCGTGAATTGATGTTGCTAGAGCCACGGTGGCGTAATTGGTAACGTACCAGGCTAGATTTCTGGAGTTCCCGGTTAGAAACCAGGCTGTGGCAATATATTGTCACGATTTCTTTAAAATTTAAAAATCGTCAGGTCTGGTTGCCTCATTAATTCTAAATGAATCAGTAAGGCAATTAGAGCTGACAAATAATTGAAGATTCGATTGTTAGAGATCTTTCTGAGATCGATAACACAGGGAACCGGGCGGCACTGACTCTAACCGGGTTACGAACTGCCAAAAATATTCCATCATAGAAATTTGGTCAATAACATTGTCGCTTAAGATTTATCACTGTAAAGAAACCTATGACCGCATAATGATTAATTAATTAGACTGAATAAAGTTTAACACTTGACATTGAAAAATAGAGATCGTGAATTGATGTTGCTCGAGCCGCGGGGGCGTAATTCGTAACGTACCAGGCTAGAATTCCGGAGTTCCCGGGTCGAACCCGGGCTGTGGCAATATTTTTTCACGATTTCTTTAGAATTTAAAAATCGTCAGGTCTGGTTGCCTCATTGATTCTTAATGAATGAGTGAGGCAATTAGAGCTGACGAATAATTAAAGATTCGATTGTTAGAGACCTTTCTGAGATCGATAACACAGGGATCCAGGCGGCGCTGACTCTAACCGGGTTACGAACTGCCAAAAATATTCCATCATAGAAATTTTGTCGATAACATTGTCGTCTAAGATTTATCACTCTAAAGAAACATATGACCGCATATTGATTAATTAATTAGACTGAATAAAGTTTAACACTTGACATTAAAAAATAGAGATCGTGAATTGATGTTGCTAGAGCCGCGATAACGTAATTGGTAATGTACCAGGCTAGAATTCTGCAGTTCCCGGTTCGGACCCGGGCTGTGGCAATATTTTTTCACGATTTCTTTAGAATTAAAAAATCGTCAGGTCTGGTTGCCTTATTAATTCTTAATGAATGAGTGCTGCAATTAGAGCTGACATATAATTAAAGATTCGATTGTTAGAGACCTTTCTGAAATCGATAACACAGGGATCCAGGCTACGCTGACTCTAACCGGGTTACGAACTGCCAAAAATATTCCATCATCGAAATTTGGTCAATAACATTGTCCCTTAAGATTTATCACTCTAAAGAAACATATGACCGCATATTGATTAATTAATTATACTGAATAAAGTTTAACACTTGACATTAAAAAATAGAGATCGTAAATTGATGTTGCTAGAGCCGCGGGGGCGTAATTCGTAACGTACCAGGCTAGAATTCTGGAGTTCCCGGGTCGAACCCGGGCTATGGCAATATTTTTTCTCGATTTCTTTAGAATTTAAAAATCGTCAGGTCTGGTTGCCTTATTATTTCTAAATAAATGAATAAGGCAATTAGAGCTGATAAATAATTAAAGATTGGATTGTTAGACATCTTTCTGAGATCGATAACACGAGGATCTTGGCGGCACTGTCTCTAACCGGATTACGAACTGCCACGAATATTCCATCATAGAAATTTGGTTAATAACATTGTCGCTTAAGATTTATCAGTCTAAAGAAACATATGACCGCATATTGAATAATTAATTGATCTGAATAAAGTTTAAAGCTTGACATTAAAAAATAGAGATCGTGAATTGATGTTGCTAGAGCCACGGTGGCGTAATTGGTAACGTACCAGGCTAGATTTCTGGAGTTCCTGGTTAGAACCCGGGCTGTGGCAATATATTGTCACGATTTATTTAGATTTTAAAAACCGTCAGGTCTGGTTGCCTCATTAATTCTTAATGAATAAGTGAAGCAATTACAGCTGACAAATAATTAAAGATCCGATTGTTAGAGACCTTTCTGAGATCGATAACACAGGGATCCAGGCAGCGCTGACTCTAACCGGGTTACGAACTGCCAAAAATATTCCATCATAGAAATTTGGTCGATAACATTGTCGCTTAAGATTTATCACTCTAAAGAAACATATGACCGCATATTGATTAATTAATTAGACTGAATAAAGTTGAACACTTGACATTAAAAAATAGAGATCGTGAATTGATGTTGCCCGAGCCGCGATGGCGTAATTGGTAACGTACCAGGCTAGAATTCTGGAGTTCCCGGTTAGAACCCGGGCTGTGGCAATATATTGTCACGATTTCTTCAAAATTTAAAAATCGTCAAGTCTGGTTGCCTCATTAATTCTAAATGAATCAGTAAGGCAATTAGAGCTGACAAATAATTGAAGATTCGATTGTTAGAAATCATTCTTAGATCGATAACACAAGGAACCGGGCGGCACTGACTCTAACCGGGTTACGAACTGCCAAAAATATTCCATCATAGAAATTTGGTCAATAACATTGTCGCTTAAGATTTATCACTGTAAAGAAACCTATGACCGCATGATGATTAATTAATTAGACTGAATAAAGTTTAACACTTGACATTGAAAAATAGAGATCGTGAATTGATGTTGCTAGAGCCGCGATGGCGTAATTGGTAATGTACCAGGCCAGAATTCTGGAGTTCCCGGTTCGGACCCGGGCTGTGGCAATATTTTTTCACGATTTCTTTAGAATTAAAAAATCGTCAGGTCTGGTTGCCTTATTAATTCTTAATGAATGAGTGCTGCGATTAGAGCTGACATATAATTAAAGATTCGATTGTTAGAGACCTTTCTGAAATCGATAACACAGGGATCCAAACTGCGCTGACTCTAACCGGGTTACGAACTGCCAAAAATATTCCATCATCGAAATTTGGTCAATAACATTGTCCCTTAAGATTTATCACTCTAAAGAAACATATGACCGCATATTGATTAATTAATTAGACTGAATAAAGTTTAACACTTGACATTAAAAAATAGAGATCGTGAATTGATGTTTCTAGAGCCGCGGTGGCGTTATTGGTAAGATACCAGGCTAGAAATCTGGAGTTCCCGGTTCGAACCCGGGCTGTGGCAATATTTTTTCACGATTTCTTTAGAATTTAAAAATCGTCAGGTCTGGTTGCCTCATTAATTCTTAATGAATGGGTGCGGCAATTAGAGCTGACAAATAATTAAAGATTCGATTGTTAGAAACCTTTCTGAGATCGATAACTCAGGGATCCAGGCGGCGCTGACTCTAACCGGGTTACGAACTGCCAAAAATATTCCATCATAGAAATTTGGTCGATAACATTGTCGCTTAAGATTTATCACCCTAAAGATACATATGACCGCATAGTGATTAATTAATTAATCTGAATAAAGTTTAACACGTGACATTAAAATATAGAGATCGTGACTTGATGTTGCTAGAGCCGCGATCGCGTAATTGGTAACGTACCAGGCTAGAATTCTGGAGTTCCCGGTTCGAACCCGGGCTGTGGCAATAGTTTTCACGATTTCTGTAGAATTTAAAAATCGTTAGGTCTGGTTGCTATATTAATTCTAAATGTATCAGTGAAGCATTTAGAGCTGACAAATAATTGAAGATTCGATTGTTAGTTATCTTTCTGAGATCGATAACACGAGGATCCAGGCGGCACTGTCTCCAACCGGATTACGAACTGCCACGAATATTCCATCATAGAAATTTGGTCAATAACATTGTCGCTTAAGATTTATCACTCTAAAGAAACATATGACCACATATTGATTAATTAATGAATCTGAATAAAGTTTAATGCTTGACATTGAAAAATAGAGATCGTGAATTGATGTTGCTAGAGCCACGGTGGCGTAATTGGTAACGTACCAGGCTAGATTTCTGGAGTTCCCGGTTAGAACCCGGGCTGTGGCAATATAGTGTCACGATTTCTTTAAAATTTAAAAATCGTCAGGTCTGGTTGCCTCATTAATTCTAAATGAATCAGTAAGGCAATTAGAGCTGACAAATAATTGAAGATTCGATTGTTAGAGATCATTCTTAGATCGATAACACAAGGAACCGGGCGGCACTGACTCTAACCGGGTTACGAACTGCCAAAAATATTCCATCATAGAAATTTGGTCAATAACATTGTCGCTTAAGATTTATCACTGTAAAGAAACCTATGACCGCATAATGATTAATTAATTAGACTGAGAAAAGTTTAACACTTGACATTGAAAAATAGAGATCGTGAATTGATGTTGCTAGAGCCGCGATGGCGTAATTGGTAATGTACCAGGCCAGAATTCTGGAGTTCCCGGTTCGGACCCGGGCTGTGGCAATATTTTTTCACGATTTCTTTAGAATTAAAAAATCGTCAGGTCTGGTTGCCTTATTAATTCTTAATGAATGAGTGCTGCGATTAGAGCTGACATATAATTAAAGATTCGATTGTTAGAGACCTTTCTGAAATCGATAACACAGGGATCCAAACTGCGCTGACTCTAACCGGGTTACGAACTGCCAAAAATATTCCATCATCGAAATTTGGTCAATAACATTGTCCCTTAAGATTTATCACTCTAAATAAACATATGACCGCATATTGATTAATTAATTAGACTGAATAAAGTTTAACACTTGACATTAAAAAATAGAGATCGTGAATTGATGTTTCTAGAGCCGCGGTGGCGTTATTGGTAAGATACCAGGCTAGAAATCTGGAGTTCCCGGTTCGAACCCGGGCTGTGGCAATATTTTTTCACGATTTCTTTAGAATTTGAAAATCGTCAGGTCTGGTTGCCTCATTAATTCTTAATGAATGGGTGCGGCAATTAGAGCTGACAAATAATTAAAGATTCGATTGTTAGAAACCTTTCTGAGATCGATAACTCAGGGATCCAGGCGGCGCTGACTCTAACCGGGTTACGAACTGCCAAAAATATTCCATCATAGAAATTTAATCGATAACATTGTCGCTTAAGATTTATCACCCTAAAGATACATATGACCGCATAGTGATTAATTAATTAATCTGAATAAAGTTTAACACGTGACATTAAAATATAGAGATCGTGACTTGATGTTGCTAGAGCCGCGATCGCGTAATTGGTAACGTACCAGGCTAGAATTCTGGAGTTCCCGGTTCGAACCCGGGCTGTGGCAATATTTTTTCACGATTTCTGTAGAATTTAAAAATCGTTAGGTCTGGTTGCTATATTAATTCTAAATGTATCAGTGAAGCATTTAGAGCTGACAAATAATTGAAGATTCGATTGTTAGAGATCTTTCTGAGATCGATAACACAGGGAACCAGGCGGCATTGACTCCAACCGGGTTACGAACTGTCAAAACTATTCCATCATAGAAATTTGGTCAATAACATTGTCGCTTAAGATTTGGCACTCTAAGGAAACATATAACCGCATATTGATTAATTAATTAGACTGAATAAAGTTTAACACTTGACATTAAAAAATAGAGATCGCAAATTGATGTTGCTAGAGCCGCGATAGCGTAATTGGTAACGTACCAGGCTAGAATTCTGGAGTTCCCGGTTAGAACCCGGGCTGTGGCAATATATTGTCACGATTTCTTTAAAATTTAAAAATCGTCAGGTCTGGTTGCCTCATTAATTCTAAATGAATCAGTAAGGCAATTAGAGCTGACAAATAATTGAAGATTCGATTGTTAGAGAATTTTTTGAGATCGATAACACAGGGAACCGGGCGGCACTGACTCTAACCGGGTTACGAACTGCCAAAAATATTCCATCATAGAAATTTGGTCAATAACATTGTCGCTTAAGATTTATCACTGTAAAGAAACATATGACCGCATAATGATTAATTAATTAGACTGAATAAAGTTTAACACTTGACATTGAAAAATAGACATCGTGAATTGATGTTGCTCGAGCCGCGGGGGCGTAATTCGTAACGTACCAGGCTAGAATTCTGGAGTTCCCGGGTCGAACCCGGGCTGTGGCAATATTTTTTCACGATTTCTTTAGAATTTAAAAATCGTCAGGTCTGGTTTCCTCATTGATTCTTAATGAATGAGTGAGGCAATTAGAGCTGACAAATAATTAAAGATTCGATTGTTAGAGACCTTTCTGAGATCGATAACACAGGGATCCAGGCAGCGCTGACTCTAACCGGGTTACGAACTGCCAAAAATTATCCATCATCGAAATTTGGTCAATAACATTGTCGCTTAAGATTTATCACTCTAAAGAAACATATGACCGCATATTGATTAATTAATTAGACTGAATAAAGTTTAACACTTGACATTAAAAAATAAAGATCGTGAATTGATGTTGCTAGAGCCGCGATGGCGTAATTGGTAATGTACCAGGCTAAAATTCTGGAGTTCCCGGTTCGAACCCGGGCTGTGGCAATAGTTTTCACGATTTCTTTAGAATTTGAAAATCGTCAGGTCTGGTTGCCACATTAATTCTAAATGTATCAGTGAAGCATTTAGAGCTGACAAATAATTGAAGAATCGATTGTTAGTTATCTTTCTGAGATCGATAACACGAGGATCCAGGCGGCACTGACTCTAACCGGATTACGAACTGCCAAGAATATTCCATCATAGAAATTTGGTCGATAACATTGTCGCTTAAGTTTTATCACTCTAAAGAAACATATGACCGCATATTGATTAATTAATTAGACTGAATAAAGTTTAACACTTGACATTAAAAAATAGAGATCGTGAATTGATGTTGCTAGAGCCGCGATGGCGTAATTGGTAATGTACCAGGCTAAAATTCTGGAGTTCCCGGTTCGAACCCGGGCTGTGGCAATAGTTTTCACGATTTCTTTAGAATTTGAAAATCGTCAGGTCTGGTTGCCACATTAATTCTGAATGTATCAGTGAAGCATTTAGAGCTGACAAATAATTGAAGATTCGATTGTTAGTTATCTTTCTGAGATCGATAACACGAGGATCCAGGCGGCACTGTCTCTAACCGGATTACAAACTGCCACGAATATTCCATCATAGAAATTTGGTCAATAACATTGTCGCTTAAGATTTATCACTCTAAAGAAACATATGACCACATATTGATTAATTAATGAATCTGAATAAAGTTTAATGCTTGACATTGAAAAATAGAGATCGTGAATTGATGTTGCTAGAGCCACGGTGGCGTAATTGGTAACGTACCAGGCTAGATTTCTGGAGTTCCCGGTTAGAACCCGGGCTGTGGCAATATATTGTCACGATTTCTTTAAAATTTAAAAATCGTCAGGTCTGGTTGCCTCATTAATTCTAAATGAATCAGTAAGGCAATTAGAGCTGACAAATAATTGAAGATTCGATTGTTAGAGATCTTTCTGAGATCGATAACACAGGGAACCGGGCGGCACTGACTCTAACCGGGTTACGAACTGCTAAAAATATTCCATCATAGAAATTTGGTCAATAACATTGTCGCTTAAGATTTATCACTGTAAAGAAACCTATGACCGCATAATGATTAATTAATTAGACTGAATAAAGTTTAACACTTGACATTGAAAAATAGAGATCGTGAATTGATGTTGCTCGAGCCGCGGGGGCGTAATTCGTAACGTACCAGGCTAGAATTCCGGAGTTCCCGGGTCGAACCCGGGCTGTGGCAATATTTTTTCTCGATTTCTTTAGAATTTAAAAATCGTCAGGTCTGGTTGCCTCATTGATTCTTAATGAATGAGTGAGGCAATTAGAGCTGACAAATAATTAAAGATTCGATTGTTAGAGACCTTTCTGAGATCGATAACACAGGGATCCAGGCGGCGCTGACTCTAACCGGGTTACGAACTGCCAAAAATATTCCATCACAGAAATTTTGTCGATAACATTGTCGCTTAAGATTTATCACTCTAAAGAAACATATGACCGCATATTGATTAATTAATTAGACTGAATAAAGTTTAACACTTGACATTAAAAATAGAGATCGTGAATTGATGTTTCTAGAGCCGCGGTGGCGTTATTGGTAAGATACCAGGCTAGAAATCTGGAGTTCCCGGTTCGAACCCGGGCTGTGGCAATATTTTTTCACGATTTCTTTAGAATTTGAAAATCGTCAGGTCTGGTTGCCTCATTAATTCTTAATGAATGGGTGCGGCAATTAGAGCTGACAAATAATTAAAGATTCGATTGTTAGAAACCTTTCTGAGATCGATAACTCAGGGATCCAGGCGGCGCTGACTCTAACCGGGTTACGAACTGCCAAAAATATTCCATCATAGAAATTTGGTCGATAACATTGTCGCTTAAGATTTATCACCCTAAAGATACATATGACCGCATAGTGATTAATTAATTAATCTGAATAAAGTTTAACACGTGACATTAAAATATAGAGATCGTGACTTGATGTTGCTAGAGCCGCGATCGCGTAATTGGTAACGTACCAGGCTAGAATTCTGGAGTTCCCGGTTCGAACCCGGGCTGTGGCAATATTTTTTCACGATTTCTGTAGAATTTAAAAATCGTTAGGTCTGGTTGCTATATTAATTCTAAATGTATCAGTGAAGCATTTAGAGCTGACAAATAATTGAAGATTCGATTGTTAGAGATCTTTCTGAGATCGATAACACAGGGAACCAGGCGGCATTGACTCCAACCGGGTTACGAACTGTCAAAACTATTCCATCATAGAAATTTGGTCAATAACATTGTCGCTTAAGATTTGGCACTCTAAGGAAACATATAACCGCATATTGATTAATTAATTAGACTGAATAAAGTTTAACACTTGACATTAAAAAATAGAGATCGCAAATTGATGTTGCTAGAGCCGCGATAGCGTAATTGGTAACGTACCAGGCTAGAATTCTGGAGTTCCCGGTTCGAACCCGGGCTGTGGCAATATTTTTTCACGATTTCTTTAGAATTAATAAATCGTCAGGTCTGGTTGCCTCATTAATTCTAAATGAATCAGTGAGGCAATTAGAGCTGACAAATTATTGAAGATTCGATTGTTAGAGATCTTTCTGAGTGCGATAACACAGGGAACCGGGCGGCACTGACTCCAACCGGGTTACGAACTGCCAAAAATATTCCATCATTGAAATTTGGTCAATAACATTGTCGCTTAAGATTTATCACTCTAAAGAAACATATGATCACATATTGATTAATTAATTAATCTGAATAAAGTTTAATGCTTGACATTAAGAAATAGATATCGTGATTTGACGTTGCTAGAGCCGCGATGGCGTAATTGGTAACGTACCAGGCTAGAATTCTGGAGTTCCCGGTTAGAACCCGGGCTGTGGCAATATATTGTCACGATTTCTTTAAAATTTAAAAATCGTCAGGTCTGGTTGCCTCATTAATTCTAAATGAATCAGTAAGGCAATTAGAGCTGACAAATAATTGAAGATTCGATTGTTAGAGAATTTTTTGAGATCGATAACACAGGGAACCGGGCGGCACTGACTCTAACCGGGTTACGAACTGCCAAAAATATTCCATCATAGAAATTTGGTCAATAACATTGTCGCTTAAGATTTATCACTGTAAAGAAACATATGACCGCATAATGATTAATTAATTAGACTGAATAAAGTTTAACACTTGACATTGAAAAATAGACATCGTGAATTGATGTTGCTCGAGCCGCGGGGGCGTAATTCGTAACGTACCAGGCTAGAATTCTGGAGTTCCCGGGTCGAACCCGGGCTGTGGCAATATTTTTTCACGATTTCTTTAGAATTTAAAAATCGTCAGGTCTGGTTTCCTCATTGATTCTTAATGAATGAGTGAGGCAATTAGAGCTGACAAATAATTAAAGATTCGATTGTTAGAGACCTTTCTGAGATCGATAACACAGGGATCCAGGCAGCGCTGACTCTAACCGGGTTACGAACTGCCAAAAATTATCCATCATCGAAATTTGGTCAATAACATTGTCGCCTAAGATTTATCACTCTAAAGAAACATATGACCGCATATTGATTAATTAATTAGACTGAATAAAGTTTAACACTTGACATTAAAAAATAAAGATCGTGAATTGATGTTGCTAGAGCCGCGATGGCGTAATTGGTAATGTACCAGGCTAAAATTCTGGAGTTCCCGGTTCGAACCCGGGCTGTGGCAATAGTTTTCACGATTTCTTTAGAATTTGAAAATCGTCAGGTCTGGTTGCCACATTAATTCTAAATGTATCAGTGAAGCATTTAGAGCTGACAAATAATTGAAGAATCGATTGTTAGTTATCTTTCTGAGATCGATAACACGAGGATCCAGGCGGCACTGACTCTAACCGGATTACGAACTGCCAAGAATATTCCATCATAGAAATTTGGTCGATAACATTGTCGCTTAAGTTTTATCACTCTAAAGAAACATATGACCGCATATTGATTAATAAATTAGACTGAATAAAGTTTAACACTTGACATTAAAAAATAGAGATCGTGAATTGATGTTGCTAGAGCCGCGATGGCGTAATTGGTAATGTACCAGGCTAAAATTCTGGAGTTCCCGGTTCGAACCCGGGCTGTGGCAATAGTTTTCACGATTTCTTTAGAATTTGAAAATCGTCAGGTCTGGTTGCCACATTAATTCTAAATGTATCAGTGAAGCATTTAGAGCTGACAAATAATTGAAGATTCGATTGTTAGTTATCTTTCTGAGATCGATAACACGAGGATCCAGGCGGCACTGTCTCTAACCGGATTACAAACTGCCACGAATATTCCATCATAGAAATTTGGTCAATAACATTGTCGCTTAAGATTTATCACTCTAAAGAAACATATGACCACATATTGATTAATTAATGAATCTGAATAAAGTTTAATGCTTGACATTGAAAAATAAAGATCGTGAATTGATGTTGCTAGAGCCACGGTGGCGTAATTGGTAACGTACCAGGCTAGATTTCTGGAGTTCCCGGTTAGAACCCGGGCTGTGGCAATATATTGTCACGATTTCTTTAAAATTTAAAAATCGTCAGGTCTGGTTGCCTCATTAATTCTAAATGAATCAGTAAGGCAATTAGAGCTGACAAATAATTGAAGATTCGATTGTTAGAGATCTTTCTGAGATCGATAACACAGGGAACCGGGCGGCACTGACTCTAACCGGGTTACGAACTGCTAAAAATAATCCATCATAGAAATTTGGTCAATAACATTGTCGCTTAAGATTTATCACTGTAAAGAAACCTATGACCGCATAATGATTAATTAATTAGACTGAATAAAGTTTAACACTTGACATTGAAAAATAGAGATCGTGAATTGATGTTGCTCGAGCCGCGGGGGCGTAATTCGTAACGTACCAGGCTAGAATTCCGGAGTTCCCGGGTCGAACCCGGGCTGTGGCAATATTTTTTCTCGATTTCTTTAGAATTTAAAAATCGTCAGGTCTGGTTGCCTCATTGATTCTTAATGAATGAGTGAGGCAATTAGAGCTGACAAATAATTAAAGATTCGATTGTTAGAGACCTTTCTGAGATCGATAACACAGGGATCCAGGCGGCGCTGACTCTAACCGGGTTACGAACTGCCAAAAATATTCCATCATAGAAATTTTGTCGATAACATTGTCGCTTAAGATTTATCACTCTAAAGAAACATATGACCGCATATTGATTAATTAATTAGACTGTATAAAGTTTAACACTTGACATTAAAAAATAGAGTTCGTGAATTGATGTTGCTAGAGCCGCGATAACGTAATTGGTAATGTACCAGGCTAGAATTCTGGAGTTCCCGGTTCGGACCCGGGCTGTGGCAATATTTTTTCACGATTTCTTTAGAATTAAAAAATCGTCAGGTCTGGTTGCCTTATTAATTCTTAATGAATGAGTGCTGCAATCAGAGCTGACATATAATTAAAGATTCGATTGTTAGAGACCTTTCTGAAATCGATAACACAGGGATCCAGGCTACGCTGACTCTAACCGGGTTACGAACTGCCAAAAATATTCCATCATCGAAATTTGGTCAATAACATTGTCCCTTAAGATTTATCACTCTGAAGAAACATTTGACCGTATATTGATTAATAAATTAGACTGAATAAAGTTTTACACTTGACATTAAAAAATAGAGATCGTGAATTGATGTTGCTAGAGCCGCGGGGGCGTAATTCGTAACGTACCAGGCTAGAATTCTGGAGTTCCCGGGTCGAACCCGGGCTATGGCAATATTTTTTCTCGATTTCTTTAGAATTTAAAAATCGTCAGGTCTGGTTGCCTTATTATTTCTAAATAAATGAATGAGGCAATTAGAGCTGATAAATAATTAAAGATTGGATTGTTAGACATCTTTCTGAGATCGATAACACGAGGATCTTTGCGGCACTGTCTCTAACCGGATTACGAACTGCCACGAATATTCCATCATAGAAATTTGGTCAATAACATTGTCGCTTAAGATTTATCAGTCTAAAGAAACATATGACCGCATATTGATTAATTAATGAATCTGAATAAAGTTTAAAGCTTGACATTAAAATATAGAGATCGTGAATTGATGTTGCTAGAGCCACGGTGGCGTAATTGGTAACGTACCAGGCTAGATTTCTGGAGTTCCTGGTTAGAACCCGGGCTGTGGCAATATATTTTCACGATTTATTTAGATTTTAAAAACCGTCTGGTCTGGTTGCCTCATTAATTCTAAATAAATCAGTAAGGCAATTAGAGCTGACAAATAATTGAAGATTCGATTGTTAGAGATCTTTCTGAGATCGATAACACAGGGAACCGGGCGGCTCTGACTCTAACCGGGTTACGAACTGCCAAAAATATTCCATCATAGAAATTTGGTCGATAACATTGTCGCTTAAGATTTATCACTCTAAAGAAACATGAGACCGCATATTGATTAATTATTTAATATGAATGAAGTTTTACACTTGACATTAAGAAATAGAGATCGTGAATTGATGTTGCTAGAGCCGCGGTGGCGCAATTGGTAACGTACCAGGCTAGAATTCTGGAGTTCTCGGTTCGAACCCGGGCTGTGGCAATAATTTTTCACGATTTCTTTAGAATTTAAAAATCGTCAGGTCTGGTTTCCTCATTAATTCTTAATGAATGAGTGCCGCAATTACAGCTGACAAATAATGAAGGATTCGATTGTTAGAGACCTTTCTGAGATCGATAACACAGGGATCCAGGTTGCGCTGACTCTAACCGGGTTACGAACTGCCAAAAATATTCCATCATAGAAATTTGGTCAATAACATTGTCGCTCAAGATTTATCACTCTAAAGAAACAAATGACCGCATAATGATTAATTAATTAGACTAAATAAAGTTTAACACTTGGCATTGAAAAATAGAGATCGTGAATTGATGTTGCTCGAGCCGCGGGGGCGTAATTCGTGACGTACCAGGCTAGAATTCTGGGGTTCCCGGGTCGAACCCGGGCTGTGGCAATATTTTTTCACGATTTCTTTATAATTTAAAAATCGTCAGGTCTGGTTGCCTCATTGATACTTAATGAATGAGTGAGGCAATTAGAGCTGACAAATAATTGAAGATTCGATTGTGAGAGAATTTTCTGAGATCGATAACACAGGGAACCGGGCGGCACTGACTCTAACCGGGTTACGAACTGCCAAAAATTTTCCATCATAGAAATTTGATCAATAACATTGTCGCTTAAGATTTATCACTGTAAAGAAACATATGACCGCATAATGATTAATTAATTAGACTGAATAAAGTTTAACACTTGACATTGAAAAATAGAGATCGTGAATTGATGTTGCTAGAGCCGCGATGGCGTAATTGGTAATGTACCAGGCCAGAATTCTGGAGTTCCCGGTTCGGACCCGGGCTGTGGCAATATTTTTTCACAATTTCTTTAGAATTAAAAAATCGTCAGGTCTGGTTGCCTTATTAATTCTTAATGAATGAGTGCTGCGATTAGAGCTGACATATAATTGAAGATTCGATTGTTAGAGACCTTTCTGAAATCGATAACACAAGGATCCAAACTGCGCTGACTCTAACCGGGTTACGAACTGCCAAAAATATTCCATCATCGAAATTTGGTCAATAACATTGTCCCTTAAGATTTATCACTCTAAAGAAACATATGACCACATATTGATTAATTAATGAATCTGAATAAAGTTTAATGATGACATTGAAAAATAGAGATCGTGAATTGATGTTGCTAGAGCCACGGTGGCGTAATTGGTAACGTACCAGGCTAGATTTCTGGAGTTCCCGGTTAGAAACCGGGCTGTGGCAATATATTGTCACGATTTCTTTAAAATTTAAAAATCGTCAGGTCTGGTTGCCTCATTAATTCTAAATGAATCAGTAAGGCAATTAGAGCTGACAAATAATTGAAGATTCGATTGTTAGAGATCTTTCTGAGATCGATAACACAGGGAACCGGGCGGCACTGACTCCAACCGGGTTACGAACTGTCAAAACTATTCCATCATAGAAATTTGGTCAATAACATTGTCGCTTAAGATTTGGCACTCTAAGGAAACATATAACCGCATATTGATTAATTAATTAGACTGAATAATGTTTAACACTTGACATTGAAAAATAGAGATCGTGAATTGATGTTGCTAGAGCCGCGATGGCGTAATTGGTAATGTACCAGGCCAGAATTCTGGAGTTCCCGGTTCGGACCCGGGCTGTGGCAATATTTTTTCACGATTTCTTTAGAATTAAAAAATCGTCAGGTCTGGTTGCCTTATTAATTCTTAATGAATGAGTGCTGCGATTAGAGCTGACATATAATTAAAGATTCGATTGTTAGAGACCTTTCTGAAATCGATAACGCAGGGATCCAAACTGCGCTGACCCTAACCGGGTTATGAACTGCCAAAAATATTCCATCATCGAAATTTGGTCAATAACATTGTCCCGTAAGATTTATCACTCTAAAGAAACATATGACCGCATATTGATTAATTAATTAGACTGAATAAAGTTTAACACTTGACATTAAAAAATAGAGATCGTGAATTGATGTTTCTAGAGCCGCGGTGGCGTTATTGGTAACATACCAGGCTAGAAATCTAGAGTTCCCGGTTCGAACCCGGGCTGTGGCAATATTTTTTCACGATTTCTTTAGAATTTAAAAATCGTCAGGTCTGGTTGCCTCATTAATTCTTAATGAATGGGTGCGGCAATTAGAGCTGACAAATAATTAAAGATTCGATTGTTAGAAACCTTTCTAAGATCGATAACTCAGGGATCCAGGCGGCGCTGACTCTAACCGGGTTACGAACTGCCAAAAATATTCCATCATAGAAATTTGGTCGATAACATTGTCGCTTAAGATTTATCACCCTAAAGATACATATGACCGCATAGTGATTAATTAATTAATCTGAATAAAGTTTAACACGTGACATTAAAATATAGAGATCGTGAATTGATGTTGCTAGAGCGGCGATGGCGTAATTGGTAATGTACCAGGCTAGAATTCTGGAGTTCCCGGTTCGAACCCGGGCTGTGGCAATAGTTTTCACGATTTCTTTAGAATTTGAAAATCGTCAGGTCTGGTTGCCACATTAATTCTAAATGTATCAGTGAAGCATTTAGAGCTGACAAATAATTGAAGAATCGATTGTTAGTTATCTTTCTGAGATCGATAACACGAGGATCCAGGCGGCACTGACTCTAACCGGATTACGAACTGCCAAGAATATTCCATCATAGAAATTTGGTCGATAACATTGTCGCTTAAGTTTTATCACTCTAAAGAAACATATGACCGCATATTGATTAATAAATTAGACTGAATAAAGTTTAACACTTGACATTAAAAAATAGAGATCGTGAATTGATGTTGCTAGAGCCGCGATGGCGTAATTGGTAATGTACCAGGCTAAAATTCTGGAGTTCCCGGTTCGAACCCGGGCTGTGGCAATAGTTTTCACGATTTCTTTAGAATTTGAAAATCGTCAGGTCTGGTTGCCACATTAATTCTAAATGTATCAGTGAAGCATTTAGAGCTGACAAATAATTGAAGATTCGATTGTTAGTTATCTTTCTGAGATCGATAACACGAGGATCCAGGCGGCACTGTCTCTAACCGGATTACAAACTGCCACGAATATTCCATCATAGAAATTTGGTCAATAACATTGTCGCTTAAGATTTATCACTCTAAAGAAACATATGACCACATATTGATTAATTAATGAATCTGAATAAAGTTTAATGCTTGACATTGAAAAATAGAGATCGTGAATTGATGTTGCTAGAGCCACGGTGGCGTAATTGGTAACGTACCAGGCTAGATTTCTGGAGTTCCCGGTTAGAACCCGGGCTGTGGCAATATATTGTCACGATTTCTTTAAAATTTAAAAATCGTCAGGTCTGGTTGCCTCATTAATTCTAAATGAATCAGTAAGGCAATTAGAGCTGACAAATAATTGAAGATTCGATTGTTAGAGATCTTTCTGAGATCGATAACACAGGGAACCGGGCGGCACTGACTCTAACCGGGTTACGAACTGCTAAAAATAATCCATCATAGAAATTTGGTCAATAACATTGTCGCTTAAGATTTATCACTGTAAAGAAACCTATGACCGCATAATGATTAATTAATTAGACTGAATAAAGTTTAACACTTGACATTGAAAAATAGAGATCGTGAATTGATGTTGCTCGAGCCGCGGGGGCGTAATTCGTAACGTACCAGGCTAGAATTCCGGAGTTCCCGGGTCGAACCCGGGCTGTGGCAATATTTTTTCTCGATTTCTTTAGAATTTAAAAATCGTCAGGTCTGGTTGCCTCATTGATTCTTAATGAATGAGTGAGGCAATTAGAGCTGACAAATAATTAAAGATTCGATTGTTAGAGACCTTTCTGAGATCGATAACACAGGGATCCAGGCGGCGCTGACTCTAACCGGGTGACGAACTGCCAAAAATATTCCATCATAGAAATTTTGTCGATAACATTGTCGCTTAAGATTTATCACTCTAAAGAAACATATGACCGCATATTGATTAATTAATTAGACTGAATAAAGTTTAACACTTGACATTAAAAAATAGAGTTCGTGAATTGATGTTGCTAGAGCCGCGATAACGTAATTGGTAATGTACCAGGCTAGAATTCTGGAGTTCCCGGTTCGGACCCGGGCTGTGGCAATATTTTTTCACGATTTCTTTAGAATTTAAAAATCGTCAGGTCTGGTTGCCTTATTAATTCTTAATGAATGAGTGCTGCAATCAGAGCTGACATATAATTAAAGATTCGATTGTTAGAGACCTTTCTGAAATCGATAACACAGGGATCCAGGCTACGCTGACTCTAACCGGGTTACGAACTGCCAAAAATATTCCATCATCGAAATTTGGTCAATAACATTGTCCCTTAAGATTTATCACTCTGAAGAAACATTTGACCGTATATTGATTAATAAATTAGACTGAATAAAGTTTTACACTTGACATTAAAAAATAGAGATCGTGAATTGATGTTGCTAGAGCCGCGGGGGCGTAATTCGTAACGTACCAGGCTAGAATTCTGGAGTTCCCGGGTCGAACCCGGGCTATGGCAATATTTTTTCTCGATTTCTTTAGAATTTAAAAATCGTCAGGTCTGGTTGCCTTATTATTTCTAAATAAATGAATGAGGCAATTAGAGCTGATAAATAATTAAAGATTGGATTGTTAGACACCTTTCTGAGATCGATAACACGAGGATCTTTGCGGCACTGTCTCTAACCGGATTACGAACTGCCACGAATATTCCATCATAGAAATTTGGTCAATAACATTGTCGCTTAAGATTTATCAGTCTAAAGAAACATATGACCGCATATTGATTAATTAATTAATCTGAATAAAGTTTAAAGCTTGACATTAAAATATAGAGATCGTGAATTGATGTTGCTAGAGCCACGGTGGCGTAATTGGTAACGTACCAGGCTAGATTTCTGGAGTTCCTGGTTAGAACCCGGGCTGTGGCAATATATTTTCACGATTTATTTAGATTTTAAAAACCGTCTGGTCTGGTTGCCTCATTAATTCTAAATAAATCAGTAAGGCAATTAGAGCTGACAAATAATTGAAGATTCGATTGTTAGAGATCTTTCTGAGATCGATAACACAGGGAACCGGGCGGCTCTGACTCTAACCGGGTTACGAACTGCCAAAAATATTCCATCATAGAAATTTGGTCGATAACATTGTCGCTTAAGATTTATCACTCTAAAGAAACATGAGACCGCATATTGATTAATTATTTAATATGAATGAAGTTTTACACTTGACATTAAGAAATAGAGATCGTGAATTGATGTTGCTAGAGCCGCGGTGGCGCAATTGGTAACGTACCAGGCTAGAATTCTGGAGTTCTCGGTTCGAACCCGGGCTGTGGCAATAATTTTTCACGATTTCTTTAGAATTTAAAAATCGTCAGGTCTGGTTTCCTCATTAATTCTTAATGAATGAGTGCCGCAATTACAGCTGACAAATAATGAAGGATTCGATTTTTAGAGACCTTTCTGAGATCGATAACACAGGGATCCAGGTTGCGCTGACTCTAACCGGGTTACGAACTGCCAAAAATATTCCATCATAGAAATTTGGTCAATAACATTGTCGCTCAAGATTTATCACTCTAAAGAAACAAATGACCGCATAATGATTAATTAATTAGACTAAATAAAGTTTAACACTTGGCATTGAAAAATAGAGATCGTGAATTGATGTTGCTCGAGCCGCGGGGGCGTAATTCGTGACGTACCAGGCTAGAATTCTGGGGTTCCCGGGTCGAACCCGGGCTGTGGCAATATTTTTTCACGATTTCTTTATAATTTAAAAATCGTCAGGTCTGGTTGCCTCATTGATACTTAATGAATGAGTGAGGCAATTAGAGCTGACAAATAATTGAAGATTCGATTGTTAGAGAATTTTCTGAGATCGATAACACAGGGAACCGGGCGGCACTGACTCTAACCGGGTTACGAACTGCCAAAAATTTTCCATCATAGAAATTTGATCAATAACATTGTCGCTTAAGATTTATCACTGTAAAGAAACATATGACCGCATAATGATTAATTAATTAGACTGAATAAAGTTTAACACTTGACATTGAAAAATAGAGATCGTGAATTGATGTTGCTAGAGCCGCGATGGCGTAATTGGTAATGTACCAGGCCAGAATTCTGGAGTTCCCGGTTCGGACCCGGGCTGTGGCAATATTTTTTCACAATTTCTTTAGAATTAAAAAATCGTCAGGTCTGGTTGCCTTATTAATTCTTAATGAATGAGTGCTGCGATTAGAGCTGACATATAATTGAAGATTCGATTGTTAGAGACCTTTCTGAAATCGATAACACAAGGATCCAAACTGCGCTGACTCTAACCGGGTTACGAACTGCCAAAAATATTCCATCATCGAAATTTGGTCAATAACATTGTCCCTTAAGATTTATCACTCTAAAGAAACATATGACCACATATTGATTAATTAATGAATCTGAATAAAGTTTAATGATGACATTGAAAAATAGAGATCGTGAATTGATGTTGCTAGAGCCACGGTGGCGTAATTGGTAACGTACCAGGCTAGATTTCTGGAGTTCCCGGTTAGAAACCGGGCTGTGGCAATATATTGTCACGATTTCTTTAAAATTTAAAAATCGTCAGGTCTGGTTGCCTCATTAATTCTAAATGAATCAGTAAGGCAATTAGAGCTGACAAATAATTGAAGATTCGATTGTTAGAGATCTTTCTGAGATCGATAACACAGGGAACCGGGCGGCACTGACTCCAACCGGGTTACGAACTGTCAAAACTATTCCATCATAGAAATTTGGTCAATAACATTGTCGCTTAAGATTTGGCACTCTAAGGAAACATATAACCGCATATTGATTAATTAATTAGACTGAATAATGTTTAACACTTGACATTGAAAAATAGAGATCGTGAATTGATGTTGCTAGAGCCGCGATGGCGTAATTGGTAATGTACCAGGCCAGAATTCTGGAGTTCCCGGTTCGGACCCGGGCTGTGGCAATATTTTTTCACGATTTCTTTAGAATTTAAAAATCGTCAGGTCTGGTTGCCTCATTGATTCTTAATGAATGAGTGAGGCAATTAGAGCTGACAAATAATTAAAGATTCGATTGTTAGAGACCTTTCTGAGATCGATAACACAGGGATCCAGGCGGCGCTGACTCTAACCGGGTTACGAACTGCCAAAAATATTCCATCACAGAAATTTTGTCGATAACATTGTCGCTTAAGATTTATCACTCTAAAGAAACATATGACCGCATATTGATTAATTAATTAGACTGAATAAAGTTTAACACTTGACATTAAAAATAGAGATCGTGAATTGATGTTTCTAGAGCCGCGGTGGCGTTATTGGTAAGATACCAGGCTAGAAATCTGGAGTTCCCGGTTCGAACCCGGGCTGTGGCAATATTTTTTCACGATTTCTTTAGAATTTGAAAATCGTCAGGTCTGGTTGCCTCATTAATTCTTAATGAATGGGTGCGGCAATTAGAGCTGACAAATAATTAAAGATTCGATTGTTAGAAACCTTTCTGAGATCGATAACTCAGGGATCCAGGCGGCGCTGACTCTAACCGGGTTACGAACTGCCAAAAATATTCCATCATAGAAATTTGGTCGATAACATTGTCGCTTAAGATTTATCACCCTAAAGATACATATGACCGCATAGTGATTAATTAATTAATCTGAATAAAGTTTAACACGTGACATTAAAATATAGAGATCGTGACTTGATGTTGCTAGAGCCGCGATCGCGTAATTGGTAACGTACCAGGCTAGAATTCTGGAGTTCCCGGTTCGAACCCGGGCTGTGGCAATATTTTTTCACGATTTCTGTAGAATTTAAAAATCGTTAGGTCTGGTTGCTATATTAATTCTAAATGTATCAGTGAAGCATTTAGAGCTGACAAATAATTGAAGATTCGATTGTTAGAGATCTTTCTGAGATCGATAACACAGGGAACCAGGCGGCATTGACTCCAACCGGGTTACGAACTGTCAAAACTATTCCATCATAGAAATTTGGTCAATAACATTGTCGCTTAAGATTTGGCACTCTAAGGAAACATATAACCGCATATTGATTAATTAATTAGACTGAATAAAGTTTAACACTTGACATTAAAAAATAGAGATCGCAAATTGATGTTGCTAGAGCCGCGATAGCGTAATTGGTAACGTACCAGGCTAGAATTCTGGAGTTCCCGGTTCGAACCCGGGCTGTGGCAATATTTTTTCACGATTTCTTTAGAATTAATAAATCGTCAGGTCTGGTTGCCTCATTAATTCTAAATGAATCAGTGAGGCAATTAGAGCTGACAAATTATTGAAGATTCGATTGTTAGAGATCTTTCTGAGTGCGATAACACAGGGAACCGGGCGGCACTGACTCCAACCGGGTTACGAACTGCCAAAAATATTCCATCATTGAAATTTGGTCAATAACATTGTCGCTTAAGATTTATCACTCTAAAGAAACATATGATCACATATTGATTAATTAATTAATCTGAATAAAGTTTAATGCTTGACATTAAGAAATAGATATCGTGATTTGACGTTGCTAGAGCCGCGATGGCGTAATTGGTAACGTACCAGGCTAGAATTCTGGAGTTCCCGGTTAGAACCCGGGCTGTGGCAATATATTGTCACGATTTCTTTAAAATTTAAAAATCGTCAGGTCTGGTTGCCTCATTAATTCTAAATGAATCAGTAAGGCAATTAGAGCTGACAAATAATTGAAGATTCGATTGTTAGAGAATTTTTTGAGATCGATAACACAGGGAACCGGGCGGCACTGACTCTAACCGGGTTACGAACTGCCAAAAATATTCCATCATAGAAATTTGGTCAATAACATTGTCGCTTAAGATTTATCACTGTAAAGAAACATATGACCGCATAATGATTAATTAATTAGACTGAATAAAGTTTAACACTTGACATTGAAAAATAGACATCGTGAATTGATGTTGCTCGAGCCGCGGGGGCGTAATTCGTAACGTACCAGGCTAGAATTCTGGAGTTCCCGGGTCGAACCCGGGCTGTGGCAATATTTTTTCACGATTTCTTTAGAATTTAAAAATCGTCAGGTCTGGTTTCCTCATTGATTCTTAATGAATGAGTGAGGCAATTAGAGCTGACAAATAATTAAAGATTCGATTGTTAGAGACCTTTCTGAGATCGATAACACAGGGATCCAGGCAGCGCTGACTCTAACCGGGTTACGAACTGCCAAAAATTATCCATCATCGAAATTTGGTCAATAACATTGTCGCTTAAGATTTATCACTCTAAAGAAACATATGACCGCATATTGATTAATTAATTAGACTGAATAAAGTTTAACACTTGACATTAAAAAATAAAGATCGTGAATTGATGTTGCTAGAGCCGCGATGGCGTAATTGGTAATGTACCAGGCTAAAATTCTGGAGTTCCCGGTTCGAACCCGGGCTGTGGCAATAGTTTTCACGATTTCTTTAGAATTTGAAAATCGTCAGGTCTGGTTGCCACATTAATTCTAAATGTATCAGTGAAGCATTTAGAGCTGACAAATAATTGAAGAATCGATTGTTAGTTATCTTTCTGAGATCGATAACACGAGGATCCAGGCGGCACTGACTCTAACCGGATTACGAACTGCCAAGAATATTCCATCATAGAAATTTGGTCGATAACATTGTCGCTTAAGTTTTATCACTCTAAAGAAACATATGACCGCATATTGATTAATAAATTAGACTGAATAAAGTTTAACACTTGACATTAAAAAATAGAGATCGTGAATTGATGTTGCTAGAGCCGCGATGGCGTAATTGGTAATGTACCAGGCTAAAATTCTGGAGTTCCCGGTTCGAACCCGGGCTGTGGCAATAGTTTTCACGATTTCTTTAGAATTTGAAAATCGTCAGGTCTGGTTGCCACATTAATTCTAAATGTATCAGTGAAGCATTTAGAGCTGACAAATAATTGAAGATTCGATTGTTAGTTATCTTTCTGAGATCGATAACACGAGGATCCAGGCGGCACTGTCTCTAACCGGATTACAAACTGCCACGAATATTCCATCATAGAAATTTGGTCAATAACATTGTCGCTTAAGATTTATCACTCTAAAGAAACATATGACCACATATTGATTAATTAATGAATCTGAATAAAGTTTAATGCTTGACATTGAAAAATAAAGATCGTGAATTGATGTTGCTAGAGCCACGGTGGCGTAATTGGTAACGTACCAGGCTAGATTTCTGGAGTTCCCGGTTAGAACCCGGGCTGTGGCAATATATTGTCACGATTTCTTTAAAATTTAAAAATCGTCAGGTCTGGTTGCCTCATTAATTCTAAATGAATCAGTAAGGCAATTAGAGCTGACAAATAATTGAAGATTCGATTGTTAGAGATCTTTCTGAGATCGATAACACAGGGAACCGGGCGGCACTGACTCTAACCGGGTTACGAACTGCTAAAAATAATCCATCATAGAAATTTGGTCAATAACATTGTCGCTTAAGATTTATCACTGTAAAGAAACCTATGACCGCATAATGATTAATTAATTAGACTGAATAAAGTTTAACACTTGACATTGAAAAATAGAGATCGTGAATTGATGTTGCTCGAGCCGCGGGGGCGTAATTCGTAACGTACCAGGCTAGAATTCCGGAGTTCCCGGGTCGAACCCGGGCTGTGGCAATATTTTTTCTCGATTTCTTTAGAATTTAAAAATCGTCAGGTCTGGTTGCCTCATTGATTCTTAATGAATGAGTGAGGCAATTAGAGCTGACAAATAATTAAAGATTCGATTGTTAGAGACCTTTCTGAGATCGATAACACAGGGATCCAGGCGGCGCTGACTCTAACCGGGTTACGAACTGCCAAAAATATTCCATCATAGAAATTTTGTCGATAACATTGTCGCTTAAGATTTATCACTCTAAAGAAACATATGACCGCATATTGATTAATTAATTAGACTGAATAAAGTTTAACACTTGACATTAAAAAATAGAGTTCGTGAATTGATGTTGCTAGAGCCGCGATAACGTAATTGGTAATGTACCAGGCTAGAATTCTGGAGTTCCCGGTTCGGACCCGGGCTGTGGCAATATTTTTTCACGATTTCTTTAGAATTAAAAAATCGTCAGGTCTGGTTGCCTTATTAATTCTTAATGAATGAGTGCTGCAATCAGAGCTGACATATAATTAAAGATTCGATTGTTAGAGACCTTTCTGAAATCGATAACACAGGGATCCAGGCTACGCTGACTCTAACCGGGTTACGAACTGCCAAAAATATTCCATCATCGAAATTTGGTCAATAACATTGTCCCTTAAGATTTATCACTCTGAAGAAACATTTGACCGTATATTGATTAATAAATTAGACTGAATAAAGTTTTACACTTGACATTAAAAAATAGAGATCGTGAATTGATGTTGCTAGAGCCGCGGGGGCGTAATTCGTAACGTACCAGGCTAGAATTCTGGAGTTCCCGGGTCGAACCCGGGCTATGGCAATATTTTTTCTCGATTTCTTTAGAATTTAAAAATCGTCAGGTCTGGTTGCCTTATTATTTCTAAATAAATGAATGAGGCAATTAGAGCTGATAAATAATTAAAGATTGGATTGTTAGACATCTTTCTGAGATCGATAACACGAGGATCTTTGCGGCACTGTCTCTAACCGGATTACGAACTGCCACGAATATTCCATCATAGAAATTTGGTCAATAACATTGTCGCTTAAGATTTATCAGTCTAAAGAAACATATGACCGCATATTGATTAATTAATGAATCTGAATAAAGTTTAAAGCTTGACATTAAAATATAGAGATCGTGAATTGATGTTGCTAGAGCCACGGTGGCGTAATTGGTAACGTACCAGGCTAGATTTCTGGAGTTCCTGGTTAGAACCCGGGCTGTGGCAATATATTTTCACGATTTATTTAGATTTTAAAAACCGTCTGGTCTGGTTGCCTCATTAATTCTAAATAAATCAGTAAGGCAATTAGAGCTGACAAATAATTGAAGATTCGATTGTTAGAGATCTTTCTGAGATCGATAACACAGGGAACCGGGCGGCTCTGACTCTAACCGGGTTACGAACTGCCAAAAATATTCCATCATAGAAATTTGGTCGATAACATTGTCGCTTAAGATTTATCACTCTAAAGAAACATGAGACCGCATATTGATTAATTATTTAATATGAATGAAGTTTTACACTTGACATTAAGAAATAGAGATCGTGAATTGATGTTGCTAGAGCCGCGGTGGCGCAATTGGTAACGTACCAGGCTAGAATTCTGGAGTTCTCGGTTCGAACCCGGGCTGTGGCAATAATTTTTCACGATTTCTTTAGAATTTAAAAATCGTCAGGTCTGGTTTCCTCATTAATTCTTAATGAATGAGTGCCGCAATTACAGCTGACAAATAATGAAGGATTCGATTGTTAGAGACCTTTCTGAGATCGATAACACAGGGATCCAGGTTGCGCTGACTCTAACCGGGTTACGAACTGCCAAAAATATTCCATCATAGAAATTTGGTCAATAACATTGTCGCTCAAGATTTATCACTCTAAAGAAACAAATGACCGCATAATGATTAATTAATTAGACTAAATAAAGTTTAACACTTGGCATTGAAAAATAGAGATCGTGAATTGATGTTGCTCGAGCCGCGGGGGCGTAATTCGTGACGTACCAGGCTAGAATTCTGGGGTTCCCGGGTCGAACCCGGGCTGTGGCAATATTTTTTCACGATTTCTTTATAATTTAAAAATCGTCAGGTCTGGTTGCCTCATTGATACTTAATGAATGAGTGAGGCAATTAGAGCTGACAAATAATTGAAGATTCGATTGTTAGAGAATTTTCTGAGATCGATAACACAGGGAACCGGGCGGCACTGACTCTAACCGGGTTACGAACTGCCAAAAATTTTCCATCATAGAAATTTGATCAATAACATTGTCGCTTAAGATTTATCACTGTAAAGAAACATATGACCGCATAATGATTAATTAATTAGACTGAATAAAGTTTAACACTTGACATTGAAAAATAGAGATCGTGAATTGATGTTGCTAGAGCCGCGATGGCGTAATTGGTAATGTACCAGGCCAGAATTCTGGAGTTCCCGGTTCGGACCCGGGCTGTGGCAATATTTTTTCACAATTTCTTTAGAATTAAAAAATCGTCAGGTCTGGTTGCCTTATTAATTCTTAATGAATGAGTGCTGCGATTAGAGCTGACATATAATTGAAGATTCGATTGTTAGAGACCTTTCTGAAATCGATAACACAAGGATCCAAACTGCGCTGACTCTAACCGGGTTACGAACTGCCAAAAATATTCCATCATCGAAATTTGGTCAATAACATTGTCCCTTAAGATTTATCACTCTAAAGAAACATATGACCACATATTGATTAATTAATGAATCTGAATAAAGTTTAATGATGACATTGAAAAATAGAGATCGTGAATTGATGTTGCTAGAGCCACGGTGGCGTAATTGGTAACGTACCAGGCTAGATTTCTGGAGTTCCCGGTTAGAAACCGGGCTGTGGCAATATATTGTCACGATTTCTTTAAAATTTAAAAATCGTCAGGTCTGGTTGCCTCATTAATTCTAAATGAATCAGTAAGGCAATTAGAGCTGACAAATAATTGAAGATTCGATTGTTAGAGATCTTTCTGAGATCGATAACACAGGGAACCGGGCGGCACTGACTCCAACCGGGTTACGAACTGTCAAAACTATTCCATCATAGAAATTTGGTCAATAACATTGTCGCTTAAGATTTGGCACTCTAAGGAAACATATAACCGCATATTGATTAATTAATTACACTGAATAATGTTTAACACTTGACATTGAAAAATAGAGATCGTGAATTGATGTTGCTAGAGCCGCGATGGCGTAATTGGTAATGTACCAGGCCAGAATTCTGGAGTTCCCGGTTCGGACCCGGGCTGTGGCAATATTTTTTCACGATTTCTTTAGAATTTAAAAATCGTCAGGTCTGGTTGCCTCATTGATTCTTAATGAATGAGTGAGGCAATTAGAGCTGACAAATAATTAAAGATTCGATTGTTAGAGACCTTTCTGAGATCGATAACACAGGGATCCAGGCGGCGCTGACTCTAACCGGGTTACGAACTGCCAAAAATATTCCATCACAGAAATTTTGTCGATAACATTGTCGCTTAAGATTTATCACTCTAAAGAAACATATGACCGCATATTGATTAATTAATTAGACTGAATAAAGTTTAACACTTGACATTAAAAATAGAGATCGTGAATTGATGTTTCTAGAGCCGCGGTGGCGTTATTGGTAAGATACCAGGCTAGAAATCTGGAGTTCCCGGTTCGAACCCGGGCTGTGGCAATATTTTTTCACGATTTCTTTAGAATTTGAAAATCGTCAGGTCTGGTTGCCTCATTAATTCTTAATGAATGGGTGCGGCAATTAGAGCTGACAAATAATTAAAGATTCGATTGTTAGAAACCTTTCTGAGATCGATAACTCAGGGATCCAGGCGGCGCTGACTCTAACCGGGTTACGAACTGCCAAAAATATTCCATCATAGAAATTTGGTCGATAACATTGTCGCTTAAGATTTATCACCCTAAAGATACATATGACCGCATAGTGATTAATTAATTAATCTGAATAAAGTTTAACACGTGACATTAAAATATAGAGATCGTGACTTGATGTTGCTAGAGCCGCGATCGCGTAATTGGTAACGTACCAGGCTAGAATTCTGGAGTTCCCGGTTCGAACCCGGGCTGTGGCAATATTTTTTCACGATTTCTGTAGAATTTAAAAATCGTTAGGTCTGGTTGCTATATTAATTCTAAATGTATCAGTGAAGCATTTAGAGCTGACAAATAATTGAAGATTCGATTGTTAGAGATCTTTCTGAGATCGATAACACAGGGAACCAGGCGGCATTGACTCCAACCGGGTTACGAACTGTCAAAACTATTCCATCATAGAAATTTGGTCAATAACATTGTCGCTTAAGATTTGGCACTCTAAGGAAACATATAACCGCATATTGATTAATTAATTAGACTGAATAAAGTTTAACACTTGACATTAAAAAATAGAGATCGCAAATTGATGTTGCTAGAGCCGCGATAGCGTAATTGGTAACGTACCAGGCTAGAATTCTGGAGTTCCCGGTTCGAACCCGGGCTGTGGCAATATTTTTTCACGATTTCTTTAGAATTAATAAATCGTCAGGTCTGGTTGCCTCATTAATTCTAAATGAATCAGTGAGGCAATTAGAGCTGACAAATTATTGAAGATTCGATTGTTAGAGATCTTTCTGAGTGCGATAACACAGGGAACCGGGCGGCACTGACTCCAACCGGGTTACGAACTGCCAAAAATATTCCATCATTGAAATTTGGTCAATAACATTGTCGCTTAAGATTTATCACTCTAAAGAAACATATGATCACATATTGATTAATTAATTAATCTGAATAAAGTTTAATGCTTGACATTAAGAAATAGATATCGTGATTTGACGTTGCTAGAGCCGCGATGGCGTAATTGGTAACGTACCAGGCTAGAATTCTGGAGTTCCCGGTTAGAACCCGGGCTGTGGCAATATATTGTCACGATTTCTTTAAAATTTAAAAATCGTCAGGTCTGGTTGCCTCATTAATTCTAAATGAATCAGTAAGGCAATTAGAGCTGACAAATAATTGAAGATTCGATTGTTAGAGAATTTTTTGAGATCGATAACACAGGGAACCGGGCGGCACTGACTCTAACCGGGTTACGAACTGCCAAAAATATTCCATCATAGAAATTTGGTCAATAACATTGTCGCTTAAGATTTATCACTGTAAAGAAACATATGACCGCATAATGATTAATTAATTAGACTGAATAAAGTTTAACACTTGACATTGAAAAATAGACATCGTGAATTGATGTTGCTCGAGCCGCGGGGGCGTAATTCGTAACGTACCAGGCTAGAATTCTGGAGTTCCCGGGTCGAACCCGGGCTGTGGCAATATTTTTTCACGATTTCTTTAGAATTTAAAAATCGTCAGGTCTGGTTTCCTCATTGATTCTTAATGAATGAGTGAGGCAATTAGAGCTGACAAATAATTAAAGATTCGATTGTTAGAGACCTTTCTGAGATCGATAACACAGGGATCCAGGCAGCGCTGACTCTAACCGGGTTACGAACTGCCAAAAATTATCCATCATCGAAATTTGGTCAATAACATTGTCGCTTAAGATTTATCACTCTAAAGAAACATATGACCGCATATTGATTAATTAATTAGACTGAATAAAGTTTAACACTTGACATTAAAAAATAAAGATCGTGAATTGATGTTGCTAGAGCCGCGATGGCGTAATTGGTAATGTACCAGGCTAAAATTCTGGAGTTCCCGGTTCGAACCCGGGCTGTGGCAATAGTTTTCACGATTTCTTTAGAATTTGAAAATCGTCAGGTCTGGTTGCCACATTAATTCTAAATGTATCAGTGAAGCATTTAGAGCTGACAAATAATTGAAGAATCGATTGTTAGTTATCTTTCTGAGATCGATAACACGAGGATCCAGGCGGCACTGACTCTAACCGGATTACGAACTGCCAAGAATATTCCATCATAGAAATTTGGTCGATAACATTGTCGCTTAAGTTTTATCACTCTAAAGAAACATATGACCGCATATTGATTAATAAATTAGACTGAATAAAGTTTAACACTTGACATTAAAAAATAGAGATCGTGAATTGATGTTGCTAGAGCCGCGATGGCGTAATTGGTAATGTACCAGGCTAAAATTCTGGAGTTCCCGGTTCGAACCCGGGCTGTGGCAATAGTTTTCACGATTTCTTTAGAATTTGAAAATCGTCAGGTCTGGTTGCCACATTAATTCTAAATGTATCAGTGAAGCATTTAGAGCTGACAAATAATTGAAGATTCGATTGTTAGTTATCTTTCTGAGATCGATAACACGAGGATCCAGGCGGCACTGTCTCTAACCGGATTACAAACTGCCACGAATATTCCATCATAGAAATTTGGTCAATAACATTGTCGCTTAAGATTTATCACTCTAAAGAAACATATGACCACATATTGATTAATTAATGAATCTGAATAAAGTTTAATGCTTGACATTGAAAAATAAAGATCGTGAATTGATGTTGCTAGAGCCACGGTGGCGTAATTGGTAACGTACCAGGCTAGATTTCTGGAGTTCCCGGTTAGAACCCGGGCTGTGGCAATATATTGTCACGATTTCTTTAAAATTTAAAAATCGTCAGGTCTGGTTGCCTCATTAATTCTAAATGAATCAGTAAGGCAATTAGAGCTGACAAATAATTGAAGATTCGATTGTTAGAGATCTTTCTGAGATCGATAACACAGGGAACCGGGCGGCACTGACTCTAACCGGGTTACGAACTGCTAAAAATAATCCATCATAGAAATTTGGTCAATAACATTGTCGCTTAAGATTTATCACTGTAAAGAAACCTATGACCGCATAATGATTAATTAATTAGACTGAATAAAGTTTAACACTTGACATTGAAAAATAGAGATCGTGAATTGATGTTGCTCGAGCCGCGGGGGCGTAATTCGTAACGTACCAGGCTAGAATTCCGGAGTTCCCGGGTCGAACCCGGGCTGTGGCAATATTTTTTCTCGATTTCTTTAGAATTTAAAAATCGTCAGGTCTGGTTGCCTCATTGATTCTTAATGAATGAGTGAGGCAATTAGAGCTGACAAATAATTAAAGATTCGATTGTTAGAGACCTTTCTGAGATCGATAACACAGGGATCCAGGCGGCGCTGACTCTAACCGGGTTACGAACTGCCAAAAATATTCCATCATAGAAATTTTGTCGATAACATTGTCGCTTAAGATTTATCACTCTAAAGAAACATATGACCGCATATTGATTAATTAATTAGACTGAATAAAGTTTAACACTTGACATTAAAAAATAGAGTTCGTGAATTGATGTTGCTAGAGCCGCGATAACGTAATTGGTAATGTACCAGGCTAGAATTCTGGAGTTCCCGGTTCGGACCCGGGCTGTGGCAATATTTTTTCACGATTTCTTTAGAATTAAAAAATCGTCAGGTCTGGTTGCCTTATTAATTCTTAATGAATGAGTGCTGCAATCAGAGCTGACATATAATTAAAGATTCGATTGTTAGAGACCTTTCTGAAATCGATAACACAGGGATCCAGGCTACGCTGACTCTAACCGGGTTACGAACTGCCAAAAATATTCCATCATCGAAATTTGGTCAATAACATTGTCCCTTAAGATTTATCACTCTGAAGAAACATTTGACCGTATATTGATTAATAAATTAGACTGAATAAAGTTTTACACTTGACATTAAAAAATAGAGATCGTGAATTGATGTTGCTAGAGCCGCGGGGGCGTAATTCGTAACGTACCAGGCTAGAATTCTGGAGTTCCCGGGTCGAACCCGGGCTATGGCAATATTTTTTCTCGATTTCTTTAGAATTTAAAAATCGTCAGGTCTGGTTGCCTTATTATTTCTAAATAAATGAATGAGGCAATTAGAGCTGATAAATAATTAAAGATTGGATTGTTAGACATCTTTCTGAGATCGATAACACGAGGATCTTTGCGGCACTGTCTCTAACCGGATTACGAACTGCCACGAATATTCCATCATAGAAATTTGGTCAATAACATTGTCGCTTAAGATTTATCAGTCTAAAGAAACATATGACCGCATATTGATTAATTAATGAATCTGAATAAAGTTTAAAGCTTGACATTAAAATATAGAGATCGTGAATTGATGTTGCTAGAGCCACGGTGGCGTAATTGGTAACGTACCAGGCTAGATTTCTGGAGTTCCTGGTTAGAACCCGGGCTGTGGCAATATATTTTCACGATTTATTTAGATTTTAAAAACCGTCTGGTCTGGTTGCCTCATTAATTCTAAATAAATCAGTAAGGCAATTAGAGCTGACAAATAATTGAAGATTCGATTGTTAGAGATCTTTCTGAGATCGATAACACAGGGAACCGGGCGGCTCTGACTCTAACCGGGTTACGAACTGCCAAAAATATTCCATCATAGAAATTTGGTCGATAACATTGTCGCTTAAGATTTATCACTCTAAAGAAACATGAGACCGCATATTGATTAATTATTTAATATGAATGAAGTTTTACACTTGACATTAAGAAATAGAGATCGTGAATTGATGTTGCTAGAGCCGCGGTGGCGCAATTGGTAACGTACCAGGCTAGAATTCTGGAGTTCTCGGTTCGAACCCGGGCTGTGGCAATAATTTTTCACGATTTCTTTAGAATTTAAAAATCGTCAGGTCTGGTTTCCTCATTAATTCTTAATGAATGAGTGCCGCAATTACAGCTGACAAATAATGAAGGATTCGATTGTTAGAGACCTTTCTGAGATCGATAACACAGGGATCCAGGTTGCGCTGACTCTAACCGGGTTACGAACTGCCAAAAATATTCCATCATAGAAATTTGGTCAATAACATTGTCGCTCAAGATTTATCACTCTAAAGAAACAAATGACCGCATAATGATTAATTAATTAGACTAAATAAAGTTTAACACTTGGCATTGAAAAATAGAGATCGTGAATTGATGTTGCTCGAGCCGCGGGGGCGTAATTCGTGACGTACCAGGCTAGAATTCTGGGGTTCCCGGGTCGAACCCGGGCTGTGGCAATATTTTTTCACGATTTCTTTATAATTTAAAAATCGTCAGGTCTGGTTGCCTCATTGATACTTAATGAATGAGTGAGGCAATTAGAGCTGACAAATAATTGAAGATTCGATTGTTAGAGAATTTTCTGAGATCGATAACACAGGGAACCGGGCGGCACTGACTCTAACCGGGTTACGAACTGCCAAAAATTTTCCATCATAGAAATTTGATCAATAACATTGTCGCTTAAGATTTATCACTGTAAAGAAACATATGACCGCATAATGATTAATTAATTAGACTGAATAAAGTTTAACACTTGACATTGAAAAATAGAGATCGTGAATTGATGTTGCTAGAGCCGCGATGGCGTAATTGGTAATGTACCAGGCCAGAATTCTGGAGTTCCCGGTTCGGACCCGGGCTGTGGCAATATTTTTTCACAATTTCTTTAGAATTAAAAAATCGTCAGGTCTGGTTGCCTTATTAATTCTTAATGAATGAGTGCTGCGATTAGAGCTGACATATAATTGAAGATTCGATTGTTAGAGACCTTTCTGAAATCGATAACACAAGGATCCAAACTGCGCTGACTCTAACCGGGTTACGAACTGCCAAAAATATTCCATCATCGAAATTTGGTCAATAACATTGTCCCTTAAGATTTATCACTCTAAAGAAACATATGACCACATATTGATTAATTAATGAATCTGAATAAAGTTTAATGATGACATTGAAAAATAGAGATCGTGAATTGATGTTGCTAGAGCCACGGTGGCGTAATTGGTAACGTACCAGGCTAGATTTCTGGAGTTCCCGGTTAGAAACCGGGCTGTGGCAATATATTGTCACGATTTCTTTAAAATTTAAAAATCGTCAGGTCTGGTTGCCTCATTAATTCTAAATGAATCAGTAAGGCAATTAGAGCTGACAAATAATTGAAGATTCGATTGTTAGAGATCTTTCTGAGATCGATAACACAGGGAACCGGGCGGCACTGACTCCAACCGGGTTACGAACTGTCAAAACTATTCCATCATAGAAATTTGGTCAATAACATTGTCGCTTAAGATTTGGCACTCTAAGGAAACATATAACCGCATATTGATTAATTAATTAGACTGAATAATGTTTAACACTTGACATTGAAAAATAGAGATCGTGAATTGATGTTGCTAGAGCCGCGATGGCGTAATTGGTAATGTACCAGGCCAGAATTCTGGAGTTCCCGGTTCGGACCCGGGCTGTGGCAATATTTTTTCACGATTTCTTTAGAATTAAAAAATCGTCAGGTCTGGTTGCCTTATTAATTCTTAATGAATGAGTGCTGCGATTAGAGCTGACATATAATTAAAGATTCGATTGTTAGAGACCTTTCTGAAATCGATAACACAGGGATCCAAACTGCGCTGACCCTAACCGGGTTATGAACTGCCAAAAATATTCCATCATCGAAATTTGGTCAATAACATTGTCCCGTAAGATTTATCACTCTAAAGAAACATATGACCGCATATTGATTAATTAATTAGACTGAATAAAGTTTAACACTTGACATTAAAAAATAGAGATCGTGAATTGATGTTTCTAGAGCCGCGGTGGCGTTATTGGTAACATACCAGGCTAGAAATCTGGAGTTCCCGGTTCGAACCCGGGCTGTGGCAATATTTTTTCACGATTTCTTTAGAATTTAAAAATCGTCAGGTCTGGTTGCCTCATTAATTCTTAATGAATGGGTGCGGCAATTAGAGCTGACAAATAATTAAAGATTCGATTGTTAGAAACCTTTCTAAGATCGATAACTCAGGGATCCAGGCGGCGCTGACTCTAACCGGGTTACGAACTGCCAAAAATATTCCATCATAGAAATTTGGTCGATAACATTGTCGCTTAAGATTTATCACCCTAAAGATACATATGACCGCATAGTGATTAATTAATTAATCTGAATAAAGTTTAACACGTGACATTAAAATATAGAGATCGTGAATTGATGTTGCTAGAGCGGCGATGGCGTAATTGGTAATGTACCAGGCTAGAATTCTGGAGTTCCCGGTTCGAACCCGGGCTGTGGCAATAGTTTTCACGATTTCTTTAGAATTTGAAAATCGTCAGGTCTGGTTGCCACATTAATTCTAAATGTATCAGTGAAGCATTTAGAGCTGACAAATAATTGAAGATTCGATTGTTAGTTATCTTTCTGAGATCGATAACACGAGGATCCAGGCGGCACTGACTCTAACCGGATTACGAACTGCCAAGCATATTCCATCATAGAAATTTGGTCAATAACATTGTCGCTTAAGATTTATCACTCTAAAGAAACATATGATCACATATTGATTAATTAATTAGACTGAATAAAGTTTAACACTTGACATTAAAAAATAGAGATCGTGAATTGATGTTGCTAGAGCCGCGATGGCGTAATTGGTAATGTACCAGGCTAAAATTCTGGAGTTCCCGGTTCGAACCCGGGCTGTGGCAATAGTTTTCACGATTTCTTTAGAATTTGAAAATCGTCAGGTCTGGTTGCCACATTAATTCCAAATGTATCAGTGAAGCATTTAGAGCTGACAAATAATTGAAGATTCGATTGTTAGTTATCTTTCTGAGATCGATAACACGAGGATCCAGGCGGCACTGTCTCTAACCGGATTACGAACTGCCACGAATATTCCATCATAGAAATTTGGTCAATAACATTGTCGCTTAAGATTTATCACTCTAAAGAAACATATGACCGCATATTGAATAATTAATTGATCTGAATAAAGTTTAAAGCTTGACATTAAAAAATAGAGATCGTGAATTGATGTTGCTAGAGCCACGGTGGCGTAATTGGTAACGTACCAGGCTAGATTTCTGGAGTTCCTGGTTAGAACCCGGGCTGTGGCAATATATTTTCACGATTTATTTAGATTTTAAAAACCGTCAGGTCTGGTTGCCTCATTAATTCTTAATGAATGAGTGAAGCAATTACAGCTGACAAATAATTAAAGATCCGATTGTTAGAGACCTTTCTGAGATCGATAACACAGGGATCCAGGCAGCGCTGACTCTAACCGGGTTACGAACTGCCAAAAATATTCCATCATAGAAATTTGGTCGATAACATTGTCGCTTAAGATTTATCACTCTAAAGAAACATATTACCGCATATTGATTAATTAATTAGACTGAATAAAGTTGAACACTTGACATTAAAAAATAGAGATCGTGAATTGATGTTGCTCGAGCCGCGATGGCGTAATTGGTAACGTACCAGGCTAGAATTCTGGAGTTCCCGGTTAGAACCCGGGCTGTGGCAATATATTGTCACGATTTCTTCAAAATTTAAAAATCGTCAAGTCTGGTTGCCTCATTAATTCTAAATGAATCAGTAAGGCAATTAGAGCTGACAAATAATTGAAGATTCGATTGTTAGTTATCTTTCTGAGATCGATAACACGAGGATCCAGGCGGCACTGTCTCTAACCGGATTACGAACTGCCACGAATATTCCATCATAGAAATTTGGTCAATAACATTGTCGCTTAAGATTTATCACTCTAAAGAAACATATGACCGCATATTGAATAATTAATTGATCTGAATAAAGTTTAAAGCTTGACATTAAAAAATAGAGATCGTGAATTGATGTTGCTAGAGCCACGGTGGCGTAATTGGTAACGTACCAGGCTAGATTTCTGGAGTTCCTGGTTAGAACCCGGGCTGTGGCAATATATTTTCACGATTTATTTAGATTTTAAAAACCGTCAGGTCTGGTTGCCTCATTAATTCTTAATGAATGAGTGAAGCAATTACAGCTGACAAATAATTAAAGATCCGATTGTTAGAGACCTTTCTGAGATCGATAACACAGGGATCCAGGCAGCGCTGACTCTAACCGGGTTACGAACTGCCAAAAATATTCCATCATAGAAATTTGGTCGATAACATTGTCGCTTAAGATTTATCACTCTAAAGAAACATATTACCGCATATTGATTAATTAATTAGACTGAATAAAGTTGAACACTTGACATTAAAAAATAGAGATCGTGAATTGATGTTGCTCGAGCCGCGATGGCGTAATTGGTAACGTACCAGGCTAGAATTCTGGAGTTCCCGGTTAGAACCCGGGCTGTGGCAATATATTGTCACGATTTCTTCAAAATTTAAAAATCGTCAAGTCTGGTTGCCTCATTAATTCTAAATGAATCAGTAAGGCAATTAGAGCTGACAAATAATTGAAGATTCGATTGTTAGAGATCTTTCTAAGATCGATAACACAGGGAACCGGGCGGCACTGACTCTAACCGGGTTGCGAACTGCAAAAAAATTTTCCATCATAGAAATTTGGTCAATAACATTGTCGCTTAAGATTTATCACTGTAAAGAAACATATGACCGCATAATGATTAATTAATTAGACTGAATAAAGTTTAACACTTGACATTGAAAAATAGAGATCGTGAATTGATGTTGCTCGAGCCGCGGGGGCGTAATTCGTAACGTACCAGGCTAGAATTCTGGAGTTCCCGGGTCGAACCCGGGCTGTGGCAATATTTTTTCACGATTTCTTTAGAATTTTAAAATCGTCAGGTCTGGTTGCCTCATTGATTCTTAATGAATGAGTGAGGCAATTAGAGCTGACAAATAATTGAAGATTCGATTGTTAGAGACCTTTCTGAGATCGATAACACAGGGATCCAGGCGGCGCTGACTCTAACCGGGTTACGAACTGCCAAAAATATTCCATCATAGAAATTTGGTCGATAACATTGTCGCTTAAGATTTATCACTCTAAAGAAACATATGACCGCATATTGATTAATTAATTAGACTGAATAAAGTTTAACACTTGACATTAAAAAATAGAGATCGTGAATTGATGTTGCTAGAGCCGCGATGGCGTAATTGGTAATGTACCAGGCTAGAATTCTGGAGTTCCCGGTTCGGACCCGGGCTGTGGCAATATTTTTTCACGATTTCTTTAGAATTAAAAAATCGTCAGGTCTGGTTGCCTTATTCATTCTTAATGAATGAGTGCTGCGATTAGAGCTGACATATAATTAAAGATTCGATTGTTAGAGACCTTTCTAAAATCGATAACACAGGGATCCAAACTGCGCTGACTCTAACCGGGTTACGAACCGCCAAAAATATTCCATCATCGAAATTTGGTCAATAACATTGTCCCTTAAGATTTATCACTCTAAAGAAACATATGACCGCATATTGATTAATTAATTAGACTGAATAAAGTTTAACACTTGACATTAAAAAATAGAGATCGTGAATTGATGTTGCTAGAGCCGCGGTGGCGTTATTGGTAACATACCAGGCTAGAAATCTGGAGTTCCCGGTTCGAACCCGGGCTGTGGCAATATTTTTTCACGATTTCTTTAGAATTTAAAAATCGTCAGGTCTGGTTGCTCCATTAATTCTTAATGAATGGGTGCGGCAATTAGAGCTGACAAATAATTAAAGATTCGATTGTTAGAAACCTTTCTGAGATCGATAACTCAGGGATCCAGGCGGCGCTGACTCTAACCGGGTTACGAACTGCCAAAAATATTCCATCATAGAAATTTGGTCGATAACATTGTCGCTTAAGATTTATCACCCTAAAGATACATATGACCGCATAGTGATTAATTAATTAATCTGAATAAAGTTTAACACGTGACATTAAAATATAGAGATCGTGACTTGATGTTGCTAGAGCCGCGATGGCGTAATTGGTAACGTACCAGGCTAGAATTCTGGAGTTCCCGGTTCGAACCCGGGCTGTGTCAATAGTTTTCACGATTTCTGTAGAATTTAAAAATCGTCAGGTCTGGTTGCCATATTAATTCTAAATGTATCAGTGAAGCATTTAGAGCTGACAAATAATTGAAGATTCGATTGTTAGAGATCTTTCTGAGATCGATAACACAGGGAACCAGGCGGCATTGACTCCAACCGGGTTACGAACTGTCAAAACTATTCCATCATAGAAATTTGGTCAATAACATTGTCGCTTAAGATTTGGCACTCTAAGGAAACATATAACCGCATATTGATTAATTAATTAGACTGAATAAAGTTTAACACTTGACATTAAAAAATAGAGATCGCAAATTGATGTTGCTAGAGCCCTGATAGCGTAATTGGTAACGTACCAGGCTAGAATTCTGGAGTTCCCGGTTCGAACCCGGGCTGTGGCAATATTTTTTCACGATTTCTTTAGAATTAATAAATCGTCAGGTCTGGTTGACTCATTAATTCTAAATGAATCAGTGAGGCAATTAGAGCTGACAAATTATTAAAGATTCGATTGTTAGAGATCTTTCTGAGTGCGATAACACAGGGAACCGGGCGGCACTGACTCCAACCGGGTTACGAACTGCCAAAAATATTCCATCATCGAAATTTGGTCAATAACATTGTCGCTTAAGATTTGCCACTCTAAGGAAACATATGACCGCATAGTGATTAATTAATTAGACTGAATAAAGTTTAACACTTGACATTAAAAAATAGAGATCGTGAATTGATGTTGCTAGAGCCGCGATGGCGTAATTGGTAATGTACCAGGCTAAAATTCTGGAGTTCCCGGTTCGAACCCGGGCTGTGGCAATAGTTTTCACGATTTCTTTAGAATTTGAAAATCTTCAGGTCTGGTTGCCACATTAATTCTAAATGTATCAGTGAAGCATTTAGAGCTGACAAATAATTGAAGATTCGATTGTTAGTTATCTTTCTGAGATCGATAACACGAGGATCCAGGCGGCACTGACTCTAACCGGATTACGAACTGCCAAGAATATTCCATCATAGAAATTTGGTCAATAACATTGTCGCTTAAGATTTATCACTCTAAAGAAACATATAATCACATATTGATTAATTAATTAATCTGAATAAAGTTTAATGCTTGACATTAAGAAATAGATATCGTGATTTGATGTTGCTAGAGCCGCGATGGCGTAATTGGTAACGTACCAGGCTAGAATTCTGGAGTTCCCGGTTAGAACCCGGGCTGTGGCAATATATTGTCACGATTTCTTTAACATTTAAAAATCGTCAGGTCTGGTTGCCTCATTAATTCTAAATGAATCAGTAAGGCAATTAGAGCTGACAAATAAATGAAGATTCGATTGTTAGAGAATTTTCTGAGATCGATAACACAGGGAACCGGGCGGCACTGACTCTAACCGGGTTACGAACTGCCAAAAATATTCCATCATAGAAATTTGGTCAATAACATTGTCGCTTAAGATTTATCACTGTAAAGAAACATATGACCGCATAATGATTAATTAATTAGACTGAATAAAGTTTAACACTTGACATTGAAAAATAGAGATCGTGAATTGATGTTGCTAGAGCCGCGATGGCGTAATTGGTAATGTACCAGGCCAGAATTCTGGAGTTCCCGGTTCGGACCCGGGCTGTGGCAATATTTTTTCACGATTTCTTTAGAATTAAAAAATCGTCAGGTCTGGTTGCCTTATTAATTCTTAATGAATGAGTGCTGCGATTAGAGCTGACATATAATTAAAGATTCGATTGTTAGAGACCTTTCTGAAATCGATAACACAGGGATCCAAACTGCGCTGACCCTAACCGGGTTATGAACTGCCAAAAATATTCCATCATCGAAATTTGGTCAATAACATTGTCCCTTAAGATTTATCACTCTAAAGAAACATATGACCGCATATTGATTAATTAATTAGACTGAATAAAGTTTAACACTTGACATTAAAAAATAGAGATCGTGAATTGATGTTTCTAGAGCCGCGGTGGCGTTATTGGTAACATACCAGGCTAGAAATCTGGAGTTCCCGGTTCGAACCCGGGCTGTGGCAATATTTTTTCACGATTTCTTTAGAATTTAAAAATCGTCAGGTCTGGTTGCCTCATTAATTCTTAATGAATGGGTGCGGCAATTAGAGCTGACAAATAATTAAAGATTCGATTGTTAGAAACCTTTCTGAGATCGATAACTCAGGGATCCAGGCGGCGCTGACTCTAACCGGGTTACGAACTGCCAAAAATATTCCATCATAGAAATTTGGTCGATAACATTGTCGCTTAAGATTTATCACCCTAAAGATACATATGACCGCATAGTGATTAATTAATTAATCTGAATAAAGTTTAATACGTGACATTAAAATATAGAGATCGTGAATTGATGTTGCTAGAGCGGCGATGGCGTAATTGGTAATGTACCAGGCTAGAATTCTGGAGTTCCCGGTTCGAACCCGGGCTGTGGCAATAGTTTTCACGATTTCTTTAGAATTTGAAAATCGTCAGGTCTGGTTGCCACATTAATTCTAAATGTATCAGTGAAGCATTTAGAGCTGACAAATAATTGAAGATTCGATTGTTAGTTATCTTTCTGAGATCGATAACACGAGGATCCAGGCGGCACTGACTCTAACCGGATTACGAACTGCCAAGCATATTCCATCATAGAAATTTGGTCAATAACATTGTCGCTTAAGATTTATCACCCTAAAGAAACATATGATCACATATTGATTAATTAATTAGACTGAATAAAGTTTAACACTTGACATTAAAAAATAGAGATCGTGAATTGATGTTGCTAGAGCCGCGATGGCGTAATTGGTAATGTACCAGGCTAAAATTCTGGAGTTCCCGGTTCGAACCCGGGCTGTGGCAATAGTTTTCACGATTTCTTTAGAATTTGAAAATCGTCAGGTCTGGTTGCCACGGTAATTCCAAATGTATCAGTGAAGCATTTAGAGCTGACAAATAATTGAAGATTCGATTGTTAGTTATCTTTCTGAGATCGATAACACGAGGATCCAGGCGGCACTGTCTCTAACCGGATTACGAACTGCCACGAATATTCCATCATAGAAATTTGGTCAATAACATTGTCGCTTAAGATTTATCACTCTAAAGAAACATATGACCACATATTGATTAATTAATGAATCTGAATAAAGTTTAATGCTTGACATTAAAAAATAGAGATCGTGAATTGATGTTGCTAGAGCCACGGTGGCGTAATTGGTAACGTACCAGGCTAGATTTCTGGAGTTCCCGGTTAGAAACCGGGCTGTGGCAATATATTGTCACGATTTCTTTAAAATTTAAAAATCGTCAGGTCTGGTTGCCTCATTAATTCTAAATGAATCAGTAAGGCAATTAGAGCTGACAAATAATTGAAGATTCGATTGTTAGAGATCTTTCTGAGATCGATAACACAGGGAACCGGGCGGCACTGACTCTAACCGGGTTACGAACTGCCAAAAATATTCCATCATAGAAATTTGGTCAATAACATTGTCGCTTAAGATTTATCACTGTAAAGAAACCTATGACCGCATAATGATTAATTAATTAGACTGAATAAAGTATAACACTTGACATTGAAAAATAGAGATCGTGAATTGATGTTGCTCGAGCCGCGGGGGCGTAATTCGTAACGTACCAGGCTAGAATTCCGGAGTTCCCGGGTCGAACCCGGGCTGTGGCAATATTTTTTCACGATTTCTTTAGAATTAAAAAATCGTCAGGTCTGGTTGCCTTATTAATTCTTAATGAATGAGTGCTGCGATTAGAGCTGACATATAATTAAAGATTCGATTGTTAGAGACCTTTCTGAAATCGATAACACAGGGATCCAAACTGCGCTGACCCTAACCGGGTTACGAACTGCCAAAAATATTCCATCATCGAAATTTGGTCAATAACATTGTCCTTTAAGATTCATCACTCTAAAGAAACATATGACCGCATATTGATGATTTAATTAGACTGAATAAAGTTTAACACTTGACATTAAAAAATAGAGATCGTGAATTGATGTTTCTAGAGCCGCGGTGGCGTTATTGGTAACATACCAGGCTAGAAATCTGGAGTTCCCGGTTCGAACCCGGGCTGTGGCAATATTTTTTCACGATTTCTTTAGAATTTAAAAATCGTCAGGTCTGGTTGCCTCATTAATTCTTAATGAATGGGTGCGGCAATTAGAGCTGACAAATAATTAAAGATTCGATTGTTAGAAACCTTTCTGAGATCGGTAACTCAGGGATCCAGGCGGCGCTGACTCTAACCGGGTTACGAACTGCCAAAAATATTCCATCATAGAAATTTGGTCGATAACATTGTCGCTTAAGATTTATCACCCTAAAGATACATATGACCGCATAGTGATTAATTAATTAATCTGAATAAAGTTTAACACGTGACATTAAAATATAGAGATCGTGAATTGATGTTGCTAGAGCCGCGATGGCGTAATTGGTAATGTACCAGGCTAGAATTCTGGAGTTCCCGGTTCGAACCCGGGCTGTGTCAATAGTTTTCACGATTTCTTTAGAATTTGAAAATCGTCAGGTCTGGTTGCCACATTAATTCTAAATGTATCAGTGAAGCATTTAGAGCTGACAAATAATTGAAGATTCGATTGTTAGTTATCTTTCTGAGATCGATAACACGAGGATCCAGGCGGCACTGACTCTAACCGGATTACGAACTGCCAAGCATATTCCATCATAGAAATTTGGTCAATAACATTGTCGCTTAAGATTTATCACCCTAAAGAAACATATGATCACATATTGATTAATTAATTAGACTGAATAAAGTTTAACACTTGACATTAAAAAATAGAGATCGTGAATTGATGTTGCTAGAGCCGCGATGGCGTAATTGGTAATGTACCAGGCTAAAATTCTGGAGTTCCCGGTTCGAACCCGGGCTGTGGCAATAGTTTTCACGATTTCTTTAGAATTTGAAAATCGTCAGGTCTGGTTGCCACGGTAATTCCAAATGTATCAGTGAAGCATTTAGAGCTGACAAATAATTGAAGATTCGATTGTTAGTTATCTTTCTGAGATCGATAACACGAGGATCCAGGCGGCACTGTCTCTAACCGGATTACGAACTGCCACGAATATTCCATCATAGAAATTTGGTCAATAACATTGTCGCTTAAGATTTATCACTCTAAAGAAACATATGACCACATATTGATTAATTAATGAATCTGAATAAAGTTTAATGCTTGACATTAAAAAATAGAGATCGTGAATTGATGTTGCTAGAGCCACGGTGGCGTAATTGGTAACGTACCAGGCTAGATTTCTGGAGTTCCCGGTTAGAAACTGGGCTGTGGCAATATATTGTCACGATTTCTTTAAAATTTAAAAATCGTCAGGTCTGGTTGCCTCATTAATTCTAAATGAATCAGTAAGGCAATTAGAGCTGACAAATAATTGAAGATTCGATTGTTAGAGATCTTTCTGAGATCGATAACACAGGGAACCGGGCGGCACTGACTCAAACCGGGTTACGAACTGCCAAAAATATTCCATCATAGAAATTTGGTCAATAACATTGTCGCTTAAGATTTATCACTGTAAAGAAACCTATGACCGCATAATGATTAATTAATTAGACTGAATAAAGTATAACACTTGACATTGAAAAATAGAGATCGTGAATTGATGTTGCTCGAGCCGCGGGGGCGTAATTCGTAACGTACCAGGCTAGAATTCCGGAGTTCCCGGGTCGAACCCGGGCTGTGGCAATATTTTTTCACGATTTCTTTAGAATTAAAAAATCGTCAGGTCTGGTTGCCTTATTAATTCTTAATGAATGAGTGCTGCGATTAGAGCTGACATATAATTAAAGATTCGATTGTTAGAGACCTTTCTGAAATCGATAACACAGGGATCCAAACTGCGCTGACCCTAACCGGGTTACGAACTGCCAAAAATATTCCATCATCGAAATTTGGTCAATAACATTGTCCTTTAAGATTCATCACTCTAAAGAAACATATGACCGCATATTGATGATTTAATTAGACTGAATAAAGTTTAACACTTGACATTAAAAAATAGAGATCGTGAATTGATGTTTCTAGAGCCGCGGTGGCGTTATTGGTAACATACCAGGCTAGAAATCTGGAGTTCCCGGTTCGAACCCGGGCTGTGGCAATATTTTTTCACGATTTCTTTAGAATTTAAAAATCGTCAGGTCTGGTTGCCTCATTAATTCTTAATGAATGGGTGCGGCAATTAGAGCTGACAAATAATTAAAGATTCGATTGTTAGAAACCTTTCTGAGATCGGTAACTCAGGGATCCAGGCGGCGCTGACTCTAACCGGGTTACGAACTGCCAAAAATATTCCATCATAGAAATTTGGTCGATAACATTGTCGCTTAAGATTTATCACCCTAAAGATACATATGACCGCATAGTGATTAATTAATTAATCTGAATAAAGTTTAACACGTGACATTAAAATATAGAGATCGTGAATTGATGTTGCTAGAGCCGCGATGGCGTAATTGGTAATGTACCAGGCTAGAATTCTGGAGTTCCCGGTTCGAACCCGGGCTGTGTCAATAGTTTTCACGATTTCTTTAGAATTTGAAAATCGTCAGGTCTGGTTGCCACATTAATTCTAAATGTATCAGTGAAGCATTTAGAGCTGACAAATAATTGAAGATTCGATTGTTAGTTATCTTTCTGAGATCGATAACACGAGGATCCAGGCGGCACTGACTCTAACCGGATTACGAACTGCCAAGAATATTCCATCATAGAAATTTGGTCAATAACATTGTCGCTTAAGATTTATCACTCTAAAGAAACATATGATCACATATTGATTAATTAATTAGACTGAATAAAGTTTAACACTTGACATTAAAAAATAGAGATCGTGAATTGATGTTGCTAGAGCCGCGATGGCGTAATTGGTAATGTACCAGGCTAAAATTCTGGAGTTCCCGGTTCGAACCCGGGCTGTGGCAATAGTTTTCACGATTTCTTTAGAATTTGAAAATCGTCAGGTCTGGTTGCCACATTAATTCCAAATGTATCAGTGAAGCATTTAGAGCTGACAAATAATTGAAGATTCGATTGTTAGTTATCTTTCTGAGATCGATAACACGAGGATCCAGGCGGCACTGTCTCTAACCGGATTACGAACTGCCACGAATATTCCATCATAGAAATTTGGTCAATAACATTGTCGCTTAAGATTTATCACTCTAAAGAAACATATGACCACATATTGATTAATTAATGAATCCGAATAAAGTTTAATGCTTGACATTGAAAAATAGAGATCGTGAATTGATGTTGCTAGAGCCACGGTGGCGTAATTGGTAACGTACCAGGCTAGATTTCTGGAGTTCCCGGTTAGAAACCAGGCTGTGGCAATATATTGTCACGATTTCTTTAAAATTTAAAAATCGTCAGGTCTGGTTGCCTCATTAATTCTAAATGAATCAGTAAGGCAATTAGAGCTGACAAATAATTGAAGATTCGATTGTTAGAGATCTTTCTGAGATCGATAACACAGGGAACCGGGCGGCACTGACTCTAACCGGGTTACGAACTGCCAAAAATATTCCATCATAGAAATTTGGTCAATAACATTGTCGCTTAAGATTTATCACTGTAAAGAAACCTATGACCGCATAATGATTAATTAATTAGACTGAATAAAGTTTAACACTTGACATTGAAAAATAGAGATCGTGAATTGATGTTGCTCGAGCCGCGGGGGCGTAATTCGTAACGTACCAGGCTAGAATTCCGGAGTTCCCGGGTCGAACCCGGGCTGTGGCAATATTTTTTCACGATTTCTTTAGAATTTAAAAATCGTCAGGTCTGGTTGCCTCATTGATTCTTAATGAATGAGTGAGGCAATTAGAGCTGACGAATAATTAAAGATTCGATTGTTAGAGACCTTTCTGAGATCGATAACACAGGGATCCAGGCGGCGCTGACTCTAACCGGGTTACGAACTGCCAAAAATATTCCATCATAGAAATTTTGTCGATAACATTGTCGTCTAAGATTTATCACTCTAAAGAAACATATGACCGCATATTGATTAATTAATTAGACTGAATAAAGTTTAACACTTGACATTAAAAAATAGAGATCGTGAATTGATGTTGCTAGAGCCGCGATAACGTAATTGGTAATGTACCAGGCTAGAATTCTGCAGTTCCCGGTTCGGACCCGGGCTGTGGCAATATTTTTTCACGATTTCTTTAGAATTAAAAAATCGTCAGGTCTGGTTGCCTTATTAATTCTTAATGAATGAGTGCTGCAATTAGAGCTGACATATAATTAAAGATTCGATTGTTAGAGACCTTTCTGAAATCGATAACACAGGGATCCAGGCTACGCTGACTCTAACCGGGTTACGAACTGCCTAAAATATTCCATCATCGAAATTTGGTCAATAACATTGTCCCTTAAGATTTATCACTCTAAAGAAACATATGACCGCATATTGATTAATTAATTATACTGAATAAAGTTTAACACTTGACATTAAAAAATAGAGATCGTAAATTGATGTTGCTAGAGCCGCGGGGGCGTAATTCGTAACGTACCAGGCTAGAATTCTGGAGTTCCCGGGTCGAACCCGGGCTATGGCAATATTTTTTCTCGATTTCTTTAGAATTTAAAAATCGTCAGGTCTGGTTGCCTTATTATTTCTAAATAAATGAATAAGGCAATTAGAGCTGATAAATAATTAAAGATTGGATTGTTAGACATCTTTCTGAGATCGATAACACGAGGATCTTGGCGGCACTGTCTCTAACCGGATTACGAACTGCCACGAATATTCCATCATAGAAATTTGGTTAATAACATTGTCGCTTAAGATTTATCAGTCTAAAGAAACATATGACCGCATATTGAATAATTAATTGATCTGAATAAAGTTTAAAGCTTGACATTAAAAAATAGAGATCGTGAATTGATGTTGCTAGAGCCACGGTGGCGTAATTGGTAACGTACCAGGCTAGATTTCTGGAGTTCCTGGTTAGAACCCGGGCTGTGGCAATATATTGTCACGATTTATTTAGATTTTAAAAACCGTCAGGTCTGGTTGCCTCATTAATTCTTAATGAATGAGTGAAGCAATTACAGCTGACAAATAATTAAAGATCCGATTGTTAGAGACCTTTCTGAGATCGATAACACAGGGATCCAGGCAGCGCTGACTCTAACCGGGTTACGAACTGCCAAAAATATTCCATCATAGAAATTTGGTCGATAACATTGTCGCTTAAGATTTATCACTCTAAAGAAACATATGACCGCATATTGATTAATTAATTAGACTGAATAAAGTTGAACACTTGACATTAAAAAATAGAGATCGTGAATTGATGTTGCCCGAGCCGCGATGGCGTAATTGGTAACGTACCAGGCTAGAATTCTGGAGTTCCCGGTTAGAACCCGGGCTGTGGCAATATATTGTCACGATTTCTTCAAAATTTAAAAATCGTCAAGTCTGGTTGCCTCATTAATTCTAAATGAATCAGTAAGGCAATTAGAGCTGACAAATAATTGAAGATTCGATTGTTAGAGATCATTCTTAGATCGATAACACAAGGAACCGGGCGGCACTGACTCTAACCGGGTTACGAACTGCCAAAAATATTCCATCATAGAAATTTGGTCAATAACATTGTCGCTTAAGATTTATCACTGTAAAGAAACCTATGACCGCATAATGATTAATTAATTAGACTGAATAAAGTTTAACACTTGACATTGAAAAATAGAGATCGTGAATTGATGTTGCTAAAGCCGCGATGGCGTAATTGGTAATGTACCAGGCCAGAATTCTGGAGTTCCCGGTTCGGACCCGGGCTGTGGCAATATTTTTTCACGATTTCTTTAGAATTAAAAAATCGTCAGGTCTGGTTGCCCTATTAATTCTTAATGAATGAGTGCTGCGATTAGAGCTGACATATAATTAAAGATTCGATTGTTAGAGACCTTTCTGAAATCGATAACACAGGGATCCAAACTGCGCTGACTCTAACCGGGTTACGAACTGCCAAAAATATTCCATCATCGAAATTTGGTCAATAACATTGTCCCTTAAGATTTATCACTCTAAAGAAACATATGACCGCATATTGATTAATTAATTAGACTGAATAAAGTTTAACACTTGACATTAAAAAATAGAGATCGTGAATTGATGTTTCTAGAGCCGCGGTGGCGTTATTGGTAAGATACCAGGCTAGAAATCTGGAGTTCCCGGTTCGAACCCGGGCTGTGGCAATATTTTTTCACGATTTCTTTAGAATTTAAAAATCGTCAGGTCTGGTTGCCTCATTAATTCTTAATGAATGAGTGCTGCGATTAGAGCTGACATATAATTAAAGATTCGATTGTTAGAGACCTTTCTGAAATCGATAACACAGGGATCCAAACTGCGCTGACTCTAACCGGGTTACGAACTGCCAAAAATATTCCATCATCGAAATTTGGTCAATAACATTGTCCCTTAAGATTTATCACTCTAAAGAAACATATGACCGCATATTGATTAATTAATTAATCTGAATAAAGTTTAACACGTGACATTAAAATATAGAGATCGTGACTTGATGTTGCTAGAGCCGCGATCGCGTAATTGGTAACGTACCAGGCTAGAATTCTGGAGTTCCCGGTTCGAACCCGGGCTGTGGCAATAGTTTTCACGATTTCTGTAGAATTTAAAAATCGTTAGGTCTGGTTGCTATATTAATTCTAAATGTATCAGTGAAGCATTTAGAGCTGACAAATAATTGAAGATTCGATTGTTAGAGATCTTTCTGAGATCGATAACACAGGGAACCAGGCGGCATTGACTCCAACCGGGTTACGAACTGTCAAAACTATTCCATCATAGAAATTTGGTCAATAACATTGTCGCTTAAGATTTGGCACTCTAAGGAAACATATAACCGCATATTGATTAATTAATTAGACTGAATAAAGTTTAACACTTGACATTAAAAAATAGAGATCGCAAATTGATGTTGCTAGAGCCGCGATAGCGTAATTGGTAACGTACCAGGCTAGAATTCTGGAGTTCCCGGTTCGAACCCGGGCTGTGGCAATATTTTTTCACGATTTCTTTAGAATTAATAAATCGTCAGGTCTGGTTGCCTCATTAATTCTAAATGAATCAGTGAGGCAATTAGAGCTGACAAATTATTGAAGATTCCATTGTTAGAGATCTTTCTGAGTGCGATAACACAGGGAACCGGGCGGCACTGACTCCAACCGGGTTACGAACTGCCAAAAATATTCCATCATTGAAATTTGGTCAATAACATTGTCGCTTAAGATTTATCACTCTAAAGAAACATATGATCACATATTGATTAATTAATTAATCTGAATAAAGTTTAATGCTTGACATTAAGAAATAGATATCGTGATTTGACGTTGCTAGAGCCGCGATGGCGTAATTGGTAACGTACCAGGCTAGAATTCTGGAGTTCCCGGTTAGAACCCGGGCTGTGGCAATATATTGTCACGATTTCTTTAAAATTTAAAAATCGTCAGGTCTGGTTGCCTCATTAATTCTAAATGAATCAGTAAGGCAATTAGAGCTGACAAATAATTGAAGATTCGATTGTTAGAGAATTTTTTGAGATCGATAACACAGGGAACCGGGCGGCACTGACTCTAACCGGGTTACGAACTGCCAAAAATATTCCATCATAGAAATTTGGTCAATAACATTGTCGCTTAAGATTTATCACTGTAAAGAAACATATGACCGCATAATGATTAATTAATTAGACTGAATAAAGTTTAACACTTGACATTGAAAAATAGACATCGTGAATTGATGTTGCTCGAGCCGCGGGGGCGTAATTCGTAACGTACCAGGCTAGAATTCTGGAGTTCCCGGGTCGAACCCGGGCTGTGGCAATATTTTTTCACGATTTCTTTAGAATTTAAAAATCGTCAGGTCTGGTTTCCTCATTGATTCTTAATGAATGAGTGAGGCAATTAGAGCTGACAACTAATTAAAGATTCGATTGTTAGAGACCTTTCTGAGATCGATAACAAAGGGATCCAGGCAGCGCTGACTCTAACCGGGTTACGAACTGCCAAAAATTATCCATCATCGAAATTTGGTCAATAACATTGTCGCTTAAGATTTATCACTCTAAAGAAACATATGACCGCATATTGATTAATTAATTAGACTGAATAAAGTTTAACACTTGACATTAAAAAATAAAGATCGTGAATTGATGTTGCTAGAGCCGCGATGGCGTAATTGGTAATGTACCAGGCTAAAATTCTGGAGTTCCCGGTTCGAACCCGGACTGTGGCAATAGTTTTCACGATTTCTTTAGAATTTGAAAATCGTCAGGTCTGGTTGCCACATTAATTCTAAATGTATCAGTGAAGCATTTAGAGCTGACAAATAATTGAAGAATCGATTGTTAGTTATCTTTCTGAGATCGATAACACGAGGATCCAGGCGGCACTGACTCTAACCGGATTACGAACTGCCAAGAATATTCCATCATAGAAATTTGGTCGATAACATTGTCGCTTAAGTTTTATCACTCTAAAGAAACATATGACCGCATATTGATTAATTAATTAGACTGAATAAAGTTTAACACTTGACATTAAAAAATAGAGATCGTGAATTGATGTTGCTAGAGCCGCGATGGCGTAATTGGTAATGTACCAGGCTAAAATTCTGGAGTTCCCGGTTCGAACCCGGGCTGTGGCAATAGTTTTCACGATTTCTTTAGAATTTGAAAATCGTCAGGTCTGGTTGCCACATTAATTCTAAATGTATCAGTGAAGCATTTAGAGCTGACAAATAATTGAAGATTCGATTGTTAGTTATCTTTCTGAGATCGATAACACGAGGATCCAGGCGGCACTGTCTCTAACCGGATTACAAACTGCCACGAATATTCCATCATAGAAATTTGGTCAATAACATTGTCGCTTAAGATTTATCACTCTAAAGAAACATATGACCACATATTGATTAATTAATGAATCTGAATAAAGTTTAATGCTTGACATTGAAAAATAGAGATCGTGAATTGATGTTGCTAGAGCCACGGTGGCGTAATTGGTAACGTACCAGGCTAGATTTCTGGAGTTCCCGGTTAGAACCCGGGCTGTGGCAATATATTGTCACGATTTCTTTAAAATTTAAAAATCGTCAGGTCTGGTTGCCTCATTAATTCTAAATGAATCAGTAAGGCAATTAGAGCTGACAAATAATTGAAGATTCGATTGTTAGAGATCTTTCTGAGATCGATAACACAGGGAACCGGGCGGCACTGACTCTAACCGGGTTACGAACTGCTAAAAATATTCCATCATAGAAATTTGGTCAATAACATTGTCGCTTAAGATTTATCACTGTAAAGAAACCTATGACCGCATAATGATTAATTAATTAGACTGAATAAAGTTTAACACTTGACATTGAAAAATAGAGATCGTGAATTGATGTTGCTCGAGCCGCGGGGGCGTAATTCGTAACGTACCAGGCTAGAATTCCGGAGTTCCCGGGTCGAACCCGGGCTGTGGCAATATTTTTTACGATTTCTTTAGAATTTAAAAATCGTCAGGTCTGGTTGCCTCATTGATTCTTAATGAATGAGTGAGGCAATTAGAGCTGACGAATAATTAAAGATTCGATTGTTAGAGACCTTTCTGAGATCGATAACACAGGGATCCAGGCGGCGCTGACTCTAACCGGGTTACGAACTGCCAAAAATATTCCATCATAGAAATTTTGTCGATAACATTGTCGTCTAAGATTTATCACTCTAAAGAAACATATGACCGCATATTGATTAATTAATTAGACTGAATAAAGTTTAACACTTGACATTAAAAAATAGAGATCGTGAATTGATGTTGCTAGAGCCGCGATAACGTAATTGGTAATGTACCAGGCTAGAATTCTGCAGTTCCCGGTTCGGACCCGGGCTGTGGCAATATTTTTTCACGATTTCTTTAGAATTAAAAAATCGTCAGGTCTGGTTGCCTTATTAATTCTTAATGAATGAGTGCTGCAATTAGAGCTGACATATAATTAAAGATTCGATTGTTAGAGACCTTTCTGAAATCGATAACACAGGGATCCAGGCTACGCTGACTCTAACCGGGTTACGAACTGCCAAAAATATTCCATCATCGAAATTTGGTCAATAACATTGTCCCTTAAGATTTATCACTCTAAAGAAACATATGACCGCATATTGATTAATTAATTATACTGAATAAAGTTTAACACTTGACATTAAAAAATAGAGATCGTAAATTGATGTTGCTAGAGCCGCGGGGGCGTAATTCGTAACGTACCAGGCTAGAATTCTGGAGTTCCCGGGTCGAACCCGGGCTATGGCAATATTTTTTCTCGATTTCTTTAGAATTTAAAAATCGTCAGGTCTGGTTGCCTTATTATTTCTAAATAAATGAATAAGGCAATTAGAGCTGATAAATAATTAAAGATTGGATTGTTAGACATCTTTCTGAGATCGATAACACGAGGATCTTGGCGGCACTGTCTCTAACCGGATTACGAACTGCCACGAATATTCCATCATAGAAATTTGGTTAATAACATTGTCGCTTAAGATTTATCAGTCTAAAGAAACATATGACCGCATATTGAATAATTAATTGATCTGAATAAAGTTTAAAGCTTGACATTAAAAAATAGAGATCGTGAATTGATGTTGCTAGAGCCACGGTGGCGTAATTGGTAACGTACCAGGCTAGATTTCTGGAGTTCCTGGTTAGAACCCGGGCTGTGGCAATATATTGTCACGATTTATTTAGATTTTAAAAACCGTCAGGTCTGGTTGCCTCATTAATTCTTAATGAATGAGTGAAGCAATTACAGCTGACAAATAATTAAAGATCCGATTGTTAGAGACCTTTCTGAGATCGATAACACAGGGATCCAGGCAGCGCTGACTCTAACCGGGTTACGAACTGCCAAAAATATTCCATCATAGAAATTTGGTCGATAACATTGTCGCTTAAGATTTATCACTCTAAAGAAACATATGACCGCATATTGATTAATTAATTAGACTGAATAAAGTTGAACACTTGACATTAAAAAATAGAGATCGTGAATTGATGTTGCCCGAGCCGCGATGGCGTAATTGGTAACGTACCAGGCTAGAATTCTGGAGTTCCCGGTTAGAACCCGGGCTGTGGCAATATATTGTCACGATTTCTTCAAAATTTAAAAATCGTCAAGTCTGGTTGCCTCATTAATTCTAAATGAATCAGTAAGGCAATTAGAGCTGACAAATAATTGAAGATTCGATTGTTAGAGATCATTCTTAGATCGATAACACAAGGAACCGGGCGGCACTGACTCTAACCGGGTTACGAACTGCCAAAAATATTCCATCATAGAAATTTGGTCAATAACATTGTCGCTTAAGATTTATCACTGTAAAGAAACCTATGACCGCATAATGATTAATTAATTAGACTGAATAAAGTTTAACACTTGACATTGAAAAATAGAGATCGTGAATTGATGTTGCTAAAGCCGCGATGGCGTAATTGGTAATGTACCAGGCCAGAATTCTGGAGTTCCCGGTTCGGACCCGGGCTGTGGCAATATTTTTTCACGATTTCTTTAGAATTAAAAAATCGTCAGGTCTGGTTGCCCTATTAATTCTTAATGAATGAGTGCTGCGATTAGAGCTGACATATAATTAAAGATTCGATTGTTAGAGACCTTTCTGAAATCGATAACACAGGGATCCAAACTGCGCTGACTCTAACCGGGTTACGAACTGCCAAAAATATTCCATCATCGAAATTTGGTCAATAACATTGTCCCTTAAGATTTATCACTCTAAAGAAACATATGACCGCATATTGATTAATTAATTAGACTGAATAAAGTTTAACACTTGACATTAAAAAATAGAGATCGTGAATTGATGTTTCTAGAGCCGCGGTGGCGTTATTGGTAAGATACCAGGCTAGAAATCTGGAGTTCCCGGTTCGAACCCGGGCTGTGGCAATATTTTTTCACGATTTCTTTAGAATTTAAAAATCGTCAGGTCTGGTTGCCTCATTAATTCTTAATGAATGAGTGCTGCGATTAGAGCTGACATATAATTAAAGATTCGATTGTTAGAGACCTTTCTGAAATCGATAACACAGGGATCCAAACTGCGCTGACTCTAACCGGGTTACGAACTGCCAAAAATATTCCATCATCGAAATTTGGTCAATAACATTGTCCCTTAAGATTTATCACTCTAAAGAAACATATGACCGCATATTGATTAATTAATTAATCTGAATAAAGTTTAACACGTGACATTAAAATATAGAGATCGTGACTTGATGTTGCTAGAGCCGCGATCGCGTAATTGGTAACGTACCAGGCTAGAATTCTGGAGTTCCCGGTTCGAACCCGGGCTGTGGCAATAGTTTTCACGATTTCTGTAGAATTTAAAAATCGTTAGGTCTGGTTGCTATATTAATTCTAAATGTATCAGTGAAGCATTTAGAGCTGACAAATAATTGAAGATTCGATTGTTAGAGATCTTTCTGAGATCGATAACACAGGGAACCAGGCGGCATTGACTCCAACCGGGTTACGAACTGTCAAAACTATTCCATCATAGAAATTTGGTCAATAACATTGTCGCTTAAGATTTGGCACTCTAAGGAAACATATAACCGCATATTGATTAATTAATTAGACTGAATAAAGTTTAACACTTGACATTAAAAAATAGAGATCGCAAATTGATGTTGCTAGAGCCGCGATAGCGTAATTGGTAACGTACCAGGCTAGAATTCTGGAGTTCCCGGTTCGAACCCGGGCTGTGGCAATATTTTTTCACGATTTCTTTAGAATTAATAAATCGTCAGGTCTGGTTGCCTCATTAATTCTAAATGAATCAGTGAGGCAATTAGAGCTGACAAATTATTGAAGATTCGATTGTTAGAGATCTTTCTGAGTGCGATAACACAGGGAACCGGGCGGCACTGACTCCAACCGGGTTACGAACTGCCAAAAATATTCCATCATTGAAATTTGGTCAATAACATTGTCGCTTAAGATTTATCACTCTAAAGAAACATATGATCACATATTGATTAATTAATTAATCTGAATAAAGTTTAATGCTTGACATTAAGAAATAGATATCGTGATTTGACGTTGCTAGAGCCGCGATGGCGTAATTGGTAACGTACCAGGCTAGAATTCTGGAGTTCCCGGTTAGAACCCGGGCTGTGGCAATATATTGTCACGATTTCTTTAAAATTTAAAAATCGTCAGGTCTGGTTGCCTCATTAATTCTAAATGAATCAGTAAGGCAATTAGAGCTGACAAATAATTGAAGATTCGATTGTTAGAGAATTTTTTGAGATCGATAACACAGGGAACCGGGCGGCACTGACTCTAACCGGGTTACGAACTGCCAAAAATATTCCATCATAGAAATTTGGTCAATAACATTGTCGCTTAAGATTTATCACTGTAAAGAAACATATGACCGCATAATGATTAATTAATTAGACTGAATAAAGTTTAACACTTGACATTGAAAAATAGACATCGTGAATTGATGTTGCTCGAGCCGCGGGGGCGTAATTCGTAACGTACCAGGCTAGAATTCTGGAGTTCCCGGGTCGAACCCGGGCTGTGGCAATATTTTTTCACGATTTCTTTAGAATTTAAAAATCGTCAGGTCTGGTTTCCTCATTGATTCTTAATGAATGAGTGAGGCAATTAGAGCTGACAACTAATTAAAGATTCGATTGTTAGAGACCTTTCTGAGATCGATAACACAGGGATCCAGGCAGCGCTGACTCTAACCGGGTTACGAACTGCCAAAAATTATCCATCATCGAAATTTGGTCAATAACATTGTCGCTTAAGATTTATCACTCTAAAGAAACATATGACCGCATATTGATTAATTAATTAGACTGAATAAAGTTTAACACTTGACATTAAAAAATAAAGATCGTGAATTGATGTTGCTAGAGCCGCGATGGCGTAATTGGTAATGTACCAGGCTAAAATTCTGGAGTTCCCGGTTCGAACCCGGACTGTGGCAATAGTTTTCACGATTTCTTTAGAATTTGAAAATCGTCAGGTCTGGTTGCCACATTAATTCTAAATGTATCAGTGAAGCATTTAGAGCTGACAAATAATTGAAGAATCGATTGTTAGTTATCTTTCTGAGATCGATAACACGAGGATCCAGGCGGCACTGACTCTAACCGGATTACGAACTGCCAAGAATATTCCATCATAGAAATTTGGTCGATAACATTGTCGCTTAAGTTTTATCACTCTAAAGAAACATATGACCGCATATTGATTAATTAATTAGACTGAATAAAGTTTAACACTTGACATTAAAAAATAGAGATCGTGAATTGATGTTGCTAGAGCCGCGATGGCGTAATTGGTAATGTACCAGGCTAAAATTCTGGAGTTCCCGGTTCGAACCCGGGCTGTGGCAATAGTTTTCACGATTTCTTTAGAATTTGAAAATCGTCAGGTCTGGTTGCCACATTAATTCTAAATGTATCAGTGAAGCATTTAGAGCTGACAAATAATTGAAGATTCGATTGTTAGTTATCTTTCTGAGATCGATAACACGAGGATCCAGGCGGCACTGTCTCTAACCGGATTACAAACTGCCACGAATATTCCATCATAGAAATTTGGTCAATAACATTGTCGCTTAAGATTTATCACTCTAAAGAAACATATGACCACATATTGATTAATTAATGAATCTGAATAAAGTTTAATGCTTGACATTGAAAAATAGAGATCGTGAATTGATGTTGCTAGAGCCACGGTGGCGTAATTGGTAACGTACCAGGCTAGATTTCTGGAGTTCCCGGTTAGAACCCGGGCTGTGGCAATATATTGTCACGATTTCTTTAAAATTTAAAAATCGTCAGGTCTGGTTGCCTCATTAATTCTAAATGAATCAGTAAGGCAATTAGAGCTGACAAATAATTGAAGATTCGATTGTTAGAGATCTTTCTGAGATCGATAACACAGGGAACCGGGCGGCACTGACTCTAACCGGGTTACGAACTGCTAAAAATATTCCATCATAGAAATTTGGTCAATAACATTGTCGCTTAAGATTTATCACTGTAAAGAAACCTATGACCGCATAATGATTAATTAATTAGACTGAATAAAGTTTAACACTTAACATTGAAAAATAGAGATCGTGAATTGATGTTGCTCGAGCCGCGGGGGCGTAATTCGTAACGTACCAGGCTAGAATTCCGGAGTTCCCGGGTCGAACCCGGGCTGTGGCAATATTTTTTCTCGATTTCTTTAGAATTTAAAAATCGTCAGGTCTGGTTGCCTCATTGATTCTTAATGAATGAGTGAGGCAATTAGAGCTGACAAATAATTAAAGATTCGATTGTTAGAGACCTTTCTGAGATCGATAACACAGGGATCCAGGCGGCGCTGACTCTAACCGGGTTACGAACTGCCAAAAATATTCCATCATATAAATTTTGTCGATAACATTGTCGCTTAAGATTTATCACTCTAAAGAAACATATGACCGCATATTGATTAATTAATTAGACTGAATAAAGTTTAACACTTGACATTAAAAAATAGAGATCGTGAATTGATGTTGCTAGAGCCGCGATAACGTAATTGGTAATGTACCAGGCTAGAATTCTGGAGTTCCCGGTTCGGACCCGGGCTGTGGCAATATTTTTTCACGATTTCTTTAGAATTAAAAAATCGTCAGGTCTGGTTGCCTTATTAATTCTTAATGAATGAGTGCTGCAATCAGAGCTGACATATAATTAAAGATTCGATTGTTAGAGACCTTTCTGAAATCGATAACACAGGGATCCAGGCTACGCTGACTCTAACCGGGTTACGAACTGCCAAAAATATTCCATCATCGAAATTTGGTCAATAACATTGTCCCTTAAGATTTATCACTCTGAAGAAACATTTGACCGTATATTGATTAATAAATTAGACTGAATAAAGTTTTACACTTGACATTAAAAAATAGAGATCTCGAATTGATGTTGCTAGAGCCGCGGGGGCGTAATTCGTAACGTACCAGGCTAGAATTCTGGAGTTCCCGGGTCGAACCCGGGCTATGGCAATATTTTTTCTCGATTTCTTTAGAATTTAAAAATCGTCAGGTCTGGTTGCCTTATTATTTCTAAATAAATGAATGAGGCAATTAGAGCTGATAAATAATTAAAGATTGGATTGTTAGACATCTTTCTGAGATCGATAACACGAGGATCTTTGCGGCACTGTCTCTAACCGGATTACGAACTGCCACGAATATTCCATCATAGAAATTTGGTCAATAACATTGTCGCTTAAGATTTATCAGTCTAAAGAAACATATGACCGCATATTGATTAATTAATTAATCTGAATAAAGTTTAAAGCTTGACATTAAAATATAGAGATCGTGAATTGATGTTGCTAGAGCCACGGTGGCGTAATTGGTAACGTACCAGGCTAGATTTCTGGAGTTCCTGGTTAGAACCCGGGCTGTGGCAATATATTTTCACGATTTATTTAGATTTTTAAAACCGTCTGGTCTGGTTGCCTCATTAATTCTAAATAAATCAGTAAGGCAATTAGAGCTGACAAATAATTGAAGATTCGATTGTTAGAGATCTTTCTGAGATCGATAACACAGGGAACCGGGCGGCTCTGACTCTAACCGGGTTACGAACTGCCAAAAATATTCCATCATAGAAATTTGGTCGATAACATTGTCGCTTAAGATTTATCACTCTAAAGAAACATGAGACCGCATATTGATTAATTATTTAATATGAATGAAGTTTTACACTTGACATTAAGAAATAGAGATCGTGAATTGATGTTGCTAGAGCCGCGGTGGCGCAATTGGTAACGTACCAGGCTAGAATTCTGGAGTTCTCGGTTCGAACCCGGGCTGTGGCAATAATTTTTCACGATTTCTTTAGAATTTAAAAATCGTCAGGTCTGGTTTCCTCATTAATTCTTAATGAATGAGTGCCGCAATTACAGCTGACAAATAATGAAGGATTCGATTGTTAGAGACCTTTCTGAGATCGATAACACAGGGATCCAGGTTGCGCTGACTCTAACCGGGTTACGAACTGCCAAAAATATTCCATCATAGAAATTTGGTCAATAACATTGTCGCTCAAGATTTATCACTCTAAAGAAACATATGACCGCATAATGATTAATTAATTAGACTAAATAAAGTTTAACACTTGGCATTGAAAAATAGAGATCGTGAATTGATGTTGCTCGAGCCGCGGGGGCGTAATTCGTGACGTACCAGGCTAGAATTCTGGGGTTCCCGGGTCGAACCCGGGCTGTGGCAATATTTTTTCACGATTTCTTTATAATTTAAAAATCGTCAGGTCTGGTTGCCTCATTGATACTTAATGAATGAGTGAGGCAATTAGAGCTGACAAATAATTGAAGATTCGATTGTTAGAGAATTTTCTGAGATCGATAACACAGGGAACCGGGCGGCACTGACTCTAACCGGGTTACGAACTGCCAAAAATTTTCCATCATAGAAATTTGATCAATAACATTGTCGCTTAAGATTTATCACTGTAAAGAAACATATGACCGCATAATGATTAATTAATTAGACTGAATAAAGTTTAACACTTGACATTGAAAAATAGAGATCGTGAATTGATGTTGCTCGAGCCGCGGGGGCGTAATTCGTAACGTACCAGGCTAGAATTCTGGAGTTCCCGGGTCGAACCCGGGCTGTGGCAATATTTTTTCACGATTTCTTTAGAATTAAAAAATCGTCAGGTCTGGTTGCCTTATTAATTCTTAATGAATGAGTGCTGCGATTAGAGCTGACATATAATTAAAGATTCGATTGTTAGAGACCTTTCTGAAATCGATAACACAGGGATCCAAACTGCGCTGACTCTAACCGGGTTACGAAATGCCAAAAATATTCCATCATCGAAATTTGGTCAATAACATTGTCCCTTAAGATTTATCACTCTAAAGAAACATATGACCGCATATTGATTAATTAATTAGACTGAATAAAGTTTAACACTTGACATTAAAAAATAGAGATCGTGAATTGATGTTTCTAGAGCCGCGGTGGCGTTATTGGTAAGATACCAGGCTAGAAATCTGGAGTTCCCGGTTCGAACCCGGGCTGTGGCAATATTTTTTCACGATTTCTTTAGAATTTAAAAATCGTCAGGTCTGGTTGCCTCATTAATTCTTAATGAATGGGTGCGGCAATTAGAGCTGACAAATAATTAAAGATTCGATTGTTAGAAACCATTCTGAGATCGATAACTCAGGGATCCAGGCGGCGCTGACTCTAACCGGGTTACGAACTGCCAAAAATATTCCATCATAGAAATTTGGTCGATAACATTGTCGCTTAAGATTTATCACCCTAAAGATACATATGACCGCATAGTGATTAATTAATTAATCTGAATAAAGTTTAACACGTGACATTAAAATATAGAGATCGTGACTTGATGTTGCTAGAGCCGCGATCGCGTAATTGGTAACGTACCAGGCTAGAATTCTGGAGTTCCCGGTTCGAACCCGGGCTGTGGCAATAGTTTTCACGATTTCTGTAGAATTTAAAAATCGTTAGGTCTGGTTGCTATATTAATTCTAAATGTATCAGTGAAGCATTTAGAGCTGACAAATAATTGAAGATTCGATTGTTAGTTATCTTTCTGAGATCGATAACACGAGGATCCAGGCGGCACTGTCTCCAACCGGATTACGAACTGCCACGAATATTCCATCATAGAAATTTGGTCAATAACATTGTCGCTTAAGATTTATCACTCTAAAGAAACATATGACCACATATTGATTAATTAATGAATCTGAATAAAGTTTAATGCTTGACATTGAAAAATAGAGATCGTGAATTGATGTTGCTAGAGCCACGGTGGCGTAATTGGTAACGTACCAGGCTAGATTTCTGGAGTTCCCGGTTAGAACCCGGGCTGTGGCAATATAGTGTCACGATTTCTTTAAAATTTAAAAATCGTCAGGTCTGGTTGCCTCATTAATTTTAAATGAATCAGTAAGGCAATTAGAGCTGACAAATAATTGAAGATTCGATTGTTAGAGATCATTCTTAGATCGATAACACAAGGAACCGGGCGGCACTGACTCTAACCGGGTTACGAACTGCCAAAAATATTCCATCATAGAAATTTGGTCAATAACATTGTCGCTTAAGATTTATCACTGTAAAGAAATCTATGACCGCATAATGATTAATTAATTAGACTGAATAAAGTTTAACACTTGACATTGAAAAATAGAGATCGTGAATTGATGTTGCTAGAGCCGCGATGGCGTAATTGGTAATGTACCAGGCCAGAATTCTGGAGTTCCCGGTTCGGACCCGGGCTGTGGCAATATTTTTTCACGATTTCTTTAGAATTAAAAAATCGTCAGGTCTGGTTGCCTTATTAATTCTTAATGAATGAGTGCTGCGATTAGAGCTGACATATAATTAAAGATTCGATTGTTAGAGACCTTTCTGAAATCGATAACACAGGGATCCAAACTGCGCTGACTCTAACCGGGTTACGAACTGCCAAAAATATTCCATCATCGAAATTTGGTCAATAACATTGTCCCTTAAGATTTATCACTCTAAAGAAACATATGACCGCATATTGATTAATTAATTAGACTGAATGAAGTTTAACACTTGACATTAAAAAATAGAGATCGTGAATTGATGTTTCTAGAGCCGCGGTGGCGTTATTGGTAAGATACCAGGCTAGAAATCTGGAGTTCCCGGTTCGAACCCGGGCTGTGGCAATATTTTTTCACGATTTCTTTAGAATTTAAAAATCGTCAGGTCTGGTTGCCTCATTAATTCTTAATGAATGGGTGCGGCAATTAGAGCTGACAAATAATTAAAGATTCGATTGTTAGAAACCTTTCTGAGATCGATAACTCAGGGATCCAGGCGGCGCTGACTCTAACCGGGTTACGAACTGCCAAAAATATTCCATCATAGAAATTTGGTCGATAACATTGTCGCTTAAGATTTATCACCCTAAAGATACATATGACCGCATAGTGATTAATTAATTAATCTGAATAAAGTTTAACACGTGACATTAAAATATAGAGATCGTGACTTGATGTTGCTAGAGCCGCGATCGCGTAATTGGTAACGTACCAGGCTAGAATTCTGGAGTTCCCGGTTCGAACCCGGGCTGTGGCAATAGTTTTCACGATTTCTGTAGAATTTAAAGATCGTTAGGTCTGGTTGCTATATTAATTCTAAATGTATCAGTGAAGCGTTTAGAGCTGACAAATAATTGAAGATTCGATTGTTAGAGATCTTTCTGAGATCGATAACACAGGGAACCAGGCGGCATTGACTCCAACCGGGTTACGAACTGTCAAAACTATTCCATCATAGAAATTTGGTCAATAACATTGTCGCTTAAGATTTGGCACTCTAAGGAAACATATAACCGCATATTGATTAATTAATTAGACTGAATAAAGTTTAACACTTGACATTAAAAAATAGAGATCGCAAATTGATGTTGCTAGAGCCGCGATAGCGTAATTGGTAACGTACCAGGCTAGAATTCTGGAGTTCCCGGTTCGAACCCGGGCTGTGGCAATATTTTTTCACGGTTTCTTTAGAATTAATAAATCGTCAGGTCTGGTTGCCTCATTAATTCTAAATGAATCAGTGAGGCAATTAGAGCTGACAAATTATTAAAGATTCGATTGTTAGAGATCTTTCTGAGTGCGATAACACAGGGAACCGGGCGGCACTGACTCCAACCGGGTTACGAACTGCCAAAAATATTCCATCATTGAAATTTGGTCAATAACATTGTCGCTTAAGATTTATCACTCTAAAGAAACATATGATCACATATTGATTAATTAATTAATCTGAATAAAGTTTAATGCTTGACATTAAGAAATAGATATCGTGATTTGACGTTGCTAGAGCCGCGATGGCGTAATTGGTAACGTACCAGGCTAGAATTCTGGAGTTCCCGGTTAGAACCCGGGCTGTGGCAATATATTGTCACGATTTCTTTAAAATTTAAAAATCGTCAGGTCTGGTTGCCTCATTAATTCTAAATGAATCAGTAAGGCAATTAGAGCTGACAAATAATTGAAGATTCGATTGTTAGAGAATTTTTTGAGATCGATAACACAGGGAACCGGGCGACACTGACTCTAACCGGGTTACGAACTGCCAAAAATATTCCATCATAGAAATTTGGTCAATAACATTGTCGCTTAAGATTTATCACTGTAAAGAAACATATGACCGCATAATGATTAATTAATTAGACTGAATAAAGTTTAACACTTGACATTGAAAAATAGACATCGTGAATTGATGTTGCTCGAGCCGCGGGGGCGTAATTCGTAACGTACCAGGCTAGAATTCTGGAGTTCCCGGGTCGAACCCGGGCTGTGGCAATATTTTTTCACGATTTCTTTAGAATTTAAAAATCGTCAGGTCTGGTTTCCTCATTGATTCTTAATGAATGAGTGAGGCAATTAGAGCTGACAAATAATTAAAGATTCGATTGTTAGAGACCTTTCTGAGATCGATAACACAGGGATCCAGGCAGCGCTGACTCTAACCGGGTTACGAACTGCCAAAAATTATCCATCATCGAAATTTGGTCAATAACATTGTCGCTTAAGATTTATCACTCTAAAGAAACACATGACCGCATATTGATTAATTAATTAGACTGAATAAAGTTTAACACTTGACATTAAAAAATAGAGATCGTGAATTGATGTTGCTAGAGCCGCGATGGCGTAATTGGTAATGTACCAGGCTAAAATTCTGGAGTTCCCGGTTCGAACCCGGGCTGTGGCAATAGTTTTCACGATTTCTTTAGAATTTGAAAATCGTCAGGTCTGGTTGCCACATTAATTCTAAATGTATCAGTGAAGCATTTAGAGCTGACAAATAATTGAAGAATCGATTGTTAGTTATCTTTCTGAGATCGATAACACGAGGATCCAGGCGGCACTGACTCTAACCGGATTACGAACTGCCAAGAATATTCCATCATAGAAATTTGGTCGATAACATTGTCGCTTAAGATTTATCACTCTAAAGAAACATATGACCGCATATTGATTAATTAATTAGACTGAATAAAGTTTAACACTTGACATTAAAAAATAGAGATCGTGAATTGATGTTGCTAGAGCCGCGATGGCGTAATTGGTAATGTACCAGGCTAAAATTCTGGAGTTCCCGGTTCGAACCCGGGCTGTGGCAATAGTTTTCACGATTTCTTTAGAATTTGAAAATCGTCAGGTCTGGTTGCCACATTAATTCTAAATGTATCAGTGAAGCATTTAGAGCTGACAAATAATTGAAGATTCGATTGTTAGTTATCTTTCTGAGATCGATAACACGAGGATCCAGGCGGCACTGTCTCTAACCGGATTACAAACTGCCACGAATATTCCATCATAGAAATTTGGTCAATAACATTGTCGCTTAAGATTTATCACTCTAAAGAAACATATGACCACATATTGATTAATTAATGAATCTGAATAAAGTTTAATGCTTGACATTGAAAAATAGAGATCGTGAATTGATGTTGCTAGAGCCACGGTGGCGTAATTGGTAACGTACCAGGCTAGATTTCTGGAGTTCCCGGTTAGAACCCGGGCTGTGGCAATATATTGTCACGATTTCTTTAAAATTTAAAAATCGTCAGGTCTGGTTGCCTAATTAATTCTAAATGAATCAGTAAGGCAATTAGAGCTGACAAATAATTGAAGATTCGATTGTTAGAGATCTTTCTGAGATCGATAACACAGGGAACCGGGCGGCACTGACTCTAACCGGGTTACGAACTGCTAAAAATATTCCATCATAGAAATTTGGTCAATAACATTGTCGCTTAAGATTTATCACTGTAAAGAAACCTATGACCGCATAATGATTAATTAACTAGACTGAATAAAGTTTAACACTTGACATTGAAAAATAGAGATCGTGAATTGATGTTGCTCGAGCCGCGGGGGCGTAATTCGTAACGTACCAGGCTAGAATTCCGGAGTTCCCGGGTCGAACCCGGGCTGTGGCAATATTTTTTCTCGATTTCTTTAGAATTTAAAAATCGTCAGGTCTGGTTGCCTCATTGATTCTTAATGAATGAGTGAGGCAATTAGAGCTGACAAATAATTAGAGATTCGATTGTTAGAGACCTTTCTGAGATCGATAACACAGGGATCCAGGCGGCGCTGACTCTAACCGGGTTACGAACTGCCAAAAATATTCCATCATAGAAATTTTGTCGATAACATTGTCGCTTAAGATTTATCACTCTAAAGAAACATATGACCGCATATTGATTAATTAATTAGACTGAATAAAGTTTAACACTTGACATTAAAAAATAGAGATCGTGAATTGATGTTGCTAGAGCCGCGATAACGTAATTGGTAATGTACCAGGCTAGAATTCTGGAGTTCCCGGTTCGGACCCGGGCTGTGGCAATATTTTTTCACGATTTCTTTAGAATTAAAAAATCGTCAGGTCTGGTTGCCTTATTAATTCTTAATGAATGAGTGCTGCAATCAGAGCTGACATATAATTAAAGATTCGATTGTTAGAGACCTTTCTGAAATCGATAACACAGGGATCCAGGCTACGCTGACTCTAACCGGGTTACGAACTGCCAAAAATATTCCATCATCGAAATTTGGTCAATAACATTGTCCCTTAAGATTTATCACTCTGAAGAAACATTTGACCGTATATTGATTAATTAATTAGACTGAATAAAGTTTTACACTTGACATTAAAAAATAGAGATCGTGAATTGATGTTGCTAGAGCCGCGGGGGCGTAATTCGTAACGTACCAGGCTAGAATTCTGGAGTTCCCGGGTCGAATCCGGGCTATGGCAATATTTTTTGTCGATTTCTTTAGAATTTAAAAATCGTCAGGTCTGGTTGCCTTATTATTTCTAAATAAATGAATGAGGCAATTAGAGCTGATAAATAATTAAAGATTGGATTGTTAGACATCTTTCTGAGATCGATAACACGAGGATCTTGGCGGCACTGTCTCTAACCGGATTACGAACTGCCACGAATATTCCATCATAGAAATTTGGTCAATAACATTGTCGCTTAAGATTTATCAGTCTAAAGAAACATATGACCGCATATTGATTAATTAATTAATCTGAATAAAGTTTAAAGCTTGACATTAAAATATAGAGATCGTGAATTGATGTTGCTAGAGCCACGGTGGCGTAATTGGTAACGTACCAGGCTAGATTTCTGGAGTTCCTGGTTAGAACCCGGGCTGTGGCAATATATTTTCACGATTTATTTAGATTTTAAAAACCGTCTGGTCTGGTTGCCTCATTAATTCTAAATAAATCAGTAAGGCAATTAGAGCTGACAAATAATTGAAGATTCGATTGTTAGAGATCTTTCTGAGATCGATAACACAGGGAACCGGGCGGCTCTGACTCTAACCGGGTTACGAACTGCCAAAAATATTCCATCATAGAAATTTGGTCGATAACATTGTCGCTTAAGATTTATCACTCTAAAGAAACATGAGACCGCATATTGATTAATTATTTAATATGAATGAAGTTTTACACTTGACATTAAGAAATAGAGATCGTGAATTGATGTTGCTAGAGCCGCGGTGGCGCAATTGGTAACGTACCAGGCTAGAATTCTGGAGTTCTCGGTTCGAACCCGGGCTGTGGCAATAATTTTTCACGATTTCTTTAGAATTTAAAAATCGTCAGGTCTGGTTTCCTCATTAATTCTTAATAAATGAGTGCCGCAATTACAGCTGACAAATAATGAAGGATTCGATTGTTAGAGACCTTTCTGAGATCGATAACACAGGGATCCAGGTTGCGCTGACTCTAACCGGGTTACGAACTGCCAAAAATATTCCATCATAGAAATTTGGTCAATAACATTGTCGCTCAAGATTTATCACTCTAAAGAAACATATGACCGCATAATGATTAATTAATTAGACTAAATAAAGTTTAACACTTGGCATTGAAAAATAGAGATCGTGAATTGATGTTGCTCGAGCCGCGGGGGCGTAATTCGTGACGTACCAGGCTAGAATTCTGGAGTTCCCGGGTCGAACCCGGGCTGTGGCAATATTTTTTCACGATTTCTTTATAATTTAAAAATCGTCAGGTCTGGTTGCCTCATTGATACTTAATGAATGAGTGAGGCAATTAGAGCTGACAAATAATTGAAGATTCGATTGTTAGAGAATTTTCTGAGATCGATAACACAGGGAACCGGGCGGCACTGACTCTAACCGGGTTACGAACTGCCAAAAATTTTCCATCATAGAAATTTGATCAATAACATTGTCGCTTAAGATTTATCACTGTAAAGAAACATATGACCGCATAATGATTAATTAATTAGACTGAATAAAGTTTAACACTTGACATTGAAAAATAGAGATCGTGAATTGATGTTGCTCGAGCCGCGGGGGCGTAATTCGTAACGTACCAGGCTAGAATTCTGGAGTTCCCGGGTCGAACCCGGGCTGTGGCAATATTTTTTCACGATTTCTTTAGAATTAAAAAAATGGTCAGGTCTGGTTGCCTTATTAATTCTTAATGAATGAGTGCTGCGATTAGAGCTGACATATAATTAAAGATTCGATTGTTAGAGACCTTTCTGAAATCGATAACACAGGGATCCAAACTGCGCTGACTCTAACCGGGTTACGAAATGCCAAAAATATTCCATCATCGAAATTTGGTCAATAACATTGTCCCTTAAGATTTATCACTCTAAAGAAACATATGACCGCATATTGATTAATTAATTAGACTGAATAAAGTTTAACACTTGACATTAAAAAATAGAGATCGTGAATTGATGTTGCTAGAGCCGCGGTGGCGTAATTGGTAACGTACCAGGCTAGATTTCTGGAGTTCCCGGTTAGAACCCGGGCTGTGGCAATATATTTTCACGATTTATTTAGATTTTAAAAACCGTCAGGTCTGGTTGCCTCATTAATTCTTAATGAATGAGTGAAGCAATTACAGCTGACAAATAATTAAAGATTCAATTGTTAGAGACCTTTCTGAGATCGATAACACGAGGATCTTGGCGGCACTGTCTCTATCCGGATTACGAACTGCCACGAATATTCCATCATAGAAATTTGGTCAATAACATTGTCGCTTAAGATTCATCAGTCTAAAGAAACATATGACCGCATATTGATTAAGTAATTAATCTGAATAAAGTTTAAAGCTTGACATTAAAAAATAGAGATCGTGAATTGATGTTGCTAGAGCCGCGGTGGCGTAATTGGTAACGTACCAGGCTAGATTTCTGGAGTTCCCGGTTAGAACCCGGGCTGTGGCAATATATTTTCACGATTTATTTAGATTTTAAAAACCGTCAGGTCTGGTTGCCTCATTAATTCTTAATGAATGAGTGAAGCAATTACAGCTGACAAATAATTAAAGATTCGATTGTTAGAGACCTTTCTGAGATCGATAACACAGGGATCCAGGCGGCGCTGACTCTAACCGGGTTACGAACTGCCAAAAATATTCCATCATAGAAATTTGGTCGATAACATTGTCGCTTAAGATTTATCACTCTAAAGAAACATGTGAACGCATATTGATTAACTAATTAATCTGAATAAAGTTTAACACTTGACATTAAAAAATAGAGATCGTAAAATTAATGTTGCTAGAGCCGCGATGGCGTAATTGGTAACGTACCAGGCTAGAATTCTGGAGTTCCCGGTTAGAACCCGGGCTGTGACACTATATTTTCACGATTTCTTTAGAATTTAAAAATCGTCAGGTCTGGTTGCCTCATTAATTCTAAATGAATCAGTAAGGCAATTAGAGCTGACAAATAATTGAAGATTCGATTGTTAGAGATCTTTCTGAGATCGATAACACGGGGAACCGGGCGGCTCTGACTCTAACCGGGTTACGAACTGCCAAAAATATTCCATCATAGAAATTTGGTCGATAACATTGTCGCTTAAGATTTATCACTCTGAAGAAACATGAGACCGCATATTGATTAATTATTTAATATGAATAAAGTTTTACACTTGACATTAAGAAATAGAGATCGTGAATTGATGTTGCTAGAGCCGCAGTGGCGCAATTGGTAACGTACCAGGCTAGAATTCTAGAGTTCCCGGTTCGAACCCGGGCTGTGGCAATAATTTTTCACGATTTCTTTAGAATTCAAAAATCGTCAGGTCTGGTTTCCTCATTAATTCTTAATGAATGAGTTCCGCAATTACAGCTGACAAATAATTAAGGATTCGATTGTTAGAGACCTTTCTGAGATCGATAACACAGGGATCCAGGCTGCGCTAACTCTAACCGGGTTACGAACTGCCAAAAATATTCCATCATAAAAATTTGGTCAATAACATTGTCGCTTAAGATTTATCACTCTAAGGAAACATATGACCGCATAGTGATTAATTAATTAGACTGAATAAAGCTGAACACTTGACATTAAAAAATAGAGATCGTGAATTGATGTTGCAAGAGCCGCGATGGCGTAATTGGTAATGTACCAGGCTAGAATTCTGGAGTTCCCGGTTCGAACCCGGGCTGTGGCAATAGTTTTCACGATTTCTTTAGAATTTAAAAATCGTCAGGTCTGGTTGCCACATTAATTCTAAATGTATCAGTGAAGCATTTAGAGCTGACAAATAATTGAAGATTCGATTGTTAGTTATCTTTCTGAGATCGATAACACAGGGAACCAGGCGGCGCTGACTCTAACCGGGTTACGATCTGCCAAAAATTCTCCATCATCGAAATTTGGTCAATAACATTGTCGCTTAAGATTTATCACTCTAAAGAAACATATGACCGCATATTGATTAATTAATTAATCTAAATAAAGTTTAACACTTGACATTAAAAAATAGAGATCGCGAATTGATGTTGCTAGAGCCGCGATAGCGTAATTGGTAACGTACCAGGCTAGAATTCTGGAGTTCCCGGTTCGAACCCGGGCTGTGGCAATATTTTTTCACGATTTCTTTAGAATTAAAAAATCGTCAGGTCTGGTTGCCTTATTAATTCTTAATGAATTAGTGCTGCAATTAGAGCTGACATATAATTAAAGATTCGACTGTTAGAGACCTTTCTGAAATCGATAACACAGGGATCCAGGCTGCGCTGACTCTAACCGGGTTACGAACTGTCAAAAATATTCCATCATAGAAATTTGGTCAATAACATTGTCGCTTAAGATTTGTCACTCTAAGGAAACATATGACCGCATATTGATTAATTAATTAGACTGAATAAAGTTTAACACTTGACATTAAAAAATAGAGATCGTGAATTGATGTTGCTCGAGCCGCGATGGCGTAATTGGTAATGTACCAGGCTAGAATTCCGGAGTTCCTGGTTCGAACCCGGGCTGTGGCAATAGTTTTCACGATTTCTTTAGAATTTAAAAATCGTCAGGTTTGGTTACCTCATTAATTCTAAATGAATCAGTGAGGCAATTAGAGCTGACAAATAATTTAAGATTCGATTGTTAGAGATTTTTCTGAGATCGATAACACAGGGAACCAGGCGGCGCTGACTCCAACCGGGTTACGAACTGTCAAAAATATTCCATCATCGAAATTTGGTCAATAACATTGTCGCTTAAGATTTATCACTGTAAAGAAACCTATGACCGCATAATGATTAATTAATTAGACTGAATAAAGTTTAACACTTGACATTGAAAAATAGAGATCGTGAATTGATGTTGCTCGAGCCGCGGGGGCGTAATTCGTAACGTACCAGGCTAGAATTCCGGAGTTCCCGGGTCGAACCCGGGCTGTGGCAATATTTTTCCTCGATTTCTTTAGAATTTAAAAATCGTCAGGTCTGGTTGCCTCATTGATTCTTAATGAATGAGTGAGGCAATTAGAGCTGACAAATAATTAAAGATTCGATTGTTAGAGACCTTTCTGAGATCGATAACACAGGGATCCAGGCGGCGCTGACTCTAACCGGGTTACGAACTGCCAAAAATATTCCATCATAGAAATTTTGTCGATAACATTGTCGCTTAAGATTTATCACTCTAAAGAAACATATGACCGCATATTGATTAATTAATTAGACTGAATAAAGTTTAACACTTGACATTAAAAAATAGAGATCGTGAATTGATGTTGCTAGAGCCGCGATAACGTAATTGGTAATGTACCAGGCTAGAATTCTGGAGTTCCCGGTTCGGACCCGGGCTGTGGCAATATTTTTTCACGATTTCTTTAGAATTAAAAAATCGTCAGGTCTGGTTGCCTTATTAATTCTTAATGAATGAGTGCTGCAATCAGAGCTGACATATAATTAAAGATTCGATTGTTAGAGACCTTTCTGAAATCGATAACACAGGGATCCAGGCTACGCTGACTCTAACCGGGTTACGAACTGCCAAAAATATTCCATCATCGAAATTTGGTCAATAACATTGTCCCTTAAGATTTATCACTCTGAAGAAACATTTGACCGTATATTGATTAATTAATTAGACTGAATAAAGTTTTACACTTGACATTAAAAAATAGAGATCGTGAATTGATGTTGCTAGAGCCACGGGGGCGTAATTCGTAACGTACCAGGCTAGAATTCTGGAGTTCCCGGGTCGAACCCGGGCTATGGCAATATTTTTTCTCGATTTCTTTAGAATTTAAAAATCGTCAGGTCTGGTTGCCTTATTATTTCTAAATAAATGAATGAGGCAATTAGAGCTGATAAATAATTAAAGATTGGATTGTTAGACATCTTTCTGAGATCGATAACACGAGGATCTTGGCGGCACTGTCTCTAACCGGATTACGAACTGCCACGAATATTTCATCATAGAAATTTGGTCAATAACATTGTCGCTTAAGATTTATCAGTCTAAAGAAACATATGACCGCATATTGATTAATTAATTAATCTGAATAAAGTTTAAAGCTTGACATTAAAATATAGAGATCGTGAATTGATGTTGCTAGAGCCACGGTGGCGTAATTGGTAACGTACCAGGCTAGATTTCTGGAGTTCCTGGTTAGAACCCGGGCTGTGGCAATATATTTTCACGATTTATTTAGATTTTAAAAACCGTCTGGTCTGGTTGCCTCATTAATTCTAAATAAATCAGTAAGGCAATTAGAGCTGACAAATAATTGAAGATTCGATTGTTAGAGATCTTTCTGAGATCGATAACACAGGGAACCGGGCGGCTCTGACTCTAACCGGGTTACGAACTGCCAAAAATATTCCATCATAGAAATTTGGTCGATAACATTGTCGCTTAAGATTTATCACTCTAAAGAAACATGAGACCGCATATTGATTAATTATTTAATATGAATGAAGTTTTACACTTGACATTAAGAAATAGAGATCGTGAATTGATGTTGCTAGAGCCGCGGTGGCGCAATTGGTAACGTACCAGGCTAGAATTCTGGAGTTCTCGGTTCGAACCCGGGCTGTGGCAATAATTTTTCACGATTTCTTTAGAATTTAAAAATCGTCAGGTCTGGTTTCCTCATTAATTCTTAATGAATGAGTGCCGCAATTACAGCTGACAAATAATGAAGGATTCGATTGTTAGAGACCTTTCTGAGATCGATTACACAGGGATCCAGGTTGCGCTGACTCTAACCGGGTTACGAACTGCCAAAAATATTCCATCATAGAAATTTGGTCAATAACATTGTCGCTCAAGATTTATCACTCTAAAGAAACATATGACCGCATAATGATTAATTAATTAGACTAAATAAAGTTTAACGCTTGGCATTGAAAAATAGAGATCGTGAATTGATGTTGCTCGAGCCGCGGGGGCGTAATTCGTGACGTACCAGGCTAGAATTCTGGAGTTCCCGGGTCGAACCCGGGCTGTGGCAATATTTTTTCACGATTTCTTTATAATTTGAAAATCGTCAGGTCTGGTTGCCTCATTGATACTTAATGAATGAGTGAGGCAATTAGAGCTGACAAATAATTGAAGATTCGATTGTTAGAGAATTTTCTGAGATCGATAACACAGGGAACCGGGCGGCACTGACTCTAACCGGGTTACGAACTGCCAAAAATTTTCCATCATAGAAATTTGATCAATAACATTGTCGCTTAAGATTTATCACTGTAAAGAAACATATGACCGCATAATGATTAATTAATTAGACTGAATAAAGTTTAACACTTGACATTGAAAAATAGAGATCGTGAATTGATGTTGCTCGAGCCGCGGGGGCGTAATTCGTAACGTACCAGGCTAGAATTCTGGAGTTCCCGGGTCGAACCCGGGCTGTGGCAATATTTTTTCACGATTTCTTTAGAATTAAAAAATCGTCAGGTCTGGTTGCCTTATTAATTCTTAATGAATGAGTGCTGCGATTAGAGCTGACATATAATTAAAGATTCGATTGTTAGAGACCTTTCTGAAATCGATAACACAGGGATCCAAACTGCGCTGACTCTAACCGGGTTACGAAATGCCAAAAATATTCCATCATCGAAATTTGGTCAATAACATTGTCCCTTAAGATTTATCACTCTAAAGAAACATATGACCGCATATTGATTAATTAATTAGACTGAATAAAGTTTAACACTTGACATTAAAAAATAGAGATCGTGAATTGATGTTGCTAGAGCCGCGGTGGCGTAATTGGTAACGTACCAGGCTAGATTTCTGGAGTTCCCGGTTAGAACCCGGGCTGTGGCAATATATTTTCACGATTTATTTAGATTTTAAAAACCGTCAGGTCTGGTTGCCTCATTAATTCTTAATGAATGAGTGAAGCAATTACAGCTGACAAATAATTAAAGATTCGATTGTTAGAGACCTTTCTGAGATCGATAACACGAGGATCTTGGCGGCACTGTCTCTATCCGGATTACGAACTGCCACGAATATTCCATCATAGAAATTTGGTCAATAACATTGTCGCTTAAGATTTATCAGTCTAAAGAAACATATGACCGCATATTGATTAAGTAATTAATCTGAATAAAGTTTAAAGCTTGACATTAAAAAATAGAGATCGTGAATTGATGTTGCTAGAGCCGCGGTGGCGTAATTGGTAACGTACCAGGCTAGATTTCTGGAGTTCCCGGTTAGAACCCGGGCTGTGGCAATATATTTTCACGATTTATTTAGATTTTAAAAACCGTCAGGTCTGGTTGCCTCATTAATTCTTAATGAATGAGTGAAGCAATTACAGCTGACAAATAATTAAAGATTCGATTGTTAGAGACCTTTCTGAGATCGATAACACAGGGATCCAGGCGGCGCTGACTCTAACCGGGTTACGAACTGCCAAAAATATTCCATCATAGAAATTTGGTCGATAACATTGTCGCTTAAGATTTATCACTCTAAAGAAACATGTGAACGCATATTGATTAACTAATTAATCTGAATAAAGTTTAACACTTGACATTAAAAAATAGAGATCGTAAAATTAATGTTGCTAGAGCCGCGATGGCGTAATTGGTAACGTACCAGGCTAGAATTCTGGAGTTCCCGGTTAGAACCCGGGCTGTGACACTATATTTTCACGATTTCTTTAGAATTTAAAAATCGTCAGGTCTGGTTGCCTCATTAATTCTAAATGAATCAGTAAGGCAATTAGAGCTGACAAATAATTGAAGATTCGATTGTTAGAGATCTTTCTGAGATCGATAACACGGGGAACCGGGCGGCTCTGACTCTAACTGGGTTACGAACTGCCAAAAATATTCCATCATAGAAATTTGGTCGATAACATTGTCGCTTAAGATTTATCACTCTGAAGAAACATGAGACCGCATATTGATTAATTATTTAATATGAATAAAGTTTTACACTTGACATTAAGAAATAGAGATCGTGAATTGATGTTGCTAGAGCCGCAGTGGCGCAATTGGTAACGTACCAGGCTAGAATTCTAGAGTTCCCGGTTCGAACCCGGGCTGTGGCAATAATTTTTCACGATTTCTTTAGAATTCAAAAATCGTCAGGTCTGGTTTCCTCATTAATTCTTAATGAATGAGTTCCGCAATTACAGCTGACAAATAATTAAGGATTCGATTGTTAGAGACCTTTCTGAGATCGATAACACAGGGATCCAGGCTGCGCTAACTCTAACCGGGTTACGAACTGCCAAAAATATTCCATCATAAAAATTTGGTCAATAACATTGTCGCTTAAGATTTATCACTCTAAAGAAACATATGACCGCATATTGATTAACTAATTAATCTGAATAAAGTTTAACACTTAGCATTAAAAAATAGAGATCGTAAAATTGATGTTGCTAGAGCCGCGATGGCGTAATTGGTAACGTACCAGTCTAGAATTCTGGAGTTCCCGGTTAGAACCCGGGCTGTGGCAATATATTTTCATGATTTCTTTAGAATTTAAAAATCGTCAGGTCTTGTTGCCTCATTAATTCTAAATGAATCAGTAAGGCAATTAGAGCTGACAAATAATTGAAGATTCGATTGTTAGAGATCTTTCTGAGTGCGATAACACAGGGAACCGGGCGGCACTGACTCCAACCGGGTTACGAACTGTCAAAAATATTCCATCATAGAAATTTGGTCAATAACATTGTCGCTTAAGATTTGTCACTCTAAGGAAACATATGACCGCATAGTGATTAATTAATTAGACTGAATAAAGCTGAACGCTTGACATTAAAAAATAGAGATCGTGAATTGATGTTGCAAGAGCCGCGATGGCGTAATTGGTAATGTACCAGGCTAGAATTCTGGAGTTCCCGGTTCGAACCCGGGCTGTGGCAATAGTTTTCACGATTTCTTTAGAATTTAAAAATCGTCAGGTCTGGTTGCCACATTAATTCTAAATGTATCAGTGAAGCATTTAGAGCTGACAAATAATTGAAGATTCGATTGTTAGTTATCTTTCTGAGATCGATAACACAGGGAACCAGGCGGCGCTGACTCTAACCGGGTTACGAACTGCCAAAAATTCTCCATCATCGAAATTTGGTCAATAACATTGTCGCTTAAGATTTATCACTCTAAAGAAACATATGACCGCATATTGATTAATTAATTAATCTAAATAAAGTTTAACACTTGACATTAAAAAATAGAGATCGCGAATTGATGTTGCTAGAGCCGCGATAGCGTAATTGGTAACGTACCAGGCTAGAATTCTGGAGTTCCCGGTTCGAACCCGGGCTGTGGCAATATTTTTTCACGATTTCTTTAGAATTAAAAAATCGTCAGGTCTGGTTGCCTTATTAATTCTTAATGAATTAGTGCTGCAATTAGAGCTGACATATAATTAAAGATTCGACTGTTAGAGACCTTTCTGAAATCGATAACACAGGGATCCAGGCTGCGCTGACTCTAACCGGGTTACGAACTGTCAAAAATATTCCATCATAGAAATTTGGTCAATAACATTGTCGCTTAAGATTTGTCACTCTAAGGAAACATATGACCGCATATTGATTAATTAATTAGACTGAATAAAGTTTAACACTTGACATTAAAAAATAGAGATCGTGAATTGATGTTGCTCGAGCCGCGATGGCGTAATTGGTAATGTACCAGGCTAGAATTCCGGAGTTCCTGGTTCGAACCCGGGCTGTGGCAATAGTTTTCACGGTTTCTTTAGAATTTAAAAATCGTCAGGTTTGGTTACCTCATTAATTCTAAATGAATCAGTGAGGCAATTAGAGCTGACAAATAATTTAAGATTCGATTGTTAGAGATTTTTCTGAGATCGATAACAAAGGGAACCAGGCGGCGCTGACTCCAACCGGGTTACGAACTGTCAAAAATATTCCATCATCGAAATTTGGTCAATAAAATTGTCGCTTAAGATTTATCACTCTAAAGAAACATATGACCGCATATTGATTAATTAATTGAACTGAATAAAGCTTAAGACTTGACATTAAAAAATAGAGATCGTGAATTGATGTTGCTAGAGCCGCGATGGCGTAATTGGTAACGTACCAGGCTAGAATTTCGGAGTTCCCGGTTCGAACCCGGGCTGTGGCAATATTTTTTCACGATTTCCTTAGAATTTAAAAATCGTCAGGTCGGGTTGCCTCCTTGATTCTTAATGAATGAGTGAGGCAATTAGAGCTGACAAATTATTAGAGATTGGATTGTTAGACATCTTTCTGAGATCGATAACACGGGGATCCAGGCGGCGCTGACTCTAACCGGAGTACGAACTGCCAAGAATATTCCATCATCGATATTTGGTCAATAACATTGTCGCTTAAGATATGTCACTCTAAAGAAACATATGACCGCATATTGATTAATTATTTAATCTGAATAAAGTTTAACACTTGACATTAAGAAATGGAGATCGTCAATTGATGTTGCTAGAGCCGCGGTGGCGTAATTGGTAACGTACCAGGCTAGAATTCTGGAGTTCCCGGTTCGAACCCGGGCTGTGGCAATATTTTTTCACGATTTGTTTAGAATTTAAAAATCGTCCGGTATGTTTGCTTTATTAACTCTTAATGAATCAGTGCGTCAATTCGAGTTGACAAATAATTAAACATTCGATTGTTAGATATCTTTTTGAGTTCGATAACACAGGTGTTGTGCTGCGGAATATTCCACTCCCTATTTTATGTATTCGGGAATATTCCATAGCAAAGAAACATTGGAATTCTTTCAAGACAGGAAACGAAGTCCAATGCCCGATCGTACGATCGACACCAGGAACGCCGACGCAGCATGAGGCGACTTGCTTGGCGTTCGACGTTAGGCTAACACTAAAAACGCAAACTAAGGGATTTTCGTGAAGACAGTTAGCAACTGCTTTACGAAAGGGCAGAATTAATTTAGACTCAACAGAGAACGGTTGATTCCTCATGAAATTCTCAGAACAACGCGTACCCGTACTTTCTTACTTTGACTTTTAAATAGACAACGGAAAGTTACCGTTGCCTATAATAAATACTTCCTTTTACATAAATTCGTGTTTTCATCGATAACTCGAGATCCATCTCCTTATCGGCAAACGATCCCAAAAATAATAACTTTTTAATTTTATACCGAATACCGAATAATCTAATTACCCGGTACAGGCATAACATTTGGTGACAGCGGTGGGTTTAGCCGAAGTTAAGTGATTCGCGATTTATTCGGACAAAAGTGTTTTGGACAAAGTTAAGAGCGACACTAACGCGACGACTACAACGCGTGCAAGGACACCAGTGTAGTTCGTGAAAATCTGACTAATCTAACGCGAAGCCGTAAAGTGAACGTCATTGCGGGGTGACCTATCGGTCAACCGTTTAAAGTCCCGATTGACGGTGTCACGTCAAGTCGAGGAGAACCGCACAAAGTGTGCAACCGAGTACGCACAGCAGCTACTCGAAAAGAAGCCGTCGCGCAGCCAATGGCGACGCACTAAGGACGAACCCAGGAACCAACGAAGATACGGGTCAACGGTACCAGGGAGGATAACTGGACCAGCCTTCGAGGGAAGCTACGAGACAACAGGTCTACAGCACCGGAGGAACTGCACCCGAGAACAACAGTATGGAAAGGACCGTTTACCAAATCATCTTTCTGTAAGTGGCGGTTACTTTATACTTATACATATAGCCGATAAACTGAAGCCAGATAGGAAAAATATTTTGGAATTTTTTGGAAAAAATATCTCTTGAGCTTTTGTGGGAATATTTTTAAGTAGAGTTCGCCGCGAAATTAGCAAATATGTCAGATCCTAGAGGAGCCCGACCAAGAAATAGGGGCAACTCGCTAGAGACGACGTTGCCCAGTGAAGAGGTATACCCCACAGCTGGATCAGGCGCGGCCGTAGGGGATATAGTTTACGAAGCGCGCAGGGCGCTATTTTGGCGCTCGCCGTCGGGGCGAATCCTTTCGACCAGACAAGGGGCCCTGGCGGACCGACTGACGGCCCAGTTTGGCGTAAACCCACGTAGGGGTGCGTCATTCGGGGATTTCGACAGCGACGCTAGCGACGACTTGCTTAATATGGCCACTGGCGAGCAAACGCCCGAGCAAGTCACCGAGGACATGGTTGAGCGGGAAATAGAAAACATGCGAATCATAGATCGCGTAGGTTTTTCAGCAGCTACCGGTACGGCAGCCCGGTCGGTACCAGCGAGAGTACGCGATCGGTTGAAAGCGGTCGACCGAAGCGAACGCGAATTAAGAAGAGTCCGACGACAATATGAAAGGCTGCAGCGCGAGCACGATCGAGGCCAACGCGAACTCGATCGCGAACTCAGGGAAGCCGAAACACCGTCGACAAGGCGAAACTTGGCGGACACGCTCAACGAGGTAGGTGCGGACGAGTTCGAACTCATCCGGTCCCTACGAGAGCAAAACGCCGAACTATCGCGGAGGCTGGAAAATACGAGGTTGGAACAACGTCCGACACCACGTCCGCGGTCGAGCTAAACCCGATTTGAGGAATCGAATAATCCCCCTGCGGATCCCGTGTTCCAAAGGGAACAACAGTGGGGGTCGGAAGAACCGAGTAGGACACTCGATCTTGGACTTGCGCTAAAAAACACTAAGCATTTCGACGGAAGCAACGCCGACGAACTCGACGCCTTCTTACGATCCTGCGAGACTGTTTTCAAGCGAGTAGCGCCCCGGGATCAAGACATCCTGTTAGAGCTAGTGCTCAGCAGCAAGCTCGAGGGTAGAGCGTCCAGAGAAATAAAGCACAAGCTAATCCACTCGGTAGCACAGCTTAAAACCGATCTGGAGGCCCTGTACGGGAAGCGGAAGTCGTTGCCTGCGCTACAAGTAGATTTCAACTCCCTCCGGCAGGGCCAGGAAGAGGACTTCGCGGTATACGCCGCCAGGACCGAGCGTATCACCGTCGATATAATAGAAAAGGTTTGCGAGGAAGCCTACGATGACGGAAGTGCGCATCATCGAGAAATCAACACGGAAGAGCGCCCAAGCCAACTTTGAAAATGGACTTCATGGGCATGTCCAAATTCTGGTGAGATCTCGTAACTACGCCACTCTCCACGAGTCGGTAACGGGAGCCATCGAGATCACCAACATGGTGCAGCCAAAAGGAGGGGCAGGTGGAGTATTAAGCCACCCCAGAAGGTCCCAAGGCGCATCACCCCGGCAGGGAGAAAATTGTTTCACCTGCGGAAAACCTGGACACATGGCTCGAGACTGCACCCAGAATACGGGACGAGTAAGCCTACCAGTACCCAGTGAAAACAAGTCAATCTATAATGTGGAAATAACCTGCAATTACTGCCAGAAGAAAGGCCACATGTGGAAGGACTGCCGGAAGAGACTGTCGCAGAATAAAAGCGAGCCAACGCAGCCGCCCCGACAGCCAAGAAACGCAGGCTACAAAGATGCAAAAAATACGGTAACTGCAGGGCCAGATCCAGCCACTGCAGGTGTGAACACGCTGGGCGCACTGATACTGAATACGCTAACTGTCCAGCAGAGACCTGCGTGCAAGCAGAAGAAAACAACGCTGCAGCTTCTACAAGTAACGTTGCCGGCGTCGAGTGCCACCGCCAGCGACTTCGATATCGATGCACCGTTGGCCACGACCGGGGTACTCACCCTCAAAGCGGACACCGGAGCACAGTGCAGCATAATCAAGGAAGGCTGTCTCAAACCAGAGACCATGGTGAGCGACTGCACCGTAGAGCTGCAGGGGGTAGCTTGCGAGAAATTCACCCTCCTCGGGATAGCTAAAATTGTACTCGAGACACCGGCTTTAAATGTAGAGCATTGGTTCTACATTGTTCCGAACAATGTGCCGCTGAAGGTCAACGGACTACTTGGCATGGACTTTATCAAGCAGCATAAAGCGGACATCCTGCATGGCGAGATGCTCAAGTTGTATGGGCACTGCATGCCGCTACGGGACGGCGCGACGAGGATATATTCGTAACCACGCAGTAGAACTGCCGCCACGTGCAAATACATAGGCCTGCTTACAAAGATAAATCTTCCTTCCGGAAACGGGTCTAACATGGATGCCGCCAAGGAGAATAAATTTGTCGGACTACCTACAAGAAGCGGGATCGGCCGAGGCATCATAGCGAGATGCCGTGTCACACCGTCAAGAAGGAAAAGAGTGAGTTTAGAAGTTTCTAAATACGACCGGGAAGAGCAACAGCCGACGGTGACATGCGAGCCGTCGGAGATAGCGAAGACCGTACGTCGCCGCCAGGTAAAGGCACTGCGCGTAAGCTCGGAGAGCACGGGGAAGAAGGCCAAACGTTTTGCACAGCAACAACGGAAGCCCGACTTGGTGCCCCCCAGCAGTGAAAAGCAAGGAGCACACGCAGAAATTATGTAAAAATACAAAGGTGTATTCCATCTACGAAGGAACAAGCGAAAGCGCACGCACTGGTGCAGCATCACGCACCCTTTAAGGTCGGATCGAAGGACCTAGGATCGCAACCCTGGCGTGGGAAGAACGTAAAATCGGGGCATGGTTTCGGTAAAATGCATACTAAGGCAGACGCTCTGAGTAGCATATATGCGACCACACGAGCCCAAGTGGGACGGGATAGAAAGTCCCACAAGATAGAGAAAGATTACCCAATCGGGTATACGAACAGCCGTACAGAGCGGAGAGTCGAGGATACCCAAGGCAACCACTATAACTCGTCGGAGCGAGAGGCTAAACTCGCCCACGAGAAAGAGAAGTGGAGATGCCGACAGACGAAATGCTAGCGGAAGGAATAGCCCAGTCCAGCAGGAGTCAATGTAACGCACCGCTGATGGTCGTGGTTAAGAAACCCGATGCCGCCGGAGTGAAGAAAATGCGCGTAGTGGTAGACTTTCTGAAGTTGAACGAAGCCACCATCGGAGACTCGTACCCACTGCCCAATATCACCGAAATATTGGACCAGTTGGGACGGGCCCGATATTATACGACTTTGGATCTCGCCCCTGGATTTCACCAAATCCCGATGGCGCAGGAAAACATAGAAAAACGGCATTCTCTACTCCGCGGGGTCATTTTGAGTCCATTTAGATTGAAGAACGCACCACTGACTTTCCAGCGGCTAATGAACTCCGCGTTAGCAGGACTACAGGGCGTCAAATGGTATGTGTACCTCGACGACATAGTAACACACGGAGTAAGAGCTACTGGCGATAGTATGGGCCCTAGCTCAATTCCGGCCATATATTTAAGGTACCCGTTTCACAGTAGTGACGGACCACCAACCGCTCACCTGGCAGTTCGGAGTAAAGGACCCAGGTTCGAGATTGATGCGTTGGAAAATTAAATTGGCGGAACATGAGTTTAACGTAGAGTACAAGGCAGGAAAGCGCAACACGAATGGAGATGCGCTAAGTCGAATATGCCTTACTACGAGGGCCTAAGCGAGAGCGAAGAACGAAGTCCGTGTGTCGAAAGAGGACAGCACGACGGAGCAAGTAGGCACAACGAAAGACCGCACAAAGCGGACAGCCGAAGATACCCCGTATAGCCATGGTAGCTCGCTGGAGCGAGAGGTCGAGCTCGCCCGCGAGAGAGACGAAGACAGCAAGCGCCCGGGTACGGACAGCCGCACAAAGCGGAGAGCCGAGAATACCCCGGAGCAGCCCAGCAACGCGGCAGAGAGAGAGGCCGCGCTGGCCAATGCACCAGAAGAAGATAGAGAGATTCGCAGCGTGCATGCAGATCGCTCTACTGAACCCCACAGCCCCGCCGAAAAGCCGTGCGGTCGGGGAAGGGGCGAACCACGCAAGCTAGCAACACAAGCCACTGGTAAGACTGCGAGCACCGTTGACAAGGATGGAGCGGGCCCAGCACAGCATGGCGGACCCGCGAAGCGCGGAAAGCCGCGAAAAGCAAACGTTGCAAGGCCGCTCGAGACAGAGAGCGACCCAACGGCAGAGCTAACGGTGGGCACACCGAGCGAAGAAACTGCGATCAGTGCACCGCAAAGGTCTGTTGAGGAAGCGAGGCACTGCGGGGCCCGTAGCCAACGAACTTCCAGCAGCACGGACGAAGACAGCGTTATAAAAAAGTATAGCCACTGCCGCAGTGGCGTAGCCACTCCTTCTGCCGATGACCGCCAGAAAATAATTAGAGAATACCACGACACCCCCATAGGAGGGCATGAGGGTATACGGCGTACGTTACATCGGATTCGGACCAAATACGACTGGCCCGGCCTGAGAAGAGATTTAGAAAATTATATATCGTCCTGTGAATCCTGCCAAAAGAATAAAATCAGGAAAAAGGAACGAGTGCCGATGGTAGTAACTGACACCCCATCGAGGTCCTTAGAGAAAGTAGCGGTCGACATCGTAGGACCGCTACCAGAAAGCGCATCTGGAAAAAGATGTATACTTACTATCCAGGACGCGGTCACAAAATACAGTGCAGCTATACCACTGCCGAACCGAGAGGCTTCGACAGTCGCTAGAGCACTCGTAGAAGAATTGATCTGCCGGCACGGAACGCCGGAAATAATATTATCAGACCAGGCACGAATTTCCTCAGCTCGACCTTCAAAGAAATGTGTCGACCGCTGCGAATCAAGAAAATACAAACGACTGCCTAATCAAATGGCGCATTAGAAAGATCGCATCGCACCCTCGCTGAGTACCTAAAAAATTTCATAGATGAGGATCAAGAAAATTGGGACGAGTGGCTGCCGTATGCGATGTTTACGTACAACACCACTCCACATACTGGGACCGGACTGTCGCCCCACGTGTTGGTGTACGGACGCGAGGCCGAATTGCCGACCGCCGTGAAACAAGAACCACGCAGCACTTATGCCTACGATGACTACGTCCACGAGTTACGCGAGCGATTACGCGCCGCATAGACTGTAGCACGAGACAACCTGGAAGGCGCGAAAAGACGGTCGAAGACTACATACGACCATGGCGCACAGGTGCAGGAGTACCGCGTCAGCGAACGCGTATTCCTCCGGGACGAGACGGAGCGAAGGGGGCGGTCAGCCAAGACCCCGAAGTGGATGGGTCCTCACGAAACAGTAGAGAAGAGGCCCCCCGTCAACTACGTGGTCCGGAAGGGACGTAAAATCCAGGCGGTGCACGCAAACCGCCTGAAGCTCTTTATCTAGCACTAATAGCTCAGGAATTGAGGAATTCAAATACTTATAGCTAGTTAAAACTAAATATTAGATAGAAAATAAATGTGGGAAGGAGTCCCTCAGGACGCAGGGTAGGGAGCTCCAATAAAGTAGAAGAGGTCTTAGGAGACCTAATTTTATCAACAGGAAAAAGAGCGTATACATATAATATTGAACCAAAAAATATATTGAACGAAACAATTGAAAAGAAATTGCAATTTCATTACGCAATCCGGAGGGGACGGAATTCCGTGACCGTGCCAGAAAAGCACCACGAAAAATGTATAGCATATTAATACTGACACAGGATAGTGTTCAGCGTAGAGTGTAAAAAGAATAACGTGCACACTCTATTCGGTTCATATACACATGTTAATAAGCCTCAGAGTGAGGAAGAAGGCACGCGTAGACAATCTAGTCCCAACGCTGAATAGAGCACAGAAAGGCCTACAGCGAAAATGGACACAGATAACGGCGAGAAATGCGCGAAAAGGGTTATCCAACTAGCCCATCCCCTCATTGTCCTAATGCAACAGCAAGGGTGATGGCTATACGTCGCGCCAACCCTAGAAAAATTGTGGGAAAAATCCCATTCGGCTTAAAATATTAAACAATACGGGAGTACTGGCTTTGGTAGGCGTATGTATAGTAACCGCCCGAGATTTCAGCATCAAAACCATCGGGCGAACATCGCAGATCATCCGAAAAAACAACCTCCCGTCGTTCAATTTAAAATTAACGGAGATTGAAGTTCAAGCACCCCTACGCAGACCGAGAGGACAATTCCACTGCAGAGCGTGCTGCGAGACCCGGAAGAGCTTCAAAAGCTCGGAGCTCGAGCAGACCAAATCATGGACAACCTCAATACTGTCGGAGACGGGATGCAACACATCCACAATCTGAGTTTCAACTCACTGGGTGCAGTAGCGCCAATAGCCTTGGTTGGCTATGTTCTGATTAAATGTTATAGGTATCAGCGAAACCGAACGCCAACAAGGACAAGCGAGGCAACGACCCCGGCAGCAGCCGAGGTAAACATCAACCTCGAGCCGCTCGGACGACAACAGCCAGAGGAGCAACTGCGATCCGAGCTGGTCAGAGTATGCACCCGTCCCCCCAACCGAGAACGACTCGCTCGGCTGGAAAGACGATAAGAAGCAAGGAAAAACTTCATCGTTAACAAATGAAAAATGAAAAATGTTATTGGATTGTATTGTTATATAACTTCAAACGGGAAACCAATCCAAGAAAAAATTTTTTTTAAGAAAAAATTTTTCCCTTTAAGGGGGGAGGGATGTTGTGCCGCGGAATATTTCTCTCCGTATTCCATATATTCGGGACAATTCCATAGCAAAGAAACATTGGAATTTGTTCAAGACAGGAAACGAAGTCCAATGCCCGATCGTACGATCGACACCAGGAACGCCGACGCAGCATAAGGCGACTCGCTTGGCGTTCGATGATAGGCTAAGACGACATACTCGTCTTATATTAAATATACCGCCGAAATGACGAGCTTGAACTAGATCCACACACACCAACATAGAGATTCATACCACACAGCACGTACACCTATAAACGAACTACCGTTACCCAAATATAGTTATACTGACAAGCAGTAAGACTACAGTCTCAAGTAACGTATAATGAAACATCTATAAGGAACACGCTAAATTATTATAATCAAGAAGAGGATATTAACGGGACAAATGGGCTACAGGAGATGGGCTACAGGACGACTAGGAGATATAGTAATACCCTGCTATACCGACGGAAAGAAAAGAAGAGCGGGGAAGCCGGTATAAAAGGGCACGACAAACCACAGTCGAGGAGCATTCTGTTCACAGACTTTCGCCAACATCCGGAATCTACCAAAGGAGGACCACCTAATCAACCAAAGGAAGACCAGCTAATCGACCAAAGGAGGACCAGTTATCCAACTAGAAGAAGGACCACCTAGTCAACCCAAGGAGAAGCATCTTCAACTGCAACATCTCCAAGGATCAGGCCTGAAACCGCTGGCCCAGGGAAAAACGAACATCTCCAAGGCCTACTACGGAGCCATCAGTCATCCAAGTAGTCCAGCATCCCAGCCTACAAGATCTTCCATCGAAATTATAACAAGTGGTATGGATCCAAAATATATTAAAATCCATAGGGACTAAGAAACGCCATAGAAACTAGCTAGAGCCGCTCCTGTAGCATTTCCGATGCGCCGATGCACCGAGGATGCACCGCGCTGACGCCTCCACCGGAACAGCGGTGAGACCAGCGAGTAGATCGCTCAGCCAGAGGAGCTCGAGTGAGAGCTCCGTCCCCACTACAGTCCACGCGCTAGAGATATAGAATAGGCTACCACCAAACACCGAGGAATAATAACGGAGGCAATATAGATATAATAACGATGGCAAGCCCAGCAAGCGAGTTCTATGTGTAGATACAATACCACCAAATAACTATAGAAATGCTTTATTAATTCAAGCTCAAATCTCCTACTTCATGCGGGCGCGATTATAGAGGCATGCGTAAGCCCGGGTTAAATTCTTGTTGTAAGGTGCATAATCACCAAAATTAAGGAAAAAGGAGGATATTTAATTTTTACACAAATTATTTCACTTTTACTTGTATTATTTATTAAATGTGTCTAATAAACCATACTTTTACCTAATACAGAAGCCTATATTAATTTCCTCCCTGCTCGAGTTCGAACTAAAACCCTTTAAGGGTGATGTTAACGTGAAATACCGTTACAAGGCTAACACTAAAAACGCAAACTAAGGAATTTTCGTGAAGACAGTTAGCAACTGCTTTACGAAAGGGCAGAATTAATTTAGACTCATCAGAGAACGGTTAGTTCCTCGTGAAATTCTCAGAACAACGCGTAATTGTACTTTCTTACTTTGACTTTTAAATAGACAACGGAAAGTTACCGTTGTCTATAATAAATACTTCCTTTTACATAAATTCGTGTTTTCATCGATAACTCGAGATCCATCTCCTTAGCGGCAAACGATCCCAAAAATAATAACTTTTTAATATTATACCGAATACCGAATAATCTAATTACCCGGTACCGGCATAACACAGGGATCCAGGCGGCGCTGACTCTAACCGGGTTACGAACTGCCAAAAATATTCCATCATAGAAATTTGGTCGATAACATTGTCGCTTAAGATTTGTCACTCTAAAGAAACATATGACCGCATATTGATTAATTAATTAATCTGAATAAAGTTTAACACTTGACATTAAAAAATAGAGATCGTGAATTGATGTTGCTAGAGCCGCGGTGGCGTAATTGGTAACGTACCAGGCTAGAATTCTAGAGTTCCCGGGTCGAACCCGGGCTGTGGCAATATTTTTTCACGATTTTTTTAGAATTTAAAAATCGTCAGGTCTGGTTGCCTCATTAATTATAATGAATGAGTGAGGCAATTAGAGCTGACAAATACTTAAAGATTCGATTGTTAGAGATCTTTCTGAGATCGATAACATAGGGATCCAGGCAGCGCTGACTCTAACCGGGTTACGAACTGCCCAAAATATTCCATAGAAATTTGGTCAATAACATTGTCGCTTAAGATTTATCACTCTAAAGAAACATATGACCGCATATTGATTAATTAATTTATCTGAATAAAGTTTAAGACTTGACATTAAAAAATAGAGATCGTGAATTGATGTTGCTAGAGCCGCGATGGCGTAATTGGTAAAGTACCGGGCTAGTATTCTGGAGTTCCCGGTTCGAACCCGGGCTGTGGCAATATTTTTTCATGATTTCTTTAGAATTTAAAAATCGTCAGGTCTAGTTACCTCATTAATTCTTAATGAATGAGTCAGGCAATTAGAGCTGACAAATAATTGAAGATTCGATTATTAGAGATCTTTCTGAGATCGATAACACATGGATCCAGGCGGCGCTGACTCTAACCGGGTTACGAACTGCCAAAAATATTCCATCATAGAAATTTGGTCAATAACATTGTCGCTTAAGATTTGTCATTCTATAGTCACTCTATTTTCCTAGCAGATATTCTGGGGGAAACTACAGTGAATATAAAGCTTATGCGTAATTATATTAATTAAGAAGGCAAAATAAAGTGAGGAGAACGTGGTGCAGCACGTGCTGGAGCGCACGCCACAACGTGAGACAAAAGTGCTGATGTACCGCGATTTTCCTCTTCACTGACAGTGAATTGCTCTGCATTATATCAGTGTACGCTTACCTTGAGTTCTGAGTCCTGGCGAGCGAGAAGTTGAGCGAGTCCGGTGAGTTGCGACAAAGAAAAAGGCCCGAGAGTCCTTTGATGCGTGTGCTGTTCAGCGGATGCGTTGCAAAAGTGTCTAATTTTCCAATATGGCTGCGGGATATGAAAGCGTCATTGGGCGCTAAAGTCAATTGAGAGAGATAGCCGGTGAGCAAAGCCGAAGTCAAGCGAGAGAGACATCCTCTCGCTCAACGCGGCGTGCCTACGAGGCACAGCCTCGGCTCCGCGAAGCCCTGTCTCGGCTATCTCCGGCCCAACCCAACGAAGCGTGCTAGAACACAGCAACAGGTCGACGCACGGCGAATATCGATCGCCGTGCGCCAGCTGATTATCCAACAAGCGTTTATATTGAGCTGTAAAGTTGGCATACTTTAAGTGCACCTACCTTCAAAGCGTTCATGGTGAGGTGAGAGAAAGAGCAGATGGGATTTAATCAATATTTGTGTATAGGTATACCAGGTCTATAAATATGAAACCGGAATTTTTGTATAGAAAATACACTTTTATTGTATGAAAATGATAAAAAATATTTTACTCGAAATATTGCCCATCGCTAGCTATACATTTTTCCCACCTGTCTGACAATTTGTGGATGCCACGCCAAAAAAACTGTTGCTCTTTTGAGGCAAACCAGTCATCGAGCCATTTTCGTACATGTTCTTAATAAGTAAAGCGCTGCTCAGCAAGTGCGTGTCCCATCGATGCAAATAAGTAATAATCGGACGGAGCCAAGTCTGGTGAGTAAGCCGCATGCGAAAGTATTTCCCAACTAAACGCCTCAATCGTTTCCTTGACCAGTTTTGCTGTGTGTGATGGTGCATTATTATAAAGCAAAATCACTTTGTGTTGCCTTTTTTGATATTCTGGTCATTTTTCACGTAAAGCTTGATTCTTATCGACCATTTGTTGTCGGTAGCGTTCAGCATTAACGGTTTCGCCAGATTTTAGCAGCTCATAATAGATCGCACCCTTCTGATCCCACCAAACACAGAGCATTGTCTTCCGTCCATAGCGATATGGCCTTGCAGTCGATGTCGATGGTTCGCCTGAAGTTACCTATGATCTTTTACGCTTAGGATTCTCAAAATATATCCACTTTTCATCGCCAGTCACAATTGGATGGAGAAATGACTTTCTTTTGTACCTAGCGAGCAGCACTTCGCAAGTGGTTTTTCTGTTTTCCTGCTGTCTTTCATTCGGTTCATGTGGAACCCATTTTCCCATCTTCTGGATCTTTCCCATGGCTTTTAAACGTATGGAGACGGCTTCTTGTGTCACATTTAATTGATCCGCGAGTTGTTGTAGCGTTTGAGCGTCATCCTCATCCAAAAATGCTTGCCATTCGCTGTCTTCAAACTTTTTCGGTGGTCTTCCACGTTCTTCGTTTCTCACGTCAAAATCGCTACTTTTGAATTTTTTAAACCACTCAAGGCACTGTGATTTACCAAGAGCATGCTCACCGTAAGCTCCGACAAGCATTCGATGCGATTCTGCAGCAATTTTCTTCAACTGGTAACAGAAAATCAATGCTGTCCGCAAATCGTAGTTTCCATGCACAAAATTCGACATGTTCAACGCTATTATAAACTATGCTGTTGTATGAAACTTGTATTGTTGTGAGTTGAAAATCTTTGTCAGAGATGTGAACAAGGAAATGGCGCAATGACGCGGTTTGACGGTAACTACATTGACAACTAGGGCCATCTATGGGCAAATTCCGGTTTCATATTTATAGACCTGGTATATATTCAACAGCATGTACTTAAAGTGTAATGAATTATATTCTTAATTGTCTTATTGCGTTTGTCATAGTAAAATAAATATAATAGAGTTATTAAAAATTATTTTACTGTTTTAGTTTCGAAAAATATAGTAACTATAAAAATATGTAGATATTATAAAAATGCTAAAGAAAGTCACATTGAACCAGCTTTTAAAAGTATGAAATAAAAAAAAAGTTTCATTTCTATAACTCCCAACTGCGACAATCTATATTAAACAGGACTTTAACTTTAATAAGGTTTTATATTCAAATTTTAGGTAACTTAAGATTTAAATTACAATAAATTACAAGTCTTTCACATTTCAAGGAACATGCTGGTATCTGGACTCTAATTTAAAAGCAAAATTATATACGATATGGACGTTTTCGAGCGCAGATGATGACGTCTCTCGACTGTAGTGACAGCAGTAAATGAATTACTTTATTTTAAATATGAAGTTAACTGAAAGCAAAATTATATACGATATGGACGTTTTCGAGCGCAGATGATGACGTCTCTCGACTGTAGTGACAGCAGTAAATGAAGTACTTTATTTTAAATATGAAGTTAACTGAAACGCTTGTGCGTTGTGTTACGTCAAAATCGCGGCCTATCTTACGAACCCACGAATTTAACATAGATTTCACGTTTCGGTGTATCTTTTCCGTGCTCTGGTCAAGGAGAATAAATTCTCCTTTTACCACACCCGACGAGAAAATACCGAAGACGCAAGCCCGTTTTTGAGTCTAACCTCGCGGAAAATTATTCGGGATAGGGCTGGAGTGCGTTTTGTTCTTGGTTGGGGGATAATCACTTCACGAATAATGGGGAGGGACTTGAATGACAATTTCACGCGGAGCAAGATTTCACTTTAATTGGTAATTGAAAATTATACCTACGGTTGTTTGTTGCTGTGGTTCTTACTGTTGAACATTGGTTGGGCGTAGATTAGTGTAGTCAGACAGACTAAAAATCGAACGTAGGCGTTGGTGCGTATTAATAATTATTTATTGAAATAAACTACATGAGTAGTTGAATGTTGCACGTTCAATATCCCCGATTTTACAAGGGTTAATAATTATAAGTACTGTATTCTTACTCTGTACTACTTGAAACTATACTTTGTGAAAATTAAGCCGTGGTGAAAAATTATCGTTCTGTACTACTTTATTTCCCGGCAAACAGTACTACTTGTTGCCTTGGAAAAATTCTAATTCACTGCCGGCGACTTATTGACTGCCAGGCTAGTGATTAGTCCTCTAGTTAACCCCCCGTGAAACTGTGTTACTTGACTCCCCGTGAAAAAGTGTCGAAGTTGACTCCCCGTGAAACTGTGTCGCCGGCCGATTTCCGCGGCCTTTTATAGGGCTCCTGAGCGTCGAAAATTCTTGTCGTCAAGCGCGTAAAAGAAGAGAAGGAATAAAACCCTATCCTGATTATAAGAATTTCCCCGTGGTCTATCTCGACCATACACGTATTCATTCCCCTTACTCCGCAGAGTAGCTTTTCGACATGCAGAGCCATAGATCTATGCAAGTGCATCGGTATGGCGCGCTCTGATTTGTCCGCGCGATGTGCTACACAGAGGACCACGCGATTAGGTGAGGGAACGCGTTCGAAGCGTTTTTCCCCTGAAAATAGGCGATTTTTACCACCCCGCTTCTTGGCCTACTTTCAATAGAGTTTCCTAGTTTAGGTAATATCCTTATGCTCGCTTCTCTGTAGATGTGTCTATGGTAATGGCTTAGTTTTCCAGCGTTTTTACGGAACTTAAATAAATCCTTCACATGAAACCACTAATAATAATTTTGTTACAGCTTCTGTAGTTAATTTTGACGTATGCAACCTGATTTCTGCGTTAATCTCTTATTAGTATAAATGGTTTCGTTGGGTTATGGCTTATTCCATACATCATTGGTTATTCGTTAAATTAGTGATTACTCTAGTTATAGCTAATGAGTTTTCTTAAATAATTTGTTAGTTAGACGTTAGATTTCTTATAGTTAATAAGTTTTCTTAAATAATTTGCTAGTTAGACGATTATTCTCGTGCTATAGGAACGAGAGCGAAAGAGAGAGATAGAGAATTTACTTGAGAACGACTCGTCTAACTTGGTTACTCGTACATTTTGTTCGTACGCAAGTCGGCTAGATCGCCGTTCAGCCCTAGCGATAAGGCGTTCGTCGTGGCGCAGAGAGTCGCCCCAGCCTCGCTTTCCTGCAGAGGAAGCTCTATTGAAACGCGTTACCATTTTCTCTCTTTCTCGATTCGTTTTACTTTTAGTATTTAGCTGTAAAACAATATTAACATTTCATTTTATCCTGTCTATATATGTGTAATGTATTCCATATAAATCACTTGATGGTAAAATGAGTATGTCTATGCATGGAAACGAGAGAGAGAGAGAGAGAGAGAGAGAGTTCTTCTCTTGAGAACGACTCGCCTAACTTGGTTACTCGTACATTTCGTTCGTAGCCAAGTCGGCTAGATCGCCGTTCAGCCCTAGCGATAAGGCGTTCGTAGTGGCACAGAGAGTCGCCTAGCCTCGCTTTTCTGCAGAGGAAAATTTGTTGAAACATGTTATAGTTTTTCTCTCTTTCTCGTTTAGTCTTACTTATGGGTGTTCAGCTGTAAAATAATCTTAACATTTCATTTTATCCTATATATATATGTATAACATATTCCATATATATAATTTACTAGTAAAACAAGTAATTTTATACATGAAAACGAGAGAGAGCGAGAGAGTTCTTCTCTTGAGAATGACTCGCCTAGCTTGGTTACTCGTACAGTTCGTTCGTACGCAAGTCAGCTAGATCGCTGTTCAGACCTCGCGCAAGGCGTTTTCGTTGCGCGGAGAGTCGGCCAGCCTCGATTTCCTGCAGCAGAAGCTTCATTGCAACTCAATTTTAGTCTCATCTCTTTCTCGTTTTTCTGTCTATTTTTCGCTATTTTACCATAGATTAATCCTAATATTTCCTTTATCCTTTCTATATAGGCATAACATGTTCTATATATTTATGATGGTGTTTTTACTATAAATTCCAATATTTTACGAGAGACATGTTAATATATAGACATAACATGTTTTATATATTTATGATGGTATTTTTACTATAAATTCCAATATTTTACGAGAGACATGTTAATATATAGGCATAACATGTTTTATATATTTATGATGGTACTTTTTCTATAAATTCCAATATTTTACGAGAGACATATTAATGTAATCCCAAGAGAAAAGGGGAATTAATCCTGATGTACTGATCTTTCTTCTATTACCCGACTATACTTGGCAAGCTCATTAATTCGATGTGGGTTGTACTCGTTTTCGAGTGACAGCTATGGGTAGCTTCCATATGGAAGCATAATTGTTCTTTTTGCTGCTGATATTTTGTCTACAGTATTCGCGTGAACATTTTAATAGTCATAACTCTTTCGTTTAAATCAACAGTTCCTCTGCTTTTGTTAATTGTTCCGCTTAGTTAATAATTGTTCGTGATTTCATCATCTTTGTAAAGAGAGAGAGAGAGAGAGAGAGCGAAGATTTCAGGCAAGAGCGAGAAGAAAGGGTGCGGTCGCTTGGTCACGTGATAGCGTTCCCTCCAACCGCTGCCTTATGACCAACAACGCCCCGACGGCGACTAGCCGAACCCCTGGTCTAGGATTGAGGGTAAGGCCGCGCTGAATCATAGATCCATAAATGGCAGTCGATAACCGGGTCTACGCAGTAGATCCCATGGTTTGAAAGTTTGCCTTTTGACCGGGAGCGCCGAAAAATTCCATCTTTACAAGATTAATTCTTCCCGGGAGACGGTCGGTAGGGCCGTATCTTCACCCTGTTCCGATCTCCGTCGCTAAAATCGCTCTCCTTTCCCCTTAAGAAGTTCGAGAATAAAAGGAAAATGTGAGAGGTTACTTTTACTGTAGCGAAACTAAAACAGAAGAACTTTAACGTAATCGAAATAAAAAAAGATAAATGCGACGTTACGTCAGGACGTAACAGTTGTGTGTGTTCTGGCACTGTAAAAGTGTAAAATTGAAACATCTATAACTCGAGAATGGTTTGAGCTACGGCGCTCCCGTTTCGCACAGTTGTTAACCTATATAACCTCTTTACTCACTGCATTTTTGTTGAAATTATTGAAAAATAACAAATTTTACGGCATTTAAAAATTTTTTAAAATCGTCTGTGAACGCTCTAATTTCCGTAAATTTTTAGATTTGCGGCGATTTTTTTTTATATAAATCGAGTATCATAAAAGGACGTTTCGTATCGAAATCGGAAAACATCGGCCGAATGGTTCAGATTTGATATATTTTGGAATTTTTCGAAAAATCGTCAAATCCCTCTAGTTTTCTGCAAGTTTCAAGATATCGTGCAAATTTTTTTTTTTTTTTTGTGATACTTCTTCAGTACCGGTGTGATTTGAAACTGGATGAAACGTAAAAGCGACACTAAAAAGCGACGAACATATTCGTCCATAGGATTTTGGATGCGAGAGAATGGGATAGAATGCAGAAATACAGCGTTTCCTGTTTTCTTCGTCTCCTCTTTGTGCGGTGCTTTGCGTGTTACAAAGCCTTGGGAAAAGGCGTCATAGCCAGCGTGGTGTGTTGTTTTTTTTTCTTTGGTGAACATATATTTTTTTATCGTTCTTCAATTTTAATAATTTTACATATGCCGAAAAATAATGCCGAAAAATGTCGCGAATATCGTTAGAAAAAAAAAAGAAAAATAAGATGAAAAAGGTTGCAAAGACCTCAACGGAATGTGTACTTCAATTTCGTACACGCCGTAAGCCATTATTAAGTGTGCGTTGGATAATCAGCTGGCACACGGCGATCGATATTCACCGTGTGTCGACCTGTTGCTGCGGTGTAGCACGCTGCGTTCGTCTACACCGGAGATAGCCGAGGCGTGCCTCGCAGAGCCGATGCAGTAGCTCGCATGCATGCCGCGTTAAGCGAGAGGTTGTCTCTCTCTCTTGACTTCGGCTTCGCTCACCAGCTATCTCACTCATTTGACTCCAGTGCTCAACGTCGATTTTGTATCCCGCAGCCATGTCGGAAATTTAGACACTTTCTGAAAAATACACGGGAACAGCGCACGCATCTACTGCACATCTCGGACCTTTTCACTGAATTCACCGGACTCGCTCAACATTCTGTGCTCACCAGGACTCAAAATTCAGGTAAGAGTACACCGTCATAATTCTGTGTAATTCACTGACGGTGAGGAGTAAAAAATAAGTCGGTCCATCCTCATCAAAGTCTCACCTGTCAACGTGCTCTGCAGCACGGGCTTCACCACGTTTTCCACACCACTTGTTGCTCACCCAATTAATATAATTGCGTGTATGCATATCAGTTCACTGTACTTTCCCTCAACCAAGCTTGCTGGGAAAGTACAGTGAATTTATTTCACTCATTTTGTGCATCCTCAAGCTCACTCTATCGTGCGGTGCAGTGTTGGCTGCTTCATAGTCAGTCATAAAATTCCAGCACTCAAGAACCAGAGTGCATGTGCAAGCATTCGCTCTCTGTACATTATTTTTCTCTATCTTGCTAAGAAGTTTTTGGGATTAATACAGCCAACCTGCGCACTCACATATCTCATAGCGTGGCGTGCTCCACAGCGCTGACTGCAGCACGTACACCGCTCTCAGTACATACAGCACACAATTAATATAATTGTGTGCAACTCAAGCAATTCACCGGGACAACACATAACAATAAATTCTAACAGTGTGCCTTTATTGTTTAATTATTTAAAAGTCAATTTCAATTCTGTATATGTTATTTTCACTTGTTATTTGAATTATTTAATTTTGAGATTTTGTACACTGACAAGCGGAAGGTCAAATAAACCACTTTCCCTAATTAACCATCTATGTGTCTGGCTTCTTTTTCCCTGTCGTGAGTGAAGACTCATGATTTTCAATATCTTCACAGATTCTCTCAACGTCAACCAGGAGGAATTCCGCAACAATGTGCAAAATAATATTTCTATTGCGTCCACTGTACAAAATAGTGAAAAAAATCATCGTAAGTACATCAATATTTTCCAACCAACATATTTCGTCCTTAATGCTCACTGCTCATAGATCTCATGCATAACGTTCATACATCACGTATATAACCTTATTTCTCTTCTAAGATGATTCCCAAGTGGACGTATTAAATATGCAGGGTGAAACCTCAATTGGACATAATATTGAAAATAATGATTGTGAGTATCCGAATATAAAATATACTGAAAATATTTAAAATATAATAAAAAATAATATATGAAGGAAATGAATAATAAGAATAATTAAATATATAATTATGAATATTTTTATTATTATATTTTATATTATTTTAATTTTTAAAATTTTATTTTTATATAATATATATTTTATGTATTTGCAAATTTAAATTTTCCAATTAATTGCAAAAGCTCTCAATAACTCATCGCATATTAGGAATTGCTTTTCAGGCGACTCTCCAGCGGATGTAGAGCCTGACATTCCATACTCACACCTTCGTCGAAATAAATTTGCCCATGAAGAATATCGCAAAAAGTTTTTAAACAATATGTTTGGTTATACGTGCTCCGTGTGTGATCGATTGCGGTTCCAAAAAGATTTGAAAACACCACGCGAAGAACATGAAGAACTTTTACGTGTAATAATTGAAAATTATAACACGAGCGTAGATATTTCACTGTGCAACACGTGTTACCAAGCAATCGAAAAGACAGTAATTCCAACGATGTCCACATACAACGGTTTCAAATATCAAAATATGCCTACATCTTTACCACCACTGGATTTGATTTCTGAAAGACTTGTCTCTCCGCGAATTCCATTCATGCAAATCAGACGGTTGCGACACGTGCATGGACAATACGGAATTTATGGGCAAATCATTAATGTACCAGTCGATGACAATATGGTGAAAAATTTACCTCGCAATATTGATGATGATCATTGCTTTAATGTGCATATCAAGAGAAAGAAAATTCACAGATCGAGCTACTTAGTGGGACTGGTAAATAAAAGAACGAGTAGACGAATTTGATTTGAACTAAATGGTCTGATGAGCAGTGCAAGGCCAGTGCCGAGCAAAACAGCTGGTCTTGAATGTTGAAAGATCTGTTGATTTGCCATATGTTGATCTTGACCATATGTGTAGATGATGAGCTCTGTTGATTTGTCGATTGGTTTGATTCCTTCGGTAAATGCAGCATCGTATGGTGTTTTTGGCCGCACGTTTTGCATGATTTATTCGATGTGCAATGAACCAAACTGTGATGCCCAAGACAATTAAAGCAGAGCCGATTCTGTACTGCACTAAGATGACGCTGCTTTGGTGAAAGTGCCAAGAACTTCGGGCACGCAACTACATAATGCTCTCCCTTGCACATATCACATGGATACTGGTGTTTAAGAGGCGGTTTTGATGATAATGATGATGCAGTATGAACTGTACTTGATCGCTGTGAATGTTGACTTGGTGATTGGTGACTCGTATTTTTAGTTTGTTGATTATTCGAATTATTGTTTGGATGAGTCGTCTCCAGACGCTCTTGTGCTCGTGCTTTTGCCATTAGAAACGATGTTAGTTGCTCCAACGTAGGCAAGTCTGATGATTAACCCAATTTATTTTCCCATGATTCCATGAGAGGACGATGTAGACGTTGTGTAATTAAATGAACTAGAATGCTGTCCTATTGATGAACATTCACATCAAGAGACCTCAGTGCATTAATTGATTCGGTCAAAGAACTGAGAAGATGATTTAAATCTTTGGCTGTGCATTTGACTGACGCATTATCATTGGTGATTCGTGACAAATGTGCTGATACCAGTAATCGTTTATTTTCGAATCTGGCTGTTAATATTTCCCACGCTGAGTTGAACAAGTCACCATCTAATGGCATTGATGCCACTAGTTGCGCAACACTGTCCTTTAATGATGATCGGAGGTAGTGCATGCGTTGAACATCAGTGATTGTGGTATTATCAATCACCAATGACTTGAAAAAATCTCTAAATGATGGCCAATCCACGTATTTACCAGCGAATGATGGCAATACAATATCAGGTAGCTTGTTTGCCTGATGATTAGATGAATGACATGACGGCAATGATGAATTCGCTTGATCAATAGCAAGCTTGTTGAATCATGCCAAATGTCTGTGTGAAAGCGCATTTGGTTCACTAAATATATTGAATCCCTGAGTGAATATATCTTCAGTCATATACGGATGATTGAGCAATGCACGTCGAGATGTAGCCCCAATTTTTTCGTCCGAGTATCTTAATGTGATTTTTCACTTTATCAATTGTTGTATCAGGTGAATCAAACTGAGATCCTTGATGATTGAGCACAGCCAGCATCTTCAATCTTGACTGTTGACTGGCTATCATGAACTCAGAAGCTATTGTAATTGATGGTGTTGGTGATGGTGCTCTCGATGAGGTAGTTGATCGTACCAGTGGCACATTCAGTGTTGATTCGTCTGCTGGTTGATCTTCTACTTTATTTTCACCATCAATTGCCTCGTCAAAATTGTCTTCGTGATCAGACATGATTAGAGTTGATTTGCTTGCACACGTGTTCTGAATGAAGCACTATCGACCGCGTACGCGCACTTGAACACTACAAAAACCTTTTTTTTTTTAAATTTGATCAACACTGTTCCCCTTTTTCACTGAATTTATCAATTTGCATAAATCAATAATTAATTCTCAAATTGATAACAATAATATTCTTATACTAATTTTACAATGATTTGCATAATAGTTTTAACAATGATTTGAACAATAGGTTTTACAATGAATCTTACTATGATTTTGTATAGTGAATATTGCAATAAATTTTGAAACAATGTTACAATGAATTTTGCAATGATATTTGCAACAGATTTTCACAATGAATTTCAACCAAAATATTGAATGAAAACAGTGCGTGTTCAAGTATGAATTTTTGATTGGATGCTATGACCAATTATATCCGGCTCGAAGGACCAAAAAATGTTTCGATCTTATTGAAAACAAATAAACTATTGCCGGTATTGGATATAAATGGTCTTTGTAATGTAGTGACGAATATCAGTTTGGGAATAAATATAAATGATAAACAATAACGAGTCTTTATTTCCATGTGAGTAATACTGGACTGATACAAACAACAGCTAAGTTACGACTGATGCTCGTATAAGACTCTCCGAGCTTACTGCTCGCGTTTAGGCAGAGGTGCCAAATCTATACGATTAAGTTTGCGCTCTAACGAGCAGCGATGTCAGATTTCGGTACATTACATTTCCTCCCCGACAAGTTCAAATCACAATATTGCTGTATATCGCTCATTTATTAATTTTAATTTCATCGGTTTTTTAATGTTCTTAGCGCCCTTAACTGATTAGGCTTCTAGCTAACTTTTACAAGTTCAACCGTTGTACGGATTTAATAACCCTTTTCGGTCTTTGATTTATATTTACATTTTCGTCGCGTTTAATATTTCTTTTTGGCGTTAACGCCATCTTTTCGCTTTCCGCAGGTTCTTGATTAATATTTATTTTTTGTGCGCCTTCATGTGGATTACTTTCTTCGCTCAGGTTTTCCACATTTCGCTTAGGTTCAATCTTTGAATCCTCGCTTGTGATTATTTCACCCGTGATTACGCCAGCATTTTGTGCTTTTTCCGCGTCATCCTCCCGCGAATAATGATTCATCTCAGGCTCTCTCTGGTCGTTTACGCTTGCTAATACCTTATCTTGTACGTTTAGTTCTGAAAATTCTCGATTGTAAAATGTACCGCTTTTCATTAATTGATCTATGTGTCTCTTCCATTCTACGTTTTCATCTTCGGGCTTACATAAGTAATTCCTTTCTCCTAACTTTTTCTCTATTACGGCCCTCTGCCATGTTGGTTTACTCGGATTTTTATAACAACGGGCGTAAACTATTTCTCCGCCTCTGAATTCTACCTCCCGTTTACCGTTAAATTGTTCAATTTGTTTTTCTCTCATTTTGTCCGATACAGTTTTGTTCAAAAAACTTAGTCGCGTTTTTACATTATATCCTCATAATAATTTCACGGGGGTTTCCCCGGTCGTACAATTCGGGACGTTACGATACGTTAACAAATATCTGCTTATCATTGTTGTCATACTAACGTTACTATTACATTTTTCGCTTAATGCTTTCGTGATGCTTCGTTTAACCATACCTACTGCGTTTTCGGCTCGTCCATTTGTCGATGGATGGTATGGCGCTGATGTTCGATGGAGAATGCCGTTTCGTTTACAAAAATTTGCGAATTCGTCAGATGTAAATTGTCGGCCATTATCCGAAAAAACCATTCGCGGAAGACCAAATCTCGCAAAGCACTCTCTAAGTTTTTCAATTGTATTCGTGGCATCTGTTTTGTTCATTTCAACAATTTCTGGCCACTTTGAGTATGCATCGATTATTAGCAAAAAGATCTTCCCGTGAAACGGTCCCAAAAAATCTATATGAACTCTTTCAAAGGGAGCTTCGGCTTCGCGAAATTTGATTAACTTTGCCCTTTCTGGTGCCCTAGCCGTCGTCATACACGCATTACAATTTTTTACATAGCTTTCGATGTTTTTATCAAGATTAGGCCACCAGAAATACTGACGGGCCAACATTTTTATTTTTGCCATGCCTAGGTGCGTACTATGAATTTCGGCTAATAATGTCTGCCACAATTTCTTAGGTATAATCGCTCTGTATCCCCACATTAAGATACCATTTTCTATGCTAATTTCATTTGCTCTACAAGCGAATTGTTTAAGATCGTTGTCAATTTTTTCTGGCCAACCATCCTTTGTGTATACAAAGACTTTGCTTAAAATAATGTCGCGATTCGTTTCTTTACGAATTTGATCGGCCGATACCGGCACTCGATCTTCAACTATAAAATGAAAATAATCAAAATCCGCTTTTTCTATTGTTCTTTTACTCTGGAGCGGGAGTCTCGACAATCCATCGGCTCCGCCGTTATCTGTGCCCTTCACATAAACGAATTTATAATTTAAACCACTCAAAAACAATGCCCATCGTTGGAGTCGCCCGGCCGCCAACTGAGGCAATCCTTTATTCTCCCCGAATAACGCTTGCAATGGCTTGTGATCAGAGCATAACAAAAATTCGTTTCCTACTAGGTACTGAAAAAATTTGTTTGCGGCCCAATAAATTGCTAAAGCTTCGCGATGAATGACTGAATAATTTTTTTCTGAGTCTCGCAGTATTCATGAAGCAAACGCTATAGGTTTTTCCTATTCGTCCGGAAACGCGTGCGAAAGCACTGCCCCTATGCCTACGTTTGAGGCGTCACACGCGAGCTTTATTGTCAAGTTTGGGTCAAAATGAGTCAAAAAACATTCAGCCGACATTTTTTCTTTAATCGTTTTAAAAGATTAATCGCACTCTTTTGACCACGTCAATTCTTTGTTTTTTAACCTTTCGTAGAGAGGCGATAGAATATCGGCGAATCTTGGCACAAACTTTGCGTAATAATTGACCATACCGATAAATGCTTGCAATTCTTTGATGCTCTTTGGTTTAGGTGCGTTTATGACGGCTTCGACTTTTTCTGGATCTTTCCTTAACCCTTCTCTGGTTAAAATGTGACCTAGATAACGCACTTCGGATTGAAAAAAAACGCATTTTTCTGATTTAAGTTTGAGACCCGCTTCCATTAGTCTTTTGAAAGTCTCTCTTAAATTTTGCAAATGATCGTCGCGATTTTTTCCGGTTATGATAATGTCATCGAGAAAAGAAACTACTCCTTTTGCCCCTTGCAAAATTTTTTCTATAGTTCTTTGGAAAATCGCGCACGCTGATTTGACACCGAACGGCAATTTATTTACAACATGGACTCCACGATGTGTGCTCCATGCTAAAATTTGTTTAGAATTTTTCGTTACTTCTAACTGATTGTAAGCTGACGACAAATGTAATTTTGTAAATCTTTCTCCGCCGCTTAAGGCGGCGAAAATTCTTCAATTCGTGGAAATGGATATCTAATATCCTCAACGTGTTGGTTTATCGTCACTTTATAATTGGCACACACTCGAATCTTACCATCCGGCTTCAGTATAGGTACTAAAGGAGTACCCCACGCATTTACGCTTTTTAATGATATTACACCGTCCTCGACTAATTTGTCGAGTTGCTTATCAAGATGCTTTTTAAAAGCGATGGGTACTGGTCTCGGTTTGAAAAATGTTGGCGCTACGTCTTGTCGCAATTTAATCTCAATTTTTTCATATCTATATTTTCCTAATTTTCCGTCGACCAGCTCCGCGTATTGTTTTAACATCTGTTGAATTTCAAAGTCGCTCGTAATACAATTTATTGAAGCAATATAAAATCCTAATGGTTTCATTAAATCTTTGCCTAATAGTGGTCTACAGCCGTCCTTGACTACTATTAATTTGCTTCGCACTTTACAATTTTTGTTGCTAATATCGACATTGATTTGGCCAAGAGGAACTAGAACCGTACCGTCGTACATTCTTAAACGAACTGGCGTTTTTTACAAGGTGCAGTGCAAAAGAAATTGTTTGTACACTTTTTTTGGAATTACAGATTTGCCCGCCCCGGAATCAATTTCAAACGTTATTTTGCTTCCTTCAACAATTAATTCGACTAACGCTATTCCTTTTTCGCTGCCGTTACTAGCGAGGTTTAACATGTCTGACATTTCAAACGATTCATTCGACTCGACCCCGATAAAATTATTGTTCGACTGGGCGTTTTTATCTTCGCGACATAGTTTTGCCAAATGGCCAACTTTTTTGCAAATTTTGCATCGATATTCTTTATACTTGCACATTTCGAAGTTGTGCCGTATGCCGCCGCAGTGCTTACAGGTAGATTCTGCGCTAGCCTCCTTGGCCCGGCTCATTGAAGTTCTAGCTGTTATCCTCGATGCTGACCGATTCTCTGTTGTTCATTTGTTGTTCGACGTCTTTCTTCTCGTTGTTCCATTCGAATTTCTCGAATTAATTTTATGTAGTTCCGATGTATTTAGCTTGGACGATACTGCCAGGGATGCCTCTTTTATTCTCGCAACCTCGAGAATTTCCTGAAGCGTTGTGGTCGGGCTTTGTTCGAACACCTTGTTCAAAACAGGGCCACTCTTCAGACTGGTTATGAATCCGTCCTTAATTTTATCATCTAACAAAATCCAAATTTGCAATTAGACGCTTTATTTTTTATTCGAGCATATCACTGGTTTACCGATTCCGAATCACCCTGGGTCATATTGAAAAACTCTCTTCTTTCTTTAAAAGCCGTGACCCTGGCGGCAAATTGTTTTCTAAGAATTTCGCACAGCTCGGCATACGGTCTCGCTGATGGTAATTGCGGATCGCACAGATCTTTCAAAATTTTATATGCCTCTTGACCGACCAATGTTATCAAAACAGCTACCCAACGGTGACTTGCTACCTTATTTGCGATGAAATACTGATTTAGCCGTTCTTCGTAAATATCCCAATCTTCACCAATACGAAATTCCGATAATGCTCCAATGGTAGAAAAAAAATTGACATTTTGTACCTGGTCTGTCGCTGATGTTATGGTTCGATGAGCTGACCTTGCGGCTTCGAACTGTTGTCGCTCCGCGTCGAATAGTTTCTTCTTCTTCGTAAGCTCTTTTTGCTGATTTAGAAGGAGTTTGTGCTGTTCCGAAAGTTTTTCCTTAAAACTTTCCAGTTCTGAATGGCGATTCTCCAAAATTTGTTGCTGCTGGGCCATTTGTTCTTCTTTTGTCCCCATTTCGCCGCTGCTTGTGCTCGATTTCTCTTGCGAGATGCTTCACTTATTTTTTCGTTTGGTTCCGTACCACACGATATTTTCTTTGCTCCTTGCAAAAAAATTTTTACTTCTGTTCATTTTTTTCCTCGTCGCCAATGTAATGTAGTGAATCGTGGGGACGAATATCGATTTGGGAATAAATATAAATGATAAACAACAACGAGTCTTTATTTCCATGTGAGTAATACTGGACTGATACAAACAACAGCTAAGTTACGACTGACGCTCGGATAAGACGCTCCGAGCTTACTGCTCGCGTTTAGGCAGAGGTGCCAAATCTATACGATTAAGTTTGCGCTCTAACGAGCAGCGATGTCAGATTTCGGTACATTACAGTCTTAATATAAATCAGTTGAATATTGAATTTTCAATGTAGCATATGTCAAGTATATTATAACATGTATGAGGCTAACCTGTACAAGACGTGTGTGCGAAATTGTAATGACATTACACAGAATAAATGTGAAATACAGTTTGCGATGAATTGAGTTGAATGAATTACAATATAACGAATATTGAAGTTGAATTAACAATGTGATGTCGAATGACTGAATTGAATGTGACACTGAATAGTGAATTGAGTGCAACTGATTCTCGCAACTGAATTGAAGAATATAAATTAAACTGAATTTAATTTGTGGCATCAAATGAATAGTAATCACGGTGTATATGAATATTTTTGCCACGTGGTGATGGTTACGCAATAGTTGAGATATTACAAGTGTATCTTATAATATATAGTTGAATCAATCATGACTTATGTTAACTACGTTAACCGACAGTGTATAAGATTTGTCAATTATAAACAATGATTTGAACAAAAAAATAACTTGAATGAGCAACGCAGAATACAGCACTATACTGAACCTTGGACTCACAATGGCTGACGCCACGTGGCGAATTACACACTGCAATTAATTGAACGCAGTTAATTGCTTGATCACTTGAATTAATGATTTTAATGTCTCTTGTAATTGTCTGTTTCTTTTGAGAGCAAAACATGTGAATCGTCCAATACACTCAATGCATACAATTAATGCTTCACTGAATTTACGGTGATTTGGTTTACTGAATACTACACTTTGCGATGCGGATCGAGAACACGAGTGCTCGGTATGAATGTCCAATCTAGAGTGATCTAAGATGGATGGAGAGATAGCGTCGTGGTGATCACGTTGTCGGCGGAAATCACTGCAACACTTATCTGCCACATGTTGATTGATGATTGGTCGAGCACGTGATGTATGCGCGAGCGTATGATCAGAAAGACATAAAGGTGTCCAGCTGATAGATGATTGGATGGTCAATTCACTACGTGGATTTACTGACCATCTCACTAATGATTATAAAAGATTCCGAGGTCAAATTGACCAATTAGTCCATGAGGTGCTGCCACCTTATGACCCCACAGTCCAAACACACACAAATGATAAAGGATCGAGTGAGATTTCCGTACCACGGGTCGATCAACAATATCCGGACTCCGAAGGTAAACAATCGATCGAACGGTACAGGAGAGACCGACTGTATACCTTCTTCATAATCACAAAGTCCAAACAGAACTCGAGTAATTCGTGTAAACGTGAATTTATGTAAAATGGAAGGGTTTATTGTAGGCAACGGCAACTTTCCGTTGTCTATTTAAATGTCAATAAAAGTTTAATACAATAAATCGTGGTTTCGAGCCCGTACGAGGAACCAACCTCTCGCGTCGAATCTACTGATAGAATTTTATATTTCGGGCGAGTCCGACCCGCGATCTACCGTTCAAGTTGATGTTAAACTTTAGACTGATTTCGGCAAAGCAATTATTTGCCCCATTGACCGAAATCGAGTGTCGAAATGGATTGCATAATAATCTTTGCTTGCAAATTCCAGCAAGTCGTAGCTTAAGCTCACAGCAGTCATCGCTGGCAGCTGGTTGCTTACGTTTGCACATTTTTTCTACTTTGGTGAGTGGGCCTCACGCAAAGGAGGAACAATGGTGAAATAATATACAAAGAATTAGTTCGTGGCACAACAGTTGCTATGAAAATTATGAGGTTAAGAATACGCGATTCACTCACTATTGCATTCAGGCATGTTGGAAAAAATACCAATACACGGCAGCAAATTGAATCGGACGAGTATATTAATAATTGTATTGAAAGTAATTTGGCTTTCTTGCGATCGATACCAAATTCTCTTTGGTATTGGAGCGAACGAAAAAGAGATCTTTTCGCGATGATTCGACAATTGGGAAAACCTACGATGTTTCTTACTTTAAGTGCCAATGAAATCGGATGGAATAATTTACTACAATTACTGTACAAATTAAAAAATAATGGAGCTGAAATTTCTACAGAAGAAGCTACGTCACTGGATTATATATCAAAGACTACACTTGTGAATGAAGATGCTGCGACTTGTGCTATATATTTCAATAAAATAGTCAATATATTATTGACTATTCTCCAATCGAAGAAAAATAGCCCATTTGGAAATTATCATGTTGTCGACTATTTTAAACGGATTGAATTCCAACATCGTGGTAGTCCTCATGCACACATTTTATTGTGGTTGCATAATGCTCCATCAGATGCGCTTGGTACAGAGAACCAAAATGCTATAAAGATGATCGATCAATTAATTTCGGTTTCTTCAACAGAGGCTTCTGGATATATTCGTTTGCAAATTCACAAACATACTTTCACCTGCTACAAAAAAATAAATGCCAATCAACCTCAGAAATGTCGATTTGATGCACCGTTCATGCCATGTAAATTCACCACGATTTTGCAACCGATACAAAAATCACCCAGGATATGCCAGTTATGCTCAGCGTTGTAAAGAATTACAAGCGAACCTCGAGGAGAACGATTATGAAAACATTGAATATTTTTATGAAGAAAATCAAATTTCTTCTGACGAAGATTACTTTCGTATTCTTGAAGCTGGAATTATTAGACCTAAAGTGTTTTTAAAACGACAACCAATTGAAAAATGGCACAACCCTCACAATCCTTTCATTCTCAATATATTGCAGTCCAATACAGATATGCAATTTATTATCGAGGAATACTCTTGCGCCGCGTATGTCGTTGAATACGTTAATAAAACTAATAGAGGTATTAGGAACTTACAGCGGCAAATTCTTCAAATAATGGATGAGCACCCAGAGTTCGATATAGTTGAAATACAAAGGAAAATGAGTGTGAATATGCTCAATACTGTTGAATTGACGAGTCAAGAAGTACCGTGGTACCTACTACGTGAGCCTATGTAAAAAAGTTCAGTCTCAGTAGTTTATATCTCTACCGTTAGGTCTATTGAACGACAGCGTATTAGACGAATGCAAAAAGAATTGGATGAATGGAATACCGATGAGAACTTAAGAAATGTTTGGAAGGAAAACTGGTTTGACAAATACGAGCAGCGGCCAGAAGAAATGGAAGGATTATCACTTGTACAATTCGTTGCTAATTATACAAAAAATTCACAAGGAATGTAATTTCGTCGAAAGCAACAACGCATCATTCGTTATAGAAATGATGACATAGCCTCAGATTTCGTTCAGTATAAAAAGGAAATGGTGACTTTACACATCCCATTTCGAAATGAAGAAATCGACATTCTTGAAGAGATGAAATTTATTAGGATTTACAACGAAAACGAAAATGATATTTTGGAACGTCGTAAGGAGTTCGAATCGGATTTAGACATTAACAAAACCATAGAGATTTGTCGAAGATTATGTCGTGAAGATGGACAAGCGGATGATGATGATGAGATCCATGATGTAGCCACCAGATTTCCAGAAGCGAATCCATTCCAAGCATTATATGACAATCCAAATTCGGACGTAAATAGTTATTTACGCTTAGCAACATTAAATAAACTTGGTGCCATTGCCAAACGGAAAGAAAATCTGATGCCTAATGAACAATTTTATAACCTGATGAAAATGGCAAACCACAAACAAAAGGAACTTTTGATGCATCTCGTTTACAATCTTCAGTTACATAATCCCTTGCCGTTGCAATTATTTTTTACGGGCCCTGCCGGATGCGGTAAAACGTTTGTGATCAGACTATTGATGGAAATTTATATTCGGTATGCTGAAAACGATGGATTTTGCAACGCTTATATCACTTGCGCTTCCACTGGTAAAGCTGCTGTGGCTATTGATAGGACAACGATACACACTGCACTAAAAATAAGTCTTTCAAAGTTGCTTCCTTTGTCAATTGAAGTGGCACAGCAATATACAGGGTGTCCCAGCTACATACACCTCATTACGACGGGTTGCATACTCCTAGGAGCGCGCCCAAGCGCGCATCGAGCCGGTAATACAGAGCGTGTCGGTATAATCACTCACGTATCTTTACAAGAGTTTCAGTACAGCGAGTCGTCACGCTGTCAACCGCTTCGCATAATAACCCGAAAAAACGTCATATTTATAAAATATTTTAATTTTTAAATGTGTGTTTAAATGCTTGAAGATTTAAATGTTTATTTGGGTGTTTAAATGTTACAAAACGTTCAAATCTTTAAATATTTAAATGTGTTTAAATTATTGAAGGTTTAAATGTTGAAACGTTGCAGAAACGAAGTACGGGTACGTTCTTTTAGTTGTTCTTTCTATCAAAATTATGAATCGACTGCAAATTGTAGTCTGCTATCTTTAAAATTCAGTTTCGGCGAAACGCACGCAATCGCGACGTGCGCACGAGTCTAAACTGAATCTTGAAGTTCGAATTTGCATAATTAATGTAAAAACACAATTTTAACATGAATAAAATGTAGCATTTTAAGCAAAGGACACAAACAACTCATTACTATTGTGCGGCTTATTTTCTAGTGTCGTCTTCACCACATCAATTAATTTTTGCTCTTGCTGGTACACGCTGTCGTTTTGTTGAGGCATGCAACATGCCATGCTCATGTAATATTGTGTATAAAATGCAAAAAAGCCGTTTCCCGATTGTCTCCTATCAGGGAAACGAGGCTGCGGCTCGTCTTTGGTTTTTTTGACACTCGCCAACAATTAATATAGTATATCTATCAGTTCTTCATTTTCATATTTCTGCACATGCTCTATTTTTAAATATTGCACAAATGATGGAATGATATATTAGAACTGCAGCTCTACATTATCGTCGTACTGCGCGTAACGCTGGTGAACAGCGATTGTCGTTTGTTTCTCGCTCACCAGTGTTACGAAGTACGACGATATTACAGAGCTGTGGTTCAGACGCGTCATGTTATCGTGTAATATTTGAAAATGGAACATGTGCAACGATATGAAAATGAAGAACTGGTAGATATGCTATTAATTTTTGGCGAGTGTCGAAAAAACCAAAGACAAGCCGCAGCCCTATACGCGGAACGTTTCCCTGATAGGAGACAACCGGGACATAGCTTTTTTCGCATTTTATATGTAATATTATGCCAGCATGGTGTGTTGCATGCCTCAACACGACGACAGCATGTGCCAGGCAGACCTGTAGCGTTAATTGATGTGGTGAGAACGGCATTAGAAAATAATCCGCACAATAGTACACGAGCTATTGGGCGTGACTTACAAATGAATCATAGGAAGGTCCACCGAATTATTAAAAAAGACCTTCGTCGGCATCCATTCAAAAGGCACACAAGTCAACGATTATTTCCTGCCGATTTTCCTCGACGTGAAGTATTCTGCGATTGGATATTAGGCATGGTAAGTGTATGAATGATTAGGATAAAACATGCAATAAACATGCAATGAACGTGTTATGTTATTTATGCCATTTATCTTTCAGATTGATCTGGCGAACATAGAAAACGATTTCTTTTTACGGAGAATTTTGTGGACAGATGAGTGTGTCTTCCATAGTGACGGAAGCATAAACAGACATAATGAACATCATTATGCAGAAGAGAACCCTCATTGCCAAAAAATTATTCATGTCCAGAGAAAATATTCTGTCAATGTTTGGGCAGGCATATTGGATAATATGATTATTGGACCATACTTCTTCCCGGAAAATTAAAATATTAACGGCCAAATATATGCAAATTTTCTGGAGTATATATTACCTGACCTACTGGAAGACGTGTCGTTAATTGTGAGGGCTGATATGATTTTCCAGCAGGACGGTCATCCTGCCCATTCATCAATCGTCGCTCGTACTGTCCTAAATCTCAAATATTCAAACAGATAGATTGGGCTTTATAGCGATTTCCAGGAGTGGCCGGCGCGATCACCGGATTTTACTCCATTAGATTTTTTTCTGTGGGGTTATCTGAAAGATCAAATGTACCAAACCTTGCCAGAAAGTAGGGACGATATAATCAATCGCATACGAGCAGCATGTTTGAGGATAAGACCCGAAACATTAAGCAAAGTAAGAGAAAGTTTTGTGCGACGTGCTGTTTTATGTGAAGAAAACGGTGGAGGATATTTCGAACACATCTTATAAATAAATATATTATATATAAAGGGTGGTTAAATTTGAAGGGCCGATGTTGATTTTGAATAAAACACAAATTATTTAGGAAATTATTGTCAATTCTTTTTATTATGATAATATGGTATGGTTCAATTATGTATGGAACAAAATATCGGCCAAGTGGCCGCCGCGACCTCGGCGGCACACCTCCATCCGATGGTCCAAATTTTCGATGACGCTTAGGCATAATTGAGGTTCTATGCTGTTAATGTGCCGAATTATCTCATCCTTTAGCTCTTGAATTGTTGCTGGCTTATCGACGTACACCTTTTCTTTCAAATAACCCCAAAGAAAAAAGTCCAACGGTGTCAAATCACATGATCTTGGCGGCCAATTGACATCGCCACCACGTGAGATAACACGGCCATTGAATTTGTCGCGCAAAAGAGCCATTGTTTCGTTAGCTGTGTGGCAAGTGGCACCGTCCTGTTGAAACCACATATCGCCCACATCCATATCTTCCAATTCGGGCCATAAAAAGTTCGTTATCATCTCACGATAGCGAACACCATTCACAGTAACTGCCTGACCGGCCTCATTTTGGAAAAAATACGGCCCGATGATGCCGCCAGCCCATAAACCGCACCAAACAGTCACTCTTGGTTTTTCGACAATCACTCTTGGATTATGATTCGCCCAAATGCGGCAATTCTGCTTATTGACGAATCCACTGAGGTGAAAATGTGCCTCATCACTAAAGATGATTTTCTTCGAAAATTGATCATCCACTGTTGCCATTTCTTGCCACCATTCTGACCATTGACGACGTTTGGAATGGTCAAGAGGCTTTAGTTCTTGAGTCAATTGCACCTTATAAGCGTGTAAATGCAAGTCTTTATGCATAATGTTCATCAACGACGAGCGTCAGAGGTGCAATTGTTGGGCACGACGACGAGTTGAGGTGGACGGCTCTTCAGCCACACTATCGCGAACAGCAGCAATATTTTCTGCAGTACGAGCTGTACGAGCATGCACTGGTGTTTTAATATCTCCTACAGACCCGGTTTGCTCAAATTTTTGCACGATTTTTCCGATTGTGCGCACATTTGGACGATTAAATTGACCGAAAAAATCACGAAGTGCACGATATGCATTTTGATTTGAACGCCCATTTTCATATAAAGCCTGAATAACTTTAACGCGTTGCTCGATTGTGTATCTTTCCATGGTTCAAATTGAGTTAGTCTGAAATTGAGAAATGTCAAATGAAATGCAGAAAAAAACTTGACGTTTAGGTGTGATTCACATTCAACATCGGCCCTTAAAATTTAACCACCCTTTATATAAATTTTCAATTTTATTATTTGTTTGTCTCCTATACCAACAATCCTACATTGTATTCATGTTAAAATTGCGTTTTTACATTAGTTATGCAAATTCGAACTTCAAGATTCAATTTATAGACTCGTGCGCACGTCGCGATTGCGTGCGTTTCGCCGAAACTGAATTTAAACATAGCAGACTACAGTTTGCAGTCGATTCATAATTTTGATAGAAAGAACAACTAAAAGAAGATACCCGTACTGCGTTTCTGCAACGTTTCAACATTTAAACCTTCAATAATTTAAACACATTAAAATATTTAAAGACTTAAACGTTCTGTAACATTTAAACATCCAAATAAACATTTAAAACTTCAAGCATTTAAAAACACATTTAAAAATTTAAATATTTTATAAATATGACGTTTTTTCGGGTTATTATGCGAAGCGGTTGACAGCGTGACGACTCGCTGTACTGAAACTCTTGTAAAGATACGCGAGTGATTATACCGACACCTGTATTACCGGCTCGATGCGCGCTTGGGCGCGCTCCTAGGTGTATGCAACCCGTCGTAATGAGCTGTATGTAGCTAGGACACCCTGTAGAGGGTGGGCCATTTTAATCTATGCACCCAAATTTCTTTGTACCTAAGACAGATACGGAGAAATGGCTCAGACAAAAGTTGTTCAAGATAATGGGGATCACCTATCTGTGTAACTAGCTTTGACCTTGATACCACTTGTCAAGGTTATTTGAAGGTCAGAGTAGTTTTTTTTAATGGGAATCTCTATTTTTGACACCGGATTCGAAAAGAGCAAAAAAATGTACGTCTGAAATGATATTTTGAAGTTTTTTTTTCGTGACCTTGAGAAGGTCAATTTAAGGTCAAATGCTAAGTAACTGCCTGGTAGCTGTTTATTTAGCTGTTTAAATTTTCTGGTGGAATAAACGTTGTGAAGGTACCTTTATAAGAAATATCGAACTGGAATGTGACAACAACTTCAACAATGTTGACCTTGACGTCATTTTTCAAGGTCAACGATTTTGATGGTCTACAGATCGATGTCAGTGAGGATTTTCGTCTGACCAATAATGGCAATGGTTTTTGTCACATTCCAGTTCGATCTTTCTTATAAAGGTACCTTCACAACGTTTATTCCGCCAGAAAATTTAAACAGCTAAATAAACAGCTACCAGGCAGTTATTTAGCATTTGATCTTAAATTGACCTTCTCAAAGTCACGAAAAAATTTTTAAATATCATTTCAGACGTCAAATTATCCGCTCTTTTCGAACCCGGTGTTAAAAATAGGGGTTCCTATTTAAAAAAACCACTCTGACCTTCAAATAACATTGACAAGTAGTCTCAAGGTCAAATCTAGTTACACAGATAGGTGACCCCCATTATCTTGAACAATTTTTGTCTGAACCATTTTTATGTATCTATCTTAGGTACAAAGAAATTTGGGTGCATAGATAAAAATGGCCCACCCTGTAGATCACTGTTTAAATACGTTCGCGATTTGATTATCGATGAAATCAGTATGATTGGAGCCGAGTTGTTGCCTCAAATAGATTCGAGATTAAAGCAAATCACCGGTAACTTTCAAGACAATTTTGAAGGATTAGATTTAATTTTGATTGGCGATCTACGTCAACTACCGCCTGTTCGCGCTACTTCGATTTACAAGCAAATCAAGCGACAAATAGCAGGTCCAACACTATGGCGAGTATTGAAATTCTTTCAACTCAGCGAAGTAATGCGACAAGCCAATCGAACTTTTTCAACAATATTAACAAAAATTGGTGATGAACAGCTGTTACATGATGACGAGCTGGAATTAATTGAATCACGATTTTACTCCGAAGAAGAGGCTGATAGAATTTGTCTACACGGTATACGATTGTTCTTCGATAACTATTCAGTTACTTAATACAATAATAAAGTTTTCAATTCTGCCGTCGAAAAAGTCATTTTACAAACAACCGATGTGTATATTGGTTGTCAGACTGTTGAAAGGCACACTTCCATGCGTCAAAAATTACACAAAATGTCAACAATTGATACAGGAGGTTTGCCATATGAAATTCCATTGGTTATAAATAAACCATATCTCATAACAAGTAATATCGACGTATTAGATGGATTGGCGAATGGTGCGACAGGAAAATTGATTTATATCGAACATAACGACAAAAGAGAGATAGGTCATTTACAGCTGGAATTCCCTGGCTCTCCCAAAACTGGTAAAAAAATCCGAAGAAAGGCAGCGGCATCAATACAAAGGTATAATCTTAGTCGACTGGCAATACTAATAGATCGGAGAACATCCTCTATACCAGGGGTCTCCAAACTTTCCAGCCTTAGGGCCATACTGATTACTCCAGTAAGTTCCGAGGGCCAAAACCATATTATCATTGTTGCCGGTGGTAAAAAGTGAAATAGTCCAAAATCTGTCCGCGGGCCGAATGTGGCCCGCGGGCCGTAGTTTGGAGACCCCTGCTCTATACCATTAGTGCCTAATAAAACAGTGATCGTAAAACGTAATCATTTTCCACTAGTCTCTGCGTGTGCAATGACAATTCATAAGTCCCAGGGAGGTACATTTGTTGAAATTGTATACGAATATGATAAAACACATGCTCAACAGCTCCTGTACGTCGCACTATCACGAGTAACATCGATTCAAGGGTTACATATTGTTTCTAAAAAAAATGATAAAAAATTGTATCATGGTCGAAGAGCAACAGTATCCGCACTGGAATTGCGAGCTGCATTTCAAAGGCTGAACCTGAATTGACTTGAGACTATTGAGAAATTATTATTTGATTTCATAAATACTCATGTACAAGATCTTCAATTAGACAAAATATCATCGTCATCGAATTTTCTGATTCTTTCGAAGACGTGGGTGGGTAATGACAATATTGTAGAGATTCCGAATTTCGATATTGTTGTTCAATATAAAAGACCAAATATAAGGGCAGGTGGCGTTGCAATCTACCATAATGTAAATGATGGAACCCGTGTTGTCACCCCACAAATTGACATCAATGCACTTCAACTAGAATCCTTGTCGGTTCAGGTTTCTAAAGTGGGAGAAATATGTGCTTGCGAAAGCAGATTAGACCATGGCACATTTGTAATTGTTGTGGCGATTTACATTTCTCCCAACCAATCGATAAAAAATATTATTGAATTTATCCACGAGAATTTGATAAAGTACACGTCAAAAGTATCGCGGATTCTCAAAAATAATTATGATAAAATTTCAATGATTTTGAATGGGGATTTCAATGTGAATTTTGGATTAGATACGGCGCTCCTTTTGATTTAACTCCTCAATACAGAATTAAATTTTAAAATGTGCAGCAGTCGTACTGAATCGACAACGCGATTAAAAACTGTTTTCGACGCTGTCTTTCAACGATTTGTTGATAGAATTCAAAGTAGAGTATTCGTGTCCTATTTTAGTTACCATAAGCCACTCGTGTCATTCGTCGAAATAGAAAACATGGAGTCGGAATACTAAAATGTTAATTATCCCACTCCTGATACTGCATTCGTCTTATTCTCTCGTTGCTTAGATTCCGGAAAGTTTCACTTCTACTGCGTGTGAACTGCACACGTTTTTTTCTTCATAAGAGCATCATAAAAGTAAAGTTGGTATAAATTTTAGAGAGGATCGATCAAACGGTTTGGATATTAAAACAAGCTGCAAATTTCTTCCTCAAGATTCCGCACGATGCTCAAAGCTTCCTCTATGAGGAAGCTAAAATTAAGAAAGATAATTCCTCATAGAGAGGACTTTGAGCATCGTACGGAATCTCGAGGAAGTAATTTGAAGTTTCAATTTCTAGCTTGTTTAAAGTTAAAGTCCTGTTTAATAGACGTTTCGCAGTCGTGAGTTTTAAAAATGTTAATACTGATTCTTCTTTGTAATCAATGATAATGGATGTATAATCTCCCTGGTCGTAGTTCCAATGCACCTATTTCTTGAATTGAATCCTGAAATGCAAATGCATCATTTTCGAAAAAGTTACTAGTGATAGTGCATTTATTATTTGCCATATTTTTTTTCCTATTCATCAGAATTCATTAGACATTGTTTTTCTAAAAACAGAACACGATGCTCATTTCGGGGGAAAAATTGTAGTCGTTACAGGATTGAGTAATGGAATTTGAAAAAGATGCTGAATAAAAATGCTTGCGATAAAAAATATTCAACTTTTCAATTGTCTATAACAATAGGAATTTGCGTTTTTAACACTACTTGAAAAAAACCTTCCGAACAGATTATACATTTAGTCTCGGAGCACACTTTGGGTCACCTCTCAAACACGAATAGAACCGGAGATATTAATTTTTTATGTTTAGCTCGTGCTCGTTTAAAATTAATTGCGTGCAGTATAATAAAAAAACCTTTTTTTTTTCAAACAAATAAAACGTGTTTTTTCTTCTTGTGCATTCTTGGTGTAAAAAAAGTATGATTCGTTAAAAAAAGTGCGCGGTCAAAAAACTCCCGATTGCAGCAATTTTCATGTGGCTAAAATCGAAAACTAAGACCGAAAATAATAATAAAAATGAAAAGTTAATAAAATTTGTAACTTAAATAAAAATTTGTAGAAAAGGCGAGTTAATATCAGTATATGGATATTCTGCCAAGTAACGAAGACTTACTTGATTCTACAAACTTGCCAATTGCTATAGTTGACATTTTGATTTTCAATGTTTAATTTGATTGAATTTTTTCAAATTCAGTTTCTAGTGCTATCAGTTAATATTTTTCATTTTTTTTTCTTTTATTGATTTTATATCTGAGTTTATAATGTATAGTATCAACAGATCCATAACTTTCAACTAAAGGTTATTAATCAGTATGCACTTGTCAATATGTGCTTCGTATACATTAGTTTAGTGCACAATTTTTGTATATATAACTGCTCACATAAATCTAAATATCTCGAGTTTATTTACATCTTATGTTCTTGTGGGTTATTATCTCTCTCATATATCTCATTTCAGCAGACAGATCTAGTAAAAAAAATGCGACCACAGAGCAGGCGCAAAGTAGCCAGATGTGCCGTGCCTTGATTGTGCCACGAAGGAGGAGAAGAAGTAAAATTAAATCGTCGTTCTGTAGTATGCAAACTAACATATCTTAGATATACTAACACGGCAGTAATTTTTGTCCCAAACATAATATTTTTAATTGCATATTTTGAATTCATAACGATATAAATTCATTAATATTAACCTCTCGAAATGTAGCGAATTTACGTTTACTGCAGTAGAGAGTTGCACTGCCTCGCCGTCAGTCGCTAAGATGGTCTGAATGTTCTTGTCTCGAGATGCTGCTGCATCTATTTTATTACAGTGATCTTATATGCATAGCTGAAGGATCCCTGAAAGACATAGTTTTTTTGTTCAACAAGATTTTTCCGTTCGTCAACAAAACTGATTCAATTAGGAGGTCAACATTCAGCATAGCGAGTACAAGGTGCTGTAACATGACAAGGTAGCGGTGGCGACGCGTCGAATAGATAGTGAAAGTTACCCGAAGTCAGTTGAGGATGGGGCGGGGAGCAGCGACCGGATCCAGTAAGGTATATGAGGCCCTCAGTCTGAGCCCCGGCTGGTACTCTAGCCTCGCCGCTACTGACACACTGGCACACTGATATACTCAATACAAAAAAATTGGACAGTATGCGAGTCTCTGTAATGGTACGTATGGTGCATCAAATGACAAATAAGTTTTTTATCTTAACAATAACTATGGGTTCGCTAATTATTCTTCATACGTACCAGTTGTGTTATAAGAGATAAAACGTGTCTGATTCCATCATATCCTCGAAACACAGCCTTCTCGTGCTGCCTACCGTGAATGTGAATATATAGTGCTCAACAGCTGGAGTCTCTTATCATGGATTTAAGATAGTTAAATCGTCACTACAAAAAGTGATTTTATTCAACGACATTGTGAAGTTTATATTATTTTCGGTTTGTCTCGGCAGGTCGCAATACTTTTGCCATTTACACTTACAATATCACGCATCAGTAGTAGGCGGAAATTTGATCGTAAAATATTTTTTTAACTATTAACCCTTTTTCGTGGTAATATCTTTAAAAATTCTCAGTAACCAATTTATGAAAAGAATCATGTCATTAAAAATGCTCACATGCTTATTCTCGTACACTCTGACAATATTATTTTGAAAGTAATGAAAAGAAATGATAGAAACATGCTGGATTTTTGTTTTTACATAGAGGGAGCTTTGTTTTCATGCGAAAAATTTGAGACTTCAAAGTCAGGTCAAAATAGTCTAAAACGTCCCGTAATTCCATCTAGAAATAAATTATGCTCATGGAGGTGTGTGTGGCTGTGCGTTAAGCAAAAAAAATTGCAAGTTTGTATAACTTATAATAATTTACAACTTAGCGCTCGAGTATATTCTCACTCTATTTTTTATTACGATAAAACGCCTGTTCAGTTTTAATTAAACATTACATTTTTTGAAAAATGCTTAACTGAGTCTTAGATGTCACAAGTTTCTATCCGGTCAAAACTCTCTACAGAAGTGGACTAACATAGAACAATATTTCATACAGAAATTGGTGAGAATCGGTTGATCTGAATTTTATGATGCGTAACATTTTTTAACTTTAATAAAGAAGAGGATAATACGATTTTCTATGCTGAATGTCGCCGTCGATCTGTCACGTTCTTCGATGAAAAAAATTCGGAAGCAATGTGCAAGATTCCACTTTACTAATCTTTTACTTTGCAACCACAATCATTAGAAAAAAGTACGGAATTTGCTTTTTTCGCAATGGGATATATTTTGTTTCTGCATTAGCGCTGATTGTTAGATAAGATTTCGTACTATTTTGTATTCTATACTATAATAATTAATATATACATTACATTACATTCTTTTGCAACCGGTAACAACTGGGGATGGCGCGGATATGCCGATACAGTGTGACTTGGATATGTGTGCGAGGTACAGAAGTGAAAACTCGTTCCTCGCTAAGTAGTTATCTTGTATCGCGTAACGAACACTTTCTCGGGCGTCGGCCGTGTATTAGATAAATGCGAGACCGCCCCTTATACTAATAATGTTTTATCGTGTACGCTCATGTGTGACATTAGGAACTATGCAACTTCCCGTTCAATGGGTCCGATTGCTAGGGTCAATTTCCACATACATCAAAGGTCGATCACGAGTCGAGGTATGAGCGCAGTACTGAGCATATACTTTGCACGCCGCTAACTTGGTTTTGTTCGCTCATGATACAACTGATTCACGTCTAGTGGTTAATATTTCCCCGTAATATGAATTTTGAGTACACTACATTTAGCAATCAAATAATCAATAACAAAATAAACCAATGAATATAATTGAATTACATATAATGACAAGTGATTTAATGTACCAATTCATATAGTTCATAAAAATGATTTTGTTAAAAAACTTATTAATATAAATTAGTAAATTATCGTATGTTAAGAATTTCATTCACAGCGTTACAGCTGGAATGGAACTGACCATTTTTGTTTAAGAAACCAACTTCGCTATAAACGACCTTCACTATATCCTATTCCGAGGTGAACAATCAGAGGAGTTGTCAAAATTGAAGCGGGAAATGCTCACTGGTTTATGTTGTCCAGTGAGGATCACGTTTGCTACGACATCTTGGTTTCTTCTATCATTAGCCTCGATTTTCATCAATGTCGTTAAGCTATTATTTTTCTATCTAATTGTCAAGCTAATCAGAGAGTTGTACTTCATGGATTTCGATACAAAACTCGACAAATATGGACTGTATAAAAGCTCAAACAGTTGCCTTAACCCACATATAAAAAAGGTGGCTAATCAAGTGAAAATATATCTTGAATCGACTCTAATGCATACAGAAAACTAGTATGGTAATCGATTGTAAATCAATTCATTAATTTTCATAAAAACATAAAAAATCCTCATAGCCCATTATGACACTAATATCTAAATAAGCTAACGGAATAAAATGATCTTAATAGTTACATAACTTGAACACTTGAAATATTCAACCATTTCCCCCATCGATATAAAAATATGATCCCAATTCCTAATAAATCGTGACAAAGATGTGATGTTTCGTTTTGTACAACAAAATAGATTTAATTTAATTCACATAGATCTAAAACAGTACGTATTGCTATCGTTATTGAAATAACACACATTTGTTACGGATAATATTTCCAGATATTAGTGGCGATGACAGCGATGACTGCAGTCCGTGGCCAATACCCGCAGCCATCATCCATTAACTATGTACAGGACGAATACGCAGCGTACGAGCAGCAGCCGAGACCAGTACATCCAAACCCAAGGAGTTATGCCACAGGAAGTCCATCTTCTGTGCATCAGCAAGCAGCAGCTGCTCCAAAACCCACACCAGTAGCTATTCTGAAACAGATAAATCGTCACAACGAAGACGGTTCGTACACTTATGGATTCGAAGGTGGCGACGGTTCCTTCAAGATTGAGACAAAATTAGCCAACGGCGAAGTCAAGGGCAAATATGGCTTCGTCGATGATACCGGAAAAGTCCGCGTGGTCGAGTATGGAGCAAATCAGTATGGTTTCCAGCCAGCTGGTGATGGTATAACCGTAGCTCCACCGACACTTGTAGATGAGACCACGAACAAACAGGCTGCACAGAGTCAGAATTACCAGGACTACGACTATCAGCAGCCTGCTGCGAAGTCCGCACCATCGCCACAGCGAGCGGTGTCTCAACCCGTAGCCACTCCTTCTCCACGTCGGTATACACCACAGTACAAGCAGTCAAAACCTCAATCTCACACTCAGGCAATATATAACCCTCAATTGACACGTGACCTTACGCTGGTCCCACCTAAATCAGCCACCTTCGCTCCCACGACTCAACCTCAGCAGTCTGAACTTCTTCATTCGGGCCATGAAGAACCAGTACCAATCTCTCAGGCTTTTAACCAGGGACCGGTTCAGTTCAGTCCAGCACCGGTACAGGAACGCTCCCAGCCCCAAGCACACAGTCTACCGAGCGGTGGAATTCTCGATCAATTAGCAAGAGAATATGCCCTTCCACACGGCGGTTCTACGCCTCTTCACGACATCAGCTTTGGTTACTACTAAGGGGATGTACAGAGCCTTCGTCATAGTCACCCACTCACTTTTAACCGAACGTTTTTGATTATTATCAACTCGACTTTATATAAGTATTATCAAAGTAATTATACGTATATATTTTATTTATTACTGAAATAGAACAAAATTACATCTTAATTATTAAGCCATTTATAAAATTCAGTAATGACTGAACTATTACATCTACTGCATTCGATGACAATAAGACAAAAATTTGCTTTAACTAATAAGTTTCTTGACATTTCAATTATTTTTTTTTTGACAACTTTTTTTTTACGTAAAACAAATTTTAATAGAATTTATGAAATATTTACTTAGCCAATATGCTGTTTGAATATTTTTCTGTGATCAAACTGTCAACTAACTCCATTTAGTAAGACTATCAAAAAACTTTCATATAAATGGGACTGGTAAATGATCCCTTCTATGTTATTTTAAGATGGAGTGACCGCCCCCCTACCCTCTCCCTTATCCTTGTCGCTATTTTTTAACAAATATTGTTTTATACTAAAGCCTAACACGAATAATCAAACTCTACCCAATTGGTTACAACGTGTTCTAAATAGGCACTTCGAATGCCATTTTACTCGTTACGAAAAGAGAAGCTATTAGTTTGAGTACCTAAAAATTATTTCAACAAATACGTCTATTGATTAGAACCAAATCCAAAAATGAAAACAGCGATCGGCACCTGTCGTTACTCAAAAATGTGTTTTTTTTGTTTATCCCATGATTGATTTATTATTCATTATGTTAGAAAAAAAACATATACGATATAAAGGGTGATTTTTTAAGAGCTTGAGAACTTTTTTTTAAAAAAAAACGCATAAAATTTGCAAAATCTCATCGGTTCTTTATTTGAAACGTTAGATTGGTCCATGACATTTACTTTTTGAAGATAATTTCATTTAAATGTTGACCGCGAATGGGCCCTAGAAAAGTTGGCAGAAAATCCGCTTTTTTATCGACAAATTTTGTTCAGCGATGAGGCTCATTTCTGGTTGAATGGCTACGTAAATAGGCAAAATTGCCGCATTTGGAGTGAAGAGCAACCAGAAGCCGTTCAAGAACTGCCCATGCATCCCGAAAAATGCACTGTTTGGTGTGGTTTGTACGCTGGTGGAATCATTGGACCGTATTTTTTCAAAGATGCTGTTGGACGCAACGTTACGGTGAATGGCGATCGCTATCGTTCGATGCTAACAAACTTTTTGTTGCCAAAAATGGAAGAACTGAACTTAGTTGACATGTGGTTTCAACAAGATGGCGCTACATGCCACACAGCTCGCGATTCTATGGCCATTTTGAGCGAAAACTTCGGAGAACAATTCATCTCAAGAAATGGCCCGGTAAGTTGGCCACCAAGATCATGCGATTTGACGCCTTTAGACTATTTTTTGTGGGGCTACGTCAAGTCTAAAGTCTACAGAAATAAGCCAGCAACTATTCCAGTTTTGGAAGACAACATTTCCGAAGAAATTCGGGCTATTCCGGCCGAAATGCTCGAAAAAGTTGCCCAAAATTGGACTTTCCGAATGGACCACCTAAGACGCAGCCGCGGTCAACATTTAAATGAAATTATCTTCAAAAAGTAAATGTCATGGACCAATCTAACGTTTCAAATAAAGAACCGATGAGATTTTGCAAATTTTATGCGTTTTTTTTTAAAAAAAAGTTCTCAAGCTCTTAAAAAATCACCCTTTATATCATTGTATGTGAGAACTATTTATTCTTGCAATTAAAGAATATTTTTATGGACTGAATTTAAAGAAAATCATGTTGACTTTAAATGCAATGAATAAAATTTACGACCATTATTTTCATCATTATTTAATTTTTACTAGTTCCAGTTGTTTTTTACAATCTTTTCATGTTGTTTAGTGCAAAAATAATAATAATTTTTATTGTATACAAATTTTTAACGTAAAATTATATGCAAATTATAAACCAGTAAATTGATCATAATAAATGTAAAAAAGTACGTATTTCAACGTAACGAGTCATTTCCATTGTTACATACTGACTGCCATTTATAGGTCTATGATTCAGCGCAGCCTTATTTTCAAGTAAGGCCCTCGATCAGGGGTTCGACTAGTCGCCGCCGGGGCGTTGTTGGTCCTAAGGGAGCGGTTGGCGTGAACGCTATTACGTGACCAAGCGGCCGCACCCTTTCTTCTCGCTTTTGCCTGAAATCTTGTGTCTCTCTCTCTCCCTCCTTACAAAGATGATGACACTATGACCAATTATTATTTGAGCGAAACAATTAACAAAAGTGGAGGAACTATTGATGTAAACCAAAAGTAGTATGTGTACACCTTTGCTCCATCCCACTCCTATCCCCACTCCTTCCCCCACCACGCGGCTACCCCCACCACCTCACTTTTCCACCGCCGCGCTACCTGCTCTGCTTGACCAGTGCCGGTAACATGGAGATGGTAAAGTGAGGTGGTGTGGGTACCTTGGTGAACAAGGAAGAGTAGAGATAAGAGTAGGATGGAGCAAAGGTGTACACATACTTGGAAAAATGAATAAAATTATGTACTCACCACCACCGCAGCTGTTGTAGGCATCTACCCTCCTGCCAAAGCGATTTTAAACTCCTGTCTCTCGAATGTACTCTCTCACACACGCACACACACACACATACACATGCACAGCGTCTTTAATTCATTACTACGTCCTCGTCAAAGCCCTCGTCCACGGCGTCGATATCGTAGCCGATATCTATCTCATCACCGAGGGCTTCTATAATAAACGCAGCCACATCCACGCGTTCACCGTTCGATAAGCGAACCCGCGGAACGTTATCGCCGGCAAGAGGTCGCATCATGACAGCGATCAAGTCATCTCCGCCGCACGCTTCTTCGACGAGCTGCTCGATACCTGCAACATCCACGCGTTCGAGTCCGTATATGGAAAACTCCATGACAAGAACCGGCAGCATACTTGCTAGAGGATCCGGATGAAATAGGTGAGACCAGTCGATGTAAATAGTTTCGCCGAAATCGACTAGCAACACCTCGCAGTACCCATCAAAGTCCGGGTAAACCACTTCCCCGCGGACAACGTTATTGAAACGAGGCACAATACAGGACATGCCGATATGCAACTCCCCAAGTTCAATGGGTCTTCCACGACGTTCCACTAAATACACACTACGCAGGAGTTCTTCCAGCTCGTCGTATGCATCGCACATTTCCTGCGTACGCAGAAACACACTCATTACACTCTTGACAAACATTAATCGGCACCAAAACGCGTCGCTTAAAATCTCCTTGCCGTATCGTGGATACATATTGCTTTTTATTGTTTCCAAGTAGGATGCCAAAGACAGACTAAATGCTCGAGATGCTACTAGAGAGTATCACGGGCATAAAGATAACAACCTCCTATGAATCATAACTAGGTATCCATCACTTTGAATGCAACGAAAGAGGTATTCGAGCATGCATACCCCGGCGCTATGCTCCTCGCAAAGTGCTTGCTCTGCAGTAAAAGATATAGAATATGATCCCTCACAGAGAGAGAGAGAAAGACTTCAATTATTATGCTATAAAAATAAGAGACGCAGTAAGATCAGATATTTTTAAACTAACCAATATTTTATGGAAAGCACTTTATACATTTACCGTCGTATGCAACAGCCCTGCAAACACGGTCATCCACGCTCGGAGATTCCTTCACCGTTAATTTTATTTCTATCGCTATATGGAATTAATTTGTATTATCACTCGTAATATTGGTTTTAAATTATTTTACGCTGTGGACGTTGTCATCATAGTGTACTTCTGGAAAAAGAACGAAACAACTATTTAATTGAGCGCACTGATCAATAAAAAACATCGTGTACAGAATAATCGATATTGTCTTACCTGATATGCCACGCCTCATTATACAAAGTTGGCAGCGTTGATGATCTTCTGCTACCGACGACAACTGCGGATGAGGATGTCGGGTGGCCCTTTTCTTTCCCGAAGTTAGCTCTATCTGTACAGTATATGTATCTTCCTCTCGCTCTCCATGACACGAATAACGAACCCTCGGTGTCGCCTCATATGCAGGGGTTGCTCGCTCTGCAAAGCGATTTTTAATTAAAAATAAATATCACATGATTTTAAATTATTTTATATTTTCTACTTACCAAGTTCTGCTGCTTTGCTGCTAATCGACATTGGCACGTATTCCATGATCTGCTGTGTTAATGAAGCAGAGACGAGCGATCCGTCTTCTTTCTAGCGCAGACCTTTGCTGATGCTTCGGTTTTACGACTGTCTCTCTCTCTCTCACTGTGACTGACATCGGCGTATACTTTATAATATTTCGAGCGAAATGTACACTATATACAATTATTTACAACAGTTTCTTTATCACAAATAGCTGCACATACGTAGAATTATTGCGTTCGCGACGCAACACCCGATGCATGATCAGCGATATGACCACGAAACAGCACAATTATTTCGGACAAAATAATTTTTATAAACTCCGTATCCTCTGGCGTTAGCAAGATCGCGATGTGTTCGAGCGCTTCTTCAAAGAAGTCCTTGGAACCGATGATCTCATACGCTACTGCACGAGGCATTTCACTGACAACTATTTTTTCACGGACATATGATACCACCTCGTGCATACACCTCTGAATCGTTTCACTTTTGCTCTCTAGAGCCTGCATATGAATATCAATTCTTCTACTTATTTCGACGAGCATATCAAATGTAGACCGCTGAAGAACAGTGTTTGGAGAGTATTTTCGGAAGCGTTTCCGTTTCGATTCTCCAGATTCCTCTTGATTCTCGTATTCCTCATCAACGCTACCGCTTATTTTACCAAATGACACAGCTCTGTGCTGGTAACACGAGGTTAAAAGTGTGTAATGCGTTGTGTGCTCTATGCGGGTATTACACATTTTCTCGGCATCAGTCCCATGAGCTTCGAAATATTGTTGAACGCGAGAAAAATCACTTTTAAACACTCGCCACTCGTCCGCACCGAGTGTAATTCCGGTAAAAGTATTCGACAATATTTTCACCACCGGTGTAAGCGTACACGTAGAGTTCAACTCGAACCCGGCTACGATTATTTTACCAAATGATTTATTTAAACCGTACATAACGGGGTTCACTATATACTGCGATATCGCATGAGACTTAGCACCGTTATTTGCCATTTTTATTGCTTTCCTGTAGACTGTAACTTTTCGAATGAATCGTCGGTCGTGTTCATACTCCGTTTTATACAGATTTCCCCCACCACCTAATTGCATTGCCTCTTCTTTTGATACTGCAAATCATACGCCTGAAAATTGCTAGCCAATATCCTTTGATATTTGTCGCATTCTCCTCAACAGCCTAGTAACAGCAGCAGATATATCCCAAAACTCTTGCATACTCGCGCACACTTATGCGCACACGCACACATTGACATACAGATAATATGTACCATGAAAACTAAATAATATTCGTCGGTGAAATTTGATGATTTTCCTCATGGGCGAGTGCCTTGAAATTAGATGAAAACAATATGACTTTCAGCAGCGAAACTCGATAACTAAGTACATCATCATCGCTAAATATTTCCCTAGGTCTTGCTTTTGTAAAGCGATCGCGTGCGGCCATCTTCTTGGTTAGTCGTATTCATTACATCGTTGCAGTATATGCAGAGAGAGAGAGAGAGAGAGAGAGAGAGAGAGAGAGAGAGAGAGAGAGAGAGAGAGCTTGTTAAAGGAATATATATAAAAGTGAGCCGCTTTGAAAATTCTCTAGTTAATTGTCTGATTTACTGTGGTTACTACTACTACTACTACTGTGACAGCATAATCATGGTCAGAGTGGTAAAGCGCTCATTGATAAGAAAATTGATAGAGTTTATATTGAAGCGTAGACCGTCGTTGCGTTCGCGCTGGGGTAGAAGAAATTTACAGATCACCCTATGGGAACTTCCGACACAGGCGGTTGTTCGTAAAATTCGCGGTATGCTGTGCGAGTGTCATCAGCGCGATTTAGTTGACGCGTATAATATTGGATTGTTTGATAATCAAATAATTATTGATTCGGTGGTGCGTGTTATTCGTCGACGAGGTTGGCTGAATGAGACTGCTCTGCAACCCATACTCAATGAAAGACGTAAGTAATATACAGCGCTAATTACTTTTATTTTATTTCCTTTATTTCATAAGATTTTTATATAGTTCGACGGTATGAGGACGCAGAAATGGGATCCGACACCTATGATTTCGATGAGGAGGGTAGAACCGATTCAGATGATCATAGCAGGGACAACGATGGCGACAGCACCGTAGGGAATCGCTGGATAAATTTTACCCAGCCATTCTGCGGTTATAAACCTACAAACGGTCTTTTCATGGCAGGCCCCTCGAGAGAACCAGATGAATCCGTCGCAGGCCCATCGCGACAATACAGTTCAAACGATGATGCCAGCAGCAATACAGACAGCGAGGAAGAAGAAGAAGAAGAAGAAGAAGAAGAAGAAGAAGAAGAAGAAGAAGAAGAAGAAGAAGAGGAGGAGGAGCAAGAAGAAGAAGAAGAAGAAGAGGAGGAGGAGGAGGAGGAGGAGCAAGACGTAGACGATGACGACGAGGAGGAGGAGGAAGAGGAGGAGGAGGACCCTGTAGATTCAGGTAAGCTTTTAATAATACAACTACGCTGACAAAAATAAAAAAATTACGCGGATAATAATAGTAAAATGAAAAAGCAGGGTACGAGACGGACCCAAACGTTTTTCGCTTTGCACGATTCACTGTGCCGAGACCGCCGACAATCGAGTTGGTTTACGAAATGCGTCGGCGGTTCCCGGGTGCAGTCGACGGATTCGAGGACTAGAAGCAAATATAAGTTTGTAATTCTTACGTTACACGAATTATATGCATAGTATATAGCCAGCGACAAACAAAAATTTAAAGTAAATTAAATAAAAATTCTAATAAATGGTTTAATTATGCCTGCAGGTGGACAGACCGGCGATGGAAGGACTGTTGCACGGGGTGGTGATATTTTGCCTCCTGGTGAACGTTTCGGTATCGACAACGAGCAGAGACGTTATTTTTCACGCTTTAGGATGCAGGGTCGAGAGACAGATTTTTATTTTCGTCAGCCACCGGTCGGTATCGATCATCTGACATGGTTCGAGGGAGGTGTACGAGATGTTCTCACACGTCTTACAGAATCGTGCGAAGGACATGATTATGTGGGTATGACTCTGAGCGTACCGTCTTTTGCGCAAGGACCTGTATGGTTATCATTTCGACCAGCTCGTGACATCGTTCCCGACGATATATGGCGACTAATTAATAGTGTAGCTCAGAGCGCGCGCGAATTTCGAATAGACGCTGGTACATGTAGAATGACGACGTGTATAGTACGAGGCGTCGAAGGAGCCGGTGTGGGCACTAGGCTTACACACGAGTCTATAGCAAAAAAGTCAATTTTACGCATAAGTAATCGCGATAATTTGTGTCTACAACGATCCCTTGTCACTGCCCGAGCGCATGCCGAACGCGGTCAAATACGTACGGGTGTGCTACACAGACGATGGTGTCAAATTCGGAACGGGCTTCGAGGTGCGCAATATACAGCGGCGATAGAGCTCACACGTAACGACACCGTCTAGGGGGTGTGGTGCGCGCGAAATTCAGCTCTTTCAGGAGTACTTGGTTCACGAGGGTATAGCGATTGTTGTTTATGAATTTCTCACCTTCGGAAAACGCGTTCCGGCTCTGTACGATGGGCGAAAATACGTACTCACTGCAACAGGTAAAATTAATCATACACTCTTTATTCTCTATTACGAGCGTTCTCATCACTATCAACCGATATTAAATCTCGCCGGTGCGCTAGGTAGTCGGGGGTTCTGCACGCAATGTAATTCCAAGTATATTCGAGTACTCGAGCATCGATGTAGCTATCAATGTGCTCGCTGTAAATCCACTTATTGCAACGGTAATAGAGACTCTCAGCCTGAGTATTGCGCAGACTGTAATCGTTCGTTCTTTGGTGCTTTTTGCCTCGCTCATCACAAGAGTGAGGGCTCCGCGGGTATCACGTCTCGTAAATATAGACGGTACAGCGTCTGTAACGCATTGAAAATCTGTAGAGGCTGCTCGCGTATGATTAAAACCACAGATAAAAAGATGCATGTATGTGGTATATCGTTTTGTACTACATGCAAACAAACGCGGCCGACTACGCATGCATGTTTTATAGCACCTCTTAAGAAATCAGATGCGCAAAAGGAGAAGAAAAAAGACAAGTCTTGCACGAGATTTTTATTTTATGATTTTGAGACGCAGCAACACGCGCAATTGCATGATGATAAATCGACACGAATTCACGAACCGAATTTATGTGTCGCACAATGCGTATGTATGGCATGTCTGGATATCACAGATATAGAGACAGATTGTGCTAACTGTGGTAAACGTGAATTCGTGTTTATCGATGATCCTGTTGGGGATCTCGTAAAATTGGCATTATCGCAAAAATTTAAAAAGACCATCTGCATCGCCCATAATGCTAGAGGTTTCGACGCACAATTTATTCTACGGTATTTAATCGAGGTGCAAAAAACACAGCTGCCCTCTCTGATTATGAACGGTACGAAGATTGTCTCGATGAAAATTGGCGATGTCGTTTTTCTCGATAGTCTAAACTATTTACCCATGGCTCTTAGTGCTTTACCTAAGGCCTTTGGTTTCGCTGATGAGATGGCAAAAGGTACATTTCCCCATTTATTCAACACACCGGAATATCAGAATTACTCAGGTCCTCTGCCGGCTTTGCATTTTTACTCACCCGATACCATGTTCTCAGCGGATCGCGAGCGCTTTTTAAAATGGTATGAGGAAGAATCGAGTCGCGTAGATTATAAATTTGATTTTGCGACGCAATTTGTGCAATATTGTCGTACAGATGTTACGGTTTTGAGACGAGCGTGTTTAGCTTTTCGAGAGTTACTTATACGTTGTGGGAGCGTGTGCCCCTTTACAGAAGCATGCACGATAGCATCAGCATGTATGAGAGTATTTCGAAAGAATTTTCTACAGAAAGATCGCATTGCGGTGTTACCACCAGGAGGATATCGCTGGGGCGATAAGCAATCGCGCAAGGCCGTCGTATGGCTCGTATGGCTCGAGCGTGAGCTCAACTGCGTTATCGCTCATGCTGGACGCACGAGAGAGTATCGCCCTCCGGCCGGCCTACCGGCCGTGGACGGTTACTACGTGGATGCGGGGGTCCATCACGTTCTTCAATTTCATGGCTGCTTTTGGCATGGTTGTCCACGATGTTATCGCGTGAATAGAGATGCTCGAACTAAATTCGGTGATACAATGGATGAGCGATACGAGCGTACCATTCTTATTTCCGGGCGAATCAGATCGAAAGGGTACACTCTAACCGAAATATGGGAATGCGATTTTGACAGATTACTCGAGAATAACGAGGAAATGTCGATATACGTGAAAAATCACGCCATGGTCAAGCAGGCGCCTCTCGAACCACGCGATGCATTCTTTGGCGGTCGAACGGAAAATTTTGTAAGCTTGTACGACGTCGCGAACGGGGAGCAGATACGCTATGTGGATGTTTGCTCGCTGTATCCGTGGGTATGTAAGAATGGAAAATATCCCGTTGGACACCCGAAATTGTACGTAGGTGACGAGTGTCGAGAACTCGTAGGACTTGAAAACGATCTAAGTGTCGTCGAGGGTCTCGTGAAGTGTACCGTGCTGGCACCGCGCGATTTGTATATACCCGTACTGCCTGTTCGCATGCATGGGAAACTACTGTTCCCCCTGTGTAGAACGTGCTGTACAGATATGGACACATCCGAGGTTTGTACACACGATGACACGACTGAGCGAGCGTTTGACGGCACATGGGTCGTGGACGAACTGAGAAAAGCTGTGTCGCTCGGATATAAAGTGACGCGTATCTATGAAATTTGGCAATACGTTGTTACGCAGTATGACTCGACAACGCGACGAGGCGGTCATTTTGCCGAGTACATCGATACATTCCTAAAAATAAAACAGGAGGCGAGTGGTCCGCCAACAGAGTGTAACGATGACGAGGAAGCAATAGAGCGTTTTATAGCATTGTACAAGGAGTCTGAGGGTGTATATCTCGAGCGAAGTGCTTTGCAGCCAAATCCGGGTTTACGTTCACTAGCGAAATTGGCTCTTAATTCATTCTGGGGAAAGTTTGGTCAACGAGAGAATCTCACGAAAACCGTTATCGTCTTCACGCGCGCGGAGTTAATGAATTTACTAACGAGTCCGGAGATTGAGGTGACGGGGATGCTACCGGTTAATCACAAGATTATGTATGTAAACTATGTGAGCAACCGCGATGCTATCCAACCATCACCGACATCAAACGCCGTGATTGCAGCATACACGACGGCACAGGCACGCCTAAAATTATACAGTTATCTTGAGGGGCTCGGGCGGCGAATATTGTACTGCGATACGGACTCCTGTATTTACGTGAGCCATCCCGGTGGTAACGAGTATGAGCCACCAATCGGTCAATTTCTAGGAGATCTTACGGATGAATTAAGTGAATACGGGCCTGGTAGTTATATAACTTCGTTCGTTTCGGGTGGACCAAAATTTTACGCATACCTTGTCCGTAAACCCGACGGTACGATTATTGAAAAATGTAAAGTGAAGGGTATCACGCTAAACTTTGCGAATAGCCGTCACGTAAATTATAACGCATTACGATCTTTCGTGACAGGAGCAAGGAGCGTACCTATTATTTTAAAATTCGACGCTATTCGACGTACGGAATTTCATCATGTAGTAACGCGTAAAGAAACGAAATCATGCGAGCCTGTTAACACGAAGCGAAAACGGCACGGGCTGTACTCTACTGTACCGTATGGCTATTGTGAAACACGCTAATTAGTATAACGCAAAAAGTATATAGTTTTACGGGTGAATTCGCGATATTTAAAAATAATCTTTTTGTCTAATTTCATGTAACATATTTACTGTGTACAATACATTGAAAAATTGATTTATCATGTATAAAATCGTTATCGGATCGTTCTTTTTGTGCTGCTATTCGTAACAGTAGCTGCTATCTCTCTACCGTTCCCTTTTGTGCTGACTTTCTCATCGTTGATTCCTTTTGTCCCGTCTTTCTTATTGAGTGTTTCCTTTTGTTCTGGCTTTCTAGTGCTACATCCGTGGATATAATATCGTTGTTTAGAATTTGATGATTCGTAAAATTTGTATATAGAGATGTATGCATAGTGAAATAAAAATATTGCTTTATTTGTGAGAAATATAAAAATTATCGTTATTTAATATACATACAGCGTTAACGCCAGCTTATACCGCGGGCCCGCGCCTCATCAGCTAGTGCAGGCGCGCCGCGTCTTATCAGCTCTTTAAGGCCGCGAAAATAGCTGATGCCGCGGGGTCGCCCCCGCCGCCGCCGCCGCCGCAGCCGCAGCCGCGATATAAGCTTATTTAAGAGTATGCTGATTGATTTTGATAGACACTCATCGATATGGATACACGTTGGAAACATCCATGGACAGCTGTGATAAGCGGTCCTACGGGATGTGGTAAAACATATTTTGTAAAAAAATTCTTTAAATACATGCGCGAAATGACGGATGTCCCGTTCGAGCGTATACTTTTTTATTACTCAGAGTGGCAGTCCGGGTATTCAGAGTACGGTGATAAAATCGAATTTCGCGAGGGTTTACCGCAAGCAGTAGACTACTCGAATGACGCAAGACCTAAACTTGTGGTCATTGACGATCTAATGCGCGAGGCATCCAACAATACTGTGGTCGATCTTTTCACCAAGGGTAGCCATCATAAAAATCTTAGTGTCATTTTCATCACGCAAAATCTCTTCCATCAGGGTCACGGGCAGCGCGATATCTCCTTAAACGCTAATTATATCATTGTCTTCAAAAATCCGCGAGATCGCGCGCAAATTCAGCACCTAGCCCGCCAGGTATGTCCCGAGAATCCGCGATTTTTGCAGGAAGTATATTTCGATGCAACAGCCGCACCGCACGGCTATCTATTATTCGACTTGAAACAATCGACGCCTGATAATTGTCGATTTCGCGCCTGTATATTTCCCGATGACCAATACCATTACGTTTACGTGCCTCAAAAAGCAATAAAAGTTCGCGATGCATCGCGCGATGTACCAGTAATGCGCTTGTAATGGCGTTGCGCGGACCTCTCGATAAAAAGCAGATAATTATATTGCAAGCGTTGTGTTATCTGAAGCAAGAGCAACGACGTGCAATTTTGCGCAAAGCAGATGTAGCGCTTGTACGCTGTATATGCGAGTGTGCTCTAAACGTTTTACAGGGAAACGTGAGTCTGAACAACGTGCAAAAGAATCATCTTGGGAGGCACGCGACAATTCTTCGACGACTAGCCGCCAAAAGGGGAAATTGGAGCGGTAAGAGGAAGATCATCGTCGAGCACTGTGTCGGATTTCTCAAGTTGCTTCTTGCGCCTGTCTTGGCCTACGCGAGACATGGAGTATGCCAGAAAGATGGTACTTATTCCTCATGATAACATACAACGTCTCGCTGGACTCGCCACTACTGCCGCTGCTGCTACTACTACTACTACTACTAGTGCAGACCCGCTGCCTTCCGTACAGACTACCAGTACGCCATTATCGCGCCTCGACTCTGAGCTAAGTGAAATTCTAAACTCTCACTCGTACAAGAGCGAGAGAGAGAAGTGGATAGCGTACCAACAGGTTTTACAGCGTTATCTTCACATGGTCGAATACGATAATGCCGTACCGAATATTTCATCAAAACGAAAAGTAGCAACACTCGATAGCCACGAGAATAAATCCGACGACGATTTAATGAACAAAGTTAAATCGCGGCTCAATGACACACTTATTATCGATAGCGTACCAAAAAAATTTAAATCTAAAGCAATATCGTTGCTTCGCAATTTGCATCGCAGCGCCGTTGGTAAAAAAATGACATGGGATCGTAACGGCGTTGTTTCCATAGACGGCAGAAGAATTTCAAATTCCAATATCGTTGTTCTTGTTAACGATGCTATGCGAGCTAGAAAACGCGAGAAACCCATCGGACGATCTCACTTTGCCAAACTCCTGCGAGCGATACAGATGCCGCGTGAATTTATCGGTAACCCCGCGTTACTACACGAGCCTACACCTACATCATCGTCGACACCACAGCGGCGTCTTATTTTACCGCGCGAAAACGATAGTAGCAGCAGCAGCAACGGTAGCAACAACAACAACAACGACGACGACGAGGCCGAGACCGCACACTCAAACAGAGATTTAATGCTCACGGCTGAAAACGACATCATCGAGGGGAAGGAGGGGAATGAAGAAGAGGACGAACAATTGCAAAACTTTGCACAAGTAGAATATCGACCACCCACACAGTTAGAAAAGAAAAAGAAAAAGCATCCATTTAACTGGTCATCGCTAAAATTATGAAAATTCTTCAAAAAATCTATTATGACACCGCTCATCCTGCTTCCTATTCTCGAGCAAAAAATTTGGCCCAGGTGGATCGTAGAGTAGCGCGAAAAAATGTTTTACCATGGCTCGAGACACAGGATTCATATAACATGCATCGCCTCGTACGACGACGATTTCCCCGTCGTACGTACAGTGTGAGTAATATAGACGATGTATGGGAGGCTGATTTAGCTGATCTTCGCTCGATAGCCACGTACAACGATGGGTACGCGTATCTGCTTGTTGTTATTGATGTGTTGAGCAAATACGCGTGGGTCGAGGCTTTGCGTGCCAAAACGAGCGCAAACGTGGCCCGCGGTCTCACACGCATACTCGCGCGCAGTAACAATCGTCGCCCTCAACAATTGCAAACTGATCGAGGCAAAGAATTTATCGGCGCACCGTTTCAGCAAATTCTCAAGAAAAAGAATATCGATTTTCGCGCTGCTCGTAACCCTGATATAAAAGCCTCGATTGCCGAACGCTTTAATCGAACAATAAAAGAGCGAATGTGGCGCTACTTTACATACACGCGAAATAAGCGTTACATCGATGTTTTACAAAATTTTTTATATGCTTATAATCACACTAGACACAGCGGAACGCGTATTCCTCCGAGCGAGGTAACCCTCGAAAATGCCTCTATAGCCCGAGACAATTTAGCACGGCGTTACGAGCGTAACGCGAAAAAAATTAAAAAGCCTAAATACAGCGTCGGTGACTTGGTACGTATCAGTACAGCTAAAGCAGCTTTCGTGAAAGGATACGAGCGTGGTTGGAGTAACGAATTATTCAAGATTCAACGAATATCGGTGAATCGAGAGCCATTCGTGTATATTTTACACGATCTGAATAACGAGACTATCGACGGTATTTTCTACGAGGCAGAATTATCACGAGTACGAGCGCCTCCGTCATCCGAGAAGACGGAAGAGAAGAAGAGGACAAAGAAGAAGAAGAAGAACGCTCGGGATCATCGTCCGTGATAAATATGAGCTCCAAGGATAGCTCTTTCTTTGTCGTACTACCGAGCAACAGTAGTATGCAGTATTTTCCGGATAATACGACGACGAAATTTATTACAAAACTACCACGTCAGATACGCCTGCACGGAGAATGGGCTGTTTCTCTTGTGGAAATTGCTTATCCGATGACTCTTTTACATGTTCCTACTGTAGAAAATCTCGTAACTTTTGAGGATGGTGATTATGATTTATCGGGTTTAAATCTTTTAACACGGAGGAGCACTGATAGAGACCAAGTAGCACCTGGTGTATATCGCTCTATAGACGCTCTTTTGGAGAGTATAAATCAGTTACCTCACGTGGCCGATCATTTGCGCTTTAAATCGCTTCCGAGCGGGCAGGTCGAAGTGGCACGCGTATGCGACGATCTACGCTACCACGACTTTCGCGTATCGCCCGCTATCGCAAGGCTACTAGGATTCTCAGAAGAGGCTTGTAGCCCCGTAATGATAGAACCGCATTGCGAATACACAGGGTCGAGGCCTGCATCTCTCACCGGTGCTATACCGGGCAGCATGTTTTTATACACAGATATCTGCGAGAGCTATATTACAGGCGATGTACAAACACCCCTCTTACGAGTTGTTCCCATTGATACTGATGACTGTCCGTATGGTTCGATAAAAATCAAATCTTTTTCAACGCCACGATATATACCTCTCTTGCGCAATAATTTACACACTATCGAGATCGATATAAGAGACGAATTTGGGGATCCTATACCATTCGAGCAGGGAACGTTGACTGTGACACTACATTTCAAAAGGTCCCGCGATTGATTACACCACTATGGATGATATTGACAGTGTGCAGCACGGATGGGGTCGTCGTGGGTACGGTGGTATTAGCCATGTTTATATCGGAACACCTAATCAGCGAGGACACGGTATCGGTAGCTTTCTCGGGGGCCTGTTTCGTCGAGTGTTACCGCTTTTAAAGAAGGGCGCTAAAGCAGTTGGAAAAGAGGCGTTGCGTGCTGGTGTAAACGTGGCCGGTGATATCCTCGATAGAAATATAGCTGTGAAAGATGCTATTCGCGAGAGAGCGCGAGAATCAGGCAGTAATCTCAAACGCAAAGCCTCTGAAAAAATTGACACTCTCATGCGGGGGTCTGGTTATAAAAAGCGCAAAATTTCACGTACTCCTCATTCATCGAACGAACGTAAACCACGACGTATCTCTCGTAAAAATAAAAGTGTAATAAAGAGAAAAACAATAAAGAAGAAGAAGAATAATAAGAACAATAAGAAGAAGAAGACGCGTCAACGAACAGTTGCAGATATTTTTGGATAGCTGAAACAAGATGGCTTTTCTACATGCGCACTCGTGCGAGTGTCTTAAATCGGAACTTGAATTATTTTCACTCCCACCGACGCAAACTACTATCGAAGGCTCCAATTGGGTGTATTACAAACCAATATCTTCGCTAACAGATGATTCACCGATTGAATTTGTTATCCCCGGACAGGGTGATGAGTATATCGATCTCGCGCATACTATGCTTAGTCTGAGAGTGAAAATAACATCTCCTACCGTTACGGAAATTGCCGCGGACACATCGTCGAAAGTAAGTGCGGGCCCTGTAAACAATCTCTTGCATTCTATGTTTAATCAGGTGGATGTATACCTGAATCAAAAATTAGTTTCACCTCCAAATAATGCCTACGCTTATCGAGCGTACATAGAAACACTTTTGAATTACGGTCCAGCAGCAAAAAATTCGCATCTCACGAGCGTTCTCTGGTACGACGATACGCCTGGGAAAATGGATGATATAACATCGGAAAATACGGGGCTTGCGAAGAGAAAACAATTTTTAAATGTCGAAAAAACTGTAGACTTGCTCGGGCATCTGCATTGCGATATATTCAATCAGGAGCGGTTCCTATTAAACGGTGTCGAGATGCGTCTACGGCTGGTTCGGTCTAGAGATTCATTTTGTCTTGTGGGGAATACAAAGAATGGTCAATGCGGCTTAAAGATTCTCGAGGCATCGCTTCTCGTTCGTAGAACAAAAATAGCTCCTGGTGTGCTGCTCTCACATGCTAGAACTCTGGCAAAATCTACGGCTAAATATCCTCTTACGAGAGTCGAGGTAAAAGCCGTTTCAATACACTCGGGTGTTCATGGAGAGACTATCGATAATATCGTGTTAGGTCAGTTGCCGAAGCGTATAATTATCGGTTTTGTCGATAACAAAGCGTTTAACGGTGACTTCAGTATGAATCCGTTCAATTTCCAAAATTACAAGATAAATTATCTCTCGTTGTATGTAGATGGTGCTCAAATACCTTCGAAACCGTTACAACCTGATTTCACGAAAAATCATCTATATGTGGATGCTTTTCAAACGTTGTTTTCGGGCACTGGAATACATTTCTTGAACGACGGTAATTCGATCGATCGCGATAATTATCGCGATGGATACTGTCTGTTTGCTTTTGATTTGACACCCGATCTTTCGGCGAACAGCAATACACATTGGAATTTAATAAAGCACGGTAGTGTGAGAATAGAGGTACGATTTGAGGATGCGCTTGCTTCAACGATAAATTGTGTAGTCTACGCGGAATATGATAATGTCCTTGAAATTGATGCCTCTCGGCAGGTAATGGTGGATTTTACCGGATAAGCGAAAATGTGCTGATGTCGGCATAAAATTATTTCGTGTTAAGACACGTAGAAGCGTGTCCGCGAGTAACTAATCAGTCGAACTCGGTCATCTGTACGGATTAGACGCGAAAATGGATATCGTCGTGGATATACAGGGAATGCGTGGTAAAGACTCGGAATTTATTCCGAAAGAAATTGCCGTGGTAGCAGTGGATAGACCGTACTCTGCTCATTGGATCGTTGCACCGCCGTGTCACTTTGCCGAATTACCACAGCAATCGAGAAGCCAGAATAATTTTCTCTCGAAATATTTTCACGGTATGGAGTGGTACGAGGGCGATGTGAGCTGTAAACAGGTATACGCTAACTTGCGTGAAATTTCGCGAAAATCAAGACGCATCTATACGCGCGGTCACGAGAAGGCTATACTTCTTTGCGATATCACGAGTCGTGAAATTTCCAACCTGGAGGATGAGGAGGGCGCCCCATCGTACACATTTATGCCGAAATCTTTGCGAAAATGCTTCAGACACGCTATGATAAACGATACAGCGTCTTCGCATTGTGCAATGCGCCAGGCTTTCCAAATAAAAAATTGGCTTCGCGAACATCCATTTAAAGGAGAATCATACATGGATGTTTGGTCAGCAGACGAAGAGGAAGAGAATAAAAAAGAGGAGAAATCTTCATCGTGTGGTCGTGACACGATCGACGATGCTGTGAAATAAATTTTGCATATATACGTCTTTCAAAGCGTATCGGTCATCATTTAATCATTGACTATGTGTTCAGCATGAACACTAGACAAATCTACGAGAGTCTGCAGTATCTACCACTTTCAACCGTTGGCGTATACCCGGCTGACAGAATTCCGCGTGTATGGTCGTTACCAGCCGGACTCGTAGTTAACACGGATAACCACGACGGACCTGGGGAGCATTGGATCGCCATGTACGTTAACCATCATGGAAAAGAAATGTACTTTGATAGCTACGGGCTACCACCGGTTATACCGCAACATCTCGCCCGACTACGAAGAAACTGCAAGTTCTATCGGTACGGCCTCAAGCAGCTACAGAGTAATACGTCGGATGTGTGTGGACAATTTTGCATCGTATTCCTACACCTTATGTCGTGCGGCTTTACCATGTCGCGATTTAATAATCTCTTTAGCGATAATGTAACGAAAAACGACAGATTAGTGCGTGAATATTACAATGCTTTTGCCTCTCGACGATCAGACAGTGATAAAAATAAATTTAACGGTAGAGGAGTCCCCGAACGAAGATTACCGTGTTTGCAGGGATGTTGCATACGACGGTAAATATCTGTAAAGTGATTTAAATAAAATATTGATTAATTAAAAACAAATACATCGGTTTACTGTGTCTCTTCTTTTATAATTATATATACATTATAATCGAGGTCTCTCGCGGCACGGTATCATATTCTGCGTCTTTTACTGCAGAGCATTCGCTTCACGAGAAGCACAGCGCAAAGCGGTACGCACGTGCAAAACCGCTGACATTGCATTCAAAGCGTTGCACACCTAGTTATGACTCAGAGGGGGGTTTGTTATCTTCAAACACTATGATCACCGCCAGACTCATCCGGAGCATTCAGTCTGTCTTTAGCAGTGCACGTCGCTAGTTTAAATATAAAAAATGTATCCGCGAAATGATAACTTCGCGCTAGCCGCGGCTTTTGTGTTTCGGGTGGTTTGCGGTGCGTGGGATAACGCGTTATTCCTGCGCACTGAGTTAATGTGTGCTGCGTGGCTGAGATTAGAGGACGATTTGGAGCGACTATATATTGACAGAATTGTGGACAGGAGTGTTTTTAAATTTGAGGAGTTGTGTGCGGGAGCCTCATGCGTCGTTGTGCGGCATCAAAGGGCTCTGCGCGGTGAGATCGTAAACATGGACGATGACGGGTGCTGCGAGGTGCTGCTTGTCGATATCGATGAATCGGTATACGTCGATTGGCAGCAACTATATCACCCCGAGCCACTGATTAGCGAGTTACCCGTGTTGCTCGTGGAGTGCACGATATTCGGCCTCGATCATTTAATTGACGAGGACGGAAATCTAGATCGAATCGATGTAACGCGCGGTAACGATACGTTGATCGGGATACGTATCCCCACCCCTGCCGATGCCCACGCTCCATGGGTGCGGGTAATTCGTATTACCAGGGCGCGTAGCTGCGGCTTTTGATGCGTGGGTGAGCGTGTGCGTGCGTGACTGAGTGAGTGAGTGAGTGAGAGAGAGAGAGAGAGAGAGAGAGAGAGAGAGAGAGAGAGAGAGAGAGAGAGAGAGAGTGCATATGTGTGTGTCCTGGACTAAATATTGTGCCCGTCACCCTGGAGAGTCGTCGCAGATGCCGCCAACACAAGGGTGAGTTGAAAATTTTATTCCAAGTATGTGTACACCTTTGCTCTATCCTACTTTTATCTCTACTCTTCCTTGTTCACCAAGGTACCCACACCACCTCACTTTACCATCTCCATGTTACCGGCACTGGTCAAGCAGAGCGGGTAGCGCGGCTGTGGAAAAGTGAGGTGGTGGGGGTAGCCGCGTGGTGGGGGAAGGAGTGGGGATAGGAGTGGGATGGAGCAAAGGTGTACACATACTACTACCAAAGATTTAAAACCATTAAAATGGTCACACGAATACTTTATGTAAATTATCAGAAGCAAAGAGAACAATTATGCTTCCATATGGAAACTACCCAGGGCTGTCACTTGAAAACGAGTACAACCCACATTGAATTAACGATCTTCCCAGTTGTAACCGGGTAATAGCAGAAAGATCAGTATATCAGGATTAATTTCCTTTTCGTTCAGAGATTATATTGATAAGTCTCTCGTATAATATTGGAATCTATAGTAAAAATACCATCATGTATACAGGGTGCACCATCTTTTATTTCGGTATGTAAACATTGAATAACTATGACATTTATCAACCGATTGACTTGAGTAGACATGTTTTTGAAACGTCAATTCAGTACAATTTTAACCATGAATTGCTTCATACCGAAACAACGGCCGAAATATTGACGATGTACATTGAAAATAGTCGTTCAGTTGTGTAAACTTAACGTGCATATCGCCGAAAATATCGAGGCCAACAAGTCTGTCTGACAACACTATTCGTCGTTTGGTGTCGAATTTTGTTGAGCATGGGACAGTGGGAGATCGTCCACGTGCCGTTCATTAACGCCCAAGACGTTTCAATGAACTGGTTGAAACGGTAAGAAAGAGTTTTCCGAGAACCCACATGTGTCGTATCGTCACCGCGCTCAGCATTTTGACGTTAGTGGAACCACTTTGCGGCGCATTTAGAAGGATGGACTACATTTGTTTCCGTATAAAGTGCAATTGACTCAAAGAATATTGCCGATAGACCGTCCACGTCGCTTGGAATACGGCCAAACAGTCGCTCGAATGGTTGACACTGAACCTGATTTTTGGAAGCAAATTTTGATGACCGACGAGGTCCATTTAACACTCTCTGGCGCCGTTCACAAGCAAAATTGCCGGATTTGGGGAACGGAGAATCCACACGAGATCCATGAAACACCATTGCATGACCAAAAAGTGACTGTTTGGGCCGACGTTTGCGCCAAAACTATCTTTGGGCCATTTTTCTTCAGAGAAGGCGAAACAGTCGATGGGAATCGACAAACAATGCATTTTTTGCAACGAAAATTCCCTGACATGATGTCAAAAAATGGCGATATTGTCTGGCCACCCAGATCTCCATATTTGACCCCTCCGGACTTGTTTTAGTGGGGTTAGTTTAAAGCAAAGTGTACGCCAACAAGCCTCAGACCATTGACGAGCTCAAGGCAAACATTCGTGCCGATATCATCGCTATACCACCTGAGATGCTCGAAAAAGTGATGGAGAACGCAGCAAAAAGGGCACATTTTGCTTTGGCCAATAAAGGCGGCCACTTTATTGATGTTGTATTCAAAAACAAGTTCAAATAAATTGTAAAGGACCAAATTAAATAAAAATACCTCATAATTGGAAATCGGTTGTATATTTTCAAAGTTAATCAGTTATTACATACCGACAAAAAAGATGGCGCACCCTGTATGTATACGAGGGTCGATCAATGAATAGTCGGCCTTGCGTCATCTGTTGGTCGAGGAAAGAAATCAATAGCGACGTTTAGTAGTGCCATCCTTCACATGGCTGTTGCCAAAGTTTCAGCTCGTTGAGATGTTTAGTTTGCGTTTGACAGCGTCGAAAGACAAACAACTTTTGTGTTTTTACAAAAATATAAAAAATTGAGTATCTTGCAGTGATTCGATTTTTGTTTTTGAAAAAGAAAACGAACAATGGAATCAAAGCGGAGCTAGACGAAGTTTATATGGACCTTGCATCTTCGTTATCAACCATTAAATATTGGACAGCTGAATTTAAACGCGGTCGTACGAGCATTATTGACGATGAACGTCCAAGTCGTCCAAATGACGTCGTCATGCCAGAAACAATTGAAAAAGTCCACGATATGGTGTTAAATCATCGGAGACTAAAAGTGCGTGAGATTGCTGAGGCCACAGGCATATCATATGGCTCAGTGATTCTAATCCTGAGTGATCAGTTGGATATTAAAAAGTTATCCGCAAGATGGGTGCCGCGTTTGCTCACTGTCGACCATAAAAGAGAACGTGTAGCTGATTGCCAAAATTCATGAATTTAAATACGAATTGCTTTCGCAACCACCGTATTCATCAGATTTGGCCCCCTCTGACTACTTTCTGCTTCCAAACCTGAAAAAATGGCTTGGCGAAAAAAAATTTGGTTCCAGAGATGACCTCATCGCCGAAACAGAGACCTATTTTGAGGACCTTCCGAAATCGTATTATTCGGTGGGCATCAAAAAATTGGAAAATCGTTGGAATAAGTGTATCGAGCTAAAAGGAGATTATGTTGAGAAATAAAAAGATTTTTGTCCAAGAAACGCTATTTTCTTTACCAAGCCGACTATTTATTGATCGACCCTCGTATAATACACTAACCACTTTTTGTAACTCGTATATTTGTAACCACAAAGCATGTGCTCCCGCGTGCTGAGCGCCAGTCCTCAGAAATAAATTATTCTCCGGGACAAATTTAATTGGCACGCGAAATACACAGGGCCAGCTCGGCTTCGCTGCAGCTTTGGCAATTGGCAGAGGGGATGGGTCAGTCAGTGGTGGTTCGCACAAAAATCTCAACACGGCAGTTTGGGAATAACAAAATTCAAATGAACCATTTATTGTAGCGATGAATAAAATGATTAGCCGAGAGCCAAGATGGTACTCTCGGAAGCACGGTCGGGAAGCGACAAATGGTAACGTCCTAGATTCCCGTCAATTCTATTCTTCCACAATGGTTAACAATAAATTTTGGACCGGTGACAACAGTAAAACATTCGCATCAGTCTCCACACACACCAGCACTCGCGTTATCGGGTACGCGCGAAACCAAAATAATAAAAGATATTCAAAAGATGCAAAAATTAGCTTCCGCACGATAACGCAAGTTAAGTACAAAACCTGTAACAAAACTATTACTGGTGGTTTGATGCGAATCATTTAATTAATCTCCGTGCAAACGCTGAAATCTGTAGACACTAGCATAGACACATATTCATAGAGGCGATCATAAGGATATTACCCAGCCTAAAAAAATCTATCGAAAGTGGGCCAAGAAGCGGGGTGGTAAAAATCGCCTCACTTTAAGGGAAAAAGCGACTCGCACACGTTCCCTCACCTAGTCGCGTGGTCCTCTGTGTTTCACATCGCGTGCACAAATCAGAGCGCGACATACCAATGCACTTGCCTAGAACTACTGTTCTGCATCTCGGGACGCTACTCTGCGGGGTAAGGGGAATGAATACGTGTATGGTTAAGATAGATCACAGGGAAATTATAATAATCAGAATAGGGTTTTATCCCTTGTTTCCTTTTAACGCGGTTGACGCCAGGAATCTCGACGCTCAGTTGCCCTATAAAAGGCCTCGAAAATCGGCCGGAGGGCCGGAGGGAGTTTCACGGGGAGTAAAGAATACATAGTACTGGACAGGAAGTACAGAGTACGGGAAAAAGAGTACAAGGTACTGGACAAAGTGTACAGAATACAGAGATCGACAGTACTTATTATTATTAACGCGTGCGAAATCGGAAATATCAAACGTGCAACACACGACTAGTAAACCCATGTGTTTTTATTTCAATAAATAATTATTAATACGCACCAACGTTCACGTGCAATCTTGAGTTCGTCCCACTTTACCAATCTACGTCCAACCAACATTCAACAGTAATAACCACAGCAACAATGAACCGTAAGTACAATTTTCTATTACAAAATATAGTGAAATCTTACTCCACGCGAAATTGTCATTCAAGTCCACCCCATTATTCGTGAAGTGATTATCCCCAACAAAGAACAGAACTCACTCCAGTCCTATCCCGAGTAATGTTTCGCGAGGTTAAAGTAAAAAACGGGCTTGCTTCTTCGGTACTTTCTCGTCGGGTGTGATACACGGAGGATTTATTCTCCTTGACCAGAGCACGGAAAATATACACCGAAACGTGCATCTACTCGTATGTTAAATTCGTGGGTTTGGTAAAATAGGCCGCGGTTTGACGTAACAAGTTTTTAGGGCTCGTCCTGGATCTTAGAGTGTTAGTTTTGTTCAAATTAATTTTGTAAAAAATTAACTGAATAAAAAAAATGTAACGTTCCCCTTTTTACCACATTTTTGAGAATTGATTTAATTCATAGAAATTGATTTTTTACTTTTTATTGAGTTTTAGTGATTCAACTCATTTCACGAAAATTTATCATTCCTTTCTACTGAGCTTTCGTAAATCGATTGTTGAGATTTCCTTTGGTCTCGTGGAATTCAATCTGAAAGATATAGAAAAAGAATGAGTTTTCACTCAAGGCAGGTGTCAAATAACCAGACCAAAAGATGTCAGTAGAAAAAATGGTTTTTTTCCACCGTCGACTATCACACTACAATAAAAATATATTCAAAAACTAGCACAAAAGAATTTAGATTGAAAATTTGTTGAGAAGCACACAATTGTATTTATTGTGTGCTTAGATTTGTGAGGTGAACGTGGTGCAGCCCTCGCGGTGCAGCACGCCACGAGATGACATTTGTGAGGATGCACAAATGAGAAATAATCATTCCAATAAACTCTGAGTGAGTTTAATTGAGAGAGAGTGAGAATAATTCAGTGGAAAGCACATACAATTATATTAATTGCGTGCTTTAGTTTTGATGTGAAACGTGGTGCAGCCCGCGCTGCAGAGCACGCTACGCGATGAGACATTATGAGGATGCACAAATGAGATTTATTCCCCTCACCAACATTGAATTTATATAAATTATGAAGGTGTACTCTTACCGTTCATTTTGAGTGCAGTTGAGCACGAATATGATGAGTAGGTCCGGGATGATGGTGAAAAAAGTCTGGGGTGCGAGCAGAGAAATATGCTGTCCAAGCGGTTTTCACTAGATATATATTAACACATTAACTTAACAATGATAGAAGAAACAGACAAACGAGAATGTGACAATAAAGGCAGGCTAAATAGTTGACATAGCGTTCAACGATTATGTGTCAGAACAACTGGATAAAATTCAACATAACATAAAATGAAATAAAATGATTCTGAGGAGGATCCCGACCATAGGATCGAAACATTAAAAGAGGAAGTACGAATTATTAAGGTCGTTCGTTGCCGAAGCTTCACCACACCAATTTCACTAGAAGTGTCTAAATTTCTCAATATGGCTGTGTTGAACAAAAGCGCCGTGGGATCGCCAAAGCCTCTACAGTTGGCTCTGGGATTGTTGTGAGTGCTTCACTAATGAGATAATGTCCAGGTGTAAAAGCTAATGAGTCATCAGGATCATGGCTGAGTGGTTCCAGAGGACGTGAGTTGGGTATAGCCTCGATTTGAGGCAGCAGTGTGGTGAGCTTCTCAAGCGTGAGTGCTGTATCGCTCACTGTTCGTCGCAGATGAAATTTCACAGATTTTACTGCGGCTTCCCATTTGCCACTCATGTGTGGAGCAGTAGAAAGATTAAACTTCCAAGCAATTTGGTGATTTTCGAGTGTAGATGCGATGATGTGATGCTCTTGAGAGGCTTTCCTGAACAACTGACATATGGCTTTGTGAGCGCCGACAAAATTGGTGCCACAGTCAGAGTACAGGATATGAGGAATGCCGTGCCGAGATAAGAAACGCCTGAATATTGGGAGAAAGCCATCCGTTGAGTAGTCACTGACTACCTCGAGATGAAGAGCTGAAGTGGCGAGACACACAAAGACACAAATCCAGCCTTTGTGTGATTTGTTTCCTCGCCCTTTCTAAGTTTTGAGCGTTGGTGTGACTCGTGACAGAGGTAGCCGATCCACCAATTGTTGACCCCGAATTCCTCTCTGCCGAGCGCATCAACGCAATGTAAAATATTAGTTTTCACAGGAGCTCTTCCGTCGACGATCCAATGAGATAGCCGTATTTAAGCTAATGTGAGTTGAGTGCCTCCGTGAAAAGTCCACAGATGAGCTTGATCGATAATGAGAGTTGAGAGCCGAGAGTGACGAGGTAGAATGTCAGGATGTCTTCTTTCATATGTGAGTGCTGAGTGACCAAGACGACCTCCTACTTTGAGTACGCCCTCCTGGTCGATGAAATCTTAGTCGACTGAAGGGGTGAGAGGATGGAAGAAAAGAGCCTGACTGCAGCACTTGTAATTCGTGTTTACAAACACGGCTTGTGTTGCTTTCGTCCAGAAGATGTTGGCTGCAGCCATCTCTTTTGCTGTGAGTGGAGCTATTCCTGCCGATTCTAACCTCCTCCTCATTCTGGCCACTACCTTGACACAAACTGAGGTGAGACGACATAGCTTTGTAAGTGATGAGCACCGATAAATGAGATTGCAATGGTGCTCAGGGGTCAGAGTTGCAGCGAGGAGAGCTACCCCCGGTCGGGTTTCCATAATGCTCAAATCTTCATGTTCAGTGGATGTTGTTGGCCAAAATTCAACAGATTTCACCATCCATGATGGACCTGACTACTACAGCTTATGAGAAGCCAATTGATATGTTGAGGTACCCCGTGAGGCACAATCAGCTGGATTGCTTGTGCCTGACACGTAACGCCATTGAGCATTGGGAGTGAGTTTCTGAATGGGAGCTACTTCGATTCGGGCATAGTCTTTTCACCGAGCCGGATGAGCTTTGATCCACGTGAGAGTTACCAACAAGTCCGTCCACAGGTGAGTTGATGAGCTTTCGACATTGAGTGTGGCTTGAACGTATGCAACCAATTTTGCAAGTAACAGTGCAGCTGACAGCCACCCGGGTTTTTCAGCAGACAAATGGAGCCACCTTTCCTGTGGATGATGAGTTAACAGTGATATAAGTCACTGCAGCCATGGCTTATTAAGAAGCATCAGAGAAGCCATGCATTTTTACTTTAGGTCATATTACCATACAAGCATTCGGACGTTTCGCTACTTTCCATATTGTAGATAATCACTTCCCCATAAACGAAGCTGGTATATTGGGTTCGTAATACATCGACGGCAATCGCGTGAAAATTGATTACGTCAAAAGACAATTGAAAATGCAGAATGTAGGAATACCATTTGCAACTCAGGAAACTATTGTTATCCCTACAGAGCCCATCAAATTGTGCTCCATGAGAGTACAAAATTTGAATTTACGTGAAGGTTATCTGCCTCCCCTGGATGCTCGTGAAGGTATATACATACAAAGCAGGTTTATCATTTATAATAATAGTAAAGCTTATATTTTCGTGACACATAGCAATAGGTATTCGGTTCAAGTCCAGGTACCAGTACTAGAGTTAATGTCATCGGAGGAATTAGATTCAAAGACGAAAAAGGAACGACAGGTAACAAGAAAAGTCGAATTTATAAAAGAAAGTAAGTCCTCGGACGGACTGAGTTATGAAACTAATAAAGATAAAGTCAATTCAAGTGAGAATATTGGGAAAAAATTCTTTCCGACAGGAAAGAGTGCGTCTTATCAGAGACTACTACCCCGCGGAGATACAGAAACTTCCTTATAGACTATGTCTGATTTTGTGAAAAAAATATAAAGGAAGAAATAAGAAATTGTTCAGAAATTATTGAAGAAGCTTACGACAACCGTGTGAAAAATGAAAAATCAAGTAAAGAAATTGGTAAAGTAAAAATAGAAGATCAAGTTCAAAATTGGCAGTCTAGTTCGCGAAATTTTATGGAACTCTGTACGTCGGGTTCGAGCAAGGAGATCACTTATATTGAACCTGTAGAGATTATTGTACCTAGACAAAATGTTCTCTATCTGAATTCGATAGAAACGAAAGTAAACTGTATTAATGAGGAGACTTGCCTTGGCTCCACAGGGGTGTCTGTGTCGATGAAACGGGCAGCGCTCGTTGGAGAATCAAGGGAGCTCAGCTCAAATTTTTTGGGAAAACCTGTGCCTATGAGTAGTATGTCTACACCTTTACTCCCTGCCACCATTATCCCCACTCCTTTCCCCACCACGCGGCTACCCCCACCACCCTACTTTTCTACCGCCGCGCTATCCACTCTGCTTAACCAGTGTGGGTAAGGTGGAGATGGTGAAGTCAGGTGGTGTGGGTACTCTGGTGAACAAGGAAGACTAGAGATAAGAGCAGTGTTGAGAATTCTTTCCTTGGTGTTGGTGGAACAAATCCGTAAGATATTGATAATAATGAGTTTTCACTTACGGCAGGGAATAAATAACCAGACTGACAGATGTTGGTAGAGAAAATGGTTTTATTCTTCCATCGCACAGTGGAGCCGATTCCCGAAAAGCTGGTCAAAAGTCGAAAACGTAGTTCATACTGTTTGAGATATAGTATATGAGGGTTTTTGGGGTCGCTGATTACGAATCTGAAGTCAAAATTGTAAAAAAACGAAATGGCGGGTTCAAAATGGCGATAGTAAACCGAAAATACTCAGTTATAATACGGAATGTTTATCGAATTTGTATGAAACTTAGTTTCTGTAAGTTTTCGAGGTCGCTGAATTCGAATCCGGTGTGAAAAAAACAAAATTCAAAATGGCGGATCCAAAATGGCGGACGCAATCTTTGTAATCGGCCGGATTCGCTTGAAACTTGTTATTTGGGGGTTTTCGAGGTCGCTGAATTCGAATCCGGTGTGAAAAAAACAACATTCAAAATGGCGGATCCAATATGGCGGACGCAATTTTCGTAATCGGCCGGATTCGCTCGAAACTTGTTATTTAGGGTTTTCGAGATCGCTGAATACGAATCCGGTGTGAAACAAACAAAATTCAAAATGGTGGATCCAATATGGCGGACGCAATTTTCGAAATCAACCGGATTTGCTTGAAACTTGTTACTCGGGGGTTATTGAGGTCGCTGAACATGAATCCGATGTGAAATGGACAAAATTCAAAATGGCAGATCCAAAATAGCGATTATAAAAATTTATTAACTTTTTATAAATCTGTAAGTAAATTATATATTTGATAAAAAGTAATAAAACATCTACTTTTACATCTATAATTGTATTGATTAAAATCACTTTTGAAAGACTTATTTTATACTATTTACAAGTTACATTTCCTTTTTTTATTGCAGTGAATGTATTTCAGTTACATGCAAGTAATTTTTTCTTTGAAGCACATATTTGTTAAAATCATTTTCTGAAACAAAATAGATTTTGTGAAATAAAATTAACATGTTCAAACAGTTAATTTATAATTATTTAGTTTAAGTAAACATTTTTTAAGATTACTGTATAATAATTTGATTTACAGTTTTAAAATAAATGTATTTGGATTACAGTGTAATGATTTTCCTGTTTAAAAGAAATATTTTGTACATATTTCAGATAAGTAATTACATTTTTAATCATTTATAAAAATATTGAAAAATGTATAATTCAAATATATAAGAAAGTATAATAAGGAACACGATTTTTTAAATACTAACATATTTATTTGAGAAATACAGTACAAAGCCAAATTCAAAAAATAAATTTATATTAACAAGAATATTGTTCTAATATTAACACAAAAATTAGTCTTCATCATCAGTCGAATTGTCTGAATAAAAATCTGAAGAATCTGACGACATCGAAAAAGAAGAGATAGAATCATCAGTAGACGCATAAACAGTTAGTGAAGTAAGCAAAGCAATTGTTTCCGGAAATAAGGATTTTTATTTCTTATGTGGCGATTTCTTTAAGCTTGATATATACGGATCTGATGCCACAAGCAAGCGCAAGAAAAGATCTTCCATCGATTTTGTTCTGCTGCATTTTTGTGCAAAATCTTCACGGTATCTTTTAATATATTTATTACAAGACTCCTGTGCATCTTCAGACATTTGTCCGATTGGCAATAAAGCAGATTGTATTATTTCAGAGCCGTGAATTAAAAGTTTGTGAACAGAAGTAGGCATGTAGAACCAGGGATATAAGTCGACGAATTTTCGAGCTGTTTCTATTGTGTATTCTTGGAAATGTGGTACATTAATTTCATGACCACTTGGAATAGCTTGTTAAATAACATGGAACCTTTTAATAACATCTTCATCAACGCCCGTTATAGTAGCGGAAATTGATGCATTTTCGAAAAATCGTCGAGCAGTGTTCCCATCATTCGTACTACCATATCCAGGCTTTGGTTGATCCACAATAAGTTCTAACTGTTGGCGAAAACCTTTTTGAATATTTTTTTTTCTATTTTCTGTCGCTTTCTTATCTTCACTTGTTCGCGCTTGCCATTTTTTAACCCTTGCTTGCCACACCTCCGTGGAATAACACGCTTGCCAAACTGGGGTGCCGGCCACCCCAGCCATAAAAACTGTAATAAAAAATTAACTAATGGATATTTTTCTTTGAAAATCGGTTTGGAACTTCTCAAAAGCTTACTTTAAAAGATCATATAGGTTATATAGCCAAAAATTGAATTTAAGTACACTAAAAAATGTGCAGAAGCAAAGAAAAATGAAAAATCAACAATGTTTACAAGAAAAATCATTTATTTTTTATTTTTTAATATTTAGGGCTGACATTTGAACTGGGTCTTCTACTGTTGTGTCACTGTAAGATAAAAAATATTAGTTTACTGGATCTTTTAAAAAAGGTATTTATTATGAGAAATGAAGGATGACATTTTACGGAAAAATGAGTTATGCATTTTTGCCAAAAAATTCTATTTTATTTATGAAAAAAAAGAAAATTTTACATTATTTTTACTGAAAATGATGAAAAACATCATCCTAAAGAAAAACTAATCAATTAGAAGTATTATTTTAAATATCAATACAGTAATTACACACAGGTACGCTGTGCAGTTGACATACTACACGATGACAGGATGCACAGCCTGTTTTGCTTTTCCTGTCTTCTTTTCTTGTGCAGATTTCACATCGACGTTGAGTCTCGAATATAAGTCTCTGCACATTTCCGGATTGAACTTCAATTTTCAAAATCCCAGCAATGGCCAACCTCAAGTCTTTGCGCAAAGCTATGGTGTTGTATCTTTGGTGCAGATACGGCTTTACCAGATACTGATGCAAAGACTCCAAACATTCGATGGCATTGACTTTGTTGGTTTTATTTTTACATACCAGAAGAATCCTCGCATTAACAATCGATTGGTTCAACATACCACAAAAAGATCGCACTGGCCATCTGTTCGATCCGCCGCTTACAGTGTACGAATGGCAAAGCTTGTCGAAATTGTCTGTGCCTCCTTTTGTTACGTTGTAATGTCTAATGAGATTTGGTTTTTCATCCGTGATTTCGGTTGTGCGAATGAATGAAGAAACTGCCAAGACAATCTTATTGGATTTCTTTTTTTTCGGAGCATACGATACGAGAGTCAAATCGTCCGTATGACAAAATTTGGCAGATGGTCGCTCTTTTGGTGCCACTTTGAATTCAGCTGGTATCTCCCTCTTATTTTTTTTTATAGTGCCAGTTATTTGTATATTATATGGATCTTTCAGCATACGTGTAAGTAGAGGAATGGAAGTGTACCAATTGTCACAAGACACGGATCGATTAGTCTTGTAAATTGGTTCAGTCACTAGTCGAAAATAATATTCTGGAACAGCTTCTACTGCTGGCACGATAGCTGAATTTTTACCTAAATAAGGTATAGCATATATCTGAAAAAAAGATTTACCGCATAAATATAAAATATTTCTACTTTTTATATTTAAAAAATTGTAGTATTTATATAAAAATACGTACCATATAACTGGTTTCAGCATCATTGAGACTGATTATTTTTAAACGGTATTTGTCTGGTTTATCTTTCATGTACACCCGGAATTTGCAGCGTCCTCGGAAATCTAATAACTGTTCATCTACAGTACATTGGCTACTGGAATTGTAATTATTTTTACAGTTATCTATAAAAATATTCCACAGTTGACGAATCGGTGCAAATCTATCTTCCAAATTTCTTGTAGCTTTATTATCGAAGCGTAAGCATGCTGATAGAAAGCGAAATCTTTGTCTTGAAAATACACATCGATAAAATGTGATACCTTTCGCTTTATCCCACAACCGATTGTCATTGACATTTGACGACTTCCATAAACCGGAATGATAAAGTACTGCAATATATGCTCTAATCTCTACAACGTCGGTATGATTATGGTAAGTTTCTGTTTTTTCTTCAGCGACGAGTCTCGCGCATTCTTCTTCCATTTTTATATTCGTGTTTTCGACGATAATATCGATCATTTCTTGGTTAAATAAACAACTCCAAAACTCTTCAATCGTTGTAGCATTGGCAGCATCGCCTTTTGGGCCAGGTACATGGATTTTTGTAGATTGTCGATCTGAACGTCGAGAAGGACATCTCGTGTCCCACAGAAACCCATTTTTGCCTTTTAGCTTCGTACTCGGGCGTCCACGAGCTCGTAACTGCAAAAGACGTTCATTGAGAATGGTGTTCTCCATATCAACATCGTCTTCTTCAGTAGTTTCTGAGGAATCCTTTTCTTGAGCATACTCGCTCTCACTTCTACTCTGTTCTTCGAGTTCTTCTTCATGAAAAAACTCATCTCGTATCGAACGAGATCGAAGATTGTATGCCATCTAATTATTATTGAAAAAAAATTAGTACTTTTAGAACTATAAAGATTTTATTTATAACAAAAGTGGAAAAAGTATGATATTCCTACCTTATTTAAACTGGGTATACGTTCACTACAAAAACTAGACAGATAAACACTGCTTTCAGCACGATTGCTACTTATAGACTGACGCTGCCGTGCGATGCAAGTATAAACAAAGGACCTTTCACATAGATTTATTATGTTTGGGAATTCTTCTTCTTATTATGTTCTTGAGAATTTATGTTTCCCAAGAAAGAAAGAGACACCAAGAATGAAAGGCAGATGTAACAGACACGTCTGTCCGACAAATGTGATTTGAAATAACAAAGGTACAAAATCAAAGGTGGTAAATTATTGTTGTTGGAACGTTTGAAATGAAAAAAAAATTAGAAGTTGAATAATATTATATAAAAACTATATTCTTTACTCTGGAATCAAAATATACTCGAAAAAAAAATTCAACCGAAAAATCAATTTCGATCATAATTACCACACTGGGGTGGATGCAGCCCCACGCAACTTTAAACAGTTACCACATATATGTAAACAAGTGCAGCGCTATGCCAATGCCCTGAATAGGTACTGGCAGTCTCGAATTATTGACAAATATTGATAGAAAGCGATTTCCTTCACGTTTAGGTACTTAAAATTAAGAAAAAGAAAGGCTGGGGTGGCATTCACCCCAGGGTGGGAAGCAAGGGTTAATATCCAATTTATACGAAACATGCAAACAACATTCAAATAATCGAATCCACATATGTAATGTAGATAAGCCAAAAGTTAAATTATCTCTATTAATTTCTTTTTTCAAAAGTACATCGATCTTATTGAAATCTTTACTAGTAGCATTACATAAATAGCAACGTTGAGTAGAAGCAGTTGCAGTAATTGCGTTACAAACTTTACCATCAATCATAATTAAAGCAAGTTCGTAAGTAACAATGATCTCTTTTCCATTTATTACAGTTTAAAAAGGCATAAGTTTGTCCGCTTGTTCTTTTATATACTCTGTTCAACAGTGGCCTCAGTAGTTTCATGCAAAAATTCAATTTTTATTGGTCTACAAAAGCGTGGTGATGATGGTCTCGGATTTTTCCATACAATGATTTTTGCAGATGTATTTTTATCGATCGATATTAGTTGCACTGATTTACTTCCATCATCATCACTAAATTTTTGCTTGTACATACTTTGGCCAGAACTACCATCACAACCCCACTTATAAATTAAATTAAAATTAGAAAGTTGTTCATCCGGCAAACTTTTTACGACATCCATTTGAGTCGTCAACAGTCGGCTGATTGTATGGTCTAATAAAGCTTGTAGTTTAACATCTGCATTGGTTTTACATATACTAATACTACCTTTTTCAGGATAACATTTACACTTAGCTTTCTGTACTAATTTATAAGATGGATATAATATACATTTCTTTTTTTTTACTTATACTCCTTAATCCCTGGTATTGATTTCGCGATAGTTTTTACTCGATTACAAGTGAAACAGCTTCATCAGCAGAAAGAGTGACTTCAGGAATAAACTCCAAAGATTTTCTATACTTTCGAGCTTTAGATGGACTACTCGAAGTTATATCTTTAACAATTTTAGCAGCTTCCACGTTTCCTTCGATTCGTAAATTCATCTGTGTTGCGTAGGAGAGCTCTTCAGTACTTGATCCCGATCGAATGTCTTCGGTTCTCATTCGCTTCGTTCTTTCACTGGATTGTGCAAATTGCTGTTTTGGGCGGCCCATATGTGTTTCATCTGACGTGGTTTGTGGTGGTGATCCATCTTCTTTCTTTTCATCGAAATAAACGATGCCATTTAACCATTGCTGATTCTTCTCCAGAAAATTTGTTCCATCCGCCAAACTTCCTGCCACTTTGCTTTTAATTTATGTAATAGTATACGAACGACAGATTTCGCATTGTCTGATAACGTAAAAGATCGCTGTAATTTTGTAGACAAATTATTTTCAATTTTTTCAAAAGCTATTGTAGCACTGTCATTTAAGTTGTGTTTCAGTAATCTAAAAATTTCTTCTCTTGACAAACCAGAAATTTGTTTAGTACTATCAGCACCTGAAACAAAAAAGAAAGTTTTAAATTTATAAGACGTTGAAGTGAAAGCAAAAACTTTTGCTAAAAATTTATATAAACTATAGTTTACAATAATTTTGTGAATAAAAGTTCACAAAACATGACTTTTTTTGTATGTTAACTGAAACGTTTACACGTTATTTTTCACTTGTAATCTTTAAGCATTGTGTAAATACGAATTAAATAAATAATAACAATATATCTTTATTATTATTTGTTAAACATGTAAAAATAATGCACTTACTTGCACTTGAAGCGTCCATTTTGCAAAACGATCCACTTCACGATGTTTGGCAAATTTTTGAATATTCTTTTACTTTGTACGATCCAACACAACAGCTGCTACTCCAAGAAAGATCACTTTGCCACTGCCTCGTAACTCGTAACCAGAGTTGCATCAAGCATATCCCCTTGCCAGATGCGTGCCCTTTTCAGGCATGCGCAGTGCATGCGAAAGAATTTCTAGGCATGTATTGTAACGTGGCAGAATATTTAGGATGCGTCCTTCTCGCTCAGCGGCTACCTACACGATCACACAGGGTTGTAGGGGGTGATTTTCAGGCTTTATTTATTCTTTATTTTTATTGTTTTTCTTGTTTTATTTTTTTTCATATATATAATGCGATTGACACGACCGAGGGATGGAGAGAGAGTACTAGGAAGAGGAGGAGGAATGTAACAACTGGAAACTTCGGACCGATATTCTATGTCTCCTATTTCTTGGTCGGGATATGCCATTTTTCCGACGACGCACCAAATAATACGCGCCTTCCATCCTTAGCGGCCGCCGACTCATCCCCCGGCCCCGACATCGTCGGTACCATGAAGTAGCTCCCAGGAATTGTCGGACTTGTTTAACCGTCCTCGGGACTGGGATCTCCAGGATAGCCGATGTTTTATCCGGATCAACCAACATTCCCTCGCGGTTTATCAAGAAGCCCAAGTACTTCAACTCTTTTCGACAGAATTCACATTTCTCAGGGTTGATCAGCAACCCTGCCGCCATGATCTTCTCGAAAACCCGTCTCAGCCACTCCAGGTGTTCCTCGAAAGTGTCGGTGACAATGAGAATATCGTCTAGATAGGCAAATGCATGGGGTTGCATATCGGGACTAATAACCTAGTCCAATAATCTCTGAAATGTAGCGGGAGCGGTGATCAATCCGTACGGCATCCTCTTGAACTGGAATAGTCCCCTGTGGGGAACTGTAAATGCTGTAATTTCTCGAGACTCTAGGTCTAGCGGGATCTGATGGAAGGCTTGACTCAGGTCCAGTGTAGAAATGTATTTGGCCGACCTCAAACAATCCAAGATGTGGCTCATGTACGGCATCGGGTGGGCATATTTTTTGGAGACTTCGTTCACTTTACGGAAATCCAAACAAAACCGGAAGGTGCCGTTTGGTTTTGCCGCCATCACGATGGGAGTGCTCCACTCGCTGGTAGAGGGCTCTATTACATCCGCCTCCAGCATACGATCGACCTCTTGGTCCATAGCCTCCCTCATAACCGGGGTGAATGGATACCATCTTTGCTTGATAGGTCTGGCATTACCAACATCAATATGGTGGACTACCAAGTTAGTGACTCCGGGGGCCGATTTCAATTTCGGGACCTGTATGAACAGAAACTCCTCCACCCGAACGGTTTCCGACTCTGTCAGGTCTGTAATTGGCATCAATGGGTTGACATTCTCTACCACCTCCACCGGCTCGAAGTCGAACTCTATGGTTTCCCCGCTGATAAACCATTTGCGCCTCCTAAGATCCACTCCAATCCCTAGCAGGAAAATAGAGTCGAGGCCCAATAGCAACGGAACCGGGAGGTCGGGATAGGCTCTTGCAGTGAGCCTACTCCAACGACCCTTCAACGTTGCGCTGAACTCCACTTCCTCCGTGCACGTAATCTGCTGTCTATTGGCGATGGTGCTATGGTGTTCGGGTGTTGGCCGTCGAGAATATCCCAGCCTGGCCATCTCCAACAGTCCCTCCGTGCTGATGTAGGAGCTAGTTGCCCCGCAGTCCACCAACGCGGGTAGTGGTCGCTCGAAAATCTCGATGCAGATAACTAGGACCTGTCGGGCTTGGCTGTTGTCTCCTACCGGACTACATGGGTATTCCGGGATAATCAATGGGGAATTTTTTTGAATCGAGGAAGTCGCTTCTCCCCTCAACGGCAACCCCCATATCCGTTTCCCGTGCAGTTGTGGGCTGTTCGGGTAGTCTCACCCTCTTTGCCGCATCGGTAACAGTGGACCGTTTTCCGTACCGCACATCCCTTTGCAAAGTGGCCTGCGATCCCGCAGTTGTGACAGATGATACCGGTCTGTTGGAAGGTTGAACGCCTGTCGCCGTCCCCTGATTTTCCCTCGGTACCGCAGGTTCCTGCAGGAATGGGTTAGTGCTGGTTGCGGTTACTCTTGATATTGGAGCAATCTCCGGTCGTATAGCTCGTCGGGACGGCACCGGTACATACTGGTCACGGTAACTCCCTGCCGAGCCTCCCCTTGGCTGACGCACAAAGTTGGTCCGGTGAGGTGGGGTGGAAATAAAATTCCTCGAATGCCCTCCCTCAAAAGGGTTGATAAACCCTCGGGAAGCCAGGTTCTCGCCAGTTGGGATCGGGCTCTGATCTACCATTCCAAATGTGACGCAGTTCCTTGGCCTCTCAGGTGGATGATACGCGAACTCCGGGAGCATTGATCTCTCCGGAGCTGGGGGTGCATGATATGCGCTGGCGGCCGAGTAGCTACACTCCACTCGGATGGCCGTTCTTTCCAAACCCTTTAAGTCCATGGTGTCGGTAAGGGTTATAGCTACCTGGAGTCTAGGCAGCAGGTTCCGAAAGGTGATCTTCACCTGTTCCTCTGTTGTGAACGGTGGAACCACTCTAACGAATAGGTTCCACATACAGGTGAAAAAATCCGCCACCCGTTCCTCTGCTCCCTGCGTTCGCGTTCGGATTTGCCCACGCAGCGAGAATTGAAAATCCGAAAAGGCTACTAGGAAAAAATTAAACCGGTTATTTCCCTCTTCCCCGGATACGAGCTGAAAGATGGTGGTTTGCTCACAAGTTGTAACTCCTATGCCGGCGGAAAAACGGAAAAACACAAATAATATGAAAAACCAAAGAACGAAGAGTCTAAGACAGGGTGCGTGAAATAAACACACAAATCCAAGTAATAAAATAATAAATAATAAATAATAAATAAATAAACAAAACAAAAACAGAAACAAATAAATGAACAATCAGACCAATAAAATACACAAAAATAAATAGATAACCTAAAATAAATAAAGTAACTAAATAAACGAATATCCTGCCACGATATGACTTCAACGAAAACGCAAAAGGTAAACAAAACAAACTGTAAATGAGAAGAAGAGGGAGAAAAAAAAATAAATGAAAAAATAAATAAATAAATAAAATTATTTAAAAAAAATAAATAAATAAGAATAATCGAATAAAAATGATTAGATAAGACAAAAAAAAACAAATAAACTAATACCACCATAATGGAAACTATAGAAAAAATAATAAACAAGGAAAACAGAAGTAAATAATAAAGGAAAACAAAATAAAACGAATGAATAAATAAATAAACAAATGACTGCTGGGTAACTATAATAATTTAAAAAACAAAACAAAACAAACGAGATTAACGAACAAAAAAAAAGAAGAGCAATAACGAGGAGCGGCGAGTCCCTTCGGGATAGTAATATAAGGCTAACCAGAGAAAAGGATAGATTTAAAAAAAAATTATATTCACGTAGCAGGACTATGCCCGGTCTACGATCTGTTCAAAAAAATAAAATAATAATAAGTCAATGTCAATAATAATAAATTGAATGAGGAAAAAAAAACGGAATGAATAAAAAAACTTTTTTTAAATAATAATAATAATAATATTAGGAGTACAAATTGAAAATGCGGGATTTTTTTCTATTTTTGAACGTTTATTCTGAAAAAATGGTAACAAATGAATTATTCAAAGTATTGTCCATCGCTAGCCACAACTTTTTCCCATCTTTCTGGCAATTTACGGATACCGTCGCGAAAAAATTCGGCCGGCTTGGCTGCTATCCAGTCATCGACCCATTTTTGGGCTTCTTCGTAAGAATGGAAGCGCTGGTCAGCTAGGCCATGTGTCATCGATCGGAAAAGGTGGTAATCGGAAGGAGCAATATCTGGGCTATACGGCGGGTGGGGTAAGACTTCCCATTTCAGCGTTTGTAGGTATGTTTTGACCGGCGCTGCAACATGTGGCCGAGCGTTGTCATGTTGCAAAATTACTTTGTCGTGTCTTTGCTCGTATTGTGGCCGTTTTTCTTTGAGTGCGCGGCTCAAACGCATCAATTGAGTTCGGTATAGTGCTCCTGTGATGGTTTCGTTCGATTTCAATAGCTCATAATACACCACACCCAGCTGGTCCCACCAAATACAGAGCATGAGCTTGGCGCCGTGAATATTTGGTTTGGCCGTCGATGATGATGCATGGCCGGGGTAACCATATGATTTTTTGCGCTTCGGGTTATCGTAATGGATCCACTTTTCATCACCAGTGACAATGCGATGCAAAAAACCCTTCCGTTTTTGCCGTTCGAGCAGCAGTTCGCATGCAAAAAAACGGCGCTCGACGTCTCTCGGCTTCAGCTCATACGGCACCCAATGTCCTTGCTTTTGGATCATTCCGAGGGCTTTTATACGATGGGAAATGGCTTGTTGTGTCACTCCCAATGAATCTGCGAGCTCTTGTTGAGTTTGACACGAGTCTTCATTGAGTATTGCCTCCAATTCAGCATTCTCAAACTTTTTCACTTGGCCCGGCCGCTCTTTGTCCTCAACGTCAAAATCACCACTTCTAAACCGCACAAACCATCTCTCGCACGTTGAAACCGATGGAACATGACTCGGATAAGCCTCGGAGACCAATCGATGTGCTTCAGCAGCACTTTTCTTCAAATTAAAGAAGTAAATTAAAACTTCCCGCAAATGCTGTTTTGTTGGCACGAAACTCGACATATTGAGAGCTCAAAAAAACTATGAATTTGACACTGCGACAAATTGACACATACTGAAAATTAAAGCTATAAGACGTAGCTTTGACATGAACATAGTCACAGTACTGCCTGATGCGTATAGCGTTAGTAACGCCATCTGTTATCAAACCCGCATTTTCAATTTGTACCCCTGATAGTAAAGACGATTAATTAATAAAGGTAATCGTTATAAACTATCATTCAGTGAATAACTGAATCCAAGATCTAATATATTTCGTAATTATTCCTTCTCTATAGCTACCACCAACGTAAACTCGGGACCCGCAAATTCGCTCTACTCGGTATAATTCCAAATAATATTTCAAAGTATTATAATAAGCGAGAAATGATATTACATTGGCCGGGAGTACCAGTTTCCAACATCGAAAACTGCTACTCACTCGGCGACACACAACAAAAAACGTAAACACGGCCGGCCTTGAGCGCGGCACTAGACCATGCGAGCGAGCTTGGTCTACTGTGTGCCTCTCGAAGGCTTGCTACAGTGTCTAGCGGGATACATATACTGCCGAATTCTGTAACGTTAGGTATACTATGCCGCTTGATTATTTCAGATGATTTTGGATAGTAATTTTAAACAAATCACAAGAAAAATAATTAATGCGGGAGAAATGTCGATATAAAAGTTTTTTTTTTTTTAAACCTGCCATGGTTGCTATAGTCAATAATAAAAAGAAAGAATAAAAGAATAAATAAGTAACGAAATATTTAAAAAAACTGAAGTGACTTTTTTTTTAAAAAATTTGGAATTGTTCCTGAAAATTGAGAACAACAACAAAAAAATATCTCTCAACAATAAAAAGTATTAAAATAAAAAAAGAGGGAAAAATAAAAATTCTTATTGAAAAAAATTTTTAATTAAATAAAAGACTTGACAGTCGGGCCCCACGTTCGGCGCCAAATTTGTAACGTAAATTTGTGCCTTAACGCACCACGTTACCTATAACTGTTCCAAGTTATTTTTTCCTTCCTTTTTATTTTCTCTTTCGAGATGGGCGCCAGGCGCTTTCGCGCCGGAAGGAAAAAATACCGAATTGGATGACCAGCCTCAACTCAGGCCAGCTACCGCTGTTCGAGGCAGAGTGGGTGGTTCGGACTGTCAAGTCACTAATTAGTCAAAAATAAAATACGAATAAAATCAATTAATTAAAATGAGTCATTAGAATTAATGAACGAAATCAAGTAATAAAATATGGTCAATAAATACACCAAACGAGAACCATGAATGAAGTTAGCTAAATAAATAATAAATAAATAAATAAATAAAATAATAACAGGAAATAATTTAAACAACAACAGCAGCTACAGTCAATATAAAAAAAAAAAAAAAAAAAAAAAAAAAATTGTATATAGCAATAAGGAACCCATATATTTTCCAACAAATAACTACCCTTATAAAAATTTAACGCAACTTGTGATAAATTAAGCAGTAATAAACTATTAAGTGACAGTCATTTATTATTAGTTGATTTATCATAGCCGGTATTAAATTTCTATAAAAATAACATCTCTCTTTCAAAATAAAGGCTATATATACCTTTAAATAGTTGAACTAAGTACTTCACTGATGAATACGTGGATACCAAACTGAATGGGCATGCGCGAAAAAGATACGTATCAGGCAACTCTGCTCGTAACTGCCACAGGCCCACAGGTAGGCCTATCGTCCCTTTGTGACGTGATCGACCCTTTTCAAATATTCCATTACCCTCGCAAAAAGTCTATCTGTTCCACTATGTATAGGTAGACCTATATATTGCAGGTAGGTCTATGTAAACAGTCGACTCTTTTCAAAGGTTCTGTTATCCTCTATAAATGTTAGAATCCAACAATATATACTCCAAAACGAAATAAGTTATTTATAACATTAAAATAATTATTAAAATGATGAAAATTGCTGAATTAATTTAACTACAATTTTATTAAATAATTATTATGCAAAATAAAAAAAATCACCTACACGACATTTGAACCGAGAACAATAATGTACGAGTCCAGCGTGTAAGCCACTACGCTACGGAACTATTCACGTTGCATAGCCAAGAAAAAAAAAAATTAAAAATGGTGGTTTTATTTCGAAAATTAAGTTCGCCGTATTGGATCCGCCATTTTGAATTTTGTTTTTTTGAGACCGGATTCGTATTCAACAATCCCAAAAACCCCCGAGTAACAAGTTTCAAGCGAATCCGACCGATTTCGAAAATTGCGTCCGCCATATTGGATCCGCCATTTTGAATTTAGTCTTTTTGACACCGGATTCATATTCAGCGACCCCCAAAACCTCCGAGCGACAAGTTTCAAGTGAATCCAATCGATTTCGAAAATTGCGTCCGCCATATTGGATCCGCCATTTTGAATTTAGTTTTTTTGACACCGGATTTGTATTCAGCGACCCCAAAAACCCCCGAGTAACGAGTTTCACAAAATTATATTCATTTGAAAAAAACGTGCAACAAGAGGTTAATTTGTAATTTTTTATATTCAAATGTGCACTTAAAACAAAGTTGCAGCTAGCTGCAGTTGATTTTTACTAATTTTGTTACATAACAGTACAAACTTTAATTTAAAACTTGTTTCGTTGCGGAACACTGCGGAACTTTTAACTTTTTCCCTGTTTTTCTAAAATGATTGCACATAATTTTTCATTTTTTTCTACTTTAGACATTGTTTAGCTATTAATCTATATGCATCTGTTATAATTTTCGACGCATATGATAATAAACTACTTTCTTCAACCTGAAACCTCCATTTTGCAGAATTAAGAAACACCAATTTTACGATTTTCTACGAATTTTTTAATATGACGCTTGAATATGAGCTCGAACGATCGAGCTATTACTTGCGCGAAAGTCTCTTTTGTACTGGGTTATACTTGCCAGGTATACTTCACTAGCCCTTATAAAACGTTCCATTATATTCTTTAAACATTACTCTATCCAGCTATGTACTCTACATCGTATAAAATGAAACTTCATTTTTCGACTTTTGACCAGCTTTTCGGGAATCGGCCCCACTGTGCATCGACCTCAAATACTACAAAATATATTTAAAAAATGCAATATAATAAATATAAAAATTAATATAATAAATGCTGAATGCCCCAGTCTTAAGTCATTGGTTGTACATCTCGAGGAGTATGCCTGGCCTGGAGCAAGCTATCAGTCGCAGGTGTTACGTCCTGACGTAACGTCGCATTTATTTTTTTTATTTCGATTACGTTAAAGTTCTTCTGTTTTAGTTTCGCTACAGTAAAAGTAACCTCTCACATTTTTTCTTTTATTCTCGAACTTCTTAAGAGGAGAGGAGAGCGATTTTAACGACAGAGATCGGAACAGGGTGAAGTTGCGGCCCTACCGACCGTCTGCCGGGAAGAATTAATCTTGTAAAGATGGAATTTTTCGGCGCTCCCGCTCAAAAGGCAAACTTTCAAACCATGGGATCTACTGCGTAGACCCGGTTATCGACTGCCATTTATGGATCTATGATTCAGCGCGGCCTTACCCTCAATCCTAGACCATGGGTTCGGCTAGTCGCCGTCGGGGCGTTGTTGGTCATAAGGGAGCGGTTGGAGGGAACGCTATCACGTGACCAAGCGACCGCACCCTTTCTTCTCGCTCTTGACTGAAATCTTCTCTCTCTCTCTCTCTTTGCAAAGATGATGAAATCACGAACAATTATTAACTAAGCGGAACAATTAACAAAAGCAGAGGAACTGTTGATTTAAACGAAAGATTTATCACTATTAAAATGTTCACACGAATAGTGTAGATAAAATATCAGCAGCAAAAAGAACAATTATGCTTCCATATGGAAACTACCCATGGCTGTCACTCGAAAACGAGTACAACCCACATCGAATTGATGAGCTTACCAAGTATAGTCGGGTAATAGAAGAAAGATCAGTACATCAGGATTAATTCCCCTTTTCTCTTGGGATTACATTAATATGTCTCTCGTAAAATATTGGAATTTATAGTAAAAATACCATCATAAATATATAAAACATGTTATGCCTATAGATTAACATGTCTCTCGTAAAATATTGGAATTTATAGTAAAAACACCATCATAAATATATAGAACATGTTATGCCTATATAGAAAGGATAAAGGAAATATTAGGATTAATTTATGGTAAAATAGCGAAAAATAGACAGAAAAACGAGAACGAGATGAGACTAAAATTAAGTTGCAATGAAGCTTCTGCTGCAGGAAAGCGAGGCTGGCCGACTCTCCGCGCAACGAAAACGCCTTGCGCGAGGTCTGAACAGCGATCTAGCTGACTTGCGTACGAACGAAATGTACGAGTAACCAAGCTAGGCGAGTCATTCTCAAGAGAAGAACTCTCTCGCTCTCTCTCGTTTTCATGTATAAAATTACTTGTTTTACTAGTAAATTATATATATGGAATATGTTATACATATATATATAGGATAAAATGAAATGTTAAGATTATTTTACAACTGAACACCCATAAGTAAGACTAAACGAGAAAGAGAGAAAAACTATAACATGTTTCATCAAATTTTCCTTTGCAGAAAAGCGAGGCTGGGGCGACTCTCTACGCCACGACGAACGCCATATCGCTAGGGCTGAACGGCGATCTAGCCGACTTGCGTACGAACAAAATGTACGAGTAACCAAGTTAGACGAGTCGTTCTCAAGTAAAATCTCTATCTCTCTCTCTCGCTCTCGTTCGTATAGTACGAGAATAATCGTCTAACTAGCAAATCATTTAAGAAAACTTATTAACTATAAGAAATCTAACGTCTAACTAACAAATTATTTAAGAAAACTCATTTGCTATAACTAGAGTAATCACTAATTTAACGAATAACCAATGATGTTTGGAATAAGCCATAACTCAACGAAACCATGTATACTAATAAGAGATTAACGCAGAAATCAGGTTGCATACGTCAAAGTTAACTACAGAAGCTGTAACAAAATTATTATTAGTGGTTTCATGTGAAGGATTTATTTAAGTTCCGTAAAAGCGCTGGAAAACTAAGCCATTACCATAGACACATCTACAGAGAAGCGAGCATAAGGATATTACCTAAACTAGGAAATTCTATTGAAAGTAGGCCAAGAAGCGGGGTGGTAAAAATCGCCTCATTTTCAGGAGAAAAACGCTTCGAACGCGTTCCCTCACCTAATCGCGTGGTCCTCTGTGTAGCACATCGCGCGGACAAATCAGAGCGCGCCATATCGATGCACTTGCATAGATCTATGGCTCTGCATGTCGAGAAGCTACTCTGCGGGGTAAGGGGAATGAATACGTGTATGGTCGAGATAGACCACGGGGAAATTCTTATAATCAGGATAGGGTTTTATCCCTTCTCTTCTTTTACGCGCTTGACGACAAGAATTTTCGACGCTCAGGAGCCCTATAAAAGGCCGCGAAAATTGGCCGTCGACACAGTTTCACGGGGGGTCAACTAGAGGACTAATCACTAGCCTGGCAGTCAATAAGTCGCCGGCAGTGAATTATAATTTTTCCAAGGCAACAAGTAGTACTGTTTGCCGGGAAATAAAGCAGTCCAGAACGATAAATTTTCACCACGGCTTAATTTTCACAAAGTATAGTTTCAAGTAGTACAGAGTAAGAGTACAGTACTTATAATTATTAACGCTTGTAAAATCGGGAATATTGAACGTGCAACATTCAACTACTCATGTAGTTTTATTTCAATAAATAATTATTAATACGCACCAACGCCTACGTTCGAATTTTAGTCTGTCTGACTACACTAATCTACGCCCAACCAACGTTCAACAGTAAGAACCACAGTAACAAACAACCGTAGGTATAATTTTCAATTACCAATTAAAGTGAAACCTTGCTCCGCGTGAAATTGTCATGCAAGTCCCTCCCTATTATTCGTGAAGTGATTATCCCCAACCAAGAATAAAACGCACTCCAGCCCTATCCCGAGTAATTTTCCGCGAGGTTAGACTCAAAAACGGGCTTGCGTCTTCGGTATTTTCTTGTCGGGTGTGGTAAAGGGAGAATTTATTCTCCTTGACCAGAGCACGGAAAAAAAACACCGAAACGTGAAATCTATGTTAAATTCGTGGGATCGTAAGATAGGCCGCGATTTTGACGTAACAAATTCTGGGGGCTCGTCCGGGATCTTAGAGTGTTAGTTTTGTTCAAACTAATATTGTGTAAAAGAATCAACTGAAAAGAAAATATTTTTACTTTGCCCTTTTTACCGTGGTTTTGTAAGCCGATTTAATCTTCGAAAATCGATTTTTTAATTTTTATTTGAGTTTTAGTGATTCAATGCATTTCACGAAAAATAATCCTTCTTTATTACTGAGTTTCTGGAAAACGATTTAATTTATAAAATCCACCTTTTCCCTTTTTACCGCATTTTCGAGAATTGATTTATTTTAAAGAAATTGATTTTTTACTTTTTATTGAATTTTAACGATTCCAAGCATTCCGTAAAAATTTATCACCATTTATTATTGAGTTTTTAGAAAACGATTTAATTTATAAAATCCACCTTTTCCCTTTTTACCGCATTTTCGAGAATTGATTTATTTTAAAGAAATTTATTTTTTTTCTTTTTATTGAATTTTAACCATTCAATGCATTTCATGAAAATTATCATCATTTGTTACTGAGTTTTTGGAAAACGATTTAATTTATAAAATCCACCTTTTCCCTTTTTACCGCATTTTAGAGAATTGATTTATTTTAAAGAAATTGATTTTTTCCTTTTTATTGAATTTTAACGATTCAAAGCATTCCGTAAAAATTTATCACCATTTATTACTGAGTTTTTAGAAAACGATTTAATTCATAAAATCCACCTTTTCCCTTTTTACCGCATTTTCGAGAATCGATTTATTTTAAAGAAATTGATTTTTTACTTTTTATTGAATTTTAACGATTCAATGCATTTCAGGAAAATTTATCATCATTTATTACTGAGGTTTAAGGAAACGATTTAATTTATAAAATCCACCTTTTCCCTTTTTACCGCATTTTCGAGAATTGATTTATTTTAAAGAAATTGATTTTTTACTTTTTATTGAATTTTAACGATTCAAAGCATTCCGTAAAAATTTATCACCATTTATTACTGAGTTTTTAGAAAACGATTTAATTTATAAAATCCACCTTTTCCCTTTTTACCGCATTTTCGAGAACTGATTTATTTTAAAGAAATTGATTTTTTACTTTTTATTGAATTTTAACGATTCAAAGCATTCCGTAAAAATGTATCACCATTTATTACTGAGTTTTTATAAAACGATTTAATTTATAAAATCCACCTTTTCCCTTTTTACCGCATTTACGAGAACTGATTTATTTTAAAGAAATTGATTTTTCACTTTTTATTGAATTTTAACGATTCAATGCATTTCAGGAAAATTATCATCATTTATAACTGAGGTTTAAGAAAATGATTTAATTTATAAAATCCACCTTTTCCCTTTTTACCGCATTTTCGAGAATTGATTTATTTTAAAGAAATTGATTTTTTACTTTTTATTGAATTTTAACGATTCAAAGCATTTCGTAAAAATTTATCACCATTTATTACTGAGTTTTTAGAAAACGATTTAATTTATAAAATCCACCTTTTCCCTTTTTACCGCATTTTCGAGAATTGATTTATTTTAAAGAAATTGATTTTTTTTCTTTTTATTGAATATTAACCATTCAATGCATTTCATGAAAATTATCATCATTTGTTACTGAGTTTTTGGAAAACGATTTAATTTATAAAATCCACCTTTTCCCTTTTTACCGCATTTTCGAGAACTGATTTATTTTAAAGAAATTGATTTTTTACTTTTTATTGAATTTTAACGATTCAAAGCATTCCATAAAAATGTATCACCATTTATTACTGAGTTTTTAGAAAACGATTTAATGTATAAAATACACCTTTTCCCTTTTTACCGTATTTTCGAGATATGATTTATTTTCAGGAAATTGATTTTTTACTTTTTATTGAATTTTAACGATTCAATGCATTTCAGGAAAATTATCATCATTTATTACTGAGGTTTAAGAAAACGATTTAATTTATAAAATCCACCTTTTCCCTTTTTACCGCATTTTCGAGAATTGATTTATTTTAAAGAAATTGATTTTTTACTTTTTATTGAATTTTAACGATTCAATGCATTTCATGAAAATTTATCATCATTTATTACTGAGTTTTTAGAAAACGATTTAATTTATAAAATCCACCCTTTCCCCTTTTATTGCATTTTTTAGAGTTGATTTATTTTCTTCTTTTTGGTGAATTTTAACGAGCCAAGCCATTTCATAAAAATTTACCATCTTTTTAGAAGAATCCCAGCTATAATTCAAGTTATACGGTAAGCCTTCTTTGTAAATTGACCTTGTGTAGTGAATTGACCTTGTGGAAATCAAATGTGGAAACTAATATTCGATAATGACTGGTGAATAAAAAAAAAAGGTAGAGAAGATATTCGTGGATGTATATATATATATACATATATATATGCATACATATTCATAAGTTGTACTCCATTATATGGGACCATTGGAAAAATTATTTGTACTTCAAGTGCGTATAAAGGAACTCGAGGTTCTCGCACAAGAGCTCATTGAAGAAGTCACGCCAGAAATTTTCTTAAATCAACTTGGTTTAGAACGAATAAAACAGCAAAAAAGAATAACTGCTAAAACATACGTGAGGAGAACTACAAGGAAAATAGCTTCACCAAATATTAATTATAGAGAGTAAGATTATATTTGTTTTAACCAGACAAACATCAGACTTCTTGTGTTGTTTTTATACGATTCGCTCCGTAACATTAACTTTTTGGTACTATCATTTACATAAAATCTGTCAATCTACCAAGCGTTAAAACAGTTGGCATACAATTCAGAAAATATTAATAGAATTACAAAACAGTTCTGCTATTCACTCCTACGTTGCTCATCTTAACAACCCCCTCGAGCGATCACTCGAAATCGTTCACCTCTATTCATCCCTCATAACATTGCACCTCCACCTGCACGTGCTACTCTTTCTACTACAGCCCTTTAGAAATTCGCTGGCTCGCTTACACCAGCGGTCAGCATTCTAAAATCCCTACCTCACCTATTCCGATAAAATCAGCCTTTTAGAAATTCGCCGGCTCGCTTACACCAGCGGTCAGCATTCTAAAATCCCTACCTCATCCATTCCGATAAAATCAGCCTTTTAGAAATTCGCGGGCTCGCTTACACCAGCGGTCAGCATTCTAGAAACCCTACCTTAACTATCCTTTTTTTTTCAACCTAACACCTGGGCAACCAGATTTGCCCGCGCACGTATCACTAACAACACAACCATCACAAAACACATTACACTAGTGAAGAGAAATCCTATGCTTCAGCTCTCCGCGTAAGTGGGGTTAAGGCTGGCAAGGCTCGCTCACAAAACACATTACACTAGTGAAGAGAAATCCTATGTTTCAGCTCCTCGCGTAAGTGGGGTTGAGGCTGGCAAGACTCGCTCACAAAACACATTACACTAGTGAAGAGAAATCCTATGTTTCAGCTCTCCGCGTAAGTGGGGTTAAGGCTGGCAAGGCTCGCTCACAAAACACATTACACTAGTGAAGATAAATCCTATGTTTCAGCTCTCCGCGTAAGTGGGGTTAAGGCTGGCAAGGCTCGCTCACAAAACACATAACACTAGTGAAGAGAAATCCTATGTTTTAGCTCCTCACGCAAGTGAGTTCGGGGCTAGCAAGGCTCGTTCACAATACACATTACACTAGTGAAGAGAAATCCTATGTTTCAGCCCTCCGCGTAAGTGGGGTTAAGGCTGGCAAGGCTCGCTCACAAAACACATTACACTAGTGAAGAGAAATCATATGTTTCAGCTCCTCGTGTAAGTGGGGTTAAGGCTGGCAAGGCTCGTTCACAAAACACATCACACTAGTGAGAGAAATCCTATGTTTCAGCTCCTCGCGTAAGTGGGGTTAAGGCTAACAAGGTTCGCTCACGAAACACATTATACCAACAAGACAGACATAACTACACATACTACTTACTTATTCTAACAATTACCCTACCTCTATTGACCCGAATCATTTATCCATGCCTAAAATCCATAGAGCAGGAAGGAAAATTCAAGCGCAGAGATTAAAACAACGAATCTTAAAAGAACAGTACCAAGTTCCAATAATTGCGTGCAAATCGTATAACGAGCAAGATTTTAGAGCCTCTAATATTGAAATAGAAAGTGATAATAAAATTATTCCTCTCGAAGGAAAAGAAATAACTGAATATAAGAAAGATTGCGACGACACAATTGCAGTACATAACGACTATTCGAGGCAAGAAAGGAATAGACATTTAAATTCTAGTAAGACGAATCGTCCTTTAACAGTAACAGCGAGTGAATTGTATAACAAGCAGAATTTTGGAGTCTCTAACGTTAAATCTACAAAAGATAACGAAGGTATTTTTCTTAACCGAGAAAAAATAACAGGTTTTCAGGGACCTTTGGGTGAACAAACAAAGAAGTATAAAAATCCTTCAGACAGTGCAAAGGCAGATTGCACGGGCCTTTCTAACGAAGAGATACCATATTTATTAAGGGAAATTACGTACGAACCAAGCAGCAGTAAAGTCACACAGGGCGTCGACACAGAGATACCGAGTGAATATAGAACAAAACGCCTTAAGCAAATCCGAGAAATCGAGCGAAAAAAATTTCTAGACGAACTTGTCGCTGATTACGAAGCTCACTCGATAGAAGGCATACGCTATCACCCGATAGTAACACTAAGATCGAATCGTTGAATGAACATAAAGTTATCCTCTTGAAGGAAAAACCACATTTGATTTCATCTCAGGGAAATTTTGAAACAAAATTAAAGGAATAAAATTCCCTAATTTTTCCTCATTACAAGTAACAGAAAGAAAGTTATTCCTATTTCCTCCTCCTGCGCAATTTTACCCTCATAATATTCTTATGTATTGTTGTATGTCTCTTTGATGCGGTATAAAAAAAAAAGAGAGAGTAAATATACTATTATACTTATATAAAATACATCATAAATGAGTTCAACTCGATCAAATGTAAGACTTGATGATAATGTAATACATGATTATCCTGAAGACCGAAAAAAGAAATCTCGAATACAGAGCCCTCCTAAATCCCAATTTGAAACACTCGAAGAATTTTCCAACGAACGTATTAACAGTTCGCATCCCAAGACTCCCTCCACAACGAATCCAACGGGAGAAATTATTGTGGATACAGAGAAAAGTAGCGACATTAATCAAGAAAATCCGGAATTAATTAAAGTAGACGAAAATAGTCGTATACAATCCTTGGAATTAACGTCAAGTCATTTAATTATTACAAAAACGGAAATAAAATGCGAGGAAGCAAGTGATTCTTCAAGTACTGAAGAAATTTTAGCAGACAATCTTGATAATTATAGTACAGCAAATAGTCCGTTACAGATTCAATAAATTTCAAAGAATTCAGAAAGTTTTGAGCAATTCACGAATCGAGTGCAAGAAACACTTGCAGCAAGATCGGGAAACAATTTATTGTCTGTGGTTGGATTTTTGGAAGAACCTGGTCACCAATATTTACCGCTTGTAATATATAGAGATCCCTGTAACGAAATCCCAGTTCAGATCCCCGCATCCCCCGAACATATTGTAAAAGACGTCGAGCTGCAGCCCGCTACACACGAGACGACAGGTACGAATACACCAGTCATAACTATCCCGAACCCCGTAGTCACCACGCCCGCGTTAGGCCTTTCGAACTCTAGCGACATATTTTACACTCCTGCAGGGGGGTCTACCCCATTCAACTCACCCATCGGAACACCGCTCCTCGTGAGTCATAATAAAACACTGTCCACTTCAACAGGAAGAAGGAATACTTGTGAAAAATCTAAATAAAAATCAATAATTAAACACTCCCACATTCTACCACAGAATTTGTTGGAAAATTTACACCTGCTGTCGGAATACGAACCTGCTATTCCCGGTTGTTCCTCCCACCCCACGGGAAAAAGGTCGAGTCCAGATAAAAAGCCCAGTAAAATACCACCAGTGAACTTTTCTCTTGAAACTAGTGACCCTGTACCCGACCCTCCTCCCATAATGGTTAATAATAACCAAACGTTGTCTCTTCGAGATGCATTGGCTGTCATACCGAATTATGACGGTCATACTTTGTCATTGGGGATGTTTATCCAAGGATGCAAGGAAGCCTTGGCCATGATGGGGCCAGGCGCCGAATCAAATTTAGTAAAAGCAGTCCGCATAAAAATAATTGGCGAACCCCGTCGCACTATACAAGGGCAAACTTTTGAAAAAATAGAAGATTTGGGTAAATTTCTCAAAGATATTTATGCACCCACGCGAAATGTATATCAGTTGCAAGGTGAATTAGGATCAATATACCAGAGAGAAAGCGAGTCTGTCATTGCCTATTCGAATCGTGTACGAGATTTGGGAAATTTGATACTTGAAAATTACGATGCGAGCGAAGATAATCCCTTGGCTGGCGCTTTTATTGATAATACTAAACAAAGCCTTCCTGCTTGTTTTCTACACGGTTCAAAGCCGGAAATCGAACAACGATAAACTCCTAATAATAATCTTGAGGAATTAATAAAGCTAGCAGTGCAGACCGAAAAGAGTTTAGTGTCTCAAGCAGCCTTGCGTAGTGGTGAGCAAGTAACGTCGAGTCCAAGGGTCCCTAAGCCTGAGGCAAAACGAGAAGTACACGTGGTAGCAAGCGAAGAAGTGCATTGCCAGTTGTGCAATAAAAAAGGGCACAATGCTAAAGAATGTTCGACTCAAAAGAATAGCCAAGCGTTGGCTGTTGGGTTACAAAATACGGAAAATGTCGATAAAGGACCGAACATATGTCAGATTTGTCAGAAGACTGGACACTCGGCAGACAAATGTTTTAAAATTTTTCCACCTTCAAATAACAATAAATCTAGCCTCGAAGCTCCTTCATTTATCATATGTCAGATCTGTAAAAGAACAGGACATTCGGCCGACAAATGTCTTAAAATCTTCCCCCCTTCAAATAATAATAAACCAGTCTTTGACGGTCCTCCGCTCACTATATGCCAGGTATGTAACAAGCGTGGGCACACTGCCGACCGTTGTTATAAAATTTTTCCTCCTGAAAGGAAGGAGTCGGGAAATACACCGATGTTTTGTCACTTTTGTAAAAATCATGGACACACAGCGAATAGAAGTCCTCAATCACCCTCAGTCTCCCCCAAACTAATGTCTTTACCGCAAACACAGGTACCAGTCAATCTCCGATACCAAAATCCTAGCGATATTCGGTGCCAAATATGTAAAAAAGAAGGCCACGGGGCCTATATTTGTCCTTATCGTAACAATCATTCCCAGCCTTTAAATAACAATCGATCGGAAAATCGCGGAAATATTAATAATTTCAATAATAACTCCATGAATTCAACAGGACCATGTTTTTATTGCAAACAACCCGGTCACTTTATCCGCTCGAAGGGAGAACGAAGCAACATATGGAAGTACGGGAAACCGAAGTGGTCTTCCGTGTACGGGTGCGCCCAGGGAGACTCCGCTAAACATGCATCCGATCCGTACTATTTCAATCGCAGCTTCGACCCTCAACCGCGAGTAGTCCGTATCTTTAATATACAATTGCATCGAGAAAGTAGTGTTCCGACGGTTACGATAACGGCATCGGAAGTAATATCCCCTATCACTCTTATTGTTGATACGGGAGCCGGGCCGAATATTTTAAAGAAACAATTTGTAAATGAACATATCGCTATAAATCACGGAGAAATTTTACAACTTAATGGAATAACAACAAATTCAATTTTTACTTTGGGTCATATTACAATACAAGCCTTCGGACGTTTCGCTACTTTCCATATTGTAGATAATAACTTCCCCATAAAGGAAGCTGGTATATTGGGTTCGGAATACCTTGACGGCAATCGCGTGAAAATTGACTACGAGAAAAAACAATTGAAAATGCAGAATGTAAGAATACCATTTGCAACTCAGGAAACTATTGTTATACCTGCAGAGTCCACCAAATTGTGCTTCGTGAGAGTAAAGAATTTGGATTTACGGGAAGGTTATCTGCCTCCCCTGGATGCAGGTGAAGGTATAAACATAGAGAGCGGGTTTGTCATCAATAATAATGGTAAAGCTTACATTTATGTGACAAATAGCAATAGGTATTCGGTTCAAGTCCAGGTACCAGTACTAGAGTTAATGTCATCGGAGGAATTAACTTACAGTACAGGAATAAGAGAATCTACTGACGATTCAAAGACGAAAAAGGAACAACAGGTAACAAGTAAAGTTGAATTAATAAAAGAAAATAAGTCCTCGGACGGACTGAGTCACGAAACTAATGAAGATAAAATCAATTCACGTGAAAATATAGGAAAAAAATTCATTCTGACGAAAAAAAATGCGTTTTTATCAGAGACACTATCTCGCGGAGATTTTATGGTTGATTTTGTGAAAAAAATTATAAAGGAAGAAATAAGAAATTGTTCAGAAATTATTGAAGAAGTTTACGAAAATCGTGTGAAAAATGAAAAATCAAGTAAAGAAATTGGTAAAGTAAAAATAGAAGATCAAGTTGAAAAATTGCAGTCTAGTTTGCGAAATTTTATGGAACTTTGTACGTTGGATTCGAGCAAGGAGAGCACTTATATTGAACCTGTAGAGATTGTTGTAGCTAGAGAAAACGTTGTCTATCCGAATTCGATAGACGAAAGTAAACTGTGTTAATGAGGAGTCTTGCCTTGGCTCTACAGAGGTGTCTGTGCCGACGAGACGGGCAGCGCTCGTTGGAGAATTGGGGGAGCTCAGCTCAAATTTTTTGGGACAATCTGTGCCTATGGAAAGGACAGAATCTTCTCAAGTATATGAAAATTATGTTCAAAAAGAAAACGTCGTTAATTCAAATCCAATAAAAACTAAAATATTGGCAAGAGATAGCGAGTCTAATTGTGTTAATTATGCGGGTTGTTCGAGCTTTACAGACGTAACTGTGCCGACTGAACGGACAGAACTTGTTGGAGATATGCGAAAACTCGATCCAGATTTTATAGGGCTATCTGTGCCGATGGAAAGGACAAAACCCTTTGATGATATTAATAATTACAATGAGGAATTTAGAAAGTCAACCAAAGAACAAATACTCCGAGAGAATAGAAACATTGAAACAACTGAATCAGTAAAAGTCAATTATTCAGATTTTAGCAAAGCATCAGAGTCAATAAAAGCAGTAATAACGATGGAAAATAAAGAAGTATTTTGCCAGAAACCTGTTGAACCTTTCGTGCCTATAAACCATTGCGATCAAACTGTCAATTTTGAAAATTATGAAGACCCGAAGAATTTACGAACAGTTTGTACACTTGAACCGTCAAAAGAGGAAAATATTATAGAAAATATTAAAGATAAAGATACACGTTTGAGAAGCGAGAAAAATAGTCCAAAAACGTATAAAATCATGAACATTTCTTTAACACAAAAACTCAGTATAGCTAATATCACTCGCGAAATTCAACCTTTCATTCGCGAAAATGCATGTTACGTAATATCAGAATCGGTAATGATCGACCGCTATAATCAAATTAAGGAATTATTAAGACTTGCCGAATCGAACGAAGAAGAAAAAGCAAGTATCGAGACGCTTTTAAAGGAAAGCGCACATTTATACCAAATCCCAGGAGATACGTTGACATGCACCACTATATTGCAACATCGCATTCCTACAACCGATGATCTTCCTATAAATACTCGAGGATACAGATGGCCAGAATGTACTAAAGAAGAAATAGGCAAGCAAATAGAGGATATGCTCGGTAAAGGAGTAATAATACCTTCTACCTCGCCATACAATTGTCCTGTCTGGGTCGTTCCCAAGAAAGCCGACTCTCAGGGTAATAAAAAATGGAGAGTCGTGTTCGATTACCGATCGCTGAATGAAAAAACGATCGCCGACGCGTACCCCATACCGAATATCAACGATATATTAGATCAATTAGGCGGTGCACAATACTTTTCTGTATTCGATTTAGCATCAGGATTCCATCAAATAGAAGTCTCTCCAGAAGATCGTCATAAGACCGCATTTACTACGCCACGTGGCCATTTCGAATTCGTTAGAATGCCGTTCGGCCTTCGGAACGCCCCTCCGACGTTTCAAAGAGCAATGGACCTCACACTAAGTGGGCTCCTCGGGAAAGGACTATTTGTTTATTTGGACGATATTGTCATTTATGCCTACAATCTTGAAGAACACGAGAATATATATCGCGAATTAATTAAACGATTAGAAGCAGCAAATTTAAAATTACAACCAGATAAATGCGAATTTTTAAAAAGAGAAGTCGCGTATTTAGGACATATAATCGGGAATAATGGAGTCCGGCCCGATCCTAAGAAATTAGAGGCGGTACGTGAATATCCCGTACTTAAAAATGTTAAAAATATTCGACAATTTCTGGGATTAACAGGTTATTATAGGCGGTTTATGGAAGGATACGCCAAGATATCAAAACCCCTCACGACTTTATTACGCAAAGAAAATATATTCGATTGGGGACCCGAACAACAACAGTCATTCGAAATTTTAAAGAATAAACTTTGTACGGCTCCAGTTTTGCGATATCCTGATTTTTCCAAGCCTTTTATTTTAACGACAGATGCATCGGGTTATGCTATCGTTAGTATACTTTCACAAGGAGAAATTAACAACGATCATCCATGCGCTTACGCCTCGCGAGCTTTGAGTCTAGTCGAAGAACGATACGATACCTACGAAAAGGAAGCATTGGCTATAGTATACTCTATACTTCACTTTTGGCCATATCTGTATGGGCACCACTTCACTGTAGTAACCGATCATAAACCGCTGTTGTGGTTCCGACGGGCTACAGATGGAAACCCTAAAATCTTGCGCTGGCGACTGAAACTCGCCGAGTACGAATACGATGTAGTGTACAAGGCCGGAAAAACTAACGTTAACGCCGACGCGCTCTCAAGAAACCCCATAGAGTCATTGACTACCACAGACGATATTTACATGGTTCGGTCGAAACCTCCAAAAAGTCACAGTAAAAATAATAAACGCATTTTATCAGACACCGATATAGCTCGACTATTAGAAGAAGATTCCGAAGAGGAAGAAAATCTAAGCAACGATGTCCCTGGAAATTTCGGTTATCTTAACGATGTAGAAGAATGTGACTGGGTACGTGAGTCGGTTGATCCTTTCGAACAGCTGGAAGACATAGCCTCTCCATACAAATCAACGACCACCGGTCACGAAAACGAAATTTGTCAGACGCCTGCAGCGAACAAGGCACCACTAAAGAAACCCACCGTAAAAATGAAAGCTAATATGCCTCGGGAGACACGCAAGAATGAAAACATTGAAACTAAGACGAAACAAGTGACCTACAGTGTTGAGAACTTTCCTCTGCCATCTGACACTTCTTCAGATCGACCGAGTAGCCAAACATATGTGCCGTTACCGGTCCTACCCCACAACGATGTGCCTCTTAAGAACAACGAATTCAGCGACGAAAGCGAACTCGAGGACCATAACCCTCGGGAAAACTCAAGCAGAACAGTACAGGGAAAATATGCACGTGAACTCTTCCAAAATAGCGAAACAGAACCCCTAAGCGACAACATGTCTGACGTAGAACCCGAGAATTCATTTACATTGCCCGCCACGATCCTGCATAAAACTACGAAGGGTAGGATTATTGCTTCCAACGTCAAACAGTCACGAGATTTATTTCACACTCGAAAAGATAATTTAGTTTATTTTGTTTCTACCGACTGTGCACCGATAGACACTGGAGCTATTGCACTTCGAGATAACGACAATTTTCCACACTTAAAGAATCTAGAATTAAAGAAAGCTCAATCTATTATGAAACGAGCTCAAAGATTCAATATAGCTCTGCCTATCACAGATAATTCTGGAGAAGGTCCCACGTTAATTTTGGAAAATATAGTAGAAGCTTTAAAAAGTGCTCGTTATTTAATTGACAAGTTATCATTGCAAACCGTTAGCATTGCAAAATCAAGTTTTATGTTAAACGTGCCATGGGAAAATATTATGACTCAAATTCGATTAATATTCGCACAAAGCGACGTTAAAATCATTATTTGTCACGGGTTAGTTAGACAACCTCCAGTGGAAAGACAAAATGAGATTATTGAAGAAATGCATTCGTCAACCATAGGCGGACACAGAGGTGTCAGTAAAACATATAATCGAATTCGTCATTTGTATTATTGGAAAAATTTAAAAACCGACGTCCAATTGTATATTCAACGGTGTTTACAATGTCAATTAAAGAAATTAGTCCGCGTAAAAACTAAACAACCTATGATTATAACAGATACTCCAGCAATAGCTTTCGATAAAATTGCAATGGACATAGTAGGCCCTCTGCCAAAAACTAAGCAAGAAAATGAATACATACTTACAATTCAAGATCAATTAACTAAATATTCAGTAGCAATCCCTTTACCTAACGCAAAAGCAGTAACGATAGCAGAAGCATTTGTCAAACGATTCATTTGTTATTTCGGCTCACCCAAAGCGGTACTTACTGACCAAGGTAGTAATTTTTTGAGTAATTTCTTAAAACAAATTGCGAAATTGTTTAAAATACGTAAAGTCAGAACGACAGCATTTCACCCTCAATCCAATGGATCATTGGAAAGATCGCATCATGCTCTCGGTGAATATCTTAAACAATTCACTACTAAACAAAATAATTGGGATGAATGGGTTGAAATGGCTATTTACAATTACAACACGAATGTACACGAAGGTACCAAGCATACTCCATACGAAATGGTTTTTGGCAAGATAGCTCGCACCCCTTCTAGTATGCCCCCTGCCGAGATGGAAAAACTCGCCACGTACGACGAATATCTAACGCAACTGGTCACGCAAATCCATGAAATACAGGGTTTGGGACGACAAAATTTGATAAAGGCTAAAGAAAATTCCAAAATATATCAAGACAAGAAAATTAATCCTGTAGCATTTAAAGTGGGTGAACCAGTATTTTTGCTTAAAGGACCAAAACCCGGAAAACTCGGTGACCACTACACCGGTCCGCACAAAATAAAGACTATATTAACGAACGGTAACGTACGTATTAAACTCCCAAACAGAGACATTATTGTACATTCAAATCGATTAAAAAAAACGAGAATTGCCTACTAACATTTTCGAAATAATTTTTCCAGAAACATTTTGCGTAAAAAAATATACGATGTTTAAATGGTACGCATTCATGCGGCACTTTCTTTTTGGATATCATGTAATAGTAATCATAGAATTTACATAATAAAATTGATATATACGAATGAAAAATCAGAAAATAAAAATAAAAATAAAACCATATATATATATCATACGGGAGTAAATATAAAACTACAATAAGCCCTAATAGCAATCCTTATTTATTTTTATCAACGATATTTCAATACTAGGAGACAATTTTGGCAGAAAACAGTGCCAAGTCGTCCACCAAATACCGTGGTATAACATGTTAATCAAATAACCCTCTATCCGATAAATAAACATATTAATTATGAAAAGAAATAATACATATATATAATCATAGTAGTAATAACAATAGTAACAATAATAATGGTAATAATAGTAATAGCAATAATAATATTAGCAATGATCAATATGTTCAAGTTTAAGTGAATAGGAATTTTTCTTAAAGGTTTCGAAACAAGGCAAACATAATTACCGATACGCCGACGCAAACGAGATACCAGGAAACGCACTCAAAGACAAAGTTATTGAATAAAACCTCTTGAAAAAAGAAATATATATATAACTTAGTGCACCCTGATCAGTTTTAGACTTCAAAGGAGAGAGGGAGTACAACCAAATATAAAGAGAATGCTACAATAACCATAATTAAGAATATTAACATATACCAGTAAATATACGCATAAATATTTTTATTAACATAACTAGATAAATACACTACTATTTATACCTGCATCTTGAAAAAAATTAATTATAAAAGTGTGCGGATTCTCAATAAGCATGTCATCAAAAGACCCACGCGGCATGTACTCATACGAACAAGTGCGTCTCGACAGTTACCGTAGTTGGCCAGTAAATTTTCTAGACCCGCAGCAACTTGCCGCTGCAGGATTTTATTACACCGGACAGGACGACGAGGTCAGTTGTTTTGATTGCAGAGTTACTATTAAAGAATGAGAAGTTGGTGATATACCAATGCATGACCACCGTGGGTGGCAAGAACAATGCCGTTTTGTCCACGGCATACCTTGTGGGAACGTTCCCATCGGGGCCGATCCACTAGATGTACCCCTTTCTCGTGAAAAAGACCGCCACGATTGCAGAGTAGAAGTAAGAGTAAACGCGACCCCTGATTGCCACGAGGATATGCCTCCAAAAAAGAGCGATTCGACTCCCATATATCCCGCATTCGAAGATTATGTTAAACGGGTAGACAGCTTCACCTACTGGCCTGGAAATTGTGAAATTAATATTGCAGTATTAGCAGCAGCCGGATTCTTTTTCACGGGCCACCAGACTAAAATCAGGTGTTTTCATTGCGGAGTATCATTGAACAATTGCGAAATTTTTGACGACCCTTGGGAAAAGCATGCAATACGGGGCCCTCATTGTCGTTACATAATAATGAGTATAGGAAGCCGACCACCCGGTCGAACACCGCGCCGCCATCCTTTCTTTTCCTTAACCCCCGCCTCCCAGACAGAACTATACGAGAGCCTCCCTACCTGCGATCTGAGATTTGTCGCCAGACTATTAGAAAGGCTCCGGGGCACCCTCGACTATTTAGAATGGGTATGTTTCAGGGACGACGGCCTACAACCCTCATACCCCACCTACGAAAACTATACTGACCGCATGGAAAACTTCATTTCCTGGCCTGAGACGCTACCGATAAAACCAGTAACATTAGTAGATGCTGGATTCTTTTATTCCGGGAAAAAGGACAGAGTAACTTGTTTTTATTGCGGTATCAAAGTAAAGCGTTGGGGAACGGGTCCAAACCCCTTACACTTACACGTCTTGTTAAATCCAGGTTGTCGATTCCTGAGCATGACTACGAATACATTCCCATGCTCCTCCTTGTCCACCAGTCTTACCGACTCAATTACATCACTGCTTCACAGACCTCCCACTCCCCCTCCATCGCCCACTAACCAAGATAATCATGCGAACCAACATTCCGATACGACGGACAAAGACAAGTCAGACGAAAAACTAATTACCTCACATCGTCGTAATTTCCGACCTCCTACCCCTTGGGCGGAGTCATTGGACCTATCCACACCATCGCTGACACCCTCCCACGAGGAAGATGCTGCCTCTCCGTCATGTCAAACCTGCCATCACCAACCTATAAGCGTGACATTTCTCCCCTGCCTCCACGCAAATAATTGCTACAAATGCAGCAAAAATAGAAGAAATTGCGACGAATGCAACTCTGAGATACAGTGCATCGTGCTCGATGCCGAATAAGATAATGAAAAAAAAAAAAAAAGAGAAAACTAAGATGAATAATTGTAATAACAATAAGCAACTAGAACCATAATTATGTATGTTAACTAAAATCAACTCAGGTTCGGTTAATGAATTAACTTTTACTCAAGCATAAATTGTAAAATTTCAAATTATGGTTCCAAATTAATTATTAACGAACATCGAAGATTTCCATTCACCTGCAATAAGATAGTACGAAATCCATGGCTACGCAGAGATTATCCCAGAATATAATACATAATATCCTTTTCTTTCTCTTATTTCTTTTACGCTTTGGGATTAAGGGATTTTTGGTCGAAGTTATAACTCCAAACGCGTACGTCAATATTTTTTGTTCATTTATTAAGAAAAAAATTATATATATATATATTTTACCCTTTATTCTCCCTCTCTGCCTCAATACAATACATACTATATATATATATATCTAAAAAGATTAACATCAAAATAAGGGAGCAGTTATACTCCGTCGTGCTCAAACAAGCGACGCAAACCCCACGAGTCGTCTCCATGTAGAAACCTATAAAAAAAAAAGCAAAGAGAGAAAGTTAGAAATCAATGCACTCATCAAGGAAAAGTGGACAAAATAAACGGGTGACAGTTTCATCGTTACTCACTCGTGATTAGCATTGCGCCCCGCTTGACGCCCCCACGCAATGGCCCGTTCTATGCTTTCCTCCTCCAAGAGGCCTTTCTCTATCTCCCGCAATAGGAAGCACAGCATCTCCTCCGTCCAAGCCACGGAGGTAGCTCTCTCTAACTGCAGCCCATCCAAGCCATAAAAGGCCGGTATCCATTTGACCAGGGTACCCACCCGCAATTCTCGTGTAAAGGGACCCAGCTCGAAAAGGGCCCTTAAATTGAAAACCTCCTCTCCCTCCGTGCATTGGTCTTCCCATCTAGCAGGAAAAACGAGGATATATATATAAATAAATAAATAAAAATAATATGGAAGTTAAGGATACACTTAGATAAATATATATCTGGTAATAATAATAATAATAATAATAATAATAATAATAATAATAATAATAATAATAATAATAATAATAATAATAATAATAATAATAATAATAATAATAATAATAATAATAATAATAATAATAATAATAATAATAATAATAATAATAATAATAATAATAATAATAATAATAATAATAATAATAATAATAATAATAATAATAATAATAATAATAATAATAATAATAATAATAATAATAATAATAATAATAATAATAATAATAATAATAATAATAATAATAATAATAATAATAATAATAATAATAATAATAATAATAATAATAATAATAATAATAATAATAATAATAATAATAATAATAATAATAATAATAATAATAATAATAATAATAATAATAATAATAATAATAATAATAATAATTTCGAGGGGTGGTGGAAAATCTTCACAAACACAGAAAGGAGAGCCGCACTCCTCAGAGTGTAGAATTTCTACCTACTAAAAACCACCAACCCTTTTTCCAGATGTTGTGTAACGACCCTGGAACCGCTTCCGCATTTCGTTAGGGTCGTTCTGTTCCTTTGCCTTCCAGGCCTCTTCATTCTTTCCTGCTTGCTGCGGTGACAAATTTTGCCGAAACAGTTCTACGCCAAAAGAAACAAGAACAAAACAACAGAGTAACAGCCGGAGCAGACAACAACTAGTTGGACATCGTGAACATAGTGAATAGTGCAGTGCGAGAAAATAGTGCCGAGTCCAGTGAACCACAGTGAAGTGACACAGTGGAAACAGTTAGGGCATTAGCGTGTCTACCTAATAACCTAATAACCTAATAATAATAAATAAATAATGAAAATTAAAAAGAAAATGAAACAAAATAGTTACTTTTGGTTATCTAATATGCAAAAGGTACTAACCCCAAGTTGTTCAGATGCAACAACATCGGCCGGAGAATACAGGTGTACTCTTTCTCCGACAGCGAGTACGACTCGTTCCTTTCCAAAGCGAGGCGCCGGTCCCGCATCAAATAAGAAATACTTTCCTCCAACATGCACCGCATCTCTTCGACCACCAAATACACCATTGTAAAAATCCGGAACACGTAAGCGGAGAAAGTTTCAAAAAAATTGCGACACTTGTAAGTGATCCCGAAAAATGCGAAAGCAAGCGTATATGAAGGAACCACCCCACCCCTATTTCCAAATTACAAGCCCCGAGTGACCGCCTTTCTCCCTCTCCCCCTCCTCTTCGTACACACATCCCGGGAAACTAGGAGTATCCGTAAGACCCTGTTAAGACACTGCCCACGTCACTATGGCCCAATTTCCACGTGAAGGAAACTAAGGGGAGTATACACTAATATGGGGCGGGAACGCAAACTCGCATGCAACTATTGGTATAAAAAGAAAAATATATATATGCAAGGAAAATAGGATACAACAACGGTATTTATTTCACCTTCTATAAATAACAGGATTAAGTAACAGTTCTACACCCGCATGCCCATCTTGTAATGGGAACGAACGACACCTCTACCAAACGCTTAAACATTTATGATTCAAGGAGCCACGGGGCTGTACTATGCATCGAATTCTCATCCTTTTCTCACTTGGAGGAATCCTCGGGTCCCCATCCAGCGATATTCTGCAAATAAAGAACGAAGCTGGACTGTACTATGAACCCATGCAAGGGATTCACCTCGCGCAAGCGGGATGGCGACTAGTTACGTTCATCGAATTACAACCGTTCGGAGACAGACAACCAAGTTTCGCCCAAGTGCCTTTGGACGCAATGATGGACGAATGTTTTCCGATCCTTCAAGATCGATGCACCACATTGATCAACAAAAAGGATATTTCGTTCAAAATAACACACATTAATGCACGGCTAGACATAATCCGCGAATTAAAGAACGAAACTTTTCTTTCCTCCAAAAAAAAAGGTTATAAATCCCCTACCCCCCGCCAGCAAAATGTTACATGGCTCGATAAACGAGGAAGACGTAACATATTACAATAAACTAATAAGCCAGTTGCATCACGGGAAAAAGGACTCTATTACAAAAAGGAAAACGAAAACGCAGGTAGTAACTCCCGAACTCTACTCTTTCGAATTGCGATTTGACGAAATAGAATCCATGCACAATTTAACCTGGGAAACAGGAATGGAAGTTTTCCGGAAGCACGACTCTGAATTTGAAGATACTTATGCGACTCGTCTCCTCGAATGGAGATATAACGTAGTACGCGTTGCTGATATTTATTTGAGTAATCTGAAAACAATAGAAGACATAATCATATTCGCTAAGTTGGGATTACTCCACCCCGATGTATTAAACCAAAATATTTTAGAAGAAGCTGCAGAGGGATTCGCAAAAATCCATCACGAACTACACTTCCCACTACCTGCGGGAGAAGTGTATCCAGAAATATTATCGAAAATATCCCGATTTTCGGCAGTTTATCACGACGAAAAAATCATGATTGTCTTACACGTTCCGCTGCTCGAGTCAATCGGATACACATTGTATGAACTTCATCCCTGCCCTACTTCTCAAATTATTGGAATCAATATAAATGCCGCCATATATATATATCCTAAGACTCCATACTTAGCGATACCAGGGACTCAAGACAAGTACGCACTAATGACAAGGGATGATTTGACCCAATGCCAAGAGCTTGGCTACGACAGAATTTGTATACCCTCATATCCCATTTATAGTATATCTGCAAGGCCCACCTGTGAGATGTCGTTATTGATGGAAGATAATATTCAGGACTACAAGGATTGCGACATTAGAATTACGAAAAAACAAGAATCATATTGGAAGCAACTCGAGTACACTAAAGGATGGTTATTCTCCCTCCCAGGAACCGAAAAGGTTAACCTCGCCTGCGCCAACGAAACTCGAGTCATAGAACTATCAGGAAAAGGAATTTCAAAATAAAAATCAGGATGCATAGCACGCACTGATTACGTAGCAATTATTGGATTTCGGAACCCAAGAACATATATCGATCGCGAGTATTTGCCATTAACCTCATTAAATATCACGGAGTTAATGCCCACTATAATAAATTATCAGCCCCTGCAAGTTATTGATATAACAGGAACACCCACTCCAAGTATAATCACCAGAGGAACCACAGGAAAAGAGGCCTACGACATCAGTTTAAAAGAAGTGGAACGCCTACTGAGCGAACGCACCAACCAGACCAATGAAGAAGCAAGGTATGGTCCCGCCATTGCCGCCCTCTTCATCGGAGAAATAATATTACTAATACTAACGAGCAGCCACCTCCTATTGAATCTAGCCTCCGTCTTGTACAGACTACTCTCTTCAAGGGTACAGGAGGATGGATACCCTACCTACAGTTACCAGCGGGCCGACCCACCCCCTTTAGACATTCAGTTTAGCGAGGTGGTATACAACGTGCCCTCGCGCCCACGACCGACCACACAAGTTTTCCCTCCCACGCAAACCAACGATGTCTACAACACACCCCGTCGGCCGCGACCTATCACGTCGACGCCTAATGGGCCGGAAAATTCTACGGGTAGCCCCGAGCTCGGTGTAGCATTTAGTCCCCGTTTCTCCTCCTTTACCGTTTTAAACAACCAATTCGGGCAGACAGACGCTAGTGTCCTCGAAGGGCCGATGGACTCACTACCCATAGAAATGTCAGTCATTTCGACCCCTCCTACCAGTTAAAGAAAATGAAGAGAAAGGAAGAAAGCATATCGCAATAATTTACTGATAGTTTTTCTTTACGTTGGTCGTTTTTATGCGCATATCTTATCATTACGGCGCGAGTTTAAAATCTGTCCTAGATCAATTTTGCGCGACAGCCTTAATTAACAAAACTTTATTTATTCTTTTTTTTTCTTTATATATATATATATATATATATATATATATATATCATTAACTTTTCTTCTAATAACAGTAATTAAACGAGTAGACTTGTTTTTCTTTTTGGATAAAAAAAATAATATTAATATTAGAAATAAAAATAGAAATAAATAAATAAATAAATAAATAGATAAATAATAAATATAAAATAAAAATAAATAAATAGATAAATAAATAGATAAACTAAATAAAAAGTACACGAAATAAATTAACAACACGCAGAATTAAATTAAATTGTATTTTATTCTTAAAACTAGATTATTACAAACAAGAAAAAAGGAAAGAGGTAAATTTAGGTTTTTTTTTGATTTTTTTTTGTTGTTGTCTGTGTACATGTTCATAATTTCATTTTTTTTTTCCGGCCGATACACTCCTGGCTACACCGGCATGGTGAAAGGGGAGGGAGCCTACCCGCGCAGAAAGTCTTAGGGTCGAAATCGGGATCACCCCAGAAATCGAGCTCCTCTTGAGAAACGATGATGACCGGATCTGAAAAAAGGAAAGGGAGAAAACAAAATTTTATTTTTTTTTATTACTACGTTGGTTTTTTTTTTAAAGGAAAAGACAATTCGAAAAAGAAAAGAAGAGAGAGAAACTCACCCTGACATCGGCTCCGCACCGAGCTACGTAAGCCCCCCTCGTCCTTCATTCCCTCCTCCAACTCTCCCCTGGAGCGTTTAACCCCTCGAGTACGTTCTGGAGGAGCAATTATTTCCGGAACCGCTAATAAAGGAAAAAGAGAAAGAAAGACATATATATATATACATAGACAACATTAATACAATATATAGTTGATATCCAATGAGAAAGGTGTAGGCATGCAATGGAATTAACTAATAATAACAAAATATAAAAACATATCAGGGGTACAAATTGAAAATGCGGGTTTGATAACAGATGGCGTTACTAACGCTATACGCATCAGGCAGTACTGTGACTATGTTCATGTCAAAGCTACGTCTTATAGCTTTAATTTTCAGTATGTGTCAATTTGTCGCAGTGTCAAATTCATAGTTTTTTTGAGCTCTCAATATGTCGAGTTTCGTGCCAACAAAACAGCATTTGCGGGAAGTTTTAATTTACTTCTTTAATTTGAAGAAAAGTGCTGCTGAAGCACATCGATTGGTCTCCGAGGCTTATCCGAGTCATGTTCCATCGGTTTCAACGTGCGAGAGATGGTTTGTGCGGTTTAGAAGTGGTGATTTTGACGTTGAGGACAAAGAGCGGCCGGGCCAAGTGAAAAAGTTTGAGAATGCTGAATTGGAGGCAATACTCAATGAAGACTCGTGTCAAACTCAACAAGAGCTCGCAGATTCATTGGGAGTGACACAACAAGCCATTTCCCATCGTATAAAAGCCCTCGGAATGATCCAAAAGCAAGGACATTGGGTGCCGTATGAGCTGAAGCCGAGAGACGTCGAGCGCCGTTTTTTTGCATGCGAACTGCTGCTCGAACGGCAAAAACGGAAGGGTTTTTTGCATCGCATTGTCACTGGTGATGAAAAGTGGATCCATTACGATAACCCGAAGCGCAAAAAATCATATGGTTACCCCGGCCATGCATCATCATCGACGGCCAAACCAAATATTCACGGCGCCAAGCTCATGCTCTGTATTTGGTGGGACCAGCTGGGTGTGGTGTATTATGAGCTATTGAAATCGAACGAAACCATCACAGGAGCACTATACCGAACTCAATTGATGCGTTTGAGCCGCGCACTCAAAGAAAAACGGCCACAATACGAGCAAAGACACGACAAAGTAATTTTGCAACATGACAACGCTCGGCCACATGTTGCAGCGCCGGTCAAAACATACCTACAAACGCTGAAATGGGAAGTCTTACCCCACCCGCCGTATAGCCCAGATATTGCTCCTTCCGATTACCACCTTTTCCGATCGATGACACATGGCCTAGCTGACCAGCGCTTCCATTCTTACGAAGAAGCCCAAAAATGGGTCGATGACTGGATAGCAGCCAAGCCGGCCGAATTTTTTCGCGACGGTATCCGTAAATTGCCAGAAAGATGGGAAAAAGTTGTGGCTAGCGATGGACAATACTTTGAATAATTCATTTGTTACCATTTTTTCAGAATAAACGTTCAAAAATAGAAAAAAATCCCGCATTTTCAATTTGTACTCCTGATATATTTACCAGGGTTTTCGGGCGTCACCGCCAAGGCCGACAGTTTTTTCGCCAGAGAGCGAATCTTGCACGAAGTAGCTGCCATGATGTACTGCGAAAGAATGACTACAGCCGTGCTGTGGAGTTTGGTAGTGGCAATTTTCCATCCCTTCCCGGTTACGGGCCTGATTGGTTATGACTGTGGAGAGGCTGGGACCAACATCACCACTTTGTCATTATTAGAGGTGGGTGAGTGTGACATCCCTCAACAAGAAGTAAACGTAACGAAAAAATACATTCAACTATTGCAAATCAACCAATACGGGTCTACCCACGTAATGCAATGTAAAGTAGAAATTTACAGAGAAGTTCGAAGATGTGGGATGTTCTCACATACTATGGATGTACCTAATGGGGAGTATTCATATATAGACGTAATTTCTCACGATAATTGTCGCCAAATGCACCGCGATGGAACTATAAAAATAGGAAAAACAGAAATTGCTGGAATTTCTCGAAACTTTTCCACCACTCGACCGATATTCATAGCGGGCGATTTAGGCCTTGATGGAAAGTGCCTCGGCGTGCACTACTCGGATCCCTATGGCAATTGGGAAGACGTTATAGTAAAAGGAACTGTAAAAATAACATTGCGAGACTATACAGCAGAAGTAAATGTAGAGGCAAATAAAGTACATTTACGCTCAGGTACCAGTTGTGAATTAAACACAGGCCAATGTTCGGATATAGATGGCGGAGACACTTTTTGGGAGCCTTTACCTGAAGATTCGTGTAGAACAAAAAGATACGGGTTGCTTTACGAAGGACTCGCTGACCAGACCGTAGACTTACACACACACTTTAAACAAACCGTATATTCCTTAACGGAAGGAGACATTATATTCGCACTGACGGCCCAAGGAAAAGCCACTATTTGTGGATATACACTGACGCGTACCGAACACCCGAAATTACTGGTTGTCGAAATGGAAAAAGGAAACCCATTTGTAAAAAACAAAGCTATTAATGTAAATAATTTGGATATATTCGCCTATGTAAATTCCAAATTCGTATACGTAGAAAAACATGTTAGAACGGAAATAAAACGAATGTATAGGGATATATTAGTCCAGAGATGCAACTTGGAACGCCAAGTGCTTCAAAACGCGTTAACCGTTGCCAGACGCTCCCCTGATGAGTTTGCTTACAATATAATGAAGGGACCGGGTTACATGGCCCTTCTAGCCGGGGAAGTAGCCTACATAATTAAATGCATCCCTGTAGAAGTAAAAGTTGCTCAAACCAAAGAATGTTACGATCAATTGCCCGTATCCATTGGCAATAATACCCTATATGTATCACCACGCACACATATTTTATCAAAGATAGGTACACAAATTAATTGTAACCGGTTAGTTTCCCCTATGTACAGGCTGGACGGCGCTTGGTATAGCTTCGGTGCTGAGCCGGTCCAGGTCATGCCACCCTTAGTCATAAAACCCCTCACCATGCCCGCGTGGCAATATAGAAATCCCCACAGCTTAGCCACCAGCGGCATATACACCCAAAAGGACCTTGACGAACTCCGAGACCATATTATGTTCCCCGCGGAGCGACCCGCTATACTTTGCTCCATTGCACGAGGAATATCAGGACAGCCCACTATCACACAAGGAGGGTCAATGTCCAATTTACTAGACGACCAATCTATTAAAAAAATCATTGAGTCAACTTGGAATAAAACATGGGGATATTTATCGATATTCGGAAATATTAGCGCGGGTTTAATCGGACTATTATTAGTAGGTCAAATAATAAAATTTATTTTCGACACTCTTATACACGGATATTCGTTGCACACTATATATGGATGGTCTATTTACCTAATAGGAGCTTTATGGGATTCAGTTACATATCTTTTACTACATTTGAATAAACAACCCCATGTGCGACCGAACAACGAAGGCCCGGCAACAGAAGCATCTATTCCCTTACAAGAATTAGAGGTCACCCAATTAACTAAAAACCAAGGCATAATACCTCCTTCAGGAGGACCCGAACAATATATTAGCGGAAATAAGATTCCCAGACCCGAACCACGAGGTCAAGAATTCTACGAGTCTGCTCGTAGCAACCCCGCTGCAAACCCTCACGTTACCACTGCACCAAGTTTTCCAGCGGACTACTCCCCCCCCCCCCCCAATATTATCCACACCTCAGTAAAAGACAGGCTATGCGTCGGTTGTCATTCGTGTGGGCCCCCCAGGGTGCAGCCTTACCTACGAACATATACCCATCCCACTCTATCCCCGAAATATCGACGACCAGCGACCAAGATCCAACTACTTCAACAGAAACCCCTTCGATCTACCCCTCGCTTAAGGTTGTGGATCAACAATCCAACAACAAACCCATTTTGTTGTGAAATTCAAGTACGTTGTTGAGAATTCCTTCCTGGTGATGCCTTGACCGATCTGTGAATTGGGTGAACACATGTGAGAACTCACTTGCAACAAAAGGAAAATGAACCAGACACACAGATGTAATATTGCGAAAGCGGTCTTTATTCCACCTTCCGTGGTAGCCCAAAATACAATTTAAACAATACAGATTTGACTCAACAACTGTAAAATCTACACAAACAGGCTTTTAATTTGGAAACTGGTCAAAATATCAATTTTGGCAAAAGGGTACAAATTAACATTGAATAAAACAAACTGAATTATGAATATTACACAATGTGAGCAGCACACAATTATATTAATTGTGTGCTGAGCGTGGATATGAGACTGCGGTGCCTGCAACGTAGTAAGAGCTACGCCGCATGAACCGCTTAGCCTGGTGAGTGTCCAGACATTAATTAAAAGTCGTACCAAATGTGATGTGCTAATGTGCGCAGCCAACAATTATACCAATAGAAGGCTGAATGTTCACTTGAGACAGTGGCGCGTGCACTGTAGCAATAGCTACAGCACGGCACGCCAACGCCATTGAGTGCAAGAATTTGTGTGTAATTCACTGCAACTACTCAGCACTGTATTGCTGAGTAGTTGCAGCGAATTAATACTGAGAGCACTCTCAATAAAGGTTATAGAGGGCTTGTCTGTATGAACCCAGCCACGCAGTCAGTACTGCGTAGCTCAATGCACCAGATATTAAGACTGCACCGAATGAGCAACGCATAGTCACTGTGCTTTCCCAGCAGATGTTTAGGAGGAAAGCACAGCGAATATGAGCACCAGCATAATTGTATTAATTACCTGGCAAACTATGGTGAGAAAAAACGTGTGCAGCATGTGCCGCAACGCCCGCCACGAGTGAGACCAAATGCTGATGCACCGTATCAACTCCGCCATGGTATTGAATTACGACAAATTGTGCCATAGCACTCTTACCTTGAGCAATGAGTCCTGTTGAGTGAAGTTGAGCGATGCCGATGAAGAAGATTGATGAAAAATCCGAAGAGTCCAAAGATGCGTGTGCTGCTCGATGGATGCGTGTCGAAAAAGTGCCGAAAATCTCAAGATGGCTGCGAGTATGAACTTTACGTTGGGCGCTGGAGTCAGTTGAGCGAGATAGCCGGTGAGCGAAACCGAAGTCAAGCGAGAGAGACATCCTCTCGCTCGACGCGGCGTGCCCACGAGGCACATCCTCGGCTTCGCGAAGCCCGCGCTTCGGCTATCTTCGACTCAGCCGACCAACGCGTTATAGAACAGCGCAACAGGTAGGCGCACGACGATTATCGATCGCCGTGCGCCAGCTGATTCTCCAACACATTTAATATCAAATTTTCTTTTTATGTATAAGTTTTGTTGTTCTTTCTTCTTCCCCCTTTCTGGCACGTCTTAAATATATATATATATATATATATAAGTTATGATACGAACGAGTGCAAGTGCGCATGAAGTACATAAAAATTTATGGATAAATAAAATCTAACAACGAGTTCTAATAATTTTTATTTCAGTGTGTGTGAGTGCACGAAGAGAACTAATAACACAAGAGAGTAACAATAACAAACTAACGTTGATCAATGAAGAATTTAATAATAAACAATCATAAATGTGTGGTCAATAACGAATAATTATAAGAATTTAATAATAAATAATCATAAATGTGTGGTCAATAACGAATAATTATAAGAATTTAATGATAAATAATCATATATGGGTGGTCAATAACGAATAATTATACTAAATTACTATTGGAAAGTCGGTAATCACAATTATGCTAACCATCTTAGCTACCACCATGTCTCAATGGATTTATGAAGGGAACGCAGAGCTCCGTCATAAGGAACAACAATCAAAGCACAACGACCCGAAAGAACCAGCATTGCCCATACGATTACACTTCTTCAGACTGCGACGAACTATACCAGGAGCAGAAAGAATTTACTGCTACTGGCGGATCAGGTTATGGTTGGACCTGGCCAGAAGAGTGTTTGATTTATATGTGCCCGCCGAGTGGAGAGACATCGATTTCTCTACTCTCAAGTCTTGGACACATCAACTCCGAGACAAACTTTTTGAAGACATATTGTTGGGAAATATTTACTACCAATAGCATATAGATATACTGGTCCCAATCGGGCAAGATATAACCCTAATACCTTTACCGGGCCTCGACGGGTGGCCGGTTTCTTCCGACGTGCCGCACGTATGGAGCGACACGCGACCCAAGGGCAGGAGACTACACATCAGTACGAACCGCAGAGCGATCCCTGATGCGTTCAACTTACAAATCCTAACGCACTATTGGCAACCAGATGTCGAAGGCCAAACAGGCATTTGGGTCCCCCACGAATGGAGAAGCCTCACCCAGAAAAAAATGTCCTCATGGATCCAAACTGCAATCTCCAGAGCACCAGGGAAAATCGAATTAGGAGGTGTATCATATTCCCGGATCGGTAAAACACTAGCACCAGTTACACAACACCCTTTCGGAATCCAATACGAAGCGATTCGGGAAAAGGAAACAAACCCGCCGGATCTTCAAAGGAGCACACCCCAGTCTTCGAATCTCTTGAACCCTTTACTCGAAGAATCTTCTGAAAATATTTTACTTCCAGTCACCCAAATTGCACATTGCACAACGATCACGTCAAATACTCCTCCGTCTTACTACTCAGTCCCACCCCCTTCCGTTTCCAAAGCCTGGAAAACCGAAAACCTTAGCAGTATTGATACTGAACATACGATATCTCCTGGCAACTGTACGACAGATCCCAGAAACATTTTAACACCCATAGAAACAATGGATACAGAAGAAGACTCCAACAGCATCCTACTCGCAAGTATGATTCCTGGCCCTGTCACTAGAAGCAGGACCAAGATACCCACATCTTCTAATTTGGAAAGATCAGTCACTAGTCCCACCGCTGTGTCTCCAATACCTCCCCTTCCTATTCCCAAAGCCCCCCGTAGTACCGAACAGATTACGATCCAAAACTTGGTGGATTACTTGTTGGAAAGCGACTCTACATTACGCCACCAGCCACAAGCCCCCACCGACGATATTCACTCTCTTATCAACAAGTCGTGTGACTATTCAAAAACGCCATAATGGGACACTGGTAACAGTTTCGTTACACAAATGGTAAATATGAAAAAAAAAAAAATGTATCAGCAAAGGAATAATGCAAGGAAAACTTCTCCCAACACCAAATACTCACGTAAGTAAATCTATTTCGAGCTAAAACTATATAACTATACCCTTACATATATATGTTGATTCATAATACACAGAATTATTTTATTTATGCCTTTCCGCACTAAAAAAAAAAAAAAAAGGGTGTTGAATTTTTTTCTTAGAATTAGAATAAAAAGAAAAAAGAAAAATATATATATATATAAATATACCTATATACTTAAAATAAAACAAAATAATATTAAAAAAAAAGCCAAAGAAAAAAAAGATATACAATAATAATAATAATCGTTAACCACACTATGATATCGCATATTAGTAATGCACATTATGTTTCACAGACACTGGAGTTTACAAGTCACTCATTCCGAGGGCCACCGTATTGCCCTGGATACCTCAACCAAACATTTACATCTCCTCAGAGTAAAAGGGAGCATTCGTTTTATACTAGACGATCGTTGAATCCTTATACCAAATCTTATGGAGCCAACCATCATGAAGGCGAGACAATACGAGAATCCAAACGAACGTCCAGCATTATATAGACAAAAATTTTAAGAACTTCACGAACACCAACAACTCTAAAGAAACTTCACGAACGCCAAGAACTTCAAAACGCTTAGAACATCAAGAACTTCAAAACGCTTAGAACATCAAGAACTTCAAAACGCTTAGAACGCCAAGAACTTCAAAACGCTTAGAACGACAAGAACTTCAAAAGGGCTAAGAACTTCAAGAACTCCAAGAATTTCACGAACTTCAGAAACCAACGTCCACGAGCTATTGAATTAACACCAAGTCTGTATGAGAAAATTCATACCTACATATTCTGACATACGTCAGTTGCTATTATTCAAATCAAGTTAACCACCCCGATGTGTGGTATAAGAAAAGGAGAAAAAGGATATTTTAACCGTGTCATTAGACATAAATAATATTTGAGTTACAAAAAGAGAGAAAGAGCAAATACTCCAACGAAGCAAATATTTGGATAAAGATTACGAATTATATGATAAGAAGAAGTAGAATTAAGAACACATACACTGTAACCAGGAAGTCACGTTCAATATTCACCGTTATTTAATCATAAGTAACATTTAAGAAAAGAATTCACTTAGCCTATTGTACGGTTGCAAAAAAAAGAGGGGTTAAACATTTCAAAGAAAAGAAAATATAACAGTAAAATCAAGAAGCGAATAAACAAAGTAAGCAAGTGAAGGAAATATTAGAAAAGGAAAAGAGAGAAATACAAATGCCCATAAATAAAGGGACGCATATATAAGTACAATAACATAACACCTATTGTCGGGAAATATGAAGCAACGAAATAATTAAGTTAAAAATTAGGACCATATAATATTCCTACTAAGCATAGTACGGATAAATCCGAAGAAATATAATCGCACATATACATACACTTAACGTAGAACAATATTTAACCAAAGCAAGAATAGCAATATGGCCAAACCGTTGCCAATCAAATATCCTTTCTCTATTAAAAGTAACGTTTTGTTTGTGTTTAACGAATTCGTCATGGTACGAACCAAAAGCTAGTACCACATACAGATTCCAAGATCCTGCAAGAGACAAGTCGTTAAAAGAAAAAGAATAGTACGACAAGCATAATTGGAAAATTGTTAGCTTCACCCTCGGATTCGATTATTAGGCTTCTCCTAATAATCGTTTTAAGGGGGGAGGTGTTACGTCCTGACGTAACGTCGCATTTATTTTTTTTATTTCGATTACGTTAAAGTTCTTCTGTTTTAGTTTCGTTACAGTAAAAGTAACCTCTCACATTTTTTCTTTTATTCTCGAACTTCTTAAAAGGAGAGGAGAGCGATTTTAACGACAGAGATCGGAACACGGTGAAGTTGCGGCCCTACCGACCGTCTCCCGGGAAGAATTAATCTTGTAAAGATGGAATTTTTCGGCGCTCCCGGTCAAAAGGCAAACTTTCAAACCATGGGATCTACTGCGTAGACCCGGTTATCGACTGCCATTTATGGATCTATGATTCAGCGCGGCTTTACCCTCAATCCTAGACCAGGGGTTCGGCTAGTCGCCGTCGGGGCGTTGTTGCTCATAAGGGAGCGGTTGGAGGGAACGCTATCACGTGACCAAGCGACCGCACCCGTTCTTCTCGCTCTTGCCTGAAATCTTCTCTCTCTCTCTCTCTTTGCAAAGATGATGAAATCACGAACAATTATTAACTAAGCGGAACAATTAACAAAAGCAGAGGAACTGTTGACTTAAACGAAAGATTTATGACTATTAAAATGTTCACACGAATAGTGTAGATAAAATATCAGCAGCAAAAAGAACAATTATGCTTCCATATGGAAACTACCCATGGCTGTCACTCGAAAACGAGTACAACACACATCGAATTAATGAGCTTACCAAGTATAGTCGGGTAATAGAAGAAAGATCAGTACATCAGGATTAATTCCCCTTTTCTCTTGGGATTACATTAATATGTCTCTCGTAAAATATTGGAATTTATAGTAAAAATACCATCATAAATATATAAAACATGTTATGCCTATATATTAACATGTCTCTCGTAAAATATTGAAATTTATAGTAAAAACACCATCATAAATATATAGAACATGTTATGCCTATATAGAAAGGATAAAGGAAATATTAGGATTAATTTATGGTAAAATAGCGAAAAATAGACAGAAAAACGAGAACGAGATGAGACTAAAATTGAGTTGCAATGAAGCTTCTGCTGCAGGAAAGCGAGGCTGGCCGACTCTCCGCGCAACGAAAACGCCTTGCGCGAGGTCTGAACAGCAATCTAGCTGACTTGCGTACGAACGAAATGTACGAGTAACCAAGCTAGGCGAGTCATTCTCAAGAGAAGAACTCTCTCGCTCTCTCTCGTTTTCATGTATAAAATTACTTGTTTTACTAGTAAACTATATATATGGAATATGTTATACATATATATATAGGATAAAATGAAATGTTAAGATTATTTTACAGCTGAACACCCATAAGTAAGACTAAACGAGAAAGAGAGAAAAACTATAACATGTTTCAACAAATTTTCCTCTGCAGAAAAGCGAGGCTAGGCGACTCTCTGTGCCACTACGAACGCCTTATCGCTAGGGCTGAACGGCGATCTAGCCGACTTGGCTACGAACGAAATGTACGAGTAACCAAGTTAGGCGAGTCGTTCTCAAGAGAAGAACTCTCTCTCTCTCTCTCTCTCGTTTCCATGCATAGACATACTTGTTTTACCATCAAGTTATTTATATGGAATACATTACACATATATAGACAGGATAAAATGAAATGTTAAGATTGTTTTACAGCTAAATACTAAAAGTAAAACGAATCGAGAAAGAGAGAAAACGGTAACGCGTTTCAATAGAGCTTCCTCTGCAGGAAAGCGAGGCTGGGGCGACTCTCTGCGCCACGACGAACGCCTTATCGCTAGGGCTGAACGGCGATCTAGCCGACTTGCGTACGAACAAAATGTACGAGTAACCGAGTTAGACGAGTCGTTCTCAAGTAAAATCTCTATCTCTCTCTCTCGCTCTCGTTCCTATAGTACGAGAATAATCGTCTAACTAGCAAATCATTTAAGAAAACTTATTAACTATAAGAAATCTAACGTCTAACTAACAAATTATTTAAGAAAACTCATTAGCTATAACTAGAGTAATCACTAATTTAACGAATAACCAATGATGTTTGGAATAAGCCATAACTCAACGAAACCATTTATACTAATAAGAGATTAACGCAGAAATCAGGCTGCATACGTCAAAGTTAACTACAGAAGCTGTAACAAAGTTATCATTAGTGGTTTCATGTGAAGGATTTATTTAAGTTCCGTAAAAACGCTGAAAAACTAAGCCATTACCATAGACACATCTACAGAGAAGCGAGCATAAGGATATTACCTAAACTAGGAAATTCTATTGAAAGTAGGCCAAGAAGCGGGGTGGTAAAATACGCCTCCTTTTCAGGAGAAAAACGCTTCGAACGCGTTCCCTCACCTAATCGCGTGGTCCTCTGTGTAGCACATCGCGCGGACAAATCAGAGCGCGCCATACCGATGCACTTGCATAGATTTATGGCTCTGCATGTCGAGAAGCTACTCTGCGGAGTAAGGGGGATGAATACGTGTATGGTCGAGATAGACCACGGGGAAATTCTTATAATCAGGATAGGGTTTTATCCCTTCTCTTCTTTTACGCGCTTGACGACAAGAATTTTCGACGCTCAGGAGCCCTATAAAAGGCCGCGAAAATCGGCCGGCGACAGTTTTTCACGGGGAGTCAAGTAATACAGTTTCACGGGGGGTCAAGTAGAGGACTAATCACTAGCCTGGCAGTCAATAAGTCGCCGGCAGTGAATTAGAATTTTCCCAAGGCAACAAGTAGTACTGTTTGCCGGGAAATAAAGCAGTCCAGCACGATAATTTTTCACCACGGCTTAATTTTCACAAAGTATAGTTTCAAGTAGTACAGATTAAGAGTACAGTACTTATAATTATTAACCCTTGTAAAATCGGGGATATTGAACGTGCAACATTCAACTACTCATGTAGTTTATTTCAATAAATAATTATTAATACGCACCAACGCCTACGTTCGATTTTTAGTCTGTCTGACTACACTAATCTACGCCCAACCAACGTTCAACAGTAAGAACCACAGCAACAAATAACCGTAAGTATAATTTTCAATTACCAATTAAAGTGAAATCTTGCTCCGCGTGAAATTGTCATTCAAGTCCCTCCCCATTATTCGTGAAGTGATTATCCCCCAACCAAGAACAAAACGCACTCCAGCCCTATCCCGAGTAATTTTCCGCGAGGTTAGACTCAAAAACGGGCTTGCGTCTTCGGTATTTTCTCGTCGGGTTTGGTAAAGGGAGAATTTATTCTCCTTGACCAGAGCACGGAAAAGATACACCGAAACGTGAAATCTATGTTAAATTCGTGGGATCGTAAGATAGGCCGCGATTTTGACGTAACACAGGACCTCCCCGGGCATGCCGTCTGGTCCCGGTGCTTTTCCCATCTTCATAGAGGACGTAGCTTTAATAAGCTCCTCCTCAGTGAAGACAGGAACGTCGAGTCCCTCGTCTGCGTCCGTCACTTCTTCCCTCCTCGGATGAGTCGGGAAGAGTTCGTCAACAATTTGTCCCATTGTCGTCGCGTCCTTGAGTTCGGGCAGACCGTGGGCCCCGAGCCTTTGGGTCACAATCCTGTAACCCAAGCCCCAAGGGTCCCGGTCCACTTCCTCGCATAACTGTCTCCAGCAGCGCTTCTTACTGTCCTTAATAGCGTAAGTCAACGTCTTCCGTGCCGTTTTGTACTGTACAGTAAGAGCGGCCGTGGACGGTTGGTGTTTTTCCCGTGCTCGATAGATTCTTCTCTTTGCCGCAATGCACAGTCGCCGCAGTTGGGCGATCTCGTCCGTCCACCAGTACGTCGTTCGTCTGGGGGGTCGGGGGGTTTTGCGCGGCATTGAAGCCTTACATAGACGTCCCATCAGTCCCATCGTCTCGTCAACGAGTCGTTCGGTTCGTCTCTGTCCCGTCAGTTTGTCAGGTATGGCCTCTGCAGGGTCTGCTGCTTCCAGCAGCTCCCTCGAGAACCTGTCTCTGTCCAGTTTACGTACGTTCCACCGCGATGCCCGCTCAGGTCCGTCGCGTCGCGTCTGTGTAAGTCTCGCCACTTCAAAGACGATGTATTGGTGATCGCTGGCCGTGTAATCATCGGTCACCCGCCATCGCCTCATCCGCGACAAGATGCTGTCCGAGATCATAGTCACGTCCGGTATCGAGGAGCCTACCCCCGGTCGGATGTACGTTGGTTTCCGTCTCGTGTTTGCAACCGTCAGACCTGTTCGAGCTGCCATCTCCAATAGCAGCCGTCCGCGTTTGTCAGTCCGTGTCATGCCCCACTCCACCGCCCTAGAGTTAAGGTCGCCCGCGACCACCAGATCTCCTGGTAGCTCCCGCATAATAATAATAATAATAATAATAATAATAATAATAATAATAATAATAATAATAATAATAATAATAATAATAATAATAATAATAATAATAATAATAATAATAATAATAATAATAATAATAATAATAATAATAATAATAATAATAATAATAATAATAATAATAATAATAATAATAATAATAATAATAATAATAATAATAATAATAATAATAATAATAATAATAATAATAATAATAATAATAATAATAATAATAATAATAATAATAATAATAATAATAATAATAATAATAATAATAATAATAATAATAATAATAATAATCCCTCCCAAGTGTGTCGCCTTGCCGCGGCGGGGGGGCTTGCGTTTCTGCAATGAACTTTGGAGCTCGGCCGGCGGGGGCTCTGGCCCCTGGCAGGTCTAACCTTGCCGGACAGGTCCATGGGGAGCAGGCAGACTAAGAACACACAACACCAAAAGCTACGGTGGAAGGCATCGTGCCTACGGCTGCATGGCCGCAATGATGTAAACTAAAGCGGTCGCGAACGATCCCTGCAGGGCACCGGGTGGAACCCTGCAGTATTTACACCTTACCTAGACAAGGCGGCTCTGCCTAGGCAGACCTACATTCCGACCTACTCGTGGGATTAATATGGAGAAACTTTTAAAAGAAATAAAACCTAAGCAGAAGAAGGAGTTGAAAAAACATCGACCGAGGAAGAACTCAAGACAATCGGAGAACTCGCGACGAACAATATCGAGGGAGAGTCGAACGATGATAGCTTGGCGAACGTGACTGAAAGTGTCAACCTGAGAAAGAGAAGTATACTTCAGTCATGTTCGTCAACAGGCACGGAAGATCGATCTCTACATCAGAAGAAAAAGAAATTAAGATACAGAAAGAGAGAAACGACACCGCCACCCATGGAAGAGGGTAAAACGGTTCCACCTGTCGTCGGAAATATAAGGAAGCATCGAGAAAAACCTGGAACCTCCTCATTCGACGATTACAATAAGAACCAACCCGATTTGATAGAATTATTACAACTCATTCATGAGACCGCGACGAAAATGGAAGAGGCAGCGGCAATACAGAAAAATATGAATATGGCGGTAAAAACCGGCATTAAGACGATTCTTGAGGCCGCCGACGCTGCGCTAAACATGCAAAGCAGGACAGCCTCGAAGGGACAAATGATGGCAGACGACCTGACAGAGACAGAAACGGAGACAACGGAACCGGCGACGCGACCGACGAAACAGAAACGGGAGACGACGAAGACCCCACCAGAGGCCCGACAGAAGACACCCCCAAGAACGGAAGAGGCCGAAACCTGGACAACCGTGAGGAAACGAAAAAAGAAGAAAAAAACGACGGAACCGAAAAACAAAACGGACGAGACGAACGTACCGACCCAGGCTGAAAAGCACAGACCGACCCACAAACATTGGGGAACGGCTGTACTGGTCAAACCTGGGAAAGACAACACGTACTCGGACATCGTACGGAAGATAAGGACGACGGTCGACCCGACGAGCAGTCATGTACAGGTGATGGCTCTAAGGAAGACCAAGGACGGACGGTGTCTCATCAAGATACAGACAGACACGGACGGACGAGAACAGTTTGAGCGCGCACTACAGGACGCGGTTGGGGACACGGGCAGTGTAAGGACCGTGACTTCTAGGACACAACTGGAGATCATGGACCTGGACTGCGTTACCACCGCGGAGGACGTGATACGGGCACTGAGACGAGAAACGGGACGAGACGGCGACTTTGGTGTCCACATCTTCGGCCCGAACCGGGCCGAGCAGTACATGGCAGTCTGCGACCTCGAGACGCGGGAAGCCGAGGTGCTGCTGGACCGGGGCCGGATCGGGATAGGATGGGTGCGATGCCGACGACGACAACGATTGACGGTGACCAAATGCTACAAGTGCCTGGACTACGGACATACAAGGACGAGCTGCACGAACGCGGATCGGACAAAGAACTGCAGGAAATGCGGCGAGACGGGACATTACGCGACGGACTGTAAAAACAGACCGGCTTGCCCACTGTGCTCTGAGACGGGATACGGGGACGTGGCGCACCTTGCGGGAACCGGAAGGTGTGCGGTATTCCGGGCTGCGCTGGAGGAGTGCAGGAAGCAGGCCGGAAGACGGACAGAATAGTTCAGGGAAACCTGAACAGGAGTAGGACAGCAGACATGCTACTACCACAGATAGCTGACGAACATGACGCCGACATTCTGATCCTATGCGAACCGTACAGGAGAAGAACGACACAAACGTACATTACGAACGAGACAGAGACCACAGCTATCTGGGTAAAGGGCGCTGCCCAATCTCGAATAGTTAACTGCGGTGTCGGGGACGATTACGTCTGGGCAAGGGTCGGCGATGTCACTTACGTCAGCGTTTACCTGACACCCAACTGCGCCGCGACGGATTTCGAGAGGAAAGTGGCGCTCCTTGAAGACGGAATCAGGAATCTGCCTGGAGACGTTATCATCGGGGGAGACCTCAACGCGCGGGCGATCGAGTGGGGAATGACAACAACGAACAAACGTGGACGGCTGCTGCTGGAGATGGCCGCAAGACTAGACCTGGTGGTAGCAAATACGGGAAACGTACCGACGTACAGACGACCAGGGTTTGGAAACTCCATCCCTGACGTCACAATGACATCGGACAGAATATCACCACGGATAGGACAGTGGCGGGTTTTCGACGGCTATACGGCCAGCGATCACCAGTACATTGTCTTCGAAGTGGCAGGACAAACGGCGACGAGACGGACGAGGACCCAATACCCCCCGAGGTGGAACCTCAACAAACTCGACTTACGAAAATTTTCGGAGGAGCTGGCGGCAGCACCAGCACCAATGACGAAAGTCCCCCCTGAACTGACTGGCCGGCAAAGGGCGGAAAGACTCACGGACGAGACGGCCAAACTGACGGACCGGCTGTGCAACAGCACAATGCCAAAACGACGACATAGACCAAACAGGCAACCACAATACTGGTGGACGGACGAAATAGCCGAGCTGCGCAGGCTCTGCTTGGCAAACCGCCGACGAGTTACGAGGGCTGGGGGAAGACCCGAAAGGGAAAACCTCCAAGCCACTTACAAGACGTCACGAAAAACACTTACGAACGCCATAAAGGACAGCAAAACGCGATGCTGGAAGCAGCTCTGCGAGGAGGTGAACGAAGACCCCTGGGGAACCGGTTACAAAATTGTGACTGGCAAACTAGGGGCCCGAGTTCCACTTAAACTCAAAGATGCCGAAACCGCAGAACGGATTGTTGACGGACTGTTTCCGACTCACCCGATACGGACGAACGTGACAGACGACACGGAAGCCCCGGCGGCCCCCATATTTACCGCGGAGGAGCTCTCCAAAGCGACTGCCGCGATGAAGACTGGCAAGGCGCCGGGACCAGACGGAGTACCGGCGGAGATATTTCTTGACCTGTACAATACGAGCTTGACGACGGGAACGTTCAGTGACCGGTGGAAGACGGCAAGGCTAGTTCTTATCCTTAAGGGTAAGGGCGACCCCAATACGCCGTCAGCCTACCGGCCGCTGAGTTTACTCGACACAACGGGTAAACTCTATGAACAACTACTAAAACCGAGACTGACGGACGCGATACAGACCAGCGGAGGCCTCTCAGACCGGCAGTTCGGCTTCAGGAGGGGACGATCAACGGTTGGAGCGATTCAAAAAGTGGTCGATTCCTTCCTGGATTTGGAGAGACATTGCCATGCAGCGCGACCAATCGTTCTGCTGGCGACCTTGGACATCAGGAACGCCTTCAGCTCGGCCAGGTGGGTTGACATCCTGGAGGCGCTTGAAGGCAACTTCGGGGTTCCGGCTTACCTGGCTCGGGTGGTGGGCGACTACCTAAGAAACAGAAGGATCACGTACGAGACGACTGAAGGACCGGTGACGAGACAAATCACCGCGGGGGTTGCACAAGGGTCCATACTGGAACCAGACTTTTGGAACGGACTCTACGACAGCTTGCTCAGGCTGGAATTGCCGCTTGGCGTTTTCCTTGTCGCCTACGCTGACGACGTGGCGGTGGTGATCACCGAGCGTCCTCCAGACCTGGCACAGCAAAAACTGAACCAGACGATGCGGCGAGTGGGCCGTTGGATGACGGACTACGGACTACAACTCGCAACAGAAAAGACAGAACTGACTTTCCTTAGCAGAAGACGCATACAGACGAGACTACCCATGTGGGTCGGGACGGATGAAATCAAGGCCGGAGGTGAAGTCAAGTACCTGAGAGTGACCCTAGATACGAAGATGACCTTCTGGCCTCATATACAAAAAACATGCCAGAAGGCGGCTAAGAGAATAGCATCCTTAATCCGCCTAATGGCCAACACAAACGGGCCGAGACCGGGAAAACGACGACTCCTAATGACGACAGCCCACTCGATCCTCCTGTACGGCGCGGAGATCTGGGCAGATGCCCTGAAGACAAAGAAGTACTGCCACGCCATGACAACGGTACAAAGACAGGGTGCGCTGAGGATCGCCTGCTCCTACCGAACTGTCTCAGCACAAGCAGTCTTGGTGATTGCGGGCGTAATCCCCGTGGACCTCCTAGCTTTCGAGCGAAAGAGGATCTACGGGAGAAGCGCGGACATAAGACGGGAGGATGCGGCAGTCGCGGAACGTGACAAGACGATACAGACTTGGCACGAACAATGGACAGAAAGAGCGACAGGCAACTGGACAAGACGACTAATAAAGGACCTGAGACCGTGGATCGAAAGGGATTTTGGGGACGTAAATTTTTACATCACCCAGTTCCTGACGGGACACGGTTACTTTAGACGGTACCTTTATAACATGGACAGAGTACGGACGCCAGACTGTAAGTACTGTGGACACGAACGAGACGACGCGGAACACACATTTTTTGTGTGCGACCGCTGGACAGGACTCCGACTGGAACTGGAGACGATTGTTGGCAGCATCACCCCGGACAACATTGTTCAGGTGATGCTCCACTCGACAGAATGGTGGCAACTAGTTGCCACCTATACAGAGACGATACTGCGACGAAAAAACGTAGACGGCTGCCTCACCTAACCGAGCAGACAGACTGACGTGACGCGACAGGTTACAGACAGCAAGACGAACGGACGAACACGGACAGAACCCCCAGCCAGAAGTAATACCAAAATAGTTCCTGGTCTGGGGGAGGACAACAAGGAGAGGGCGGTTTAGTGGGTAGGCCTATTTTTTTGGGAGTCCCACATACCCCCCCAGTTCAAAAGACTGGAGGATATCCGTAAAAAGGATTCCGCAACTCCTTGTATGATAATAATAATAATAATAATAATAATAATAATAATAATAATAATAATAATAATAATAATAATAATAATAATAATAATAATAATAATAATAATAATAATAATAATAATAATAATAATAATAATAATAATAATAATAATAATAATAATAATAATAATAATAATAATAATAATAATAATAATAATAATAATAATAATAATAATAATAATAATAATAATAATAATAATAATAATAATAATAATAATAATAATAATAATAATAATAATAATAATAATAATAATAATAATAATAATAATAATAATAATAATAATAATAATAATAATAATAATAATAATAATAATAATAATAATAATAATAATAATAATAATAATAATAATAATAATAATAATAATAATAATGATGATGATGATGAAAATTAAAAATAAAATAAAACAAAATAGTTTTTTTTTTGGTTATCTAATATACAAAAGGTACTAACCCCAAGTTGTTCAGATGCAACAACATCGGCCGGAGAATACAGGTGTACTCTTTCTCCGACAGCGAGTACGATTCGTTCATTTCCAAAGCGAGGTGCCGGTCCCGCATTAAATAGGAAATATTTTCTTCCAACATGCACCGCATCTCTTCGACCACCAAGTACCCCATTATAAAAATCAAAAACACGTAAGCGGAGAAAATTTCAAAAAAAAAAAAATTGCGACACTTGTAAGTGATCCCGAAAAATGCGAAAGCAAGCGTATATAAAGGAACCACCCCACCCCTATTCCCAAATAACAAGCCCCGAGTGACCGCCTTTCTCCCTCTCCCCCTCCCCTTTTTACACATATCCCGGGAAACAAGGAGTATCCGTAAGATCCTGTTAAGACACTGCCCACGTCACTATGGCCCAATTTCCACGTGAAGGAAACTAAGGGGAGTATACACTAATATGGGGCGGGAACGCAAACTCGCATGCAACTATTGGTATAGAAAGAAAAATATATATGCAAGAAAAATAGGATACAACAACGGTATTTATTTCACTTTTTATAAATAACAGGATTAAGTAACAGTTCTAAACCCGCATGCCCATCTTGTAATAGGAACGAACGACACCTCTAGCAAACGCTTAAACATTTATGATTCAAGGAGCCACGGGGCTGTACTATGCATCGAATTCTCATCCTTTTCTCACTTGGAGGAATCCTCGGGTCCCCATCCAGTGATATTCTGCAAATAAAGAACGAAGCTGGATTGTACTATGAACCCATGCAAGGGATTCACCTCGCGCAAGCGGAATGGCGACTAGTTACGTTCATCGAATTACAACCGTTCGGAGACAGACAACCAAGTTTCGCCCAAGTGCCTTTGGACGCAATGATGGACGAATGTTTTCCGATCCTTCAAGATCGATGCACCACATTGATCAACAAAAAGGATATTTCGTTCAGAATAACACAGATTAATGCACGGCTAGACATAATCCGCGAATTAAAGAACGAAACTTTTCTTTCCTCCAAAAGAAAGGTTATAAATCCCCCACCCCCGTCAGCAAAATGTTACATGGCGCGATAAACGAGGAAGACGTAACATATTACAATAAACTAATAAGCCAGTTGAATCACGGGAAAAAGGACTCTATTACAAAAAGGAAAACGAAAACGCAGGTAGTAACTCCCGAACTCTACGCTTTAGAATTGCGATTTGACGAAATAGAATCCATGCACTATTTAACCTGGGAAACAGGAATAGAAGTTTTTCGGAAGCACGACTACGAATTTGAAGATACTTATGCGACTCGTCTCCTCGAATGGAGACATAACGTAGAACGCGTTGCTGATATTTATTTGAGTAATCTGAAAACAATAGAGGACATAATCATATTCGCTAAGTTGGGATTACTCCACCCCGATGTATTAAACCAAAATATCTTAGAAGAAGCTGCCGAGGGATTCACAAAAATTCATCACGAACTACACTTCCCACTACCTGCGGGAGAAGTGTATCGAGAAATATTATCGAAAATATCCCGATTTTCGGCAGTTTATCACGACGGAAAAATCATCATTGCTTTACACGTTCCGCTGCTCGAGCCAATCGGATATACATTGTATGAACTTCATCCCTGCCCTACTTCTCAAATTATTGGAATCAATACAAATGCCGCCATATATATATATCCTAAGACTCCATACTTAGCGATATCATGGACTCAAGACAAGTACGCACTAATGACAAGGGACGATTTGACCCAATGCCAAGAGCTTGGTTACGACAGAATTTGTATACCCTCATATCCCATTCATAGCATATCGGTAAGGCCCACCTGTGAGATGTTATTACTGATGGAAGATAATATTCAAGACTATAAGGATTGCGACATTAGAATTACAAAAAAACAAGAATCATATTGGAAGCAACTCGAGTACACTAAAGGATGGTTATTCTCCCTCCCAGGAACCGAAAAGGTTAACCTCACCTGCGCCAACGAAACTCGAGTCATAGAACTATCAGGAAAAGGAATTTTTTAATTAAAATCAGGATGCATAGCACGCACTGATTACGTAACAATTATTGGATTTCGGAACCCAAGAATACATATCGATCGCGAGTATTTGCCATTAACCTCATTAAATATCACGGAGTTAATGCCCACTATAATAAATTACCAGCCCCTGCAAGTTATTGATATAACAGGAATACCCACTCCAAGTATAATTACCAGAGGAACCACAGGAAAAGAGGACCACGACATCAGTTTAAAAGAAGTGGAACGCCTACTGAGCGAACGCAACAACCCGACCAATGAAGAAGCAAGGTATGGTCCCGCCATTGCCGCCCTCTTCATCGGAGAAATCATATTGCTAATACTAACGAGCAGCCACCTCCTATTGAATCTAGCCTCCGTCTTGTACAGACTACTCTCTTCAAGGGCACAGGAGGATGGATACCCTACCTACAGTTACCAGCGGGCCAACCCACCCCCTTTAGACATTCAGTTTAGCGAAGTGGTATACAACGTGCCCTCGCGCCCACGACCGACCACACAAGTTTTCCCTCCCACGCAAACCAACGATGTCTACAACACACCCCGTCGGCCGCGACCTATCACGTCGACGCCTAGTGGGCCGGAAAATTCTACGGGTAGCCCTGAGCTCGGTGTAGCATTTAGTCCCCGTTTTTCCCCCTTTACCGTTTTACATAACCAATTCGGGCAGACCGACGATGGTGTCCTCGAAGGGCCGATGGACTCACTACCTATAGAAATGTCAGTCATTTCGACCCCTCCTACCAGTTAAAGAAAAAAGAAAAGGGGGAAAATGAAAAGAAGGATAACAACAGGTCCCGAACCTGTAAAGAGGTGTACGTATGTACACCCAAAGAAAAAAAAAAAAAAAAGAAAAAGGAAGAATGCATATCGCAATAATTTATTGATAGTTTTTTACTTTGGTCGTTTTTATGCGCACATCTTATCATTACGGCGCGAGTTTAAAATCTGTCCTAGATCAATTTTGCATGACAGTCTTAATTAACAAAACTTTATTCTTTTTTTTTTATATCATTAATTTTTCTTTCTGGATAAAAATAATAATATTAATATTAGAATACAAAAAAAAAAATAAATAAATAAATAAATAAATAAATAAATAAACTAAATAAAAGTACACCAAATAAATAAACAATACGCAGAATTAAATTAATTTGTATTTTATTCCTAAAACTAGATTATTACAAAAAAAAAGGAAAGAGATAAATTTAGTGTTTTGTTTGATTTTTTAAATTAAATTTGTTGAAATATTGAATTAAATAGTATAAGAGAGTTTAGATAGAATAATTAGAAATAAGTCGGAATAGTTTATAAGAAGAATTGTTAACGCAGCGTATCGATAAGTTTGAAAGACTGGACTTGTAGCACCGAGAAGTTTAGAAATCAGAACTTGGAGACAGGTGAAAGGGGTGTAATAAAATAAAAAAAGAAAAAAAGAAATCAAGAATAACAAACGATTATTAGCGAGATTGCAACATAGAAGCAGGATCCAGTAGATAGAAAGTTTGGAAAGCAATCACCGCATTAAGAAGCAAGAGTGCTTTCGAGTCAAAATTTGAAAGAAAGCAAGGAAAAATAATTAATGAATAGCATTAGGAGGGCATTAATAAGGCCGACCCATAGGAACTTAATTTAGAATTTTAGGACAATTAGAAAAATAATTAGGAGTGAAACAATTTTAAGAGTTCTGTCAAGCGCGTCGCAGGAAAACGACACTACTCAACAGACATAAAAGAGAAGAGAAAGATAAATTCAAAGATCAACTCACCATGAGCGAAGAATAATTGGGACGTCCGGGTCCAGCACCGAAGATTTCTGGAGGAATCCGTCGACTAAAGGATAAAGAATTAACAATCCTCAGGAATAGTGACACAGCAACTGTCATTATTTAACACAGAGAAAAATCACTCGCGAACCAAGAGCACGATTACTTAGGAAAGACACGTCCGAAACACACGGGAGCGGCACGGATATCACCACCAAAGACACCGAGCACGAAGCAACACCAAAAACAAAGTTTTTTGATGATTAAATAAAACAACGCGGACGTGGACATAGATTCAGCGTCCATACCGGCTGACCGACGCACCAGCAACAATGACGCAAGCCCAGCAGACAGCTCGTCAGCAGCCAGGCGGGAAAAAGATCAAGACGGCTGAGCTCGATACTGCCTAGTTGAGATATCCACCGCTCAGCGCAGAAGTCGAGAATCTGATAACCTCGCGGGTAAAGAAGAGCGTGGAACCATCAGAGCAATCAGACACCACTGATAAATTGTACGGTTAAAGGCACCAAAAAGCCTCACAACACAGAATTCTATGAAACTTATTGAAAAAACCTTACTTATACCTCCTATAGAAATCTAAAATTAATTATCGTAGTGTTCGAGCCCGAATTCTTTCCCTCAGAAGAATAAAATTTAATGTTAACGTAAAAATATCGTTACAGTACACCGGCATGGCGAAAGGGGAGGGACCCTACCCGCGCAGAAGGTCGTAGGATCGAAATCGGGATCACCCCAGAAATCAAGCTCCTCTTGAGATACGACGATGATTGGATCTGAAAAAAAAGAAGGGGAGAAAACAAAATTTTATTTTTTTTTTTGAAAAGGAAATGACAATTTGAAAAAGAAAAGAAGAGAGAGAAACTCACCCTGACATCGCCTCCGCACCGGGCAATGTAAGCCCCCCTCGTCCTTCCTTCCCTCTTCCAATTCTCCCCTGGAGCGTTTGACCCCTCGACCACGTTCTGGAGGAGCAATTAGTTCCGGAACCGCTAATTAAAAAAAAAAAAAAAAAAAAAAGAAAGAAAGACATATATATATATATACATAGACAACATTAATATATTGAACTAAATACAATATACAGTTGATATCCAATGAGAAAGGTGTAGGCATGCAATGAAATTAACTAATAATAACAAAATATTAAAACATATCAGGAGTACAAATTGAAAATGCGGGATTTTTTTCTATTTTTGAACGTTTATTCTGAAAAAATGGTAACAAATGAATTATTCAAAGTATTGTCCATCGCTAGCCACAACTTTTTCCCATCTTTCTGGCAATTTACGGATACCGTCGCGAAAAAATTCGGCCGGCTTGGCTGCTATCCAGTCATCGACCCATTTTTGGGCTTCTTCGTAAGAATGGAAGCGCTGGTCAGCTAGGCCATGTGTCATCGATCGGAAAAGGTGGTAATCGGAAGGAGCAATATCTGGGCTATACGGCGGGTGGGGTAAGACTTCCCATTTCAGCGTTTGTAGGTATGTTTTGACCGGCGCTGCAACATGTGGCCGAGCGTTGTCATGTTGCAAAATTACTTTGTCGTGTCTTTGCTCGTATTGTGGCCGTTTTTCTTTGAGTGCGCGGCTCAAACGCATCAATTGAGTTCGGTATAGTGCTCCTGTGATGGTTTCGTTCGATTTCAATAGCTCATAATACACCACACCCAGCTGGTCCCACCAAATACAGAGCATGAGCTTGGCGCCGTGAATATTTGGTTTGGCCGTCGATGATGATGCATGGCCGGGGTAACCATATGATTTTTTGCGCTTCGGGTTATCGTAATGGATCCACTTTTCATCACCAGTGACAATGCGATGCAAAAAACCCTTCCGTTTTTGCCGTTCGAGCAGCAGTTCGCATGCAAAAAAACGGCGCTCGACGTCTCTCGGCTTCAGCTCATACGGCACCCAATGTCCTTGCTTTTGGATCATTCCGAGGGCTTTTATACGATGGGAAATGGCTTGTTGTGTCACTCCCAATGAATCTGCGAGCTCTTGTTGAGTTTGACACGAGTCTTCATTGAGTATTGCCTCCAATTCAGCATTCTCAAACTTTTTCACTTGGCCCGGCCGCTCTTTGTCCTCAACGTCAAAATCACCACTTCTAAACCGCACAAACCATCTCTCGCACGTTGAAACCGATGGAACATGACTCGGATAAGCCTCGGAGACCAATCGATGTGCTTCAGCAGCACTTTTCTTCAAATTAAAGAAGTAAATTAAAACTTCCCGCAAATGCTGTTTTGTTGGCACGAAACTCGACATATTGAGAGCTCAAAAAAACTATGAATTTGACACTGCGACAAATTGACACATACTGAAAATTAAAGCTATAAGACGTAGCTTTGACATGAACATAGTCACAGTACTGCCTGATGCGTATAGCGTTAGTAACGCCATCTGTTATCAAACCCGCATTTTCAATTTGTACCCCTGATATATTTACCAGGGTTTTCGGGCGTCACCGCCAAGGCCGACAGCTTTTTCGCCAGAGAGCGAATCTTGTACGAAGTAGCTGCCATGATGTACAGCGAAAGATGACTACAGCCGTGCTGTGGAGTTTTGTAGTGGCAATTTTCCATCCCTTCCCGGTTACGGGCCTGATTGGTTATGACTGTGGAGGGGCTGGGACTAACATCGCCACTTTGTTATTATTAGAGGTGGGTGAGTGTGACATCCCTCAACAAGAAGTAAACGTATAGAAAAAATACATTCAACTATTGCAAATCAACCAATACGGGTATACCCACGTAATGCAATGTAAAGTAGAAATTTACAGAGAAGTTCGAAGATGTGGGATGTTCTCACATACTATGGATGTACCTAATGGGGAGTATTCATATATAGACGTAATTTCTCACGATAATTGTCGCCAAATGCACCGCGATGGAACTATAAAAATAGGAAAAACAGAAATTGCTGGAATTTCTCGAAATTTTTCCACCACTCGACCAATATTCATAGCGGGCGATTTAGGCCTTGATGGAAAGTGCCTCGGCGTGCACTACTCGGACCCCTATTGCAATTGGGAAGACGTTATAGTAAAAGGAACTGTAAAAATAACATTGCGAGACTATACAGGAGAAGTAAATGTAGAGGCAAATAAAGTACATTTACGCTCAGGTACCAGTTGTGAATTAAACACAGGCCAATGTTCGGATATAGATGGCGGAGACACTTTTTGGGAGCCCTTACCTGAAGATTCGTGTAGAACAAAAAGATACGGGTTGCTTTACGAAGGACTCGCTGACCAGACCGTAGACTTACACACACACTTTAAACAAACCGTATATTCCTTAACGGAAGGAGACATTATATTCGCACTGACGGCCCAAGGAAAAACCACTATTTGTGGATATACACTGATGCGTACCGAACACCCGAAATTACTGGTTGTCGAAATCGAAAAAGGAAACCTATTTGTAAAAAACGAAGTTATTAACGTAAATAATTTGGATATATTCGCCTATGTAAATTCCAAATTCGTCTACGTAGAAAAACATGTTAGAACGGAAATGAAACGAATGTATAGGGATATATTAGTCCAGAGATGCAACTTGGAACGCCAAGTGCTTCAAAACGCGTTAACCGTTGCCAGACGCTCCCCTGATGAGTTTGCTAACAATATAATGAAGGGACCGGGTTACATGGCCCTTCTCGCCGGGGAAGTAGCCCACATAATTAAATGCATCCCTGTAGAAGTAAAAGTTGCTCAAACCAAAGAATGTTACGACCAATTGCCCGTATCCATTGGCAATTATACCCTATATGTATCACGACGCACACATATTTTATCAAAGATAGGTACACAAATTAATTGTAACCGGTTAGTTTCGCCTATGTACAGGCTGGACGGCGCTTGGTATAGCTTCGGTGCCGAGCCGGTACAGGTCATGCCACCCTTAGTCATAAAACCCCTCACCATGCCCACGTGGCAATATAGAAATCCCCACAGCTTAGCCACCAGCGGCATATACACCCAAAAGGACCTTGACGAACTCCGAGACCATATTATGTTCCCCGCGGAGCGACCCGCTATACTTAACTCCATCGCGCGAGGAATAGCAGGACAGCCCACTATCACACAAGGAGGATCAATCTCCAATTTACTAGACGACTAATCTATTAAAAAAATCATTGAGTCAACTTGGAATAAAACATGGGGATATTTATCGATATTCGGAAATATTAGCGCGGGTTTAATCGGACTGTTATTAGTAGGTCAAATAATAAAATTTATTTTCGACACTCTTATACACGGATATTCGTTGCACACTATATATGGATGGTCTATTTACCTAATAGGAGCTTTATGGGATTCAGTTACATATCTTTTACTACATCTGAATAAACAACCCCATGTGCGACCGAACAACGAAGGCCCGGTAACAGAAGCATCTATTCCCTTACAAGAATTAGGAGTCACCCAATTAACTAAAAACCAAGGCATAATATCTCCTTCAGGAGGATCCGAACAATAATCAGCGGAAATACGATCCCCAGATCCGAACCACGAGGTCAAGAATTCTACGAGTCTGCTCGTAGCAACCCCGCTACAAACCCTCACGTTACCACCGCACCAAGTTTTCCAGCGGACTACTCCCCTCCCCAATATTACCCACACCTCAGTAAAAGACAGGCGATGCGTCCGTTGTCATTCGTGTGGGCCCCCCAGGGTGCAGCCTTACCTACGAACATATACCCATCCTATTCTATCCCCGAAATATCGACGACCAGCGACCAAGATCCAACTACTTCAACAGAAACCCCTTCGATCTACCCCTCGCTCAAGGTTGTTGATCAACAATCCAACAACAAACCCATTCAATATCAAATTTTCTTTTGATGTATGGGTTTTGTTGTTCTTTCTTCTTCCCCCTTTCTGGCACGTCTTAAATATATATATATATTTAAGTTATGATATGAACGAGTGCAAGTGCGCATGAAGTACATAAAAATTTATGGATAAATAAAATCTAACAACGAGTTTTAATAATTTTTATTCCTGTGTGTGTGAGTGCACGAAGAGAACTAATAACACAATAGAGTAACAATAACAAACTAACGTTGATCAATGAAGAATTTAATAATAAATAATCATAAATGTGTGGTCAATAACGAATAATTATACTAAATTACTATTGGAAAGTCGGTAATCACAACTATACTAACCATCTTAGCTACCACCATGTCTCAATGGATTTATGAAGGGAACGCAGAGCTCCGTCATAAGGAACAACAATCAAAGCACAACGACCCGAAAGAACCAGCATTGCCCATACGATTACATTTCTTCAGACTGCTACGAACTATACCAGGAGCAGAAAGAATTTACTGCTACTGGCGGATCAGGTTATAGTTGGACCTTGCCAGAAGAACGTTTGATTTATATGTGCCCCCCGAGTGGAGAGACATCGATTTCTCTACTCTCAAGTCCTGGACACATCAACTCCGAGACAAACCTTTTGAAGACATATTGTTGGGAAATATTTACTACCAATGGCATATAGATATACTGGTCCCAATCGGGCAAGATATAACTCTAATACCTTTACCGGGCCTCGACGGGTGGCCGGTTTCCTCCGACGTGCCGCACGTGTGGAGCGACACGCGACCCAAGGGCAGGAGACTACACATCAGTACGAACCGCAGAGCGATCCCTGATGCGTTCAACTTACAAATCCTAACGCACTATTGGCAACCAGATGTCGAAGGCCAAACAGGCATTTGGGTCCTTCCCGAATGGAGAAGCCTCACCCAGAAAAAAATGTCCTCATGGATCCAGACGGCAATCTCCAGAGCACCAGGGAAAATCGAATTAGGAGGTGTATCATATTCCTGGATCGGTAAAACACTAGCACCTGTTACATAACACCCTTTCGGAATCCAATACGAAGCGATTCGGGAAAAGGAAACAAACCCGCCGGATCTTCAGGGGAACACACCCCAGTCTTCGAATCTCTCGAACCCTTTACTCGAAGAATCTTCTGAAAATATTTTACTTCCAGTCACCCAAATTGCACATTGCACAACAATCACGTCAAATACTCCTCCGTCTTATTACTCAGTCCCACCCCCTTCCGTTTCCAAAGCCTGGAAAATCGAAAACCTTAGCAGTATTGATACTCAACAGACGATATCTCCTGGCAACTGTACGACAGATCCCAGAAACATCTTAACACCCATAGAAACAATGGATACAGAAGAAGACTCCAACAGCATCCTACTCGCAAGTATGATTCCTGGCCCTGTCACTAGAAGCAGGACCAAGATACCCACATCTTCTAATTTGGAAAGACCAGTCACTAGTCCCACCGCTGTGTCTCCAATACCTCCCCTTCCTATTCCCAAAGCCCCCCGTAGTACCAAACAGATTACGATCCAAAACTCGGTGGATTACTTGTTGGAAAGCGACTCTACATTACGCCACCAGCCACAAGCCCCCACCGACAATATTCACTTTCTTATCAACAAGTCGTGTGACTATTCAAAAACGCCATAACGGGACACTGGTAACACTTTCGTTACACAAATGGTAAATATAGAAAAAAAAAAAAAAAAAAAAAAATTGTATAAGCAAAGGAATAATGCAAGGAAAACTTCTCCCAACACCAAATACTCACGTAAGTAAATCTATTTTGAGCTAAAACTATATAACTATACCCTTACATATATATTTTGATTCATAATACACAGAATTATTTTATTTATGCCTTTTCGCACTCTAAAAAAAAAAGGGGGTGTTGCATTTTTTCTCAGAATAAGAATAAAAAGAAAAAGGAACAAATACATATATATATAAATATACCTATATACTTAAAATAAAACAAAATAATATATAAAAAAAAAGGCAAAGAAAAAAAAAGATATATACAATAATAATAATAATCGTTAATCACACTATGATATCGCATATTAGTAATGGACATTATGTTTCACAGACACAAGAGTTTACAAGTCACTGATCCCGAGGGCCACCGTACTGCCCTGGATATCTCAACCAAACATTTACAGCTCCTCAGAGTAAAGGGAAGCATTCGTTTTTATACTAGACCAGGGGTCTCCAAACTACGGCCCGAGGGCCACATTCGGCCCGCGGACAGATTTTGGACTATTTCACTTTTTACCACCGGCAACAATGATAATATGGTTTTAGCCCTCGGAACTTACTGGAGTAATCAGTATGGCCCTAAGGCTGGAAAGTTTGGAGACCCCTGTACTAGACGATCGTTGAATCCTTATACCAAATCTTATGGAGCCAACCATAATTAAGGCGAGACAATACGAGAATCCACACGAACGTCCAGCATTATATGGACAAAAATTTTAAGAACTTCACGAACACCAACAACTCTAAAGAAACTTCACGAACGCCAAGAACTTCAAAACGCTTAGAACATCAAGAACTTCAAAACGCTTGGAACATCAAGAACTTCAAAACGCTTAGAACATCAAGAACTTCAAAACGCTTAGAACGCCAAGAACTTCAAAACGCTTAGAACGTCAAGAACTTCAAAAGGGCTAAGAACTTCAAGAACTCCAAGAATTTCACGAACTTCAGAAACCAACGTTCACGAGCTATTGAATTAACACCAAGTCTGTATGAAAAAATTCATACCTACATATTCTTACACACGTCAGTTGCCATTATTCAAATCAAGTTAACCACTCCGATGTGTGGTATAAGAAAAGCAGAAAAAGGATATTTTAACCGTGTCATTAGACATAAATAATATTTGAGTTACAAAAAGAGAGAAAGAGCAAATACTCTAACGAAGCAAATATTTGGATAAAGATTACCAATTATAAAAAGAAGTAGAATTAAGAACACATACACTGTAACCAGGAAGTCACGTTCAATATTCACCGTTATTTAATCATAAGTAACACTTAAGAAAAGAATTCACTTAGCTTATTGTACGGTTGCAAGAAAAAAAAAAGGGGTTAGACATTTCAAAGAAAAGAAAATACAACAGTAAAATCAAGAAGCGAATAAACAAAGTAAACAAGCGAAGAAAATATTAGAAAAGGAAAAGAGAGAAATACAAATGCCCATAAATAAAGGGACACATGTATAAGTACAATAACATAACACCTTTTGTCGGGAAATATGAAGCAACGAAATAAATTAGTTAAAAATTAGGACTATATAATATTCCTACTAAGCATAGTACGGACAAATCCGAAGAAATATAATCGCACATATACATACACTTAACGTAGAACAATATTTAACCAAAGCAAGAATAGCAATATGGCCAAACGGTTGCCAATCAAATATCCTTTCTCTATAAAAGTAACGTTTTGTTTGGGTTTAACGAATTCGTCATGGTACGAACCAAAAGCTAGTACCACATACAGATTCCAAGATCTTGCAAGAGACAAGTTGTTAAAAGAAAAAGAATACTACGACAAGCATAATTGGAAAATTGTTAGCTTCACCCTCGGATTCGATTATTAGGCTTCTCCTAATAATCGTTTTAAGGGGGGAGGTGTTACGTCCTGACGTAACGTCGCATTTATCTTTTTCATTTCGATTACGTTAAATTTCTTCTGTTTTAGTTTCGCTACAGTAAAAGTAACGTCTCACATTTTTCTTTTATTCTCGAACTTCTTAAGAGGAGAGGAGAGCGATTATAGCGACGGAGAACGGAACAGGGTGAAGATGCGGCCCTACCGACCGTCTCCCGGGAAAGATTAACCTTGTAAAGATGGAATTTTTCGGCGCTCCCGGTCAAAAGGCAAACTTTCAAACCATGGGATCTACTGCGTAGACCCGGTTATCGACTGCCACTTATGGATCTATGATTCAGCGCGGCCTTACCCTCAATCCTAGACCAGGGGTTCGGCTAGTCGCCGTCGGGGCGTTGTTGGTCATAAGGGAGCGGTTGGAGGGAACGCTATCACGTGACCAAGCGACCGCACCCTTTCTTCTCGCTCTTGCCTGAAATTTTCTCTCTCTCTCTCTCTCTCTCTCTCTTTACAAAGATGATGAAATCACGAACAATTATTAACTAAGCGAAACAATTAACAAAAGCAGAAGAACTGTTGATTTAAACGAAAGAGTTATGACTATTAAAATGTTCACACGAATACTGTAGATAAAATATCAGCAGCAAAAAGAACAATTATGCTTTCATATGGAAACTACCCATGGCTGTCACTCGAAAACGAGTACAACCCACATCGAATTAATGAGCTTACCAAGTATAGTCGGGAGTAGTATGTGTACACCTTTGCTCCATCCCACTCCTATCCCCACTCCTTCCCCCACCACGCGGCTACCCCCACCACCCCACTTTTCCACCGCCGCGCTACCCACTCTGCTTGACCAGTGTCGGTAACATGGAGATGGTAAAGTGAGGTGGTGTGGGTACCTTGGTGAACAAGGAAGAGTAGAGATAAGAGTAGGATAGAGCAAAGGTGTACACATACTTGGAATAAAATTTTCAACTCACCCTTGTGTTGGCGGCATCTGCGACGACTCTCCAGGGTGACGGGCACAATATTCAGTCCAGGACACACACACATATGCACTCTCTCTCTCTCTCTCTCTCTCTCTCTCTCTCTCTCTCTCTCTCTCTCTCTCTCTCACTCACTCACTCACTTACTCACTCACTCAGTCACGCACGCACACGCTCACCCACGCATCAAAAGCCGCAGCTACGCGCTCTGGTAATACGAATTACCCGCACCCATGGAGCGTGGGCATCGGCAGGGGTAGGCATACGTACCCCGATCAGCGTATCGTTACCGCGCGTTACATCGATCCGATCTAGATATCCGTCCTCGTCAATTAAATGATCGAGGCCGAATATCGTACACTTCACGAGCAACACAGGTAACTCGCTAATCAGTGGCTTGGGGTGATATAGTTGCTGCCAATCGACGTATACCGATTCATCGATATAGAAAAGCAGCACCTCGCAGCACCCGTCATCGTCCATGTTTACGATCTCACCGCGCAGAGCTCTTTGATGCCGCACAACGACACATGAGGCTCCCGCACACAACTCCTCAAATTTAAAAACACTCCTGTCTACAAATCCGTCAATATATAACCGCTCCAAATCGTCCTCTAACCTTAGCCACGCAGCACACATTAATTCAGTGCGCGGGAATATCGTGTTATCCCACGCACCGCAAACCACCCGAAACACAAAAGCCGCGGCTAGCGCGAAGTTATTGTACCGCGGATACATTTTTTCCTATTTAAACTCGCGACGTGCACTGCTAAAGACAGACTGAATGCTCCGGATGAGGCTGGCGGTGATCACAGTGTTTGAAGATAACAAACCCCCTCTGAGACATAACTAGGTGTGCAGCGCTTTGAATGCAATGTCAGCAGTTTTGCACGTGTGTACCGCTTTGCGCTGTGCTTCTCGTGAAGCGAATGCTCTGCAGTAAAAGACACAGAATATGATACCGTGCCGCGAGAGACCTAGATTATATTTTATATATAATTATAAAAGAGACACAGTAAACCGATGTATTTGTTTTTAATTAATCAATATTTTATTTAAATCACTTTACAGATATTTACCGTCGTATGCAACATCCCTGCAAACACGGTAATCTTCGCTCGGAGACTCCTCTGCCGTTAAATTTATTTTTATCACTGTCTGATCGTCGAGAGGCAAAAGCATTGTAATATTCACGCACTAATCTGTCGTTTTTCGTTACATTATCGCTAAAGAGATTATTAAATCGCGACATGGTGAAGCCGCACGACATAAGGTGTAGGAATACGATGCAAAATTGTCCACACACATCCGACGTATTACTCTGTAGCTGCTTGAGGCCGTACCAATAGAACTTGCAGTTTCTTCGTAGTCGGGCGAGATGTTGCGGTATAACCGGTGGTAGCCCGTAGCTATCAAAGTACATTCCTTTTCCATGATGGTTAACGTACATGGCGATCCAATGCTCTCCAGGTCCGTCGTGGTTATCCGTGTTAACTACGAGGCCGGCTGGTAACGACCATACACGAGGAATTCTGTCAGCCGGGTATACGCCAACGGTTGAAAGTGGTAGATACTGCAGACTCTCGTAGATTTGTCTAGTGTTCATGCTGAACACATAGTCAATGATTAAATGATGACCGATACGCTTTGAAAAACGTATATATATGCAAAATTTATTTCACAGCGTCGTCGATCGTGTCACGACCACATGATGAAGATTTCTCCTCTTTTTTATTCTCTTCCTCTTCGTCTGCTGACCAAACATCCATGTATGATTCTCCTTTAAATGGATGCTCGCGAAGCCAATTTTTTATTTGGAAAGCCTGGCGCATTGCACAATGCGAAGACGCTGTATCGTTTATCATAGCGTGTCTGAAGCATTTTCGCAAAGATTTCGGCATAAATGTGTACGATGGGGCGCCCTCCTCATCCTCCAGGTTGGAAATTTCACGACTCGTGATATCGCAAAGAAGTATAGCCTTCTCGTGACCGCGCGTATAGATGCGTCTTGATTTTCGCGAAATTTCTCGCAAGTTAGCGTATACCTGTTTACAGCTCACATCGCCCTCGTACCACTCCATACCGTGAAAATATTTCGAGAGAAAATTATTCTGGCTTCTCGATTGCTGTGGTAATTCGGCAAAGTGACACGGCGGTGCAACGATCCAATGAGCAGAGTACGGTCTATCCACTGCTACCACAGCAATTTCTTTCGGAATAAATTCCGAGTCTTTACCACGCATTCCCTGTATATCCACGACGATATCCATTTTCACGTCTAATCCGTACAGATGACCGAGTTCGACTGATTAGTTACTCGCGGACACGCTTCTACGTGTCTTAACACGAAATAATTTTATGCCGACATCAGCACATTTTTCGCTTATCCGGTAAAATCCACCATTACCTGCCGAGAGGCATCAATTTCAAGGACATTATCATATTCCGCGTAGACTACACAATTTATCGTTGAAGCAAGCGCATCCTCAAATCGTACCTCTATTCTCACACTACCGTGCTTTATTAAATTCCAATGTGTATTGCTGTTCGCCGAAAGATCGGGTGTCAAATCAAAAGCAAACAGACAGTATCCATCGCGATAATTATTGCGATCGATCGAGTTACCATCGTTCAAGAAATGTATTCCAGTTCCCGAAAACAACGTTTGAAAAGCATCCACATATAGATGATTTTTCGTGAAATCAGGTTGTAACGGTTTCGAAGGTATTTGAGCACCATCTACATACAACGAGAGATAATTTATCTTGTAATTTTGGAAATTGAACGGATTCATACTGAAGTCACCGTTAAACGCTTCGTTATCGACAAAACCGATAATTATACGCTTCGGCAACTGACCTAACACGATATTATCGATAGTCTCTCCATGAACACCCGAGTGTATTGAAACGGCTTTTACCTCGACTCTCGTAAGAGGATATTTAGCCGTAGATTTTGCCAGAGTTCTAGCATGTGAGAGCAGCACACCAGGAGCTATTTTTGTTCTACGAACGAGAAGCGATGTCTCGAGAATCTTTAAGCCGCATTGACCATTCTTTGTATCCCCCACAAGACAAAATGAATCTCTAGACCGAACCAGCCGTAGGCGCATCTCGACACCGTTTAATAGGAACCGCTCCTGATTGAATATATCGCAATGCAGATGACCGAGCAAGTCTACAGTTTTTTCGACATTTAAAAATTGTTTTCTCTTCACAAGCCCCGTATTTTCCGATGTTATATCATCCATTTTTCCAGGTGTATCGTCGTACCAGAGAACGCTCGTGAGATGCGAATTTTTTGCTGCTGGACCGTAATTCAAAAGTGTTTCTATGTACGCTCGATAAGCGTAGGCGTTATTTGGAGGTGAAACTAATTTTTGATTCAGGTATACATCCACCTGATTAAACATAGAATGGAAGAGATTGTTTACAGGGCCGGCACTTACTTTCGACGATGTGCCCACGGCAATTTCCGTAATGGTAGGAGATGTTATTTTCACTCTCAGACTAAGCATAGTATGCGCGAGATCGATATACTCATCACCCTGTCCGGGAATAACAAATTCAATCGGTGAATCATCTGTTAGCGAAGATATTGGTTTGTAATACACCCAATTGGAGCCTTCGATAGTAGTTTGCGTCGGTGGGAGTGAAAATAATTCAAGTTCCGATTTAAGACACTCGCACGAGTGCGCATGTAGAAAAGCCATCTTGTTTCAGCTATCCAAAAATATCTGCAACCGTTCGTTGACGAGTCTTCTTCTTCTTCTTATTGTTCTTATTATTCTTCTTCTTTTTTATTGTTTTTCTTTTTATTACACTTTTATTTTTACGAGAGATACGTCGTGGTTTACGTTTGTTCGATGAATGAGGAGTACGTGAAATTTTGCGCTTTTTATAACCAGACCCCCGCATGAGAGTGTCAATTTTTTCAGAGGCTTTGCGTTTGAGATTACTGCCTGATTCTCGCGCTCTCTCGCGAATAGCATCTTTCACAGCTATATTTCTATCGAGGATATCACCGGCTACGTTTACACCAGCGCGCAACGCCTCTTTTCCAACTGCTTTAGCGCCCTTCTTTAAAAGTGGTAACACTCGACGAAACAGGCCCCCGAGAAAGCTACCGATACCGTGTCCTCGCTGATTAGGTGTTCCGATATAAACATGGCTAATACCACCGTACCCGCGACGACCCCATCCGTGCTGCACGCTGTCAATATCATCCATAGTGGTGTAATCAATCGTGGGACCTTTTGAAATGTAGTGTCACAGTCAACGTTCCCCGCTCGAATGGTATAGGATCCCCAAATTCGTCTCTTATATCGATCTCGATAGTGTGTAAATTATTGCGCAAGAGAGGTATGAATCGTGGCGTTGAAAACGATTTAATTTTTATCGAACCATACGGACAGTCATCAGTATCAATGGGAACAACTCGTAAGAGGGGTGTTTGTACATCGCCTGTAATATAGCTCTCGCAGATATCTGTGTATAAAAACATGCTGCCCGGTATAGCACCGGTGAGAGATGCAGGCCTCGACCCTGTGTATTCGCAATGCGGTTCTATCATTACGGGGCTACAAGCCTCTTCCGAGAATCCTAGTAGCCTTGCGATAGCGGGCGATACGCGAAAGTCGTAGTAGCGTAGATCGTCGCATACGCGTGCCACTTCGACCTGCCCGCTCGGAAGCGATTTAAAGCGCAAATGATCGGCCACGGGAGGTAGCTGATTTATACTCTCCAAAAGAGCGTCTATAGAGCGATATACATCAGGTGCTACTTGGTCTCTATCAACGCTCCTCCGTGTTAAAAGATTTAAACCCGATAAATCATAATCACCATCCTCAAAAGTTACGAGATTTTCTACAGTAGGAACATGTAAAAGAGTCATCGGATAAGCAATTTCCACAAGAGAAACAGCCCATTCTCCGTGCAGGCGTATCTGACGCGGTAGTTTTGTAATAAATTTCGTCGTCGTATTATCCGGAAAATACTGCATACTACTGTTGCTCGGTAGTACGACAAAGAAAGAGCTATCCTTGGAGCTGTTACGTCCAAGTAACATGAGAAATTGCCCTGTTTTAGACCTTAGCTACGGCTAATTAGTCTGGGATACGGGCTCGGTGATTTGATCGTTAAAGATTTGAATTTACGAAGAGGTTTGAGAATGATAAAGAAAATGGTGAGTTCCTGTTTGACAACCGGGGGTCCGAATGAAAGGAAAAGAGTTGTTCGCGGTGGTCCGCGCAACACCCTTATTTTGGGGGAGGATAGGAATTCGCGGTGGTCCGCGCAATTCCCTGGTTAAATTGAGAGGAAATAGAGTTCGCGGTGGTCCGCGCAACACTATCGTAAGGGAGGAAAAATAGCGTTCGCGGTGGTCCGCGCAACACTATGGTGAAGAAGGAAAAAATAGCGTTCGCGGTGGTCCGCGCAACACTATTGTAAAGGAAGAATTTAGAATTCGCGGTGGTCCGCGCAATTCTATTGGAGAGACGGAAGTTAGAGTCCGCGGTGGTCCGCGCGACACTATAATGAATGGGAGAGAAGGTGGTTAGAGTTCGCGGCGGTCCGCGCAACTTTAGATAATTTCGAAGACTGAATTTAAACTTACTCTTTACTATAGATTTGAAAAATAACGGAGAGCTGTACAATGTTTCAGCTTGTTCCGGTGTCGTTGAATATTTTACAAGAACTGATTTTTAGAGCACAATTTCGCTCTTTTTATACTAGTGTTTATGCTATCCTTGTCTAAAATTAGGGGTTGGAGAGGGCAAGTTCTTTGGCATCTCATTGGCTTGAACTTACCGTCTTCCCTTTCCTAATTTTCCAGATAGTTGGGGAGAATAGCTCTTATCTCTATACGTTCAAGGTCCATGTCATCCGCCTTCCGTTAGCTCTAGCGCCAGGGCCACCACTCAGGGTGTGCTCTGGTGCCCGAAGGGTAGTCGGATGCTAGGCGCAGTGTGGTGGAGTTACGGGGACGTAACACCTCCCTTCTGAGATCAAATGTCGGGTTATAAGTGTATTCGACATTTGAAATTTGAAAGAATGGAATGAAGCTCTTAAATGTAGCTTAAATTAAGTGATAAATGCGATAAGATTCTATATAATTATAGTCGTGATCAAAATAGTAATCCCGATCGTGCTAACATGATGCTTGTTGTTGAGGTTGATGTCAGCCCTTCAAGGAGAATGGACCGGCAGAAGAGTGTCCTGGAGTTGTTATGGCTGCCGTCTGTTGTTGGCCCCGCTCCGCTTCAACTTGAGGGGTGGATACATGTATTGCCAAGAGTTCGTGGTATTCGTTTGGTCCCGTTGCTGGTTCCGGTGGTTCATTTAAATTCCTTTTTAAATGGAGTAGAAGGTGCGCTACGGAATCCCAGATTGCTCCGATAAGGAATAGCGACCATCCGTATACGGTATGAAGTGCATAACCGTGGATGATCGTGTCTACGATGAGTTTTATTATTCGAATTAGAAGTATGATCCCGATGAGGCCAGCGCTTGCGGTACCAAAGAACATGAATCGACTCCACATGTTGTCCCAAACAGAGTCGACGAGATTCTTTAGCCCATCTGTTCCCAGCATTTTTGAAAATGCGAGGTCTTGGTTGCCAATGGGTTGGCCAGTGATGCCTCGCGCAATTGTGTTAAGCACTGCTGGTTTCTCCACTGGGAACATAATGTGATCTCTGAGCTTCTCGAGATCTTCTTGATTATAGATGCCGCTGGTTGCCAAGGATGCTGGACTAGTATATGTCCATGTTGGTTTGGTCATCGGCTTGATGATAGTTGGTGGTAGACTTTGGACTGGTCCTGGTAGGAGTTTGTACCAGGCGTCTCCCAAAAGATATTCAGATGGTAACAAAACGTCACACGTAATTTCTATGCCTGTTTGCATGATGATGTGAGTACGTGGTGACAGAAATAGGTTCTGGTTACCTCTGGAGATCGGGAGTTCGTGGTAGCAATTTTCGGTTCTCCGTACCTTCACGTCTACTGGAATGCACTTGATGATGTGGGCGACTTCTCCGGCAATTACTGCCATGTATCCAGGTCCCTTCATGAGATGATAGGCGAATTCATCCGGGGATTGTGTTGCGATGATGAGGGCGTTCTTCAACACTTGCTGCTCCAGATTGCATCGTTGTGTCAGCACGTCGAGGTACAACTGATTTATTTGATTTCGAATGTGTTTTTCGACGAATACAAATTTAGAGTTTACATAGGCGAATATGTCTAAATTTTCTACAGCTGGTGGTTTTGGTTTAGCGAAAGTTTCTCCCCTTCTGGTTTCAAATATTAGTAATTTCGGATGTTCTGTGCGTATTAACGTGTAACCGCATAGTGGTTGTTCAGATTTCTTAGTTAATGCGAATGTTATGTCTTGAGTTGAAAGTGTGTAGACTGTTTGAGTGTAGCTATGTCCGACATCTTTAATTTTCTTTGCCATTCCTGCATACAGTACATCGTACCGATTGAATTTGCAATTATCTGAGGGAAGTGAATTCCAAAAAGTTTGTCCACCCTCAAGGTCTACACAATCTTGATTTGTTAATAGGCACGTCATTCCTGATTTTAGATTTATGTGATTAGTATTTAGATTTACTGCTGCATAATATTCTACGAGAGTGATTCTTACAGATGCTTGTACTACTACATCGTCCCAGCTTCCATAAGGGTCTGAGTATTGCGCACCATAACAAGTCCCGTCATTCTTAATCGAGCCTGCTAAGGATATGCTTCGTGTTGCGGTTTGATTTTTACGTAGTTCAGTTATCAGAGAGATTCCAATTTTTAAAATGCCTGTTAAATGCATCTGCTCACATGCGTCTCGATTTACATCCGCTAGATATTCTAATTGTCCGTGTACTACTACTGAGATGTGCGAGCTCATACCGCAGTGGTATATCACTCGATGGATTTCTACTTTACATTGGATAACTTTATTGTTGATAAATTCGTTCAGTTGTAGCACTTGGATATACACGGGAGTCGCTACTATCTCTGGTCTCTTTATATCGCAGTCGCCTACGTCGATTAGAGAAAGTGTGGTTATATTTAGTTTCGATGATCCGCAATCGTATCCGATTATTCCCATTGTACCTGCTACCGCACCTAGCAGTATCAGGAAGGTCAATGTTCCCTTCATCATGTTGCAACACGATTTGAATATTCAATTTTCTTTCTTCTATTATATTTGTTTAATTATTTATTTATTTATTTATTGACTTATTTGTTTGTTTATTTTGTTATTTATTGTTTAGTTAAGCTGGAAAAGAAAAATATACATATATAAATTGAATTTACTGCCCCGTCGTTTTCGTTGTTGAAATGTAAGAATATTTCAGTCTGTTTATGTTGACAACACGAGGTTTTCGCTTTATTTGGATTTTGACATTCCCTTTTGGGAGTATTTCTAAAACCTCGTGAGGTCCAGTATAATGATCTTCCAATTTTCCTGGCTTAGGCCCCTTTAGTAAAAAGACGAACTCACCGACCCTAAGTGTCTGAGGATTAATTTTTCTGTCATAGATTTCTTTAGATTTGATTTTTGCATTGATTAAATTACCTCGCGCTAAAACTTGGAGTTTGTATAGGCGAGTTACTAATTTAGTAAGATAATCGTCGTATGTGTTTTCTTCTTCATTCGTTATCGGATCGCTCGATGGAAGTCTTGCTAGTCTACCGAATACTAGTTCGAATGGTGTATGTCGAGTACCTTCGTGAGTACTTGTATTATATGAAAAGGTTGCCAATTCTAACCAATCGTCCCATTCTTGATCTTGGTTTGCAAATTGCTTAAGATATTCTCCTAATACATGATGAGATCTTTCAATGGATCCGTTTGACTGGGGATGAAATGCTGTTGTTTTATATTGTTGAATTTTGAATCGTTTGGCTAAACTCTTTAATACCTTGCTGAGGAAATTGCTACCTTGGTCTGTTAGAACAGATCTCGGAGCGCCGAAAGTGCAAATAAATCTTTTTACTAAAGCATTACTTATAGTCGTTGCTGTTGCATCCTGCAGTGGAATTGCTAACGTGTATTTTGTCAACAGGTCTTGAATAGTTAGTATATAAACATTCTCGTCTTTGGTTTTAGCTAAAGGACCTACGATATCCATTGCAACCTTATCGAAAGCTACACCGGGCGTATCCGTTATGATCATCGGGTTTCGATTTTTAACTCTAACTAATTTTTTTAGTTGGCACCCTAAACAATTCCTAACGAATGCCTGTTTGTCCTTTTTTATATTTTCCCAACAATAACGGTGCCTGATTCTACTGAATGTTTTTGATACCCCCTTGTGTCCTCCGAGTGCTGAACAATGTAATTCTTTAATAATCTCGCTTCGTTTAGACTGTTCGACGTATTGAACTGCACCTGTACAGATTATTATTTTTGTAAGTGTCGATTGACCTAGAGAGTGTAGGTGACTTCTAATTATCTTCCAATCTATTGATTCTACTTCATTTGTTTTTGCTATGCTGATTGTTTTTAATTGGAATTTATTAGCTAGTTCGCCGAGACTACACAATGATTTTTCTATATCTGATACTACAGCTGAGAGGCCTTCTTCAAATCGCCGTATCGGTAACGCTATGTGGATTTTACTGCCGTATTCTTTCATCTGCGCTTTTCCCGGCTGTAAGTCATTAAACCTTGGTAGTTCGTTGCGTGTTTGGAGTTGAGTTGAGCCTATATCACATGGTTCTCCCGAGGTGTAGATAAAATACGTATAATTGTCCTTCCTCATGAACAGTTGGTCTCTGGATTCGAATACATTTCGAGGATCCGGTGTGGTTCCCTGTTCCCTTCTCTTTTCTGGTTCTGAGGTTGATTCCTCGATCTCGCTATCGCTGCTCGATGATTCTGTATCGGTAGGTTGGTTTGTAATTGCGTCAGCTTCTTCGTGTTTGGTCTGTTTAGGCCGCTTAGGTTTGTTTTTACGTTTACCGATGCTTTCATTCTCTTGGGTTGGTTCAATTTGCGATATTTGTTTGTCGAGTTCATCTCTTAACCTTTGAGGTTCTCGTTTATTTCGTTGACTTCTTCTTAAGGGTTGTTCGTTATTACTCCTTGATTCTGGGTTTTGATGGATCTCCGCTTGGGTTGTAATCTGATTTGGTCGTTCTTTATTAACCCCTGATTCCGGTTCTTTCGTCGATTGTCTATTACCCTGAACGGTATGGACATTCTGTGGTTCGACAGGGTTTCTGGATAGAGCGTCTGCATTTACATTTATTTTCCCTGCCTTATAGACGACATCGAAATCGTACAGGCCTAATTTTAGTCTCCATTTTGATACTCGTGAGGCTGGATCCTGTGAGTTTTTAAACCATACGAGAGGTTTGTGGTCTGTGACGACCGTGAATTTGCGTCCATAGATATATGGATGGAGTTGTTTGACCGCGTAGACGATTGCCAAAGCTTCCTTTTCGTATGTTTCGTATCGTTTCTCCGCGTCGTTCAAGGTTCGAGAGATGTATGCGATGGGTAAATCCTTTCCGATTTCCCCTTGAGATAGGATACCCCCGATGGCGTATCCTGAAGCGTCCGTCGTGACGAGAAACGGTCGAGTGAAGTCTGGATGTTGAAGTATAGGTTCTTTGCAGAGAGCATCCTTCAAATATTGAAAAACTAACTGTTCCCTGCTTCCCCATAAAAATGTTGTATCCTTTTTTAACAAATCTGTGAGAGGTTTAGCGATTTTCGCGAATCCCTTAATGAAACGTCGATAGTATCCGGTTAAACCCAAAAATTGCCTTACTCCCTTAACGTTTCGGGGGGCCGGATAACCTTTTACTGCTTCGATTTTCCTTGGATCAGGTTTAATTCCGTTTTCTGTTATTAAATGTCCCAAGTATGCGACTTCCTTTCGTAGAAATTCACATTTGTCGGGCTGTAGCTTTAGATTAGCCTCCTTGAGGCGGGATATTAGCTTCCTATATTTGATTTCATGTTCCCGAAGCGACGATGCGTATATTACAATGTCATCTAAGTAGACGAAAAGTTCCGCGCCTTGCAAACCACATAATACGCGGTCCATTAGTCTCTGGAACGTCGCTGGAGCATTTTTCAAACCAAATGGCATTCGAGAAAATTCATAATGGCCAAATGGCGTAGAGAAAGCTGTTTTATGTGCATCTTTTGGATTTAGATTTATTTGATGGAAACCTGATGCGAGATCGAAAACCGAGAAGTATTTCGCTCCTCCGAGTTGGTCTAAAATATCGATTATATTTGGGAGGGGATATGAATCTCCGATTGTTTTTTCGTTCAGCATTCGAAAGTCTAACACCATTCTCCATCGTTTATTACCGTGGCGGTCTGGTTTTTTTGGAACAATCCACACTGGACTGTTATAAGGAGATTGTGAAGTTTTAACTATTCCTTCGTTATAAAGTTCTTTCACTTGTCGCGTTATTTCGTCTTTGTGAATTGGGGGATACCGATATTGTCGTGTATTAATCGGGTGATCGTCAATTGTGGTAATGGCATGTTCCATCTTGGTAGTCGCACCCAATTTATCTCCCGGGATGTGATATTGGTCCGAACTTTCTTCGAGTAACTTGTTTATACTTTCGCGTTCTTCTGAATTTAGGTGATCGAGACGGAGTAGTTCCTTTATTTTTTCTATTTGATTCTTTTTCTCTTCTTTTAATGACGCAATTGTCATGCAACTAACGTCGGGTTTGGTGGATGTTGTTGATTTATTAGATTTAGAGGGTTCGACAACATCGATGGTTGCCTTACTTTCTTGAGTATATTTTTTATTTGACGCGGTTGTCGTGCAATTCGCGTCGGATGTAGAGGATTTTGTGGAATTAGAAGGTTCGACAATTTCACTGACTGTCTCACTTCCTTGATAAATTTTTTTATTTGACGCGGTTGTCGGGCAATTCGCGTCGGATTTAGAAGATTTTGTGGAATTAGAAGGTTCGACAATTTCTCTGATTGTCTTACTTCCTTGATTTGATTTTTTATTTGACGCGGTTGTCGGGCAATTCGCGTCGGATTTAGAAGATTTTGTGGAATTAGAAGGTTCGACAATTTCACTGATTGTCTTACTTCCTTGATTTGATTTTTTATTTGACGCGGTTGTCGTGCAATTCGCGTCGGATTTAGAAGATTTTGTGGAATTAGAAGGTTCGACAATTTCACTGATTGTCTTACTTCCTTGATTTGATTTTTTATTTGACGCGGTTGTCGTGCAATTCGCGTCGGATTTAGAAGATTTTGTGGAATTATAAGGTTCGACAATTTCACTGATTGTCTTACTTCCTTGATTTGATTTTTTATTTGACGCGGTTGTCGTGCAATTCGCGTCAGATGTAGAAGATTTTGTGGAATTAGAAGTTGTGTTTTTAGATTTTTCTTCGAATTCTTGTAATGTCAGAGTTGGCACTATTATTTCGATTTCCTCTTCCCTGGTATTGTATACTTGGGTATACGCGATACCTTGCTGGTTCGTAACTAGAGCTTTACCGAAATAAATGCCATCTCCGATTTTAATGCGAGGGAGGTAACCTTCAGAGATTTCTTCGTTTTTTATTCTGACATAAAAGGTTGAAGCTGATCGCGCTGGAATTATTACCGTTTCCAGGCTAGTGAAGTTAATACGCCTGTCCCTCCAATATAAACAGTGTCCCTTATAATCGATCGTTGCCTTAAATGTCTGGTAGAACTCGTTTCCCAGTATTCCAGCCTGTTCGATGGGGAAATCCTCTTTAACTATGTGGAATACGACTGAACATCCTAAGATGTTTACAGAGAGTGACCCTAAGGTATCTACTGGATTCGTCGTTATTCCGTGTAGCTCGAGAATATCCGTTGCATCTACTATGGCACCTGGTTCGACCGATTTTTCTTTTATGAGGTTTGGCTCGGATCCCGTGTCAACTAATAAAGTTGTTGGTGGGTGTAAAGTTGAGGACTCTATCATAATTGTCGGAGGACGACAGCGCCGTTTTAAATTAACATTAGCTAGTCGGACTCGTCTCCTGGCTGCGTTTCGCTTTTCACCAGAGCCTTGCGAAGGGCTGCTTTTGTTTGTGTCTCCGGATGAGCCCCGGTTATCGGGAGACTGTTGGAGTTTCCCTGCGCCTTCTGTTTGTTTATATATTCCCGTCTTCTACATTCGTCGATAGTGTGCCCGTCGCGTTTACAATACCGGCATGATTTTTGGGTCTGTTTATTATCTTCAGTCCGTCTGTCTCGCGGGTTGTATACAGCTTGAGCGGGTGGCCGACCCTTATCTTGAGAGGGCCCAGCCGCTTGGTTCCTAAACCAACACGTGTCCGCCGCGTGGCCCGTTCGGTTACAAATTTGGCAGATTACTATGTTTTTCTGTATTGCTGCTACAGTTTCTTTACGTGGCGCTGGTTTATCTACGCGTTTGAAATTTCTTAACTCGTTTATGGCCTTCTGTTTTCTATCTACTTTAATAGCGTCCGTCCCGGCGGCGGTCAATGTTGCATAAGTGGGCTTCATTCTTATTTGTATTTCGGGTTTAAGCCCGTCAAGAAAACTTTCTATGCATTCGCTCTCCGTGGCGGTCCTATCTGCGTCGCTTATTTCTTCGTTGTTATTGCTTTTATGTGCTTCGATTATATGATTTCCGATTTCGCGTACCCGATTTATATATTTAATTATATCTTCGTTTTCTAACTGTACTAACGTCCCGAGTTCTCGTCGTACCTGATTTACTGATTTTGCGGGAGAATATAATTCTTTTAAATATTTGGTTAATTCATTTAAAGTATTAAATTTAACTCCTTGTATCGATCTTTTTGCTTCTCCTATAATTTTCGTTCTAATTAACCTGACTAAGTTTTGTTCTACATTTGAGGGAAGCATAACTAGAGCTTCCTCACAGCTTTCAATAAATTGGTATATGGGAATATTTGTCCCGTCGAATTTAACAACAACTTCGACTGCATCCTTAAGGGATACCGTTTGTGAAGTTCCTATAGGCATGTCTACTTCTTGTGTTGTGCCTTCGTTGGATGTTGTGGATAGATTGTCGTCGCTGTTATTTTCTTGTGTAGGTAAAGGTGGAGGATTTAGATTAGAGGCACTCGACGGGTTGTCAACAGTTTGAATTACAGGATTGGTTTCACCCTTTTGCGGTGAATGCTCAATTGGCATGATTTGACCAAATTACCGTTAGTATCCCACCGCTGTCACCAAAAAGGTATGTTACGTCCAAGTAACATGAGAAATTGCCCTGTTTTAGACCTTAGCTACGGCTAATTAGTCTGGGATACGGGCTCGGTGATTTGATCGTTAAAGATTTGAATTTACGAAGAGGTTTGAGAATGATAAAGAAAATGGTGAGTTCCTGTTTGACAACCGGGAGTTCGAATGAAAGGAAAAGAGGTGTTCGCGGTGGTCCGCGCAACACCCTTATTTTGGGGGAGGATAGGAATTCGCGGTGGTCCGCGCAATTCCCTGGTTAAATTGAGAGGAAATAGAGTTCGCGGTGGTCCGCGCAACACTATCGTAAGGGAGGAAAAATAGCGTTCGCGGTGGTCCGCGCAACACTATGGTGAAGAAGGAAAAAATAGCGTTCGCGGTGGTCCGCGCAACACTATTGTAAAGGAAGAATTTAGAATTCGCGGTGGTCCGCGCAATTCTATTGGAGAGACGGAAGTTAGAGTCCGCGGTGGTCCGCGCGACACTATAATGAATGGGAGAGAAGGTGGTTAGAGTTCGCGGCGGTCCGCGCAACTCTAGATAATTTCGAAGACTGAATTTAAACTTACTCTTTACTATAGATTTGAAAAATAACGGAGAGCTGTACAATGTTTCAGCTTGTTCCGGTGTCGTTGAATATTTTACAAGAACTGATTTTTAGAGCACAATTTCGCTCTTTTTATACTAGTGTTTATGCTATCCTTGTCTAAAATTAGGGGTTGGAGAGGGCAAGTTCTTTGGCATCTCATTGGCTTGAACTTACCGTCTTCCCTTTCCTAATTTTCCAGATAGTTGGGGAGAATAGCTCTTATCTCTATACGTTCAAGGTCCATGTCATCCGCCTTCCGTTAGCTCTAGCGCCAGGGCCACCACTCAGGGTGTGCTCTGGTGCCCGAAGGGTAGTCGGATGCTAGGGGCAGTGTGGTGGAGTTACGGGGACGTAACAGAGCTCATATTTATCACGGACGATGATCCCGAGCGTTCTTCTTCTTCTTCTTCTTCTTTGTCCTCTTCTTCTCTTTCGTCTTCTCAGATGACGGAGGCACTCGTACTCGTGATAATTCTGCTTCGTAGAAAATACCGTCGATAGTCTCGTTATTCAGATCGTGTAAAATATACACGAATGGCTCTCGATTCAACGATATTCGTTGAATTTTGAATAATTCGTTACTCCAACCACGCTCATATCCTTTCACGAAAGCTGCTTTAGCTGTACTGATACGTACCAAGTCACCGACGCTGTATTTAGGCATTTTAATTTTTTTCGCGTTACGCTCGTAACGCCGTGCTAAATTGCCTCGGGCTATAGAGGCATTTTCGAGGGTTACTTCGCTCGGAGGAATACGCGTTCCACTGTGTCTAGTGTGATTATAAGCATATAAAAAATTTTGTAAAACATCGATGTAACGCTTATTTCGCGTGTATGTAAAGTAGCGCCACATTCGCTCTTTTATTGTTCGATTAAAGCGTTCGGCAATCGAGGCTTTTATATCAGGGTTACGAGCAGCGCGAAAATCGATATTCTTTTTCTTGAGAATTTGCTGAAACGGTGCGCCGATAAATTCTTTGCCTCGATCAGTTTGCAATTGTTGCGGGCGACGATTGTTACTGCGCGCGAGTATGCGTGTGAGACCGCGGGCCACGTTTGCGCTCGTTTTGTCACGCAAAGCCTCGACCCACGCGTATTTGCTCAACACATCAATAACAACAAGCAGATATGCGTACCCATCGTTGTACGTGGCTATCGAGCGAAGATCAGCTAAATCAGCCTCCCATACATCGTCTATATTACTCACACTGTACGTACGACGGGGAAATCGTCGTCGTACGAGGCGATGCATGTTATATGAATCCTGTGTCTCGAGCCATGGTAAAACATTTTTTCGCGCTACTCTACGATCCACCTGGGCCAAATTTTTTGCTCGAGAATAGGAAGCAGGATGAGCGGTGTCATAATAGATTTTTTGAAGAATTTTCATAATTTTAGCGATGACCAGTTAAATGGATTCTTTTTCTTTTTCTTTTCTAACTGTGTGGGTGGTCGATATTCTACTTGTGCAAAGTTTTGCAATTGTTCGTCCTCTTCTTCATTCCCCTCCTCCCCCTCGATGATGTCGTTTTCAGCCGTGAGCATTAAATCTCTGTTTGAGTGTGCGGTCTCGGCCTCGTCGTCGTTGTTGTTGTTGTTGCTACCGTTGCTGCTGCTGCAGGAGTTTGGCAAAGTGAGATCGTCCGATGGGTTTCTCGCGTTTTCTAGCTCGCATAGCATCGTTAACAAGATCAACGATATTGGAATTTGAAATTCTTCTGCCGTCTATGGAAACAACGCCGTTACAATCCCATGTCATTTTTTTACCAACGGCGCTGCGATGCAAATTGCGAAGCAACGATATTGCTTTAGATTTAAATTTTTTTGGTACGCTATCGATAATAAGTGTGTCATTGAGCCGCGATTTAACTTTGTTCATTAAATCGTCGTTGGATTTATTCTCGTGGCTATCGAGTATTGCTACTTTTCGTTTTGATGAAATATTCGGTACGGCATTATCGTACTCGACCATGTGAAGATAACGCTGTAAAACCTGTTGGTACGCTATCCACTTCTCTCTCTCGCTCTTGTACGAGTGAGAGTTTAGAATTTCACTCAGCTCAGAGTCGAGGCACGATCATGGCGTACCGGTAGTCTGTACGGAAGGCAACGGGTCTGCACTAGTAGTAGTAGTAGTAGTAGTAGTAGCAGCAGCGGCAGTAGTGGCAAGTCCAGCAAGACGATGTATGTTATCATGAGGAATAAGTACCATCTTTCTGGCATATTCCATGTCTCGCGTAGGCCAAGACAGGCGCAAGAAGCAACTTGAGAAATCCGACACAGTGCTCGACGATGATCTTCCTCTTACCGCTCCAATTTCCCCTTTTGGCGGCTAGTCGCCGAAGAATTGTCGCGTGCCTCCGAAGATGATTCTTTTGCACGTTGTTCAGACTCACGTTTCCCTGTAAAACGTTTAGAGCACACTCGCATATACAGCGTACAAGCGCTACATCTGCTTTGCGCAAAATTGCACGTCGTTGCTCTTGCTTCAGATAACACAACGCTTGCAATATAATTATCTGCTTTTTATCGAGAGGTCCGCGCAACGCCATTACAAGCGCATTACTGGTACATCGCGCGACGCATCGCGAACTTTTATTGCTTTTTGAGGCACGTAAACGTAATGGTATTGGTCATCGGGAAATATACAGGCGCGAAATCGACAATTATCAGGCGTCGATTGTTTCAAGTCAAATAATGGATAGCCGTGCGGTGCGGCTGTTGCATACGAAATATACTTCCTGCAAAAATCGCGGATTCTCGGGACATACCTGGCGGGCTAGGTGCTGAATTTGCGCGCGATCTCGCGGATTTTTGAAGACAACGATATAATTAGCGTTTAAGGAGATATCGCGCTGCCCGTGACCCTGATGGAAGAGATTTTGCGTGATGAAAATGACACTAAGATTTTTATGATGGCTACCCTTGGTGAAAAGATCGACCACAGTATTGTTCGATGCCTCGCGCATTAGATCGTCAATGACCACAAGTTTAGGTCTTGCGTCATTCGAGTAGTCTACTGCTTGCGGTAAACCCTCGCGCAATTCGATTTTATCACCGTACTCTGAATACCCGGACTGCCACTCTGAGTAATAAAAAAGTATACGCTCGAACGGGACATCCGTCATTTCGCGCATGTATTTAAAGAATTTTTTTACAAAATATGTTTTACCACATCCCGTAGGACCGCTTATCACAGCTGTCCACGGATGTTTCCAACGTGTATCCATATCGACGAGTGTCTATCAAAATCAATCAGCATACTCTTAAATAAGCTTATACCGCGGCTGCGGCTGCGGCGGCGGCGGCGACCCCGCGGCATCAGCTATTTTCGCGGCCTTAAAAAGCTGATAAGACGCGGCGCGCCTGCACTAGCTGATGAGGCGCGGGCCCGCGGTATAAGCTGGCGTTTACGCTGTATGTATATTAAATAACGATAATTTTTATATTTCTCACAAATAAAGCAATATTTTTATTTCACTATGCATACATCTCTATATACAAATTTTACGAATCATCAAATTCTAAACAACAATATTATATCCACGGATGTAGCACTAGAAAGCCAGAACAAAAGGAAACACTCGATAAGAAAGACGGGACAAAAGGAATCAACGATGAGAAAGTCAGCACAAAAGGGAACGGTAGAGAGATAGCAGCTACTGTTACGAATATCAGCACAAAAAGAACGATCCGATAACGATTTTATACATGATAAATCAATTTTTTCAATGTATTGTACACTGTAAATATGTTACATGAAATTAGACAAAAAGATTATTTTTAAATATCGCGAATTCACCCGTAAAACTATATACTTTTTTGCGTTATACTAATTAGCGTATTTCACAATAGCCATACGGTACAGTAGAGTACAGCCCGTGCCGTTTTCGCTTCGTGTTAACAGGCTCGCATGATTTCGTTTCTTTACGCGTTACTACATGATGAAATTCCGTACGTCGAATAGCGTCGAATTTTAAAATAATAGGTACGCTCCTTGCTCCTGTCACGAAAGATCGTAATGCGTTATAATTTACGTGACGGCTATTCGCAAAGTTTAGCGTGATACCCTTCACTTTACATTTTTCAATAATCGTACCGTCGGGTTTACGAACAAGGTATGCGTTGTAACGAGAAATTTGCTCCTCAACGCACCACGTTACCTATGACTGGTCCAAGTTATTTTTCCTTCCTTTTTATTTTCTCTTTCGAGATGGGCGCCAGGCGCTTTCGCGCCGGAAGAAAAAATACCGAGTTGGATGACCAGTCTCGACCCAGGCCAGCTACAGCTGTTCAAGGCAGAGTGGGTGGTTCGGACTATCAAGTCACCAATTAGTCAAAAATAAAATATGGTCAGTTAGATAAATAGCAAATACATAAATAAAATAATAACAGTAAATAATTTAAACAACAATAGCGGGTACGGGACTTACAAACTTCTTTATTTCTCCAATAAACATCAATTTAGAATTTAACTAAAATGTCCCGTAAAATTATTCTCTCCGGTGTTAACAATTTTCCAAATCCAGTTAGATATCATAATTGGAATCTCTAATTCGGCGGCGTACGTTATCCCACGCTCTCACTCACTCTCATGCCCGGCATATGTCGTATAGCCGCTCTCGCCTATTTCTAATTTCAAATAATATTCTTCGATACCATATCGATGCCTGGTAGTCCTTGTTCTCCGTCCGCGATACGGCCTATCCCGAGCTAATCCCACATACTTTCAACAAAACCAAAACAACGGGACGTCGAGAGGTCACGTACGCGAAGCGACTCACGGCTGGCTATTACAATTCCGAATAAAATATGCCGTGTAAAAGTCCGACCACCGGGATTTCCTGCGATAGGTATGATCACCAATACCGAATAAACGATCGTCGATAATTTGATAATAATAAAGAATAGTAATAGTACTAAAATAATCAATGTGAGAGTAATACTCTCGATCGGTACCTCGTGGCTTGAATAAAATATAATGAATAAAATATAACAAAGAAAATATAACGAATAAAATATAACGCATAAACTATAACAAATAAAATATAACCAATTATAAAAAAAGAGTAATAAATAAGAAACAAATAAATAATAAATAAAATAAAAGAAAGAATAATAAATCAGAAACAAATAAATAAGGAATAAATAAATAAATAAATAAATGAATAAATAAGTAAATAAATAAGTGGATAACTAAATAATTAAACAAATAAGAATATAAATAAATAAATAACTATGTAAATAAAGAAATGAATAAATAACTAGATAAATAAATCAATAGATCGGTAAATAAAACAACGAATAAAACGATAAATAAAATAAAGAAACGCCGATGGGTCTATTCGATACGCGACGAGGTCTATAACGTGCTAGTCCCACACACCAAGCATACAACGGGACGACGTACTAACGAGCGCACGACCTTCTAGCCCGAACGAAAAAACTCAAACCAAATCAGGTACCTCTCAAACCCATTATTCGTTAAAATACGTGACACGGTCTATTCCGTTCAGATCCCACACAACCAACTAATGAATTCAAACCACTCCGGGATAACGGCCTAACGCGCGCACGATTTAACTATCAAACAATTAATTAATTTAGTGACTTTTCCCCGGCTTCTATACGTTACACGATCTCGAGTTATTCTTTCTAAACGCCGCGCTACCCAGTACAAATTAATACTCTGCACGCGGTGTGCCAGAGTCGCAGGGGTGACCAAGCTCGAAGTAATTAACCGACAACGATTTGAATGATTAAAATAATAAAATAACAGCGAAAGACCGTAGAAGGGAAGAGAGCTCACCGGGACGATGACACTGCTGTGCTTATTGCAAGTCCTTGATAACGCCAACAACTGCCTCGGTATGATTCGATCGTTCCAACAGGTCCTCCGGTCCCAACGACTCGCAAATAAATTCTTTGAAACGACAGCCGAAGGGAGAGCCGATCTTTTCCTTCGATAGTAGAGCGGGACAGACTGGAAGAGAGTGCTACGTCCTGCTCGCTCGACGGTAACCGGGAAAAAGCCTCGAGGTCCGTTCGGCACGCGTGCCCGTGAACTATGACCCCCCCTTAACCCGCTAGACTCGGTTAATTGGGGGAACCTGCCTCGCACGATGACCGCGACTAGCGCCTTAGCTGGACAACGCATAAATTAACCACCGATAGTGCAGAGAGTAGTTGATAGCCGACGATGGATAACAGTGTATCATTGGTAGATGTACGTTGAGCGGGACAGTATCTTCCAACAGGGAGAGGTATAAAATATCGGCGAATGTAAAATATCGAATCCCGCAGTCAGCCATCGATGGATACGGCGTGGTCATCCTCCTCCTCTCTCCATCCCTCGGTCGTATCGGACGCGTTATATATATATAAAAAAAAATATAACACAAAAAAAAAATAAAAATAAAGAATAAATAAAATACGGAAATCACCCCCTGCAGCCCTGAGCGATCGAGCCGTTGAGCGAGGAGGACGCAGCTCGAGTATCTTGCCACGTTACAGCGTAAAATTTTGGTCCACCCGAAACGAACGAAGTTATATAACTACCAGGCCCGTATTCACTTAATTCATCCGTAAGATCTCCTAGAAATTGACCGATTGACGGCTCATACTCGTTACCACCGGGATGGCTCACGTAAATACAGGAGTCCGTATCGCAGTACAATATTCGTCGCCCGAGCCCCTCAAGATAACTGTATAATTTTAGGCGTGCTTGTGCCGTCGTGTATGCTGCAATCACGGCGTTTGATGTCGGTGATGGTTGGATAGCATCGCGGTTACTCACATAGTTTACATACATAATCTTGTGATTAACCGGTAGCATCCCCGTCACCTCAATCTCCGGACTCGTTAGTAAATTCATTAACTCCGCGCGCGTGAAGACGATAACGGTTTTCGTGAGATTCTCTCGTTGACCAAACTTTCCCCAGAATGAATTAAGAGCCAATTTCGCTAGTGAACGTAAACCCGGATTTGGCTGCAAAGCACTTCGCTCGAGATATACACCCTCAGACTCCTTGTACAATGCTATAAAACGCTCAATCGCTTCCTCGTCATCGTTACACTCTGTTGGCGGACCACTCGCCTCCTGTTTTATTTTTAGGAATGTATCGATGTACTCGGCAAAATGACCGCCTCGTCGCGTTGTCGCGTCATACTGCGTAACAACGTATTGCCAAATTTCATAGATACGCGTCACTTTATATCCGAGCGACACAGCTTTTCTCAGTTCGTCCACGACCCATGTGCCGTCAAACGCTCGCTCAGTCGCGTCATCGTGTGTACAAACCTCGGATGTGTCCATATCTGTACAGCACGTTCTACACAGGGGGAACAGTAGTTTCCCATGCATGCGAACAGGCAGTACGGGTATATACAAATCGCGCGGTGCCAGCACGGTACACTTCACGAGACCCTCGACGACACTTAGATCGTTTTCAAGTCCTACGAGTTCTCGACACTCGTCGCCTACGTATAATTTCGGGTGTCCAACGGGATATTTTCCATTCTTACATACCCACGGATACAGCGAGCAAACATCCACATAGCGTATCTGCTCCCCGTTCGCGACGTCGTACAAGCTTACAAAATTTTCCGTTCGACCGCCAAAGAATGCATCGCGTGGCTCGAGAGGCGCCTGCTTGACCATGGCGTGATTTTTCACGTATATCGACATTTCCTCGTTATTCTCGAGTAATCTGTCAAAATCGCATTCCCATATTTCGGTTAGAGTGTACCCTTTCGATCTGATTCGCCCGGAAATAAGAATGGTACGCTCGTATCGCTCATCCATTGTATCGGCGAATTTAGTTCGAGCATCTCTATTCACGCGATAACATCGCGGACAACCGTGCCAAAAGCAGCCATGAAATTGAAGAACGTGATGGACCCCCGCATCCACGTAGTAACCGTCCACGGCCGGTAGGCCGGCCGGAGGGCGATACTCTCTCGTGCGTCCAGCATGAGTGATAACGCAGTTGAGCTCACGCTCGAGCCATACGAGCCATACGACGGCCTTGCGCGATTGCTTATCGCCCCAGCGATATCCTCCTGGTGGTAACACCGCAATGCGATCTTTCTGTAGAAAATTCTTTCGAAATACTCTCATACATGCTGATGCTATCGTGCATGCTTCTGTAAAGGGGCACACGCTCCCACAACGTATAAGTAACTCTCGAAAAGCTAAACACGCTCGTCTCAAAACCGTAACATCTGTACGACAATATTGCACAAATTGCGTCGCAAAATCAAATTTATAATCTACGCGACTCGATTCTTCCTCATACCATTTTAAAAAGCGCTCGCGATCCGCTGAGAACATGGTATCGGGTGAGTAAAAATGCAAAGCCGGCAGAGGACCTGAGTAATTCTGATATTCCGGTGTGTTGAATAAATGGGGAAATGTACCTTTTGCCACCTCATCAGCGAAACCAAAGGCCTTAGGTAAAGCGCTAAGAGCCATGGGTAAATAGTTTAGACTATCGAGAAAAACGACATCGCCAATTTTCATCGAGACAATCTTCGTACCGTTCATAATCAGAGAGGGCAGCTGTGTTTTTTGCACCTCGATAAAATACCGTAGAATAAATTGTGCGTCGAAACCTCTAGCATTATGGGCGATGCAGATGGTCTTTTTAAATTTTTGCGATAATGCCAATTTTACGAGATCCCCAACAGGATCATCGATAAACACGAATTCACGTTTACCACAGTTAGCACAATCTGTCTCTATATCTGTGATATCCAGACATGCCATACATACGCATTGTGCGACACATAAATTCGGCTCGTGAATTCGTGTCGATTTATCATCATGCAATTGCACGTGTTGCTGCGTCTCAAAATCATAAAATAAAAATCTCGTGGAAGACTTGTCTTTTTTCTTCTCCTTTTGCGCATCTGATTTCTTGAGAGGTGCTATAAAACATGCATGCGTAGTCGGCCGCGTTTGTTTGCATGTAGCACAAAACGATATACCACATACATGCATCTTTTTATCTGTGGTTTTAATCATACGCGAGCAGTCTCTACAGATTTTCAATGCGTTACAGACGCTGTACCGTCTATATTTACGAGACGTGATGCCCGCGGAGCCCTCACTCTTGTGATGAGCGAGGCAAAAAGCACCAAAGAACGAACGATTACAGTCTGCGCAATACTCAGGCTGAGAGTCTCTATTACCGTTGCAATAAGTGGATTTACATCGAGCACATTGATAGCTACATCGATGCTCGAGTACTCGAATATACTTGGAATTACATTGCGTGCAGAACCCCCGACTACCTAGCGCACCGGCGAGATTTAATATCGGTTGATAGTGATGAGAACGCTCGTAATAGAGAATAAAGAGTGTATGATTAATTTTACCTGTTGCAGTGAGTACGTATTTTCGCCCATCGTACAGAGCCGGAACGCGTTTTCCGAAGGTAAGAAATTCATAAACAACAATCGCTATACCCTCGTGAACCAAGTACTCCTGAAAGAGCTGAATTTCGCGCGCACCACACCCCCTAGACGGTGTCGTTACCCCTGCATTACGTGTGAGCTCTATCGCCGCTGTATATTGCGCACCTCGAAGCCCGTTCCGAATTTGACACCATCGTCTGTGTAGCACACCCGCACGTATTTGACCGCGTTCGGCATGCGCTCGGGCAGTGACAAGGGATCGTTGTAGACACAAATTATCGCGATTACTTATGCGTAAAATTGACTTTTTTGCTATAGACTCGTGTGTAAGCCTAGTGCCCACACCGGCTCCTTCGACGCCTCGTACTATACACGTCGTCATTCTACATGTACCAGCGTCTATTCGAAATTCGCGCGCGCTCTGAGCTACACTATTAATTAGTCGCCATATATCGTCGGGAACGATGTCACGAGCTGGTCGAAATGATAACCATACAGGTCCTTGCGCAAAAGACGGTACGCTCAGAGTCATACCCACATAATCATGTCCTTCGCACGATTCTGTAAGACGTGTGAGAACATCTCGTACACCTCCCTCGAACCATGTCAGATGATCGATACCGACCGGTGGCTGACGAAAATAAAAATCTGTCTCTCGACCCTGCAGCCTAAAGCGTGAAAAATAACGTCTCTGCTCGTTGTCGATACCGAAACGTTCACCAGGAGGCAAAATATCACCACCCCGTGCAGCAGTCCTTCCATCGCCGGTCTGTCCACCTGCAGGCATAATTAAACCATTTATTAGAATTTTTATTTAATTTACTTTAAATTTTTGTTTGTCGCTGGCTATATACTATGCATATAATTCGTGTAACGTAAGAATTACAAACTTATATTTGCTTCTAGTCCTCGAATCCGTCGACTGCACCCGGGAACCGCCGACGCATTTCGTAAACCAACTCGATTGTCGGCGGTCTCGGCACAGTGAATCGTGCAAAGCGAAAAACGTTTGGGTCCGTCTCGTACCCTGCTTTTTCATTTTACTATTATTATCCGCGTAATTTTTTTATTTTTGTCAGCGTAGTTGTATTATTAAAAGCTTACCTGAATCTACAGGGTCCTCCTCCTCTTCCTCCTCCTCCTCGTCGTCATCGTCTACGTCTTGCTCCTCCTCCTCCTCTTCTTCTTCTTCTTCTTCTTCTTCTTCCTCGCTGTCTGTATTGCTGTTGGCATCATCGTTTGAACTGTATTGTCGCGATGGGCCGCGACGGATTCATCTGGTTCTCTCGAGGGGCCTGCCATGAAAAGACCGTTTGTAGGTTTATAACCGCAGAATGGCTGGGTAAAATTTATCCAGCGATTCCCTACGGTGCTGTCGCCATCGTTGTCCCTGCTATGATCATCTGAATCGGTTCTACCCTCCTCATCGAAATCATAGGTGTCGGATCCCATTTCTGCGTCCTCATACCGTCGAACTATATAAAAATCTTATGAAATAAAGGAAATAAAATAAAAGTAATTAGCGCTGTATATTACTTACGTCTTTCATTGAGTATGGGTTGCAGAGCAGTCTCATTCAGCCAGCCTCGTCGACGAATAACACGCACCACCGAATCAATAATTATTTGATTATCAAACAATCCAATATTATACGCGTCAACTAAATCGCGCTGATGACACTCGCACAGCATACCGCGAATTTTACGAACAACCGCCTGTGTCGGAAGTTCCCATAGGGTGATCTGTAAATTTCTTCTACCCCAGCGCGAACGCAACGACGGTCTATGCTTCAATATAAACTCTATCAATTTTCTTATCAATGAGCGCTTTACCACTCTGACCATGATTGTGCTGTTAGAGTAGTAGTAGTAGTAACCACAGTAAATCAGACAATTAACTAGAGAATTTTCAAAGCGGTTCACTTTTATATATATTCCTTTAACAAGCTCTCTCTCTCTCTCTCTCTCTCTCTCTCTCTGCATATACTGCAACGATGTAATGAATACGACTAACCAAGAAGATTGCCGCACGCGATCGCTTTACAAAAGCAAGACCTAGGGAAATATTTAGCGATGATGATGTACTTAGTTATCGAGTTTCGCTGATGAAAGTCATATTGTTTTCATCTAATTTCAAGGCACTTGGCCATGAGGAAAATCATCAAATTTCACCGACGAATATTATCTGTATGTCAATGTGTGGGTGTGCGCATAAGTGTGCGCGAGTATGCAAGAGTTTTGGGATATATCTGCTGCTGTTACTAGGCTGTTGAGGAGAATGCGACAAATATCAAAGGATATTGGCTAGCAATTTTCAGGCGTATGATTTGCAGTATCAAAAGAAGAGGCAATGCAGTTAGGTGGTGGGGGCAATCTGTATAAAACGGAGTATGAACACCACCGACGATTCATTCGAAAAGTTACAGTCTACAGGAAAGCAATAAAAATGGCAAATAACGGTGCTAAGCCTCATGCGATATCGCAGTATATAGCGAACCCCGTTATGTACGGTTTAAATAAATCATTTGGTAAAATAATCGTAGCCGGGTTCGAGTTGAACTCTACGTGTACGCTTACACCGGTGGTGAAAATATTGTCGAATACTTTTACCGGAATTACACTTGGTGCGGACGAGTGGCGAGTGTTTAAAAGTGATTTTTCTCGCGTACAGCAATATTTCGAAGCTCATGGGACTGATGCCGAGAAAATGTGTAATACCCGCATAGAGCACACAACGCATTACACACTTTTAACCTCGTGTTACCAGCACAGAGCTGTGTCATTTAGTAAAATAAGTGGTAGCGCTGATGAGGAATACGAGAATCAAGAGGAATCTGGAGAATCGAAATGGAAACGCTTCCGAAAATACTCTCCAAACATTGTTCTTCAGCGGTCTACATTTGATATGCTCGTCGAAATAAGTAGAAAAATTGATATTCATATGCAAGTTCTAGAGAGCAAAAGTGAAACGATTCAGAGGTGTATGAACGAGGTGGTATCATATGTCCGTGAAAAGATAGTTGCCAGTGAAATGCCTCGTGCAGTAGCGTATGAGATCATCGGTTCCAAGGACTTCTTTGAAGAAGCGCTCGAACACATCGCGATCTTGCTAACGCCAGAGGATACGGAGTTTATGAAAATTATTTTGTCCGAAATAATTGTGCTGTTTCGTGGTCATATCGCTGATCATGCATCGGGTGTTGCGTTGCCAACGCAATAATTCTACGTATGTGCAGCTATTTGTGATAAAGAAACTGTTGTAAATAATTGTATATAGTGTACATTTCGCTCGAAATATTATAAAGTATACACAGATGTCAGTCACAGTGAGAGAGAGAAAGAGAGAGAGAGAGAGACAGTCGTAAAACCGAAGCATCAGCAAAGGTCTGCGCTAGAAAGAAGACGGATCGCTCGTCTCTGTTTTATTAACACAGCAGATCATGGAATACGTGCCAATGTCGATTAGCAGCAAAGCAGCGGAGCTTGGTAAGTAAAAAATATAAAATAATTTTAAATCATGTGATATTTATTTTTAATTAAAAAAATAATGTTTTGCAGAGCGAGCAGCCCCTGCATATGAGCCGACACCGAGGGTTCGTTATTCGTGTCATGGAGAGCGAGAGGAAGATAGAGCTAACTTCGGGAAAGAAAAGTGCCACCCGACATCCTCATCCGCAGTTGTCGTCGGTGGCAGAAGATCATCAACGCTGCCAACTTTGTATAATGAGTCGTGGCATATCAGGTAAGACAATATCGATTATTCTGTACACGATGTTTTTTATTGATCAGTGCGCTCAATTAAATAGTTGTTTCGTTCTTTTTTTCAGAAGTACACTATGATGACAACGTCCACAGCGAAAAATAATTTAAAAGCAATATTACGAGTGATAATACAAATTAATTCCATATAGCGATAAAAATAAAATTAACGGTGAAGGAATCTCCGAGCGTGGATGACCGTGTTTGCAGGGCTGTTGCATACGACGGTAAATGTATAAAGTGCTTTCCATAAAATATTGGTTAATTTAAAAATATCTGATCTTACTGTGTCTCTAATTTTTATAGCATAATAATTGAAGTCTTTCTCTCTCTCTCTCTCTCTCTCTCTCTCTCTCTCTCTCTCTCTCTCTGTGAGGGAACATATTCTATATCTTTTACTGCAGAGCAAGCACTTTGCGAGGAGCATAGCGCAGGGCTATGCATGCTCGAAAACCTCTTTCGTTGCATTCAAAGTGATGGATACCTAGTTATGATTCATAGGAGGCTGTTATCTTTATGCCCGTGATACTCTCTAGTAGCGTCTCGAGCATTTAGTCTGTCTTTGGCATCCTGTTTGGAAACAATAAAAAGCAATATGTATCCACGATACGGCAAGGAGATTTTAAGCGACGCGTTTTGGTGCCGATTAATGTTTGTCGAGAGTGTAATGAGTGTGTTTCTGCGTACGCAGGAAATGTGCGATGCATACGACGAGTTGGAAGAACTCCTACGTAGTGTGTATTTAGTGGAACGTCGTGGAAGATCCATTGAACTTGGGGAGTTGCATATCGGCATGTCCTGTATTGTGCCTCGTTTCAATAACGTTGCCCGCGGGGAAGTGGTTTACCCGGACTTTGATGGGTACTGCGAGGTGCTGCTGGTCGATTTCGGCGAAACTATTTACATCGACTGGTCTCACCTATTTCATCCGGATCCTCTAGCAAGTATGCTACCGGTTCTTGTCATGGAGTTTTCCATATACGGACTCGACCGCGTGGACGTTGCAGGTATCGAGCAGCTCGTCGAAGAAGCGTGCGGTGGAGATGACTTGATCGCTGTCATGATGCGACCTCTTGCCGGCGATAGCGTTCCGCGGGTTCGCTTATCGAACGGTGAACGCGTGGATGTGGCGGCGTTTATTATAGAAGCCCTCGGTGATGAGATAGATATCGGCTACGATATCGATGCCGTGGACGAGGGCTTTGACGAGGACATAGTAATGAATTAAAGACGCTGTGCATGTGTATGTGTGTGTGTGTGCGTGTGTGAGAGAGTACATTCGAGAGACAGGAGTTTAAAATCGCTTTGGCAGGAGGGTAGATGCTTACAACAGCTGCGGTGGTGGTGAGTACATAATTTTATTCATTTTTCCAAGTATGTGTACACCTTTGCTCCATCCTACTCTTATCTCTACTCTTCCTTATTCACCAAGGTACCCACACCACCTCACTTTACCATCTCCACGTTACCGACACTGGTCAAGCAGAGTGGGTAGCGCGGCGGTGGAAAAGTGAGGTGGTGGGGGTAGCCGCGTGGTGGGGGAAGGAGTGGGGATAGGAGTGGGATGGAGCAAAGGTGTACACATACTACTGTCGGGTAATAGAAGAAACATCAGTATATCAGGATTAATTCCCCTTTTCTCTTGGGATTACATTAATATGTCTCTCGTAAAATATTGGAATTTATAGTAAAAATACCATCATAAATATATAAAACATTTTATGCCTATATATTAACATGTCTCTCGTAAAATATTGGAATTTATAGTAAAAATACCATCATAAATATATAGAACATGTTATGCCTATATAGAAAGGATAAAGGAAATATTAGGATTAATTTATGGTAAAATAGCGAAAAATAGACAGAAAAACGAGAAAGAGATGAGACTAAAATTGAGTTGCAATGAAGCTTCTGCTGCAGGAAAGCGAGGCTAGCCGAATCTCCGCGCAACGAAAACGCCTTGCGCGAGGTCTGAACAGCGATCTAGCTGACTTGCGTACGAACAAAATGTACGAGTAACCAAGCTAGGCGAGTCGTTCTCAAGAGAAGAACTCTCTCGCTCTCTCTCGTTTTCATGTATAAAATTACTTGTTTTACTAGTAAATTATATATATGGAATATGTTATACATATATATATAGGATAAAATAAAATGTTAAGATTATTTTACAGCTGAACACCCATAAGTAAGACTAAACGAGAAAGAGAGAAAAACTATAACATGTTTCAATAAAGCTTCCTCTGCAGGAAAGCGAGGCTAGGCGACTCTCTGTGCCACTACGAACGCCTTATCGCTAGGGCTGAACGGCGATCTAGCCGACTTGGGTACGAACGAAATGTACGAGTAACCAAGTTAGGCGAGTCATTCTCAAGAGAAGAACTCTCTCGCTCTCTCTCGTTTCCATGCATAGAAATACTTGTTTTACCATCGAGTTATTTATATGGAATACATTACACATATATAGACAGGATAAAATGAAATGTTAAGATTGTTTTACAGCTAAATACTGAAAGTGAAACGAATCGAAAAAGAGAGAAAACGGTCACGCGTTTCAATAGAGCTTCCTCTGCAGGAAAGCGAGGCTGGGCGACTCTCTGCGCCACGACGAACGCCTTATCGCTAGGGCTGAAAGGCGATCTAGCCGACTTGCGTACGAACGAAATGTACGAGTAACCAAGTTAGACGAGTCGTTCTCAAGTAAAACCCTTCTCTCTCTCTCTCTCTCTCGCTCTCGTTTCTATAGTACGAGAATAATCGTCTAACTAGCAAATTATTTAAGAAAACTTATTTACTATAAGAAATCTAACGTCTAACTAACAAATTATTTAAGAAAACTTATTAGCTACAAGTAGAGTAATCACTAATGTAACGAATAACCAATGATGCTTGGAATAAGCCATAACTCAACAAAACCATTTATACTAATAAGAGATTAACGCAGAAATCAGGTTGCATACGTCGAAGTTAACCACAAAATCTGTAACAAAATTACTACTAGTGGTTTCATGTGAAGGATTTAATTAAATTCCGTACAAACGCTGAAAAAATAAGCCATTACCATAGACACATCTACATAGAAGCGAGCATAAGGATATTACCTAGACTAGGAAACTCTATCGAAAATAGGCCAAGAAGCGGGGTGGTAAAAATCGCCTCATTTTCAGGGGAAAAACGCCTCGAACGCGTTCCCTCACCTAATCGCGTGGTCCTCTGTGTAGCACATCGCGCTGACAAATCAGAGCGCACCATACCGATGCACTTGCATAGATCTATGGCTCTGCATGGCGAGAAGCTAAAGGGTGGTTAAATTGTAAGGGCCGATGTTGAATGTGAACCACACTTAAACGTCAAGTTTTTTTCTGCATTTCATTTGACATTTCTCAATTTCAGACTAACTCAATTTGAACCATGGAAAGATACACAATCGAGCAACGCGTTAAAGTTATTCAGGCTTATTATGAAAATGGGCGTTCAAATCAAAATGCATATCGTGCACTTCGTGATTTTTTCGGTCAATTTAATCGTCCAAATGTGCGTACAATCGGAAAAATCGTGCAAAAATTTAAGCAAACCGGGTCTATCGGAGATATTAAAACACCAGTGCATGCTCGTACAGCTCGTACTGCAGAAAATATTGCTGCTGTTCGCGATAGTGTGGCTGAAGAGCCGTCCACCTCAACTCGTCGTCGTGCCCAACAATTGCACCTCTCACGCTCGTCGTTGATGAACATTATGCATAAAGACTTGCATTTACACGCTTATAAGGTGCAATTGACTCAAGAACTAAAGCCTCTTGACCATTCCAAACGTCGTCAATGGTCAGAATGGTGGCAAGAAATGGCAACAGTGGATGATCAATTTTCGAAGAAAATCATCTTCAGTGATGAGGCACATTTTCACCTCAGTGGATTCGTCAATAAGCAGAATTGCCGCATTTGGGCGAATCATAATCCAAGAGTGATTGTCGAAAAACCAAGAGTGACTGTTTGGTGCGGTTTATGGGCTGGCGGCATCATCGGGCCGTATTTTTTCCAAAATGAGGCCGGTCAGGCAGTTACTGTGAATGGTGTTCGCTATCGTGAGATGATAACGAACTTTTTATGGCCCGAATTGGAAGATATGGATGTGGGCGATATGTGGTTTCAACAGGACGCACAGTAGACGCAGAGCCCGAAATCGTGGCAGAAAAGTCAGAAAAAATTTTTTACAATCGGGATATTTGAGCAGGCAGTCAGGTAGAGGACTAATGGCTGCGTTAAATTGTAAAAGGGGAACCTTTTTCATCGTATACCTTCGTCGCTACGTCAGTTGGAAGTTAGCCTTCGAGACGAGTGTTCGCATCGCGCGCTGAACGAGCGAAAACTACCGTGACTTATAAAATCGATAACTTTAAAGTGAAGTGTTTTAAATCAATCCGGAGACATGGATACGACTTCTGGAGGTATGTAGAAGATATTTTTACATTGGTTGAGTTTAAAATAAATATGTAAATTATTGAAGTGTAGTATAAACTACTGCATAAATAAAGTGAAAGAATTTTGTAAACTTATATTTTCAACTATCCGAAAAGTTATACTTTCTGCCATATTCTGCGACAGCCAATGTCTAGGCCTTTAGTTTATTATATAAGCTTGCGAAATTAACAGGAATTAGCTGCCTAGAGCTGCCTAACTTTGTCTGTGATGGTTTTTGGCAACGTAAAACAGGCGGTTGCCGACCGTGCACGCGCGCGCGGCGCCATACGCCATGCCATGGGGCCATTGAACAGCTGCTACTTGAGCAATAGGACTATATCCATACATATACCATATATAATATATATATATATACATATATATATACAAAATACAAATTCAAGTAAATCATTTATATATCTATTTTTGTAGACATACAACAATACATATATATGTAAGTATATACTAAAGTAATTAATTTAAACCGTCACATTTTATTTGTATTTGATACATTTTTATTATATATATAGGTATATATGGGGCATTCCACGCCAAATTGGACAGTTCAATTTTTTTTCCCTTGATTTTGTCATATTTTCATGTACTCATCAAAAATCGGCTTCTGGTACATTTTGAGATGTTTTTGGTCACCCGTTCAAAAAATATTTGTTTATGTTTTTTTGCTCATAACTTCTTTCATAATAGTCTAAATTCAATTTTTTTTTCATAACTGTTGTTTTTTATGTACTTTTCAAAAAAAAATACGAATAATTATTGCGGCTACTTATTTGTTACAATAATTAAAATTCATTAAAATTTTGATCTGATCCTTCAACACAAATTCTATACAATTTTATGTCTTTATTACAGGGTCCCATTACGAAGGAGTACATTTGACGAGGAAAGAATTATATCTTATTATAAAGAATAATTTGAACGATAATTTCGCTACGTTATTGTTTGGCTTTCTGATTCGCAATCAGTCACTTTCACAACCCGCGTATATCAATTTTGTTCAATTCAATTATAATAATTAAAATTCAAATAACTAATGCAAGTTATATGTTTTTTTGAAAATTTTTAATTTTTTTTAACAGACTTGTCCGCCATATTGGATCAGCCATTTTGTTTACAATAATTTGGCTTTCGGATTCGTAATGAGCGACCCTTAAAACCCACATATAGCAGTTTTTGTCAAGATCGGACACCTTTTTAACATTCGTGTCCGCCATATTGGATCGGCCATTTTGTTTACAATAATTTGGCTTTCGGATTCGTGATAAGCAACCCTAAAAACCCGCATATACCAATTTTTGTCAAGATCGGACACCTTTTTAACATCCATGTCCGCCATATTGGATCGGCCATTTTGTTTACAATAATTTAGCTTTCAGATTCGTAATCAGCGACCTTAAAAACCCCTGCATACCAATTTTCATTCCGATCGGAGGTTATTTGTATTTACTGCCACGATTTCGGGCTCTGCGTCCACTGTGGGACGGTGCCACTTGCCACACAGCTAACGAAACAATAGCTCTTTTGCGCGACAAATTCAATGGCCGTGTTATCTCACGTGGTGGCGATGTTAATTGGCCGCCAAGATCATGTGATTTGACACCGTTGGACTTCTTTCTTTGGGGTTATTTGAAAGAAAAGGTGTACGTCGATAAGCCAGCAGCAATTCAAGAGCTAAAGGATGAGATAATTCGGCACATTAACGGCATAGAACCTCAATTATGCCTAAGCGTCATCGAAAATTTGGACCATCGGATGGAGGTGTGCCGCCGAGGTCGCGGCGGCCATTTGGCCGATATTTTGTTCCATACATAATTAAACCATACCATATTATCATAATAAAAAGAATTGACATTAATTTCCTAAATAATTTGTGTTTTATTCAAAATCAACATCGGCCCTTAAAATTTAACCACCCTTTACTTTGCGGGGTAAGGGGAATGAATACGTGTATGGTCGAGATAGACCACGGTGAAATTCTTATAATCAGGATAGGGTTTTATCCCTTCTCTTCTTTTACGCGCTTGACGACAAGAATTTTCGACGCTCAGGAGCCCTATAAAAGGCCGCGAAAATCGGCCGTCGAGACAGTTTCACGGGGGGTTAACTAGAGGACTAATCACTAGCCTGGCAGTCAGTAAGTCGCCGGCAGTGAATTAGACTTTTCCCAAGGCAGCAAGTAGTACTGTTTGCCGGGAAATAAAGTAGTACAGAACGATAATTTTTCACCACGGCTTAATTTTCACAAAGTATAGTTTCAAATAGTACAGAGTAAGAGTACAGTACTTATAATTATTAACGCTTGTAAAATCGGGAATATTGAACGTGCAACATTCAACTACTCATGTAGTTTTTTTTCAATAAATAATTATTAATACGCACCAACGCCTACGTTCGATTTTGAGTCTATCTGACTACACTAATCTACGTCCAACCAACATTCAACCGCAAGAACCACAGCAACAAACAACCGTAGGTATAATTTTCAATTACCAATTAAAGTGAAATCTTGCTCCGCGTGAAATTGTCATTCAAGTCCCTCCCCATTATTCGTGAAATGATTATCCCCAACGAAGAACAAAACGCACTCCAGCCCTATCCCGAGTAATTTTCCGCGAGGTTAGACTCAAAAACGGGCTTGCGTCTTCGGTATTTTCTCGTCGGGTGTGGTAAAGGGAGAATTTATTCTCCTTGACCAGAGCACGGAAAACATACACCGAAACGTGAAATCTATGTTAAATTCGTGGGTTCGTAAGATAGGCCGCGATTTTGACGTAACAAAACATTGGAATTCGTTCAAGACAGGAAACGAAGTCCAATGCCCGATCGTACGATCGACACCAGGAACGCCGACGCAGCATGAGGCGACTCGCTTGGCGTTCGACGATAGGCTAACACTAAAAACGCAAACTAAAAGATTTTCGTGAAGACAGTTAGCAACTGCTTTACGAAAAAACAGAAAGAATTTAGACTCAAGATAGAACGGGTTGGTTCCTCGTAAAGACTCGAAATAACTTTATTGTACTTTCTTACTTTGACTTTTAAATAGACAACGAAAAGTTACCGTTGCCTATAATAAATACTTCCTTTTATATAAATTCGTGTTTCCATCAATAACTCGAGATTCATCTCCTTATCGGCAAACGATGCCGAAAATAATAACTTTTTAATATTATACCGAATACCGAATAATCCAATTACGCGGTCGGCAGTGTGCCCGCGCTTATTACATACCTGGCATATAGTGAGCGGAGGACCGTCAAAGACGGGTTTATTATTCGAAGGAGGGAAGATTTTAAGAAATTTGTCAGCCGAGTGTCCTGTTTTGTTTACAGATCTGGCATATGATAAATGAAGGGGCTTCGAGGCTGGGTTTATTGTTATTTGAAGGTGGAAAAATTTTGAAACATTTGTCCGCCGAGTTTCCAGTCTTCTGACAGATCTGACATATGCTCGGTCCTTTGTCGACATTTCCCGAATTTTGTAACCCAACAGTCAACGCTTGGCTAGCCTTCTCGGTCGAACATTCTTTAGCATTGTGCCCTTTTTTATTGCACAACTGGCAATACACTTCTTCGCTTGCTACCACGTGTACTCCACGTTTCACATTGGGTTTAGAGACCCTTGGACTCGACGTTACTTGCTCACCGATACGCAAGGCTGCTTGTGACACTAAACTCTTTTCGGTCTGCATTGCTAGCTTTATTAATTCTTCGAGATTATTATTAGGAGTTAATCGTTGCTCAATTTCCGGTCTTAAACCGTGTAGAAAACAAGCTGGAAGGATTTGTCTAGTATTATCAATAAATGCGCCAGCCAAGGGATTATCCTCGCTCGCATCATAATTTTCAAGTATCAAATTTCCCAAATCTCGTACACGATTTGAATATGCAATAACAGACTCACTTTCTCTCTGGTATATTGATCCTAGTTCACACTGCAGCTAATATACATTTAGCGTGGGTGCATAAATATCTTAGAGAAATTTACCTAAATCTTCTATTGTTTCAAAAGTTTGCCCTTGTATAGTGCGACGGGGTTCGCTAATTATTTTCATTCGGACTGCTTTTACTAAATTTAATTCGGCGCCTGGCTCCATCATAGCCAAGGCTTCCTTGTATCCTTGGATAAACATTCCCAATGACAAAGTATGACCGTTATAATTCGGTATGACAGCCAGTGCATCTCGAAAAGACAACGTTTGGTTATTGTTAACCATTATGGGAGGAGGGTCGGGTACAGGGTCACTAGTTTCAAGAGAAAAGTTCACTGGCAGTATTTTACTAGTTTTTTTATCTGGACTCGACCTTTTTCCCGTGGGGTGGAAGGAGCAACCAGGAATAGCAGGTTCGTATTCAGATAGCAGGTGTACATTTTTGAACAAATTCTGAGGCACAATGTGGGAGGGTTTAATTATTGATTTTAATTTAGATTTTTCACAAGTATTGATTCTTCCTATTGGAGTGGATAGTGTTTTATTATGACTCGCGAGGGGCTGTGTACCGATCGGTGAGTTGAGCGTGGTAGACCCCCTGCAGGAGTGTAAAATATGTCGCTGGAGTTCGAAAGGCCTAACGTGGGCATGGTGCCTACGGGGTTCGGGATAGCTATGACTGGTGTATCTGTACCTGCTGTCTCGTGTGTAACGAGCTTCAACTCGACGTCTTTTACAGCATGTTCGGGGGATGCGGGAATCTGAACTGGAATTTCGTTGCAGGGATCTCTATATATTACAAGTGGTAAATATTGGTGACCTGGTTCTTCCAAAAATCCAACCACAGACAATAAATTATTTCCCGATCTCGCCGTAAGTGTTTCTTGTACTCGGTTCGTGAATTGCTCAAAACTTTCTGAATTCCTTGGAATTTCTTGAATCTGTAAGGGACTATTTGATGTATTATAATTATCAAGATTGTCTGATAAAATTTCTTCAGTACTTGAAGAATCACTTGCTTCCCCGCAATTTATATCTGTTTTTGTAATAATTAAATGACTTGACGTTAATTCCAAAGATTATTTATGGCTGTCTTCGTCTATTTTAATTAATTCCGGATTTTCTTGATTAACGATGCTACTTTTCTCTGTATCTGCAATAATTTCTCCCGTTGTATTAGTTGTGTACGGAGTCTTGGGATGCGAACTGTCAGTACTTTTGTCGAAAAATTCTTCGACGTCTCAAATTGGGATTTCGAAGGGCTATGTATTCGAGATTTCTTTTTTCGGTTTTCAGGATAATCATATATTACCTTATCATCAAGTTTTGTCTTTGATCGCGTCGACCTCATTTATGATGTATTTTATACAAGTATAATTTTTGGTATATCGCATCAAAGAGACATGCAACAATACATAAGAATATGATTAGAGTAAAAATTGGGCAGGAGAACGGAATAGGAATAACTTTCCTTTAATTACTTGTAACGAAGAAAAATTATAGAGCTTTACTTCTTTAATTTCGTTTCAAAATTCCCCTGAGGTGAAATCAAATGTGGTTTTTCCTTGAGGAGGATGATTTTATGTTTATTCAACGATTCGGTCGTATTAATTTTGACGTTTTGAGAATGTTATAATAGGATGATATCGTATCCCAAGTCTCGAATGAGCTTCGTAATCAGCAACATGTTCGTCTAGGAATTTTTTCCGCTCAGCTGCTCGAATTTCTTTAAGTTGATCCGTTTTGTTGTTATCAGGTATTTTAGGGCCGGCAGTTTGGAAGTCCCGACTGCTGTCTGCTTTGTATGCAGTCGCACTACTTGGTGTGATGTTTCAACTTCCGAGTGATTTTTACTCTCCTCCACTTGTTTGCCTAAAGGTTTCTGAAAACCTATTATTTTTTCTTGGTTAAGGAAAATACCTTCGTTATCTTTTATAGATTTGATGCTAGAGACTCCAAAATTTTGCCTGCTATACGATTCACTCTCTATTACCGTTAAAGTACAATTCGTTTTACTAGAATTTAAATTTCTATTCCTTTCTTGCCTCGAGTAGCCGTTATGTACTGCAATTGTGTCGTCGCAATGTTTCTTATATTCTGTTATTTCTCTTCCTTCGAGAGGGATAGTTTTATTAGCGCTTTCTATTTGAATGTCAAAGACTCTAGAATTTTGCTCGTTATACGATTTGCACGCAATTATTGGAACTAAGTACTGTTCTTTTAAGATTCGTCATTATAATCTTTGCGCTTGAATTTTCCTTCCTCCTCTATAGATTTTCGGCATGGATGAATGATTCGGGTCGATAGTGGTAGGGAAATTGTCAAATTAAGTAAGAAGTACGTGTAGTTATATCTGTCTTGTTTGTATGATGTGTTTCGTGAGTGACCCTTACTAGCCTTAACCCCACTTACGCGAGGAGCTAAAACAAAGGATTTCTTTCACTAGTGTAATGTGTTTTGTGAACGAGCCTTGCTAGCTTTAACCCCACTTACGCGAGGAGCTAAAACATAGGATTTCTTTCACTAGTGTAATGTGTTTCGTGAAAGAGCAAATCTGGTTGCCCAATCGTCTCTTGTGATGATTGTGTTGTTAGTGATACGTGCGTGGGCAAATCTGGTTGCCCATGTGTTAGGTTGAAAAGTGGATAGGTGAGGTAGGGTTTTTAGAATGCTGTCCGCTGGTGTAAGCGAGACGGTGAATTTCCCAAAAGCCTATAGCAGAAAGAGTACCACGTGTCAGTGGAGGCGCAATGCTATGAGGGATGAATGTAGGTGAACGATGCTAGTGATCGCTCGAGAGGATTGTTAAGATGAGCAACGGAGGAGTGAATAACAGAACTGTTTGTAATTCTACTAATATTTTCAGAATTGTATGCTCACTGCTTTAACGTATGGTGGGTTGACAGAATTTATGTAAATGACAGTACAAAGAAGTTAATGTTACGGAGCGAATCGTATAGAAACAACACAAGAAGTCTGGTGGTTGTCTGGTTAAAAAAAAAAATAATATTACTCTCTATAATTTATATTCGGGGAAGCTATTTTCCTTGTAGTTGTCCTCACGTATGTTTTAGCAATTATTCTTTCTTGCTGTTTTATTTGTTCCAAACCGAATTGATTTAGGAATGTTTCTGGCGTGACTTCTTCAATGAGTTCTTGCGCGAGAACCTCGAGTTTTCTTATACGCACTTGAAGTACCAATAATTTTTCCAATGGTGCCATGTAATGGAATACAACTTATATAATATATACACATATATATCCACGTATATGTCTTTCAATACAAATTCTATCTTATTCTTTTTTTTTATTCACCAGTCATTATCGAATATTATCAGGGGTACAAATTGAAAATGCGGGTTTGATAACAGATGGCGTTACTAACGCTATACGCATCAGGCAGTACTGTGACTATGTTCGTGTCAAAGCTACGTCTTATAGCTTTAATTTTCAGTATGTGTCAATTTGTCGCAGTGTCAAATTCATAGTTTTTTTGAGCTCTCAATATGTCGAGTTTCGTGCCAACAAAACAGCATTTGCGGGAAGTTTTAATTTACTTCTTTAATTTGAAGAAAAGTGCTGCTGAAGCACATCGATTGGTCTCCGAGGCTTATCCGAGTCATGTTCCATCGGTTTCAACGTGCGAGAGATGGTTTGTGCGGTTTAGAAGTGGTGATTTTGACGTTGAGGACAAAGAGCGGCCGGGCCAAGTGAAAAAGTTTGAGAATGCTGAATTGGAGGCAATACTCAATGAAGACTCGTGTCAAACTCAACAAGAGCTCGCAGATTCATTGGGAGTGACACAACAAGCCATTTCCCATCGTATAAAAGCCCTCGGAATGATCCAAAAGCAAGGACATTGGGTGCCGTATGAGCTGAAGCCGAGAGACGTCGAGCGCCGTTTTTTTGCATGCGAACTGCTGCTCGAACGGCAAAAACGGAAGGGTTTTTTGCATCGCATTGTCACTGGTGATGAAAAGTGGATCCATTACGATAACCCGAAGCGCAAAAAATCATATGGTTACCCCGGCCATGCATCATCATCGACGGCCAAACCAAATATTCACGGCGCCAAGCTCATGCTCTGTATTTGGTGGGACCAGCTGGGTGTGGTGTATTATGAGCTATTGAAATCGAACGAAACCATCACAGGAGCACTATACCGAACTCAATTGATGCGTTTGAGCCGCGCACTCAAAGAAAAACGGCCACAATACGAGCAAAGACACGACAAAGTAATTTTGCAACATGACAACGCTCGGCCACATGTTGCAGCGCCGGTCAAAACATACCTACAAACGCTGAAATGGGAAGTCTTACCCCACCCGCCGTATAGCCCAGATATTGCTCCTTCCGATTACCACCTTTTCCGATCGATGACACATGGCCTAGCTGACCAGCGCTTCCATTCTTACGAAGAAGCCCAAAAATGGGTCGATGACTGGATAGCAGCCAAGCCGGCCGAATTTTTTCGCGACGGTATCCGTAAATTGCCAGAAAGATGGGAAAAAGTTGTGGCTAGCGATGGACAATACTTTGAATAATTCATTTGTTACCATTTTTTCAGAATAAACGTTCAAAAATAGAAAAAAATCCCGCATTTTCAATTTGTACTCCTGATAGTTTCCACATTTGATTTCCACAAGGTCAATTTACTTACGAAAAAAGCTTACCAAATAACTTGAATAATAGCGGGTACTCTCTAAAACGAATCAATTTTGCGACGATGTCGATCAATGGACCTGAACCAGATCAACGAACGTTCTCAATTTGTAAGTTTTCAAAGGGAAATCCGATCATCTAACTCGGATAAAAGTGTCACCCTTAACTACATCAATTTTTACAAATAAAATCGATTTATTGAGACCCGATAATAATAATAAAAAGAAAAAAATCAATTTTTACACATTAAATTTACACTCGGTAAAAAGGGGAAAGTTAGATTTTATAAATTAAATCTATTATAAAAGCTTAGTAGAAAAAGATGATACATTTTTATCAAATGGCTTGACTCGTTAATATTCAATAAAAAATAAAAAATCGATTTCTATGAAATAAATCCACTCTCAAAAAGGCGGTAAAAAGGAATAAGGTGGATTTTATGAATTAAATCGTTCTATAAAAATTCAGCAGTAAAGAATGATACATTTTTCATGAAATGGTTTGAATCGTAAAAATTGAATAAAAAGTAAAAAAATCAATTTCTCTGAAATAAATGAACACTCAAAAATGCGGTAAAAAGCGAAAAGGTGGAATTTATGAATTAAATCGTTTAATAAAAACTCAGTAGTAAAGAATGATAATTTTTCATGAAATGGATTGAATCGTTAAAATTCAATAAAAAGTAAAAAGAAATCAATTTCTCTGAAATTAATCAACTCTCAAAAATGCGGTAAAAAGGAGAAGATTGGATTTTATGAATTAAATCGTTCTATAAAACTGGACAGTAAATGATGATAAATTTTCATGATATGGATTGAACCGTAAAAATTCAATAAAAAGTAAAAAATCGATTTCTCTGAAATAAATGAACTCTCAAAAATGCGGTAAAAAGGAGAAGATTGGATTTTATTAATTAAATCGTTCTATAAAAACTCAGTAGTAAATGATGATACATTTTCATGAAATGGATTGACTCGTTAAAATTCAATAAAAAGTAATAAATCAATTTCTTTGAAATAAATCAACTCTCAAAAATGCAGTAAAAAGGAGAAGATTGGATTTTATGAATTAAATCGTTTAATAAAAACTCAGTAGTAAGGAATGATAATTTTTCATGAAATTGATTGAATCGTTAAAATTCAATAAAAAGTAAAAAATCGATTTTCGAGGATTAAATCGGCTTACAAAACCACGGTAAAAAAAGGAAAAGTAAAAATATTTTCTTTTCAGTTGATTTTTTTTTTTCAAAATTAGTTTGAACAAAACTAACACTTTAAGATCCCGGACGAGCCCCCAGAATTTGTTACAAAATCGCGGCCTATCTTACGAAACCCACGAATTTAACATAGATGCACGTTTCGGTGTATATTTTCCGTGCTCTGGTCAAGGAGAACAAATCCTCCCTTTACCACACCCGATGAGAAAATACCGAAGACGCACGCCCGTTTTTGAGTCTAACCTCGCGAAAAATTACTCGGGATAGGGCTGGAGTGCGTTTTGTTCTTCGTTGGGGATAATCACTTCACGAATAATGGGGTGGGACTTGAATGAGATTTTCACGCGGAGAAAGATTTCACTTTAATTGGTAAAAGAAAATTGTACTTACGGTTGGTTGTTGCTGCGGTTCTTGCTGTTGAACGTGGGTTGGACGTAGATTGGAGTAGTCGGACAAACTCAAAATCGGACGTATGCGTTGATGCGTATTAATAATTATTTATTGAAATAAACTACATGAGTAGTCGAATGTTACACGTTCAATATTCCCCATTTCGCACGCATTAATAATTATAAGTACTGTACTCCTACTCTGTACTACTTGGAACTATACTTGGTGAAATTAAGCCGCGGTGAAAAACTATTGAACTGTACTACTTGGTCCCCATGAAACTGTCTCCTACTGACTATTAACTGACTGCCCGGCGACTGGTTGACTGCCTGGCGAGTGATTAGTCCTCAGTGCCTGGCGACTGATTGACTGCCTGGAGAGTGATTAGTCCTCACTGTTTTTTCGGGCTTTTTCCCGTCCTTATATAGGTCTTGGATAGTCTAAAATTTTTGTCGTCAAGCGCGTTAAAAGAAAAGAAGGGATAAAACCTTATCCTGATTATAATAATTTCCCCGTGGTCTATCGCAACCATACACGTATTTATTCCCCTTACTCCGCAGAGTAGCTTCCCAAGATGCAGAGCCATAGATCTATGTAAGTGCATCGGTATGGCGCGCTCTGATTTGTCGCGCGATGTAATACACAGAGGACCACGCGATTAGGTGAGGGATCGCGCCCGAGGCGTTTTTCCCCTGAAAATGAGGCGATTTACCATACCACCCCGCTTCTTAGCCTACTCTCGATAGAGTTTCTTAGTCTAGGTGATATCCTTATGCTCGCTTTTATGTAGCTGTGTCTATGGTAATGGCTCGGAATTTCAGCGTTTGTACGGAACTTAATTAAATCCTTCGCATCTAACTAATAGTGTTTGAGATTCCGCCTGGTGATGTTATTTGACAGATGTGCAATATATTGAAAATGATGAGTCTTCACTCACGACAGGGTGAAATAAAACCAGACGCATAGATGGTATTCAGAGAAAGTGGTTTATTACACCTTCCGCATAGTCACAAACATATCATATAATTTTGAGAAACACTAAAAGTGAAAATAAATACAGGAAAACTCAAATTTAGAAAAAATACAAAATAATATAAATAATAAATGCACCAAAATTGAGAATAAAAAACTGAATTTAATTAGGTAAACTGAATTTAATTAGGAAAACTGAATTTAATTAGGTAAACTAAATCTGATGATATGGATTGAGAACCAGCACAAAATTATATTAATTGTGTGCTGTATGTACTGAGAGTGATGTGCGCACCGCAGCTAGTGCTGCGGAGCAGGCAACGCAGTGAGATATATGAGTGCGTAAGGTGGTATTACAATTCACAGCAAGCTCTCAGCAGCTTAATGCAAAGAGGTTGCAGTGAACGAATAAGAGCACTTGCAATTGAAATTGCTTGAGTGCTCTATACGTATGAGACAAGCTACGCAGGCAGCACTGCGTAGCACAATACCACACATAATGAGGATGCACAAAATGAGCAGTGTATAGTCACTGTACTCTTCCAGCAGATATCCTGGGGAAAAGTACAGTGAATATAGTACACCTGCATAATTATATTAATTATACCGGTAAATTATGTTGAGAAAAACGTGGCGTGACATGTGCTGCAATGCCGCCAAAAAGTGAGCCCAAAATGCTGATGTACCCATGAGCATGCAACTCCTCGTTACCATTGAATTTGCGGTAAATTATAGCAACGTACTCGTACCTGATTTTGAGTCCTGTTGAGAATGATGAGAGAGTCCAGAGCCAAAAGCCAACGAGAAAAGTCCAAGAAAGTGGTGTGCCGTTCCTCGATGTCGTAGCGAAAGTGTCTAAATTTTCGTCATGGCTGCCTGATCTGAAAGTACCGTCGGGCGCTGAAGTCAGTTCAGCGAGATAGCCTGTGAGCGAAACCGAAGTCAAGCGAGAGAGACACCCTCTCGCTCGACGCGGCATGCCAGCGAGGCACTACCTCGGCTTCGCGAAGCCTGTCCTCGGCTATCTCCGCTCAACCGAACGCTGCGTGCTTGAGCACAGCAACAGGTCGACGCACGGCGAATATCGATCGCCGTGCGCCAGCTGATTATCCAACAAATAGTAATAGTTTTGTTACAGATTCTGTAGTTAACTCGTCGTATGCAAGCTGATTTTTGCGTTAATCCCTTATTAGTATAAATATTTTTGTTGAATCATGGCTTATTCTAATCATTATTGGTTATTCGTTTAATTGGTAATTACTCTATTTATAGTTAAACCCTTTTTTTAAATAGCTTGTTAGTTACACAATTATTCTCGTGTTATAGAAACGATACCGAGAGAGAGAGAGAGAGAGAAGGTATTTTACTTGAGAGCGACTCGCCCGACTCGGTTACGGGTGCATTTCGTCCGTACGCAAGTCAGCTAGATCGCCTTTCAGCCCTCGCGCCAAGGCGTTTATCGTGACGCGGAAAGTCAGCCAGCCTGGCTTTCCTGCAGAGGAAGCTTTATTGAAACATGTTACAGTTTTCTCTCTTTCTTGTTTCGTCTTACTTTTGGTATTTAGCTGTAAAATAATCCTAACATTTCATTTTATCTTTTCTATATATGTGTAACACATATATATAACTTGCTGGTAAAACAAGTATTTTTATGCATGGAAACGAGAGAGAGTGAGAGAGTACTTTTCTTGAGAGTGACTCGCCCGACTCAGTTACTCGTATATTTCGTCCATATACTTTCCTGCAGGAGAAGCTTCATTGCAACTCAATTTAGTCTCATCTCTTTCTCGTTTTATCTATTTTTCGCTATTTTACTGTAAATAAATCCTAATATTTCCTTTATCCTTTCTATATATGCTGTAACATAGTTACACGCTTTAGCTTATTTTATTATTTCGAACGGTTATAAGAACCGAGAGTATATGCGAAAACATCTGCGACATTAAACTCGATACAAAAGCACCGAGGTTTGCGGGCATGAGGCCATCGCACCTAGTATAAAAATTAGAGCTGTCGCCGCTCCGCAATTCCCTCGCTGACGTGAACAGCAGGTCAGCGACCAGCTGGCCTTGCTCAGCGGCGAGGGGAATGCGGTGAGCGCGGCAACGGCGAAACTAGAAGTTAATAATTTACGGTAGATTTAAAAAATTACAGCGAGAAGATGGGAGAGGGGATCCAACTGCGACGAGGACTATAAATAGGCATGCGCGAGGGGAAGAGGCTCTTAGTCTTTTTAGCCCAAAAAGTGAAAGTATCGAGGTATAGAGAAATCGAAACATTGAGATCACTGACAAATTATCAAGAGTTATTTTCGATATTGGAATGTAGAGTCCCTGTTTCATGTGTAATATAAAGCCAACAAGTCGGTGGAAACGGAAACCAAGCCAAGAGGAAAGACACGCGAGATATTCACAGAAAGTAGACAGTAATTAGACCAACATTTTCGAAATTGTTATCGATTAAGTTTTAGTTAGGTTGTAAGAACTAGGATTCGGTCCCTAAAATTAATTAGATAGGATCGGGTTAAGAGTTATTTCTAAGAAAATAGAATTAAGAATATATTGCTAAGTCTAGAAAATAAATTTAAATTAAATTAGGTCAGCGGTACTGAAGAAAGTGAAACCAGGTAACACAGCATTTAAATCGGTAGGCGAAATAACGATAGCAAGTGAGAGTGAGAGAGAGAACGCCAGATAGTGAACCTACGTAGAATAGAGATGGACAGAGGTACGAGCGAGATATCGGCTCGAAGAGCGAGGCAAGCGGGTCTGGTGGTATGCGTGTGTGTGTGTGTGCATTGAGCATTCCACTCCATACTCGCGTCCAAAATAATAACAGAAATTGCGAGCCAGGAATACCGAGAATCTATGTACACGAAATAAAATAAAAATTGTAAAATCATCATCAGAAATTACCGAATTGCAGTGCGTTGTATGGGCTATTGGTGGCCAGATACCGAATATTGACATTTTTCTGAAGTTGTTTGTGTCACTAAACCTTACTCTCATACACCTTGAAGTCTCATATTAATTAGTACTGTGTCTGAGCCCGAACTCCCACGAAAAATAAAAAAAATTGTCAACGATAAAAAAATTACCGTTACAATGCATAACATATTCTATATATAAATATATATACTACTGTGTTCAAAAAGTAAGGTGAATTTTTAATTTAAACTTCCCGCGTTAACCGAATCGGACAAGTGAATTTTTTTTCAAGTTGGTAGGACTGTTAGTGACATCTGTGACAAATTACATGTCAATATCATCATTCGTTTTTAGTTTACGCTTGGTTTGGTGAACAAAGAAAAGTGAATTTGGCGATTTTTACGGTGTCGAATTTTGTTGAGCAAAGAAGTGCTATTAAATTTTGCTTGCGGAATGAAATTTCCGCCGCTGAAACGTATCGAATGTTACAAAAGGCCTACGGTGATGAGACTATGTCACAGAAAAATGTTTACAAGTGGTACAAAGACTTCAAAGAAGGCAGAGAACGTGTTGATGATTTGGAACGCTCTGGACGACCATCGACGTCAATTGATGAGCGACACATCAAGAAAATCAAGGAATTGGTGCTCGAAAATCGTCGATTAACAATTCGAGACCTTGCCGACATGCTTGCCATATCAATTGGATCAGTGCAAGCAATTTTGAAGGATCATTTGTGCCTCAGAAGAGTCAAATCGCGTTTGGTGCCAAAATTCGCGTTTGGTTCTTCGTGAGTTTTTCGCCGAAAACTCCACTCATGTCGCTCCACAACCACCGTATTCGCCTGATTTAGCACCGTGTGACTTCTGGCTACTTCCAAAGCTCAAGAGACCACTCCGGGGAAATCGTTTTGAGTCGATTGAAGAGATTAAACGTGAATCGCTACGCGCATTGAAGGCTATACCTGAGGACGACTTTTTAGCATGCTTCAAAGATTGGAAAAAACGTTGGCATAAGTGTATTGTAGCTAGGGGGGATTATTTTGAGGGGGACGAAATCGATTTGGAAGAATAAATACAAATTTTTTATTTTAAAACAAAATTCACCTTTTTGAACACAGTAGTAGGCCTAACTAATTTTGGTACCACTAACATCTGTAACGCTCCTGTCGATCCGTACGTCTCTGCCTCGACCATGATTTGATTCCTTACGCGTTCTGTCTCCCCGCCAAATGCCCCGACCACCTGCGTTGACGTTACCGGCAGCCTTGGGCAATCTTCCAATGTTTCATGATTTTTCTGAAAAAACTCTTCTGATACACAAGATACCTCGCTTCCCCTATCGATGAGACTTACTTCCAATATTCCAGCAATCTGCAGAGGTATTTCTGGACACCTCAGATGCTTCTGGTCGTACCACTTGCTTAGTATTTTTTCCACCTCCTCATATAAATATTCCCATGGATTTTCCATAAGCATTATACCTGTCGTCTTCATTTCTTTACCTCCGTCCACCTTCTTAGGTGCTGGCCCTCTGATATCTGGTATTATCCGAACTCTAGCAACGATTTCAGGGCATATATATTTTTTATTATCATACGTCCCTTTATCGTCTTCTTGAACTCGGTTTTCCACAGATTCAGCCTGCCCTCGCCGTTCGGTGTCCTCCTCTCGACCCTTAGCATGTCCTCTGCTTCTGTCCTCTTCCATTTTTCTTCGCTGGTTCCTTACTTTCTTCTTCTCTCTCTTCTTCGCATTCATCCGTTGTCTTGTGCTCTTTCTTTCTTCGTGTTTTATCGTTGCGCTTCGCTCCTCTTCGTTATTATTTATTTCTCGTTCTTCTTCGGGTGCAACGACTACGCGTTTCCCGAGTTCGCGTTCCCTGCTCCCGAGCTTCCTGGTTTTTGCTCCCTAGGAATCGTGTGTGCCACAAATGAGCCTTGGACAGCACGATTTATGTTGTTTATTTGGTTATTTGATCGTTGCTGCTCCTGTTTAGGTACCTCAGGTCCTGCCTGTCTATTATTTTCTGGCACCTGACACTGTCCTGACCTGTTTTCCTGCCAGGATGGCCTTGATGGAGGCCATGGCCCGTTGTTTTACCATGGTGGCCTTTCTCCCCTACCACTTTGGCGTCCTGGTGATGGTGGATATCTGTTGCCGCCATTGTTTGCAGGAGTTTCCCGATTTTTATATCTTGGGTATGGACGCGCCGTCTGCTCACGCACAGCTCCTCTATTAAAGTATCTCTGTTGTTCATGGAATGCGTATCCACCTGTTCGTCCCGCTCCTCTCGTGTGGTTCAGAGGACCCGCCACGTCCGTGCTTTCCAGCAGCTCCAGAAATGCATCTATATCACTGATTTGTCGGACTCTCACGGCACTCCGCACTTCCTCGTCGAAATGTTTTGCAAGTCGACGGATTATGTCCTCGTCACTCAGTTTCTCACTCAGATCTCGTACGTTCCGACCACGCGAGTGGCATACTCCGCTCGTGTCAATGCCTGGCCTTCCATATAAAAAGATCCGAACTCTAAATTTTTCTTTACCTTGTCCTGCATGTCGCGAGCCCAGTATCTCGAACGAAATTTTTCTTCGAATGTCTGCAAGTCGTGTACGGCTCCTCATACCAACAGCCACCAGTCGTTAGCGACCCCTTTTAACGCAGACCCGATGGTGTGTCGAATTTCGGTATCTTCAATTCCACCTGCGATACAAAACTCTCGAAATTCTTTAAAAAATCACATGGGCCGCTCCTCTCCATCACCATTGTACGTCGGAGGCTTCTGTGCCGTCGTGTATAATCGAGTGACATTTAACCTCCCTCCTATGGTCTGGCCAAAATTAATTGATGTACTCGTTCTTCGTGTCGTCTCTTCTAAATTTTCCATTCTTTTGGTGTGGTCCTCGGTAATTTCTTGTATTGCCCTGATTTCTGCCATCATTTCTAACGTTCTTCTTTCCAGTTTTTCCGCTGTCACCCTCTGACTAGCGACCTGTTATTGAAAATAATTATTTGTTGTATTTTGCTCTTCTTGCACTTTTTCCTGTGCTACTTTAATCGTCCTATCCATCCGGTTCTCCACCGCAGCAATCACTTCTTCGAGTGCATCCTTAGTCGTTTCTCACAACACTGCTATCCCGCTCAGACACTCGTCTCTTATTTCCTGCTGTATCTTTATCACCTCAGCGAATTTTCCATCGCTCTTTTCCTCCATCTTCTGCTGCGACTTTATTACTTCCGTGAATTTTCCGTCCATCTTTTTCAAAAACTGCATCACCTCACCTACATCACTTGGGTCTGGTGAAATTATCGCAGTCCTGTTTGTGATTATAGGAGTACTGCTGATTTCGCCGATTATCGGATTATCCGTGTACTCTTCTGCTGCATTCTCGCTTTCTTCAATCGGTGTGATCTCAGAAAAACGTTGTAGATTTCTTCGATTTATTCGTCACCTGTCATCCAACAAATGTTCGGCTGACGTAGACTCCCATACGTATGTTTCCTCTCCTTCAGCACCCCCTTCCTGTCGACGATAATCCTCCATACTTTCCATCATTCTTAATTCCTCGATTTCAAGAGAAATATTCTGTTCGTTTCCCGTAGCCATGCTTTAAATTACACAACAAATTTATTTGCCTTACGCGCGCGCCCTATCTCACCACCGCAGTCTTTCTTATCTGTGTCGGGCCCCACGTTGGGCGCCAAATGTAACGGTAATTTTTATCGTTAGCATTAAATTTGTTATCCCAGGGAAGATTCGAACCCGAACACCAGAATAATGAATTTCAGACTTCGAGGTAGGTAGAAATAGGGTTTATCGATACAGGCAATAATAAAAAATAAAATGTCAATGTTCGGTTTTGTGGCACCTATAGCCAGTATAGTGCATCTAAATCTGATATCTCGGGTAATTGTTGACAATTTTCCTATTGTATCTCGTTCACGCAAATTCTCTGCACACCCGGCTCGGCCTCCTGTTATCGTTCTGTGCATTTGTAGTAGGCCTGTCACTCGACACATACACAGGTACCTACGTAGCTCGTACGAGAGACCGTTCTTACAGCTGATTTCTATCCGACCTATAATTCTTCCTATCAACTGCTTGTCTCACTTTGCATCTATCTGCTTTAAATCTACTTGCTCATGTACTATTCAAAACGACTGCAGACTATCCCATAACATGTGTAGAAGTAAAATCTTTTACGATGCATAGTGGTATTATCGGTGATACATTGGATAATGTAATCCTTGAACAATTACCGAAACGTATAACACTCGGTTTCGTGCACAACAAAGCTTTCAACGGTGACAAAACGCTGAACTCCTTTAATTTCCAACATCATTCAATACATTTTCTATCTCTCTACGCAGACGGTAAACAGATACCGGGAAAACCACTTCAGCCCGAGTTTGGCGGCAATGACACGTGGATTCAGAGTTATCACACGCTCTTCTCTGGCACAGGCATACACTTTCATAATGACGGTATAGATATTTCCCGTGAAGCATACGCTAACGGTGATTGTCTGTTTGCCTTTGAAGTGACACCTGATATATCAGCAAACTGCTTTACTCATTGAAATCTCAGGTTATTACAGATTTTAGTGCCTGAAAAACAGGTGACAACAGAGTCAAAAATATTCTCTCTCTACCGGACACAGTTTATAACAGTATCGTGTATCGTTTGAAGAGGGCGCTATCGAGACAGACATGTATTTAAGGTTCACCACGTATTTGACGACAGTCTACCTCAAGCTGCCTTCATGGACACTATAGTGGATATCCAGGCCCTGTACGGCGAACACGGCGAACAAGGCGAACAAGGCGATAGTTTAGACCATTTAGTGATCGATGCACCATACGCGTTTAGCAATTTAGCTAAAGAAGTGCGTGTCAGCAATAATCATCTAACGTGTTTTCATCATGGTCTCGAGTGGGTTAACACAGCATTGTGGAAAGTTAGTTTGTAACACCACAGGTAGAGAGTATATAGCCCCTGTACCTGTGAACAGTGCCAGCAGTATGAAGTCAAATACCTGTGACGCAACCAAACCTGCCGAGGGTGAAATAGTGGCCCTCTACCATAATAAACTACGCTCCCCTCCTCCACCGCCTAAGCGTCAGTTAGCGCAGCCTGCGTCCCATGGCGCACATCATCATCTTCATCATTGCCATAATCAGCGGAAACGACGACCTCTCTTTGCATAAAAACATGACTACAATGAACAGTCTGGATATACTAAAGGGTCTATAACATATCTCAGCTCAGACGAAATGTGTTTCCAGCCGATTGCATCCCGAGTCGTTGGTCTAGACCCACTGCGATAGTCGCCAATAGAGGCACATTCTTCAACAGTTACGGGCTGCCTTTCGTCAACAGACATCACAATCGTATACGTTGAAACACCGCAAGTTATCGATGGAACACCAAAACCCTACAGTGAATCAAATCAAGAGTATGCGGAGAATATTGCATTATGTTTCTTGATTATACTAGTATGTCTCGTGACTATGGTCTGCCTACTTTTTGTAAAATATTTTTAGCGAATAAACTGAAAAACGATAAAATTGTCTGACGCTACTATAAGAAACTAAAACATATAAAACGTATTATAAAAAACATACATAAAAAATGACCACTTCACAGGGCTAGAGGGAGCTGGAAATGCATGTACAACATCATGTGTACAAACATGCACAGCTCGTTTTGGATATCACCTGTAAACATATGGAATAAAAATAGCAACAATAAAATACAAGAATATATACAGCGACGTTATTATTACATCTCTCATATTCCCACCACCGTCATTCTACCAGCATCTTTAACAGGTATAAAACTAACCCTGAACGCACGGCCGGATACACTACTTGCAGAACCGTGGAAGCGCTAACGTCGAGTTATAAAATGGAGATTATAAGCGGTATAGTCGATTGCGGTAAAGACATCTGGGAATTACCAAGGAGGAACTCGAATATATTCCTAAACCTTTGCTGCTAGGATACTAGGGTGAATGTATTCATGTGCTATGGGAAAAACTACCTGAACATATTCGGCTGGTCGCATTATACCAGCTTTGCAGAGAACATTGGCCGTCACCAGATCTATAATCACAATTCGAAGGATACCCTCCCACCAAAAGGGAATGCTCAAATTGCCAGCAGGGTTCTACCGACCTAGAAGCGACCGCACCACTATTGTCTACCGAGCCACCACTTGTAACGACGATAGACACCGACTTAACGCCTGCTGTGACGTCACCTCGCTCAACAGATGTTTAATGTTTTTATAAATGAAGAAAAGGCTTGTTGAAAAAAATGTTTATACCAAATAACAAATAAATGAATTTTCACATATAAATACTTTTTCTTATTTACTAAATGATTTTTAAAAATAGGATAAGAATAACTTACTACCTGTATAACGTCTCTAGCACTCACTCCAAAAAATTTGTATCGGCAAATAAAGGATTATAGTGAAAAATAATCTGGCCAATAAGGGTTCGGGGACATTTCACATGTCGATCCTACCATTGTGAAAACATCTTGGTAGCTAGACAGACCCAAGGGTGGGAAAACTAAACTACCAATCAAAAGTCAGGGAATTATTAAGCCCACCTTTTTTGACTCGACAGTCATAACGATGGGAAAATTACCAAGCTAATCAGAAGTCGAAACATTATGTAATCAGTCCCACCACTGTAAGGACCACCGTTTAGACTAGCCAGAAATAGAGGGTGGAAAAATTATCCGATCAATCAGAGGTCGGGGAATTATTAAGCCCACCTTTTTTGACAGGGTGGGAAATTACACTGCTAGAGGCCATGACATTATGCAAATTAACACACCCGGCAGGTCACACTCAGTGGTGGGGGACTGGCACCGGACGGTACTATGGAAGGGGAAAAAGTCGTCTCCCTATAACTGTACATTATTAGTAACCAGTAGTTAGAAGACGATGGTGAACTAGTAGGTCATACTAACGGCGCATACGCGGTAATGTGAGGTGTTGTAGTTAGTCGGCAGTTGATTGGGAGCTGCGGCGGTAGGCGAGATAAGCAGTCCAATGATTGCTTCGGTAGGGCCGCGTCCAATGGCTCCAAAGGTGGTTTTACGCGAAGCTTCCATGCACTGGGCTCGATTGGTCGCGCTTGGAACTTATAGAGTCACTGTATTCATGTTTAATAAACGTAGGTTCAATGAACACGGCCGATTTTTGTCGAGGTCCACTGTTATTCGGCAAAGTACGGATATTTACAAAAATCGTGAACGGCCTCGGAATGTGCGCACTATAAAATCGTGACTTGTAAATGAAAATCGCAAAATTTATAAAATCTTTAAGCCGTAAAGATTCGCACAATAAACATAAGAATTTTAATGAAATTTTTTGATCGTTTAATTTTTCGTCAATTGTTTACAAAAAATGTTTGCGGTCACATTGTTAATTTATTTATAGGTTTTTGGTTCCGGAGATTTTTAGTTAGATTCTACACGATTCATTAATTAGTTTTATTTGTTTTGATATTCTTTTAACGTGATAATTATCTCTTTTATTAGATCCGATGATTATTCGTTGCTGTTGTTGTGCCGCGGAATATTCGTACTTCGTATATTCGGGAATATTCCATAGCAAAGCAACATTGAAATTCGTTCAAGACAGGAAACGAAGTCCAATGTCCGATCGTACGATCGACACCAGGAACGCCGACGCAGCATGAGGCGACTCGCTTGGCATTCGACGATAGGCTAACACTAAAAACGCAAACTAAGGGATTTTCGTGAAGACAGTTAGCAACTGCTTTACGAAAGGGCAGTATTAAATTAGATTGAAAAGAGAACGGGTTGGTTCCTCGTTAAATACTCGAAACAACATATTATTGTACATCCTTACTTTGACTTTTAAATAGACAACGGAAAGTTACCGTTGCCTATAATAAACACTTCCTTTTATATAGATTCGCGTTTTCATCGATAACTTGAGATTCATGTCCTTATCGGCAAATGATCCCAAAAATAATGACTTTTTAATATTATACCGAATACCGAATAATCCAATTACGCGGTACCGGCATAACACTGTCGAGTAGCAACGAAGATAGCATATCCGGCAAAAAATTCGCACGCTTGACGATAAAAATACCACGATAAAACAAAAGTGTATTTTATTTTGTCTTAATTTTAAGTATTCAAGAAAATATTTTTATTTATTTTCTCGATACGTTTGTTTTGTTAGTCGCCGTCAAGTGGCAACGAATATAACTCATCCAGTGAAAAATTCGCACGCTCGACATCGAAGATAAACTTCAATTTCTTCTTATCGCGAAGAAATTGAATTTTGTATTGTTTCAACCTTTCTTTTATTTACTTAATTAATAAATGTTATTTATTTGGCTTGATTCAGCTTATTTTTAATTATTCATTTGTTTTATATCGATTATTTTATTCGTTTTATTTTAATCAGGTTTTTACCTCTTATTTAATTTCGTTATTCATTTATTTTTATATCTTTTATTCAGTTTCAATTTTACGTTTATTTTTTCATTTTATTTTGTTTTGTTTTAGTACGCGAAATATTTAGATCTCGTACTGTAACGGTAATTTTTCGTTCACATATATATTTTTTTATTTATCGTGGGATTTTGGGCTCGACACTGTAACGGTATTTTTCTCCCGTTCACATATATTTTTATTCTTCGTGAGGTTTTAGGCTCGACACATAACTAATTAATGTAGACTTCAAGGTGGTTGACAGTGATGCTTTATTTAAGACAAATAATTTATAGCCAATCATCACTTTTTTAATTACATTCATTTAAATTTTCGAGGATCTTCCTTTACACTCGGTATGCAACCGATTATTTCCGCAATTTATTATCTTATTTGTGATGCGCGATTTCTCGGTATTACTCGGGAGTCTGTTATGGTTCGTAGCACAGTTTCACTATACCTATGTTCAATACGCCGCTATATCCATACCGCACCGCTCGCTATCTTTCCTCGCACTCACTCCTTTGGTCAAGCGTCTCAGCTCTCTTTACGATTCTTTCGCTCTGACTCTAATGGTGCTCCCTTCTCGCTCGGTGTTACACGGTATTATCGGATATTTGTCGCACCAAGATTTCGCTCTCTGGTTATGCTACTTCGCATTTTCTCTTTTTATAGGGTGTAGGAACCCTATTCACAATTCTTTTGCTCTCACCCTTCTTTCGCTCATTCACTCGTACTTATTTATCCTATGTGTTAATGCTACTTATTCTTATTGAATTACAATTGTCCTATCTTCTATATTTCTTAATTCTATCTTTTCGGTCTCGAAAATTAGGGAAAATTAGGCACTCGGAGTGTCCCTCACTCGCGCCACTGTTTAAGATGCACACAGACTCTATTTTTCGTATCTTCCTTTTTCTTTTCGAATTTCCACTTTTCAATTTTTACTCTTTACTGTTCTTTTTCTTTTATCCTTTCTAGTTTAGCCTTTTGAGCCAAGAGAGCTCCTCTCTCCCCGCACCAGCCTTTTATAGGCCTCCCCTCGCCTCAGTCCCCTCTGCCCATTCTTCATCATAATTTCAAAATCGAAGGCATTTCCTGACTGTTGCGGTACGCCGTTGCCGCGCTTACCGCCTTCCCCTCGCCTCCCAGCAAGGCCAGCTGGTCGCTGACCTGCTGTTTACGTCAGCGAGGGAATTTCGGAGAGGCGACAGCTCTAGTTCTTATATCGGGGCAATGGCCTATTGCCCGCAAAACTCGGTACTTCTGTATCAAGTCTTTCGCTTAGGTGTTTTTATATCTCTTAAATATACTCGGGCTCTTCTAGCCGTCCGAAACTACAATATCGCTCTAACGCATGTAACTATGTTACAACACATAACTAATTAACTTAGACTGCATGGTGGTTGATAGTGATGCTTTATTGAAAGAAACAAAAAAACGTCACTTATTAATTTTGTTCATTAAAATTTTTCGTAATGATCTTTCTACGCACGTTATTCTAGCGATTATCTCCGCAATTTATTACACTATTTCCGATGCACGAATTCTTAGTATTTCTCGGAAGTCAGTTTTGGTCCGGTGGCACGCTATCACTATATATTCGATGCGCAAATATACCGCACCACTGGCTATTCCTCCTCGCACTCACTCCTTCGATATAGCGGATCAACTCTATTTACTATTTTCTCTCCTTCGCTCTTATTATACTTATTCTCGCTCCTCATCAAGCGGTACCACTGCATACCTGTCACATAAGCATCTTGCTTCCCTCGCTATCTCGCTGCACATTCGCTCTTTTTATAGAGTGTAGCAACTCTACTTACAATTCTTTTTCTCTCACACTGCTTTCGCTCATACACACTTTATCATTTATATTCTCAGATGCGAGATTCGTTTACTCGTACTTATTCATCCTATGTATTTAATGCTACTTATTCTCATTTAATTACAATTATCCTATCTTCTACATTTCCTAATTCTATTTTCTCGGTTTAAAAAATTAGGGAATACCCTCGATTATATTTATGATTATTTCTACTTATTTTACCCGAAATTCTTGGTATTCCTCGTTGCCCACACACATACCACCACACGCCCCAGACTCTCTTTTGACAGAGTGTAGCAACTCTGTTTACAATGCTTTGCTCTCTCACACTTCTCACACTTTTCGCCCTTTCTTGCTTTCTCTCGCAGGAAAGGCGATTCCTATGCTTCCTACTGGTTTAAAGTCCGCACTCTTTAATTTATTTTATCATACACTATTTTCTTATTCCGATGCACTAAGTTCTCGGCGGATATCTATTCAATTAATCCTATATGATGATTTCTAGCTACTTCTAGTACTACTTCGCTTTCAAACAACCGACTAATTAATTTTCTGAATATTCCTGCCCTTTACTTTTAAGATTATCGTTTTTGAGACTTATGCACTCCGAATTAGCTTTAGTCGGGTTCATGTCACTGAGTAAGTGCCTTCCTTTTGGTGCAAGCGCTTTTATAGCCGTCTCCCCACCCTGGTTCCCTCTACGTCACCCTAAACTTTGATTTTAAAATTTGTCCCGTTTCGCTTGATCTTCCAATACCGTTGTCACGCCCCCCCTGGCTCTCTCTCGTCGCCGAGCAAAGCCAGCCAGTTGTTGACCTGCTGTTTTCGACGACGAGCGAATTCCAGAGGCGTGACGACACTAGTTTTTACGCTAGGTCCGGGTTCATCGGCCCAGCGTCCGCTGTACTTGACACGCGAAATAGAGTTTCGGCTCTTATAGCCTCTTCAATATATTAAATAATCGCTCGACTTAATATGCTATCGGCTCCTTTAGCCGATCGGGAATCTAAACTCGCGTTCGTGCATGTAACTATGTTACATTATCCCCCAGGATCTTTGGAGAAGTCGTCTTCTCGACCTACCCAAAGATCTCTCCTATCATTAGCTTATATTATTATTATTATTATTATTATTATTATTATTATTATTATTATTATTATTATTATTATTATTATTATTATTATTATTATTATTATTATTATTATTATTATTATTATTATTATTATTATTATTATTATTATTATTATTATTATTATTATTATTATTATTATTATTATTATTATTATTATTATTATTATTATTATTATTATTATTATTATTATTATTATTATTATTATTATTATTATTATTATTATTATTATTATTATTATTATTATTATTATTATTATTATTATTATTATTATTATTATTATTATTATTATTATTATTATTATTATTATTATTATTATTATCAGGAGTACAAATTGAAAATGCGGGATTTTTTTCTATTTTTGAACGTTTATTCTGAAAAAATGGTAACAAATGAATTATTCAAAGTATTGTCCATCGCTAGCCACAACTTTTTCCCATCTTTCTGGCAATTTACGGATACCGTCGCGAAAAAATTCGGCCGGCTTGGCTGCTATCCAGTCATCGACCCATTTTTGGGCTTCTTCGTAAGAATGGAAGCGCTGGTCAGCTAGGCCATGTGTCATCGATCGGAAAAGGTGGTAATCGGAAGGAGCAATATCTGGGCTATACGGCGGGTGGGGTAAGACTTCCCATTTCAGCGTTTGTAGGTATGTTTTGACCGGCGCTGCAACATGTGGCCGAGCGTTGTCATGTTGCAAAATTACTTTGTCGTGTCTTTGCTCGTATTGTGGCCGTTTTTCTTTGAGTGCGCGGCTCAAACGCATCAATTGAGTTCGGTATAGTGCTCCTGTGATGGTTTCGTTCGATTTCAATAGCTCATAATACACCACACCCAGCTGGTCCCACCAAATACAGAGCATGAGCTTGGCGCCGTGAATATTTGGTTTGGCCGTCGATGATGATGCATGGCCGGGGTAACCATATGATTTTTTGCGCTTCGGGTTATCGTAATGGATCCACTTTTCATCACCAGTGACAATGCGATGCAAAAAACCCTTCCGTTTTTGCCGTTCGAGCAGCAGTTCGCATGCAAAAAAACGGCGCTCGACGTCTCTCGGCTTCAGCTCATACGGCACCCAATGTCCTTGCTTTTGGATCATTCCGAGGGCTTTTATACGATGGGAAATGGCTTGTTGTGTCACTCTCAATGAATCTGCGAGCTCTTGTTGAGTTTGACACGAGTCTTCATTGAGTATTGCCTCCAATTCAGCATTCTCAAACTTTTTCACTTGGCCCGGCCGCTCTTTGTCCTCAACGTCAAAATCACCACTTCTAAACCGCACAAACCATCTCTCGCACGTTGAAACCGATGGAACATGACTCGGATAAGCCTCGGAGACCAATCGATGTGCTTCAGCAGCACTTTTCTTCAAATTAAAGAAGTAAATTAAAACTTCCCGCAAATGCTGTTTTGTTGGCACGAAACTCGACATATTGAGAGCTCAAAAAAACTATGAATTTGACACTGCGACAAATTGACACATACTGAAAATTAAAGCTATAAGACGTAGCTTTGACATGAACATAGTCACAGTACTGCCTGATGCGTATAGCGTTAGTAACGCCATCTGTTATCAAACCCGCATTTTCAATTTGTACCCCTGATATTATTATACAAGGAGTTGCGGAATCCTTTTTACGGATATCCTCCAGTCTTTTGAACTGGGGGGGTATGTGGGACTCCCAAAAAAGTAGGCCTACCCACTAAACCGCCCTCTCCTTGCTGCTCTCCCCCAGACCAGGAACTATTTTGGTATTACTTCTGGCTGGGGGTTCTGTCCGTGTTCGTTCGTTCGTCTTGCTGTCTGTAACCTGTCGCGTCACGTCAGTCTGTCTGCTCGGTTAGGTGAGGCAGCCGTCTACGTTTTTTCGTCGCAGTATCGTCTCTGTATAGGTGGCAACTAGTTGCCACCATTCTGTCGAGTGGAGCATCACCTGAACAATGTTGTCCGGGGTGATGCTGCCAACAATCGTCTCCAGTTCCAGTCGGAGTCCTGTCCAGCGGTCGCACACAAAAAATGTGTGTTCCGCGTCGTCTCGTTCGTGTCCACAGTACTTACAGTCTGGCGTCCGTACTCTGTCCATGTTATAAAGGTACCGTCTAAAGTAACCGTGTCCCGTCAGGAACTGGGTGATGTAAAAATTTACGTCCCCAAAATCTCTTTCGATCCACGGTCTCAGGTCCTTTATTAGTCGTCTTGTCCAGTTGCCTGTCGCTCTTTCTGTCCATTGTTCGTGCCAAGTCTGTATCGTCTTGTCGCGTTCCGCGACCGCCGCATCTTCCCATCTTATGTCCGCGCTTCTCCCGTAGATCCTCTTTCGCTCGAAAGCTAGGAGGTCCACGGGGATCACGCCCGCAACCACCAAGACTGCTTCTGCAGAGACAGTTCGGTAGGAGCAGGCGATCCTCAGCGCACCCTGTCTTTGTACCGTTGTCATGGCGTGGCAGTACTTCTTTGTCTTCAGGGCATCTGCCCAGATCTCCGCGCCGTACAGGAGGATCGAGTGGGCTGTCGTCATTAGGAGTCGTCGTTTTCCCGGTCTTGGCCCGTTTGTGTTGGCCATTAGGCGGCTTAAGGATGCTATCCTCTTAGCCGCCTTCTGGCATGTTTTTTGTATATGAGGCCAGAAGGTCATCTTCGTATCTAGGGTCACTCCCAAGTACTTGACTTCACCTCCGGCCTCGATTTCGTCCGTCCCGACCCACATGGGTAGTCTCGTCTGTATGCGTCTTCTGCTAAGGAAAGTCAGTTCTGTCTTTTCTGTCGCGAGTTGTAGTCCGTGGTCCGTCATCCAACGGCCCACTCGCCGCATCGTCTGGTTCAGTTTTTGCTGTGCCAGGTCTGGAGACCGCTCGGTGATCACCGCCGCCACGTCGTCAGCGTAGGCGACAAGGAAAACGCCAAGCGGCAATTCCAGCCTGAGTAAGCTGTCGTAGCTATCCGTTCCAAAAGTCTGGTCCCAGTATGGACCCCTGTGCAACCCCCGCGGTGATTTGTCTCGTCACCGGTCCTTTAGTCGTCTCGTACGTGATCCGTCTGTTTCTTAGGTAGTCGCCCACCACCCGAGCCAGGTAAGCCGGAACCCCGAAGTTGCCTTCAAGCGCCTCCAGGATGTCAACCCACCTGGCCGAGTTAAAGGCGTTCCTGATGTCCAAGGTCGCCAGCAGAACGATTGGTCGCGCTGCATGGCAATGTCTCTCCAAATCCAGGAAGGAATCGACCACTTTTTGAATCGCTCCAATCGTTGATCGTCCCCTCCTGAAGCCGAACTGCCGGTCTGAGAGGCCTCCGCTGGTCTGTATCGCGTCCGTCAGTCTCGGTTTTAGTAGTTGTTCATAGAGTTTACCCGTTGTGTCGAGTAAACTCAGCGGCCGGTAGGCTGACGGCGTATTGGAGTCGCCCTTACCCTTAGGGATAAGAACTAGCCTTGCCGTCTTCCACCGGTCACTGAACGTTCCCGTCGTCAAGCTCGTGTTGTACAGGTCAAGAAATATCTCCGGCCTCAGGCGAACCATCAGCCGGAGAATCTCCGCCTGCACTCCGTCTGGTCCCGGCGCCTTGCCAGTCTTCATCGCGGCAGTCGCTTTGAAGAGCTCCTCCGCGGTAAATATGGGGGCCGCCGGGGCCTCCGTGTCGTCTGTCACGTTCGTCCGTATCGGGTGGGTCGGAAACAGTCCGTCAACAATCCGTTCTGCGGTTTCGGCATCTTTGAGTTCAAGTGGAACTCGGGCCCCTAGTTTGCCAGTCACAATTTTGTAACCGGTTCCCCAGGGGTCTTCGTTCACCTCCTCGCAGAGCTGCTTCCAGCATTGCGTTTTGCTGTCCCTTATGGCGTTCGTAAGTGTTTTTCGTGACGTCTTGTAAGTGGCTTGGAGGTTTTCCCTTTCGGGTCTTCCCCCAGCCCTCGTAACTCGTCGGCGGTTCGCCAAGCAGAGCCTGCGCAGCTCGGCTATTTCGTCCGTCCACCAGTATTGTGGTTGCCTGTTTGGTCTATGTCGTCGTTTCGGCATTGTGCTGTTGCACAGCCGGTCCGTCAGTTTGGCCGTCTCATCCGTGAGTCTTTCCGCCCTTCGCCGGCCAGTCAGTTCAGGGGGGACTTTCGTCATTGGTGCTGGTGCTGCCGCCAGCTCCTCCGAAAATTTTCGTAAGTCGAGTTTGTTGAGGTTCCACCTCGGGGGGTACTGGGTCCTCGTCCGTCTCGTCGCCGTTTGTCCTGCCACTTCGAAGACAATGTACTGGTGATCGCTGGCCGTATAGCCGTCGAAAACCCGCCACTGTCCTATCCGTGGCGATATTCTGTCCGATGTCATTGTGACGTCAGGGATAGAATTTCCAAACCCTGGTCGTCTGTATGTCGGTACGTTTCCCGTATTTGCTACTACCAGGTCTAGCCTTGCGGCCATCTCCAGCAGCAGCCGTCCACGTTTGTTCGTTGTTGTCATTCCTCACTCGATCGCCCGCGCGTTGAGGTCTCCCCCGATGATAACGTCTCCAGGCAGATTCCTGATTCCGTCTTCAAGGAGCGCCACTTTCCTCTCGAAATCCGCCGCGGTGCAGTTGGGTGTCAGGTAAACGCTGACGTAAGTGACAGCGCCGACCCTTGCCCAGACGTAATCGTCCCCGACACCGCAGTTAATTATTCGAGATTGGGCAGCGCCCCTCACCCAGATAGCTGTGGTCTCTGTCTCGTTCGTAATGTACGTTTGTGTCGTTCTTCTCCTGTACGGTTCGCACAGGATCAGAATGTCGGCGTCATGTTCGTCAGCTATCTGTGGTAGTAGCATGTCTGCTGTCCTACTCCTGTTCAGGTTTCCCTGAACTATTATGTCCGTCTTCCGGCCTGCCTCCTGCACTCCTCCAGCGCAGCCCGGAATACCGCACACCTTCCGGTTCCCGCAAGGTGCGCTACGTCCCCGTGTCCCGCCTCAGAGCACAGTGGGCAAGCCGGTCTGTTTTTACAGTCCGTCGCGTAATGTCCCGTCTCGCCGCATTTCCTGCAGTTCTTTGTCCGATCCGCGTTCGTGCAGCTCGTCCTTGTATGTCCGTAGCCCAGGCATTTGTAGCATTTGGTCACCGTCAATCGTTGTCGTAGTCGGCATCGCACCCATCCTATCCCGATCCGGCCCCGGTCCAGCAGCACCTCGGCTTCCCGCGTCTCGAGGTCGCAGACCACCATGTACTGCTCGGCCCGGTTCGGGCCGAAGATGTGGACACCAAAGTCGCCGTCTCGTCCCGTTTCTCGTCTCAGCGCCCGTATCACGTCCTCCGCGGTGGTAACGCAGTCCAGGTCCATGATCTCCAGTTGAACCCTAGAAGTCACGGTCCTTACACTGCCCGTGTCCCCAACCGCGTCCTGTAGTGCGCGTTCAAACTGTTCTCGTCCGTCCGTGTCTGTCTGTATCTTGATGAGACACCGTCCGTCTTTGGTCTTCTTTAGAGCCATCACCTGTACATGACTGCTCGTCGGGTCGACCGTCGTCCTTATCTTCCGTACGATGTCCGAGTACGTGTTGTCTTTCCCAGGCTTGACCAGTACAGCCGTTCCCCTATGTTTGGGGGTCGGTCTGCGCTTTTCAGCCTGGGTCGGTACGTTCGTCTCGTCCGTTTTGTTTTTCGGTTCCGTCGTTTTTTTCTTCTTTTTTCGTTTCCTCACGGTTGTCAAGTTTGCGGCCTCCTCCGTTCTTGGGGGTGTCTTCTGTCGGGCCTCTGGTGGGGTCTTCGTCGTCTCCCGTTTCCGTTTCGTCGGTCGCGTCGCCGGTTCCGTTGTCTCCGTTTCTGTCTCTGTCAGGTCGTCTGCCATCATTTGTCCCTTCGAGGCTGTCCTGCTTTGCATGTTTAGCGCAGCGTCGGCGGCCTCAAGAATCGTCTTAATGCCGGTTTTTACCGCCATATTCATATTTTTCTGTATTGCCGCTGCCTCTTCCATTTTCGTCGCGGTCTCATGAATGAGTTGTAATAACTCTGTCAAATCGGGCTCGTTCCCACTGTCATCGTCGAATGAGGAGGTTCCAGGTTTTTCTCGATGCCTCCTTATATTTCCGACGACAGGTGGAACCGTTTTACCCTCTTCCATGGGTGGCGGTGTCGTTTCTCTCTTTCTGTATCTTAATTTCTTTTTCTTCTGATGTAGAGATCGATCTTCCGTGCCTGTTGACGAACATGACTGAAGTATACTTCTCTTTCTCAGGTTGACACTTTCGGTCACGTTCGCCAAGCTATCATCGTTCGACTCTCCCCCGATATTGTTCGTCGCGAGTTCTCCGATTGTCCTGAGCTCTTCCTCGGTCGAGGTTTTTTCCTTTATTATTATTATTATTATTATTATTATTATTATTATTATTATTATTATTATTATTATTATTATTATTATTATTATTATTATTATTATTATTATTATTATTATTATTATTATTATTATTATTATTATTATTATTATTATTATTATTATTATTATTATTATTATTATTATTATTATTATTATTATTATTATTATTATTATTATTATTATTATTATTATTATTATTATTATTATTATTATTATTATTATTATTATTATTATTATTATTATTATTATTATTATTATTATTATTATTATTATTATTATTATTATTATTATTATTATTATTATTATTATTATTATTATTATTATTATTATTATTATTATTATTATTATTATTATTATTATTATTATTATTATTATTATTATTATTATTATTATTATTATTATTATTATTATTATTATTATTATTATTATTATTATTATTATTATTATTATTATTATTATTATTATTATTATTATTATTATTATTATTATTATTATTATTATTATTATTATTATTATTATTATTATTATTATTATTATTATTATTATTATTATTATTATTATTATTATTATTATTATTATTATTATTATTATTATTATTATTATTATTATTATTATTATTATTATTATTATTATTATTATTATTATTATTATTATTATTATTATTATTATTATTATTATTATTATTATTATTATTATTATTATTATTATTATTATTATTATTATTATTATTATTATTATTATTATTATTATTATTATTATTATTATTATTATTATTATTATTATTATTATTATTATTATTATTATTATTATTATTATTATTATTATTATTATTATTATTATTATTATTATTATTATTATTATTATTATTATTATTATTATTATTATTATTATTATTATTATTATTATTATTATTATTATTATTATTATTATTATTATTATTATTATTATTATTATTATTATTATTATTATTATTATTATTATTATTATTATTATTATTATTATTATTATTATTATTATTATTATTATTATTATTATTATTATTATTATTATTATTATTATTATTATTATTATTATTATTATTATTATTATTATTATTATTATTATTATTATTATTATTATTATTATTATTATTATTATTATTATTATTATTATTATTATTATTATTATTATTATTATTATTATTATTATTATTATTATTATTATTTTATTATTATTATTATTATTATTATTATTATTATTATTATTATTATTATTATTATTATTATTATTATTATTATTATTATTATTATTATTATTATTATTATTATTATTATTATTATTATTATTATTATTATTATTATTATTATTATTATTATTATTATTATTATTGTTATTGTTATTGTTATTATTATTATTATTATTATTATTATTATTATTATTATTATTATTATTATTATTATTATTATTATTATTATTATTATTATTATTATTATTATTATTATTATTATTATTATTATTATTATTATTATTATTATTATTATTATTATTATTATTATTATTATTATTGTTATTATTATTATTATTATTATTATTATTATTATTATTATTATTATTATTATTATTATTATTATTATTATTATTATTATTATTATTATTATTATTATTATTATTATTATTATTATTATTATTATTATTATTATTATTATTATTATTATTATTATTATTATTATTTCGGTTGGCTTAGAAACGAATTCTATCTCTATCTTATACTATAGAAAATGTACACCGCTGAAATAACAACACTACGCAGAGATGTATATATTTTAAAGAAACATTCTATTTATTCAATAACCGTCACTTTCGTTCTCTTTGTCCGCGTCCTCGTCAGTCTCGTCGTGGTCAGTCGGTATCGTTACATTTTCATGCGGCCCTCGGCCTATCGTTGTTGCAACACTGCCCTCTTCCTCTGACTCCTCCTCACTCTCTGTATCCTCCTCCATCATGGTCTCGATTTCCCGCAGTAGATCCCCCATCCTTCTCGATGGTCCAGCCGCGCTCGTACTCGGGGCTCCGGTGTCGTCCGCTCTTGGTCGTCGGCTCCTGTTGTGCTCTGCCTGCCTTCTTCTTTCATCCCGGAAATGCTTCCCTCTACGTCCTCCGTCTCGTCCATAGCGGAATGCCGGGTTCTCTTGACTTCCTTTTGCCTCCTGGCTGCCGATCAGCTCTTGGCTCACATCGTATCCTCTCTGGCCCCTGGACCCATTTATCTCGATCCAGACTGCCACTACGATCGGATCGATCTCAATAATGTAGATGTCCACCATTTGTTGAGCTGTTAGAATGTCTCTGGCTCGCTCAGTCCAGAAACCCCTGGCTGGTACCAGCATGTTCATGGCTGCGGTGATGGCGAATTACGGTTCCCCTAGATATAGCCTAGGTACCGTATATAGATTTTCCAACGGTGCCGTAATCCGTCTCGCCAGATCCCCCAGCCAGACTCGGTATTGACCGTCCTCCTCTCCCGTCACGGTGTCACGAAAAAACAAGCTATTTTCCTTGCCCTCCTCGTCCTCCAAAGAATACAACACGGCCCGACCTTCGTAGGCCTCCTCCTCCAGCAGCTTGTGGACTTTCGAGTGTTGTTTGTCCGTTTTTGCCACGCGATCCAACCATTCCTGCCGCCGCCGTTCGTCTTTCTTCAACCATATGTAGAAACGTGTCGGGTGTTTTACATCGATGATCTCTGCTTCGTAGGGCTCCCCCGGAACCAGATATTCGACTGCGTACTCGACAAACCGATACATTTTGCTGATATATTTCGAACTAGTTTTCTCTTTTATTTTTCGCAAGCTATTAATCCGTACCCCTGCTTGCGTCCTCTTTTATATTCAGCCTTACATCCTGACACTCCTTCATTTTCTCTTCGAACTCTCCCTCTGACAAACCTATGGTCTCTTCCTCTTCGGGGTTATCGTTACTCTCCACGCTGGCACATACCTTACTCGGTATCTGTTCAGTTTTCACGCCTACCAAGTACACACTCAACTCATGCACACGCTACACTCACAATCATCTGACGCCTCGCGTCATATGGTATAGCTCGCAGGTATGCTATATCAATTTATCGACCGCGCACTCATGCATATTGTCCATCTGCTCACATCCTCGATCGAAGCTCACTCAAGCGGCCAACGCTGTTAGCGTGGCCCCATCAGCAAGACCACTCACAAGGCTCGCCTTCCATCGCTGACAGCGAATCACAAGCAAGCTGTGACGCACGTCCGTCTTCTTCATACTCTGCCTCGTGGTCGACGGATGTGGCCATTGTTCTCACTCGAGTCGCTCGCAGTACACGTTCCCGCGTAAACTCACAGAGATATTCATTCGTTCCAATCACTTTTGTGCGCATTCATTATTATAGTGTAGTACATTCTTGATCAAATCACCCGTGTGTAAATTCAGTGTCAGTGCGAATCACAGCAACTCAACAGGACTAGTGCAGCACTCACATAACCGTCAGCGGCGTGGTTCGCTCGTTGGCAGCAGAGACGCCATTCTGCCTCGCACCGATCATCGGCGTCCGGACACTCACCAGCCTGCCGTGTGGCTTTACTCGAGCTCTACAACCAGACTGTATCACCAGGATCAACCACACGGAATCAACAAGTCAACTCAGAGGCCTGAGAACCTACTCACCAACAGTACATCAACACGCAGGCCAGACAAATCACAGTATATATTTGTTATAATCACCAGGTATTTTTTATGCAATAACTGTTATATAATTCAAATAAACATTGAATTTATTATTGTTCATTACTGAGTGCTTTTAATTATTTATACTTGTCACCAGGATCCTTAATCTTACTATTCGCATCTGTCACTTGACATGCTACGTGTGAATGTATCGACTTGCTACCTGTCGACAGATTAAAAATAATTTCAAACTCAAACTCAGTCTCACACTCATTATCATAACATTTTTTGGTCCTTCGAGCCGGATATAATGTACTCATACTCATTAACATACATTTTTTGGTCCTTCGAGCCGGATATAATTTACTCACATTCAGTATCATAACAGTATCACTTGACGAAAATCTCCTGGATCTAGGTGTCGCCATTTTCCATCCTTCAGTTCTGCGACCACCCGGTCTTCTACTGCCAGAATCCTTTGTTGAGCATCGATTGATATCTTCAAGGCCAACATACCGTCTATCCCAATCAACACCGGTCTCACCAATTTTGGTACGACCAGTACCTGCAGACTGCCACTTGCCCCATACGTTTCCATATTTACCATAAGTTGTTTCTTTATGCGAGCCGTCTCCCTCCCGAATGCGCCAACCACCTGTGTCGAGGTCACTGGCAACATGGGACAATTTCTGAGTGATTCCTCATTCTCTTTAAAAAATATTTCAGAGACGCATGATACCTCGCTACCACTGTCGATTAAACTCATTTTCTGTATACCAGCCACAGTGATCGGTATTTCTGGAAATCTCGGATGCTCCTCCTCATACCATTTACTCTGTACACCCTCGACCTCTTCGTATAAAAATTCCCTTGGATTTTCCAACAGCGTTGAACACGTCACTTGTCTCTCTTTCGCCTCGTCGATCACCTTTGGTGCTGGCCCTCTGATATCTAGTACTCTCTGAATTTTGGCAACGTTTTCAGGCCACATATTTTCTTTATCATTACATGAGCCTTTACCGTCTTCCTGAACTCAGCTTTCCACGGACTCAGCCTGCCCTCGCCGTTCGATGTGCTTCCCTACAACCTTCTGCACCGCCTGTTCGTCACTCCTGCATCGTTCCTCTCTTCTTCGTAGGTTCCTCACTCTTTTCTTCTCTCTTTTCCTCGCGTTCATCTTCTGTCTAATGCTTTTTCTTTCATCCTTCAGCGTTGCGCTCCGTCCCTCTAAGTTGTTGTTTATCTTTCTCTTTTCCTCGGGCGCAACGCTTATGCGTTTCCCGAATTGCTGTTTCCTGCTCTCGAGTATTCCGGTACCGGTTCTCTCGGGATCGTGTGTGCTACAAACGGACCCTGTCCCCTACGATTTATGCTATTTACCTGTTCGTTCGGCTGCTGCTCCTGTCTCTGCATCTCAGGTCCAGTTGGTCTGTTATTTTCCGGCCTCGGAAAACCTTCTGAGCGGTTTTCTTGCCAAGCCGGTCTCAATGGTTGCCATGACCCGTTATTCTGCCATGGTGGTCTATCCCCCCGACCACTTTGACGTCCTGGCGACCATGGACCACCATTGCCGCCATTGTTTGGTGCATTTTCCCGATTTTCCTGTCGAAAATACGGGCGCGCTGTCTGCTCGCGTGCTGCTCCTCTATTGAAATTTCTCTGCAGATCCTGTGCCGCGTATCCCCCTGTACGACCTGTTACTCTCCTGTAATTCAGTGGGCCTGCCACGTCCGTGCTTTCTAGAAGTTCCAAGAACTCATCAATATCACAGATCTGGTGGACTCTGACAGCACTCCGCACCTCTTCGTCAAAATGTTTCGCGAGCCGACGTATGATATCTTCGTCACTCAATTTTTCGCTTAAATCCCGCGCGTTACCGATAACACGAGTTGCATATTCTTGTATTCTAGTCTTGTATGTCACGAGCCCAATATCTTGCACGAAATTTTTCTTCAAAAGTCCGAAAGTCGTGTACAACGCCCTCCACCGCGAGCCACCAATCGTTTGCCACTCCTTTCAATGCCGTTCCGATAGCATGCCGAATTTCAGTGTCTTCGATTCCCCCTGCGATACAAAACTCTCAAAATTCTTTTAAGAATCGCATCGGTCTCTCTTTTCCGTCTCCATTATATGTAGGTGGTTTCTGAGCTGTCGTATATAATCGTGTGACATTCAAACCTCCTCCAACAGTTTGCCCGAAGCTCATAGACGTGTTGTTTCTCCGTGTTGTCTCTTCTAGTTTTTCAATTCTTTTAGTGTGGTCCTCGGTGACTTCTTGTGTCACCCTGAATTTGGCCATTATTTCTAAAGTTCTTCTCTCCAGCTTCTCCGCTGTCACCCTCTGACTAGCGACCTGTCGTTGTATATATTTATTCGTCGTATTCTGCTCCTCTTGTGTCCTTTCCTGTGCTTGCTTTATCTTCCGGACATCAGTACGCCGAGACCCAACGACAGGACCACAACGATTCCGGAGGACCCGATCGGTGTCGGGGAGTTGATGCATTTTTTGCAGAAAATGGAGGCGAAAAGTGACGGGAAATTCGCCGAAATAATTAGAACGCAGCAGGAGATAAGAGACGAGTGTATAGGTAGGATAATAACTCTGAAAGAATCCACGAAGGATGAATTGATTGGAGAGATTGCTGCAGTTGAGAACTTTTAACTAGTTTATTAGTAATATTATTTATGTTATTGGTTCGATTAAGAATTGAAACTAAAATTATAATTTATTATGCGTATAATCATTTATTCACTGCTTACAAAGCTGAAGACACATTCCACGGTTGATAAGGTTTATGGCCAAGATCCATTAACGAAATTCGTAGTATTTACAACAATATTGACAACGTTCGACAATATGTAAAATCAAATACCGAACTCACATTTAACTGAGCACCCGAAGTAGAAAGTTCAACATATTATTACAGACTAACGAAGGATATTGATAGAGTTAACGAAGAAAGCATGGACGGTTGGAGAAGAGGGGATTAAGATGCGCTGTGAAGAGGTCCAAGAATGCTTTTAATGCGTGAGACTCGCCGCGTGTATTATTGCAGACAGATGGAAAGAAGGAGAGTCGGTGGCTCGCGATGACTCGCGAGCAGATCTGAATAGCCGGAAATTAGTCCTCTAGGATCCGGTGGCTGAATGGCTGGCGTTCTGCACAATACCCTGGTGTTAGAAGCGTAGTGTGTAAAATAAGGAAAAGATGTTGGAATGCAATGAAGATTCATGGTATTCCTTAAAAGAATGTAAGTTTAACAGAAATTGGATATTAACGTCCGGTATGACCGGATTGTTAGCATCTGGACAGTTTCCTCTAGGAAGCAGGTGAAATGTAAATGTGGTGAGAGGAAGAGCTTGTTGAGATAGTGAGTGATAACAGGTTGTGAGAAGATAAAATATAAGCACTTTCTAGAGTAGTTATCTGCACTTGCGGAAGGAATATGTCGCGAAAAATGGCCAGGAGGTAACACCAATATGGAATTAGAGGAAGGGTATTAGAATGGTTTCGATCGTACTTAAGAAATAGAACACAAGAAATTCGATTCAATGATAAATGGTCTAAAATTATTACTATGGAAAATAGGGTACCACAAGGGACAGACCCTTAATGTTTATTTTATAGTAAAATAATATAGTCAACGTCTGTCCGGATGAGTGTGTAATAAAAATGTTTGCTGATGATACGGTAATGTATGTAACTGGAGAAAGTCCTGCGGAACTGGAGAGAAAAATGAATACGTCATTGAGTATTGTGGAAAAGTGGATGAGGAGAAATGTATGCAGAAAAAATAAAATATGTGATTGTAGGAACCATAAGAAAAGAAATGAGTGAAAACATTGTACTGAAGTGTCTGGATGGAAAGGGATTAGAGCGAGTGACATTCATGAAATACTTAGGTATAATTATTCACAAGCTATGATTCAAAGACCACTGCGAGTACATGTTCAAAAAAATTGATAAGAAAACGAGCTTCCTAAATAAAGTAAGACAGTATGTGTCAGTGTATACCAGATGTGACATATACTATAATATAAACATAGCATCTCACTTCGAGTATTGTACAACACTGTTAGTAAATATAGGACAAACAGAGCTCAATAAACTGCAGATAGCGCAAAACAGAACAAAGAGGGTCATATTGCAATGCTACGGGGACACGAAGGTAGAAGATATACTGCATGCGATGCAGTTTCGGTCTGTAAGGAAGGGACTGCACTATAATATATGTGTATTTATTTTTACGGCCATAAAAACTCAACTCCCAAAAGCTGGAGATATTATAACACAATTTAGGCAAACAAGAAGTACTCAAAAGAATATGTATTAGGTGCGCAACTAATTTCCAGCTGTTTTTCAAGAGATGGCTCCAGTAGTAAGTGCTGGTCGATTGGGACATAACCAAAACGTCATGAACCAAGCTTAGACATATGGTAAACAAACCGCTTTGACACATTAGTGATTTTGTTTTTGCGTCATATACTTTTGTTTGTGTGAAAATGTCTGATTTTGTGCCAAATAATCGTCATTTGCGGGAAGTGCTGCTTTCTTCTTTTATTCGAAGAAAACGGCGGCTGAGGTGCATCGAGAACTCCAAAAAGTTTACAAAGATGCTGCTCTAAGTGAAACAACATGCCGTGATTGGTTCCGTCGCTTCAAAGACGGTGATTTTGATGTTGACAATCGTTCGCGTGAAGAAAGGCCAAAAACCTTCGAAAACTTTGAATTGGAGGCATTGCTCGATGAGGATCCGTGCCAAACGCACAAAGAGCTTGCTTCAGCATTAGGAGTTACCCGCCAAGCCATTTCCAAGCGATTGCATGCGTTGCGAATGATTAAAAAACAAGAAACTTGGGTTCCTTATGATTTGAAGCCAAGAGACGTTGAGCGTCGTTTTTTCGCCTGTGAACAACAGCTCCAGCGGCAAAAAAAGGAGAGTTTTCTTCATCGCATCGTTACGGGTGATGAAAAATGGATTCATTACAGCAATCCAAAGAGAATACAATCATGGGGACTGCCCGGTCATGCTTCTACGTCGTCGGCTCGGCCGAATATTCACGCTGCGAAGATTTTGCTGTGTATTTGGTGGGACCAGGGCAGTGTTATTTATTATGAGCTGTTGAAACCGAACGAAACCATCACTGGGGAGCCGAGCACTGCGCGAAAAGCGGCCACAATACGAGCAGAGGCACGAAAAAGTGATTCTACAGCATGACAACGTTGGGCCTCACGTTGCCAAACCCGTTAAAACCTACTTAGAAACGCTGAAATGAGAAGTCCTACCCCGCCCGCCATATTCCCCAGATATTGCGCCGTCCGATTATTACTTGTTCCGTTCGATGGCAAATAGCTTCAAAAGACGGACACTTCTACCGTGACGGTATTCTAGCTCTGCCAGAAAGATGGGAAAAGTTGTTGCTAGCGATGGGCAATATTTTGAATGATTCATTTGTAAACATTTTTTCACAATAAGTTGCATTTTCATTAAAAAAAACAGCGGGAACTTAGTTGCGCACCTAATACTACAAAGGATTAAAAATGTATAATGCATTGCCAGCTGACGTAAAAGGCTGTGAACAAATTGAGCAGTTGAAGCGAATATTAAAGGATTATGCTTTGTCAATAGTGAAGTAAGTGCTATGTAAGAACAGACGCAATGTTATCTACAAATAGCTGAAAAAGCTGATAAATATCCATCAATAAATCTTCCCCCCTACCTCTTTTCACAAAGATTATGACTGTATGAACAACTATTATCTGAACGAAGCAATTAACAAAAGTAGAGCAACTATTGACTTAAACGAAAGGTTTATCAACGATTAAAACGACCATACGAATAGCGTGTGCTAATTGTCGACAACAAAAAGAATAATGTTACTTCACATATGAAGATCACCCACAGCTGTCACTTGAAAATGAATAGAGTCAATATTAAACTAATCGTATTTCCAGTTGTAATCGGGTGATAAATGATAAATCGGTGTAAAAGGATTAATCTCCTTTTCTTCTGAAATGATATTCATAATTATCTCGTCACATATTGTAATCTGCAGCAAAAGTATATGGCAAAGATCCATACATAGATGGGTTTCTTGCACGCGTTGAGGATGGAAAAGTACTTGCAATTTCAGATCAGGGTTTGCTAATCTGCATCCCTCTGCTTGTAAAATGTGTTGTATACCATTGGTTCCAGTTGGAACGGTACCGGCGGACCTCGCGGTACGAATGCAAGGGGGCATTTGAACGTTTCAGTGATCCTGATTTTCAGTATACGCTACGAGACCAGAATTAAACACGAACGCAGGGTGCTGAGGAACGGATATCGGATTACTTTACCTGTATGCGTAATCTGTTCATTCGTGGAGATCCACAACTCTAAGGAGAGTATCAGGTGATGATCATCTACCGGAACTTATTACCACGACTTGAGGTGATAATTCCATTGACTGATACTCTTTGAGGTTCACTCCTGATGTTGTACGGAACCTGCAATATATTGCAAATTATGAGTTTTCACTCACGACAGGGAGAAAAAAACCGGACTGACCGATGTTTAACAGAGAAAATGGTTTATTCTAACTTCAACATTGCGTTAACAAGAATTAAAAAAAACAATGAATAAAATAAACAGTTTCATTAACTTCACACTAAAGTTGAATGTAAATCATTTGATAAAGGCATACAATTGTGTTAATTGTGTGCTAACATTTGTGAGTTAAGTGTGATGCAGCCAGCACTGCAGAGCACGTCACGCAACGAGAATTTGAGGATATGCCGATGAGAAGAAAATATTCACAGTACCTTCCCAGCAAGTTCAGTTAGGGGAAAGTACTGTGAATAAGTAACAGCATTTACTCATGTATGATTTGTGTGCTAAATGACACGTTAAAAACCTGTGGTGCAGTCAATGCTGCAGAGCACGGCAGTGGGAGAAATTGAGGATGCATGAATGAGTTGAGTATATTCACAGTACTTTCCCAGCATGCTTAGCTGAGGAAAAGTACAGTGAACAAATAGACGCACGCATTTATATTAATTGAGTGAGCAAAGCATGAGGTGAAAACGTGGAATAGCCAGTGCTGCAGAGTACGCCACAGAATGAGAAATTTATGTTGATGTACTGATGAGATTTACTCGCCTCACCGTCATTGAATTTAAAAAAATTGTAACGATGTACTCTTACCGTGTATTTGAGTCTTGGTGAGCACGAAAATATTGAGAATATCCGGTGAGATTGTGAAAAGTCCGAGCGAGTGTACCAAGGATGTGTGCGCTGTCCACGCGGGTTTTCACAGAAGTGCCATATTTTACAATATGGCTGCGTTTTACAAATGATCCGTAGTGCGCTGAAGTCAACTAACTGAGATAGCCGGTGAGCGAAGCCGAAGTCGAGCGAGAAAGAGAGCCTTTCGCTTAACGCGGCACGCCTGCGAGGCACAGCCTAAGCTCTGCGAGGCCCTGTCTCGGCCATCTTCGGCATAGCCGAGCGCAGCATGCTACACAGCAACAACAGGTCGACGCACGGCGAATATCGATCGCCGTGCGCCAACTGATTATCCAACAGATACCCTTAACTTAGAGGGTTCGGAGAAGACGGCTATACGAGTGGATCGTAGATACTCGTATTATGCGGTAAGCTTATATCATGTACCTCCATCCTCAGAGTGGGTCGATGGTTCCAGAATTCGCTTATCATTGTTACGTCCTGACGTAACGTCGCATTTTTACTT